>OY796656.1:99091944-100379319 GCA_963680705.1 Rhagium mordax | reverse complement strand
GGCAGTGTAAAGGCTGAAGTTAATAAGGCCTAAGAAAAAGTCGATAAGGCCGAAAAGGAAGTAAGTTAAGTAATAGAAGAAGTAAGTGAAGTCAAAGGAAAGGTAAACAAGGTCGAAGGAGAAGTAGAGCGACTCAAACGGCAGTTAAGGAAAAACAAGGTCAGCTGGTTCATCAAGACCTCGGTTACAACCTCCTTTTCTTGACGGTCAAAGCTCATGGTCAACCTATAAGAGACAGTTTGAGGCAGCTGCGTGCGCAAATAACTGGGATAACAAGGAAAAGGCTATGGTATTAATTCTAGTACTAAGGCGCCAAGCAGCAGAGTTGCTCCTGACGATTTCAGTGGCGCAACAACAGGACTTTGGAGTCTTGGAAGTTGCACTCGACTTGAGATATGGGGACCAACAACTCGCTCAAGTATACCGGACTCAGCTAAAATTACGCATACAAAAGGCTGGGGAGAGTTTAAAAGAATATGAAGTTACTGTGGAGAGATTGGTCCACCTGTGGCAAAACAGGGTATATTGAACGAGAATGAGATTGGGTCTATACTGAGGGCGAAAGAAGGAGCCCGACCAGTATGGAAGTAAATTTCCTTAGTTTATTATTTTTTCTTTTGGGCTTCTACAAGTTAAAAATTAAAGGCATTAAAATTAATTAACACTCATCAGAAGTGTGAGGACTTCATGCGAGTGCTAACTAAACAATAATAGATAATAAAAAGAAAATAAGTGGAAGTTAAAATGGCGGAGGAAAGGGCCTTCGTTGTGACAGTGAACTATCTGAACAAGATGTTGACTCGGATTCTGAAGAAGATGAATTGATACTATTCAATGTTAAAAAGATAGTCCCATTTTCGGGAATAACTTATGGATAAAAAACTAATAAAATTTGGTACTTTAAATTATGCATAAATAATAAAAAGATTCGTTCAATTACTGTTAGTTAACAGTATGAGTGCATAAGAGAATTTTCTCTTTAGAATTCTAGAAACGTATTTAGTGTGAATGAAATCAATTCCAAACTAGAAAGAATAATTTATTTGTGTTTTATTTAACGTAAAAGAAATTCGTGACAGAAGGATAATTACTGATGTTTTGAATTTTTATCTAAAATATAATAACTGTAACGACTACATGTAATTTCAACCAATGAAGATTTGTAAAATCAAAAACTTAAGTCGGCAAGACTTCACCCTACCATGCAGTTTTTCTGATATATTTGATTGGTTATGTGATGATAATAAAATAATCAAATTAAAATCATTCTACGTGATCTCACATTCCTTTGCGTTACGCCGGTGTTTATGTTTTGTTTCACATGTGTTTTAATTTCGTAACCTTTTCGATAACTTTAAGCATATTTTAAAATATCGGCGTATCACAAATTTTGCAATTTTATAAGTTTTAATTTTTAATTTTTAAGTCAAGGTCAACGAAATCAATTCTTTGATTTTTTGTTGGAGTTGGAGTACCCTATTACCAAGTCATTTTCGACAAGCTTCACGTAGATCTTAGCAAGTGGCCTAACGATTCAACAGTCATTATGTTTGTACTAGGTGTGTCACTTTTGGCCAAAGTGTCAGCTTTATTTGATTTAAACTTGTTTTAATTGATTAAGTGACTGGTTCAAACCTACCATTCATTTCTAAAAATTTAGTATCTCTTTGCGTTTTCATCTCTGGGTGTATGGTTTTTCAATGAAAAGCAAAAATCAAATAAGGGTGGCACCGTATCCTTACGTGACACTCCTAATGCACTAAGTGGAGAGACCTTAGCTGATGAGTATTTTTTAATTAAATTAACATTTTCCCGATTTTGCAGCCAATCTGAATTTAAATGTGTAACCACAAGTAATATAAATTAGAGTAATCCCTAGAGATAGAGTACTGAAACACTAGCTATCGATGAACATGGTAGACTTACGTGAGCAAAAATAGCGGACAAAAAACTGTTAGCACAGATCCTACTTCAATGGGCTACAAATACAATTCGGTAAAGGGGCACGCAAGAAAAACTTGTAAAATGCAGGTTTTGTTAGTTGCAATATTAGCATGCATTTTAAATATTGTAGGACGTCCCCATTAATATTATTTAATGATTTAACAACATGATGAGCAAAACACGTTTATTTTCATGAAAAAAAACTTTATTTAATAGTTAAAATCAAAATATTTGTTGTAATAAAAATAAGAACAGATAAGAAATATAAACAGGAGATTAATTAAAATCAGACACATTTTTCATTTTTAACTTACACGGAGTAAATACATTTTTCTCATTGAATGATTCATTTCTCCCAAGTATTTTGTGGAAAAATTTTCTTCTAAACATTTTGTTCTTCATGCAGACCCAAATCTTTTCTATTAGCTTAAAGTCTGGATTATGTGCTGGCTAAGATAAAATTGCAACATTACTGGTTGAAACATTATATAATAATAAGTTTATATTACTGGAAAATGATATTTTCATAAATGCTGAACTGAAGGTATTATGACATTTTCCAGAATATTTCTATGATTGAAACCGTCTATTTTAGAGCAGATCCATTATTCGAAAACGTAACCCCATGACATGTTGACTATTTTATTAGACATATATTTTTCTTCATATGGTTTGTTTTGTGAATTGTAAACATTCAAACTTGCCTTATATTTAAAACACCTTTTCGTCGCTAAACACCTTCCTTTTTCAGCATTTCAACTCACGATTATGTAATGATTAATGGCAAATATAGGTAATACAATATCGCCTTTGTTGATTTGGTGGAAAAATTTCTTCTTTAACTCAGACCTTTTTTATAATTTTTCGAGTTTTTTGTAATTTTTCGTGAACAAGAAAAGTTAGACAATTACCTCCTGCTGGCTGTTTTAATAATGTAATTTATTAGGTCCATATTTTCATCAAGATTAGATAGCTTGAGGTAATCAATTTTTCTGGTAAATTTTATCATTTGCTCCTATGGTCGCTTTAACCAAGAAAAACAGTATTTATATTTATGTTCAAAATGTTGCACTTCCCTTATAGACCAACAATTTTATTATTTGTGCTTTTTCGACTAGCTTAGTTTTCGACACCGTAAAATGCTTGTTTCTTAAATTAAATTTTTTTGGATGTCAAGTTATAAATATTTGCTCTCATATTTTATTTGCACAGAACGCTATATCCTAAGAATATAATATCAGCGTTGCGTCTCTACTTTGGGTGTATGTGAAAATTTGCTCTATTTGCTAGTTATATTCAAATCTGTTCCCTTTTGGACAGCATCTAAAAAGTATCGAAGTAGAGGCGAAAAGAACAGACCATAGGAACGCATTGCAATCTTAGTAGTACAATTAGGAACTTAAAAAATACATTTCAAAAAACTGGTTTGGAATTTTTAATAAAAATTTATTGGAGAAATTAGAACTCGCAATAGAACATGCAATGAGTTATTCATTTACACCGTTCAGTAAAAAATTTCACGTAGATTAAGTTAGTCTGGATAACTCAAAATTTTAGAAAAATTTTGTATACATTAAATTTGTAGTAATTACTGATAATGAAATTGTTATTGCAAAATGATTGATAAAAATGAACATAGATAACCAAATGCATTCAATACGCACGAAATTATGACATAGTAGAAAGCTTTTGGAGGTGTGTCACCATGTGGAAGGATGTTCTTATTATTTGTTCTTCAAGTCACCCTGTTTATTACTAATAGGTATTCAATCGTTTAATTTTAATAATTATCGTACGTTTTACGGCTTACAAAGGAAAGATAAACGTTAGAAATAATCTTAATGCAAACTAAGTTTTTTTTACAAATTTTACTCTACTCTCTTTGCTTGATACGTATAGTTTATAAATAACTTTATTTAGGTTTTGTACAAGCATAATAATAACAAAAATATCCAATTTGATATATTTATATTGATGCTCTAGTTCTGAACATACAAATATAAAATCTGTTGGACATAAAAATGTTTGATACCACATTAGAGTGCAATTATTGTCGAATCCTTGAAAAATTACTACTTTTTATAACTATATATATATATTATAAAATATTGTATTATATTACAGACAACATTTAACTTACCACAAAATTCATTCATTAACGGCTACCAATCAAAAAACAATATCACCAAGAGGATGTACATGCTCTTTCATTCTTATTGGAAATCTTTAGGAGGATAGTACGAAAACGATTCGTTTATGTAAAGATATAAGTTGCATCAATTAAGAAAGTGAAAAAATATCTAATTTTATTTGATTTTAAAGTATTTTATTAATATTTTGATCACATTTACGCATTAAAATCAATCATAAATTCTCTCTTAAGAGTGAAAATAGAATTTAAAAATGCATACCTAATGTTTTAAATTTATTATGTTTTTTTAAATTTAATGTTTTACGCAAAAAACGTATTCTCAATAATAATTATAAAAATTGATGATTCTGTTTTCCGTAGATACCTGAAATAGCTTAAGTTAGACTTCGTCTTTTTAGGAAATTATATGCAATTTTCTTCTCTCAATATTTTATATAAATGAAATTATCAATATTTTTTATTTTGATGTTTTTAATTATTATTAATATATTGTTAATTATTTTTCGAGTCGAGTCACATTTCATTTTAATTTGTCGTCCCATGTAATCAGATTTTTTGATTTTATTGTTTAATTTTTAAATTTTCAATTGACAATTATTATTATATCACATAACATAACTTGTCTAGTTTTTTCTGTTTGATTTCTTAAGCATATTATATTATTAATTAACGAATATAGTTTTACTATTTTTATTGAACAATGACCTTCTATGTTATACATTTTTAGACATTGATTCTAAACTGATGCAGTCGAAACTAGTTGGTTAGACATTCCAAAGTAATGAAAAATATGAAAGACTACTCTAAATCAAAAACATCTTGAATCTATTATATGTACACATACTTAATTTATCCTGTGACACATTATTTCCTAACAGATAAAATCAGTTTTAAAATGTACACGCGATGTACTTTTGTTGATCTCAATTTTAAGGAAACAAGATATATTATATTTCTTGACACTGAAAAGATAATAGATCTGTTTTCGTTGCATGCACAAAAAATATGATGGAAAGATTTATATTAAACATTATTAACAGTATCGACTAGTTCTGGTTTTGCGTTTTATACTTAACATCGTTATCAGAGCGGTTCCAACACTAGACTTGTTTTGTCTATATATAACATTTAAGTCAATAGTATATACAAATTCAAGATACTGAAACTGAACAAATTTGAATTCTGTCTACTTCAAGATAGTTTCTACTTTTTAATGTAGCGAATGAAAAACCACATGACAAACGTAGATTGCAGTGTCAATAATTTCGACGCACGTAGCAATATCCTTGAAATGTCTTGGGATGCCTTGGATTGATAAACGTAGACTATTTTCTCTATTTCTATCCCATCGCTTTCTGCATGAATAGTTTCGATTTGACATTGTCCCAGTTCTAGTTGTTGAAGATGATTTTTTGACATGGGAAGAGATATGCAGCTCAGGACTCATACTTAACGTTTCTTGTTGGATCACAACAATGGCTAAAGGCAAGAAATAATTCTTGATTCGTAGGATCGGTTAGGGGTAGCCCGTACTATTTTAATGTCTGTACTTCTTGTTTGACATAGTTCTGCTGTTTTAATGTGCTTTGGTCCAATAGTTATTACAGCTCGTCGCGTCGCCTATCTAATTAAGTAGATGATTTCTGTGGTCCTCGGCACGAGTACTGAGCTTTGTCAAACCCTGAATCTCATAGCGCACTTGTATAATATGTTTTCTACAGCAATGCGCGATTGTGACATACTATCAGGATATGGAAGCACACGTCGTGATCTAAGCCTGCTTTCTTTCATGCAATAGAATCTCCTCATTATTTATGGTTATATTGTCAGTGTTTGCTTTCTAAGTTGTCGAAAGAACCTCGCTGAGCTCAGTGTTTATTGGTTTTTTTATATGTTCCGCCATTTTTCCTTTAAAAGATTGGCAGAAGCAATTAACAATAAGATAAACTTTTTTATATCAAGCCAGGAATTAAAAGAATGTTGTTAGATATAAAAAAGTTTTAATCTAAAAGTTAAGATAATGCCACGCCTTAATTTTCCATTCCCGAGAACCACCGACAATAGAAACTACTTTTAAAATCGTATATCTTTAATCAGAATGAAACAAAATGATGATGATATTAATCCAGGCAACTTTCATCTGGTTTATTTTATCTCCGTACAATTACTGGAAAAGGACTCCTTTTGCCTTTCACGTCAAAGTATCTTTATAACTCTTTACTTCCGATTAGATTGTATATATTTATATCCTTGTATTAGAATTTATTTTTGTTATTTGTGTTTAACAGAACACATTTTGTTTTTTCTTGTAATTGGGTTTTTTATCTGTTGGAGAATAAGTGAATTGCTTTCATTATTATTAATACAACAAGGAAGAATTTTCCGACTCATGTTATTAGTTATTAGTAACTTTTAGAGTTTTTTGACGAGAAGACTCCTCCCTTGACAGAACACGGTTTACTTTTGAATCATCGTAATACCGTTAAAATTTCAAAATAGTTTTTTTAGTAGATGCGTGAACATAGTTGGTTGATTTTTATGTAAAATATAATCAATATGTCAACTTGAGGTCATTGGCATCCACGAGCCAACGACATCATACTGTTTATGTAGCAAGCAAGCTTAAAGAAATAACTTGACCCTGTTAAAGAAAAATATCAGTAGCCAAGGCCCGTTATTTTTAGATGACATCTCTTGTGATTGTAGCATATTTATTCTATTTTATTTTTAAAAATATAGATTATTTATAGTACGTAGTACATCTTCCTTTGCTTGAACTTCATACTCAAAAAATATTTTGCCACTGGAGTCATGTAATATTTAGTTTAACAAACACATGAAGCATGTTATTAGATAATTTTATATCAAGTCTTTTTGTATCGCGTTATGCACCAGTTGTTACAGAAATAAATACGGAAAATGAGATTCAATATAAAAGGAGGCCATACGGTTGTTAAAATACGTATTAATATAGGGTGATTAAATTAATATGTTTCGATAAATATATCTTTACCTAAAGTGCTTGTGATAGATTGTTTAGATATAAAACAACAGGTTTATTTGTGTTCTACCCAAACCTAAAAGTCAGGTCAGGTTTAAAAGACATTCCTTTTAAAAAAATTAGGAATTAAATTGTGTACGAGTATTGTTTTAAACCTTCAATACGAAAGCAAGTGCACACGAAAGTCACATTTTAATAAGGTTATCTTCAAGTTGCATTCTGATAGTTGAAGTCATTTCAGAAATATTCTTTCATGGTATTGAAATATTTTCCGCGGGGAAAAATGTAAAATAAATTCTATTCCGATATTATTCCATATGCCATGCAATTTGTAAGAGATATTCCAACATCGCAGATATATAAAATGTAATGTAAAGTTCTGTATCATTTTTGAAAGATGGTGACGGGAGCAAATTAGCTTGTCTGTCAAATATTAGATTTAAACAGTTTGGGAAAGTTTCGTTTAAGTATTTCTGGTTGAAACCAAATAGCACTAAATCTTTCTTCTGAAATTCGACGAATTTCGTATACAATTTGTTGCTGCAGTAATTCCAAACACTTGTCTCCAGTCAAAGTTCCTTCTATGAAGAATAGTTCAATCATATTTTCCCATCCTTCAAATACAGAGTGGCCCATTTGAAAGAGGGGCACCTCTGAAAAGTGGCTATTTTTGGTCCGATTTTGATGAACTTATTTTTAGATTGTTGCTCATGGAAAACTGCATTTTGCGGCAAATCGATAGATTTCTAACATAAAAATCAAGGCGTACTTTGCAATTTTTTTGGAAACTTCGAGAAATTGTATTAGCAATTTCTTTACATGAAAACTAAGTACACTACTGTATTCAGCGTCCCCTAAAATGGGTCTGTACCAAATTTCATAAACAAATTATTTTATTGAGAAGATTATTTAAACATTTTCTAGGTATAAATTAATTTTATTATTAGTTATTATTTTATTAGTTAAGATTTGACTGATTTAAACAGGTGTGGCGCCTCAAACTCAAAATACCGTACTTAATATGAGTTTTAGAGAAAAAATAGTGTATAGGAAAATGGAAAATTATTAAGGCCATTAGATCAGATCAGATGGTGGAAATAAAGTTACAGTGCATGACCTCCTTTCGAAGCAACAAATACCTACCACATTTTCTTATAAAGTATTTGCAAATTCTTGTTATGTTAAAGCACGCATAAATTACCTCAATGAAACTAAACCCGATTGATGGATAGGTACAAATAGGCACATTTGATGACATACTGGTTCTTCCGACATATTCTCATTTGGTTATTATCCTTTGGGGATATATAAAAAAATAAAATGTAATAGAAAGATCATTTAAAAATTCAAAACCATGCTCTAGTATAACACCTAAGTAGAAGAGTAATAGCGGACCCGGGACACCCCCCACCACTTTTGCTCCCCCCACCACTTTTTTTTGGGGTGGGGGGCAATTAGAGTGGGGGGTAATTTGTAATTGCGTAATTAGTAATTTGTAATTGCGTAATTAGTAATTTGTAATTGCGTAATTAGTAATTTGTAATTGCGTAATTGGATTATTTCGCTGTAATTAGACTAGTATAATTGCAATATATCTAATAAATGTAATTAGTCTGGAGGGGGGATAATTAAAACCCAATTATCGCGAGTAATGAAATTAATTGGATTATTGCGCTGAGAAATGAAAGTAATTGAATTATTGCGCTGTAATTGCGTAATTAGTAATTTGTAAATGTGTAATTAGACTATTTGCGCGTTAATTACACTATTTTATATAGTCTGGAGGGGGTTAATTAAAAAACCCAATTGTTGCGAGAAATGAAAGTAATTGGATTATTTCGCTGTAATTAGACTAGTATAATTGCAATATATCTAATAAATGTAATTAGTCTGGAGGGGGGATAATTAAAATCCAATTGTCGCGAGAAATGAAAGTAATTGGATTATTGCGCTGAGAAATGAAAGTAATTGAATTATTGCGCTGTAATTGCGTAATTAGTAATTTGTAGATGTGTAATTAGACTATTTGCGCGTTAATTACACTATTTTATATAGTCTGGAGGGGGATAATTAAAACCCAATTGCCGCGAGAAATGAAAGTAGTTGGACTATTTGCACATTAATTACACTAAATGAATTGGAGCAATTGTTGTATATTAATTAGTGCATCAATTGCTAAATTATGCGCTCTTAATTGTCAAAAATATATGTCATTCAATATCACTAACAAGGGGTCTGGTATATTAGCATTACGTCTCGTATTGTTTTAGGTATCTAGCCCGAGCTCCCGATATTAAATTGAACGCGGATTACCCCATGGTCTGTAAGAGGATTTATTAAGCCTGTTAAATTTTCTAATGATCAAAGATTAAATCAGCTTTTAGTTTTTACTGTCGCATATCTTGAAACAAAATAGTTGGTTAAATTTATAGCTCCCATTTGCGACAGACAATAGGTCTGCATAAAGGACACAGGTAGGTACGTAGGCCAGGTGGCTCACGCGAACGGTACCTGCCTGAAATCGAGGTAATGCCATTAAAGTCGGTCGACTTTCCCGTTAAACAATATAGCATAGGCACTAGTGCAGGCAGTACATAAGGGTATTACATTGTTATAAGACACTTCTTCTATAATGACTTTGTCATAGGGAATTAACTATCTCGTAATTATTAATATTGTTACATTTTATTGTTTGGTGTCTTTAAATCGGTTGGGGGGTTTACTGTTGCTTTTGTATACATTTAATGAATACCTACATAGGGGTCCTACCTTCAAATTTTAAGTTAAGAAATTAGACAAAAGAAATCGATGTATTGTCAATAGTACCACATTATGGGTTAACAAACAGGCGACATCGAATCATTTTAAATATATTACACAAAAGCCATTCTAAAATAGTTGTACAATAGAATAATATATTGGGGGATATTTGAATTTTAAAAATGTGGTGGTGGGGGTCATATTCTGTAGATATATAGAGAGTGAAGGAGTTGTTACAACCATTATTAGTAGCAACAGACTCCTAGTGAACACGCAAAATGTATAAGTGTACGTCTTGCAGTAAAAGTTTTACACGAAGCTACAGTATGCGTCGTCATCAGAAAGAGTCGTGTGTGAGTTTACGTGATAATGGACCTCCAGCAAAACAATTTAAATTTGATTCAACCCCATCAACATCCGCAAGTATGCAAACATGTGATTGTTGTAATGTGACGCTGACGACAGCTCAGATGCATTCCCATAAGAGGTCGTTGCAACATAAGGCAAATGCATGTGTTCCTTCAATGGATGGTGTAAGCATTATCCAAAGCGCTTTCAAAT
This sequence comes from Rhagium mordax, assembly GCA_963680705.1. Classification (NCBI taxonomy): domain Eukaryota; kingdom Metazoa; phylum Arthropoda; class Insecta; order Coleoptera; family Cerambycidae; genus Rhagium; species Rhagium mordax. Next base: position 100,368,901 of record OY796656.1, on the reverse strand, counting down.
ACAGAATTATTTCATATCGAGTGCATAGTGAGCATAATCATCTGGACTACGTAATGTTCTTTAATGAAATCAAACATAAAATTTTAAATCTGCTAGAAGAAGCGCTACAAATACATACGGCAATAAAAGTAAATCTGGAAGTGTTCGCCAAATACATGATACAAAGTAAAGAATTAACAGATATGAAATCATTTAATACAACCAACAAAATTTTGGATCAAGCTATGAATTTAAGTGATGTTTTGGATAGTTTTGTAGAAGAGATGATTACCCAAACTACAGAGTTTCAAGAGCGAGATTCAGGTGTGTAATTATTTTTATTAACGTACTAGAATTGCATTTAACATTTGCATATTTTTAGGATGGGCCCTGGAACGAATCGAATTTGTTGAAATTAATGTGAACAAGTATAGTCCACTTCGTGGTTCATCATATATAAAATTACCAAAATTCATTGAAAATAAGAATGCAGTGGTAAACGTGCACAATCAAGATCAATGTTGTTTTGCCTGGGCGGTGACTTCGGCACTGCATCCTGCAAATGGTAATACATCGGACTTATCATCATATCCACATTATTCACAAGTGTTAAATGTAACAGGTATGGATTTTCCAGTAAAATTGCGAGATATTTCAAAATTTGAGGAAATGAATAATATATCGGTAAATGTATACGGGTTAGAGGAGAAATTTAAAAATAATAGAATGGAATATGAAGTTGTAGGTCCTTTACGTTACTCGGGGAAAAAACTGCATATCCATTTAAATTTATTGCTAATTTCTGAGGTGTGTAATATTAATCATCATTGTAAGAACGACTGCGCTAAAACTCACTATTGCTGGATAAAAGATTTGTCTAAGTTAGTTTCGCGTCAAATTTCTGCTCACAATCATAAAAAACATTTTTGCGACGGTTGTTTGTTATATTTTTATACCGAACGTCAGTTATTGCAACACCAGACACACGATTGTAATCACATTTATACAACAATACCTACTACCCAATTTCGAATAGATAAATATGGTAAACAAGTGCCCGAGAATATGTTAAAATTTGAACATTTTGAAAGGCGAATGCAAGTTCCATTTGTAGTGTATGCCGATTTCGAATCAATTTTAAGTCCTATCGATACCTGCCAACCCAATCCAGAACGGTCTTTCGGGAATAAAACTTTTAGACATCAACCACATTCTTTCGCATATTTAATAAAATGCTCGTTTGACAATTCCCTAAACAAGTTTGAGTTATACCGGGGTTCTGACGCCGCCAAAGTCTTCGTATCACGTATCGAAGCTGACTCGAGAGATATCTATAATAGATATATGAAAGATATAGTCCCAATGGCTAAGCTCACAGCGCAACAAAGACGAGACTTTGAAAACGCAACCGTATGCGGTATATGCGAGAAGGCATTCGAAGAAGGTGATGTGAAGGTTAAGGATCACTGCCACTTAACCGGAAAAATAAGATTTATCGCTGCACATTCTGTTTGCAATTTAAATTATAAATTACCATGTTTCATACCGATTATATTTCATAATATGAGTTCATACGACGGACATTTATTCATTAAAGAGCTATGCGCTCATAAAGATAGAGTGGGGGTACTAGCGCAAAATAAAGAGAAGTACATATCTTTTTCAAAAGACCTTTATATGCATGATTACATTAATAAGAATGGGGAGAAGAAACAAAAATTTTTACAACTGCGATTCATTGATAGTTTTAAGTTCCTGTCAACATCGCTACAAAATTTAGGTGAAAGTTTAAATGATGACCAGTTAACTATAACCAGAAGTTTTTATATGGATAACAAAGAATTTCGTTTAATGAGACAAAAGGGTGTATTTCCATATAGCTTTGTGGATAGTTTAAATAAGTTGAATAAACCAGATCTACCATCCAAAGCCGAATTCTATGACAACCTAAACGATCAGCATATATCCGAAAATGATTATCAACGGGCTAAAGATGTGTGGAAGTTGTTCGCTTGTCAGAATTTAGGCGATTATTCAGATCTGTATTTGAAAACAGACGTATTGCTTTTATGTGATGTATTCGAAAATTTTCGGAAAATCAGTTTAGAGAAATACAAGTTGGATCCTGCTCAATATTTTACAGCTCCCGGATTGTCGTGGGACGCTATGTTAAAACTGACAGGAGTAGAGTTAGAATTATTAATTGATATAGATATGATTAACTTTTTTAAGAAAGGAATTCGTGGTGGAATAAGTCAGTGCTCTGAAAGAAAACATATCGCAAATAACAAATTTCTTACCGATTATGATTCCAACGAACCCTCGTCGTTTATAACTTATTTGGACGCCACAAACCTATACGGTCACAGTATGTCCCAATCGTTGCCGACAGGCGGATTCACTTGGTTGTCCCAACAAGAAATTATAAACTTAGACATTACGAATATTCCAGATGAAAATCCGCGCGGGTACATTTTCGAAGTAGACATTCATTATCCCAACGAATTACACGATCTACATTCGGACCTCCCTTTCCTAGTAGAAAACATGATTCCTCCTAATGCAAAATCGGCAAAGTTGATTCCAAATTTGTTTGACAAGAAAAGGTACATTGTACACTATAAAAATTTGAGGCAGGCAATGGATCACGGTTTGATGGTTTTAAAGACTCATAGAGTGCTCGCATTTAATCAATCTCCTTGGTTAAGAAAATATATCGATTTAAATACGGAGATGAGAAACACGGCAACAAGTAAATTCGAAAAAGATCAATTTAAATTAATGAATAATGCAGTTTTCGGTAAAACTATGGAAAACGTGGATAATAGAAAGGATATAAAGTTGGTTACGCATTGGGAAAGTATTAGAAGGTCCCTTGGTGCAAATGCTCTTATAGCCCGACCGAATTTTAAAACTTGTTCAATCTTTACAGAAGATTTCGTTGCGATTCATATGAATAAACTGAAAGTAGTATACAACAAGCCAATTTATGTAGGGTTTTGTGTTTTGGAATTATCCAAGACGGTACTATATAATTTTTTCTATGACGTGATAAAAAGAAAATTTGGTGAAAATGCTTCCCTGTTATACACCGATACGGATTCTCTGATTATTAAAGTTTTTACTGATAACATTTACGATTTTATAAAAGAGAACCCCGATAAATTCGATACATCCAACTATAAAGAAGGAAATAAATTTGAAGTTCCTAAAGGTCTGTCGGTTTTAGGGAATTTTAAAGATGAGTTCCCCGCCGACCCGATTATTAGTTTTTATGGGACGGGGGCTAAAGCTTACTGTATAAAATCTATGAATAGTGAATTGAAAAAAGCTAAGGGGGTAAAGAAATCAGTTATTAATAAAAATTTGTCAATAGATGATTATAAGAAAATAGTGGAGCGGGGTGGGTTAATATTAAGAGAAATGAATACATTTAGAAGTTATTCGCATGATATTTACACAGAAATGAAAAATAAGGTGGCACTATCTCATTATGATGATAAAAGATTCATCATTCCTAATACGTTTAAAACTTTACCATGGGGGCATTGTGACATACCGATATTTCAAAATGAGTTGGCCGTAATAACTGATACGAATAATGTTGTTGAAAAGGAGAAATACGATCCTTTAGATGCTTTACTTGCAGCAATAGATGAGTTAAGCCAGTCACAATAACATTAGCATATTAAATAAATTTGCATTATTTATCGGGTTAAAGTTATAAAACTGGAAAATTCATACTAAATGTGAGATATTGTATTATATTTCAGTAGATTTATTGTGTAATAAAATATATATTTATGAAAAATAATTGGTGTTTTTTAAGTTAAGTATTTGTAGTATATGTAATAAACTTAAAAATATTTTTATTTTGTTTACAATTTAACATTAAGGAAATAAATTAAACAAATATTAATTGAGTACATTCGTTTTATTATTTATTTATTATACATAAAAATATTTCATTTGACATAACCTTATAATGATACAATAATATATTTTCTAGACAGTGACAATTTTAAACAAGAGAAGCTCTATCAATCCACGAGTTGTGTTCTTTAGAGAGTCCAAGCCATTTTACAAACACTTTATTTCCTTGCTTTTTTAAAACATTCTCTACTAGATACACATAGGGGTATTTTGCCTTTAGTAGCTCCATCTCATAAAAACACCCCTTGATTGGATGTCCAAGCATGTCTGCAAGCAGGTAAGTTGTGGGATTTGTTATGTTTATCTTGACAATTTTAAAAAGTTCTGTTGAGAAATTCGGTGTAAACCCTTTATCAAATACACCTTTATACTTGCTAATACGAACTACGTCACCGAGGTGGAATTTCGGTTTGAGAGCAATTTTTATGTTATTATATACATTTAAATGTGTAGTTGGTGTGACATCAACAGGTTTCATACCAATTGTACGATGGACTTTGTTATTATAACTTTTTGTAACATTGGGTAGGATGTCGAGCCATTTATATTTACCCATAGCTGAGAATTCTTTATACAACCAACTCTTTAATGTGCGGATTACTCGTTCAACAATTGCTGCTTTTTTTGTGCTATATGTAGAATAATGATTAATTTCATGCTGCTTCATTAGTGTGGAAAACTTTCTGTTGTAGAATTCTGTACCATTATCAGTCTGTAAATTTCTTGGTGAATAATTTGCTTCTTGAATAATAGTCTGCATAGTCTTAGTAACTTCTACAGCTGTTTTATTTTTAACAGATCTGGTCCATACGTACTTGGAATAGCAGTCAATCACTACAAGAATATAACGATACCCTCTATTTTTATCAGCGTATGGTTGCATTTCGGCTAGGTCTGCTTGCCACAAATCACCAAACCCCTTAATTATGGTTCGCCTTCTACGAAAATTTCGTCGAACATTTCTATGTAACTCGTTAACAACTTGTAATTTTTCGCTGCTAACCTCCATAATAAAATTATCTTCAGCTATATATCAACTTCAGGCATTAGTTCTGGTGGAAATGCTAGGCCTCCGGATTGCACCTTCTTTGGTTGGAGTTCGGTGGCAATATGCTCTAATTTGGAGATTCTAGTGATTAAAGTATTGTGATTGTTTATGGCTGAACGTTTAACTTCAGAAATTGCTTTATCAACATATTTCCTCATTTCTATTTTCATTTTCTGCATCGTATCATTATTTTGTTTATTGAAAATAGTGCGATTTTCTTCTCCACTTTTTAAAAGTCCCACATCAACATATTTTTTCATTTCCTCAATAATTACATCAGTTGTATCAAAAATAGCTTTGGCAGCATTTTCATCATTTGTTTGTAGACGCTTGTTAACGTAATTACATGTTGCACCATCTTGATCATCGACAGGTTCCCCTAGATTTTTTAAACGCTTATTTTCAATATCATAGTGATTATCGCTGGTAAGTTTAAAACCCACGCCAGGTAATCCACGATGGGCTATTAACTTATTTGCACTAATTCTTTTGCTGCGTCCAAATTTGTCAATTGTGTTGTTTACAGTAGACATTTCTGATTGCGTCTGATCCATTTTATATATTTCAGGCTATATAATACTTATTGAGTATGATGATACTAGGTATTATATCTTTAATACACTATTTTTTCCTCCCTAAGTTCTGATATTATTTCTATTATTTTATTGTCGTGGTTGTTATTTCCAGCCATTTTCGAACCCCATAGGAGGCGTAAACGAGCCACAAGTTCACTAGGTTTATTCCAGTAGATATATTCTTTATCTTTATTTCTGTACAATTTGTGGGTAGGTACACGTTTTAATCCATAACCACTTGTTGACGATCGTGTCACAATTGTAGAAGATGTTAATGGTTTGATAATTTTGTGAAATTTTTCACGTTTAGTGGTGTTATAGCCACTCGCCACATTGAATTTTTTATACGGCGCTTTTGTTTTCCTTAGTATTTCTCCATATATCTTACTCCATTCATCATCGATAACACTCTCTGTATTATCATCTAGAATTGGCGGACGTTTTAGAAATATTAGATCGTACAATTTCGGATTACCTAGATACACGCCAAGTTTCTTATTGCCATACCACAGTGTAATATTTCCATGGGAAAAACGTATTTCAGCATTACCCATCAGCAGTTTACCTGTCTTGGGATCTACACGCACTCCATATAAACTATCATACTTGGAATTACCCGATTTTACATTCTGTATATGTCTTTTTACAACCTCACGTCCTTTTTCTAGTTTTCTAGCTAGAGAAGTTTCAGATACGGGGGTTGTTCTTATAGACGATGGTGGTGTTTCCATAATGGGGGTATAGGGTGGAACATCATCACCGCCTACATACTTATCAGATCCTTCTTCAGAAGCACTCTCCCATGGCACTGCCCTCTGAGTAGACACCCTTGATGATGATGATGGTTGTTGGGCATGTGGTTTGTTCTCCGCTGCTGAAGATATAGCATTTAAAGGTTCAGTTATTGGTTGATAGATCTTTTCAAGTGTTACATGCATCTCAATATCTTTGTTCTTAATAGAGTTAAACTTCTTACGTACTGCATTTGTCGCCTCAATCAACTGTCGCTTGAGGGCTATTTCACTATTGGGATGCGCAAGATTGTTATATTTTTTATTATCTTTGGTAACCTTCATCTTAGCGCATACGTAAACGAAGTAACCATACGAAGTCTGTGGCTCAAGTGAAGTTTTTATTAAAATTCATTATGGATATATGAAGCTATCAAACCCTTTTCTATATCGCCCACCTTGTACTTCTCTATCCTTATCAATCACTAGAAACCCATATTTGTCATTCCAGCACTCTGCACACATATTTTGAAATACTGTAAATGTTACATCAGGTGACACATGATCGGAAAATATGTGGTGAAGGTTCATGTCATCCTGTTTAAAGACAATAATTAAATTACTATTGTCTCTTATTAGCTGCTTCGGTATTCGAGAATATGTTTGACCAAGATAAAAACAATCCACATTTCTATGGCGGCCCATACTAAAATATGCTCTTATAACATCTTGCTTCTCACATATCACATCGTCAAATATAAATAAAGACTCCGGTTTTGCCTCGGATGGTTCCACTATTTGCGCTCCATTACTAAATGTATAAAATCCTAACCCCTCAATCGGCGCTAGCACCTTACGCAGATACTCATACTTGGGTTGATTTATAGACTTTGAGTATAGGTAAATGTTTAAAAAGCGTAAACCTAAGCGATGGGTGATCAAAGATATTAAGACATTTGTTTTCCCACAATTCGAGGGTCCTATTATGAGGGCACGTACAGTTGAAGGTAGTAGTGGTCCATGACGATTATGAGCGCTTAACCCACGCCCAACTTTTTCATCCAAATTATCTATGGAAAGCGTTTGTTTCTGTTTCACAATGTGCATTGTATCACAGCTAATTGGTATATAAATAGACATGTGACTTGCAACTCTTATTTAAATGGTTTCCACCATACGATACACACGTGAAAAACGTATGAAGCGCGGTAGAGGATTAATTAATTCCCTGATTAATAAGCTTCCCGTCGAGTTGCATTTGCCAGGTTATCAATTTTGTGGTCCAGGCACAGATTTAAATAAACGGCTGACACGGGGTGATCCTGGTATAAATCAGCTCGATAAAGCGTGCAAGGAACACGATATTGCATACGACAAAAATAGCAGTAATCTAGCAGCCCGCCATAAAGCAGACTATCAGCTTGAACAGGCTGCGTGGAAACGAGTGAAATCCAAAGACGCAGGACGTGGAGAAAAGGCCGCTGCTTGGTTAGTTACAACTATAATGAAAGGAAAACAACGTCTTGGTATGGGATGTAATTTAACAATATCTCGTAATCCAATAAGGAAACGAATCATCAAGAAAACAAAGAAGGGTAAGAAGAATGTTAAAAAGACAGCATTTGGATCTGGGATAGTACGAAAAGTGCGTGACACACTGCGAAGTGCTGGAGGCAAAAGAGTAAAAGACCAAACGAAGGCGACTGAAATTGCTCTAAAAGCTGCACGTCGATATATAAAACAGGCCGGTGGGAAACGCAATATTCGAACACCTCGAGTTATACCAATACCAAAAGTTGGCGGTATTTTACCTCTAATACCCATTTTTGCTGGATTATCTGCATTGGGTAGTTTGGTGGGTACGGCTGCTGGTATTGCTAAAGCTGTAAATGACGTAAAAAAGGGTAGAGAAGAATTAGCTGAAGCAAATCGACACAACAGAAGTATGGAAGCAATAGCTATGAAAAGTGGTAAGGGGATGTATATGAAGCCATATCGAAAGGGAATGGGCCTTTATCTAAAACAGAATTCAAAAAACTAATAGACTCCCTACCTCGGAGACCTCTTACCGACATTGATCTTAAATATTATGCTAAGAAAATGAAGGTAGCATACTTTCGGGGTGTATTTATGCGCGACTCACTACCAAGACGTGGCCCACATTACAATGAATCTGCAATAATCAATTTGGATAGTATATATGGTCCTGGGACACATTGGGTGGCATATAAAAAACGAGGTAGTTTAGTAAATTACTTTGATAGTTTTGGTGATTTACCCCCACCTATAGAATTAGTTACATATTTCAATAACGATTCAAGGAGGGCCAACCAAATATTCTATAACTACAAACGTGTACAGAATTTTAACACAGTGTGGTGTGGACATTTGTGTTTAAAGTTTCTCTCTACGAAAGAAATATAAAACGCCATGGAGCTGAAAACTATAACCCCAACAATGGATCGAGAAGGTATCAAGCGAATGGGCCACTCACTAATTGCATTCTCCCGTTTGCGTAGTCTATTGAAGATGAGCAAACAACAACTTGCTGATATGCCCAAAGAAGTGATGATTGGGTTGGCTTCACATGAAATTGCATTAGTATGGGATAAGCTACCTACACATCTTCAGAACGATGTCGATATAATAAAATATCAATACTGTACAGAACATTACCTTAACGATCATGAAGGCAGTTTTGATGCTAATGACGGTCCAATACCTCGAAAAATGTTTTGTTGCTATTGTAAGGTAAACGATGTAAATGTGGCATCCAATAACAATGTAAATATATTACCATCAAGTTCAAAGAAGAGGAAATTATACCATTATTGCTGTAATCCACAATAAATTGGGTAACGCAATTTAATTACATCAGTCATGTCGTACACGTTCACACTAACGAGCCGCTTAAGTGTGCTAAGTGTCAACTTTAATCCACCCATTGAACTGGATAGGAGCAGTCGTCATGGGTTAGGCTTAATTGGATTCTACTCTTACAACTCCATATTCAATGTGGATGAAACAAATAACATCTTCCAATATAGGGTTAGTGCTAAAGATACATTCACTACTGTTCACATACCTCTGGGGGCTTATGAAATTGATGAAATCTATGCAGCAATGTTGAAAGCTATGAATATTGATGGAAAGGATTACACGCAAATATTCACTTTACGAGCAAACAACAACACCCTAAAGTGCGAGATTTTGTCAAAGTATGAAATAGATTTTAGACAACCAAATTCCATAGGAAGTCTGTTGGGATTTGGACCAATATATTTACAACCAAATAAAAATTATGAATCAACACAGCCTGTTGATATTATGAAAGTAAGGATGATACGTGTAGATTGCAATATTATTTCTGGAGCTTATCTGAATGCGGAAGAGTCACACACTCTCTTTGAATTTGATATAGATGTTGAGCCTGGCTACAAACTTACTAGAGAACCCAAAAATATCATATATTTACCTGTTAGACCTAAATGGTGTCAGTTAATAGATAACATCACGCTACGTGTGCTGGACGACAACGGTGATTTGATCAATTTTCGAGGTGAGAAAATTATTGTAAGGCTAGAATTGAAGAAAGTTTGATATCACCAACCAAATGGGCTTTCGATATAAACAGCGACAGCAAGTACATCACCATCAATATGATACTGTAGCGAACAATAGTGTGGATAAAAAGAAAGGGAGATGTGGAAAGCAATTCATTCAAAGTCTATACCTTAAACAGTTAGGACATAGATTGTCAGCTGAGGATCAAGCCTTTTTAAAACATATTGGATTAAAACTGCGAAAATATTTGCCATAATAATGGTGGCGGCTGCAACTAGTGAAAAACTTGAGGTGTTTGATGAACCTGTGTTGGATCATTCCCTAGTTAGCCTACATGAGCATACATATAAGCCATATGGTTCCCCATATTACAGAAACTCTGATGAAATACGTATCCCCATCAATTTTCAAGATGTTATACTCGACATTTCAGAAAGTTATATATACATAGAAGGAAAATTTACCCCTAGTGATGCCACAAAGCGTTGCTATTTATCCAATAATGCACTAGCATTTCTCTTTGAAGAGATACGTCTGGAAATGGGTGGTGAACAAGTAGCAGTAGTTAGAAGACCTGGTATTACTACAACAATGAAAACTATGGTGTCGTATGGGCAAACGCATGCACGCTCATTAATAACAACAGGTTGGGGTCTCAGTCAAAATAGACAAGATATTTTAGATACCACCAGTCACGTGTTCAGTGGCAAACTACCCCTTAAGCTCCTTATGGGTTTTGCAGAAGATTATACCAAAGGCATTCTGAATGTGAAGCAAGAATTAATTATGATAATTGCACGCTCATTTAAAGACTCCTATATCGGTGAAGTTGATGCGGAGCTGGAAATAAGCAAAATTGAGTGGAAAATAAGACATATTGTACCTGAAGATCGACAAAAGTTAAAATTATTGAATCGAATTAATAAAAGTGGTAATAATGCCAAGGTTAATATGGTCTACCGTGCATGGGATTTTTATGAGCTTCCCTGTCTACGTGATACTGCCTACGACATATGGGCTCTTAAACTCTCCACCCGTCTTGAAAGTCCACTTTTCATCCTTCTTGGTTTTCAAGACACTGATCAGGCCAATGATAGAACAAGGGATGTTACACAGTTCAAACACGCAGACATAAATAATATTCGACTATTTCTAAACTCTGAAGTTTACCCATACGAACGTTGGAATTTAGATTTCGATAAGAAGCTCGATTCTGCAGCATATTATGCTTATGAGAACTTCCAACGTAGTTACTATGATAAGGATATGAGCGAACCCATGATGGATCTTGGGGGATACAGGAAGAATCCTTTGTTTGTCATTGATTGTTCACACCAACCTGTTGCAGTGAAATCATCTACAGTCGACATAAAAATAGAATTTGAAACACGAAAAACGAAATTTCCCGAACAAACTCGAGTGTATGCACTTATACTTCATGATACATATTTAAGTTATAATGCATTAGATGGCTCGGTTCAGAATGGTTTTCTTGATGTCTAGTAAAAACATTTTATCAACAATAACCACGATGTATATGCAAATGTTTATTTCCCCAAAATGTAATTGTGTATTTAAAATAAAACTGTTTTAATTATACTATGGTATTTTTAGTTGTGTAATAAAAATAGGAAATAAAATTATTGTAATCTTTTAATGTGTATTTTATTTGAATCCCTCCTTATGTCATCTAGTTTACAAGACAATCTTTCAATGGCAGATTTAATGTCTTCTATCAGACTTCATGTTTGAGTTGAATAATAAAATGGATCGTGATTAACTATATCATAAATTATCGTAGCTTCTTTATGGAACTGAATTTTTAACTAGGTTTCATTAAATAGTTTTACAGACGGTTGAAGAGAGCCACCCCCATTATTCTGTAAAACAGATTAAAAGAGGCATATAATTATCCAGAGCTTTATTAAAGCATCGCTGTAATTTCCGTTAAAATATTGCATTTTAATGCATTATCAAAGTAGTCATCGTTTCCGCTTGCTTTTGTTAAAACGCCGTCAAGTTGGATGTATACTAATCTGTAAATATATCTTAAGATATACTGCTTTTCTATAAGGTAATAAACCATAGAATTTCGAGAAATTGCACCTAGTCTAATTAGAGCGCAATATAGTGTGCCATCATTTCAGTGTTTCAAACAACAAAAAAAAATTTGCATGTTTCTTTAACACCCTGTATCTCGGAACTATGTGTTCCCGGCCCACATTTACATATGAACTTTTTTCATTATTTTGGTAGTTTATCACACCATAAAGTTTGATCTACTAAGCGTCTATGTTTATTTTCTCAAAAATGTAATTGTGTATTTAAAATAAAACTGTTTTAATTATACTATGGCTGTTTTTAGTTGTGTAATAAAAAATAGGAAATAAAATTAATGTAATCTTTTAATGTGTATTTTATTTGAATCCCTCCTTATGTCATCTAGTTTACAAGACAATCTTTCAATGGCAGATTTAATGTCTTCTATCAGACTTCATGTTTGAGTTGAATGGTTTTTTTGTGTATTGCCGACCTATTGTCCATCATCTTTTACACATCAATTACCTGCAATTATTATCAGTAGTTCTTTATAGAGCAACATTGGAGAGTATAGAAAGTGTGTCTTTTAATGGAGCACCCCATATATATTTTTTAGAACATATGTTTGATCTGTACAATTCGGGGCACCCTGTATGTTAAAATTTGTAAATCAATGAAAATTTTATTATTGTTTATTTAAGCTGAAAGATCTTGACCGTGTCCTTTTGTTATTTTTGCCAAGCGTATTTGTATTTAAATGGCTTTTGAATAGTTTTACTATTTAAAACATTTATGTTTATCGACCCTTGACAGCAAAACAAAGCATGAATCTAATAGCTATATTTTAACTTTCAAATGGGTCCATTAAGCTGTGACATTATTGCCTTAAAAGGACTGAAAAAATTTCTCATCAGTGCAACAAAGGCGGGTTGCCTTTTGTCTATTTAATTATTACCAATAAAGACATTTAATGACTTCTTTATAGTAGGCAGTTCTAAACCTTCCATCCTATTCGAATTACACTCTCACCTGTTATTTTTAAGTTTAAAATTTCAGGTAATTGTGTGGCTTTGTTTTGTAAAAATCGACGTATCTTTTGTTTAGATAGGAGATGGCTAATCTTTTGTGCAATATATTTGTCCTTAGAAAAATGAATGCATTTCGACTTTGAGGACCCGGAGGTTGAAAAAAAAATGCATTATTTTCCCTGCACAATTTGAATCTCGTCTAAGACACGGTGTCTACTTCTGGGGAAATTCCTCTTATTTTTATCGTTCAGAAACGTGTTTTAAGAGGTTTAGCTGGTTTGAGATACCATGCCAATAGAATATTTATCTCGTTGCGTATCGAAATAAATAACATTTTGTCAGGAGTGAAGAATTATTTAAAATTACTAAAAGAATTTTTTATTTTTAAGTGTTATCCTTCTGTATTCTGTATCTGAGTATTTCTGTGTTTAGTAGTATTGAGAATTTTCGAAGACGTTTACTGTCTAAAGGGATATAAATTAATAAAATTATTATTAATTATTGATCTTTATCGTGTAAATAGATTATTGTCCTATTAGTAAGATAAACTATTTCTTGTCTATCTTCGATCTCATGGGAAAATGCATCAACAAAGGCGGACTGTTTAATTTTTTTTGATATTGATCGAGTAGAATCCGTCAAATTTCTTTTGTCTATAACCTTGCTAACTTAAAATTTTAAGGACGGACCCCTATGTAGGTAGTCATTAAATGTATACAAAAGCAACAGTAAACCCCCAACCGATTTAAAGACACCAAACAATAAAATGTAACAATATTAATAATTACGAGATAGTTAATTCCCTATGACAAAGTCATTATAGAAGAAGTGTCTTATAACAATGTAATACCCTTATGTACTGCCTGCACTAGTGCCTATGCTATATTGTTTAACGGGAAAGTCGACCGACTTTAATGGCATTACCTCGATTTCAGGCAGGTACCGTTCGCGTGAGCCACCTGGCCTACGTACCTACCTGTGTCCTTTATGCAGACCTATTGTCTGTCGCAAATGGGAGCTATAAATTTAACCAACTATTTTGTTTCAAGATATGCGACAGTAAAAACTAAAAGCTGATTTAATCTTTGATCATTAGAAAATTTAACAGGCTTAATAAATCCTCTTACAGACCATGGGGTAATCCGCGTTCAATTTAATATCGGGAGCTCGGGCTAGATACCTAAAACAATACGAGACGTAATGCTAATATACCAGACCCCTTGTTAGTGATATTGAATGACATATATTTTTGACAATTAAGAGCGCATAATTTAGCAATTGATGCACTAATTAATATACAACAATTGCTCCAATTCATTTAGTGTAATTAATGTGCAAATAGTCCAACTACTTTCATTTCTCGCGGCAATTGGGTTTTAATTATCCCCCTCCAGACTATATAAAATAGTGTAATTAACGCGCAAATAGTCTAATTACACATCTACAAATTACTAATTACGCAATTACAGCGCAATAATTCAATTACTTTCATTTCTCAGCGCAATAATCCAATTACTTTCATTTCTCGCGACAATTGGATTTTAATTATCCCCCCTCCAGACTAATTACATTTATTAGATATATTGCAATTATACTAGTCTAATTACAGCGAAATAATCCAATTACTTTCATTTCTCGCAACAATTGGGTTTTTTAATTAACCCCCTCCAGACTATATAAAATAGTGTAATTAACGCGCAAATAGTCTAATTACACATTTACAAATTACTAATTACGCAATTACAGCGCAATAATTCAATTACTTTCATTTCTCAGCGCAATAATCCAATTAATTTCATTACTCGCGATAATTGGGTTTTAATTATCCCCCCTCCAGACTAATTACATTTATTAGATATATTGCAATTATACTAGTCTAATTACAGCGAAATAATCCAATTACGCAATTACAAATTACTAATTACGCAATTACAAATTACTAATTACGCAATTACAAATTACTAATTACGCAATTACAAATTACCCCCCACTCTAATTGCCCCCCACCCCAAAAAAAGTGGTGGGGGGAGCAAAAGTGGTGGGGGGTGTCCCGGGTCCGCTATTACTCTTCTACTCACCTATTATGTTTTATAACGAAATAAACGATGTTCAGATCGTTTAATAAAATGAATTAGCTGTATTTGTACGTTTATTATAAATTAGGAACATTCTGTATTATTAATGTTTGTTCAAAAGTAGGTAATTAGAGGATATTTTGGTTACTTGAAAAATAAATGATAAAATAACGAAGATGTCTCATTTCCAAGAATGTTACAATTTTGTAAACATTATAGTTAACATATTTATTTATACACTCTTCTATAGAAACATGTACATGTAATTTCGTAAACATTTGCTACAATATTGGCATAGTTTCGCATTTAATATAATTCATTTTTTTTTCGAAAATCAGAGGTCTTCTTATAAATACGATTAGAAAAAATTTGTTGTTGCTGGGACTAATTAGGTATAATAAATTACAAAACAATAATATCAATAATATGATTTAAAACTTTCTGTTATTGTATTACAAATTATGTTAGTTTAATAGAAGTTCATGATAAACAATATTAACCGGTCCAATTGCTATTTATAGATTAATAAACAAATAAGTGTGTATAATTTCTTATAAACAAAATGTTCCACTTTATAGAGTTTATTAACTTAACACAACATAGTAATATCACTTCGCTTTTGCGTTGAGAACTCAATTCTTCCTAGCCAAAGTTGATATGAGGATGTGGATCTTCGAAACGTTGGTCCATAGACTAAAGTAAAGTTTTCGATTATTTCGATAATATAAGACATCATCTCTGGCATGCCTCAAGATAATTAATGCAATATGGAAATCGTCAATCTAGTTGTCACAGTCATATTATGATAAAAAGTAAATCTACGGGGAATAAAACAATATTTTGCGACCTTAGAATAAAACAAACGTTAATTCGCATGGCACTCAAAGTCGCCATGGAAACAAAAAATAAAACAAATAGAAAACTAAATATAAAAACACCAAGAAAAATTTTAAATATATTACAAATGTTTTGAATAGCTAAAGGATAAAATATCTACAGTTTTTTACGTCTTATTTATATTAACGTTTAGGTGTGTCGTTTTCTCTACCGTCTCTTCATTGTGGATACGTTTTAAAGAACAACATTCGTTTTCCTACGTCGAAGACCATCACCATCACGAATGATCAAAGAGTCTTGAGAAGAATGTTTTTACTTGACGTGGATGACACATGCCGATCTACTCTACAAGGGTGAACTTATGCATAAACTGTTTCTTAGCGTGTAGCAAATCGTCCATCCTTAAGAGAGGATAAGAATATTAGTGATCGCATTTGAAAGAGTGATAATCGATACATAGGCACCTTCCACTATCACTTGTAGAAATTAAAACGACAAGAGTGATTCAAATTCTTCAGTTGTATCAGCGGCTTGTCGGCTTCATGAGCTATGGTGGTACCGATATTAGTATATGCGTTCCCATATTAATACTACGTTTAACAGAAGAAGCTGTTTCTCCCTTTAGTCACAGGTAATACCTAAAGAGAGAAGGGACTTTACCGCCACCTACTATTTCAGGGCCAACTAATTAATATTTAAATTTAATATTCCACCTTCCAAAAAATTGTATTAAAATTATTTATCGGTTTCAGGATATTAATCCTTTGTTTACATATGCAAAAGTAGGCTGGTAAACAAGTCATAACTAAAGTTTTACAGTTATATTTAAAACTTGTACGGTAATATTACAAATACAGATCTGTCAATAACTGTCAACAGATTAAATAATAAATAATGAAACTATAAGGCTATTTATTAATACAAACAGACAGAAAACTCCAAACAATAATAATTAAGTACTGAAATCCAACTGAAATGTATTTTCAGGCAATCCAAGGTCCATTTTTATGTAGCCGTTGTGACATTAAAAATGTAAACATTTATGTAATATGAAAAAAGGTAACAAATAAAAACAAACAAAATATAACTGTAACCATGGCGACAAATCAACCCATACAGACTTGACCAACTAATGAAATGAAAACGTTATTAATAAGAGAATATCAAAAGGTAATATCTATTAATAATGTCTTTATTTTCTGAAACCGATAAACTATTGAACATATCACGGATGTTATGAATCATAACAGCCTTAGATGTCTTAAAATCCTCGCTCTACGAGCTCGGATTTCAAACCGACATCTGCGGCAGTTATGATAGTCATAACATTCCTAGATATGTTAATAGCTATAACAAGACTGTTTTACTTTCTAATAATCATACAATTATATTTTTTGGGAATTTATCAAGTTAAAACCAGCCTTGGTTGTCTAAACTGTTTAAAGGGGTTAAAGTAATTCAATAAAATTCAATAAGGCTCATTTTATTTATCATACAACACAAAAAATATACCTACGGGAAAAAATTACAAATAATATAATAACGATAAAAAAAGTGGAATGGTGATGATTTATAAAAGTGTTTCCGTGTTCTCTACCGCATTAATTACTGTGAACTCTTGATATTTCGACTACCTTGTCTTCTGAAGCAAAGAAATCCACGACAGGTCGAAAGGTTAAGAATTCAAAGTAAACATGGAAACGCTTCTAAAAAATATGATTTTTTACATTTTTCTTAATATTTTTGTAATTCATCATTATTTTCAATTTTACTAGTCTTGCCAGATAAAATAGCTGCAAGGCCATTAAAATAATTAAACAATATTTTTTTTATTTGTAAACAGGATTAAGTAATACTGTACTGCGTCACAGTTTAAACAGTTTAAAAAGAACCAGTTGGGACGTTAACGTTTTCCGCGATTCTCTAACCTAGTTACCTAGTGAGTATCGTATAGTAAAGTTTAACAGGTATATTCTGGGAACTTAAATCTGGTGTACTTGCATCAAAGAGTACTTTATTGTTGGATTGAATTTAGCACCAAGGAAAATCGTCTGTTAAACCTTAACCTTAACCTTAACCTTAACCTTAAATCACAAAATGGTATAAAACTTAAATAAGTTTGTTTATAAGCAATGAGTCTCAAAAGAGAAAGTAGAGTAGATTACAAAGGGATGTGAAAATATAGAAGACATATCAGTTAAAGGAATGAAAAAATTTGTTTGTTATGGTTACAAAATGTTTTACTAATGTCAATAAATACAATTTTGGGTATAAGTTTTCAAGATAAAAGTAGAATTTGAATTTGACGGGATTTGAGTCTCCCTGAAGAGCCGGATAATCTTCTTGGGGACATCGTTTTTGGTTGGTGACCATAAGGAATAAATTTTGTGGTGAGTTAAAAAAAAAAATTTTTCAATAATTTATTTTTAGACGTTTTGAATTTTGTAATTTTTAATTCAATTTTTATCATACATTAGAGAAGATTCCATAAACTTAATAATTATATGTTTAGAGATGAAACATCAATGTGAGTATATCAAATTGGATAGGTTTTTGTTATTATGCTTGTATAAAGCCTAAATAAATTCATTTATAAACCAACTGTCACAATGTAAATTATCAATTGTTTGTTTAGTCGTTGCTATGGTAGGTAACATAAATTTGACACTTTCATTTTCACTTCTAGAGACGAAAATAACTTTCATCTCTAAAGTAAAAAAATGTCAGTGGAAAAATTGCTATTTTAATTTATGAGTAGAAAAAATAGTTAAAAATCAGTATCTAAATTATAGATCCCAAATTTTAATACACCAGTGCAATATTTAGATGGATGTGAAATATGAACGACTTTTCACAACAGTTCTGCATAAATTGTTTCAAATTAGTTTGTTAAAGTTGTCGTTAACGTCGAATGTTCACGCTGAATGTAGTAAAACTAACACTTTTGCTCCATACTTTTGCAGACATGTGAATTTGCAGAAAGTAGGGTTTGAAATGCTACCTACTCTACATTCACTGCAACGGCAACTCGTGTGAGAATTCTGTAGAAGCCTTTGATGATGACGAGGAATTTGGTGATCCTGTCGCCACACAATCGGCTGATGAAACAGGGGAAGACTATATTGAAGCTGTTCTCGACTAAGAGACGGAAACTTGAGTCAAAGGAATGCCGAATCACCTACCTAAATTGATTATTATGTTTTCAAAAGCGTGATTGAGTCAAATATACGGCTTTCGTAGCCGTAATAATGACTTAACTAAATAAGATTGTCAATAATAATAATAATAATAATAATAATAGATGGAATTCATTGGGTGATGTGTAGCGAATTGTTGTTGATATCGCTCTGTTCTAAATATTGAATTTATACCTGTAAATGCAAAGAAGTTAAGTTCAAAGTTTGTAAATAAGTAATACCTATAAGTATTATAATAACCATATTTGATATCAAAATGGCTCCAAAATCAACTGGTGAGTTAAAAACTGTAATTAAGGAAACAATTAAGGAATTATTAGCTGACGAAAATTTCCTTGAATTAATTTTAAAGAAGGTCACAGAAAAAGTTAATAATCTTGAAAAAGAACTAGAAAAAACAAACAAGATAGTTCAACAGCTGGAGTCTAAAATTGATAACATGCAGCAAAATGAAAAGATAAATAACCTGTGTATTTATGGTATGTGCGAGGAGGATAACGAAAAGTTGAATGAAAAGGTGCTTAAATTATTTAATGGAAATCTTGCAGTACCGGTAAAAAGAGAGGATGTTATCAAATGTCACAGAATTGGAAACGTCACAAACAAACCTCGTCCAGTCATCGTCAAATTTGAAATGTATAACATTAAATACAAATTTATTAAGATTTGTATGGTGATCCAATGAATAATTACAATAATTTTATTAGTGGGTGATGGGATCATAAAAATTAGAACAAAATTTTTTTTCTTAAACTTGTCGACGTTTCGTCAAATATATTGACTTCTTCAGGACACTAAAAAAATAATATTAGATATAATGAGATTTTTAAAAATAACACACAAACGAAACGTTAAAAATTAAAAATAAATTACACAGTTAAACACATTAAAAACAAGTTATTTGCAATATTTTATATGGATAAAAAAAAAACATTAAGTAGGCATTTTCAAATTTAAAGTAAATTAAAAACCAAAACGGATTTTTTTATATAGTAAAAGTATTTAAAAAACACAAATTATGACAGAGAACTTACGTTTAATTTTAATTTTTTAATTTAAACGTAAGTTCTCTGTCATAATTTGTGTTTTTTAAATACTTTTACTATATAAAAAAATCCGTTTTGGTTTTTAATTTACTTTAAATTTGAAAATGCCTACTTAATGTTTTTTTTTTATCCATATACAATATTGCAAATAACTTGTTTTTAATGTGTTTAACTGTGTAATTTATTTTTAATTTTTAACGTTTCGTTTGTGTGTTATTTTTAAAAATCTCATTATATCTAATATTATTTTTTTAGTGTCCTGAAGAAGTCAATATATTTGACGAAACGTCGACAAGTTTAAGAAAAGAAATTTTGTTTTAATTTTTATGATCCCATCACCCACTAATAAAATTATTGTAATTAAATACAAAATTTTAAAAAATTCTAGAAAATTGGCAGGAACGAAAATAGGGGTGGGGTATCTCAAGACTTAACAAAAACCAAAATGTTGCTATTGCAAGAAGCAAAGAGATCATTTAATAAAAAATCAGTGTTCACACGCCAAGGCAATATTTTCATAAAACTTAACAATAATGTAGTCAAGAAGATACGTAACAGCCATGATTTAGAAAACTTGTGTAAGGAAAAGTAAATGTCCTTTGCATTGCAGAAAACAGAAAAAAAATATTTTTAAAATTTTATAAATGAGTGAGTTCATAGATATACTCTGGCTAATGAATGTTAGTCGTTGCGTCATCACTGGTGATCGTACGGGCCAAGGCGGCCGATTATACCAGTGCCGGCGATGAAAAGTTGATGATATGATTGTCATCCTCCACTTACAAAATATTTCATTATACCTTTACAATCTCATATTAGTAAAAAAATATATTATTGTCCAAAACTGCAAAATTAATCTTATAGATGTTGAAAATAACAATTTCTTTTATATGGACCTCAAATTTGTTTGTATACTGTAAAAATATAGCCTGCTTATTCTTGACACAAAGGAACGTCTATGAGTGAAACCAGTACCGCGTCGTAAACGCTCAGACAAACTTGCATCCACCTTTGTCTAACGCATAGCGTGCGAGAGACGCATTTCTGTTCAGTAGGTGGCGTTATGCCGGCGACGTTCGGGCCTATTTCAGTTTGATAAACAGTGCGCGTTGAATAAAGACAGCATTTAGATTGCAATGTCTGTGATATATTCAATCAGTCATGACGCAACGACTAACATTCGTTAGCCAGAGTATAATATTATATTTTTCTACTACTAGTTTTATATGTTTATTATTATTTTTCATTAGTTCTTGTATTTACATATGTATGTAGTTATTAGGTCATTAATAGACATATATATTTGTATTATTAATTCTTTATTTTTTTATATATGATATTAGATTTACTAACAGCAATAACGGAATAGAGTGAAATAGAGACCCTTGTTTCAGAGAGTATTCAAGACTGTTATTATATAATAAATGATACAAACCAGTTTAAATAGTTTAATATAGTTCATTTAAATATTAGAAGTTTACAAAAAAATTTTGACGAATTATTAATTTATTTGCAAGAGTTTAAAACAAAGAATGTAGATATACTTGTATTGTCGGAAACTTTTATTCTGGAGCGGGTAAGTGATTTTAATGTTGATGGTTACAACTTATTTTACAATGAATCTAAATTTAATAAAAATGATGGTGTAATTATTTACGTGAAAGAAAGTAGGTATATCTGCAGTTAGTGAAATTATAAAACTTACTGAAATTAATTTATTGAGATGTACTTTCCAAATAGGTAATAAAAAATTTGGAATAATAGCATCTTACAGACCGCCATCAACAAACTTAAACCTGTTCTTGGAAGATTTTTGAACAATATATGTTAAATTTGCAATCGCAAAGCCATGAAATTTTTATTGGTGATTTAAATGTAAATATCTCAAATACTTCTGATTATCAGGTAAACAATTACTTAAATATTCTATCCCAAAGGGGCTATTTTTCTTGTATCAATAATCCGACTAGAGTAAGTGAAAATTCCTCAAGCACAATTGATCATATTTTTTTTAAATCAAATGAACTTAGTGAAAATATAAAACCGATTATTTTTAACACTGCTCTTACTGACCATTATACCATTGCATTATCACTAAACTTGGGTATTTTAGAAAGAAACACTCATTTTAACCATATAAATAAACTAGATTTTGAAAAATTAAATAACTTATTACAAAGTGAGTCGTAGGAGGATGTAGTAAGTAATAAAAATGTAGAAATGTCATATAATTTATTTATCAATAAATTAAAAAACAGTATAAAAACAACGACAAAAACAATTAAATTAAGAAGTAAATTAACGAAAATAAAACCATGGATCACTGTTGGTATAATCAATTCAATAAGAAAACGAGATAACATGAAAAAAGAACTTATACAATATTTTTCGAATGATTTACGTCTTAAATATAAAACATACAGAAATAATCTTAGCAGAATAATTAAACGAACTAAAAATAATTATTATAAAACAAAAATTCTAGAAGCAAATAATAATTATAAAAAAATATGGAATGTAATAAATGAGGTGTCAAATAATGCCCAAAAATTTAATATTATAAAAAGCATAGAAGATAACCAAGGAAAAATTATTCAGGACGAAAAAGAAAAGGCAAATAATTTTAATGACTTTTTTATTAATATAGGTATGAAAATGTCCAATACAATATTACCCTCTCTAAACACAAATATCTACATAGAAAAGAAGTAAAAAATTCATTATATCTCAAACCAGTATCCGAAAATGAGTGAATCAGCCAAATCAATTCGTTAAAAAATAACTCAGCTCCTGGTGAAGACGGAATAACAGTAGAAGTCATAAAACATGTTCATAAATATTTACTAAAACCTTTAATGCATATTATAAATTTAATTATTAACACGAATGAAATTCCAAAAGACTGGCAAATCTCAACTGTTACACCAGTGTATAAAGCAGGCGACTCTAAAAAAATAACAAATTACCGTCCTATATCAGTAATAAATAATTTTGGAAAAATATTTGAAAAGTGTATAAAACAGAGACTGGTAGATTTTTTGGAACAACAAAATATTCTATACGTTAAGCAATTTGGTTTTAGAAGTAAAAAAAGTACAGAAGACGCGGTTTTTGAACGAATTAATAACATTATGAACCAACTTAATAATAATAAAAAATGTTTAGCAGTATTTTTGGACTTGGCTAAGGCCTTTGATACTGTCAGTCATAAAATATTATTAGATAAACTTAATTATGCTGGAGTTAGGGGAGGTCCGCTGAAGTTGATTGAGAACTACTTAACATCTAGAATTCAAAGAGTTAAAATCAATAACACTGTAAGTAGTGATCAAATAATTACAACCGGTGTCCCACAAGGAACTGTTTTGGGCCCTCTTCTGTTTTTGGTATATATTAATGAACTGGGGAACTTGCTGAATGCGGGTGAGGGTACTGTCATTTCATATGCAGATGACACAGCCATTTTATTTCAAGCGGAAACTTGGGATAAGGTATACCAAATGACAGAACGGGGTCTTGGTATTGTACAAAATTGGCTTAACTCTAGTCTGTTAAGTCTTAACACAACAAAAACTCAGTTTATGACATTCTCTTCCACCATTGCTGATCAACCACATAAAGATAACATTACAATTCACAAGTGTACTAGTATTTTACCTGACGTCACTCCATGCAATTGCTCATTATAAAAAGAACAAGCGTATTAAAATATCTGGGTGTAATGATTGATCAACATTTAAATTGGACTGATCATGCTAATCATATAACTTCGAAAGTGAGAAAACTCTATCACAAATTCTATCAACTAAGAGATATTTTGAGTGGAAAAGTTATAAGAATTGTATATACATCCTTGGTCGAGTCCATTCTACGCTACTGTAACTGTATTGTTATATGGGGTGGTTCATATGATAATGCTATAAAAAATCTGTCAGTCAGTCAAAATACCGTTCTAAAAATTATTTTTAAGAAAGATGTTTCATACAGAACTGCTTTATAAAGAAACTGAATTATTAAGTATTAGAGGATTATATATTTGTTCTTCTCTAAATTATCTACCAAAAATAGAGAATTTATACAATACAATGACACATAACTACCAAACAAAATCAAAAACAAACAATTTATTAATAACATCGTTCTATAAAAAATCTCATGTTCAAAGACATCTAACCTATTTTGCAGCAAAATTTATAACTTACTACCCTCCCAGATAAAAGTTCTACCACCTAGAATTTATAAAAAAGAAACCAAAAAGTATGTTCTCCATAATTTACATGTTTTTCTAGAAATATTTAAAAATTAATACTAAATTCTGTACCTACATGTTTTGTTTTATAATAAATAAAAAATAAAAGTGCTGAAAATATTTACTTAAGAAGGCATGAGTCTTGCTCTTGCGATACTTCCGTTATTTAGGTTATCTATCCATCATCTTACGATTTATTAAGGAGGGATATGC
Source organism: Rhagium mordax (assembly GCA_963680705.1). Taxonomy (NCBI): domain Eukaryota; kingdom Metazoa; phylum Arthropoda; class Insecta; order Coleoptera; family Cerambycidae; genus Rhagium; species Rhagium mordax. Next base: position 100,344,386 of record OY796656.1, on the reverse strand, counting down.
GCACACAAATTGCATTCCGCAATTTAGGCGTAATTCCTTCTTATGAAAAGTAGATAAAATATTATAGTTTAAATTAGAATAGTCAATATTTTATAAATAATTTCTACTTTGAATTGTCTGTATTTGAAAACTTAAATAAATGTTATTATTATTATTATTATTATTATTAATAAATGTCAATTTTAAGAAAATACCAATTTTTTGCCATATCTTAGTTTAAATTTTATGTTGCAATTACGTTGTTGACGTATATGGTTTAATAGTACTAAAAATTGCTAATAAAAATAGTAAAGAAAAATCACGGATGCCAAATGCAAACCACTGCCGCTGTTTCAATTTTAGACCTGATTTTGGTGGATTGGAACCTTGATACCTAATAGATATAAGAAACATAAAACATTCACCTCTTTTATGAAATTGTATGCTCTACGGAATTGATGGAACTGGAAACGAGATAGGTACTCACGAAAAACCAAACCTAGTTGTGCATTTTATATATTTTCACAAATTTGTATGCATTTATACGACTTTATATCTGGATACCTATTAGAGATAGAAGAAAATTGTGAAGTTGTAGAAAATCACAATTTGCATTGGAAAGGAGATATATGGGAAAAACTAGATTTTGCCGTGATTTCGGCTGTTTTTCTCAAGAAGGCGCTCCAAGGTCGAAAACTTGGATTTAATATTAGGAGACCAGTTTATAAGACTTATTCAAAAATTGAAACTACTAAAATAATTACAATAGCAATCCCTTTTCTTGCGCTTATTGCACTGACCTATATATTACGTAACGTTCCATTTAACAAAAAATATACTTTTTTCAATTTCTGTTCATTTTATGCGTAATAGTAATTTGGGGCCAGTATACAAATAAAATTTTAATTTATATAAATAGTTCTGTAATAAAGGAAATAATACCTAAAAGGGTGTTAACTCCTAACAAGCCCACCGCTTACGAAAACAAAATTATTTTTGTGTATTTCATATTATCCGTGATTTTCCACTAAAAAAATGTATTAACGCCAATGCAATCATATACATATAATAAGTAAATACAAATGTTTTTCATGTTTAAGAGAATTTAATCAGACCTATTTTCCGTTTCACAACTAAATTATTTTGGAGAATGATTATTAATTTTAATGTTGATCACTCGTTGAGCAAAAGCTTCAAATTCCATGGCAACAAATAGTAATATTTAACTTTATCGTATTCCAAACATATTAATTATCAATTAAACGGTTAATTTATTAATAGCTATTGGGATATCAAAGTACAAACTTTAAACATGTCTAGGAATTTCTTGATTTTTCAAGACGGTTAGTTATCGTGATTTAAAAAAAATAGCTTAACGGAAATTTTAGCCTTGTTTTCATAAATAGATTTTATAATGTCGTTGATGCGATCTAATACTGCATTATTTTTGGACACCAGTGAAAGCAACTGTAGGTACTTGAAAAGTCGGTTAAATTAGAGAAAAGCATTTTAAAGATTGTTTTAAGATGCCTTTTTCAGACTTGAAATATGTTCAGTAGTTTCAGAGATATTTTAAAAACAGTGTAAATTGTCGTTTTTGATTATTGCCAATACATGCAAATGTTACGGTTTAGAAAAAAAAAATTAAACAAAAATTTAATGGTGTGCGGTTGCCTATTTAAAATTCTTAATTTTGTATTTTTATCGTTTCAACTTTAGGTAGCTGTAGCTGTACTTTATAAGCTTTATTAGTCATTGTTTCAGATCTTAAATTCTTAGATACGCTTATGAGGCGCAGTAACTCCGAAACACGTGTCCGTAGCTCACCGGTTTCATTTTCAGGGTATATCGCATGATTAAATTTCTTATTCATCAGAGTGTTACTTTCCGGATTATTATTTATTTTTAAATTTGATAATAATACATGATCAGTAATTATCTGCATGTTACATTATTTATTGTTGTTCAAACTTACTCAGAGAAAGTTCAATGTTAGGTGGGATTTTTTAGTTGGTCGAAAAACAAGGTTACGGTTTTTACATGACTGTGAGATAAGTTGAAAGTAATTATTTATCGTATAAAAATTCTTGGAATACAAGAACATGAACATTTTTTACAGTAATGTCGTGAATAGATTTTGAACAAATTTTGTTGACTTGCTTAATAAAAGCATCAACGTTGTAAAAGTACAAATTAAATGCATTAGAGGAGCAACAAGCATAATCTTTTTATAATTTCTTCTATAAAAAACCTATTTGCCATATATCACCGGGATGAGCTGAAAACGGTTGAATGGCTATTATATATGATACAGAATATCAAAGTAGTCAATTTAGAATTATGTCTTGTGACATTCATATTGTTAGGAAGTGGGTCATGCCTAAAACTAACCTGGCTCATTATATCTTCCTATGAGTAAAATTAATTTGTAATTATCTTATTTATTAGTATTTAGTATTATGACCGTTACAAATTGCACTGTATAGGTCTTCAGACCTTGCTTGGGATTGTTTAGAGGTTAGAAAACCATGAGGTGGACATCCCGAATCGTGAGAGGAACTTCGTCATCTTGAATTTTATGTCAAATCGATAGGCCGCTGTATCTCCGCAATGTTTGGTCTGATATGACCGACTTATTTTTAGTTTAATCCCAACTTTTCTTTAGAATAAAAAATATTGTGCCGATATTTTACGTGGTTTTAAAAATAAGGTCATGGAAGTAAAAAAAGTGAAGAATATATTATTTCTTTTTAATTTACACGTCCACCTCTACATTTTGCATTTTCCAAAAAAATCTTTATATGGAAAATTTAAATGTTCATGAGTGATGATAGTCATATGCCGATACTCAGTAATTACAATTGGTATTACATAGTGGTAAATATAAGTAAACATTAACTATTTTAAATTGTAGTCTAAGCCCTTCAAGGGGCCATTTATTTTGAGAAAATGAGCTATTATACATATACCTGGAAGTTATAGGTAGATATTGATTATTATATAAATTTTATTTTACAAAAATATAACTGATATTTTTAATGCCAGATCAAAAATTTCATTGCAGAGTTCAGTTAGAGAAACTAAGAAAATAAGGGATCAAGAAATGCAAACAAAATCATTCTGAGAAATTAGAAAAATCTGCTTCAAGTCATAAAATGAGAATTTTAGAAGCAATGTTTTTAATTTAAGTTTAAAGTGAAACAGGCTTGGAGTATTTGTTATATAAATTGGTAGATGATTAAATATGGCTATGCCTGAATATAGTGGTCCGTTTCTGCTTAAAGCATATGTATAATCCGGTGTCAATAAAATATTACTGAATCTGGTGTTATAGTCATGTATGTCCGATGGATAGCTCTGTAGAAGCGCTGAAGCATTCCAGTGTCTTTACTGTATTCTATCTTTGTGCAGCATTCCTTGTGGTTATTTTTGGCATTTATTTAATTCTTGAGAATGATAAATATTTCCTTTTAATAGCAATAACTTTCCTAAATTAAACTATATAACTTGGTATCCTTTTTGATATATTTGCACTAATTGAGCCTGTGGTACCTAGACTTCAGAAGAGATTCCAAAGAAACCGCGAAAGCATGCAGGCAAAAGTGTATAATCTGTGCCTAATTTAAAAGAAAAAGGACTTTGTGAGAGAATGAGTGCGTGTGCATTTATTAAAGTTTTTATTTTTAAAAGACGAAGAATTGTTTTATATTTAAAACCACCGAAGATATATTTGTAGCAGATATTTTCTACTATACTGTTTATGTGAACTAATTTATTTTGAGACATAAACGCATAAAAGTATTTTTAAATTAAAGAGGCAAAACCAACAACTGCCTTCTTTTTAAATTATGAGTTGCTAACAAATTTGTAAATACTAAAGTAAATGCTTTTAAAATTTTATAGAGAAATGAACAGATCTTTAAGATCAATAACCATTACTGTTAAAAAGTTTAAGAGTATTCTTTCCAATTCCTAGATCCGGATAACGTGGATAACTTAGACTTCTATCTGTATAAACCACACAAAAGAGTTTCTAGTCCAAACTATGACACCTGATTGTAAATCTCTTTATGAACGGAGACCCTGAATTTATTTTAATACAATTTCTCTTCTGAAAAGGTGCCACCAACAGTACAGGGTTATTCCATATATTTAGAGAGCGTCTACCTCGCTTATTATAAAAGATAGAAAAAAACTTTAAATACAAAAGTTGTAGGGTTTGTCCTAAATCGTCAGAAAGTGTTGCGCAATATCACGAATAGATATTGGAAAGTTAAAAAAAACACCAAGTTGGTAAATTTCTAATGGAACACCCTATATATTTTCAAAAAATCAATTAGATCTTTTTCATCTTAATTCAAAAATATATGATATCTTAATTCAAAAATATATGAAAATGTTTTTTTAAACACATTAATTATTCAGTTTTATTTCAATCATTGAAATAAAAATTAAAAAAAATGATGGATGTGACAATTAAAAAGAAAATACCCATTTTTTTAAATTTAATGACCTTATGTATATATAGTCTTTCAATTGAAGCAGTCAGTCTGATGAGTATATACCAGGCTCATTTCATTACAATGCGCTGTTTGCGCTGAAATAACATCGAGATCGTTCTTCTAGAAAGACTGTAACAATATGTGGTTTACAGCTAATAGGGTCGTTTCTCACATCCTAATAAGCGCCACGTTTTCTTATCCATCCAGTCATTCTCATTCACGTTTCTTTTCTCTAACGCCTCCATCGCTCTCTCCATCCATTATTTCGCAGATTTTCCCCTCTTTCCTTATTTCTGGAGGAGACCACTGTCAAACTCGGTGAGGCCATCTATGAGGCTCCATACGCCTTAAATTTCCATACCACAATAGTCTTTTTTTCTCTATGTCTTAATACATATATATACTTACTGTATACTACAATTATTGTTTCTCACGATTTAAATTGTTCACTTATTTATTTCACTATTTCTTATATGTTCCAACCTGTACCCTACAGCTTCTTCTCAACGCAAACAGCCTTTCTCTGTTTCTTTGTGTTATTTCTCACGGTTCGGATTCGTACGTTAGGGTACTTTGAACAATACTTTTATAAATTCTTTTTTTGTTGGCTTTTTTAATTGCCTTGTATAGTTCTTTTTTTATTATTCTTGAGATTATTTTCTGTCGTCTTATCCTTTGTGTGATATTTTGATCTTGCCTCCATTCGTTACGATCTCCATTTAACATTTCTTGTCTCAAGCTTTTTGTCGTTTTCCATGATTCTTTACTTTTACTTCCTCCTATACATCTATCAATTTCATCGCAACTTTTATTCCAGAACTCATTCTTTGTTTTTATTACTTCTTCTTTAACCTCTCTGCTGGTCACCCTTGCATACTGTTTTCTCCTATGTGTCCTGTGTTACTAACCACTTTTGATATAATCGCCTTTTTTTCCTTAATCTTCTGTTCAATGTTTGTAATCCACTCTTCTTCTACTACTTCTTTACTTTCTCTCTCTTTTTCGCCCAGTGCCTCATTTTCTGCTTCATGTATTGCCTTTTTCATTTGATTGATGATGATAAAATGTCCATTGTTTTAACCTGAAAGTTTTGCATAATCTATTATATGTAGATTTCAGGTTTTGCGTGTGTTGAATCCATGTATATTTATGGATTTCTTTATTTAGTATATACCTTATTTTTAAAGTTACGTAAAATATAGTTATAATATTTCTATATAATTCTAAAATAAAACGCTGGTTAAATACATATAAATATTTGACGTAATTGAGTTTAAAAAACTGTGATTCGTCTGAGCGTCATATTTCTAAAAATATGTAAAATATTTGTATCCGTTTTTTATAGAAGAGGCTCCAGATTTTCCTTTTATTTAGAATTCTTGACATTTTGACCATCGTAGTCTTCACATAAAAAAAAATAATCATAAGATAATAGAACTGCCAAGAATTTAAAATAATTAGCGCGAAAGAATCTGGAAAATCTTCTACACATCACTCCGAGAAATTCAACTAAACTATTTTAATTGAAGTACTAAATTCTTAACCTGTAAGTTTCAAACACAGGAATTGCTTTCCAAACTTATTGGCGGCGCCGGCATATTAAATTTTAGAGATAACTATGGATAAATTTATACAAATCCAATAAGAAGTTAGTACCTACCTACCAGTGATAGAAATAAGTCACACAAAAATATTCATTTCATATTTCAAGTCATCAGAGATTCGTTTATAATATAATTAAACCTTTATAGTATGTAATGTAAAACTGCCAATGTGGAAAGCGATATTAAGAAAATGGTTATTGAGGTGAAATTGTTGTATATATTTATATTCTTTTTAAATTAATTAATTAGCATTCTATAAATAAGACAATAAGGGATTATATTATAATGAAATCGTGCATTGGTTAGGCTCTGTGAAGAGAAAAATCGATGACACAATAACTGCAAGAGAAACTCTAAACTTATATGTGTTCCCCAAACTTTCGAAAACATGTGTGACAAAGAAAACTGCGTATTTAGATGAATGGATATGAAGTATGCCAAAATATTTGTGTAATTATAATGATAAATAAGAGCAATTCCAGCATTGCTACCTCATTTGAAGGAATTGCGCAATTGGCAAATTTCTGTTTTGGTAGCCACAACATTTCACTAATTGATCAATAATTACTCATTTATTTTACATTCCGAGACAATATCTTCGCGAGTTTCTGGTAATTGCAGTAATTAAGCAAACTTTAAATGATTGTTTTCGCTGTTAATATTCACATAAATAAGTATGCCTTAAAAATCGGACCGCCTACGCTAGTAACACTTATCACAAAATAATTATTTATAATATTAATCATTCAACTGGCATGTATGTTTAGCGTGTTAAATAACTTATGAAAACAAAAAATAATAAATTACTACATTTTAAAAAATACATTTTTTTAGGTAGTATAAGAAGTAAACAACCTTGTTTTTGGTTTTAAAAGCCTTAAGAATCATTTTCACAATGATTTAATGCTACTGGAAACCGCAATGACGAAGGGGGGGATTTAAAAAATTTGTTAGGAAAGTTTCAACTTTTTTAAATTTTGTGAACTACATATTTGTAAGTTACAACAGGAAATTTGATAAAAATATTTTGATGGGAATGCCTAAAATCTGGCAACACATTAGGATAGCATTCGTTGGTTTCTTTTAATCAGAATTTTTACATTTTAGATAGTTATCAACAACTATGAAGTCAATGCAGGATCCTTGGAATTGAATATGGAATTACACAGGGTATTTAATTTTAAGTAATAAAGTTATTACGGTTTTTATATTTTCAGTTTAACTAATTATCTAAATTATTTTATACCTAGACAAAATTCTGAAACCGGGTACATTGTTCGCATTTAAAATATAAAAAATTTAAAATTTGGAAGTTAAAAAAATCTTTTCGGTACGGGCCAGAATTTCGTTAAAACTTCAAATACTAACTACTTAAAACAATTAAATTTTTATTTTGTCTAAGTATGACAAGTATAATACTTTTATGAATAAAATGCACCTCGTGAATACCTTGTATATTAATTTGTGTGTAAATATTAAACATTATTATTATGCTTGTATAGAAACTAAATAAAGTCATTTATAATCATTCTCCATTTGCGAACACATAATATTAATGAATAATTTATAAAGGCATGTAGAAAAGTTGAAATAATACCGGCAACTTCGGCAGAATTTTAAAATTGTATATTGGATATCCATACTGTAAAATGCGTTCCTTTAAATTTTTTGAAGATGATAAAAAACTCGTTAAGTTTTAATAGATTATCCATAGTATGTACAAAATTCAGCAAATATGCATCAAATAAATGTTACTGCGTCTCTTACAATATCAATATAGCATCTAGTCAACTGCGTGCAGCTTTCCTATATGCCATCGCCAACGAATTTATAGTGCAAGCAATGCATTAAATATAATTATGAAAATTTTTAGACTATTACTTTAAAACTAAATGCTAATGATTGATAAATGGAACAAAAAAAAATCAGTTCCTTAAATGTTTCGCCCTATCTAATAAATTCTTATTTTACTGTTGTAATTACCTGTTAAGAGAAATATATCTTTTAGAAAAAAACAGAAATAGTAATCAGAAAATATTGTGTGACATTAGGATAACTTTCATTTATTTCTCTTTCTCAGAACTTTTACATTCAAGAGAAACATCAACTGCGAGGTCATCACAGGGTCCTTGGGATTTCCTAATTGAACATGGAAATAATATATGGAATTCCATTTGAAATAACAAAGTTATTATGAACCTAAAACTCTACAACCAATACGTGGTGTGAATTCATAGGCGTCGTTTGGGGGGAGGGGCAAGGAGGGGCAAGTGCCCCCCCTGGCCTCGGCAAAAACTAATGCCTAAGAATTATATGGACCTTATATGTTCCTATTCAAATACATATGTTTTTGTTTCTGATTTTATTTTTATCTGCATTTGCCCCCTCTTGGAAAATTTTGTAACGACGCCCATGTGTGAATATTTCTAGGGACAAACATTTTATTTATTAATATGGTAAATTTATTTTCCAGACAGTGTCGACTTATTCAGCTTTACTGTAGAATCCTCCCCTTGTTGATAAACAAACATGCAGACTCACAATCAAACTAAATTGTGAATTTATAAAGATATTAATACATAATAATATATACTAAGTATTCGAAAAGTGATATTTTACTTAATCCAGACACAACAATCATAATTGGTGTGACGAAATCCTGTACGCAATAACTGACAACCGAGTCTTGGTTTCAGCAGCAATTTTGTATGGGTAGGAGTTGTTAGGAATTTGTTGACCACCCACATGTTTTCCTAAGGTCTCTTGACGGTGCTTCATATTTAAGTGAAAGAAACTGTTTACCTAACCTACTAGAAGATGTTTCAGTAGAGTTACGGGTACGTACATCGTTATTACGTGAAGGTACCCCAGTACACTTTAGTTTGTGAATTTTTAAGACAGTTTACCAAGTAATATGGATTACTCTTGGAATTCAAATACAAATTCGGCGTTGACCACCAACATTTCCAGAATTAAATCTTTCCATTATTTCTTGTGGGGTCATCTAAAGTCTCTGATTTACAATATGCTATAATCCACGTTGACACGTTGTCAGCAAAGCAAAAATAAGGAACAGCTTATGGAATGCATCATTGATGTTACACATAATACTATGAGATAAAGATTTATGATGTACATCATATGTGAAGGTGGTTATTTCCATCAATTTTAATTATTGCATTAACTGCAATAAATAAAAAGTTGACAATTTCCGATTTTATTATTCTAATTTTAACCAAATAGGTCCATTTTACCAAAAAATAAAAACGGAGGCACCAATTTTTTGTGGCGTTTTAATCAAGGAATTAATAATATAACTCCAAAATTTGGAGCCTTTGGCATGAGGAATTAATTAGTAGGGGCGGGGGGTGCTTCCTGAGGGTAAAACCAAAAAGTTGAATTTGTAGGGTTAGTCGCCACATTGAAGAACAGTTTTTCGCTATTATCTCGGAAATCGTTGAACCTATGATAATATTATTAGGGACCTTTTTTGTTCCGAATTAAATCTACCATTTCTTCTTAAAATGCTTTTATCCACGACCACTATATTAGGAAGGTTTAACACGTCTGTTTTCCGTGGATTAAAGGCCCTTTAATACACTAGTGGATTTGAATTCATAATACCACGCTTCAATTTTATAGAATTTTATTATTTAGAATTATTATTAATATTTTCGCTTTTGTCAACAATAAACAAACTCATGTCATAGAAACGATTCAAAGACCTTCTATTTTTTTGCTCAAAACCAAAAAATTTTTAATCAAAATAAACTTGTCAAATCTGACGTTTTTCAAAATCACCTACTCTTATACAGACGACACTAAAAAGCACAACACGGCGTTTTCGGTGGGCCAACCACAGACCGGTGGGCGTGTCCTAATTCAAATTTCGGCGGGTTTCATGTTTCTGTTAAAATTAAATTGATGGAAATTACCTACGACATAAGAATTCTTTTGTCGTTGGAAATTACTATTGTTAGTACATAATAAATGTATTTATTTTTTCATTTAAAACTTAATGTACCTACCTACCTATATAATTATGGAATTGAAAAGGTAAATATATTTTAGGTTTAAAATCTATATAGATATAAGATAGGTAATATTTTGCATTTTAGGTAGGTATCTAAAAAAAATACGTAAATATTTCGAAACAATTTTTTTTATGTAGAAATGAAATAAGTTTAATCTAGTTTAATTATTAAGATGTGTATTATACACAGGTATAATAGTTTCATTGTTAGCTTCTGAATAAAATAAGACACCAAATAATTATATACAAATATCAATAAATTTTGTATAGATTCTCATTGTACAATAAAAATTTATATTTTATTTTTTATGGTGATGGAAATAGGCAGTAAGTATCCCAACAAGACTGAACCGTGAGATGTAAACTTACCTGGGCCCTTCGCGAAAAGCTTAATGTGATCGAACCTACCTACTCATGTTGTGTTTATTTTATTTATACCCATTACGGATGAGTAGGTGTCGGCTGGGGTGACTGGACTGTGGTCTATTGGGGGGCCCGGACACGGAAACTAATTCATATTATTACAATATTACAAAAATGCTGCGTATCTTGCTCAAATGTCAACTTTGACTCAGTAATATCTACCTTCGCTGATCGTAAGGCCCACAAAGTTTTTCTTGATTAATCTAATTATTTGTACTTTATACATATAACGGTTATCTTCATATTCAGTTAATGGTCATATTCTTTTGATACATACTGTATAAAAATGTAAATTAACTTTTGTTACCAAATATTGAAATTATATGATTTATGCTTGTTAAAACTCGCGTGCTAATTGCTAATTCGAGGTATATGCTATTGCTACTTGGCTATTTAAATTCATACTGTGTATATAGTAGGGCCCCAAAAATAACTACCCCGGGGCCCGCTGTGGCTCTCGACGGCCCTGAGATTTGAGATGAGCATTAAACACAAATAATACAAGGTTTCGTAAATACCCCTACTTTATTTAAAAACAAACACTTAATTGAAAAGTGCAATAACTTTTAAAGAAATTTGGAGAGTGCCGTACTCAGCCTTGAATTCACGAGGGGAAAGAGAACGAGCAGAGAAACCCTCGATCTCAATTCAAACAAATCTAAATAATTATATGCCTCTTTTAATACTTTTTACTGAATAATAGGAATGGTTCTCTTCAACCGTCTGTAAAACTATTTAATGAAACCTATAGTTAAAAATTCAGTTTCATATATTTATATAATTATGTTTTCCACATATTCTACCATCTTATTAAGGTGGGCGGAAAAATAGGTTAGATTTGCCTAAAATAAGCACTTCGTAGTTCGACAATTTCTGCCGCATCCCTGAACCGATTCAAAATATTTTTTGACTGGCTTTTAAAAAAAACTCGGTAGAATAGTACTGGACTCTCAATAAAATAGTTCTGGTCCAATCCGCTACGCTATATTAAACACATACATGTTTAAATTTTGATTTTTTATTAAGTAATTATTGAAAAAATGTCGAACTACTAAACCAATATCACTGAAAATAAATACGTTATATAATGCAGAAAACAAGTTTTTTGGTTCGAAATTATACTAAAGAATGACATATAGAACTTTGGCTACTGTCTCGTAGATGGCAGCAAAATCAAAATTATAATGTCAATCTTTTAATTTATTTGAAAGGTCGTATAAAAATATTGAAATTAATTTCAGGATGAATATAAACCGCCGCAGCAGTTTGCTATAAAGGGGCATTCCCAACCATTTTCGTTTGCATTTTGCTTTCCGTACCTTATACATTCCTATTGGTGCCTGAAGTACATTTATGAGGCACCACCAATAGAATCTCGTAAAGGGTTAACGCTTAGTTGATATTTTCATGTTGCCGAATTTTGAGGCTGCGCATTTAAGCGCACGTGAATGACAACTTAAGTAGTGACAGCTGATGACAGAAAAAAATGTGTTAACGACATATGAATTAACATTGGAAATGTGTTATTTATTATTAGTATTATTTAAAAAGATGAGTAAAATTGAAAAGGAATTTGACATTTACAAGTTGTAGACAACGATATGGTAATAAACGATTTTTATATTGCGAACGTGAAATTTTTAAGTGCCGAAGTTCATACCACCTAAACATGGCTGCACCAAAAGGGAAAAATCTTAATTAACATCTATAATCTATAGTATATTACTGGAAACTGGAAATTAGCTAGTTTGGCAAAAGTGGGAACAAGTAAAATGTGTGTATTTCAGCTGTATTAGAAAAGGTAGGAAGTACCCAAATTGAAACAGATTTCTACAGCAAGTTGTTCAGATTAATATGTTAGGAACCTACCACTAGTTTGATGATTGTAAAACATTTCTTATTATTTTTAATAATGCAATCATTCTATTAAATATAATAAATATATTATTAAATAATGTCTTTCTGTTTTATGTTTTATTACTCCTACCTTAAACATATATCCGAAAGAAAATGATTTCTGTTTCTCAGGAAAATTTCAGTATGGCAGGTACGCCAAGAAAAGTATACAAACAGCTGTTCCGGGGTGTCACAACTAACCTCAAAATTATGCAATTTCTAAGTTTTTGGAATATTATGTCGCTTTTATCATAAAATTTCTGCTGGGTTCCTGTACTATCAACTAAAATCTTATTCAGTGCATAATTATTAAAGTTTTAATTACCTTGATCTAATAAAATAAGATGCTTTTTGTTGGTTGGAAATCCAACCTATAATTAGCAGTCTATTTTTAATAATCTACAATATTGAAACTTTATATATCTATTATTTGAATGATCTTTTACATTGTATGATGGCTCCAAGCTAGAACTACAAAAATTAAAATTGAAAATAAATTTGGGTCGTAGTAACAAAAAAAATCATAATGCTCAAACAGTTAGATTATTTACAACACTACCCATAAGGCACAAATAAATAATATCCAAATCACAAAACAATATAAATATTTATAACTAGATAAAACAAGCTGTCAAATCTAAAAACATTATCAGAATAAAAGTCACTAGTAATTAGATATGTATGAATGTAGTTATTAAAACGAATTAATTTAGATTGCGCGTCATAATAATGTAAAAGATGTGAGTATAAATGTCCCCATCTATCAAAGGGTAGATAAATTACAACACATCACTCCACCTATCTCATAGTAGATAAATTACAATACGTTAATATGGTTATATTGGCAAAAGCTACATGTAGTTCCATCTGTTGGAATTTATAAGGTTAGCGACTGGGACCGCCGCCGTTAAGAAGTATAATTAATATTTAAATACATTAAAAAACTTAATCTTATATAATAACTTTAAATTAACTATATGTCAATGTCCACTATTAGTTTCTTCTTTCTTGTAATCCTAGAGCCTCGCCTAGAGCTAAAATAAAAATTCAGTAGATACGAATGCAAAATACACACATAATAAAATAAGTACATATTATAGGTGGGATTGTAGGAATGAAAAACTTTGTTGGATAATTTATATTTTATTACTCACTTTTGGGTGTTTCTTCCCTTGAATATTCCAGTTCTTTACAACATGCCATGTACACAAGAGCCTTTTTGGTTTATTATTCTTGATCTTCACCCACGCGTTGTAATATATTTTGCATCATCGTCACTCATAAAGTATTCTGCTTGAATTTCTGTTTGCATCTTATCCTCGATCTTATAAGGCTCTCAAGGGAGAGCAGCTAAAAATGTTTGAAAATTATTCTTCTTACAGGCATAAATAATAACTACGTAAAGAGGATATGCATACCTAAAAAACCTCTTGAACTTGTTGATCCAATCTATTTGACAGTAAGAAAGCGACTGGGAATCCTGCATTTCCGTCATCCTTAATTAGCATTATGGTTAGATCCGAGGTTAGATCCATTCCTCTCTTATTCGTACCATCTGTGCCGTCCATGCAAATTATGTTGGGGAATTGACGCAGTTTTTCTTCCATTACTGAATTCATTAATCCTAGAGCAAAATCTTCTTTTTTCAGCACATCATGTGTATTTCTCCTATTAGAAATAAACCACTTGTTGCATCACTATACTTACAAATAAATTCAAATAATTGTTTTTGTTACGTAGGTACCTTCCCTTTTGTTACGTACCTTGCCATTATAGCATTCCACTCCTGAACCTTCACTGCTGCTACCATATCATTCAGATCTCGTTTCTTCTGGATGTTATATTTTCTCGACAAATTTGTGATGTCTTTGCTTGTTAAAACGTTCAATCTTCCCAGTTTCGGAACTTCTAATTTTCTTGAACCCTCTAAAATTCTGTTCGGTGGTACCCCATGTCCAGCATGTGTTTTCCAATAACTAACTGAAACTTGTCCTTCATCACGCAGTTTGCAAATCAACCTGCATGCGGAGAGGGACATACTCCTTTAATTTTAATTGTTCCACCAGATTTCTCCGTCTTCTTGTTGCAATTGGGCTCGTATCCTGAAAATAGATAAGAGTATAACCTATTATTATATGTTGTGTTAATTAGGTACTTTATATACCGTAGGCACTGAGTATCAAACCTACCTTGTGGTCACTTCTGTTACAGTCAAAGTACAATATCTTATGTTCCTTGCTGAGAATCGATCTGTGCATTGCATAATTTGTCTCAATTTTTTCTTCACACTTCATGTGTCGCATTCTTAATGTTTGTTAGAAAAGTCAAAAGTTATACCTAATGGACATATCTACTTTATGGACTCTTGTGATATGACGATTCCTTAATCCCACATTTTTTAATTTTTTACTGCAAAGGTGACACGCTTCTGATGGATTCTCTTCAGATTTTGTTGGAATCGGATGTAAAAAATAAAGATGAATCCATGATATCTCGTTAAAATAAACTCTTAGTATTTAAACAATATGTTCTAACGAACAGGTTTGTAAAACAATCTCTTTGATCGGCAAAAATATGTAGGTACACAAAAAACATTTAAAGGAAGTTTGTAACAGTGACAACTGACAACATAACATCAATAGACAAATCTTACAACATGAACCCGCCGAAATTTGAATTAGGACACGCCCACCGGTCTGTGGTTGGCCGACCGAAAACGCCGTGTTGTGCTTTTTAGTGTCGTCTCTCTTATACGGCTTTCACGGTTCTAATTTGGCCGTGAAGTTGATCGTAGAATTTTTGCATTATGGAGCTAATAAATTCATTAATTTGGCTGGAGTATATGTCACACGCCAATGGAGAATTGAAGGATGGTTTACCAATTGATCATGCGCATCATATGACTAACATAACCTTAAATTTTTAGTTTTTGCAAATTTATTTTCAATTTCAATTTTAATTCTTGTGGTTTTAGCTTGGATCCGTTATAACATTTAAAAACTCTCCCAGACAGTAGATTTATAATGCTTCAATATTGTAGAATATTAAAAATATACTGCTAATTATAGGTTGGAATTCCAACCAACAAATAGCATCTTATTTTATTAGATCAAGACAATTAAAACTTTATTAATGATGCACCGAACAAGATTTTGGTTGATAGTACAGGATCCAAGGAGAAATTTTGATAAAATTGACGTAATATTTGGAAATTTTAGATAAATGCATATTTTTAGGTTAGTTGTGACGTCACGTGCGCGTCAACTATACAAAAAATAGTTCAAGGCGTCAATTAAAATTATCAAAATTTACGATTTGCTTCTCTCAACTTTACCTCAATATTTATTTAGGAAACGAAGAACTTGCTAAATCGAGAAAGTTTGACGTTTTTCTACAACTGTCAAAAAAGGCTATGTTTGTGCATTAACGTCAGTGTCTAAAACATTTGTTTTTTTTGAGTTACCATGACCCCGTGCACAAAATATTTTGCACATTAGGTTGCAAAATATTTTGCACATACTGCCGTCTGAATTTTCCGGTAGAAGATTCAGTGTAACAAGGTTGGCTGCATCGGATATTTCTGGTGGGGTACATGATGAATCATCTTCACTTTCGAGACTTTCCATTATTATCTTATACATTATTTTACTTTAAAAAACTCACAATATTCAATACTCACAATATCGAAAACGTCCGTGAAAAATGTTTGTTGTCAAACATATTGGTTTCCATAGTTACCTGAGACATCTGCTACTAAGTATTTCTTTTTAAATTAATTTGCATTAAATATTATAATAGAAGATATCGTTTTATGGTTTTAGTTTAATCAAATTAAGTCGTTGTAGAAAAAATATTGTTTGCAACTCGGGTGCGAAATTCTTTGGTCATTTCGAACGATTTTTTTCGTTCTCGATCGCCAAAGTAGTATTTCGCACCCTAGATACAAAAATAACTATTTTGACACTAACAGTACAAAAATTAAATGATTTTTCTAATGGTATGTATTTGTTTGTTTGGGGAGAGAACTAGACTCTACAGTTTATTATGGGATCTGAACATTACCGCTGGTAAACATCCACAGTATATTCATAAATATGAATAGGTGGAAGGTAATAATAATAAGTTTAGTCGGCAAAATGTGTCTGTAGAGAACTCTACACGATGTAGGTAGAGCACAGTAAGCCCAGGAGGCTGCAGTGTCCTTGGTGTTTAGACAGACGAGCCCTAGGAAGAAGCATGTAGGTATAAAAAGAAAAATTTGTTCCACGAAAGCGAATACGACCGAGTTGAAATTACTTTTGAAAAATAAAATAAAATAAGAATTTCTAGACCTCTTAGATTTGAAGATAATGGAAGAAAAATTTTGAGTCTGAACAGGAATAATACTACACCTATACTTAAAATTATTTTCCTTTTCCTTAGATTTTGCTGAGCAATTAACTGTTTCTCAAATTATAAGCATGTGTCTTTTAAATATATCTTATGCATACGAAACGAAAATCAATATTAGTGTAATTTATTAATCCATAAACTGTTTGAAATATGTAACCTCGATGATTTTGAATGTATTTAAACATGGAAAATCTAATATATTTATAATTTGCTGATACATTATTTCCTGGTTCTAAGAAACACATAAATACGAATATAAACTTATTTTTAAAATCAAATATTAAGCCAAACAAATAAGCTTATGCGACACAATAATAATAAATAACAAGGCATGTATTTTATCGAACATAAATTCCATCAATATAAAATAAGATACGAAAAATCATAAATAACCGGCAGCAGAGTGATTCCAATTTCCTGGAAAGAAAACGTCTCGTATTACTAAACTCTACTTCCTATTGCAGCGTGATCTAATAGCTTATCAGTGGACTCTTAACCGATTAAAATAAGTATATAAATTAAAAGATTTCTTCATAATGTTAATAATCCATTGCGCTCAGTTGTGTGTCGAGTTTAAGACCTCGTTTTCGTGTACTGTGCTGTTATTATTTTTTAATATCATTGTGAACATGTCATTGTTATTGAAGGTATTTACTAATTTATTTTGTTCTTGTATTACTAATTCTACAATTGTATAGTTGATATTTTCTTGCATTTAAGTGACAATAAGTAGCTTTACATTAGGCAATTCTTAAAATAATACTACTGAACATTGGGTAAATAAAGAAGTGGTTTTGTTCTACAACAGTTAGAGCATACTGAAAAACAAAAATTTTTGAAAATTTTCTAAAGAGCATTTTAAATTCAGGTTTATATCAAATATTATAATGTATCGTTGTGTAAATGTTTCGATTGAATTATCTACACACATGTATGTTTATAAATACACGCATTTGCTGGGTGGTTTCATTAAAAGGAAACACCCCCATATTTTTGTCAATATTCAATTTACAATATGAGTTTTTAGAACTTTTTTTTATATCCATTTATAAACCACTTAATAAAGACCTGAAGCATTTTCTATTACTTCAGTTACAAGGGAAATAACCTTAACTTTCGAAATTTATACGGGATATCTTGTATTTGTTTATACAGCACCAAAGTCCGCTCAATTTTTAATAGCTTTATGACTGGAACCATATCTATAAACTCAAAAATAACTTAGGTTAAAAAGAACTACCTAATTTATTTTGCTGATTTACAATGACTTGAATGAAGATTATTAAAGTTGATTTTACTGGTGAAAAATTGCTTGGTCTGGTAGAGTAGCTATTGGCACTCTATACAGACGAGAATTATAGATATATTGGCCCTAATGTAAGGTTGTTATCCAACGATTTCTACTAACTCATAAGTCATAATACATTGTCACACTAATGAGACATGCAGTAAAAAAACTTCCAATTGTTGATAGAAATGAAACCAGAGGCCTTAGAATTAAAGTGTTATTTAAAACTGTCACTGCCACCGTTTCGATTTTCTACACTATACTAGTAAAAATCAATCTATGCCTCATGTTCGAATTTGCATAAGCAACTTGACTCTCTTGACTTGACTTGACTCTCTCTCTCATTTTTTTTAACCTTTTACTTTCGTACCAATAAAATATTCCTAAATGCAATCATATTCCAAAATTGAGTTAATATTTTTTATTTTGGGCTGTACGCGTAAGGAAGTCGTTTGTACAAAACAAAACGCAATAAATTGTACCTATTAATCGTCATCCTCAAATTGATCATGCGAATTATCTTTCTTTGCTTGATACGCATTGTTTATAAATGACTTTATTTAGGTTTTATACAAGCATAATAATAACAACGTTACCGTGTCATTAGGAGGCAAGTAAAAGAGAATTTCACTTTTTTTGACAATTTCTTTAAAAAATACCTTTTGATAGAAGATCCTTATTTCAGTTCTTGTGCCTAATTTTGACAACATGTTGATCTTGTATTTTGTATTATCTATTATTATAAGATCTCAAGGATTTTAAAATGAATGAAACGTTATGACTAGATACAAAAAGTAGAAAAGTCTGTATTGGATAGAGATAAACGGTAATAAAAATATATCGATAAATTTCATATGTATATTGCTTCAAGGGAAACCTGCACCTGGTTATTCCTAACAATAATTCTTCGTTAGACAATTATCTTAAAATATTCCCTAAGGAAGCTACAGCCCTCTTAATAATGATAAAATATGAAACAGCTCGTGCTACAGATGGAAATAGATGATAATGTGCATTTGAAATTTATCACTTTGTGAACATACAGATACACGCAATTCTAAAAGTGATAACTGATAAGTAATTGAATTGAATTGTCGAACATTACATCATCCTGTACAAAATATTTGGTACCTCTATGTCTAATTGTTTCTAATTTTAAAATACGATTAGTTTCAATTAAACCCTAGCTTTCTACTGTTGTTGCATCTTCGAAACGACAGGTTAATGTAGCGCACGCTCTGTTACGTCTCAGAATATGATTTGGTGTTTATGGACATGATGTCGTGAACATGGAGAGATGAGTGAATCACCGAAAAGAAGAACCCCGAAACAGAACGACTTTAGTGACACTAAGTTGATTCCAGTATAAGCTCATGCCATTGAAATTTTTATTACTACTGCAAAAAACAGAATTTACACCTGAGGCCAGTTTAGTAAGTGGATATCTCTAAATAAGCCTGCTTATCACAAGGGCCAATCACAGGGAACGTGGGGTAGAACTTCAAAATGCCATTGAAATATTCAATATTACTGTAAGAAACAGATTACCTGAGGCCAGGGTAGTAAGTAGACACCTTTAAATAAGCCTGCTTATGACAGTGAACGTGAGGTGGAGCACCAAAATTTGTTCCAATGTCCAATAGAGTTCGTTCTTATTTTGGTGAAGAAGTTTTTTGATAGTGACTCGTTTAGTGGATTGCATTTTTTGATTTGTGGTGCTTCCTCAGGTAGCTATTGTTTGCAATCTTATCAGGTGTACGAGTTTCTGGAAGCCAAAAAAATTTCAAATTTACGCAGTTTTAATCAGATAAAACTTGGATAGCATAAAGACAATCCCTAATTTGAGAACTAATAAAATTTTTGAGATTTTAAATAATGCTTGAACTACTGCCATCACATAAGAAGAATTGAACAATGTATGTAATAGGTAAGGGTAGACGGCTCCATGCGTCACTATAGAAGAGATCACATCTGTTATTAAGAAAATACGTGCAAAGTTCCGTTACCTGCTAGAAAAATTTTCAGCGTAATTTTGAAAACCTTTCTAATTGGATGTATAATAAATTTTGCTTTTTTACAATTTAATAATTTTTAAGAAATTTTCTTTTCATACTAAGATAGAATAATAATATCCCTGGACCATTGGGGTGTGTGCACATACAGGGTGAATATTTATAGGGGTGACACCTTTCAACTATAGGAACACGATTTTTTTTTTAAAGTGCTATGAAAAATGAATACTGTTTAAATCATTTTTATTTTAATTTTGGTACCCCGCCAGTTGAATGCGCCAATGAGAGTAACGACTAATGACTGAGGTGACCGCGCGTGTCTAGTACGATTCCTGAACTGTGTGTTGTTGCCAAATTTCACGATTCAAATAAATTACGGGGAATTTAATAAATAAATAAAGCAAATAATCCCTGAGATGTTGAACTAATCTCGTAAACATTTTCTTATTCGGGATTGGTCAGTTAGGATATTCTTCTTCGTAAAGCTTTTTTGCAGTCGTCGCCCTTTCCCCTGACAAGTAGTAGGTTCTAAGCATATCAACTTTATCTTGATTGGTGTATATTTCTATCACACTACACCTACCTTACCTTGAACGCCACTAAAGCACCACTAAAATAAAATTTTACACACACACAGAATAAACCTCACTCAATTTTAACACAATACTTACACTTTAAATTTCACTAAAAACTGAAACTATTAATATACACAATCACAATAGGTATCTATCGCAAATCCACGCGCGGCTTTTGTCATACTGGAGAACCTAAATAATAACAACTGGCTCGTGTATGTTGTACGGCTCCCGAATCGTTTCTTGACGTTCTTTCGCGCTATTTTTTGTTGACGCACACCTGTTGCATTTGAAAATTAGGTCAGTAGTAAAGTAGCAGTAAAAAGCAAACAGCCGACAAGTGCTATAAGGAAAAGGTCCTATAACCGAATTATGTTTTTAAAATCTTTTTCATTTTGTGTTTTAATAATTAGTAACTAAAAGCGAATTTATGCAGCTGACTTTTTCATCTTCTTTTGCATTAAAATTTCTATTATGAAAGTTAAAACTGCGTATTGTTTTTGCAATTAAATTAATTTTTCATTTTTACTAACCTCATCTCTCTCTGTAAGTGAAAATAAAAAAGTAAACTGCATAAATCCACCTTAAGTGAAGCTGAAAAATGCCTTTTAATTGATTACATACGTTGCAATGGGTTTATATCACCTAAGCTTTAATTAAAATGGCAACACTGTCGACCGGTCAGACGTAAGTGCACCGAAAGCTTGCCCAACAGCGCCGGAATTACATTTGACCCGCGATTTAAAGAAAAATTCATAACTCGGCCATTTTACAACTTACAAAAGAAAATCTGATTCATATTCCTGACGACTAGTAGTTTTACCCATAAAAATATCACCCCCCACTTAAAGATTTATCCTGTATAGTCCTATCTAATAAAGTATATGAAGAATGACTGCGTCTCAATTTACCTATTTATATATATATATATATTAAACTTATTTCTACAATCAGATGACAATACTGAACGCATTAACATGTGTCGTTTACTTTTAGGACACTATTTTTCACAGAGAAGAATTGAAAGGAAATTTTCACGTAGTTAGTAATCGTAATTTGTTTCATGGTGTTTAATTCTACGAGAAGGGTTTTGAGATATCTCAAATGGAAAGTTTCCCGAACATTGGATTAGTAAGATTACTTACAAGATCGCCGGGCTTGACCCCATGATATCCTGTTGCTATATATAAAGTCTTCAGTTCATTTATTCAAGTTAATTAACGAAGAGCAAGACAAATAACTGTACAGCAAATCGCATTTGAAACAATCTCATAAGGAATATGTAGTCTCCCTGTGGACATCGCTGTATATTGTCATTTCCATTAGTTATT
This sequence comes from Rhagium mordax, assembly GCA_963680705.1. Taxonomy (NCBI): domain Eukaryota; kingdom Metazoa; phylum Arthropoda; class Insecta; order Coleoptera; family Cerambycidae; genus Rhagium; species Rhagium mordax. The sequence continues at coordinate 100,322,351 of OY796656.1, read as the reverse complement.
GATGGTTAAAAGTATATCATGTTATGCAACATAAAATGGACGTAAAGTTACTGTCAAGTAAGTACTTGGGTCTGTTAATTTAGGCCCAGAGTGGAAAATGTCTTAAACTTATATCAATTTAAAGGTGTGTAACGCAAAAACAAGATGTTCGCACTTCAAAATGCATATAGGTACAAATGCAGTCGAAAACGTTTTCCATTAGTTCCCAAGCTAGTTTTAGCTTGTAGCCCCTTACTAACTTTATGCTGATTCATCGACAAATATGCTACATTTGCAGTTTTGAGTTTTAGTCTTGAACATTTACATTCTAGGGTGGACAGAAATTGTTTAAGTGATAGAAACAAACATGTTTCATTCGGTTTATCAAATAGACATGGACTTTCAGCTAAATTGTTTATGCGACATCTTTAGTTTATGTGATTAACTTTACTTTAAACCGATTTCAGTTTCAAGAATATATTTATGATCCTTTATAATATAAATTCCCGGTTGTTCTTGTGCTCTTGAGAATTTTGGATGTAAAGGTTAAAACACCTAATTAATTCTTTACAGAACCGCAAGTTAATAGGAGACTGGTACTAGTAATGATTCGATTAGGTTGCATTTCTTTCGTAGTTTCTTTTATCGTTCCAATAAATTTGTTTCACAGAGTTTTCTTGATACGTTACTGTCTTGATTCGTTCCATGTTCCATGCTTCAATTTCAAAGAAAGGCTTTCAATTTTTGACTAAAGCTTTCTACAGTCTTTGCGGTGATTTTTTTACTGGTTTCCGCGTTCTCTTCATCGTTGCTTATTTTAAATGCTTGCCATGGATTTTCTCTTCGTTTTAGACAGCACCATGGCAAAACGGTTGAAACGTTAAGCATTTAAATTAACCAATACGAAAAAAAAACGGAAACCATTCTATAAAAGGAAAATATGTTCCTATAAATGAATAGCATTTGAAAGCCAAACTTGATACACGTGCATGATACATTTTATACAACTCTACAAGCATTTTTTACTCAAATACGGGGATATACAAAAGTTATGAATAGTGTGTATATTTAAAAAATTACGTTGTGGTAAACCGGACTGTGGCAATGTGAGGACTGCGTGATTTAGATAAAAATATTTTCTACTAACTAATTATATACATATATAAAAGAAAGAAGTTATTTGAAAACAAGTATATTAACTTGAGCTGTAAAATCATTAAGTATGTTTTCTTCTTAATTATCTAAAATAGACGGTCTTAATTAAATTAATTAATATTTAATAACTGATAATAGGCTTTTGCAAATTATTTCCGACCTAAAGTTCATATTATTTAAAAATAACGATTTACACATAATTCTAGACATTGCAGTTGGGAAATTTTATATATGTATATTGGCTTTGGGAAATAGTAGAATAGAATAACTAAATAAGTCTCTTAACATGTAATTTTGTCTGGGATTAAGAAATCGATTGATATTCTACTTGACATTTTAAATAAATTACTCTCATACTGACTTCATCATTTAATATACAATCCTACTTTGCCTCTTATATATATATACTGATACACATCACACATATGATTCAAGACATTTTAAAGAAAAATAATAATGAAACGAAAATTATTATTGCCTACTCACCAGATTTCCAAAAATATTTTTTACAAATCTTCTAGAATATAGTAATTAATAACAAACAAGAATAAGTCAATGTGCAAGAGGAAGTTGTGATTTGTATTCAATGTTTTGATTTGACCAGGTATCCAATATAAAATTTATCAATAAATGCTGATGAATAAAAACGTAAAAATATACCTATACAGGGTGATTCATAAGTAATGGTACACAGACCAGCAGCAGATTTCGAACGTAAAAATATTGCGATTTGACCACACTTACCTTAGTCCAAAAGTTAATAATAACCAAGATACAGGGTGTCAAAGTTAATATTTATTTTTTAATTTTCTTTTGTAATTTAATGAATTTTCATATTTTTCTTGTGAAAATTTATGAGTGGGGGTTATTTGGTGTGAGAAATCATAATACACCTTCAATTTTGGTATAACTCCTAGAGGGCGCTACGTATGCTGCGTTTAATGTGTAAAGATGACCGTAACTTTTTTGCCCGCACCCATACGGGAGATTTCACTTATTAATTTCATTCTTCTATCATTTCCTAATAAAAAATGTATACTTGTTTCAAGTCTCTAAATACAACAGTTTTTGAGAAAAGTGCAAATCAAAAATTCTATGCGTATTCATTATGCACTGTGAAAAATTATTTTTAAAAGTAGGCGTTGAGATACAGCATTATCAGAGTAAATAAAGATAAATATTTATCAAGTATGCATAAAAACAAAAAGTACCTATCAAACAACCAATCTTTTAAACAATAATTCATTGTTGCAAAAGTGTTGTGTTTTTTATTTCTTTCTAAATTTTTTTTAATACCTAAAAACTGATCGCCACATATTTTTTTCGAATTCTGAAATGAGAGAAGTGATCAAGTTGAATATTTATTGTAGTATTCGTTGTTATATGTTGTTGTTATTATTTGTGATGCATTGTTTACCATTTGGAATAAAATTATTTATGCCCACTAGTTAAAATTGTTTTGTTGTAATGTCTGAAATTTTGAAAAGTTGTTTAACACCAATAACCACTTAAACGGGATTAACTACATAACAGAAAACAACATTTTCAACGAAAAATTGTCGAACTTTGCCGCCAAAATAATAAAAATAATTTTTCACATCTCATAGTGAATTTGCATGGAGTTTTTGATTTGCACTTTTCTTAGAAACTGTTGTATTTAGAGACTTGAAACAAGTATACCTTTTTTATTAAGAAATGATAGAAGAATATAGTTTTTAAGCGAAATGTGCCGTATGGGTGCGGGTAAAAAGTTACGACCTTCTGTTACACATTAAAAGCAGCGTACGTAGCGCCCTCTAGGAGTTATACCAAAATTGAAGGTGTATTATGATTCCTCACCCCAAATAACCCCCACTCATAGATTTTCACAAGAAAAATACAAAAATTCATTAAATTACAAGAGAAAATTAAAAAATAAGTTTTAACTTTGACACCCTGTATCTTGGTTACTATTAACTTTTGGACTAAGGTAAGTTTGGCTAAATCGCAATATTTTTATGTTCGAAATCTGCTGCAGGTCTGTGTACCTACCATTACTTATGAATCACCCTGTATGTTTGGTTTTATACTTTATCTATAATAGACGAATAAGAATTCAACTTTGATTGCAGCAAGTCGAAAATAGACTAAAATGTAAATCGCTAACTTATGTCTACTTCCAGACAGTCTTGCTATCAGAGATTAATCCTGCTGTAGACCTGTTGTAATCGGCGTAATTTAGACGTTTCTGATTGATAAAATTACTTCTTACTTACTTTTTAATTCTTATTGAGAAGAATTTGGTTGGGAACGTGCATTACTACCAAATCTTGTTTAGTAGTAATGAATAGTCCTTTATGAACTTAATTATTATTTTTTTATTAAATTTTAATAATAACAAAGAATATTCTTTTGTAAATGGGTAAAAGAAAAAAAATCATAAAGGCTCCGGCTTGTTCAGTAACTTACAAACATACATACGTGCATGCACAGAAAATACAGAATCCCTTTTTTGACGGTTATAATATACTTACTAATCAAAGTTTTATTTTCAGTCACTGGTACTTTTCTACATCATAGTTCTAATATTGATTATTAGAGAGACCAAAGCCAGGCCAGGTGGAGAGTGGGCACAGGCAAATGGATGTATAAATGGTGATGTAAGTATTTTATAGATACCTATACATATAGTAAATAATAATATAATAAGCATATGTTTTAAATAATATACCTTTTTGTAAGAAATATTTTATAATTGGTATTAAAGCAGTTACGGTTATGACGGTATAAAATGTCATAGAAAAAAAAAATCACTAAATATATTATTTAAATACTTACGTCAAAAGTTGATCTATTTTGCTATTGAGCTGTAAATATATACGGGTGATTCATAAGTAATGGTACACAGACTAGCAGCAGATTCCGAACGTAAAAATATTGCGATTTGGCCAAACTTACCTTAGTCCAAAAGTTAATAATAACCAAGATACAGGGTGTCAAAGTTAAAATTTATTTTTTAATTTTCTTTTGTAATTTAATGAATTTTCATATTTTTCTTGTGAAAATTTATGATTTGGTGTGAGAAATCAAAATACACCTTCAAATTTGGTATAACTCCTAGAGGGCGCTACGTATGCTGCGTTTAATGTGTGAAGATGACCGTAACTTTTTTGCCCGCACCAATACGGGAGATTTCACATATTAATTTAATTCTTCTATCATTTCCTAATAAAAAATGTATACTTGTTTCAAGTCTCTAAATACAACAGTTTTTGAGAAAAGTGCAAATCAAAAATTCTATGCGTATCATTATGCACTCTGAAAAATTATTTTTAAAAGTAGGCGTTGAGATACAGCATTATCAGAGTAAATAAAGATAAATATTTATCAAGTATGCATAAAAACAAAAATACCTGTCAAACAACCAATCTTTTAAACAATAATTAATTGTTGCAGAAGTGTTGTGTTTTTATTTCTTTCTAAATTTTTTTTAATACCTAAAACCTGATCGTCACATATTTTTTTCGAATTCTGAAATGAGAAAAGTGATCAAGTTGAATATTTATTGTAGTATTCGTTGTTATATGTTGTTGTTATTATTTGTAATGCATTGTTTACCATTTGGAATAAAATTATTTATGCCTACTACTTAGTTAAAATTGTTTTGTTGTAATGTCTGAAATTTTGAAAAGTCGTTTTTAACGCCAATAACCACTTAAACGGGATTAACTAAATAACAGAAAACAACGTTTTCAACGAAAAATTGCCGAATTTTGCCGCCAAAATAATAAAAATTATTTTTCAAATATCATAGTGAATTTGCATGGAGTTTTTGATTTGCACTTTTCTCAAAAACTGTTGTATTTAGAGACTTGAAACAAGTATACCTTTTTTATTAAGAAATGATAGAATTTAAGCGAAATCTGCCATACGGGTGCGGGTAAAAAGTTACGACCTTTTTTACACATTAAACGCAGCGTACGTAGCGCCCTCTAGGAGTTATACCAAAATTGGAGGTGTATGTGTATGATTCCTCACCCTAAATAACCCCCACTCATAGATTTTCACAAGAAAAATACAAAAATTCATTAAATTGCAAGAGAAAATTAAAAAATAAGTTTTAACTTTGACACCCTGTATCTTGGTTACTATTAACTTTTGGACTAAGGTAAGTTTGGCTAAATCGCAATATTTTTACGTTCAAAATCTGCTGTTGGTCTATGTACCATTACTTATGAATCACCCTGTATAAAACCGCTGTCAATTATGGGATCAAAACTTCCTCACCGTGTGGTGGGGTTTATAATAAAAGTAATTTTTGACGTATTGTGTGTATTTCAACATTTTGACACAATATTATAATGGGTTTGTATATCAGATCTTATTTATAATATTCCATCACGAATAAATTTGTTTATAAAGTTGAGGTTTGTAATGTTGAGGTCCGGTAGACTTCGTATAGTGGAAAATTCAATTTGAATTTTATGATATTTAATCCAGTATTCATCATGTACCTATTAAAGAAAGTCCAATGAATTTAATAATAGCGTGTTTAGAGATGAAACATCAATATAAGTATATCAGTTTGGATATGTTTGTTGTTATTATGCTTGTATAAAGCCTAAACAAAGTCATTTAGGCATGTCCACCCATCCACCTCCCCGTTTCTACGTAATGTAATGAAAATTTGTATATATGTATACATTTTGTTATTCCATCGACCTTTATACTATCTCTGTAGTACAAGGAAATAAATAACGATTTAATGAGTGTTTTCCAAAGTTTTAAATTGATATATCCAAATTACTGCGTACAACGATCTTGGCACAGCATTGTGATTATTTACACTTTTAATGTTCTCGACTCAAAATAATATTATCTAATCGTAGGTGGCATTTTGAGGATATCATCGGTGAGTCTCAACAAATCGTTCTTGTGACCTATGTGAATTCTTTAATTATGTTTTATCTTATTGGCATTTTTTTATAGAAATGTAAAATGTAACCAAAGTCCAAATATTAATATAAATAATTGTTAATATGGAATAGTAGTAGTTAATAACCGATGTAAACAGTTTTAAATTAAGGAATGAACGATTGATTGATTTAAAAATCGCATTTTGTGAAGTAAATACATACTAAAATGTGTTTATCTTTTGTATGGTTGTTGTGTTTTGAGAACTAAATCAAGCATTTCTAAACATAATTGGACTTGATCACTTTTATTTTAGTTATCTTACTACAACAAAAGTGAAATCATCTTTGTTGGTTTCCCCAACATCGTCTACAAATATTTTAATCAAGTTAATAGAATCAGTCTCCTAAGAAACATTTATCATCCAGCAAGGCATTTTTTTTTAATGTAGGGAAAAAAACGGTGCATCCTCGAGGGTAACAATATTTTTTGTGATAGATTTCAAGGTTAGAAATCTAGAACTACAGTATAAATACATTCATGTGTTCTAAATAAGATAGTAAGTACAGTAACTTGGTGACTAATTCTATAGCAGTTTTAAATTCAAATTCAAATTTTTGGATAATTTGATTCAAAATGGGTCAAATTTTGAAATATTAAAGAAAGGAATAAGGGTTCTTTTTCGTTGGGAGTGAGTTTCACCCCAACTCAGGGGTTTAGAGAAAAAAGTGACTATTGGAACGTGTAGATCGTCGAATTCTACCCCCAAAAACCCCCCTATAACGTTATTTTTTGCTTTAATACCTGCCGAGTTGCGGGGGTTGAAAACTTTAATTTTTAAGCAAAAAACACTTTTCGAATGATTTAAACAAACTAGGTACTCAAAGAGGATTTAATTTTCGTAAAAGTTTGTGATAACAAAAAAGTTAGCTTATGAAATAACAAAAATAATCCATGAAATAAAAATTTGTTTAGACTCATCGTTGACGAGATACAGTTCATGTTAGGTGCATTTTGGTGTAGCCCTGACAAGGTCAGGCGCTTCAAACATAACTCTGGTTTATAAAAACCTTTCGACATGTACCTTGAACCAAATTAAAGCTTACTACATACAGTAGCTTAAAATTGTCTTTTGGTAGTTTTTAATATCTGTTAAATAAAAAATGATACAAGGAAAATAGAGGCAAAATTTTGATATCTTACACAAAAAAGTGCTTGGTTCTTGGTTCCAGTAAATTCCAAATTGAAAAAAACTCCAATTCGTGTTTTTTGTTAGTCCTAACTATTATGAATACCTACGCTCAAATTTTAAAAGATTTTTACACTAATGTATTTTAAAAATTTTTGAATAATGATTTTTTTGGCTTTAAGGTTAAATAACTTGGAAGAATCTTAGCTGAATATAAATATTACTAGAGATATTATAAAAAATTATGGCAATAAACTAAGGAAAATGTTGCTTTGTTATTTTTTTGATAAAGAGATATGACTGAAATAAGAAGCGCGACTCGTTTTAGCAAATTAATATTTTGCTCGTTTGGGGGTAATTTATTATCGGTACTTCATTAATTATTAATTTTTTACTTTAGGGGTGGTTTTCACCCTCTTAGGGGTAAGAGCAATTATTTTTCTTATTAGAGGATAAGTGTTATGTGTCAAAAGGTAACAATCTGCTAAGAAAGCCCTAATTTCTCAAAATAAACAAAAAATTATTAATTCATCCATTTTACCCCTTTTATATCGGCCATATTAAGGGTGCAACATAAAATTTTTAATTTCTGATTTCACAATCATGATCAGGGTGCTACTAAGTCTTAATACTTGAATCAGTATTAAATTTTGAAACTCGTCGTTTTCACCCTCTTAGGGGTAAAAGCATATCTGTTCCTTTTTAATATTTAAAATTAACATGAATTCAAGAATCTGCAAAAAAAATTCCAAGTCGCTATAGAATTACTTCGAAGCTTGGGTACTTTTTGATACCAAAGTGACTCTATTAATTAAGAGGGCGCATATGAAAATCAACAAGAGCTGCGATTTTCAAATAATAGCCCGAGGGAGGTAATAGAGCCCGTGGGCCATAAAGTTGTACTTCACCCGAAAAACCAGGCGATAAAGTGTACTTTAGCGGTCGTGCATAAAACCTAAAAATGCCTTGTCAAAGTACAAATTGTCTAAATGGAACAAGTTATTTGTGCAATAGATTGCAGTAGATTTACCCACGTGAAACGTATTAAATGTAATTTGTTTTCATATTAACTAAACTCCATTAATTTCTATTAAAAAATAAGAGAAAAATATAACTACACATTATCATGTTACATCCATTTATACTGGTTATTTTCAGTTTACTAGAAAAATAATAACGGGCACCTTTGATCTTCCTTTATTTTTATCTATAGTCGTATTACAACATAATATTTACTGAGCAAATAGGAATGCCTCGTTGTGTTGTTTTATTATAAAAAGTAAAATTAATAGACACTGAAACCCCTTCGATTGTGATTGTGTACAATTTGAAATTAAGACAATAATTGTGATTTAAAATTCAGTTTTAATTTTTTTGGATTTTTATAAGAAAATGTTAGATATAGACCAATTAATTCATTATTTTAAGAAATATGACTCTGATACATTTGCTGCAACCTTTAGTTTTCGATTTGGAGAGAATATTTTGATACAGATACGAAATAAGCGTTAAATATTCGCGGTCGTGTTCTTAGAATTATGGATTTAATATTTGGTTAATTAGTCCTCGATACAAATGCAATACAATATTGATAATTCCATTATTCTTAAATCATTTATAGTTTACCCATATCATCGATCACTTTTGCAGTAAAAACATATTAAAATAGTGTTATATTAAATGATGCAATATAGAAGAATTTTGCCTAAAACCTAAAAAACTTTCTACATAGTTTTTTGAGAAGATATATGCAATACTACAATTTTTAGAGAATGTGTTCTAGAGATGATGAAAATTGAAACAAAAAAAGGTTTATAAACCGATTCTCAACTGCTTTGGAGATATTAGTTTCTATTCTTTTTTTGCTTCGAAAACTTTGTTCATTTTGCCACAGAATTTTATTTAGATTAATAATAATAATGAGTTTAATTTAATATGTTTTATATAATATTTATATATATTTTGATCCCTAAAACACATTCTTCAAATATCCTCTCGAAACATCCTGTACAGGGTGTCCCAAAGTTGATGTCTCGGGACTATAGCTAGAGAATGAAAAAAGTTATCACAAAACCGTTTACGTGGCTTAATTTGGGGTGCACTAAGGTACATTTTACGCCATAAATTTTTTTTTTTCGAAATCTGGAAAATGGCGAAACTGACGTCATCAGAACTTTTTTCCCAGGAACATACACTTTTTTTGTGCTACCTGGAAAGTGCTATTTTTTCTGAACATTTTCTATTAAAAAAGTTTTTTCGTATCTCTTATATTTAAAAATATACAGGGCAAAATAGTTTGGAAAATACCCTCAATTGCATACGAGTTAGCCATGATGTAATCGAGTGGCCTATGGAAAACAATGAACAAAATCTATTTATATGTTTTATCAAAGATTTGTAACAGTATATTTTAATTAAAAAAAAATATTTTAAGACAATAACAAAATTCTAAATCGTTTTTTTGTGGCGTTAGGAAATTTTTTTAAACAAATAATACTTTAAGATCGATCTTGACAAAAACGAAACCATTAAATCCTGAACAAAATTCAAAAAACTGTATTCCGTGTGAGTGTAATAAACATTGTATGTGGGTGAATCATCTAGACCACTTAATGTAAGTTTGGGCGAACACAAAAGTTATATTAGAAAAGGTAAAATAGAAAAATCTAAAATTTTTGAACATGCTTGGGAAAACGATCACAGGATAAAATGGGATTCAGCAAAAATTTTGACCAAATAAGCAGACAGCAAAAAGAGAAAAGTCAAAGAATCTGCAATAATTTTACTTAATGAAGTTAAATGCGTATCAAATTGTTCGGTAGAATCTGGTTCAACTTGGTTACCAATGTTGAGAGAAGAACTCAATAAAATTAATATTATTTAGAATATTTTTCAACATTTCTATGGTAAGTATCTATGGAAATGATATAAACAATTTTCTTTTATGCCGTGTTATTCTACAAGTTACATAAAAAATCTAAAGTAAAGGAAACAGATATAATTTCTGAAACGACAGGGCAGTGTTTTTGACATTACGTCAAAGGCGTAGAGGTTATTTCCCAGTCTTAAACTGGTTAATTTGAATATTTTTTAGATACGTACCTAATATAAATTGGATAGGAATTTCAAGAGATCTGGTAATAAATTCCAAAAAGAAAAGGAAGAGAAAAAAATTGATTAAAATCATGTCAACTTTTTCATTGTTTGTAAACATTTCGGCGCTATTTAAATTAATTGACACCCGTAAACTATTTGACACAAACAATATATTCACTAAACAAACATGTCAACAGCCCTAGTTCATTGTTTTCCATAGGCCACTCGATTACATCTAATCATGGCTAACTCGTATGCAATTGAGCGTATTTTCCAAACTATTTTACCCTGTATATTTTTAAATATAAAAGATACGAAAAAACTTTTTTTTATAGAAAATGTTCAGAAAAAATAACACTTTCCTGGTAGTACAAAAAAAGTGTATGTTCCTGGGAAAAAGTTCTGATGACGTCAGTTTCGCCATTTTCCAGATTTCGAAAAAAAAATTATAGCGTAAAATGTACCTTAGTGCACCCCAAATTAAACCACGTAAGCGGTTTTGTGATAAATTTTTTCATTCTCTAGATATAGTCCCGAGACATCAACTTTGGGACACCCTGTACCAATGCCAATTAACCAATATACCCAAATAGAAAATTATCGGTTTTAATTTCATATTTAAATCTTAACAACCTAATATTTGTTTAAACACACCATTAACAATGTTTTCTCTTTTGCAGTCTAAAAAAATCGAAATTTGCCAACGTTGTGCGAAGCAAACAAAGTCGCCGATAGTATATCCAATGTGCTGCAACGAAGAAGAAGACGTTCATAACTGGTGCCTTCGGTACACCACTTATGGTAAAGAGGCATAACGATTTCTTCTCTTTGGGAGATTTCTATTTATAGATATTTAAAATTAATGTAATGGGTAGCTATGTCTTATAACTACTACCTTTTTGTGATACGTATACTTTTTTACTACTTGTGAATGTTTGATGTGGTTATTATATAACTCGTTGTATAAAAGATGTTTTAGCTGTTTATGTATCTCGTAAGTACCACTGTTAAAACAAAATAATAAGAGTAAGGTACGCCACTGATCATTTATGTGGTTACTACGTGGGACAAAATTATTATTATTTTTTAAATTATAATATTTGTTGCGAGATATATAAGATAACTTATTTGAAAAATATAAATAGATATGATGGAACTGTTCATCCATTCTGTGATTGTGTGTATATTTTTGTGGCTGTGATTAAAATATAAAATGCATATGTACACAATGCAATTGTTTCTATGTAATATTGTTTCTACGTAATTTATAAAAGACAGAATATTTATTGTAAATTTTGTAAAAAATATATTTTTAAAAGAAAAAAGTCTTCTATTCTTATTTACCTATTTATAGTCACAATAAATTAATATTGTCAATAATCCTAACTAAATTTTATTATTCTTTTTACTTTTAAAAACAGTAAACAAGAAGTTTGTTTTATTATGTAGATTTTGTAATAATGTCTTCGTTTAAAACACATGGGTCAAATATACTAAAGAGGATAAAACAAAAAATATACAGATGTTGAAATTGATCAAATGAAAACATTGTTTTGATAATCCGATAAAGAGGTCACACTCGACCTCCTGGTACGATTTGCGCTATAGGGGTGGTTTCCTAAACATTTTTTTAGAGCAAAATGACCTCAATAAAAGTTGTAGAGGAACAACTTTTCCTTATAAAATGTTTTTTTTATCTCTAATACTTAACGAGTTACAGCGCATTATATGACAAAAATTGCGCACGCTGCGAGGGGTGGTTTTGTACACATGTTTTTGCAAAAAATGGCCTTGATAATAGTTTTAGAGGATCAAATTTTGATCAACTTTTCGTTATAAATTTTTTTGCAAAAACATGTTTACAAGACCTCCCCTTTTGGTTGGATACTCAGGAGGCAGTCCCCAAGCAACCCAGAAAAAATAATCCTGTTTGGAATTATTTTTTGCGGCCCCTATAAGCCGAGCACAACTTTATTGGATTATGAAGATAATTTATAAACCAGAGTACAAGTTGCAGTCAGGTGTGGCCGACTGCGAATACCTGTTTGATTAACAACATTTTGTATCCTACTTTTTCACAATGGTCTCATTAAAAACACCTTATATAATAGGTACCGAATGTAACTAAAATTAATTCACACCTGAGAGACACACTGTCTATAATACGAGTACAAGTTTATAATAATTATAATAAAACACAGTTGTTAATTATTACGCAAAAGCCTCTGAAATAGACAATTAAAGCTTCATATATAAAGGTTGGACATTGATCTCAGTAGAAAACATACGAGATGGATAATAAGCTTAATTACAGACCTCTGCCTCTGATGTAACAATGGTGAAACATGTCTATGTGCAAAGTGTAAATGAAAGGAGAAGGAAATCTTTACATTTTATGTGACTGTACAGTGTATACTGTACACCACTTAAGATGAACAAGCTAACCGAACTCTGGAATTGATTACCTACTTTCCTTCATGGAGAGCAGTGAGAGCACTTTTTTCATAGATCTCTTACAGAACGAATGGAAGAAAGTAGTTTAGTGTCAATATCGTTCAGCTTTTGTTTAATTGAGACATTGATTAACTACAAAAACTACAATGATTGTATGGAATTACACTTTAGTGAATGGATGCCTACGTTTTAATAAAGGCTGTGTCTAGTGCACCGTTCAACAGTACCATCAATGCATATGTATTAATTATTTTAATATACAGAGTGAAACTTTAAGTGGGGGTCATATTTATAGTGGGTGACATCTTTTAACTATAGGAACACGAAACTATATAAACCTATATATTTTAAATGTGCTATGGAAAATGATTATTGTTTTTATTTTAATTTGGGTATCCCTCCAGTGGAATGCTCTAATGTGAGTACTGACGAATAACTCAGGCGACCTCGCGTGTCTTGAACAGTATGTGTTGTTGCCAATCTTCTATAATAATATACAGGGTGGAGACTTTAACTGGAATAAATTCGCTACCGGGGAGCTGAATAATTTTTCAAAAAATTACCGAGACACGTCAACGTTTGAATGTTTCAAGCAATATGCGAAATGTAGCCCTTTAAGGAAGGCGGAAATAACCCCCAAGTTTTATTTTTCAAATGCAACACTATGGCTTGTGACCCCACAGTGGAAAGGTGACAGAAAGACGAATCCAGCATACTGATCACATTTTAGTTTTCAAGAGGTTGAGTGTTGCATAACATTAAAATGTAATTGTTAAGTTTATTACTTTTCAACGTCCTAATCCTAATCTGTGATAGATTAGGATGTTGCCAACAAGTAAATGGTGCACATTTTGAGCAATTGTTAGAGATAAAGAAATGGATATATTTAATAAAAAAAAAACAAATGCATGGCAATCCTTACATGCCTTCAATAGACCATCGTATCAACTCGAAAAGTAGGCTCAAAGGAGGAACATATTAGTCGTCAAATGCGAGTTATTAAAGGTACTCCAATAGAGTTCCGGTGAATGGTGCACTAGACATTCTCTTTAATAAAAGTAAATATACAATAAATGTTTTAAAACCTTTTATAATTCTTTAATAATAAGTACTCCAGAAAAATAAATATGTATATAAAAATATGCAAATTTTAAACTGTGTATTTCAACTCAGTTCTCTGTTCAACTTCTCAAAATAGAGTAGGTCTTCCGGGCTTATGGAAGGTTTAACATTTTCAATTGCTTTCTTAAAGTCCTCAAACTTCACTAGAACATCCTCATAACTGACATTATCTACATCTAGATGTCCTGAAAATCAAACATATATTAATTTAGATTACGGAGATCTAATTTTAATTGGTATATCCATTTCCTGGTAAAGTATAGTAGTACGGAAGATATTTGGCCTCATAAAATATTAGACTGACTAAATTAAACAAAGTTACGCCGAAAGTGGTGCCTTGCTTTATTGTGGATAATTTAATAGCTAGCGCGTCCTGTAGGTATACAGGGGCAGATTTAAGGAATGATACGCATAGGTATTTTGTCTTAACGAATATTGTCCCCAATTTATTTTAATTTCTAAAACATGTTTTTTTTACATCAATAATTTTTTCAATGCTTTTTTATTTATTTGTACTAAATATTTATATATACCTATTTTAATAAAATATTTTAAAACACTTTCAGACTATTATTTTATCTAGGTGTGTTACTTATTTCGTTCAGGAAAAAATCTTTCAATTTCCACCTCTAATTAATTATTTTTAAATAAAAACCTGTCATTTTATTTATAAATAATTTTGTCTTCGTTTGAAAACACGATTATTGCAACACCAAGCTGACAACAATTCTGCATAATTTGATTATTGTTTTGTTATTAGTTGAAGTGAGTGTAATGTCAAAGCTAACTCTGTTAAAAATCCATTAATATTGCTGTCGAGGCGCTTATAACACGCGTCTACATTTTTTGACCGATTTTTTAAAACTACCTCCCAAAATAACGCCACAAACCAGTCATGATGATAAAATAAACCATTTGTAAATACGGCATTTCAACAAAATTCCAGTAATTAAAAATTGCTCAAGTTTAAATACGTCTGCCTTGACACATATTATCATAGTTATCAGTTTCTGACATAAAATTATTTAGCTGGAAGCTGTCAATGAAGCCCAAAAAGTTGAAAATCGGTGAAAAAATAACGGAGCTATAAGGAAAATGAAAATTCCTATTTTTTTCTGGACCACTCGATATATTAGATAATATTAAATTATTAATTATAGTAACTAACAATTATTTGACTAATTTGATGAATATCATAAATACAGTACCTGCTTGTATGGTCGTTATTAATTTTCTAACAGCTGACGTCCACGCATTCGCACAAATACCATAAAAATCTGCTCCTGTAATATTATCGGGACAGATTCGCACGACTTCTGCTAAATCCACATCTGCTAATCTGAATCTAAAATATTTTGTATTAATTTAAAACCACATAAAATACAAACAAACACCTACTTCCGTGTCAAAGCGCTTAGTACGGCAATTTTCGATCCTACGTCTGTACAAGGGCCAATATACAATAATTTATCAAATCTACCAGGTCTTAGAAGTGCTGGATCTATCAAATCTGGACGATTTGTTGCACCTTAAAATAAAGAAGTATGTGATCTATTATAATCATACCGTTACTTTAACTTTGTCAAGGATAATGTTAATTTTCCAAATTTTTTAATACGAAAATTGAAAACAAAAACATTTTGAAGCGGTTAAATATTCTACGGCCAGTTATAGTCTTGTTTGATAAAAATTAAAGCTTACAATATTTATCTTGCTCGATGTAGTATAATATTGGCAACACTCGTAGAAAACACATCAACCCTATTTGTCGGTTTATTGATTAATATGCAGGCTTCAAGCGTCTAAAGTTTTGTTGATGCCTCCAAGTCTGGACATCATCAATACTCGATAGCGCCTTTCGTAACCACGCTTTTATTTTTAATGAACGATGTAATTATATTCATAGATATTGAGATTCTCAACAAAAAAAAAATCGATTTTAACCTTACTGAACCAAAAAAGCGCCACAAAAAATATTTGTCGGCTTGTCTATATATAAGTCGAGTATATTTATATATATGTTTTAATAAAATTTTGTAGATGTATAATTTAAGGTTATGTTATCTCAAGATGGTTCTGAAATTTCTTCTATCCCTGTGGTATTCCCGGAAGGTATAATGATGAATCTCTTATCCAACATAGGCATAATATCGAAAAAAATCCAAAACCACCAAGTACCTACGTATTTCTGTTAAAATCGTAGATAATTGCGGACTGACGGATTTTGTAGAATTTTGTCTCTCACCCTGTACGATATGGAAAGATGGCTCTCCAAAACCACAAATTAGTTAAAATCGAGTATATTTACATCAAATGTGACCAAAATTATTTCTTGTTCCATTCCAATTCTTCAGCACTTTCTTTACATAAAGCAGTCAATATATTTGCTAATTTCATAATCATCACAGTATTTAATTAACTTACGACGCCACTTGAAATGTAAGCAAAATACACAAAAATATGGATTGTTATAACCGCAACAATGTTCATTAATTTACTGAATATGTTGGGTTTAATATTTAAACATACCCTTCGAAGATTATAACTCTCCAAGCATTTGAGCAAAGCCTTTGATCTTTCCCCTAAATAGTGAAATGAGTGTAAGTAAATATTGCGAAAATATTACATCTCTTCTTTTACAAAGCAGTACCTCACATTACTTTCAATATGGCTTAAATTGCATTTTCAGTGCCTTTTTACGAAGAATAGGGGTGCTGAACGTCAATAGTACATGAAATATGGACTAATATGGAGATTCTTATTAATATTTTTTAATTGAAATATCGATAAACGATCCTAGTTATAACAAAATTATTACGAATATTAAAACATTCATGCAATATTCTTAGATGGAAATGAATTCGTATAAATATATTTTCATATTCGGTGATTATCAAATCTAGGGGCGAGGCTAAGTGGAAATAATATCAACATAATACAATCCACCTTTGAAACCACGTATTTTGCTCTTAGGTACAAAATATGTATATCAGTTGAAATATTATTTTCGATCTTTCCACGAAATCTATCAGTTTCATCGAAATATCTTGAAAGGTTATCAGTTACCAAGTATATATACACACAATTTTTATGACTGCTTAGCTGACAGACAAACACAGTTTTCCAATAAGGTTCCGGGTTCAAATATCAGCTGTGGCACTGGAATATTTTAGATGAAATTAATCCTAGTACTCCCAGTAGGTGTACTTGAGTATTAGGTATCTCTAAATGGTAACCTGCTACCACACAAAATATGTGGTGTTTAATTTAATAGTTTGATTTCAGTACTTACAAGAGCATTATTTAATATAATCTACATTTCTTGGATGCAAATAACTTCATTTGCATTTTATCAATCATTATCAATTACTAATTGGAAAAATATGCCATTTAATCTACTTTTAGACATAAATCGCATATAAAATGTTTACGGTATGCGATAAAATTTATGGGAATCCACAAATTGCTTTCACGAGTTTATCAAAAATATATTTTAATATACCGTTGAGTGTTTACGAGCAGTAATATTTGAAAGTAAATCGTATATTCAGACTTTCTGAGTAGTTAAGGGGCATTTTCTGGAACTTACCGATAATAAAAACAGTTGCTGAGTCATTCAGTCCATCCATTTCGGCTAGAAGTTGTGACACCACTCTATCCATAACCCCTCCTGAGTCACTAGACATTCCTCTGTTAGGGGCCAGCGAATCTAATTCGTCAAAGAATATTATACATGGGGATGCCTGACGAGCTCTCTCAAATACTAAAAAATTGTGTTGAATCATTTTTTAAATAGTGTCTTGCATGTCGAAAAAATCCATTAGAAGTTAATTGCTTTTTTTTGCATAAACACTTAGGTAATTATGATGTCAAGATATCGACTCTAGGTTTTTATTACGACCTATAACCCTCCAACACTTTTAGATTTTAGAAAGTACATGCAAAACTAGTAAGTATTCGACACAAAATAACGACAAAAAGATCATCACAAAAGTAAAAAATGCTCAGACTCAAATGTTGTGGCATCTCAATGAAACGATTACTTTTTGAATTTCATGACATTGCTCATTTTTCTGATCATATTTCAAAAAAGTGTATTCAATTTTATAAATATAAAAAAAAAACATTCCTCTCTCCTCCTCACATTCATAATGTGATGAATTTACACCAATTTTATAGAAGTCTGTATCATGCCTCTCATAGCAGGTTCCTAAGTCGCACACTATAGGTGGTTGTTCAACAGTCGTCCCAGAAATGGCATCAATTGCCAGGTGCTGGGTCTCGATCCCAGTCTTTACATTCAGCGTGACCATACTTGTCACTCATGCTCTAGACCGCTGCGATACCGAGTCGGTTCTAAGTCAATAGAATGAATAAATATAAAAATTTTATATTTGTTAGCTAAACAGTGTAGTTTTTAAGGTTTTTAGTTACGAAATTACAAAAAGGTCATAATTTCCAAAATATTTCATTCAGAGTAGTTACTGTTTTTTAACCGAATTTTTCTGTAGAAGAAAATTGTTTGTTAATTCTTAAGCATTTCTTCAGCTACGTTACAGGATATTATAACATAACCATAAAAAATGTATCCACTTATTTATTTAATTTGGTTTTCATAAAATTTGGCTATTTTTATAAAGAAGCTATTTTTTTAGATTTTTCCCCCCAACGGTTTTCAGGAACTCGTCTGAAAGGTAAGACATGAAATTTTGATCGGTTTTTTAGTATAAAGCGGACATTTTATCGCTGTGGTGGCAGTTATAATTGGTGTGATCATTAGTAGTTCCAGTTTCGTCTTTCATGCGCATGACGTCAGCAAAGATACAAATTTGCGATGCTTTTGGATTATATAGACATATAACAACATTTATATAAATATGTTTTTTTTTGAAAGTACCCCAAAATCGTCATTAAAGTGATAGAAATAGTCATTAAGTAATTATTAGTTATTAGTTATTGTACGATTTTTGTAGTTGGCCGAGGTGACAGATAAACGTAAATATACATTTTTCATTGCTTGTGACAATAATTATTGTGTTGTAATAAAAGGTAAATAAATACATTTTTTTTAAATTCAAAATTGTATTATCACTATTCTAATTGCTAAAAATAATGATTTTCTTACAAAAAAATATCCCAATTTGACATTTAAAAATAATTATGACATTTCCTAATATCACTTGAAATTTTAAATAA
This sequence comes from Rhagium mordax, assembly GCA_963680705.1. Taxonomy (NCBI): domain Eukaryota; kingdom Metazoa; phylum Arthropoda; class Insecta; order Coleoptera; family Cerambycidae; genus Rhagium; species Rhagium mordax. The sequence goes on along the minus strand of OY796656.1, from coordinate 100,303,267 downwards.
TTATGATATTTCTTAATGTCACTGAAAATTATTTAAAATATAGAGTTAATTAATCTTAATTTCACAGTTTCTGGATTTTAAAAAGAATGTAATATGCACCTCAGCATTAAAGTTCCTTTTTATCACTCATGTGGTTTATTTGCCTCGGCCAGTTAAACTTTAATGCCTTGATACATAAATAACTATTACGCCCAGTCTTCGGTACTTCAATCGACATTTCCTGATGTTCTATTTTATTCGACTTTGTAGAGAAAAAGAGAGAAGCAGAATTTTTTTCTTACATACAGGGTGTTTCATGAGGAACTGTACATAGTCCAATGGTAGATAGGGCCCATCAAGGTTAGTAACAAACCACTATTTAAAATCATTTTAGCCAAGTATTTAGGGTTGTACAGGGTGATTTATGAATTTTTACCAGAATTTGCTTTCGTTGCCTTTTAGAAACTAATTGTCCGATTCAATATATTTTCGGTACACATTAAGTACGATCAAATACCAACAGTTCGCCATAATTACAAAACCAAAATTCCAGGTCCGTATTAGAAAAAATTTCATTTTATCTGTGCCCCCTAAAAAGTTCACCCTGTATATATTTTTTTTAAATCTTATTACTGTAGTTTGAAAGTACATAAACTACCAACAAAAGTGGAATACTTCGTTTTCTTGTCACACTTACAACAGATACAAAATAAACACATTAAATTTAAACATTATCTTGTTAAAATTCAAACTTTCAGTAATTCAATGTTATTTGTCAAAGTTCCTATCAGTTTAAGTTTCTAAGTAATTATAACTATTATTAGTTAAAAATAGTATGAAATACGAACAGTTAGTCGCAATCAACAAGACTCCAGGACCGTATTAGGAAAAATCATCATCTCGTCGATTCCTCCTAAAATTTTCCCCTGTATATCTTATTCTTAAATTTACTTGCTATAATTTAAAAGTACATAAAGTATCAACAAGTAGTGTAGTGTGATCCGTTTTCCTATTACACTTTCAAAAGGTTTTAAACCAACAAAATTTATCTCGATAAAATTGACATTTTCAATAAATTGGTTTCAGTTAGAGCAGCTATTCTGTCTGTAAATAATATTCATTGAATTTTAAAACAATTTAATAGTAACAGAACAGAACAAGCAAAATAAAAAACGCAACATGAATACAAAACAACATAACAAAACAAAATAATACATATTAACATAATAAAAAGTAAAAATCTATAACTTATTTTCCAAATGTAAACCCCCCTCTTCACGGCATTTTATTTGTCTAACTACTAAATGTCCCACAGAATTTCGTATAACGTCTGGGTAGTTTCTCATTACGTTACAATACTGTTCAATTCGGTCTATTAATTGCTGCTCTCAAGTTGGACTAATGGCATTAGGAACGTAGAAACAAAAGTTATACCTCATCAACAATTTTACCTGTCAAACTATTGCCATAGCCGACTACTCCTTTTGTTAACAGTGTCATTAGATAAAAAGTCTATTATATTCCTACTGTAGAAAAAATTGACAAACTTTCGCAGAAATCCTGCACAAATGTCTTTAGCTGCACACTAAATAAAATAGGTTCATTTCTTAAAACTAGAACTGAACATGAAAATATTCTACATTACAAATTAGAACAGAATGTACTAGATTACCCTTTAATTACTATACAACTTACGGTAGTTGGACGTTCATAATTTATTGAAAAGTGTGGATCACACTACACTACTTGTTGATACTTTATGTACTTTTAAATTATAGCAAGTAAAGTTAAGAATAAGATGTACGGGGTGAAAATTTTAGGAGGAATCGACGAGATGATGATTTTTCCTAATACGGTCCTGGAGTCTTGTTGATTGCGACTAACTGTTGGTATTTCATACTATTTTTAACTAATAATAGTTATAATTACTTAGAAACTTAAATTGATAGTAACTTTGACAATAGCATTGAATTACTGAAAGTTTGAATTTTAGCAAGATAATGTTTAAATTTAATGTGTTTATTTTGTATCTGTTGTAAGTGTGACAAGAAAACGAAGTATTCCACTTTTGTTGGTAGTTTATGTACTTTCAAACTTCAGTAATAAGATTTAAAAAAAACATATACAGGGTGAACTTTGTAGGGGGCACAGATAAAATGAAATTTTTCCTAATACGGACCTGGAATTTTGGTTTTGTAATTATGGCGTACTGTTGGTATTTGATTGTACTTAAAGTGTACCGAAAATAAATTGAATCGGACAATTAGTTTCTAAAAGGCAACGAAAGTAAATTTTGGTAAAAATTCATAAATCACCCTGTACAACCCTAAATACTTGGATAAAATGATTTTAAATAGTGGTTTGTTACTAACCTTGATGGGTCCTATCTACCATTGGACTATGTACAGTTCCTCATGAAACACCCTGTATATTATACAGAGGATTCATACAATCATTAATTCTTGTTTTCTCCAAAAATATAATTTCTGTTACGTCCACCATTTTGGAAAAATACCGATTAAAACAGGTTTTTCTCCATTATCCCCTCTCCCGTTAGTTCTTTCCTAAAATTAGTTATTACCAATATAGTGGAGTCAATAGTTCGGAAAAATTCCGGGCAGCGGTACCTAACTTTTAAGAATACATCTCAGTAACAATAGTCAGGAACAATATACCAAAAATTACCAACAATAGTCCTTGAGCGTCATTTGTTATTAAATAAATTAGTTGCAAAATACCAGTTTTTGTCAAATATCTCTTAAAATAATTTTTTCTAAAAAAAAACTAATTGCGCCATTCGAAAGTACGGGAAATTTCTCATAAAAATGTATATGAAGTATTTTTGTACGATCAAAAAGTTTAACGGACAAAAATGGAACGCGGCGGCACGCAAGTGCCTCCTCGAGCACGCTTCACTAGACTTGTAACTTTTGAACTAATTAATGAAATTGAGCTCAACAAAGCTTAAATGAAAGAAGAAACATGTGGCTATTAGATTATTATATTTTAAATATAAAAATGAATATACAGTGTGTCGCACTTAAGAGTGAGCACCCTTATAACTTTGTTAATTTTTATCCGATTTGAACCAAATTTTACTCAATGATAGATCCCATTAGGATTAACTCATGGCCAAAAAATCAATGGTCACCTACTAATGTAAAGCCACCTGCGATACTAAAATAAACGCAAAAAATCAAAAAACATATTAAGCATTTTTGTATCGGAAAATTTTATTAATGAAAGTTGCTCAGAATTGTCTAAAAACCTTAAATCCAAAATCTCATCAAAAATATTGATATTTTGATTTAAAAAATTTTAAGTCCGAAAATATAATTTTACAATATAAATTATCATTCGTATTTATCTGCAGAGTATTTCTTTAGTGTTTTTTTATAAAAAATAAAATATTACAATACAATAACCCATTAAAATTATATTTTCAGACTTAACAATTTTTTTCAAACAAAACATTAATATTATTAATTGATTTTGATTAAATTTTGGACTTAAGGTTTTGAACAATTCTGAACAACTTTTATTAATAAAATTTTTGATAAAAAAATGCCCAATATGTTTTTTGATTTTTCCCGTTTATTTTGATATCGTAGGTGGCTTTGCATAAGTACGAGGCAAATGCCTTTTAGGCCATAAGTTGATCCTAATGTACTCTATCTCTGGGCAAAAGGGGTAAAATAAAAGTTAATAACTTTTATAAAAAATTTATTTAGGATACCTAACCAGTATATATTTATAGTAGAACCTCAAAATAAGTAAATCTGATGTAAAAAAATTTGAAATACTATACACTGGGTGGGGCATTTAAGTTGATAATTGCGAATAACTTGAAAATAAAGTATTTTAGAGAAAAATGTTTTAGACAGAAGTTTCATCATTTCAAAAGCGGGATCTAATGGCTATATTTTTTTTTTCATTTGGTGAAGTACTTGAAGGCCATTTTAAGGATAACTTTGTTTTAACATTGGAAATGTTTTTGTTTTCGTATAGGGGGTTGAAAATCAGTTTCATGTTGCATAATATGAAGCATGCCTTTATAGAAACAGTGGCGACAACATAGTGACCAATTTTTTATTGGTTGTCTAAATCGCGTGGTACCAGCAGTCATGTTATTATTTTTTTATGAGCGTCTTCTTGTCGAGAAAATCCCAACGGCTATATCTCGTTGCGATTCTTTGAATATTTAAAAAGTTATTAGCGTTTCAATACCCCATGTCGAAGAGTTTTGTAAATTTTGCGAAATTAAAAAGGCCGAATGCGTGCGCAGAGCCTTCCAAATTTCATGCACGTGCAGGGCTTGTCAAAACTTTAAAATTTTTCGTTAACGTCAAAAATGTCACTCTTTAGTTAGGATCTGCTGACCACAAAATCGCAGCTGGACCGCACAATTCACGATGTACTTTCAAGTTGGACTTTCGGGCTTGGATTTATAGACAGAACGGCGTCCCGGCGGCCTGTTTTCGTTTGGAAATAAGGTTTAAAATTTTCGTGTTTTCGCAAAATTCGCCAAAAAATCCATAGTGCGTCCGATAGATTACACCTTATAGTCGATCCAGCGAAATTTAATGATTTCTTAATATCGGTCCTAGGACGGAACCGATTACAGTTTCGGACTCGGGACGACTTCAGGAGCCCGAAACAATTTTCTGTTTCTCGATAGTGCCTTTCCTTCACTATGACATTTAATTGTATCGAGTATTGTATCCAAGTAAGAAACTGCATGTCTCAAGAGCAGGATTAAATGTTTTTAGTTTCCTAGTAGGGGGTCGAAAATCAGTTTCATGGCAAAATGACGTAACGCGTGAGATTTCAGCGGTTTCAGAACGGTAGACCTCAAAATTACACTTTTTCTTTCACTCCTATTGAGCCTAAAATCAGAGCGTGACCGTGCAATTCACGATGTAGTTCTAAGTTCGACCCTCTACCTTGGATTTCTTACCAAAACAGTCTCTCGGAAATTCGTTTGGAAATAGTATTTGAAGTTTTCCTGTTTTTGCAATTTTTTCAATTTTGCCAATGACTTGCAATTTGACAAATCATAGGGGTGGATTTAGGATCGGGGTTGCTCTGGCAGGTTGCCGATATCTGATTTGTACGTATTACCGAGTGTTAGACTAGGTTTGAGTGCCATTACTTTAACATGAGGTAGATTAAGCAAAAGTAAAAAAAAATGTATCGCTTTGTTAGAAAAGTCACGCTTAACAATCTCCAAGACAACTTAACATCGAGAAGCACGTCGAACAGCTTATTTCCTTTTGACCCGTCGAAATATGTATAGCCGAAAAGCATATATAACTTAAATTTTTTTCGTTTTTCTCAATTTACAAAGATAGCGGTGATTTGAAGCAAAATAAAATATATGTTCAACTCCTCTCTCAATGCCTGATCCAATGGTATGTCACACGGTTACAGTGCATGCAAAATGTACCGAAATTAATCAAATAAGCAAGAAAATTGCGAAATCTTTGTAACTCTATACTTATTATTTATGTAATTTGAAGGTGGATTTTTATTGCATCCACATTTGTACGACGTATGTTAACTACGTGAATACCAAATTTAGGCAAAATTCAGTAATCGTAGCCCTCCCTCAAGAAAAGTTTTTGTCAAATGATATAAACGAAATCCGATTAATTTCAATGTTGCCAAAAATTCTTTAAAATAATGGATTCTTTGTAAAACAAGCTGTAGATGATGTAGATTCACCTATTGTTAAAATAGCAATTGAAATATTAAATAATAGACGAACATTTGTACTTAGTTGATGAGGACGGGACGTTGATCTCCTTGTTCTATTAATCGCTTTAACTCCAGAATAAAAAGTTATATTTTTCATAAGGTCAGGAACAGGAAAAATCATATGGAAAATTCTTTCTTCGTCAGAAATACAGAAATGACAAGAACGTATAAAAATAGTTATTTACATTACTAGATGCGAAAGGTTACTAAGGCGTGAGGTGATTTTTGAATGGTCGAGGCGAAGCCGAGACCTTTAAAAAAACACCGAATACTTAAAAGGGCTTTCGCATCGTGAAATGTATTATATTTTTTCTACTATACCGAAAAAAATTATGGGATTTACTAATTTAAAACTATGAAATGAAATTAATTGACGTTTTTAATAAATTTTATAGTTTAGGAGGCTGCCTGTGAAAATTGTTTCCATGGCAACCAAATATTACACATTTTAATTTCTGGTGGTTTCAAACTAAATTAAACAAATAATGTTTTGTGGCGATATAAATGGGAATATTGCTTGTGCCTTGTTGTACCCCAAGAAATCCAAAGCAAGGTATATGCAAACTTTGAAGCGTTTTTAAAATGGAGTAGGTAGGTACTACGTTGGGTACTACGTGCCGACAAAAATGTTGGCGTACTTCCTAGAAAGACCTTTCTTTATTAATACAAAATTGTTTAGTTGTATTAATTTGTTCAAATAGAACGAATTAATTTCGTTTAAAATTTGTTTTCCTACTTTTCTGTCCAGGGGTGCAATTCTCGAGCTTCTACGAATATTATTCGTAAACGAATCGGTCGTATAGTAAATTACGTACATAACCAGAAAATTGTATTCTCGAATGTTTTACGTAATGCTCTTTTCATACGACTTTTATTTCCGCATAATCGCTTTGGCAACGTTGTAAACACACAATGTGGCCATACGTTTAATAGTAAATATTACTAAATTCTATGAATCTTTTGTATTTTGATTTGACAAGACGTGTTATCGTTTGATCGTTTGCCAACCTTGAAGGTAAAATTAATGATTCAAACGGATTATCCCTAACGTGAAATAAACGTATTGGAGCTAAATTGTCGATTTCCGCCTCTTCAAGAGCACCAATTGCAGCAATATTTATAATATCATCCATTATTTATTATCTAAAAACTGTTGTCTATGAGCTTATAAAAATTTTCAATTACCGTCAGCAAATTTTATCAGAATATATATTTACAATCGTATAGCTACCTATCTATTTATAAAATAGAAATAGTCACATAAATTATCAATATTGTACCGATATCCACAAAAATAAAAACGTAACCTCAAAACGTAAACAATAATTATGACATTTGTGACTGATTTCCGCATAGATACACAAATACGAGTGCTATGTATCAATCGGAAAATGTTGTACGGATCTATTCGTAGACGAATTCCTTTTTCGTAGAAAAAATAATTCAAGAATACACAAGTCAAGAAATTGTGCGGAACTTCGGTGTTTTTCGTATACGAACCTCTTCGTAGAAGCTCGAGAATTGCACCCCTGGCCGCATAAGTTTCACTTTCGTAGATAGCAACGCCTTAGCAACCAGGTAACTCGAATGTTTACTTTCGTTATCGCGCGTGTTGCTAGGGTTACAAAGTTCATTTATATAGACGGTAGTAGAAAAATACAATTTTACTGACTCATGCCTTCAGTGGTTCTGATACCACGTCTACAATATTTCAGAAAGAAGAATTAAAAGTCATCAAACTTCTTTAGAAAGAAATGCAGTTGGTTAATGCAGTAAGAACTTTCAATGGCAAGAATTCAACTCCCTCACAAGTAAAACAGGCTGGTGAAACTCTTTTCCTACTTGTATACGGTGCAAGGAAAATCACAAAAATGTCTCACTCAACTCATACAGATTTAATCAATTCAAAAAATCGCTGCACGAACAAAAATCAAAGTTGGAAATATTACCACCAACTTCAGAGGCAGTCGCTTAATATTTATTACGAGTATTCTACTAAATTCAGAAATGGTTTGGCAATGAAAGAAATCCAGATATCCAACAGTGGGGATAGAAGAAAATTAACGGCTCCTTACAACCTGTGACAACACTTTTTGTGCCAACAGCAGAATAAATATTGCAGCTTATCTCCTGCAACCGCAACAGAAAAGCAGGTTGAAGATGCTTACAAATTTACGGAAATTGTCAGGGAGTACGATGTCTAAATTCATACATAGATAAAATTATTTATTTATATGCTATCGATTCCGATCTTCTTTAGATACAAAGTGTGTTTCATTCAATATATATAAAATTTTAAACAACTCGATAATCCTCACTTGTACAATGATCATGTACTTTTTTATTTTGCGGAATATACTCACAAATAAACAAGCCAAAAATGAAGGAAACAAACGTAAAATTGGTAAAAAAATTTAATAAAAAAGTGAAAAATTAATATTTCTCTATAAATGAAAATATTCTTATTTTTTGAAAATTTCTCATGGTTCAATTGCCAATTTTTATTATGCATGTGAAAACCTAGTTCATCCCACGATTTTTCAAGTAGGCAGCTCCGATACACCCCGTACGGTTCGGGACTCTTAAGTTTCTTGAAACATAGGTATGTATTTTTAAACGCATATGTCAAGTTTCAACGAATTCACTATGTTCTTGTTCAGTTTGGACACTTTTCCTGTACTATTAGCTGCGTTTAATAGTTTGCGATTAATCAATATCGGTATTTTTTGTAATTGTTAGGAATCACTTTTCATCTTCACGAAATTATTTTAAATTATTTTAGTTTTAACATTAAAAATGTTTGTTAGTGAAAAAAATTTGTATAATACCATTTTAGTTTTCATTATGAGAATGTTTTTGTTAATAAAAAAATAACTCTTTTTATTTTAATTTCTAAATAAAACTACTGATAATTTATATAATATTTATAATAATAATTTATATAATATTTATATAATTTATATAATGATTTTAATTTTTGAAAATGTTTTGTGTTAATGAAATAACTATTTACTACTTTGCAACAAATTTTCATTTTTATCACATCCGAAATATCACAAGATTTGCGTTCTACTTCGTCATTTCCAATGTCTCCTCCGGTTGCATCTTTGCGAAGGACTGTGAATTTTTTTTTAGTGTAAATCCCCTTTTTTACTATTCTCTTTTACAGATTAATATTTTGCGCTAAAAAGTACACAACTTTTGTTTTTACCATTTTTCTAGTTGAACTCATTGTTTGTGAGTAATTAAGCAAGGAAAAATAGAGGTTTATATTAAAAAAATGAAGTTTACCATCAAATGACCATATTTTTTTTATTTAAAAAAATTATAGCCATTAGATCCAGCTTTTGAAATGATGAAACTTGTGGCTCAACTTAAATGCCCCACCCAGTACAACTTACACTTTTCACTTCATGAAATATTGAAAATATCAAGTTTTTTCGGTAAATCGACTCGATATTGAAGTTTCTAAAATTTTTATCCTGATTAAAATATTGAAAACATATTCAAAATATTCACGTGGTACAGGGCCATGAGTCAAATTATGCCTGAATAACAGAAAGAGACAAAGCAAAGGAGCACCTACGCGGCAACTAGTACGCAGCACCTGCCTCGCAGGCTCTGGGTCTGGGTCTGATTTCAAAATGAATTTATATCGTACAATATAATTTGAATATGTATTTTGTTTAATAAAAATCTTTTATTTTCCGTAAACCATTTTTACTTTTTATATCCAGCTATATTATTTTTTTGAGACCTCTCCAATACCATATTGAATATGTTGATCCGAGCGCAATTTGTTTAAAACTTATCGAGTTAAGTTATTTTTAATGAAATTTTTATTGAAAAGTCGGCCATATTGGATCAGCCGTTCTGAATAACATTTTTTTGACATCATATAATCTGTTTCAGGGACCTCGAAAACCCTTTAGTATGTCCATTTGAATTAAATTGCCTCAACATTTCTCAACTTACAATAATTTTGTTTTAAAAAAAGTTGTTATTTGTTTAAATAATTGATAAACAATTTCCTCACATTTAAATGAAAAAATGTTCACCTTTTGACAGAGGTGTAAATTGAAAATTAGTAGCTTTCTTATTCCTTACAATATTAGTAATTAATCGTATGGTAGATCTAACAGGAAAGGAGATAACTGAGTAAACAGTTTTCTCTCTGCTTTCTTGGTGGTAGTCGGATGTTTTTGTGGGAAACGTGAAATCCATGAAAAAAAAATTCTCACCAGAATTATTATAGGGTAAAATAACAGATGACTATACTACTTACCATCTCGAACATTTTGTTCGGATTGTCCTACATACATATTAAGCAATTCTGGACCCTTTACGGAAAGAAAACATAAACTACATTCTGTAGCCACGGCTTTAGCAATTAGAGTTTTTCCAGTACCAGGTGGTCCATATAATAGTATACCTACGACAATAAATGTGTTTATTTATCATTTACCTACTATAGTATGTAAACTTGTGTAATAAACCGCACCATCCAAAATTTTTCAATCAATGTACATGTACACTGTAAACAGACGAGGTACGGATCTATTTTTGCATATTTCAGCCAATAATAGTTCCCTTATTTCCTCACCTCATTATTCAGATGATACCATATTATTATTTCTTTGTGTCTTGTACACAATAAACTTTAATATTTCTTGGAAACGAATTTTATGTTTGTGAAACTGTACTGTCTTTAAAAAAAATGACTAATAGCCCAGTTTAACTGTTGCGCATTAGAAATTTGAACCCTCAACTAACAGAATTTCTGTTTCTATTTACACGAACCGATCTGGTTAAGTGAGACACGAATATGAATCATTCATTAAAGCCACATATGCTGACTATTTCTTTATGTTCGTTAACATGGTTGATTGATCAATTTTTATTGGTGTTTCGCACCTTGGTACTATAAAAATATACGTATCTGACTGTTGAAATATGTACTCAAGTGGTAAACAATTTCTCAAAAAATGCGTAACTTTTCTTGAAGAACTTTCTTTATATAATAATTAATTTCTTTGATGGGTGATAAGGTGTTTAAACAAATATATGGCTTCAACAAAAAGGTCTCACTGTAACTTTCACAATATCATTCATATGCTTTTTCTGAAAAAGATGAAATTGACCTGTTTTAATGTTATAAATACTGACCTGTTCTCTTTAATCCAGATTTTTTAAGAAATTTTGGATGTCTTAAGGGTAAGTTGATTGTTTTAATAATTTCTTCTTTTACTTCTCCTAAACCACCAACATCCTCCCACTGCACTTTAGGAACTTTTGGGGCTCCTATACTCTCACTATAACTGGCTTGCATACGATCTAAAAACAAACAGAATTTAGAGCGCTATGTGAAAAACATCGACTGCTGCATCAGATTATCGCAACTGATGGATTACTTGTTATTAAGAACTAGTGAACATTTCGCGTCATTATTGGAAGTAGGCTAAAAATTTGTCAAAAGGTTGCCATAGGGGTAATGAGTTGTCATCTCGAACGTTTCGACTTGGTGATGGGAAGCAGGGGGTGTAAGAACACCCCAAAGTCGTAAAATGGTAGTCGAAATTTTCATCATTGTAAGTTGGTAGAAACTTCATATTTTGCTTGAATTAAGGTGTATGAATAACCATACACATTTTCAGACAAAAATTTCAGGCAGCGGGGGGTGTAAGTACAACTCAAACATGCATTTTTTTGCGTGAAATTTTTATTATTTGCTACTGTCTGACAATTGAATATGTTATTCTAGAGACCTTTTTGATCATGTAATTTAATTGTCAAACAAATATTCGGGCTAGCACACCCTGTAAATACGTTGCAAACTTTCCTCTCGGCCGGCCGCCATTGACCGCAAGCGCGTCATTTATTTCAAAAAGAGATTTAGATTTCTATGGCGCAATGATTTTGTGTTTCTTTTTATATTTTGAAAGTGATTTTAAACAAAAAAAAAAGAATAAAAAGTATTTATATCACACGCCATTCTCCCATTAAACAATTAATCCACGATATATTTTTAACTATTTCACTTGATTCTCGAGATATAAGCTGAAGCATAAAAAAAAACGATCTAATTTTTTCGGACTGAAACATAGCGACATAATGGACGAAATAATGGACAATGAAAATGACGAAGGTATTTTCTAATTAGGTACTATTCATTTCTAAACTTAACTAATAGCAGTATGATAAATATTATAAATTTTCCACTATATTTCAGGACAACTAGAAAGTGAAATCACTCTTCTGACGATGAATATGATGACGGTAACATTTCCAATGACACTGAATACAAATCTGATGATGAGTGTTCCACGGCGGCTGCAGATGAAGACGAGCCTGCTCAACGTTTAATTTTTTAATTATATAATAATAATAATAATAATAAATGCCTTTATTCATTACATACATGTAAAATGCAAAACATAAATTTATCAAAAGAAGAAACAGTAAATACATAAGGAAAGGGCGAAGTTCGGTGGCACAACTGAAACAGAGGTACACCCGCTCTTCCACTTAACCCAAAAATTTATAAATAAATTAAATTAATTGAAAATAATAACTTAAATACAACTGCATAATTTAAACAGTACGATATTATTTACGATACATAAATATTGAAATATTTTTTGAAAATTACATATCATATCATCATCATATCATATCATATCATATATGTATATTTTTTGTCACCGTAAACAATATATTTTTTACGATAAATTTTCTTTAAAAAATTGAAAATTCTAATCTTAATCTTTAATAATAATCCCTCTTTCTTACGAATAAAAGTTACTTTAAAAATCACGGATTTGATAATATTGCGCTTTGATTGATCCATTATAAAATTTCAAAGTCCGAAAAAATTAAATCGTTTTTTTTATACTTCAGCTCTCGCTTCAGCTTATATCTCGAGAATCAAGTGAGATAACAAAAAAAGTTAAATATCTTATAGAAAATTAAATTGCCAACGTAAATGCTCATAATATGCAGTTTTTTTTATAAATGAAATAGTTAAAAAGATATCGTGGATTAATTGTTTAATCGGAGAATGGAGTGTATCTTCAAAATTAGGCGTGATATCAATACTTTTTATTCTTTTTTTTTTGTTTAAAATCACTTCCAAAATATAAAAAAAAACAAAATCATTGCGCCATGGAAACCGAAATCTCTTTTGGAAATATATGGCGCGCATGAGGTCAATGGTGGTCGGCCGGGAGGAAAGTTTGCAACGTATTTACAGGGTGATCAAAAAGGTATCTAGAATAACATATTCAATTGTCAGACAGGAGCAAATAATAAAAATTTCACGTAAAAAAATGCACGTTTGAGTTGTTCTTACACCCCGTTGCCTGAAATTTTTGTCTGACAATTTGTATGGTTATTCATACACCTTAATTCAAGCAAAAAGCGATGTTTCAACCAACTTGTAATGATGAAAATTTCGACTATTATTTTACGACTTTGGGGTGTTCTTACACCCCTGCTGCCCATCGCCAAGTCGAAACGTTCGAGATGGCAACTCATTACCCCTATGGCAACCTTTTGGCAAATTTTTAGCCTACTTCCAGTAATGACGCGAAATGTTCACTAGTCTATTAATGCCTATATTTCATTCTAATTTATGCAGATAGAATTAGAAAAAATGTCCGTAGACATCAAACCGTCATCGGGTTTTGTAGTAAAACGACACATACAGATTAAGCGAAAATTAAACTAAGACAACACCAACACATATCAACCTCTGTTAGACAGATTGACAGAAATTGCCTGATGACTCCGCTGTTCATTTGTAATCAATTATTAATATTTTTAATTTCTTCGGCACATGAACAATATGAAAATGAACTTGCTTGGAAAACTCAAGCAACAGAAAAAAGTCTAATTTGGCTCTGCCACTTTACTTCAATGGTGAAATAAATTCTGTATGTCAATTCACTATTCCGATTACTTTCATATTCGGATTTCGATATTGATATATTACTGAACTTTTAAACATGTAAGTGTAAAATAAAGCCACACCTATTGCTGTTATGAAGTTTTCTTGAGTAAGTGTATGTCTCGATGTATTTGAATTTATTCTCTTATTATCAATTTCTGCGTAATATACCAAGGCATTTAAATCTTCAAAGAAAAACCCGTGTGTTTTGTTCGCAATCTCGCTTAAATTAACGTTTGCTTTTGTATTCCTTTCTTCCAAAATCCATCTCAAATTCTGTTCTCGTTCAGAAGAATTGGGGGCGTTAATTTCGAACGTTTCTAAAAATATCTTATTTAGATCTGATGGAATGTCTTTTATATTACTACAGCAGAATAATATAACAGGAAAGGGATTCTTTTCAAATAAAAAATTAAGTTCGTCTGCAAAATAACCCATTATCCTTTCATCATATTGTCCTTCGTTGTTCTTCCCAAAGTTCTACAAAATAACGCAGCATTTTACAGATAATCATTTAAATAAACGAAAAATCTTACCTCAAAATTGTGTATAGACATGATACAAGGTGCCGCCATTTTAGCGTTGAAGAATGCATTTCGTATTTTCGTTTCAGTTTGTGCATAAATATTAGCTGATAACTCCGAATTGTTAATTTTATAAAAATGCATTCCCAACCTAAGAGCCAATGATGACATTAAAATTTCTTTCCCACATCCCTTGTTTCCGTATACGAGAAATGCTGGCTTCAAATTGAGTTTATCTAGAAAATAATTAATGTTTTAATACATTTCAAAAGTGTATTTAGATTTGCGACTATTGTCAATATTTGCTGTCTATGGGACAAAATTATTAAATAGAATAGTTGGAAATTACGAGGCAATTGGTTCGAAATTATACATTCAACTAGATAAGCCAGTAATGATATATAGAGCGTCTGGATCAGTTATTCAGTGAGCAAATATTTCGATGGTCAGCCCAATCAGCTGATCGAGAAAATTGGTCGGGATTTCGGATGCAACTACTGTGGTCAGGGCCGTTCAGTGAAGTTCGATTTGAATTAAAGGTGCGCGTATGGAAATAACTTCGACTCGACTCTAAATGACCGACAATGGTGGGCGTGGGCGGACTATTTGCTGAACACGACTATAGATATATGATGCAAAACACCGTTCATGGAAATTGATAAAGGAACTCAGGTTAGGATAGGCATTGAAATCGATTTTTTCAACAATTACAATCTACTTGAAATTTTTGTGGTATTAAGAGCGTTTTCTGAATAATTTTAATATAGTGAATACGCATCTAGCGTCAACTGTTGCGGAATTTTAGATAAATGAAGTCAAACATAAGAAAAGGTACATCATTTGAAAAGCGTATGCGTATATTGGGAATAGAGGAGGTTTATCAAGTATATGTTTTTGAAGCAGTGAATTCAAATATAAGGGGTGCTAACAAATCATCTCTGAGAAATATGTGACATGTATGGTCAAAGGCGAGGTCAAAGGTCACATAAAGATAAAAATTAAACTTGACCAATTCTAACGAAAATATATCTAGATATTTTATTTCAAATTATTGATGATGTAATGCGGAGTGTTGCATCTTGCTATGACGTTAATGACGTTTAGGTAATGTCTGACGTTCAGTGCGTTCTTTAATACAAGAAAACTGGTCATGATTCCAAAAGGTTTGCCACTTTTGAAGCCATTTGCTCTAAATGAAGCTTTTATGGATAACTTACAGGAGCACACTGCTTAACTGTAATGAAATATTATTTGTTATCGCAAAATATGTTAAAATGTGACAAATAAAATTATTGCTGCTTATGAAGAATACGATTAATTTAAAATATACAGGGTGTTTCATTTTTAAATGTCGTCCTTTAAGGAGGTGATAGAGCATCGAAAAATAAGTCGACCTGCCAAAAAAAAAAATATCCAGTGGCGTGGGAAATAGGGTGAGAAATAGAGGGCGTCACCCAAGTATCTACGCCACTGGTAATTTTTGACATGAGCTATTCTTATAGGATTGTAGGTATTTAGTTCAGTACTGCCTGTGCAAAATTTGGTTAAAATCGGTCGTATGGTCTAGAAGTTATGACAAAAAAACGATTTTTTTATTCCAACTTTGAAGGCCTGTAACTTCGTTATTATGCATTTTTGATATAGGTTTTTTGGGCAGGTCGACTTATTTTTCGATGCTCTATCACCTCCTTAAAGGACGACATTTAAAAATGAAACACCTGTATATAAAAACCGTTTCGCATTGATTAAATTACCTTTTTATATTTACCACAATCATCTTAAATTTCTCAAAGAGGCTTCATCACACCTAAATTCAGATTATTTCTCAAAGAGGCTTCATCACACCTAAATTCAGATTCAGTGCTAACTAAATCATGCAGAAATAAATCAAAAACTTTTCTTATACTCCAAAAAGTCTTTCCAGATCATTTTGATGGACAATAATTCTTTGTCTTCTATTTTTTTTTTGTCAATATTTCTCAATATACTGTGATTTGTACAAGAAGGACGGCTTAAAATTTACGAAGGATCATACTGTCACATTTATTTAAAATAAAAATATGCGCTAGTTCCTCAAAACATAACCATTTTCGTTTCCTGCCTTCCTGCTAACTAATTATTAAATGAAGAACAAGTACCTATATCAGTATATAATTGTAAAATACAGCATGTGGAAGGTAGGTGAGGGGAATAACGCCCGCAGGATAATAACGCCCGTTTTTGAATTTCGCAGTATACTAGGCATCTACTGTGGCGACGCACTGCGGGTTTAATACATCTTATCGACGAAGAAAATTAGACACAACAACAAGTCTTGAGCGCCATTCGTTTATTCTGTGTTGCCGAACAAAGTTTGCGAGCCGATTTTGCGTCGAATTTTATTAAAGTTTATCATCAAAACACGTCAGTAATGTTGTTGTGTATTGTTTTATTTATTTATACTTTTGGGCAAGCGTTTCACAGTCAATTAGTTATTAATTCATAGTGGCAAAAGTTACAAATAGTTATCATGTTTGTTATAACCTTAAAATTTGTATTGGTATGTTGGTGTGGCTAATAACGCCCAATGCGGAGTGCAGTGGGCGTTATTATACATATGAAATTTAACTTACGTGGGCGTTATTAAACATATGAAGGCCTAATATGACCCTTAAATTTTTAGTGCCATTATGGAAAAATGTAAGGAACAAACAAAACAAGAATTGTTTTTTTATTAACATTTAGTTAATTTTTTGTCAGGGCGGTATTATACACATATGTGGCTAATAACGCCCATCTACATGTTTTTTTTAAATAAACATTTTTTTGTTTCTTTCTTAGAGTTTAGGAGTTATAGGAGCAATCTATAAGACTGCACACTAATAAATATTTATAATTAATAAATTTTTTTGTCTGGGCGCTATTATATGTGGCTAATAATGCTCAAAGACACATTTTTTTTAAATAAGTGTTTACAGTTTTATGTTAAAGTTTAAGAGTTTCAGTTATTAAATTTAAATCGGCACATAAATAAAGATTTATGTTTGATACAATTTGTTTCCTTACCTATAAACACATCTTAAATAATATACGATTTGTGTTAGGTGGGCGTTAATCCCCTCACCTACCTTATACCACAAATGACGGTACTATATATGAAAGTACATGGTGTGGTGCATATATTCCAAAATACATGATATAAGTACCTCTCGATATACCTACCTAATAAGCGGTCGGTTGTCATATTATTCATATCTTAAAAAGTATTGCTTTAATCCATTTCATCATCATTTACATGCAGTCATTCAACAGTTAATATTGATACATTACATTACATTATATATTAATAAAGCAAACTGGTTTGCAAATGTAACTTTAATGCATACTGAAATTTTATTAAGTATTACATTATTCATGATGAAATTTGAAGTTTTTTTCTCGTTATCACTTCCAGGAAAATAAATATTATTGAGCTGCAGCACGTCTAGAGCAATGTAATTTTCCATAAATTATTTTATAACAAAGCAAAAAGTAAAGCAAAAGCTGACATTGGCTAAGTTAAAACTGATTCAGTTTACAAAATACCCAAATATATTGTGAAATCAACAAAAGCACTATAAAGGTGCATATCCACCAAAGCAACATAGAGCAACTTTTGTGTTTCTGTCGCGTGTTTACAAAAATGTTGAAGTAAGACAGAAACACAAAAGTTGCTCTGTTGCTTTGGTGGATATGCACCTTTAAGGGCACATTCGAGATACTGTGGATTGCTTGGATAAATTAAGTTTGTTAAGTGAGGAAATAGAAGAAATGTAAAATAGTGATATTCGGAGGACGGAATGTTTATAAATTTTATTTAACCACTTTTCTATTGTAAAAAACTGTCATTTAAAAAATTGTTGCTGCAATCGCGATACGGACAGACACATTTTTTTAATCCACTAAAGTTCTTTGCCATGATTGTGGGCTAACCATCGTAATTGCTGATTGCTGACTAAACACCCTTATAACATTTTTATCCGATTTAAACCAAATTTCACTCAAAGATAGGGCACATTAGGATCAACTTATGACCCAAAAGCCATTTGCCCCTTACTAATGCAAAACGATATCAAAATAAACGAGGAAAATCAAAAAAAGTTGTTCTGAATTGTTCAAAAACTTCCAAGTCCAAAATTTAATGAAAATCAAAAAATATTACTATTTTATTTGAAAAAATTTTTAAGTCTGAAAATATAATAAAATTGTAATACTCCTCAACTAAATACGAATGATAATTAATATCGTAAAATTATATCTTCGGACTTATTTTTTTAAATCAAAATACCAATATTTATTAATTTTGATGAGATTTTGTATTTAAGGTTTTTAGATAATTCTAAACAACTTTCATTAGTAAAACTTTCCGATAAAAAAATGTCTAATATGTTTACTTGATTTTTCGCGTTTATTTTGGTATCTCAAATGGCTTTGCATTAGTAGGGGACGAATGGTTTTTTGGCCATAAGTTGATCCTAATGGGATCTATCATTGAGTAAAATTTGGTCCAAATCGGATAAAAGTGAAAAATGTTATAAGGGTGTTTCACTTTTAGTGTATTTTAAAATCACCGACAAACGGAAACTAGAGATTCTTTGATCCAAAATAAGATGAAAATTGATATAAATGTTTTTCCGAAAATGTTACCTACTACAGGGTTTTGAAAAAAATTTTTTGTAGTTTTTTTTAAGTTTTTTTCAAAAACTATTATGTTGAGATTTGGTACACTCGAATGTCTTACTGAATACAATTAATCAGATAAAAGATGAATTTCAGTCGACTGGTTCAATCCAGTGGTGTAAAATCGTTAAAGTTACACACTTAAATAAAAAAAAAAATGTACGCCCAACAGACGCATTTTGAACAGTATCTATCTAATTAATATTTTCTTTAAAATATTTTTATAATATAATAGTTAATTCCGTTATTTCGATAAATTTTATTTCTAAAACAAAAATTTTTATTTTTTAAGTTGTGTGGTCGTACGTTAATAGAAATTATCTCAAAACAGAGTGTCTAATCGAAAAAACACAAGGTATGACTTCATTTGCAGAATAGAAAAGTCAATCTGAAAAAAAAAACATTCTCAAAAAAAACTTCGATTTTACCCTACCGGATTGAGCCAGTCGACTCAAACTCTCCTATTTAATTGTGTTCAGTAAGAGAAGACATTCTAGTGTACCAAATCTCAACATATCTTATCCAGTTTTTGAAAAAAATGAAGAAAACTACAAAAAAAAACATTTTTTCAAAACCTTGTAGCGCGGTTAGTAAGCATTTTCGGAAAAATATTTTCGTCTTATTTTGAATCAAAGAATCTCCAGTTTTCGTTTGTCGGTGATTTTAAAATACACCCTGTATATGCTATTTCCAATAGCCGAATGATATGCAGAGCGGTTTATTAGCCTGGGGACAAACTTCGGCAATAGATTTAATTTCATGAAGAAATGTTCATATAATAGTAGGTCCTATTTTTCTCTGTTACAGAAGTTATAGCGATTTTAAAATGTTTAAGTTGAAAAAACATAGCCATGATTTAGTAAAACAATATTTAGTAATTATGATTTTAAATAATCACCTGTCAAAAATAGTTTGTTGATGTTATACTTCCTGTCACGATTTGTTAAAATTCGTATTTGTGCAATTTTACAATTAGTGTTAAAAGAGATAAAAAAGTCCTATAAATTTTGAACAATTTTCTGTAAAATCGCACAAATACGAATTTTAACAAATCGTGACAGAAAGTATTGACATCAACAAACTATTTTTGACAGGTGATTATTTTTAAAATGATAGTTACTAAATTTTGTTTTACTAAATCATGGCTACTAATTTTTTGGAACCATGCTTCGTCGGTGTAAAATGTTACGTTCACAATATGATTAAGTATTGTTTGAATTGGTCACAAACCATTTACAAAAATTTGTCTGTCGAATAACTGCCCATGACAATATTTGAGAATGTCCTGAATTTCTGGAAACAATCACGGTACCAGTACGTCCACTTAACATTTTCATTTTTTGACCCGTCTCTAAAAAGCGGCAGTTTCACATGGCAGTCGACTGCTACAGCAGCGACTGTTAGGTGGGCGTGTCTACACTGTCAGGTGTTTATTTATGTGAATCATACTATTTCGATAGGAATTGAATGTTATGACAGTTACTGCGATCGAGTAGATATATTTCTACTTTTGTTATCGCAGTCGATTGCTTTGAGGAATAAAATGGCGAAATCTGTTAAACGTATTGCGTTCTCGAATGACCTAAAATTTTTTTTCTAATTATTTATTTTGCATACCTAATCTACAAAAAGTATATCAACCTTTTCGTGCAATTCTAAGAATTTTACAAATGGCAAACGTGTAAAATTTTGGAAATTCCCATCAACACTTAATAATTCGGTTAATAAATTATTTTCCATGTCAAAACGTGGTCTGTTTAATAAAGATGTTTTCACCCAGTACCAGTACCTTTTACTATATCTTCGTTTAGACATTAACTGCTTCTGTAATAATAACTTTTTTTCAATAACAATAAACAGGTAAACCTGGTAATCACACCCTTTATCACTATTTCTTTATTCGACGCCTTTTTAAACAAGTATATATTATTTCATTTAAAAAGTACAGTCAATCAGTACATAGCAGATATTTAGCCTCGTATTTAGCAGTCAAACTATCGCAGTAGAAATATTCCCCACCAAACAGTTCAGATGTTATAGCAGTCGACTGCTATGTGAAACTGCCCCTTAAAGTATGACTCCGAATAGACTATATCTTATACAGGGTGATTCATGAGGAATGGGTAATATTTTACCTGCAGATTCTATAACGGAAAATATTAATTTTTATGTTTCATCTATTTCCATAGCGCACTTTGTTAAACATTTTTAGTACTTACCTTTTAAATAATCAGGATGTTTGTTTAAAATTATGGGTGGGCAGGATTTTCTAAAATGTAAATATCTCGATAGGGGTGCATTTTATGAAGATAAAACTAGTAGGTATCCCTTTTTTGTTTAAAAATATTGGTTAAATAAAAAATTTGCAATGAGATTATAAATGAACGAAGTAGAAAAAAGTTATGACGGATTATGTTAAACCAAGATAGCTTACGTAGCGCCCTCTAAGCGATACACCAAAAATGATAACATATTCGATTTTCTCACGTCAAAAAACCAAATTGTACCGACTTTTATGTTTATGTGTGAAGAAATAACTGAAATATAACAACATTACTGAATTATTTTTATAACTTTAACACCCTGTATCTCGGTAAATATTAATATTTGACCCCTAGTTATTAAGCAAAAACTTAATATTTTTCGTTATAGAATCTGCAGGTAAAATATTACCCATTCCTTATGAATCACCCTGTATGAGGTAGCTAATATTCTAGAAATTACATAGTGACGTCATATATGTACTTTTTATACATGCTAACGGCACGCATTTATATTTATGTAATCTTATCTCTAATGACATAGATGTGGCAAAACTGAAACGGTAGGTATCAAAGACAAAATTACAATCATAAGGTGAAGAATGTGGTCTCTTTTGTTTCTATCAATTATTTAAATTTATCATAATAAATCCCTGGATTTCAAATAGCTACTTTAAATAATCTTCTAGCTTTGGATTTAGTGTACTCATTTCAAGTTGAAACAGTATTAAATTAAATTAGAATATTTTTTCTGACTTGTAAATTGTTTTTGATTAGTTATATTGGGTTAGGTCTCTAGTTTTACTTTTCCCTAAATTAGAGACCTTACCCAATAAAACCAATAAAAAGAAAGTAAATTAAACTTTATCGGAATTCTACTTTTATTTATATCTTCCCGATCTTCCCGAATACAAAACAATGTTCTTAAAAATACAGTGTGGTGCTGAAAGAATAAACTGTTTGAATCAGCCTAATAAAAGCGTAATATTTAGGGGCACATTCACATTTGACACATATGTATTATTTCCAATTTCGAGTCAGGTTCTGTTACCTACAAGACGGACAATGTATCGATATATCTTGTTTGCTGAATCAGAGAGAATATAATAAGTAATCCGATTCAGGAATCTCCCTATTTTTATTATTTAAATCGGATTAAAAAAAAAAAAATAATTCTTAACTTTTATTCCACCTTTACCACAATTAACATATTTCCGATAATTAAATAGTTACCTACTTATTAAACATAAGGCCTCATTTTCTAGGGTCCCTATATGTATCTGTTAGTTCGTCTGGTATTGATGATAAAATGAAAGGGTTTTGAGGCATTTTTACAAAATTTGTTAAATAGTAGATTTTGTAAAGTTTACGGTTGTGGACTAACAATCATTTCATAGGGGTTGTGGATAGGGAGGAGGAAGGCTCGGAGGAAGGTGATGATGAAGATGCACTAATAAATTTCTATTTTTAAAAAGTCCGTCAAACATAAAATCAAAATTATATTGACAATATGCAAATATTTTTTAATAGAGCGCCTCGGAAATATTAATTAATTGCTTGTGGCCCGACGCTATGATACAATTTTAACACGGCTGACGAGAGCTATTTTACAATTTTTACACTAGATATTTTAAAATTATCCACTTACTTTTTAGCATGAACGGCTTCACCGCCTTTTCTATATTTTCCAAATAAGTTTGCAATCCATGCGGACACAAAGGCACTTCTTCAGGGCGTCTTAAATTATTTACCATTTTGGTGTTCTTTTGAGGGACAAAGCTTTGTATATTCACCGACTGCTTAATTGCAGTTTCACCAATAACGCAAAAGTAACTGTCTTGAACTTCCTCATTATTAAAAATAATTTTGTTACATTTGAAATACACACTTTCTACATTGTTAATTTTATTATTAACAAAAAATACATCTTGTGCAAAATATTTTATATTTATTTCAATAATGTCACCCTTGTTTAACAACTTTGGCGTTCTAAAGTAACGCTCAATAATAGAGTCGGTAACAAAATTGTTGATATCATGTGGAGAGTTTATTAACGATACGTCTATTTCGTCAGCAAATTCGACATTTTCTTGGCAATTTAATAACTGTACTGGAGTTACAAATTCGGAATTTATTAAATTATAATAACATGTGTCTGAGACAATTAACATATCCTTTTCGCATTTTGAAGATGATGCAACGTAAACAGTTCGATTATTCTTATTTTTTGCACAACATAATTTTAATAATTTATCACCTATATACAAATTCTGTTCATGAACTATAACGGTATTACTAATATCATTAAAATAATTTGTTTTTGTCTTCAAGTAACTTGAAATAAATTTATCTGGTGCTGGTTGTAGCCTATACGTCAATTTTCTTTTAATTATTCTAAAATATACGTAATACATATAAAAGATAAACCAAAATGGATTATACTTTGGATAAATAACTTTAGAAATATAAAATAATACTTTTGCATATTCATTATCCTTCATAGTGTATTTGAAACTGTTTAGAAATGCTGATTCTGATTGACAACCTAGAAATTAAAATGTTGTTGGTCACTGAAGCATAATAGCTACTTCAAAATAAAAACATTAAAAACAGTCATTATATTTTAAGTTAAATGAAATAACAACGTGGAAATTCTTACCTTATATAAATTCCTCCAAGAATTGCATATTAATATCAATAAATTCACGAAATAAAACACATAATAGTGAAAAATACATAGCAAAATGTAAGGTTAAAAGTCCTTCAATCACTAACTAATGTTGCCAACTGTTGGCAAATGCATATAAAAGTTAAAGCTAAACGAGAAGTATATTGAGTTGCATAACTCACAGAGGTGTTACCAGCTAATTTGTCAGGAAATCATGTAAATGATTTCTTTATTTCAATTTAATAATTATTTGATTTGTAAAAATATTTGTGTTGATGTTATAATTTCAAATATGATAGTAAAGTGTTTTTTCATGAGTCACTTTGTAAGTTAAAGCGCACGCTCTAATCGCGGAATGTTTTGAAATGAACAGGGAGAAACACCCTTGTTTGTCCGTGTTCATTCAACAAGGGGTGCGTACTATTCTTTAAATTCTAGCGTGGAATATTTACGTAGTTTGTTAGGTTATAATAAAATAACAGATAATTCGTATAAAATTCGTAAGTGATAAAAAGTGTCTTAATTAATTGTAGAGACATTCCTCTTCTTTAAACTAAGAGTGAGTGTTTTGAGAGCGCTGTTAAATCTAAAATATTTTTAATTTTATATTAAAATAACAATATGTTACTGATGAGTGATGGGATAAATGTTCAATAAATTAAAGATTATTAAATAATGCTATCAGCATCTGCATATTATATATATATAGTTGTAAATGCCTTTTAAGTTACTTATGCGTATCTAGATATTTGATAAATATGTTTAATTCAACACCAATTTATATAGAATACACATATTTTATAAAAATACTTTTATTTTTATATTTATAGATAACAGTCAAAATATGTTAATATAAATTTGTTTAACTACTGCATTGGTGGTTTTGATTGTAATAGAATAGTTAGGTAGTTACCTACTGAATATTAATTTATCACCAATAACTAGAAAATATTTTAAAGTACCTACCTACTACTATGAATTATTAAACATTTAGGAAAATAAATAAATAATTTAAAAAATAATAATAAAAATTATATATTATTATTATGTTAACTGAAAACGAATATTTATTCCAATAGTACGCCAAGTAGCATTTTGTTATTTACATTTGTTTTTAAATTCTTCCCAGGTAGTTTGGATTTAGACAAATAACGTATATTACAATAAAATAATACTTAGTGTTCTGTGAAAATCTTTTATTTATCAGTGGAGTAACCTAATACACAATAAACAATGGGCTGCAACACCAGTAAAGACTCCGTACCTCAAAACGAATCCGAAAATAAAGAAAATCAAGAGGGGTCTGTAGACACATCTCAAAATAAAAACTCTGAAAACAAAACCGAGGGGGATGAAAATCATGCAAACGGTAAGTGGCCTCGAAATTTGTAAATTGTTGAATAAAAGTTTATATCATTGATTTTTAGAAGATGACATAAATAACAAATACATGATTTTACTTCATAATTTCTAAATTGCAAGGTTATTATCAACTGCATGCACGTTCAGAGTGACCTCCTAGCTTTAATGATAAAAATAATTATTGTATACTCGAGACACCAAGTCGTGCCTTGCACAAGGAAAAACAGAGATTACCAAACATACGAATTGGTTATCTCTCTTCCTGCTGAAAATTGGCAGAGCTACATTTCCTAACAGTTATAGAACTTGATAATTGATAATTTGTTTTAATTCAATTTTTTTTATCGAATGGTAAATAATTATTTAACTATGGCATTTATTTTCAAAATAAAAACTAATTTTGAAAATATCGATTATGTTATTAACATCCCAATATGTTTTTTTATTAATTTTCAGATTTCTTTTACAGAGAATACAATTGTATTTAATGAGTAATATTGTTACGCTCGGGTACTGCTGAATGCGGTTACCTGTTAGAATGATTCACTGATCATATCATTTTTGTTACTAAGGTTCATTTGGTTGAGTCAGTAAAATGTATAAAACCTGATTGATCCATGTTATTCACTGTCAACCACTTTTTTCTTATTGCTCTTTGTCTATTTGTGAGGTCAGTTGTTTATTGATGCCTACCGATTTTTGTGTGTAATTTGCGTAAAAAATATAACCCTCAAATAGTTTAAGAAAATGATTGAGTGAAATTTTTACATTTTGATCTATAGGGTGTATACAAAATGGGAGAACAAACGTTTATCAATAAAATAAGGTTTGATGCTAGCATTGAGTAAAAGAATAATATAAAGAAGCGCAACTTTCAAGGTTTCGAGATTTTAGTATTGTATTTTTTGCAAATAGTTTCAGGATTGTCATTAATTTTTAGTGCTACGGGGAAGGTATTTGTAATTCGGCTGCATAGCTCTAAATATTAAAGATACTTAATTCTGTAGTTATTGGCAAAAAATACAACACTAAAATCTCGAAACCTTGGCAGTTGCGCTTCTATCCAATTTAGCTGCTCGCCATGCAGTGTTTCTTTAATCTTGTAAAATATATAGTTCTACAAAAATGTACCTTCTTGCCCTTCTTTATGTAATTTAGGTAAAGAATCATTACGGATCGGAATCCGGAGTATCAAATCGTCAAAGAGAGATAAAAACATATGGGAAGATAATGTAACCTCTGATGGTGTCACAGCCTATGGCTGAAAGTCATTTTAACCAATATTGTAAAATAATAACCCATGATAGTGTTAAATCGTACACCAAATTCCATTGCTGTATCTCAAAGATGAGATGAGATGTAACGTAACATGAAAATCAATTCTTGGGGACCGCTTTCGACTGATCGTATGGATTCTTTAGGATCAATGTTTATAGGAACTTTCTTTCATATTTTTACAAAAATCTAATAGAAATATCTCCTGTAGTTAGTGCCTCTAATTTTCCATACACTGTTGTATAAATAAATAGATGATTATTAATTACGTGCGCTTCTCATGAAAATTAAAAATTGTACAGAAAGATAAGTACATAATTATCCGAAGATAGTTAAGAATTATGTCTGAAACGTTTACCTATGAACATATAATGATGACGGATCGAGTTGAAACTTAATAATTCGATGTCGATGGCAGTTATCATAATTTGTCTGAAAAAGGTGAAAGAATAATGTCGAAACTTAATAATTCAATATTCATTTCTTGAATATGTTTCCATACATCTGATAAAATATTGATTGCCTGAATAATATTTTTGGAAGTAGATTTTTTTTAATATCGATTTTTATCAATTCTTAAAAAAAGATTAACTAAAAGTCTTACTCCTAAGTAAGGGAGAAGCTGTCTTCAGAATAGTTGAGCATAAAGAAAAGTAGTTTAACAATAAGTTTCGCAATAATTATCCTCTATAAGAAATAGTTTAAGGGTACGCAAGTACCCTTGAAAACTGTTGTATCTAGAATGTATTAATAAACTATTTTTCTTTGCGATGATCTTTCATTCTGAAAATAGATTTGGAAGTTGTTTCTTTTAGCTTGTAGTTTATTACTTTAGTATACACATTATGTTTAGTTTACAAAACACGTTTGCAACAAGGACTACATAGACAAACTTTTTTTACATCTGAATTTTTATTCATTTAACGTCGGCGTCGGTCGGTCTATTTCCACACCTAGGACAACCACTAACTTGTACCTGTTGGATTATATCGCTCATAATAATAATTTTACTGAAGCAATCAATCATTCGATGTCGTTTACGTTCTGTTCTTTATGTGATTTTCTGATATTTATTTTTATAATTCAAGTAATAGCTAATTTCCTAAGAAAATTAAATTAACTAAAAAAAATAAAAAGTTTAATCACAGAATGTGAATGCAGTTAAATATTATGTTGGTTCTATACAATAAACGAATTAAAAATAAGTAAATGAAGAGTAATTATTAATATTACTAATTATTATTTATTTGCTTAGTCTATGTTTTAGAAAATGAAATTGAAACATTTTAAATTATTTTTAATAATTCGTTGCACTATTAACTAGGTAATAATTTACAGATGTTGAGCTATCCAGCAATAATAATGTTAGCCCATTATTAATTAAAATAAATTATAGTATATTATTTGATAAGTGATAATACTAAATAACTCACGCTGATGAATCTTGCGCCACGAGCCGCCTGGCGAGTGGTGTAATTCATCAAGTATCAAGTGAGTTATTTAACATTATCACGAGTTGAATACTATACTTTATCTACGATTATAACAATAAATACTAACCTTTGCAAGTCCGAATTCATCATTTTTGGCACAACTATTACTTGACTTAATTAAACGTCAAAACTATTCAAATGTCAAATCACTTTCCTTCCCTCAATGATAATGGACCATTCTATTTCATCGTATCGGAAAAGAGTTTCTATTGGACAGGCTTGGCATGAAGTTAAAGGAGATTGGTGTAAACAAAAACTCACCAGTGACTTTTTAATTACTATAACTCAACGCTATCTGTTTATGGATACCATTAATTGTGCAAAATCAAGTGTCTGAACTAACCGTCGACTCTCTTTATAGGTTTAATACTTTTGCAAACAAGTGTTATTTTGATAATACATACTTAAATTTCTAGAATAAAATGACATGCATTTTAAAATATATGCCATTCACACTGTATTTAAATTAGAGTAGGCTTTGGAAAATCTGAATTCTGTTGGTATGAATGTGTTTTAATTACTGAGGTTTTGTTGAAAAGTCAAAAATATAACCACACATTCAAATTAGTTCTACGTAGTTGCCAGAGTGAGACCCTAAAGAAAGCACCGAAATGTTATCCATGATACAACACAATACATCAAAGCGTTCAAATTTCGTCCGGTTTGCGCATGACGTCACACAGTGAGTAATTTTTAAAATCTATGTCGCGTTTTCGAATTTAATATTAAATTTTGTTAGTTAGGAACCTCGTTAGGAACTCTGTTTTATGGCTTTTATTCATAATACGGGTTCACTGCTTATAGTGTAATACTAAGTTAGTGACGGCTATTTAAATTATTACATTTTAGATGAAATTTATTAGAGCCCAGAGATAACACTGATTATTACATTTGATTTATTTTATGCAGATATTTCTATATTATACGTGAATATAAGTATAATAATACGAAATTAACTCCCCAATTTATATTTTTTGTAGCCATGTATTTCAATTTGTAATTGTTGAATATGTCTGGCCCTACAAATTAATAGTTTTGGGGTTCGTGTTATTCGAAGTTTTCAAAATTACAAAAATGGCAAGTCAAATGTAAAAAAGGATAAATTAACCATATACCTATACATTCAATATATTTAATATTTAAGAATTTTGAAGAATGTCTTTACGTAAAAATACAGTGCGATCGCCAGACAGTATGCAGCATAATAGAAAACTTATTTATAATTAATTTCTCAAAAATTGTTTCTTGCCGAAAGTTAAGTATATTAAGAAAAACCAGTTTTGACGTAAAATTTTACCTTAGGAAGTTAAAATAATATAAAAATGTTAATAATTAAGGTAAAAAATGTAAATAAACTTTCTCTAAAAATTTTCTAGTTACTAAGAGAATTAATGCTAAATAGTACATTGTGTGCTTAGTAAGAAAAACTTAACATTCCCGGACGACCGTGCAGATTGCTTATCGGGGCGCAAGCAACACGGCATCTTATTAATTAAATTGAAACAACAAGAGTTTAAATTTTCTATGTCTTTTCTTGAATTTACTGAAGTGCCTAAAATAAGTACGTATTTCCTTCAATATGTATAACTATAATGATTAAGTAATTGTTTAAATATTAATTCTATATTTTGGGTTCATTTTATAACATTTTATTATATGCCAAAAAATTTACAATAATTAATTTATATCTTACAGTGCCCTGAGGATGGTAATACATTATACCGAAACGTCGGCAAGTTAATGTAATAGTGTTTTAATTAAATTGGACCTAATACCCCAAAAATCTAAATCTTTAGTTATATATAATAATAATAATAATAATAATAATAATAATAATAAAATGACTTCATGTACGAAAATGTACGAAATGAAAACGAATTCGAGACCAGTCATGACTCTGCTCTGTTGCTTGTGTATTCCCAAAGTAACAGGAGCATCTAGAAATGGATACATGTGGAGTCCTTTATATGCTTGGCATGATTATGTTTGATTCATTTTTGATGCTTCATAAAAAAGGGAGTTTTAAGGTAACATTATTATTGAAACAAAACATTCAAGAATATGTAACCGAGTTGGTGCATGCGCCTGAATATTGTGAAGCTTTTAGTGTTGCAAAGAATTGGGACAATTTTAACGCCCATCGGTTAATAGGTGAATCCAATTAATCATCAGGTTGCGATCAATTGAATTCAATGGGAGTAACCTACAGACCTAATTAATAGGTGGTCTCTTATAAATTAGTTATGGCTTATGGCAATTTTATGTGAAAGTGCCAGAACATTTCTAGACAATAATAGATGTATACTAAGCCTAAATGCTTGTTACATTTTTACTTATATTGAATCGATTTTATTAATTTTGGATTCAAATTATAATCAGAAGAATTCTTTACGATGGTTAATGATAAAAAGAAGTAATAATGAAAAACAGTTGAAACTTGAATTAAGATTTTTTATTCTAAAGTCCAAATTATTGTATTGAGTTTATCATGTTCTATGAGAACATTCTTCCTAAATTAGTAGATACATTTGGCATGTTTTAGAATATGGGACACTTCTGAAAAATTTTACCGTAGGAAATAATTGTTGTACCCTTTCATTGGTTCGACATAATAATTGTTAAAAATAGTTTTGACGAATGAAGACATTTTTCATTAACGAAGGTTGTAATCCATTTAAGATAGGTATATAGTGACCTTAGAAACACTGCCACGTACTCTACCTTGACAAATCTACCTTTTCTGATTCTAGTGAAATTTCCGATTTCTTATTCCGACTATTCCACTGCATCCATGTCTTTCCTAACTTCCCACTTTTTGTATGTTTTGCATCTGTATCCCTTGAAAACAAATTCCTTGTTGCAATTTGAGCTTTTTTCCTTATCTCCTTTTACACTTGATTTTGTTTAATAGCAACTGGAAATTATGACCATAACTTTCGAACTTCTTTGTTATTTCATTGATCATATTTACTTGTTCCTTTAAATTTAAATTGTAACTTGTCTCGCAATAGTGGTTTGGGAAATGTATCAGTGCTTGCGTTAGCATCTTCTAAGTCTGTCGCCAACATATATATCTTTAATAGGTCTGTAGGTAAACGTAAGTGCGGGTAAGTTCCTCATTTATAGTTGGGCCAAAAAGAGTAGTCAGTAGAGCCAGGGGCGTACGGATTTACGAATTTCATAAATTCCATAATTCGAACAAATAAAAGCGGATTGTGTTAATTATGCATGAGTATGAGTTACCATGTCTTAAATTTTAAATAATATGCTTACATCTGGCAACATTATCTCCACGAATTAGGTATAGCAACGCAGTTGAACAATGCACATCCTTTGCGTTGCAGCATATGTGACGCCACTGAATGCGCTATCTAGACTCGCTGGACGACCTTTACAATAGTCGTACAAATTATTGGGTATAAAGGAGGCACGTTCAAGCATGTACTATATTTGGTTGACTATACCAATTAAACATAATGACCTAGTTGTAGTTTTCATCTCTGGTAGGCGGATAAAACTTGATATATTTCTCTGAATTATATGGGATTATATGGTAAAACGAGCTGCCGCTTCTGTATTCCATAACAGCTAAATACTTTGAAGAATTGCCGGTGAATTTTTTGCTCTACTGACTACTCATTTTGGCTTTAGTATATATGTCTTAAACCGTATGAAGAAAACCACTCAATTTAACATGTAGATATCTTACTTTTGTTTTACCAGTGTTAGCTACATTATAGTTAGTTGCATTGGCAATTTGAACAACCGTGATTTAGCTGACAATGGTTTTACTTCTTGGGCACCAGCGCTTACCAAATATAATTTTTCAAAATTTTCGCATATTTCAAAATTATCAACGCAACCCTATCAATATTTCAAAAGTGGTTAGCAGACATCCAGCTGCTCTTGAATATTTTTAATCATTCGCCATTTTGTTTTATGAATGAAAATTTGATGCCCCTTGTCAAGATCGTAGAATATTCTTCTGGTTATAACTTGAGTACAACACAAAAGAAAATCTGTTCAAACATTGACGGATGTATTATTAAAATAAAATTAAAATTCATTACAATTTTTTACCCCACTTTTTCACCCACTGATTTAACTAATTTTAGAACGAATAGAACACCATATGTGAGGTTACACTCATATGCTGTTATTTATCCCTCCCCCCTGAATATGGAAATAAAAATGAAACTTTTGATATAATATTATTATATTTTTTTCGAATGATTCTGCATTATAGTAATTACAGCACATCCAGGTATACATTTCAAATGTGTAATGTATATTAATAATATTTAACACACTGGTATGAGGGTACGCCTTGAAAGTTCATGGATCAACTTTATGGCTATTTTACTGGTCCGTGTACTATATTTCTTGCTTTATAAATTATTTTTATGGAAGTTTTACATCCCGAAATATAGAAGAATATCGATTCTCTAGAATAAAAATACCCTGAAGTTACTCTTTTATATATTCTACTGGCGGCATAGAAGTTCTCTTTTATCGTCTGATATATTATGTATTGAGGCAAGTTACAAAAAATTAGTGAAAACTTCTTACGAGTTTTGTTATATCATTAAATAGGTTAATCCGATTAAGTATAAAAAATATAATTTAAATTATCTAAGAAGGTGGTGTATAAAGAAACTAATTTAAAGTAGATTATTTGTAAATTCTGTTTAAAACTATATTACTATTATGATTATAGTAAGTTTGATTTATTAGCTTTTAAAAATCATGTTTGTATATGTTAAAAATACTTAAAATAATTCTACTGTGTTCAAATCTGATTTAAGGAAAACTTAAATAAAACATTTTTTTTCGTAGCCTTTGATTGTATTATACACCGTCTTTGCTACAAACATATTTACTATTATTCGTATTTTATAACTATTGTATCTATACAATTTTCATATTTTTAGTTAGTTTTTATTTCATCGACGACATATACATCTATTTGTATTTTTATCTGTCATTTTGTGTAGCCTTGTCTGTTTTATACACCTTTATTATGACACATATGTTTATTTAGTTATACACTATGACAAAACCGATATGTGTTCATGTAACAGAATTTTATGGTGAATAAATGCCTATTCTATTCTATGTTGTATGGATTTGCATAATTTTCTATTTTATATGGAAATAACCTAACCATCACCACTGCACATACAATTAATTATAACAGTAATACAAATAAAATAGTTACAAAATAGAATTTAATCAGATTTAGTTATGTATTTAGGATGGGGAGAGAAAACAGCCAATTAACTAATTAACTTTCGCTTCCATCATGTAAAGCAGGTAACTTGACGATAGTTCAAAGGATTTCTCAAGCTGGAAAGTAATTTAGGTATTTAACTTTATTATGTCATTATTGAAACAGTATGGGAGGAGAATCTAAGATAATGAAGTGAATACATGTTGAATGTTGAAAGAAGGTATTTACAACTGTGTCTCAAATTACAAGATGTACCTAATCATAATTTTTTTCATTATAATTTTGATAGTTGTTTTCGATCATCCTTATTCATGTTCGACTATAAGTTAAACAGTTTGCCTCAGTCTATTATTTAGTTTGTTCGTAGATGATCATCGTAGACCCTGTAATAATAAAAAAAATTATTAGAAAGAAAGGTACTGAAATTTCTACGAAAGTCATTAAATTTATAGGGAGCAAAATTTTGAATAAAATGACATTATATTTATAAATTTTTAATACAATCAAGTATATTTCATATGTAGGTTAATTCACTCCTTTCAACATACATGGATTTTGGCCAGTAATAATCGCTAATCTTTTTGTACAAAAAATATTTCTCGGTAAAACTGAATAATTCATAGAAAGATAGTTTTTGTCATAGACTCCATGAAAGGAACATGATGCAGCTACGGACACCTGTTTCGGAGTTATTGCTCTTCATCAGCGTAGAGTAGCTTAAATAATGGATCTGTGTAATAAGATCAGAAACAATAACTACTAAAGATTAGAAAGCACAGTACATAGTAGCTGCATTATGTCTCTTTCTTGGGGTCTATGACAAAAACTATTTCTCTGTATTATTTAACTCCGAAAAACTTTCTTTTGAATAACTTATATTTATTTAAAACAATGAAAATTAACAAGATTCAAATATACGATTCAGTTCATTAGGTTTTATAAAAAACTGTAACAAAATAAAAATAGGTCAGGCAAGAATTCCGGAAAAACGTGTCATCGTTATTAAATAATATAAAAACCAACACTCCATGTATGAAACCCTACAGAACCCCTGAGGTTTGAGAAAATTGGACATATTTACTGGATAAATTGGAACTGAGAAAAAATTGTAAGGATGAAATACATTCATGGGGAAGAATACTAAGCTCATACGTCTTTTTTGTTCCTAGTGCATGAAAGTTTTCAGTGCTGCTAGAAAAATAAGCTATTGCGATCGCGAATAATGTTAACTATCAGAGTGTCCTTTCGTGTGAAACATAATAAAACATTAATATTAAAATGATAAGAGGGGTTGTGCAAATGGTCTCTAACCGGAAGTTAGCTTGATTTAGTAGTCGTGTTTGCTTTAGGTTTTTTAATTATGTTTGCTCACAAATATAGATCTCGATATAGATTGTGTATTTGATATTTTGTGGTTTAGTACGTAATTTTTACTGACCTCTTAAATAGTCAGGATGTAAGGGAAATATTTCTGTTTAAGCTCTCCATTACAAAATTATAACAATTAATTTGCGATAATTGTACCAAGAAAACGCATTTTGCAAGATATGCTCTCACTTGCTCAATTTACAAATTATTAACAAAATAAAAAAATTAAATAACAACGAGAATCGATTTGTAGGTCAGCTTTATTGCAAAAGATGTCCTTTCGATCCCCTTGACCTGTGCGGGTGTTTTAAAAAAATCGATTGGAGCAACCCGAAAACTTGTCTGTTTCGTTTTCAGTAGCCCGCCTTATATACATAGATATCGACATCATTAAAATAAAACATCTTATTATTGTAGCACGGTATTGGAAAGTGGACTGAAAATAATTATTACCCTTTGCTCAAGTCTCGTGTGATGAAAAATGTGCACCAGTTATAGACAATGGTTTCTATAATTCACTGCTGGTTGATAAACGATCCAATTTTTCTTCGAATAGCAAGTAAAAGAAAAGATGAAACATATAAGGAACAAATATGAATGTGACGGCTGATAATATACTCCAGTGATGGAAATTTTATTAATATTTGGACAAGAAGTGCTTATATCAATACCTAAACGAGTTTTTTGGAGTGAAATTATCTACAAAGCGTGGTCTGGTTATCAAACGAAGATGTCCCGGGTCATAAAGTCATAACTCTTTTGTTTTTCACTTCGAAAAAAAGTGTACTTATGTTTTTTTAAATGGAACACCCTGCATATTTTTCGATTTTTGGAATCTACGGAAAATCATATAAATGCAATAGGCAAAAACAAATATTATACAACATCTGAAAATACAAAATTAAATTATTAATGATTTATTTAAGATCACCTCCAAAATACGAGGTCTTGGCCAAATATGCCTCAGTAAAACGTTGCGGAAAAGGATACAGCATGTCAAATTTGAAATATTTTTTATTCGTTTTTGTAATAATTTCAACATCTTTATAAATTGTTAGAAAATTTGGCAGAGTAAAATATGAGTGTATATACGTAGGTATGACAATTAATATTTGAAAAATGGCAAATTCTTGGAAACGATGATGTTCAACTTAGGAGTTATTAATTCTTATTTAGGTACCTAATTAATAAGATATATTTTTATGAACCAAAAAGTTTAACAAATATAGGTTAATCATTATTAATCAATATTTCTCTTCTTTAACTATATATTTTCGAAATGGGGAGGGTTAATAGCTATTAACATATCTAGGAATGTTATGACTATCATAACTGCCGCAGATGTCGGTTTGAAATCCGAGCTCGTAGAGCGAGGATTTTAAGACATCTAAGGCTGTTATGATTCATAACATCCGTGATATGTTCAATAGTTTATCGGTTTCAGAAAATAAAGACATTATTAATAGATATTACCTTTTGATATTCTCTTATTAATAACATTTTCATTTCATTAGTTGGTCAAGTCTGTATGGGTTGATTTGTCGCCATGGTTACAGTTATATTTTGTTTGTTTTTATTTGTTACCTTTTTTCATATTACATAAATGTTTACATTTTTAATGTCACAACGGCTACATAAAAATGGACCTTGGATTGCCTGAAAATACATTTCAGTTGGATTTCAGTACTTAATTATTATTGTTTGGAGTTTTCTGTCTGTTTGTATTAATAAATAGCCCTATAGTTTCATTATTTATTATTTCATCTGTTGACAGTTATTGACAGATCTGTATTTGTAATATTACCGTACAAGTTTTAAATATAACTGTACAACTTTAGTTATGACTTGTTTACCAGCCTACTTTTGCATATGTAAACAAAGGATTAATATCCTGAAACCGATAAAAGAAATTTAAACGGTAATTTTGGTTAAGCTCTAGAACACGGCCAGTTAAGACTTCATATCATGATGCCGCCGAGCGTCGCGACGTCATGTGACTTTATTTTCACTGGATTGTGCTAACTCATGAATAATTTTCCAATGCTAATCAAATTCTAATCCTTTATATTTATTTCTAATAATGCAGGATTTACGTGTTAATTTAAGGTAACTAAAAAATATTTTATTCACAATCATATATGTAATGCTTCAATTGCCAGCTTATAAAAAGTTGGGAGGCAGGCATTTGTTCACGCTTCTTTTCCAGCTAGCCAGCTAGCCGGTAAACTACTTTACCGGCTAGTTAAACGTCACTTTTCCGGCAAGTTAAACGTCACACTTTGCGGCAGCAAATCTTCTGGTTGTCTTTTGTGCAGCAGCTTTAAAATTTGGTGAAGTACACTCTCTAAGTCACAAATGATCAGAATCAAACATTTTGTTGTAGAATTTTGAGCGAATTTAACAGAAATTATTGATAATAAATACTTGTGGAAATAACCTAATTTATTTGACAGAAGAACCTTAATGCTCTTTACCTAGCAACGCTCAACTTTTATCACTGCAGCCTACCTAGTTATTTTGCATAATTTCCTAATTCTCATTCACTATCTATTCAATTATATAAAAAAATTGTATGCTGATATTATGTTATTATACAATGATTGTGAATAAAATAGTATACATACCTCGCTGGTCGTTTTCATTACAGCCTCGCGTTTACATCTGACCTCGGCGCTACGCGCCTCTCTCAGATATCAACCCTTGGCTGTAATGAAGCACCTCCCAGCTCGGTATGTAATGTACTATTTTCTACTACCGATCGTAAAGTACTAACTTTCCGCACGCTGTAACTTTACGCACTAGTGCGTAAAGTGCTTTTACCTTACGCACTAGTGCGTAACGTAACATACTAAACAATTGCATACCTATTTGAGCACCTATAATAAACATATATCTTATTTTAAAAACGTTAAATGTGGTTATTATTTTATGTATTCCATTTATTAAATATCACGGTATTATTATAAAACATACCACCTAATTTTCAGTATTCTTTAACAATAATGATTGAATTTTTTACAATTCTGAAGTTTTATTTATATTCTTGACATTGACATTAGACAAAGAAATAATAGACATTGACTGATTTAAAATTAAGTTGGCTATAACAGTATTTTGATTTTTAAATGACATAT
The DNA here is from genome assembly GCA_963680705.1 of Rhagium mordax. Taxonomy (NCBI): domain Eukaryota; kingdom Metazoa; phylum Arthropoda; class Insecta; order Coleoptera; family Cerambycidae; genus Rhagium; species Rhagium mordax. The sequence continues at coordinate 100,265,573 of OY796656.1, read as the reverse complement.
GACGTTTTGACGTAATAGGTAAATTTTGACGTTTCACATTATTATTAGAGAATTTAGGTCCATTTCGGTAGTAGAAAAAATATTGTATGCAATTCGTGCGAAAAGTGAGCCTTTTTCACTCATGGGATTGTCGCATTCGCCTACGGCTCATGCGACAAAATTCCCATTCGTGAAAAAATCTCACCTTTCGCACTTGTTGCATAAATAACTGTTTTCTAACTCTAGTCAGAGTTATTCTTTTCAAGTGTCATTTTAGTGTGAAAAACGTCACTTTAACGCACCAGTGAACCAATGCAAAAACAACTGTCACTTTTCACACTCAGTGCGAAAAGAACTGTCACTTTTCGCACTGATATAAAGAGAAATTAATAACGAACAATCAAATCAAAATTTATTATAATTTTGTAAAAATTTATTGGAATTTTACATTAAGAACATTAACATTAACAACAACAAAATATCGTACTGTGACAATGATAGAATTGATTATTCAAAGAAACGTCATGATATTTAATATTTTTCAATAACTTTTTTTTCATATTTGCACGTTCGTAGAGAAAATAGTTATTTATGCAACAAAATGCGACAATCCCATGAGTGAAAAAAGGTCACCTTACGCACGAATTATCGAATTGCATACAATATTTTTTCTACTACCAAAATGGTTACTAAGAAATATATGTATAAAGTACAATTTACTTTACGCACTAGTGCGTAAAGTATTTCATTTCTTGCACTAGTGCGTAAAGTGAAATAATAAAATAACATGGCAGTTGTTGATTAATGCTGCATTCTGCTTAAATATACATGTAAAAAATTAACACTTCTGTACTTAACAAAATTTATTTTAGTAACGAAAATAATAATTATGTGATTAATTTTATATAATATATGAGATATATGTTTCTAACAATAGTAGGTAATTTAAGCAAAACTTATCCCGTAGGTAGTCATTAATATGGCATTTTGTGCCGAATTGGCTATATTCGGCGGAGTGCAGTCAAAATTTGATAAATCAACATCCATATTGTACTTATCTCTTCGAGAACTAAGAAATTTAAAATAAAATAAAATTTAAAGTTGAAAGTTATATAAAAATCATATTTAATAACAAATTTAAAGACTTCTTTACTTAAATTTTCTAATAATAAATATGAAACGAACCTCAAAATGTCAAACTTACTTATACGTCAAAATTTAACAATGACAATATTGCTATGACCTACTTAATTTTAAATGAGTGACACTAATCAGTTTTGAAAATATAAATGAAACTTCAAACTTATAAAAAATTCAAAGATTAATGTTAAAGAATATTGAGAATTAGGTATGTTTTATAATAATATACCGTGATATTCAATAAATGGACTACATAAATTTAAATAACCACATTTAACGTTTTTAAAATAAGATATGATTATAATAGGTGCTTATAGGTGGTCTTTTCACTTTTTTACTATTTTATTTTACTAGTGCGTAAAGTTTAACTTTACGCACTATAAAGCGTGCGGAAAGTTAGTACTTTAAGATCGGTAGTAGAAAAAATCTTGTATGATACTCGTGTGAAAATGCGTTTAAGGCACTTGTATGAGTTACACAACGAGGCGTAGCCGAAATTTCATACGCGTGCCTTAAACATGCATTTTTCACACTCGTATCATAAAGAGCTATCAAACATCTCATAAGGTTTTGTTTAAAGTGATGTGCTATTGAAAAGTTTTATATAAAAATGTCATCACACAATGTCATAAAATCATTTTTATATGAAGTTCGAAAGATTGGCGAACAGCATATTAAATGTATACAAACAGCATCTGAAATCTGTAGAGAATTATTTTCCATTTCCATAGCTAACTTGGGAAAAATGAAAATTGTAATATTCCAAGATTCGTCTAAAAGTGGCTATTGATAATCTCTCTGGACTTTCTTCACATTTTCTACATAAAAATATATATTTGTAGCAATACCTATATGCTGTGAACTTAAAGTGTCTCATTCAAAACCATAGTCTACTTTAAACCGTCATATCTACATACTTTGCTAGAGTGCAATCATTTTACTTTGTACTTCTTACTCTAAATCATTGGGATTAATTTCCAAGAAAGGTAATTGCTCTCCACTTTCTCCAAAAAATTATTCAGGGTGAAATATAACAATGCGTTTTTTAGTTTTTGATGGGAGATCTAGAATGATTGGTATTGGATTAAACCCGAGATTAAACCTCTACATTAGTGTAATAAGGAAGTCTAATTGTTTTAATTAAAAATGTTTTTTTGAAAATATACGTTCTCTGCCTTTGTTTTCAAATTATATTTTTGTTTTGTTTTGGTTTAAGGAACATTAAAAAATAAACAAAAACAAACAAAAACAATGTACAAACAAGCAAAGCTAGGATAAAAATTAATATCTGGTTAAACCCCACGTGCTCCTACTTATAGTCTTACGCATCGTCAAGACATGCTGGAAATTATCTTGCCTATTAGTTCTTGTGGAATTAGATATTGCCTCAGGAATTGTCATATCAAATCAAGTTCTTTAATATTTTGAAACGGTACAGGGCGATCAGAAAATAATACATTTCAACACATCCCATGATCAACATATTAAGCTGATTATTAAAAAAAACTGATATATTACAACTGATCCATAAGAATTTGCATTTATTATCCGCGTATATAAATTCATTGCCAATTTAATTTGCAATTTGAGGAATATTTTCTTGCAGCGTTTAGTTGATTGGTTGATGAACATTGAAAGATCGGTTCTGCCGCAAAAAAAAAAATACCCATATTGTCACACAACCCTCTCCATAAGAAATTCGAACGAGTGGACAATTTTTTTATATCTTTCTCCAACACTCTGCCAAACACAAGCTCGGTTATTATCGCGATGCAAAGAGATTTTAAACTCATCAGTACATAAGTTTGGAATCACTCTTGTAAAACCCACCCACGTGCTCTTGATGTAAAGCTAAACAATTTCGTCTCTAGTAATTTGGGGTGTCTATTAAATTATTATTTCATTGAGCATTAAAACTGGTTTCATATAATCGATTTCAAATGGTTTGAAAAAAACATTTAAATTATATTTATTGTACTTCATTTTTGTGTCTTGTTGAATTGACATTCAATCGCGTGTGGCCTCCTTCATCGGTATATTGCGCTGATTCTGTATTTTGAAACCTTAACCATGACCCTTAACAATACCTTGATTTACCTGTAGCCTTTGAGCTACATTTTTCTGTGATGTTCCAACTCGCTTTTATAAAGTATATATTCATTACCTAACTATAATCATTTTAAATAATAATGCTTAATTATTATCTACAAGTATAAATAATTGAAGGTAGAAATGCATAATTATTAGATTAAAACCATTGATTAAAGAATAATGATACCTTTATTCAATGACTAAAACAGATACCGCTGATTTTTAAAAATCGTTTTTTAGAGTAAGAGTTAACATTTTAGTACACTATTGTAAAAATTTAATCGACTCAGCCATTAAATTTAACTAAATAACACATTACTATGTTTCACCCTGTACATATTTTTTAGGAAAGTGATTAGTAGATAGCTTTGCTGGAAAATAATTCCAATGATTTATAATGAAAAGTAAAATAATTCATATCTATAAAAGTATATAGGAATACTGGCGGTAGACTATAATTTTAAGGGAGTCACTTCAAATTTCCAGCAGTGTATTTTAATAACAACGTTTTTACCTTCCAATGGTAAATCTCTGTTTTATGTACACCCAATAATTATCTGACATTATTATATACGTATTGAAAATGTAAAAAGACGAAGAAATTGCCTAATTGTTTTGGGAAAAGTAAGTTAATACATAACATAAATATTTCAAATATAATAATTTTTACTATTTATATCTTTGCACGTCATAATATATGTTTCCTATAAATCTGTAGGTATATACACCAAGGGCGTTTCTATTTAACATATTTCTGAACATATAATTGGTATTTTATTTCACACGAATATTTTGTGTCCTCCTTCACATCTAGGGTCGCAACGAAGCTACTAAAACCGGCGCTGTCTACAACCTACATGGAATAAAGCTCGCTGATCATGTCAGGAAGGTTGAAACCAAACTGACGACGACTGAAACAGTGAAACAAAGTACGAAAGAGCTATACGTCGGGCGTCACAGTGTCTGAATCTGTATTTTCAGCACGCAATGAAATTCCAGAGGCACTCAACATTTTTCAATTAAATTACCCTGGTGGGTTTAAATTATTTTTGCGAGTTTCTGAGGTTGCTCCTGTCCAATGTACAACAGATATCTAATATAACAATTTCCTTTGTTGAACATGTTTATGATGACGCTCGAAATTAATGTAAATTGTGTCTATTCGTCAAGTTGAATTTATTCATGAAGATTTTAGTTCTGTAAATATTAAATATAAAATATATTCATATTAATATATTCTTTCTTTATGCATCTTAGTACGTATTTACGCTATAGTTTTTTTTCAGTATTTTTCTAAAAATATACCTACCTCGATTTAACTGAGTAGTAATCAACTGTGTTAAATAAAATAAATATACAAAGCTGGCTAAAAAATCTGTATACTTTAATATTTGTTATATAAATCACATGGTTAACATTTTCAGATAAATGTCGAACTATTGAACATTCATTATTGAATATTTAATCACATTTTACGTCTAATTCAGCTTCAATCTAAGAGTTTTTTATTCCCATTATATTTGATATCAGTAGCGTATAGTCGTTAGTATTTTCTAATTTCTTCTAATTTATGTGCTGTGTTTATGTGTTTATGTTTATCTACGATAACTGTAATTATAATTATACAGTGTGTTTCACTTCTCACATTCACACACCTGTATCTTCCTTATTTATTTTCGGATAGATTTCCCATTTTAGTCAATTGTACTACTCCATAAAAGGGTTATTTTTACAATTTTTAAATAATTTTACTGCAAGCCAGTAGCCTATTTTGATAAAAAATAAATGCTAAAATTCGAGAAATTATATTAGACATAATCTTATTGAAGGAAGTTATTAAAAAAAGTTACGTACTCAGAATCACAAAAATAGTCGAAATCCAAATTTTTACCGAAATTGTATGTACTTTCATTTTGAATAGGAAGGTTATTTACGAAAAGTTGATAGTTTGCGAGTTACATGCAAAAACCGCAAAAAAATGAGATTTTTACAATTTTTTTGCATTTTTTTCAATGTTGCGTCACGAAATATTGTTAGCAAACCTCAGATTCGGATTCAGCACCCCAAGAAACATGTAGAATGGAAGGAATCAAAACTACCCCACAACTTTCCTGGTAAAAACACAATTTGACTGGATTATAGTGGGGAAATGGTCGAATTTACGTTCAGCAGACGTGCTTCAACGTGTTTGAAGAAGACATGGAAAGCCTCTTTCGTCGAAAGAACATTCCTCTGGAGGCAGAGAGATGTAATTCTCTGGGAATGTATACTTTTACCAGGTTATATAGACATAGTTCTTGTAGACGGAGGGGTAATAACTGCTAATATTGTTTCGGAATATTTGGACAAAAGTTGAAATCACATGATACTAAATCCGGTAGAGCACATCTAGGATCAATTGAAGAGACATATCCGACACCACAAAAATACTTCAGTAACAATTAATGTGCAACGATGTCCTATTCAGTAAGAATGGGAATAGTTGAACCAAAAGGTGATTGTCAACCTCATTTTATTTTCTCCAGTTTAATACATTTAAGTTCTATTATTCAAAATAAATTATCTAACATTTAGTTAGCTTGGGTACCAGAATGTATGTGTAACTACAAAAATTGCAAGTGTTTAAATTTTTTATCCTGCAGTGCATAAATAAAGGCTCCGCCTTTAGTATTGATCAGACACCCAATAAAGTATATTTCTTTAGTAGCAGTAATGTCTGAATTATTTATTTCCGGGTATTTACTGAATTTGATAAATTTGTGACAACAACATTCATAGTGCTTTAGACATTTTTTTCCAAATAAACGCTATTATGAAAAATTGTTATTTGAAACTCATTATCTTATTGGCCCAGAATTTCTTTTTAGAAGGAATAAATAATTTTTACGGATAACGTGGCTTTTTAAGTCTTGCTAAGCAAGGTCTGTAAAAACTAATAACTAATTGAGGTTTAAAACCATCGTTGTAACGAACATATATCCTTAAAATCTGTCCATTTTTAAACAAATATAAAAAACATTTCGTTCAAATTCATCCATTTTTGTGGATTTTGTGGCGTTTGGAAAAAATTTAACAACGAAAAAAGACAGCAGAACATTTTAGGTAAAAACAATTTTTTTCGAAAAATCAAATAAATCGAATTAATCTAAAAAAATAATAAATGTATTCATAAGTTATGTTAAAAATACTCTCAAAATTTCCTCAACATTTTTTTAACGAATGCCTTGGCTGATTTGAAATGGAAAGACCCCGAAGCACAAACTGATTAAAATTAAGTTCGTTATTGAATAGTGATTAACGAATAAAGGGGACGGTGAACATATAAAATCAAATTAGAACATGCCTAAATATACATTTTATACATTCTAACAATATTAAATTATAAATTCTCAAATCCATTTACAGGTACTTTTGTTGACTCCCCGGATTCACGAAAGAATTATTTGGTCAATGTTATAATAGTCAATGAGTATCTAATATATAAGAGTTAAAAGAAACTCAAACGTGCGTCTATTCAGCAAGATTTTTAGAAATTATGAAACATTTTCATCTTACGAAAGGAAAAATTTTTCAGGAAGTGAGGTTCACTTGATGAAAATGATGAAAAATACAAATCGACCATGTGTAATAAGTTAAATTTAATATTGTGAATGTGACGTGTAATTATTACTCTTTAAAATTGATATAAATTTCAATTCTTGTTGAGTCAAATCGGAAAATCGATGAGCAATATAAAAATTAAAAATTAGAAACATGTAGGTAAGTAAATAAATGAGTTTATTACTATAAAAAAATTCAGCTAATAAAGATCAAATCCCATAATTTCACTTTTAGAAAAGTTGAAACTAATTCTCACATGTGTTTTTCATTTTTATCTTGAAATTTATATATGTTAGAAAAAAACATCTGCTAACTTGGAAATCACAGCTTCCTAAAGGTCGTGAATTTTCGAACATATTAAATCAATAAAAAATATAAAATAAATCAAGCACAAGTTTCTTTATTGGATTATGAAAAATCTCAAATTAAGTACGAAACATTATTGAACAAATCTGTCTGCCTGTATCCCCTTGCCTGCCTAGCTGTCTGTCTGCCTACTTGTGCAAATTATTTTATTTGTTTTATATAAAAGATTTAATATCTAATATAGAGGTAATAATCCAATATGGGTTGTAACTCATCTTAAAAAAAAACAAAATTGCCTAAATCCCAAAAAATTCTTTTTATTGTGCAATAAATAGTTATTTATGTATCAAGGCATTAAAGTTCAACTTTTTATCATGAATGTGGAATAAACCACATGAGTGACAAAAAGAGCTTTAATGCCGAGGTGCATATTAAATTTTTCTTTAAATCCAGAAACTGTGATATTAAGATTAATTAACTATATTTTTTAAATAATTTTCAGTGACATAAGGAAATGTCATAATTATTTAAAATTTTAAGTGACATTGGGAAATGTCACAATTATTTTTAAATGTCAAATCGGAATAATTTTTTGTAAGAAAACCATTATTTTTAGCAATTATAATAGTGATAATACAATTCTGAATTTAAAAAACTGTTTTTTTTAAATCGGCATTAAAGTACCTCAAAATCGTCATTAAAGTGATAGAAATAGTCATTAAAGTAATCCATTATTGTAAGATTTTTGTAGTTGGCGGAGGTGACAGATAAACGTAAACATTAATTTTTTATTGCTTGTGATTATAACTGTCTTGTAATAAAAGGTAAATAAATACAGTTTTTTTAATTTAGAATTGTATTGTCACTATTATAATTGCTAAAAATAATAGTTTTTCTACAAAAAATTATTCCGATTTCACATTTAAAAATAATTATGACATTTCTTAACGTCACTGAATACATATTACTTAAAAAACAGACTTAATTAATCTTAACTTCAGAGTTTCTGGATTTAAAAAAAAATTTAATATGCACCTCAGCATTCCCTTTTTATCACTCATGTGGATTATTTGCCTCGGCCCTACGGGCCTCGGCAACTAAGCTCCACATACATGATAAAAAGATGAACTTTAATGCCTTGATACATAAATAACTATTAATGACTATTTCTATCACTTTAATGACGATTTTAAGGTACTTTAATGCCGATTAAAAAAAAAAAATTGTGGTATTTAGAACATTTTGTGTTTTCTTTAAGACGATTCAATATCTTCTATCAAGAAAATTATTTTTGTAAAGCGAAAAAAATTGACTCGTCCTGTATTCCATCTTTCTATTTTACTTTAGGGTATCAATAGGAGAAGATATGTTAAAATACAAAAAACATTTTTAGAAACTGATTTCATTATTTTGGCAGTAAGATGTAAATGGTATTTAATAAACTAGCAGAACTAGCTGACAGAAAGGTAGAAACCATTTCGTACGTTGAGAAAATACGCAGTTCAGCTACAAATAGTTGTTTTAGCTAAAAGGATACGGTTTAGAAGTTCTAATCAGATTACTTTTAATCAAATAAATTGCACAAAGTTGTTGTACAAAATAAAAGGTTATTTGAAGAGTGCCATCAGATTGTGACATTTTCCACTTCGCTCTTAATATTATCAGAAGTCATCTAATTTTAGCTAGACTGTATTATATTAATAAATGCAGTGACGTGACACATTTGTAGCGGTTAATTAAATATTGGAATTCTCACTATTGAACCTCCAACTACCCGACCTTATTATTAAATCTAGGGGTATTTTAGAAAACCGTTAATTTTGTAGCTTGAAGTTGATTGTATTATATTATAAATAGGTAGCTTGGATTGTCATTGGAATATAAAATATATAAAACATAGCTTGAAGCGATTATTATGTATAATGGCAACGAATAATCTTTCTTTTATAAATGACTTTATTTAGGCTTTATTCAAGCATAATAACAAAAACCTATCCAATTTGATATACTCACATTGATGTTTCATCTCTAAACACACAATTATTAAGTTTATTGAATCTTCTCTAATGTATGATAAAAATTGAATTAAAAATTACAAAATTCAAAACGTCTACAAGATGTACATGTTCTTTCGCCTATATGATCAAAAGAGAAAGTAGAGTAAATTAAAAAGGGATGTGAAAATATAGTAGAAGACATATCAGTTAAAGGAATGAATACATTTGTTTGTTATGGTTACAAAATGTTTTATTAATGTCAATAAATACAATTTTGAGTATAAGTTTTCAAGATAAAGGTAGAATTTGAATTGGACGTGATTTGGGGTCCCCCTGAAGAGCCATATAGGCGAAAGAACATGTACATCTTCTTGGGGACATCGTTTTTTGGTTGGTGACCATAATGAATGAATTTGTGGTAAGTTAAAAACAATTTTTTTGCCATAATTTGATTTTAGACGTTTTGAATTTTGTAATTTTTAATTCAATTTTTATCATACATTAGAGAAGATTCAATAAACTTAATAATTGTGTGTTTAGAGATGAAACATCAATGTGAGTAGGTATATCAAATTGGATAGGTTTTTGTTATTATGCTTGAATAAATCCTAAATAAAGTCATTTATAAACAATGCATATCAAGCAAAGAAAGAGAATTGTAAAAAATCTTTCTTTTAGTAGTACGTTTATAATAATGTTTTAGTTGTTGTTTTAGAAATAGAGGAAAAATTCTACTCGTAAATGAAACAAGTATACGTTAATTTACATAGATGACTTAATATCTGCACTACCTCTCTTTTAATATCTTTTAAAATAAAATCTTATGAGCACGAGGAATTCTCTTTATGTCAAAGGAATTAGAATCTCTGATTTGTTGAAACCAGCGTTGTACGAGTATACGCTTAATGCTAACCCAACTGGAAACAAAAGCGCTCCTATAAAACGTCCGGTGCGCCAATTAGTGGTTGTACAGGCTGCTTGCTAACTATTGGTAACCTGTATAAAACCATACATTGCTTAAATTGTCAAATACTCCTTCGATTACAATATAATAGATTTTAATTTGATTTAGAAATTTTACATATTTCTAAAAGTTTTAATTGCTTATTACAGAAAGTATGGAACAGATCTAAATTTAAAAATACATTTTTTAAGTATACATGGTCACGCATTTAGTTGGTACAACGGAATATTTCGATGTTTGGTTTTTAGAAGAAGTAAAATGGCGTTATTATTTATTCGTAGATGTTTTCAAGGCCATTTTCCAAGGTAGGCTTTGATTCTTCAATAATTGGAAACCTATTCTTATATACTGCTCCCAATTTGAAGTGGGACACTCGAAAAATGATCACAATTCAAAATGCCGTAAAATCCTTAAAACTTTACAGATTTCGACGGAACAGGCACTATTTTTAAAAACAATTCTTTGACTTTCATTATAAGCAAACCAAAAGGCCAAAATATTCAATGCAAATACTCTACAGAGTGTTCAATGCATCCATGTCATTTTGTAAAAGTTTGACATTGTGTACGGACTTAATGAGACATACTGTATATTTTCTTTTAATGATATCTTGTAGCCTAGGATGTCATGATAAAATCGTTTTTCAGTTTTTGTTTTTATCTCTACTAGTTTTGAAGATATTAATTTTTTCTCAATTAAGTCATATTTTCCATAAAAATTGGATTAGCCTCTTGTTTTCAGTAGTTGGCTTTGAAATTAAAAATAAAATGTGCGTCAGTTTGACATTTCAAATAAATGCACCAGTAAAACAAACCCCCAGGTAAAAATGGTTCGTTTAAATGAAGCTTATTTAAATCGTGCAATCGGTATGATACAAGCTGTGACTTCGCAGAGAAGGACAGCAGATATTTTGGGAGTATCAATTAGCCAAGTTAATAGAGCCTGGTTAAGATATCAAAGAAATAATTCCCCAAATTATACTCATGGTGGGGGCAGACAACGAGCAACTACGGCCGCTAATGACAGGTATATCGTACGAAGAGCTCTTTTGGAAAGGACACTTAATGCGACACAGTTACAACAACAGTTTGAGCAGGTCAGTGGTATTCATCTTTCAACTGAAACAATAAGAAGTCGACTACGAAATGTAGGAGTACGTAGCAGACGACCTGCCAGGCACCCGAAGTGGACAAGGCATCATCGCAGAAATCGGTTGAGATTTGGTTTAGAACATCAGAACTGGCATGACCAGGATTGGGATCGATGTTTGTTTTCAGACGAATCAAGATTTTGTCTATATCCAGATAGCCGTAGAGTACGGATTTGGCGTAGACAAGGCGAAAGGTACAACGAAAACTCCATGATTGAATATGTGCCTTACGGTGGCAATTCTCTCATGGTCTGGGCAGGCATAAGTACTGATTTTCGTACAGAACTAATTATTTTTAACGAATCCATGACTGCAAACCTGTACCTGGAACGAATATTACAACCAGTTGTTTTGCCAATTGCTCAAAACATTGGACCCGATTTTGTTTACGTGGATGATAATGCGAGGCCTCACAGAGCTCGAATAATTAATGATTTTATTCACAGAGAACACATTAATCGAATGTACTGGCCTGCTCTATCTCCGGATCTGAATCCCATTGAACATATTTGGGACGCGCTACAGAGACGAATTTCAAGTCGTCGTAATCATCCACAAAATCTAAATCAGTTAGAAAATGCACTTGTTGAAGAATGGACACGAATACCTGTTGAAATTGTAAACAGTACAATACGAAGTATGCATCAACGATGTGAAGAGGTTGTGAGGTCAAGAGGAGGCCCTACACATTATTAGGTTTAGCTAACTTCTGTAATGGTCTTTTACTGATGTTATATTTTATTTTTGTTTACTTATTTTGCGTTCAGTTTATTAGTGTAAGATTAAAAAATAAATCATATAAAAATATATCTTCTTTTTATTTAATATCTTCGAAACTAGTGGAGATAAAAACAAAAACCAAAAAACGATTTTATCACGACACTCCAGGCTACAAGATATCATTAAAACAAAATATACAGTATGGCCCATTAAGTCCGTACACAATGTCAAACTTTTACAAAATGACATGGATGTATTGAACACTCTGTAGAGTATTTGCATTGAATATTTTGGCCTGTTGGTTTGCTTATAATGAAAGTCAAAGAATTGTTTTTTAAAATAGTGCCTGTTCCGTCGAAATCTGTAAAGTTTTAAGGATTTTACGGCATTTTGAATTGTGACCATTTTTCGAGTGTCCCACTTCAAATTGGGAGCAGTATATTAATAATATTTCACGAAAAAGAGACAAGCACATTTTGTTTTAAATATTTGTTTACCTTCAATTTTGCAAAATATTGAACAAAATAACAGACATTAGACATAGTTTTTATTTATTAATAGAATAAAATAGCAAATAAATTTTACTATTCAGTCTTAATCCTCTAATGTCTTAAAAAGACATAAATACTCTTTTCAGAGCTTATTTGCAAATTATCTACATTTATCTGATAAAATGGTCAGTACTTCGAATGTAGAAAGCAAATAATTTAATATTTGCAATAAGCCTCACCAGACGGATTAATCCAAAAAAGGACTCCTTCTGTTACTCACCAGACAGTGCAAGTCACCATCCCATGGACCGGTGTCTGGCTTATTAGCCTTCAGCAGCATGGTATAGGCAACTCACACTGCATGACATCAGAAGGACTCCAGATCTTGTCAACATCGATCGACATGAAGTCGGTAAGATGCGAATGAGGACCAGAGAGCCCCACGGTCCTCATTCGCATCTTACCGACTTCATGTCGATCGATGTTGACAAGATCTGGAGTCCTTCTGATGTCATGCAGTGCGAGTTGCCTATACCATGCTGATGAAGGCTAATAAGCCAGAAACCGGTCCATGGGATGGTGACTTACACTGTCTGGTAACAGAAGGAGTCCTTTTTTGGATTAATCCGTCTGGTGAGGCTTATTGCAAATATTAAATTATTTGCTTTCTACATTCGTAGTACTGACCATTTTATCAGTTAAATGTAGATAGTTAGTTTGCAAATAAGCTCTGAAAAGAGTATTTATGTCTTTTTAAGACATTAGAGGATTAAGACTGAATAGTAAAATTTATTTGCTATTTTATTCTATTAAAAATTTACCTCTATGGATTTCTGACTTCTTTGGATTTCATTTCTTTTTTATTTATTATTTAGGTATATCAACAAAAATGTTTATTTTGATTTGATAAAACTTGGACAATCAATTCAGGAGGAAAATAGAATTCAGGGGTAGAGATGTTTGGGTAATTATTCCATAACTTTATTGTTTGTTTGAAACAAAAAAAGATGACTGATAAAGCGCTGTTGGGAGTTATAGAGCTTAAAGGCAAAATAATGAGTTACTACGTTTTGTCTAGTAGTAGGAGTATATAATACGTCACACGTCGAGGTATTAGCGAACTTCTGCAAAAAAATCTTCATGAAAATATCGATATGAGAGGGTGTGATTACTAATTGAGGTTATCGAGTTTGCAAGAGCTGGGGTTGCTGCATCTGAGTAATGTTCCAGTTGGAAGGAAAGATACTTTGTTTATATCAAAGATAGAAGAGTTAGCAGAGCAAGTTTTTCTATTTTGCACAATTTCGGAATACTATTTCTGGCATTAAAATGTCAATGGACGTTATTTCCAGTGGTCTAGTGTAGAGTTATAGGGAAATATATTCGCCATATCTATTGACGTCGCTGTTGAGCCGCCTTCTTTTCTTAGAGTAGGAAAAGTACTGTATGTCAAATTCCGTCTAATGACTTTGGTCATAAACTTAAAGTTTCGGCTTCCATTCGGGGATGAGTTTAATTTTTACTCTATTCTTTGCTATTATATTTGTCTTCAATAAGCAGTTCTCATTTGAGTTGTTTTTGCGCCACATATGAAAAGCTTCACTCTTAAGACACACAATTTTGGTGTACATTCAACCATGGCGTATTTCCCTGTCTTCTTTTCTTATGAGACGGTTTCACAACAATGTCTTTTTCAAAATCTTGACCGATTATTATAGAGAATAGCATTTGTAAACATAAGCAATTCAATTAGTTCTTTAGCGTGTATTTCCATTATCTTTTCAGATAAAAGAAGAGTTTTTATATAGGGTGGTGTTCCTTTAAATTAATAGTATCAGTAACTTTTAGTGTAAGCACGATAGTAGATATTTTTCAGAGTTTATAGTTTCTTCCGAGGTTCTTCTCAATTTGCTTTTACTGTTTTCACCCTCGTAGTTGTATTCCAACACTTCCACCGCTCCTCAAGTTCTGGTCAATTTTCATTTCAGTATTAAGATGTACCTACTGGATTTTGACCTCCAAATCGTCTTTTTGCTCTTTTTAGGCTATTGACTATGTATTTGAATAAGGAACTAATTCGTTAAAAGTATTTTATATTTTAATATGTTCAATTGTACCCGACAAATGATAAATCCACAAAGTGCTATTGAATTTAAGCTTTAAATAAATTTGTCTACTATACCGGGTGACCACGAAATGACGCTCGCCCTTATATCTTCTTAGTTTTACAAGATATAAATTTCAAATTTGGGCACGTCAAATAACGGTTAAATATGCATTATTTCAACCATATTATCACTTTCTGTAGCTTCCGGTTTCACCGGAAATGATACTAACTTTCGTTTTTTAAATGGAACACCCTGTATATTTTTACATTTTTGGATTCAGGAGGTCATTTTGAAAACAGTTAAGGCATATTGAGATAAAAATATTATTGACAGACATTTTTATGAGTAAATTTAATTTTTGATCTAGGCGGCCGTGACCCCAAAAAAATGTTTTCTTTTGCTTCAATAATTAATCGAAAAATACAATTATGATATTATGTCGTATGACATTTGTGTTATAAGATCTTAAACATTTCGGAAATCGTTTTTCCAGAATAACTAATTTTTTTAAAATGGCACCATGGTGACTCACTATGTTATTATAATAAAGCATTTCATTACCGTTAATTTGGTACCAAACACTTCATTATTTGTTCATATTATAATACATAAAAATTACATTCAACAAGATATAAATGAAAATAAACTCATAATATTAAACATTGAATTTCTATCAATTAGGTGCCTTCGAAATGTAAGGAAAGAAACAAATGTATAGTTTGACAGCTCAAATGATATTTAAATCTATGAGAATCAGGTATTATTTTACTGTGTATTAAAAAATTATGGTTTATTCACAAAGTGATAAAGTGGATATGCTGTTGTTATACGGGGAATGTCGCAGAAATAGTCTGGCAGCCCGTGATTTATATGCAAAACACTATCCAATAAGAAATCATCCTGGCGGACACTACTTTCTTAGAGTAGAACGGGAGCTGAGACAAGAGAGAGTAGATCAAGAAAACCACTTTGTCACTTTGTGAATAAACCATAATTTTTTAATACGCAGCATAGTAATACCTGATTCTCATAGATTTAAAAATATCATTTGACATTTGAGCTATGAAACTATTCATTTGTTTCTTTCGTTACATTTCAAAGGCACCTATGATGGAGATTCAGTGTTAAATATTATGAGTTAATTTTTATTTATATCTTATTGAATGTAATTTTTATGTATTATAATATGAACAAATAATGAAGTGTTTGTTACCAAATTATCGGTAATGAAATGCTTTATTAAAATAACATAGTGAGTCACCATGGTGCCATTTTAAAAAAATTAGTTATGCTGGAAAAACGATTTCCGAAATGTTTAAGATCTTATAACACAAATGTCATACGACATAATATCATAATTGTATTTTTTGATTAATTATTGAAGCAAAATAAAACATTTTTTTGGGGTCAAGGCCGCCTAGATCAAAAATTAAATTTGCTCATAAAAATGTCTGTCAATAATATTTTTATCTCAATATGCCTTAACTGTATTCAAAATGACCTCCTGAATCCAAAAATGTAAAAATATACAGGGTGTTCCATTTAAAAAACGAGAGATAGTATCATTTCCGGTGAAACCGGAAGCGACAGAAAGTGATAAAATGGTTGAAATAATGCATATTTAACCGTTATTTGACGTGCCCAAATTTGAAATTTATATCCTGTAAAACAAAGAAGATATAAGGGCGAGCGTCATTTCGTGGTCACCCGGTATAGTTTTTTAACTATAACTCAAAAACTGAGCATTTTTAATACCTATATACACATAATACGATTTTTTGTATAGAATCAAATTTCCTATCGAAATGGTAGTTTAAAAAATCAAAAAAACTTTTTTTTCTTTCAACAAAAATTAAATTTTTTTCTTTTTTTTAAATTTTTGTATATAACTTTTTTTGAGTTGATTTAGGTGGTGGTATTGGTTCACAAAAAAGGAAACTGACGTAATTCCCGTCAGAATGGTAATGGCGCATGATAAAAGTATTTTTGATAAAAATTGGCTGAGATACAGTCGTTCAAAGTTACCTACTTTTTACGATTTTACCACTTTTTACCTTTATACCATGTTACTTTTAATTTTTACGCGCAAAAATAATTTTTATTTAACACAATATTTATTTTCGGTTTATCAATGATAATGATAAAGGTCTTCGTCAAAATTTTGTCATATCTATTATATTTCTCCAACAATGTTTTCGAATTGAATATCAATATATTCATCAACATCGTTTTGGACATCTTCTTCCGTAACTTCTGGAACATCAGCGTTTTCACAATTTAAGCCTATACATTCTTTGCAGATAATAGAGCACCTAATTCCCAATTTTCTGCAGTCGCATTTTCCGTGACAACCTTTTATGGACCCGCAAGCTATCTGCTCCAGTAAAGTCTGCGGTGCAGGAGGTTTGGTTGTGCTAATTGGCATTAATCCATTTTTAGATTTTTTCCAACCCCACTGAAAAGGATTTTAAATATTTCCTTTCGATTGTTGAATTTGGTGGTACGTCCCTAAGCCATGCTGTTGAGTGGCATAAGAAGTTGCTGGCAAATGGGCTAGAGAAAATCTTGTGCTCTTCGATAATTTTTGAAAAAGTTGTAGACAACAGCTACTTAAACTTTTGGTCTTAATGCCATACAGAGAAATTACGATGTGTTCAGATGCTAAAACTGATATGTTCAGGACTTGCATTATTATTTAAAAATTCTTCCAAATATTTTTCCAAAGATACAATATTTTTATTGATAAATTTCATGATTTTTTTTTGCCAACATTGAAAAAAGCAGAAGTACTATCGTACCACTGAATGCATGGGTGAGGCCGAGAAATTTTTGATTTTGTGGAAAGTTGAAACTATTGCGATTGTATAATTTAGTTGTTACGTTTACTATGCTAGGTTTTAATAAATATACATTTGTATACTCTTCCGGTAACATTGATAAAATGATGAGAAGATCGACATCTTGGCCAACTATGACTACATTTTTCTTGTTAATTACATAATGTGATTTAATAAATAATTCATACGAACAAATAATAAACAAGTAATAGATATGTAATTTTCAAAAGTAGAATCTCTAAAACAGCTATAAATTAGTACAACATTAAAGGAAAGATCATATGAATAACAAAATTTTGAACAAATACCTTTATCATTATCATTGATAGACCGAAAATAACTTTTGTGTTAAATAAAAATAATTTTTGGGTGAAAAAATTAAAAGTAACATGGTATAAAGTTAAAAAGTGGTAAAATTGTGAAGAAGAAGGTAACTTTGAACGACTGTATCTCAGCCAATTTTTATCAAAAATACTTTCATCATGCACCCGTCTGACGGGAATTAACGTCAGTTTCCTTTTTTGTGAACTAATACCCACCTAAATCCACGCAGAAAAAGTTATACACAAAAATTAAAAAAAAAGAAAAAATGAAATTTTTCAGATTTATTTTAAATAGTTTTTTTGACTTATTTTGTTAAAAAAAAAAGAAAATTCGATTTTCTACAAAAAATCGTATTATTTATGTATATATACTAAAAATCCTTAGTTTTTGAGTTATTGTTAAAAAACTATAAAGTGGACAAATTTACTCCGTTCTCAAAAATCCAAGCCTAAATTTAATAGCACTTTGTGGATTTATCATGTTTCGGGTACAATTGAACATATGAAATAAGTACCTTTAACGAATTAGTTCCTTTTACCCATGTTCTTTTTGACATAGTCAATAGCTTATTTTGGTTTTACTATCAAAATATCCTTTTGGCTGCTTGAGTATATCACTAAACTTTTTATTTCCATTGTTTTAACTGTTTGTGGTTTGCTTTACATCCCTATATTTTTAATTATTTGCTTGAGATCTTTAATTTCATTCCTTAATTCCTTCATCATTGAAACTAATTTTGGTATTTTACCAAAAAAATTCTGCAATTGCTGCATATACAATATCTTAAAATCGCATTTTGTACCGCATAATTTG
This sequence comes from Rhagium mordax, assembly GCA_963680705.1. Lineage (NCBI taxonomy): Eukaryota > Metazoa > Arthropoda > Insecta > Coleoptera > Cerambycidae > Rhagium > Rhagium mordax. The sequence continues at coordinate 100,247,053 of OY796656.1, read as the reverse complement.
GGTGCACACACATCATATTTGTAATATTTTTTAGTTTCTAGATTGATTTTTTTAACTCACTTGCCTTAAAAAATGAATTTGTACATATAGGGAGAGTGGGGTATAATGATCCCTTCAGGTAAAATGATCCCATCCAATATTTAGAAAACCAGTTGTGCCATTTAGTTAACCGTGGCCGAATGTTATAGTTGAAGTGTTTTATAGTCACCTTAGTATAAATACGTTTGAAGAAACGGTTAACTCCATTTGTTTGTTTTGTGATTTTCCGATATAAAATAGGTTCATTTTAAAATCGGTATTAAACCCATTTGGTATTGTTTATTGAATCGGGTGTGTGCATAACTTGTTATCGCATAGTTGGGCTTTAATATCCTTAGGTAATTGCACACATATCTGTTCATTGTAAATTTTTAGGTTAAGTGAAAATCACGCAGTACATTTGGGGCAAAATGATCCCCTATGTGTGGTTCAAAATGATCCCGGGATCATTTTACCCCCTTTTATTAAATGAGTTTAATAAATAGTTTTTATGATGACACTGATGAATATATAGGTAAAACAGTCTCAAGACTTCAGAAACAATATAAAATGCTGATGACACTGAATACATACTGTGTGATGAGAATTTTAAATGTCCAGTGAGCGGAGAAGGATCTAATGCAGTACGTGTCGGGGGTAAAGCACATGATGAACGTGCAGGTGTTAGTGAGATGAAGAGGACTACACACACATGTACCGGGACTAATGTTGCGTCTGCTAAACAAAAACAACTAATTAAATATTTGTTTGCTGGTGATGTTTTGTATGGTCGCCCACATCTTTAAGATAATGCACGAATAAAACGTCGGCGCGTTTGTTGCCGATAAGAAATTCAAAGACGCCGGCGTTTTTTGTGTGCACAATGAACATGGGGTTGACTTTATCTTATGTCAAAGTTTTTCAGTTTCTATAAAGATTCTTTTGTTGAAAATATATTATTATTTTATTTGTGGTAAATTCAACTTTACTAAAAATCATTACCTAATGTGTTATGTTTATAATAATGAAAATCAATTTCAAATGGTATTAGTGGATGTGGGATCGTTTTACCCGCTTCTTGGGATCATTTTACCTCCACCCATGGGGCAAAATGATCCTTTTGTTAGGTATGATGTTTGTCCAAAATTATCAATGCCCTTTTATTATTTAACCTTGGTGGCCATGCCAAAACGTTAAGTAAAGTATGCTAATTCTTTGACACAAATTAGGAATTTTTAACACCTTTTATAGTTCCACTATGAGGTGTTTTTCCTTAGAGGGATCATTATACCCCACTCTCCCTATATATATATATATGTATAATACGTCACTCTATTTCAAAACTATGGGGTATGGGTGTATGTGGTACCTGATATAAATTTGGATCGGTTTGTACCTAAATGCGAATATGATTAATAGGATATTCTAGGAGCCAGACCTATTTCAGATATCCTCTGGTCTCTTTATTGCAAGCACTCTAATTACCAATTGTAATTGACTTAATCTCATACATATATACGCAAGAGGTATTTGAAATTCAATACGTAACTTCGGAACAGAATTACGTCCAGACTAGACTGAACATCTAAATGTCAGGGAAATATTTCAAAGATAAGCCGCAGAGCTGAAGTCGTTGTCCTTTATTTCATTAAATATATTAAGACAGATATTATAGTCAAAGGAATTTCTAAAGGAGTAAATACTCCCTGAATGATTTATACGTCATGCTTATTTTACGTCAGTTCATCTTAATGCACTACAGTGAAATTTAAAGTACTAAAACAATAAAAATCTAAATAAATTTACATTTATATTGTTACATTGCCTTTGTCATTTCGGTACAACTTAAATATCCTACAAAAAAATATAAATTATTTTAGTGCATATTTTTGCATGCATTAATTTTAAAGTCAGATTCACGAGGTAATTATTCTCTAAACAATATATTAAAACGTTTGTATTTAACTTGTGACATGTAAAAATGTCAGGTTTAATAAAAAAAGTGTATTACACTAATGGATGTTTTAAGATTCTGCTCTGAAAACACAACAAAGTGGTACGCAGATGGCTCTTGTATGGTCAGAACGAGCAATTTTTCTATAGAGTAAAGATGAGCATCAAGTGCCTCTTTAATAAATCCTAGTAGCATTCTACAGGTTTAATACAATTTTTGAAGAAATTTTATAATTTATAATAAAGAGTTATGCAATCGATGCGTCAGATTTCGATAGCTCGAGTTCTATGGTAGTTAGAAATAAAAAAAAATACAAGTAAGCTAGATAGTCTATAACCGGAAATTATTTACGAATATATTACAGGGCGAGCCAAGACAATGTTACCGGATTAAGTGCTTTTTTTAATGGAATGCTCTGTACATCAGTACATTTTTTGTCTCTTTCTAGACTTCATTGACTGCTATATTATTTTTGACTATCTCCCAACCACTTGGATGTAACGAATTTTTTTTTGAATTAAAGACATCTGCAGATGCATATGGAGAATATCACTACAATTACAATAATTATGAAATTATAAGGAAAGAATATGTAAATACTAGTTACGAGACATCTAATTAAGGTTTTTGAATCATTTTAACTTCCTAAAAATATAGACGATTGGCAAAAATGATTTTTCAATGTAGTACTTTTTGAAATGGATTCTCTCAATTTTTTCATATGAAACACCCTGCATATTTTTCGACGTGATGTAGAAATGAAAAATGAACATTTTTTTGTATGTACACCGTCTTCAATCTAAGGCGCACCCTTTTTGAACGTCATTTGCACAGTTATTAAAGGAAAATGTTTGTAACGTTATATGCGGACCCATGTAACTTTTTCCAGAGAATTCGAATTTGTTATCAGAAAAACAATTGAAAGTCGAATAAAAAAGTTGCAGATATAATTTGGAGTTTTTTAAATGGAACACCCTGTATATTTTTACGTGGTTGGATAGAGAATTGAATTTCCTTTAAGAAAACATAATATATGAAATATCTGGCATCAACCGTTTATGAGTTAGAAGTGTTTATAATGTGCATTGTAGATATTTCGTTATGTGCAAAGATTGCCATGATTTGAGATTGAAACAATGGATTTCACATTGTTGTGGGTTATAGTTTGACATTTCTCATCGTAATTGATTATAATATATTTCTATTTGGAATACGACGGTGTGGAAACTTTCTGTGATAATCTCTTAAAGCAGCCGACCTATTCTTGCTGTTTAATAAATAACACTGAAATAAATCTTTTCGCTCTTTTGTAGAATACATTATTTTATACGAAAATACTACGCAGCTAACTTAGCAATAATCAATTACGATGAGAAATGTCAAACTATAACCCACAACAATGTGAAATCCATTGTTTCAATCTCAAATCATGGCAATCTTTGCACATAACGAAATATCTACAATGCACATTATAAACACTTCTAACTCATAAACGGTTGATGCCAGATATTTTATATATTATGTTTTCTTAAAGGAAATTCAATTCTCTATCCAACCACGTAAAAATATACAGGGTGTTCCATTTAAAAAACTCTAACTTATATCTGCAACTTTTTTATTTGACTTTCAATTGTTTTTCTGATAACAAATTCGAATTCTCTGGAAAAAGTTACATAGGTCCGCATATAACGTTACAAACATTTTCCTTTAATAACTGTACAAATGACGTTCAAAAAGGGTGCGCCTTAGATTGAAGACGGTGATCCATATGACTATTTGTAATCATTTTCGATTTATTGAGCAATAAATACAAAATTCAAGAATAAACTTAAAAAATAGAAGTTCCTTCCAATAATTCAACAGAAAAAATTAGAATAAGTACTCCACATGTTATCCATTTTGATCGATATACATTTCTATGCGTTTTTGATATTAAGCCATTTAGTGGGACCATTTTTTCCAATCCATTAAAGTGGGTAGATATTTAGCTGATACCATGACTTATGTTTTGGGCGAATTGGACAGAAATTGTTTGCTTGCCAATAGAATTTAGAAGTAAAGGTATCCTAAAAGAAGGATTCTTGAAGTTAGCAGCTTCCAATACCTCGTCGATAGATTTGTGGACACTGGAAATGTGGAATACAAAAAAGTGAAAGAATAAAACGTCTTGTGTATGAAGGAAATGAGTTTTCTGTGGTGTTGTCAACGGTTGAGAATCCACATATTAGTTAGAGAGAAGTGAGCCATTAGTAGGAATAAGTAATCATGCATATTATATTAAACTGCACCAGGAACTATCTGATGATAATTTTAAAAGGTCAGTTTTGTATTAGGGACAGAGGTAAAATGCAAGTTGTCACCTTCTTCAATAATGTTTTACTCGTTGATGAGGCAACTTTTCATAAAAATGGATTTGTTAACAGGCACAATATCCATTATTGTGCTTCGGTAAATCCTTACTTTTTTAGGCAAGTTGATAACCAACACAGATGGTACGTTGACTGGAGTTATTTATCTTCACTCTCTGGAGAACTATCTATCAAAATTATTGATCAGTCTTCTTGAAATGATTCGAAATAGGATTATTTCAGCAAGATGGTGCTCCACTACATTATTTAATGCAGTAAGAAACCACTTAAATAATATCTAGCCACTTCAATGGATTGGAAGAAATGGTCTCACTAAATGAACTGCTAGAGCCCCAGATCCTACAAAAATGGATTTTTTTATGGGGATACGTGAAGAAAATTGTTTATAAAGACACACCAACAACAGTCCAAATATGAAGGAAAGGATAATAACTACTTTTAGATCTATCACACTAACCATCCTAGAAACAGTAGAAACCGCATATCAAAAGCGATGTGTATCAATCAAAAAGTAAAATGGGCAACATGCGGAGAATTTAATATAATTTTTTCTGTTGAATTATTTAAAAGAACCTCTGTTTTTTAAGTTTATTCTTGAATTTTGTACTTATTGCTTAATAAATCGAAAATGGTTACAAATAGCCATAAGAAAGTACAGTACAATATACAAAAAAATGTTCGTTTCTCATTTCTACACATCGCCCTGTATAACCACAAATAACATCTAAAAGAATTACAACAAATGAATAATGAGACAAGAATAATCGTGAGTAAAATAAATGAGACATTATCTAGAAATATATTTTTTAGCCGTGCAAATAAAAGATGATAGCATAACTCCCCTTTTGCCTTCACAACAGTAACTTGTTACATGGCATTTCGTGTCCTGCATGTATTTTAGTTAGATAAAATATGAATTTAAAACAGAACAGTCTAACTAAAGCTTTTATGTTAGATTAAAAATATTGTTGTAATAAATGTACTCTCGCGTAAAATTATTATTGTACGTAAAAAGTATCTGTAATCTCTTTGTTTAAAAATGGTTCTTTAAAAAATATATGCAATGCGTATGATATTTTGCTATTTAATCCTTGTTGTTTACAACTTTATTTAGGTTTCATGGAAAAAATATTCATTTTACTATATATTTATATTGATGTTCTACTTCTGAACATACATACATAAAATCTGTTGGGGCATTGGTAAAAAATAATAAAGAGGCGCAACTGTCAAGGTTTCGAGTTTCGAGATTTTAGTGTTGTATTTTTTTACCATTATCTTCATGATAGTCTTCAATTTTAAAGTCTTTACAGCCACATTACAAATACTTTCCCGTAGCACTAAAAATTGAATTATGAAGTTATTGGCAAGAAAATATAATACTAAATTCTCGAAACCTGGATAGGTGCGCTTCTATTATTTTTTACTTAATAATGGTTGGGGGTAAAAATTAAAACCACCTGATTATAATATTGCATTGCAAAAACCATTGTGTTACGTTACCTGTATTCTTCTGTCAAACACTGTATTGGTGTCTCCTATTTTCCAATGATGAACACAAGTTCAGAACGAAATAAATTTAACAGATCTGTAAAGTCATTTTTGAAAAGAAATGTACAAAAATAGTAGATATATACTGTATTAAAACTCATTCTTATTGGTACTAATCACCGTTTTGTTTCTTTTATCTATAAAACCTTTGGTGCGCATTGCCAGTGGAATGATAAATTTTTATCATAAAAAGCAACTACTCTCATTTTTTATTTTGTCGAATTGGTCTAGATGATATCTTTCAAATACTATTTTATTATATTAGTTTCATGGCAATGGTATAACATCTTCAACATATTATATGAGAAAAATGAATTTTGTACGTAATCTGTACTTCAACAAAATACAGTATTTAGTTTACATATACGCTTCACATACAGTGAGCACATAATGGTTGGAATAAATTCCTTAAAATCATTACAAAGCAAGTGACAAAAATTCGCCCAGATACGTCGATTTTTAAATTCATTTCTTAATTTGTTCATTTAAAGAAAATGTTTACAAACTTTTTTTAAAAAGTTATGACATCGGCAAATTTGTTAAATGGCAACCCCCATTTTTTAAAATATCATTTGAAAGAGCACATTTTTCTGCATATGGTACGTTAAATTCTATGGCATGTTGCATGATGAAATTATCGAGAAGAAAACATAATTTAACAATCATAGCACACACTTGTATTACTTATGGTCGAACCCTGGTAGAGGAACTGTTTTACGACTTACACTTTTTTCATGTTTACGCTTTTTTTCGTCTGCTTAGAACTTTTTTTCATCTACTTAGAAACGCGAACTTGGACGTTCCATTATCAAAACTTTAAATAATGTGACAACTGAATGTGAATGAATGTGAACTAACGTGACAGCCAAGTCCGTGTTTCTAAGTAGATGAAAAAAAGTTCTAAGTAGATGAAAAAAAGCGTAAACATGAAAAAAGTGTAAGTCGTAAAACAGTTCCTCTACACTGTATAATTTGTTATTTGATAAGGACGAAGCCCATTGAAATTTGAAAGTTGAGAAGTTTCTATCATAATGATATTGCCAATTTTAGTAGTTGTTGTAACAGGATAATAAATTATTAATTATAGTATATTATTTAAAGAATAAACTAAAACTGACAATTTAAATGTAGGTATTGCAAATTTCAAAAATATTGGATACCATGCCAATAAAGATAATGGCGATGTTTGTATAACGTTGATTAAATATAACAAACTTATTTTACATTGTTTCCTATTAGCCATTAAATTTGCAGTAATCTAGTAGTACACAAATCTCATAAAAGTCATAACTGTATGTTATTAATAACATAAAATAATTAGAATTGCGAAGAGAACAAACGTATGAAGGAACAAATATACGAAATTGGCAGAATATTTGACAATACTCTCGTATTGTAACAATAACAACTTCTCCCGTCACAGACAAAAATAGAATGAATCAATAATATAAAATGTTCTTTAGGAATGTGTGTACTGTTTCTGATCGATGATGTATCAATGATGCCAGATAACCACCACTCGAGATGACGATAGCACCGTTATTATGTACGGTGACGATAGGTTGTTTCAATCTCACAAATAAATTCTACATACATATATTATCGAAGACGTTTTTCCATACGTATAAAATATTTATTAATATGTAATTACAAGCTGTCAGCGTGATGTATTATGTATTTTTTTTTTTTCTAAAAACGGCCGCTACCAAATCAATAATAAATTTATTACGTTTTATATGTATTTGCAATATCTATTCTAGAAAAGTGTTCCTTTCAAATATATATCACAATAACAGTCTCTATCTAGTGTATACATACAATAATCTTTCGCACCTATGACTAGAAATTAAAGACAGTTATAACAATTATAAAGATACAAACAATTTACTTGAGTACCTACTGAAATGCAAACGAAGGAATCTGAAGTGAAACATTGTGTATTTTCACACTCCACTCACTCCACGACTGAACCTAACAAACCGATCAAGAAATAATTCAGAAGGAAGATCATTCGATCTTCAAACAGGATATGTGTAAAGAATAGATTAAACATTTAGTATCTTTGCCCATAAAATAAATCAGCAAAGCTATGTCCATACTTTTGTTTCTGAGTGATACCTCTTTTGCGTGCTAATTTTATTATTTATTTCTAAATTTAATTAATATTTCCATTAATAATATATTAACTTTATATATGGATCAATATATACGCCACTATAACCTTACATCTCTTTTTACAAAAACTATAGATTTACTGTAACAGAGTAGGAGGTCAATGAATCTTTATTTACAGTATACCATCAAAATATTATAGAAGCATAGAATAGAGAGTATATAACCTATGGTAATTAATAAAAACGGTGGAATTGTAGTGTATATAAAAATACTAAAAATAGTATCAATTATATTTCCAAAATGGCGCGAACAGGTAAATGTAAGGTAATAGAAATTCAAGCTGCCAATTCAATATAAAAGAATTACAAAAACAACAACATACATAGCTTAGAAAAATATATAAATTTTCTTATTGATATTGGAGGTTATGGGTTTTTACACAATAATTATGATGTCCAGTGTATTATTAGTGGTATTAATGTCATAAATATGCTTTTTGATAATTGGTATGGCCCTACCTTTAAGCTTATTTCTCTTCTATAAAAGAGGATGCGGAATGCTGTGAAAATTAACTTTAGAAAACGAGTGTACTGGTTGATAGTTTGGGATTTTGTTTTGGTTTAGTTGACAAGGATTTAGTAGATGGGAATTGAGCACCCACTTGTCCCCCCGCTCCCCCCGGTCCCCCCCGACCGGAGGTCTCAAGGGTCCATCTTCCTCCTTTTTTTGCAATAACATTTTTTTAAGCCGCTTCTATCACCAAAAAATATGCTCAGTGCACAAATAATATTTAATTTTATTTAACACATACACATACATATTCTACTAACGCACTCTACACTTGAAAACAAGAACTTCTGGCGCCAGAGGTCTGTTTTTTAAGAAAACTTCTTTACATCAATTTATAAAGAAAATCACTCTTTCATTTCCAGAACTTTCCTAGCATTGACATTTTAAAACCAATGAAACTTCTAGAACACAAACGGCGCACAAAACTTTCTGTCAAAGAAGTTATTCCGATTAGTACCGAGTTATATAATATTCTTCCTATGCTGGCTCTAATGTTCGGATGATTGACAGTGGCGCTTTAATAAATAGTTAATTATTTTATGTTTTTTTCTAATCGATCTAGCAGCCATTTTGTAAAAACGATTTAAAGTTATCTTACTGAAGTTTCATTGCTACCATTTATGCACAGTATTCAAATACTACATATATTTTAAGTTCTATGTTCAGAAATGTGGCAGTAAATCCCAAATAAGAACAGAAAGAAAAAACTGAAAAATGCCACAAATAACTTGTAGACAATAAATAATAGGGCAACAAATATTTATTTTCATTTTGTTTGATGTTCCTGTGCACCAGACTGCAGATATTTACGAATTAACGCCATTTTATCAAATGGTTGAATGCGACAATCTGTCAGAAGTTTGGAGTTGACCAAAATGTACCTGCACTTTTGCAAAGTTATGTCAGGAAGCAAGCGTATTAAATTCCTACAATTACAAAAGATGATATGGAAGATCAAAACAGTGAAGCTTTTAAAATATCACTGTAGACATTTTAAACAATACAAACATAATGGAGCTATGGACACGTGTTTTGGAGTTATTGCGCCTCATCAGCGTCTATGACAAAAAACATTTCCTTGCTTTATTTAAATTCAAAGAACTTCTTTCTTTTATTTTAAAGAATGTTAATGGATCATTTTCGATTCAAAATAGCAATTTTTAAAATAAGTAACTATATGCTTGCATATACCTAAGTTTTGAAGTATATTCAAACGTAATATTTTCCATAAAAAATGGAGCACCCAGATAAAAACTTGATATTAATTTATTATTTTTAAATGTTTCACTTTCATTAGACACAATAAGTATATTTTAACGACTTATGCTGAAAATGTAATAATATCTCTGAAACTATCAATGAACTTATTTTCAAAAATTGGACACAATAATTGTAGTAATTCAAAATATACAGGGGTGTTTAATTCTGAGAAATTGATAAAATGCTTATTAAATACACCAAATTGGTTTTTGTGTGAAAAAATCCTGTATAATATACTTATATCTAATATATGAGTGTAACTGTTTAAGAAAAATCTTGAAGAAGCTCCGCTGTAGTAAATCATCTTATATATTTTTAAATGAGAGTCTTGCATCAAAAATAAGGTTGATGGCTTTGGCGCACTATTTTGGGACACCCTGTATGTCACACTCATATTGCATAATTTGTTCTTTTGTAAATAGCAGTTTTTGCCAAACGGTTATTCTTATCCTGATGACTAATTAAGAAAGACTGGCCCCAGTTGACTTAAATCAGTGTCATTAAACATAAACACACGCAAACCTATTAAAATGTCAGTTATTTCATAATTTCAGTAGTGAAAGTTAGACTTTTCAAGTTATACTATGCTAAAACAGAATACGAAATATTTTAATAACGTCGAGAAAGAAAGAAATAATTGTTTTTAAAGCGAGTAGAGCGTAGACGATTTAAACGTCTTATGATTTTAATAAAGATTTTTTTAAGCACAATAATTATAATTCTTTTCAGTAGCAAGCTGTTTAAAGGCAAAATTTGAAACAAAATAATCCGTAAAATATATTAAGTGAATAATTTGCTTATTCGAAATGAAATTTGCGTCCAACTGTTATGATATTTGGAATTACGCTTACGCATAATCAGATGTTTTTACCAGAATTTACGCCGCCTCCCACCACTTCGACAAATCGACAACCCCATATTTATTGATCATTTTTGCACAACGCTGAATTCATAGCATATTATATGTCTACCAGGTATTACAAAATCAGTTGGAAGGATTATCAAGTTGTCATAACTCATAGACAGACCGATAAATATAAACATATAATATATGTACTATATTTGATTTCAATATTAAGTTATCCAATGTATAATTAAATTATAATCAAACAGAAGTTGCTATTTTATAGCATTTGAGTTGATTATTAATAAAATAAATGAATTGAACACTGAGATTTGCAAAATACCAAAACTAAGAATTGACCGTCAAATTATTCTATTTTAAAGTTTCGCAAGCAGAATCTCTAAGAGAGAAAGATTTTTGATAGGGGTATATTGACTATTTTTGGTCATTTGTTCTCTTAACGAGTGGCACCAAAGCAAAATGTGGCAATGCCTTCGAAAAAAAAACCGACACTAATAAGTGCCCATTTAAAAAAACCGTAATGTTTAAATTGCGATGTTATTTGTGGTGATTTATAAAATTTTTGTTTCAATAATTTATTTTTAGACGTTTTGAATCTTCTAATTTTTAATCCAATTTTTATCATGTATTAAAAAAGTCCAACAGATTTTATAATTGAATGTAGAGATAAAACATCAATATGATGATGTATGTCAAATTGGATATGTTTGTTATTATTATGCTTATATAGCCTAAATAATAGTAGTTTATTCCACAAGCATATAATGGTTTATTTTATTCACGAGGGTGAAAGTTTACGACACTATGCCGAAATCGAGTATCGTAAATCACTCGAGTGAATAATAGCCATTATATGCGAGTAGAATACCCTATTTTATCCACGACTATTAAATATTTTTGACTAAATCGTTTCCTGAAAAATTTATAAGTACTATTTATTTTTAATATATTTTATGAGCAGGCCGTTATGTGGCAAAAGAAGGGCCTGTCATAAATTAAATTTAAACGTCAACGTTGTTGACAATAATTGATCGTCGTGCTTTGACTCGCATGTCAAGGCCACTTTAATGACATTTTTAACAAATATCCGATACGTTGTCATAGAAACTTTGTTCATTATTCACTGCAGGGAATAATGGATAGTTAAAGATAGACTTCTGAAACTTTGAATGTGGATAATAAGGTCACTAAAGCCAGAATCTGACATAATTATGCACAAAATATTACTTTCGATCTAACCGGGAGTGATATCAACATTTTTAGTTCAAATGGAACATCCCGTATATTTTTACACATTCTTGTTATGAAATCCTAATTTCAGCGATATGTCATAAGTTGGCATTTATTTAAAAAATGGCGTCGAAAATGTGAAAAAACTGATAAATACAAGTGGCCTCTCTGGGATCTTATTTTTGATTATATGAGTAAAAAAATATGTCCCTATTTAAAATTATTCATAAAATTTCATTGTTTTCCACGAGGTTTTCCATGAATTTTTAAAAACACAAAATTGTGGAGAAAACACACTTATTAATTAAAAATAAGCATGATGTGATGCGAAACACGCCTATACATCAAATCCAACGCCTACTTTTTATAAGATTCAAAAATAAAATCCCACAGGGATTTGTGATTTTCAGGTTTTCATATTATCGACAACATTTTTTAAACAAATGCCAACTTATGATATACCGCTAAAATCAGAATTTTATATCGAATAAGAAAATACAATGATTCGGGGTGTTCCACTTAAAATAAGAAAGTTGGTATCACTTTCGGCTAAACTGGAAATAGTATTTTGTGCACAATTATGTCAGATTCTGAATTTGGTGACCTATTATCCATGCTTCAAATGTCAGAAGTCTTTCATAATAAAAATGAATTCCTTTTAGACAATACCTACTTTCGTGGCAACCAGGGTGTTTGGTAAATAATGGTCCCCGCTTTGATATGTAATCTTTTATCTCATAAACGACAAAGTTTATATATGTATCCGCAAAAGCACCCTTTTAAATATACAGAGTGTTGATCTTTCCAGAAAATATAATATATTTCAAACTAAGGGGATATTTGAACCAAAATGGGTAGGCAATATACCTGGATGGAGTGCTTCAATCTTAATAATCCTACGAGCAGCTAGTAGCGGGTGTGAGTAATGAGTAACAAAACAAATAGTACGGACTTTGTGACGCTCTTTTTTACCCTGCTTGAGCTGTTTGCAACTTACTACCGAGAGTGCAAGAAACAGCACTTTCTCTCTTGACGGTTTACAAGATAGGCTAGGGTAGTCTGCAGTGAAGAAACGGTAGTATACAGGGGTCTGCGGGATGATTGCTGTTTTTTAGGGGGCTGGACTATTTACAGATAAGAAATTTTAGATTCTTTTACTATTTACAGGGTTGTTATGTTACGACAAATACTATGGAGTACTATAGCTTCAAAGTAGAGCTCTGTTATAGGGGTAGTTACTACAGTGAAATCCTATCTCCCGGACGAGAGGCTTAGGATTTCACTGTCAACCGAAGTTAAAATACACAAATGAAGTCCAATCTTCCGGACAAGAGACTTAGACCTAGACTTAGATTTAGAATTTCATCGGCTTATAATAACTTATTACATTCTCATGCAAAATTCGGATTCTACTAGCTCTACTTTGATTAGATGGTCAGGTTTTGCGGTAACAAAATATGCCTAATTTGCCTGATATGTCTGCCTAAACAGGCGGACGACGAGGGACGAATTTCATTGTCTTACTAATATGTAATTTCGATATAAATTTAAATGAGTACAGCGGCGGTTTAGCTTCACAGCAAAATGATCTGGCACTTATTAGACGACTAAACGGATAAAATTCGATTCACGACTCGACGGATAAGATATAAGCTTGACAACTCGACGGAAACAGATTTAAAATCCTGTATTGCCCGCTCCCGGTGAATTTATTACAAATTGTCTCTGACGTATTCTTCGGTCGGAGTGTTAGAGGATTCGGTTCCTGTTTCCTGTTTCTTGCGCGTTGGGGTTGCCGCTTGAACTTAGACAAGTACCTCGGGCTAGATATGTTTCCTACCAAGCTCTAACGCGTTACATAACTTACAACAGTTATTCGGCACATCTAAAAACGAAAATAGGTAGCTAGTAATTTTTAAACTATATTGCGAAAAGAACTGGATCAAGCGGGCATGGATTAAGGTTTAAATAATCTTTAGTTAACTTACTACCGAGAGTGTAAGAAACAGCACTTTCTCTCTTGGCGGTTTCCAAGATAGGCTAGGGTAGTCTGCAGTGAAGAAACGGTAGTACACAGGGGTCTGGGGGATGATTGCCGTTTTTTAGCTGGCTGGACTATTTACAGATAGGAAATTTTAGATTCTTTTACTATTTACAGGGTTGTTACGACAAATACTATGGAGTACTATAGCTTCAAAGTAGAGCTCTGTTATAGGGGTAGTTACTTCCTTTATTTACAGCTTGACAAATACGGGTGCATCTCAGTGAAATCCTACCTCCCGGACGAGAGGCTTAGGGTTTCACTGTCAACCGAAGTGAAAATACACAAATGAAGTCCAATCTTCCGGACAAGAGACTTAGACCTAGACTTAGATTTAGAATTTCATCGGCTTATAATAACTTATTATACATTCTCATGCAAAATTCGGATTCTACTAGCTCTACTTTGATTAGATGGTCAGGTTTTGCGGTAACAAAACATGCCTAATTTGCCTGATATGTCTGCCTAAACAGGCGGACGACGAGGGACAAATTTCATTGTCTTACTAATATGTAATTTCGATATAAATTTAAATGAGTACAGCGGCGGTTTAGCTTCACAGCAAAATGATCTGGTACTTATTAGACGGCTAAACGGATAAAATTCGATTCACGACTCGACGGATAAGATATAAGCTTGACAACTCGACGGAAACAGATTTAAGATCCTGTATTGCCCGCTCCCGGTGAATTTATTACAAATTGCCTCTGACGTATTCTTCGGTCGGAGTGTTAGAGGATTCGGTTCCTGTTTCCTGTTTCTTGCGCGTTGGGGTTGCCGCTTGAACTTAGACAAGTACCTCGGGCTAGATATGTTTCCTACCAAGCTCTAACGCGTTACATAACTTACAACAGTTATTCGGCACATCTAAAAACGAAAATAGGTAGCTAGTAATTTTTAAACTATATTGCGAAAAGAACTGGATCAAGCGGGCATGGATTAAGGTTTAAATAATCTTTAGTTAGGAATGGTTTTTACTACCGGCTTGGTAACTTATTTAAACATTATTAAATTTAGTTCTTGTTTTCCAGTGGCTTTTACAACTCAAAATAAACTTAAATAAATTAGACTTAAACACTAACAGAGGCTACAGGGTGTACCCAAATGACGGAAATATTTTTAGCAACAGAAAATACTTGAAGGAAAAATCACTTCCTTACAACTTTCACTAATGAAAAATACCAACTAATATTTTTTAATTCCGAAAACACATCTGTATTTCTTTATATCTATGACGATTTTATCATATCTAAGTATTAAGTATTATTATTCCACGTAAACCAAATTCAAATCTAAGAATTCAAAATAATTTTTGTGAAAACTATATTTGATGTAATACAATTTTTTGTCAGGTCAAGTTCTTCTTTGTGCGTGTTAATTTTTATTGTTTTATCCTGTGTATGAATTTTTATTTAATGCTAACTATAACTTAAAAAATAATCACAATAAACTAGTAGTTTGATTACATTTTTTTGATAATACATAATATATCAGTTGAGAAAAGTTTATGACTAAAAACAGTAAATACATTTTCCACCGAACATGTCTCTCATCGAGTCCTTTGAAGACGCCTTTAACTGACATATTAATTCATTGTGCATGAACGCGCTTCTCTAGTAGCTAGTTAAATCTAAATCTCTGGATAGCAGATCAAAAGATTATAAAAATATAGTATCGCTCAAACCCAACAATTTGAGATTGATAGAACATGTTTGGAATAACAACGAACAGCAATAAAGAAAATTGGAAGCAGAGAGCAATTATTATTATCGATACAAAGACACGATGCAAGAGACGAAGGTTGAATGGGCTTTACTTGAATTATATTCAAAGACGACGGCTATATTTTAACTTGCTTAAGCTGTCAAGTTTATCGAATGTGGTTTTCAATCTTCTTCCAATAATTACTGCAGCGGGATGTCGAAAATTTACCATTTACTTAATTTACTATTTACTATATTTTTATCAAATTTTACTTTAGTTCTAAAATCATATTTTTGTGCGTTAGAAAGCCCATTATAATTTTCAGTTATCAATTGTTTGCCAATTTGTTGTTGAACAGTGTCCAGGAATTAGAAGTTTTGGCAATTCTGAATTACTGTCTTTCGATAGGAACTAGATAATTATTATACTATATATCTCAATTACTAAAAAAATGAAGTTCATATAACAAGGTCCGGCAATAAGTTGTGGAATAAAATTGATTGAATGAAAATCGTGCGGAAAGTGTTTTGCAGCACTCACTCGTGAGATTGCACTTTACTCTCATGTGACAGAACAATGATCTCCGCATACCGTTTTCTGTGATCGTTTCGGAATTTAAATAATATATTTGAAATATACATATTATATTCTTGCTGAACTTTTTGGAAAATTATAATTTTTTTACGACCATAAATAAGATTGAGAAAATAGGTTTTCCCTCCGTCATCAGAAAGTTGATATTTGCCATTGAGCGAACGCAAAAGCGGAAAATTAATTTTTCATATAGGACACAAAATTAACGGTTAACTAGAGAATGAAATTCAATTATCCGGTGTTACTTTTCAAACTCACAGAATTAAATCAATAATTTAAGTGAAAATATAAATATTTTAAAACATAATTTTTGCAAAGCTCGTTCGCGTAATGACAACGTAAATAAAATTAATAAGAATTTGAGGCAGTAGAAAATGACAATCAGTCTTTGTGCACTTTGTTGAGATTACAAAGTTAATCCATTGGCGCCACAGAGAATCATTTTCTTAGTAAAGCTCTCCGCATACATTTTTAAAACAATTTCCGGTAGGTAATACATTTAATTTAATTAAGTAGTATCGTTAACGATCCTCTGATGTGTTTTTGTTTCTAGTAGTAGTATAGAAGGATCTCCTAGTAACTAAAGTAAGTTGAACATTTTGTATTCCTAATTATGACGTATTTTAATAGTTCACCCTTCTTATTCGTATACCATATTCATAAGCGAGAAATCATTTTCGAAATTACAGTGGCGTAATGATCTAGTGGGTGACGCAAAGATGAGTATAGCAGCGTAGTTGTTAAATAAGTAATGAGTTAAAAAAACTCGGTAAATTTGACCGATTTCATTTTTCTTAAGGAACGTGCTCTCTGTATATGTTTGTGATGTCAGTACGTTAATCAACCCAATCTCAAGACAAAATGTGTATTTCGAAAAAAAATGCAGGTTAGCGGTGAGGCAGAGGAAATAAGCTAAAATTGCTACAAATTTATAAAAAAAGTAATTGTCTTAGTATAAATATTTGTAATCTTATGGGCAATATCTTCTTGATATTTTACTCAGTATATTATTCAATGAGGTCAGAGGAGTTTTATTGTTGTTTGATCAGCTGGACAAGCAAGATAATTAGCCTCATGGTGGTTAAATCGTCATACTATAGAGGAAATTTGGTAAATCAAAATATTCAATTTTTAGCATGTATTAAAAAAAGTCCAATGAATTTAATAATAGTATGTTTAGAGATGAAACATCAATATAAGTATACCAAATTGGATTTGTTTGTTATTATTATGCTTGTATAAAGCCTAAATAGAGACATTTATAAACAAAATATGCAGGACTCCAAATACGAGAGTAGAGTTCCTTTTAAAAATTGTTATTAAATTCTTATTAAGCTGGGATTTTTGACCACATTGTGATTCTATCTTATTTTTTCAACAGTCCATGTCAATATGAAATAAATTAATAGTAAAAAAACAACCTTTTATTTAAATGCTCTAAAAAGAAGAAAATAAACTTTAAATTAAATCAAACCCATCAATTTATTACATTATACAATTAATATGATATAAAAGCTTGTCGCGAGAGTTTAATATTGTATTCTTGTTTATTTACACACAGGCAAATCTCGCGACAAGCTTTTATATCATATAAATTGTATAATGTAATAAATTGATGGGTTTGATTTAATTTAAAGTTTATTTTCTTCTTTTTAGAGCATTTATATAAAAGCTTGTTTTTAAAAATGTTTTTTTACTATTAATTTATTTTTTATTTTTTAGTTTTTTTTCGTATTCTTCTCAGCAAACCCTTTTATTTGATACTCATATCATGGGGGTACATAAAAAATAATTAGTCCGCCATCTTCGGGCGTCCGCCATATTGAATTTAGTGTGACGTCATTTTATTTTTCGTATTCTTCTCAGCAAACCCTTTTAATTGATACCCATATCATGGGGGTGCATAAAAAATAACTAGTCCGCCATCTTCGTGAGTCCGGCATATTGGATTTAGAATGACGTCACTTAGCTAAACATGCATCGTCACCCAAACTAAACGTGTATGCAAAATATCAGCTCAATCGGTTGGGGATAACTATTTTAAAATTCAGTTGCAAGATTTGACCTAAACAAACAAACTTATAACATTCATACATACATACATACTCGTCGGTCTTCTCACGTACTGACGTATCTCATTTTTATCAATTTTACAGGAGAGCAATTTAAAGATTTTTATAATTTTAATTTGTTTCTATCATAGAGAGATATAAAAAAGCCTAATTTTTTTTTCATTGAAGAGAGTATTCTAATTTGTTGTTCTGATATAGAGAAAGTTTGCTTGAGTATTTCTAAAGGCCAAAAAAATTTTTTTTTGTTGACATACGTCATTACGTGAGAATATATAGCGCATTAAACCCTTAGATACGCCTATGAACGTAAAATAAAATAAAACAATATTTTTTATGAATATTAATTATTTGCAAAAAAGCATTAAGATAATTATTTTTAATTTTATAAAACAGTAATAATTGGTTACTTTTAGAGTTCTTTTTAATGATTGGTTACTTTTAGCGTTCTTTTTACATTCTTCTTTTATTTGTCTTACTTTTGTTTTTTCTGAAATATGTTATTCGTATTTTTCCATTAATTGTGATTTTATGTCGTCATTTAATCCTTCTTTGTACGTAGTACATAATGTACAAAGATCTTTTTTTGGGTGATGAAAAGATAGATCCCAACTTCATTTGTTTTTTGACAAGGCAGTTCGGCAGACTCGTAATGGGTTTGTTCCTACTAACACTCCGCGACAGTTTTGGATTTCAATTCACAAGGTGATTGGTTAGTCTGATGGTTTTTAGTTATTTTGGCCAATCATGTTGCGATCTCAAATCTGAAACCGTCGCGTACTGTTAGTAAAAACAAACCTAATATATCACGTATTGACGAGTTACGTCGCTAAAATTACAAATGAAAGAGATTGCCAAATCACACGTAGCGGCGTAATATGAGTTAGGTCAGTATGTGAGATCTGGCTTCAAAATAATTTGAGATAGGTCAGACATTGGAATTGTTATTACACGGAAACCATTACATATTGAGTTACGCCACTTTGTGAGATGATAGTATGCAAAAAAGTAAGGGTGTAGCCGACGTATCACAAATTTCAATTTTTTTGAGTTACGTCACTACGTGAGCAGACAAACATTGCAAGTTAAATAAAAGCTTGTAAAAAAAATTCTATTGCGACTGACGTCTATCTCGTTGCTAAAGGGGTGAAAAAAATTGTCGAAGATATAAAAAAAATGTATTATAATATAGTTATTCGATTATCCGAGCTCTGCTGAAAGATCGGTCGAAAAAATCCCCCGGGGAGAGGAGCAAGGACCCCAGGAAAAGTACAGTTTTTCGGCAAAATCGACCTTTTTAAAAAATTCATATTTCGGCTAATATCGGAGATGGACCTAAAAGAAAAGAGTTCTTTATTTTTCCTTCTTCTTCTTGCCCGCCGTCCGGGTCCGGATCCTCTAGATCCAAAGGGAAAAGCTGTAGCGCATTTCTAAAGGGTAGGTACATGTTTGAAAAATCGCTAAAATCCGACAAAATTGGCTCTTTTCAAAAATTCACAACTTTCTTAGGAGGCAAAATCGAGAAACACGATTACGCCGCAGGATTTTCTAAATAACATCTAGTTAAAAAAAAAAAAAATACGCCGCCGGTCCATCTCGAAGGAGGCGCGAGTTATTAAGTTCGGCCCGGACGCGTGTTTGGAGAAATTTGAAAAATTGAAAAAAACGGCGAAAACACGAAATCTTTCCAAACGAAAAATCGCCGCCGGGCCGCCGTTCTGGTAAGAAACTCAAGGTAGAGGATCCAACTTAGAACTTCATCGAAAATCACACGGTCTCGCTGTGATTTTCGAGGCAGTAGGAGCGCACGAAAAAGTGGAATTTTGACGTTTTGACGAAAATTTTGAAGTTTGGTTTAAATTTGCTAATATTCTGAAGCTGTCATTGCTCTCGCATTTCTTTCTAATCTCACAAATTTTACACAATCCTCGGACACAGGGGTATTGAAACGTTAATAACATTCTTAATACTAAGGATCACTACGAAATATAGCCTAAAAGATTTTCACGACACAAAGACGCCTATGAAATACTCTCGCCCGGAAAAATGCCTTTGAAGTACATAAAAGACACAAGAAATTAGAGTGAGTCTGCTGATCACCGTAATTTTTTTTTTACCTACTGAAAACTAATTTTCACCCTTGCCTCAACGACTTTCTGTCATAAATAAAACTTGTTTTTTTGACTCGAACTAAACTTGTCATGAAATTATCCATGTCGTGATAACTCGAAATTTTGGTCGAGGGCTTCCTACTATTACAGAGCAAATGTGATATAATTTTCAATGATTTAACTAGACATATTATTATTATTTGTTTTTATGTCCCTGAATTCCCACTACAGCGTACGACACTGAGTGTGTAGCTAAAGGACTATCGTGTTGCTTCGCAATTTCCTACTTCTGAACAAATTCATCATGGAATTTAAATTGAAATGGGAAAAATTCAATTAACCTATATTAGACAAGGATGGGAGCGGCAAGATGGACGTGTATATTCTTTTGAGAATGCGTACATGTAGATGGAACGTTGAACCCATATTAATTAGGTGTCTGCACATAAAAGAGAATGTTTTCTAGTAAGATTTATATTTTCGAAATAAATGTCAGCTATACATGGTGTGCAGTTTTTCAGTGGGATTGTATTGGTAATATCTAAAATAATAGAAGATCGGTTGAATTAAAGAAAAGTTGTACATTTAATTCTCATTGAGATGCCATTTTCTAATTGGAAAATTGTCAGTAGTTTCAGAGATTTCCTTAAAATATAAAAAATTTCCATTTTTTTATTTTGTTAACTTGAAAATTATGGAATTTAAAAATAATCTTTGCCTATTTTAAATCCTTAAAATTACATTTCTGTCACTAAGACATTGGGCGTAACCGCGCACAATTTTTGTTTTTCTTATGAATGCCTGTCTTATTTTTTAAGAAAATTAAATTATTGACGGCACCTTACTTTGAAGAAATAAAAGAACAACTCTTTTAGTATATTGACGCCATGAGTTAAAGCGACATAATTTTGAAATTTATTGATGTAGCATTTTTTTTTTAAATAAATAAATACACCACGTGTAATTACGACCCCCTTTATCCCAGAAGGTTCTAGAAGAGCCTTGTACGGGAGGGGGCTACACATTTAAAGACCAGGGACACACATCCAATATCCGTGTATAATGGAAAAATCCCTCTCACAGTATTTTCCATTGCCACGACCTGGAATCGAACCCGGGACTTTTGAGTGAGAGGCAGGTAAAAGTGAGAGGTATATAAAATATTGAAAATGCATTGTTAAAAATCGCAGTTTTTTTAAACTATTGCCTATATCTTATTGAAAAATTTAACTCGTAGATACTAATTTAATAGAGCCTGGGCGTCTTGTGCTATAAAAAAGAATTTTTGTGATCTTACATAAAGTAAGCTGCTGTAAAATTGATTTCCTTAAAAAGTAGAGGAAATGTCCATATAATGATACTTCAGATAGCTAATAAAAATTTTGCAAATCTGAAACATGAGTTCTAATGATTAGTAAAATTCACAATTTTTCTTCAATTTATAATCCTTCTGTATCTTACAATTTTTAAATGGTTAACACCATCTCAATAAAGAAGCGTACATCTTGTATATCTTTTAGTCTTGTGTAAATTTTTACAGAATATTTTTTTATGCATATAGACGATTATATTTTGAAAACGAACATTTAGAATATGTTAGAGAAGTCGCCTATCTCCATAATTAATATTCCAGGAGTTGGACAAAATTGATTTATTAAATATTTTGATTACTGAAAATATAGAAAATTATAAAAAATTGCTAATTCTGTCAAAATATTTACCCTAATATGATCTCCCCTGAAACGTAAATGCTTGTAAATCCGAAAATAAATAGCACATCATTTTACCGTTTCAAAAGCTGACACTAGGTATATTTAAATTGAATTTGGAGTCGCCATCGTACAAGTTTCCTATTTACTGAATAATATAAAGAAAGTATAGAACTAATGCAAATATTTTGTAAATCTAATATAACTGATTTTAATATACCTATTTAAAGTTTTCAAATAAAAAAAATACTCAAATAAACTTGCTTGCGAGGCACGCATGTTTAATTTATCTACATTTTCAAGATAATTAAATAATGAAATTTTTCAAATTGAAAAAATAAATAAGCAAAATTCTCGGGCATGACTACTTGACTAATTACTTGTTACTGACTACAGTAAAAATATAACCAAAATATGGGAAACATAACACATATTATGGACCGAGTCAAATACATACTAAAAAAATTTATGTTTGTCTGACATCATCCCATGTTTTCATAAAATTTTGTTTGTTGGCAATGATTTGCTTAAGAATAAATAGAAAATAATCTTTATTTGTCGTGCTAATGTAAGTTGCCACCAGAAGTAGACACGTATAATATAAAATACTAAGTACAATATAAATTTAAGAGGGCAAAGTATTATGATGTCAAAAATGTATTGATAAACAAATATTTGAACATAAATAAACACCAGTTAAGATTAAAAGTATTAAAAACATTTTGTACCAAAACTACAAAATTATTTTTTCATATTAAACTTGATGGCTAAGTATTTTTAACTGTAGTGTTATGATTTATCAAATATGTAGGTATATAGTTTCCTTTAGAAGACAAAATGGACATTGTATATTCCAAGTCTCCCTTTTCAACTGCTAAGCTCTGCGTGCAGTAGATGATGCTTGGCCCTTATATATCTGGCAGATATACCTTCTAGCATAATCTGGATGCTCCTCTACATCATTTCACAATTCTCAAGTTCTTAATTCGTTTCCGCACCATTGATGCCATCTCTGGGACGATTGCTGAACCGCCATCGATAGTGGTACTTAGGAACCTACTATGAAAGGGCATACTACAAACTTCTGTAAGCGGGTGTAGATTCATCACATTATTATAATAAAAAAATAATCACACGTTAATACTGTACGCACACAATTACCATACATTAACCAGGAGAAAATGAAACCAAACTCAATATGTGGCCATCAAAATGAGTACCAAATTACGTTAAATCTTACAATAAATAACTAATACCATTGAGTAAAAAATAATAAAGAGTTGCAACTGTCAAGGTTTCGAGATTTTAGTATTGTATTTCTTTGCCAATAACTTCACGATTGTCATCAATTTTTAGTGCTATGGGAAGGTATTTGTAATGTGGCTGTATAGCCCTTAAAATTGAAGACGATCATAAAGCTATTGGTGAAAAAAATACAACACTAAAATCTCGAAACCTTGACAGTTGCGCCTCTTTATTATTTTTTCTCAATGCTAATAATAAAAAATAAAACATTGCATTAATTTTTGTGATGAAAGGACTTAAGTGACAGGAAATATTTCATATTTCAATTTGCCTAATGTCACATTGCAGTCATTTTAATAAGAAATTCGCAAATATGTAAATTAATATTTAACAGATATGTTACTGTTATGAATAATTCATAATAATTATTAAATTATTAATATTCTGAGGTGTGCTTAACATTTTTTAATTTTTAATTTACACAAAAATAAATTTAACTGCATTTTTATTACCTTCCGACATGGAACATCAAAATAATAGTATAATAAACGATTATTTTATATTAATTATATTACTTGTCTTACAAGTCACTTATTGCCATGCTTCACAAAAAACATGTTAGACTTTTGAAAGTAGATTGCCAAAAAAAAAAACAGAAACTTCTGGTTTATTCTGCTTTTAATTATGCTTACACTAAAATACTGTTGACTCAATTATACTCTGTATTATACCAGCAGGAAGTCTAACCCTATTTGGATGCATAATAGTATTTATATTATGCAAGAAGAACAAATTGATGCACATTTTGCACGAGTATAAAAGTTTGCAGCACGATCCGAAAGGGCGAGATTAAATAGCAATATTTTAAAAGATAGGTAATTATCATCATTCTTTGGCCAATTTAGATTTAGACGTTGAAAATCTGATGCTAAAAATATACACTCATTTCTCTACTTCCGCAAAAAGTCGGCGTCGAGCAGAACTACAAGAATTCTGCGAATATTACCTCAACATGTAGTCATGTAGATAGCTTTCAATGAGACCATGCATGAACGTCTAATTATAAATTGACAGGGTTTATGTTCATATTTTGCAAGTTATCTAAACAACTGCGAAATATTCTTAACATTTTCCCATAATCTACTGATGTTACAGTAAAAATTGAAATTTATTTATTAATTATAGATACATAGCATTTCGGATTTTTTAAAGAAACAATTAAAAAATCGAAAATAACAAAACAACTGCATGCGAAATATTTCACATTATGACAGATTTTAAATATCAGTTAATTCAGAAAAAGAGAAGTTGTTAATATGTAGTTATAACAAAGAAATGGTTTCAATTAACTGGTACTTTTTTAATTTTTATTTTATCGAACTTTTCACAACAAAAAAGATCTCTAGCATTTTTTGCTTAAAAGTAATCAATTTAAAGCAGTCTAATGGTTACTACAAACAACAATAATAAAAATAATAAATTCCGAAACTAAGATATTGAAAATGAATCTGATTATATTAAAATATCTCATTAATCAAGTTCCAAATTTAAATTTTATAAGTAATAAAAGTTAGAAAAATAAGTATTTAATCTAAAAGTAAAGATCTATAGAGACCATAGGTGAAAAAGTTGAGAGGGTTAATGGGTTCCACAACCCCCCTTTTCCCCGTTTACGGTTTAACTTTTTTGACCAAAATTGCGCAAAGTGTATCTGCATAAGATAAAAGTCTGTGCAAAATTTTAGGTAAAAATTTTCAAAAATAACAATTATTAATAAAAATAATTTTCAAAATTTAAACAATTTGTATAGAGAAAATTACGTGCCAAAATAAAAAAGTCACACTATAAAAGTCACATTATTTTCGCCCAAAGAATCTGTGGTTAACGGCTTGACCTACTTTTTCTTAACACCCTGTATACTCATTTAAATGAAATATTTGGTGAATGCGCTAGGTTGTCCTTTAATTTTATATTTAATAGTTGACAACCCTACTCGTTTGCAGTCGTACGCATTTTCTACCATGTATAATGGATTTATGCATGGTTCTACCCTTGTTGTACACATTTCGGTTTTTTTTCCATGTCTTATGCTTCATAAATCATAGGTCTCGTCAGTTTTTCCATTAGTATAGTCTTGAAAGATTTGGTGACGCTTAGCATTTGCCGAGGCATTAGTTAGACCCTCGAAGAAAGGGGCTTGGTAGTGAAGTGATAAGCTTATACGTCATTATGGCTTAACTCCCACGAAGTGTTAAAATAAAAGTAATTACTATTATGCTTATATGTACAACAAACCATTGTAAATACATTTCTAAATATGTACTACTAGCAGACCAGGGAGGTATGGTAAACACGGAAAGTAATAATTTGTTAATTACCGACTTTAATTTCACAGACGGTTAAAATAACCCTTTAATTTTAATGTCAAGATATTAATAAACGAAGCTTTTATGCTTAAAAATACAATGTTCAACAACCTTAATCAAAATCATCTCTCTATTAAAATCATTGCGGATAATTACCCACGGGTGTAATTTGGTAATTGCATTGCCTATGCTTGGTTTTAAGAAGTAACCAAAGAATAAATTTAATAATACATACACAGTGCACACGTAAAATATCTCTTCTGATAACAAAAAATTTGCGTGAACTGCCGTAAATTTAACTGGCTGTTGGAATAAATATTTAATACATTGATAAAGAAACGGCAAAGTCTCTTTATACAGAATGTATTTTTATCAGAGACGTGGAACGAAATTAATAAATGGTTACAAGTTGTTTCGTCCAACGATAAAACAACGGTCCTAGTTCCCTTTCGATTTACAAGAAAAATTATGGTCAAGCTTTAGGGCTTTTACGTATTGACTATAATGACTATGGTCTAATTTTTTGAGAATACGAAAAGTTTTTATTATCGAGGTAATCAATTATATTTAAAAGTTTAATAAGAGATGTAAGTAAAACATACGATTGGAGAGCAGTCATATATTTTCTCTTATTTTCTGTTAGATGCATAAAGTTATTTCCCTGCAATTTTTTTTTAAAACTATTTTGTTCAGGAAATAGGAAGGTATAGGATGGTCCAGCTAAGCAAAAACGTAAAAAAATCAATTTATTTACGATTTTCTACCATTCGCTTATTTTTTGTCTTCAGATTTGGAATGCCAAGAAAAATATCATTTTTCAGTTTTGAATGTTGATCCAAGCAAAACGCCGCTATGCCAACGGTTCTGTTTAAATGGATCACCCTTCATATTTAAAAGAATTTAGATTAAGATTTTATTAATATTTTATCATTTAGAATTTATTTTTATTTATATTTTTCTAAGTATGACAAATCCTTCACTTTGAGAATATTTTTCCTTCCCAACAGATATTTATAGTTCACATGCTGAGAGGGGTTTTGTGTCTAATTGAATGTCCAGAAAACACCCAAGCGGATTCACATTCCACATCAATATTCACCATGGGGCAGGTTGGCAACCCAGGCATAGTCTTTGATTCCACAATTTTCAAGATGGCGGATTCGAGTCTGATATATCTTTCTTTAGGAGCTGCTATACTGGTAACAGTGACACTAAATGAGAAATTACTTTGGCCTAGTAAATGAAGCCGTTAAACCAACCGCTACGGTTAATGATTATTGCTCTTCAGCGAAACTTTAAATTTATGTCTCCCGCAGGCAGGAAAAGATTCGTATCGTAAAAACGACACATTTTTGTGGCTTTTATGCGGGGAAAAGAATTGTTCATCATAATAGAGACAACAAAAACTGTAATGTGATTAATTGTTCTCGAAGTCATTATCTACACGTTATCAGCCATTCGTTGAACAGCATAATATCTGAATTTTGTAATTTTAATATGTTTGCCTCTTTCTTTCTAAAGTATTATTCTAAGTAATAATTTATTCAATAACTAAAGTAAGCACGTTTTTAAAAGCATTTTCAAATAAAAAACAGTGAATTTCAGGAGTGAAGGCAAAGTAAAAGTCCTAGTAAAGTTCTATAAAAATCCTAAATATAAAAGGGAAAATAATTTTTATTAGAAGATCACAAAAATATGAAAACAATGTAGCGTATTAAGGCAGTGCAGAGGCACTACACTCCTTTTGCAGAACAAAAAAAATGGTTTTCCGGTATGAACACAAAATTTTTTTTTACACCTTTAAACACTCAACCAGCAAGATAAAACTAATAAGTGGAGTTGTGGCTCTAAACAATTTCTACATCCAAACACGATTATTATTCAAAGTGTTTTATTCTTGGAGTACATGCATCAGTACCATAATTCATATTCTCTTAATCTCCATTGATGACGTTGATCAGGTATTTGTGGCGGATTTTAATTCATTGCTTTAGTCGTAGCCCGTACTTGTGCTGGAAGCATAACTCTACCCAAACTATTGTTAAAGGATGTGAATAGATAAGTATCTTAAAAGTGGCTCTCGTACTGTATTGCTTCTACAGTTCTTTCAGACCAACCGAGGAGAACATTTTGAAGAAGAAAACTTTTGTATGCTTTTGAACCTCATCATTGCTTTGACTTGATGTCGCCACATTTTTTTTCTGACGTGACACTATAGAAAATTCTTGTTTCTTTCCAGTGATTTGTTCCATTTTCTAGCATAAAATTAAACTTCTGCAGTTTTATTTTATTTTGTGAATTTGACCAAAACGACCAAAACGCAAATGGGGATTGAAAATTTTTTGTTTTTCAATCTCCGTTTCTCGCGCACCTATCGGAATATTTTGTCTGCCAGCGTAAATGGGGTATGCGAAAGACATAATATACTAACTACCTCTGCCGAAAAATATCGGTAATAATTCGATTTAAATGTCGATTTTGC
The DNA here is from genome assembly GCA_963680705.1 of Rhagium mordax. Lineage (NCBI taxonomy): Eukaryota > Metazoa > Arthropoda > Insecta > Coleoptera > Cerambycidae > Rhagium > Rhagium mordax. The sequence goes on along the minus strand of OY796656.1, from coordinate 100,218,800 downwards.
TCGGCAATTCCTATTAAGAAGGATTTGGCTTGCAAGAATATAGATGAATTGAGTGTTTCAAGCCGCATGCCCTTCGTAATAAATTGTCAAAGACAAATGACTAACGCAATAATTTTTTTCTTTGAATTTTTATTTGACAATAATTATTACCATCCTCAATATTTTGACCGTAAAAAAAGTCAAGCAACCTGAAAAAATCTGAGTTATTGAGAAAGTAACTCCTTTATGTCAAAGGAGCAAAGGTTGATTTTTGACATAAAATATAAATCAATGCTTCAATTTTTTCAATGAATCTGTTTCGTATACGAATATTGTAAGGTAAAATGTATACATATATGACCTGTGGATATTTAAATGGTCTTTATGATATCATCAAAGAAAGCAAAATTTGCTTGACAAGTCTCACGGCCCTCATAAATACCTTCCACTACTCTACTAGTGAAATGTAATCGATGAGGACACAGTATAGGATACCTATTTCTCTATATACTTATCGAAATGTATTGCTTGGAGAAATAGTTTATTGAATTTGATCCATTTGTAATTAGGGTTATCCAACTGAGTTCCCCTTAATGTTTCTTCACAATTCCGCTAGAATCCAAATTTTACACTTAGTGAACCTAATTTTATGGTTACCACACCCTTACTTAAAAAATAAATAGGCGATGTTTTCGGATCACGAAGAGGCAGATTTGCACTAATAGCAGAAATTTGGTGGAAAAAAATTATTCTTTAAATTTCGAAAATTTGAAAATTTTAACTCAATTGCCAATTCTGAGTTCATTTTCACTTACAAGTCTCTGAGTATTTGGTTATTTTGCCGTAAAACACGAATTAAGGGTACCTACTTCAGTGTTGGCTTAACTTCGTTTTCTTTCTAATTTCTTAACACCTTATACATCTGATTGAAAGACTGAGTAAATATCATTCCGAAGAAGCAGGAAATTTTAAGACGAAAGACCTTTACGAAAACTCAAAAAAAAATTGTTGTCACTTGTTCATCTTATTTACACTATATTTTGGATGTACATCTTCGTTGACTGTCACATTAGGTCTTTGCAAGGATAAAATAGTTAGAGTAATAATTTTAAAACCTGTAAAATTTGCACTATTTTGAGTAGGTAATAGTAATATATTACTTCATCATTAGCTTTTGTCATTGATTAAGGAATGAACAAGATACGCGACTTCAATGGTAAAGTGCGAGGCCTTTTTTGGCAGCGAGATCTCGGCAAGTTGCGGGCATTCCTGTGATTTACGTAGTATGCTTTTGACAAACCTGTGTCGTGTCTGGTTTTATATCATTAATAATCTAGTGGTAATAAAAATTTAATGTCCAGATTAATTTTAGTTTAAAATTATTAACGTAGTATGTTCTCTCTGCGAGCTATTTCTCGACGATTGTTTGACTTTTAACCGTCACATAATTTTAAACTAAAATCAATCTGAACATTCAATTTTTGTTTTCACTAGATTATAAATTATATAAAACCAGACACGACACAGGTTTATCAAAAGCATACTACGTGAATCACAGGAATGCTCGCAACTTACCGGATTCTCGCTGCCAAAAGAGGCCTCGCACTTTACCATTGAAGTCGCGTATCTTATTCATTCCTTAATCAATGCTTTTGTATACATTAATAGGAAACTAATTTATTTAACGTCGAACAGGCTTAATGTCCGTAAGATATTTAAAAGAGTTATTAATGCTCATAATGAATTATTGTCAGCCACAAAATGTTTAAATTACTAATACATATAATTGACTATATACAGAGTGTGCGGCCTAAACAGCCTTTGGATCTTGAAGCGAGCAGGGGAGTGACTTTTATAAATAGAGGGATTACTTATAATTACAAACAAATTGCTACGCACTAAGACACTGTGCGTATTAAAAGCGATAGTTATATAACGTTATTGATTATTATGTGTAATGTGATATATAATAGAAGAGGATTAAGTTCACCCTCCCTACTTATTTTTGTTTTGTTTTTTCTTTTGTCAAACGAATGTGCCCGTTTGCCTACGAATTTAATATCCTTAACGCTTTTTTGATCACTTTAAACAGTAGATATTATTATGCTTATATTTTGTGTACCATTATACATTTACAATTATTTAATTTTATCATTGCGATCATCTAAAAGGTGTTGCATTTTATTTTCCGCAATTCTAATGCTAATGAAAAACAAGAGATGGACGCTACGTTACAAAAACTATTACTTTTTAAAATCTAACGTAGATTGCTTATAGACTACAAAAACATATAATATCTCAGCTATGCATTCAATCGCGTGACAGCTACCACCAAATTAATTTTATAAAATCAACAAATCAACCTGTGGAGGGAAGAAACGTATCCAAGGTGTTCATGTAATTCCGTTGAGTATACTTGGTTGAGTGTAATAATTTTCAAGAGTTATAGCCATTTCTATAGCCGCTCTACTAATTTAAAATTCTAAATTAATAATAGTATTGAACAAATGATTTTGTGTCACCCGAGAAATAATTCATTTACCAGATTTTTGGGCCATAAACTTTATAGAGCTAATGTTGTTTGGAAATAGTACAGATATGTAATATGATTTAAAAAATATTGTTAGAAAATTAAAACGTCAATGAAGGATTGGAACTAATATTTCTTCAGGCATGTGAAACTAATAATAGTCCAAGCTCTCATGACATTTTAGTCTACCTCACATGACTACTCCGTGGAGTTAGGTTTAATTTATAGAAATATACCAGGACAACAGTTCGGTGGCCGATCGAACGATTTACGTTAATTAATATTTTTAATGAATTTCTTAATATAATCGAAACTAATATACAGGGTGATTTATCACGAGTGCGCCAAACCTCAGAGTCCGCTAATATATAAAAAAATAAATGAACTTTCGTTAATAAACATATGTCCTAAAACGCATAATAAGGGAGCTACAACCCCTTGAAAGGGGATGATGAATATCAATTTTTCGATTATAAGTCCAATATGATGATGGTGACTAAAAAAATTAGATTTTCATATATTACGACCTCGATGTAGGCGGATAAAATTACAAATGTCATATTTAACAGCTTGCTTTATTGGGGTAATTTTGAGTGAGGTAGTTTTTTACCCCAAACTTTTTTTTGACGTCACTTTCGAGGTAAAAGTTTTAAATAAAATTATTTCCCAAGCAAATAGACTCAAAAAAATCTTTCAAAAATTTTGTCACATCAGCCGTTTTTGAATAATTTGCGTTGAACGGCAATAGGCTGCTGAGAAACCCTATTACCGCTCAACGCAAATTATTCACAATGTGAGAAAATTTTGAAAGATACTTTCTTCTTAGTCCATAGCATGCGGAAAATAACAAATTTGGCCGACTTAATTTTTAACAAACGACGCGACGCCGCGCACAAAAATTAATTATCATCAGAATACTTACCTCAGTTGACTACTCGTCCATTTTTTTCCAGTGAAAGATTAGATCTTCTTCTATAAGAAAAATTGGAAATAAAATTATAAAAAAAAACATGCTTTGCCGCAGCAGTTTGCATTCCAAAACTGTTTGGAAACGATTGTTCAATCAATTTATGGCTTTTTTTTATTTTAATTTTTATTATCATGATAATTTAATAAAGATTTTTAATAATAAATCTAGTAATCAGGAATTTTTTCATTGCTGGCATAACATGCACAAAGAGCTAATTAAATTAATAAATATAATAATTATATTTTTCTCTACATAATATTTTTTCCCTCACAGACAGCACACACCGTACTATAGTGAGTATTATGTTTATTATGCCTACCTATCTTTAAATATCTTGTAATTCCCTTGTATGCAAATAAACGTTATTATATTATTATTATATAATTTTTGATATTAATAATAATCTCAATATTTTTAATAATACTAATAATATGGTCTACACTGTTAAAAACTTTCCTTGAAAATTCAAATAAAAACAATGCAACATTTCTTAGATGAACTTGTGCATATTATATTTAACAGAAGCAAAACAACACTTCCTTTGCACAATCAATAATATTATAACATTAGAAACAGTAAATTTGGAAATATAAAACCGCAGGCGAAATACCCATAAACCAGATTTCAATGCTATTTGTAATAAATTGTAGATGTAAATTAAATAGACATTAAGTAGATAACGAGCTTTTAATGCAAGGAGTCTGATTAAAATTTCTAGTATAGTAGATTAGTAGTCTAAGCAATTCATACGGAGTGAAGTAAAAGTATACTGAATAATTTCACAAGAGGGGATATAAAATCCTATTCTATATTTTTAAGTACAATCCGATATATTTTAAATCTGTAGTAAAAAGTGTTGTGTTTTCACAAAAGATGGCGGCTCAACAGCAACGTCAGTTCATCTCTATCAATATGTTTTTCTCGAATTTTACACTAGATTCTCAAAGAAAGGTTTCACTGGAACTAATGTCCTTTGATAATTTAATACCTGAAACAGTAATCTGATGGAACCTCTTAACATCCCAGCCATTTTCTTTAAAATATGCGCTTTAGAGCTAATTCCAGTACTTTGTCAGTTCTTCTATCTCTCATGTAAACAAGGTATCTTTCCTTCCAAATGAAAGATTCCTTGAGTGCAACCCATACCAGATATAGGAAAGAAAACGGAGCAAACTAACTACTATACCTTTTAAATTGACAGGAATATCTTCAAATATCGAAAATATGAAACGATGCAATCGAGAAATTTTGAGAATCCCAAACTAGACTTTTTTTAGATAGATTTTCACATCTTTGAAGCATTTGATAAATTATTGCATCAAGGTGTACTAAATAAGTTACCATATTATGGGCTTGTTAGATCAATGGTGGATGGATATGAGATTTTCCCTCTAGCTACTTACTTTATGTTGTAATTCACAGAGTCTCATCAGAAACTTTCTGTACCAACTCGAGTTACCACCAACTTTGTTCCTTTGTCAAATTACCTACCTGACTATTAAGAGAAAGACTGAGAAAAAGTCGTGGAATTAGGTTGAAATAAACTTACTAGTTTATTCCCATTTTATACAGCGCGCGTATAAAGTTTCGAAACCCGGAAAAATGTTTGTTCCTGTAGGAATTTTCGAAAAACGCCGGGAGAGGTGAAATTGATTCGTTTTAAAAGGCACATTTTGAGACCATTTTCATTTTTCTACCTTTCTCCGCTTTAAAGTTATGACGTCACAGCAATTTTTTTTAAATACAACCCCCCTTTTTTGGTGGATTTGGATAGATCATAAAATTCCAATTTCAGAATTAAATGTGTAAGTTTTTTTGGCTTATTAGTTCCCGAGATATTAATTTTTAAAAGTAAAACATGATAGACGTAGAATTGTACTATTTTGTAGTGATAAAAAAAGTTATACCAAGAAAAAGGAGATTGGGTATGTTTCTTATCGTATTTGGAATAGGCAGAAAAGGCAAACCAATCACTGGCCTCGTGATAATTTTATTTGAAAAAGAGGTAAACTTTTACTTACAGTAGGTATTTTGTTTCGTTCGATTTATCGTATCATTAAAGTAGATTTCAATATGTTTCGACGTTTTTCGGAGGCAGAAAGAATAGAAATTTTTATCATAAGGGGTTGTGGTGACAGATAACGTACCTACGAAGAAGTGTGCATTTATTTTAATAATAAATATCCGCTTGCAGAACCTCTTCTTAAAACGTCTGTTAGTAAAATCATAAAAAAGTATGAAGATTTGGGGCAGCTATCCATGTAACACTGCAATCAGAATTTTATGATCTATCCAAATCCACCAAAAAAAGGGAGTTGTATTTAAAAAAAATTGCTGTGACGTCATAACTTTAAAACGGAGAGAGGTAGAAAAATGAAAATGGTCTCAAAATGTGCCTTTTAAAACGAATCAATTTGACCTTTCCCAGAGTTTTTCGAAAATTCCTACAGGATCAAAAATTTTTCCAGGTTTCGAAACTTTATACGCGCACTGTATGTTCTTCTAAGTCTACTAATGTTAATCGTTAAACACAATGCAGTATGTTTGTCAAAAATCTAATAAAATGAAGCAAACATCACCATGTCAGACAAACTAATGAATGTTTGGATTGATAATCTCTCTTGGCACTTTCAGTAAAAAAAACTTGGTTTTCTTTATAAGGTTAAATGCTACTTTCTCCACAACTGTAATTACTGTTGCCATATAAAGCATAAATACGTTCTGGTTGAGAATATAGCTTACATATTTGCCCCAAGAACGAAACCGAAACTTTAAAGTCAATCTAAAATAGAGCTTTACAAATGGTTAGTGATGCAGCTCTGACAAGCTCGATAACTACTTTGCAACATCGTCCCACTGGTTATCTTTATAGGTATTTTCATAAAGATTGAAGTTAATAGCATAAACGGTGATATTGTGCTATCAGATACAGTGTAAAATTACCGTAAATCGTAAATTATTAAAAACTTGAAATAATTTTATAACGTTATGGTTTTGAGGTCGCTGAATTCAAATTTAGGGATCATCGATCTTGGCAGTCAACTGTAGAAATTCTTAATCCGACGTCAGATTTAAATACAGCAACCAGAAAAATATAACGTCGTTTTTCAAGATCATTAATATAAACTACGCGGCAATTGAACTCGAACACCTTGAATTTTGGACAGTTTTTCAAAGTATGTAACTCAAAAACTAATAGATCGATTTTGCTCAAATTTTGACAGGTGTGTGACTGTTCCTTTGGCCTTTTAATTTTCAGTTAGCGATCCATTTTTACCTACTTGCTCCAAGATACAGGGTCAAGAAAAAGTTCGTGTTTTTTTGACAAAATTTTAAGACACTCCAATTTTGCATGTAGAGAGGTTAGGTAGATATTCGATGTATAGTAAAGAAGAGTACCTTAGTACCTCGCGACGGTTTTGAGTTTTTGTAGATATCATGGCCCACTACAATGATACAGATATTTTTCTGATTTTCGATAAAATTTTTCAGAAACATACACGTCGCAGCAAGGGCGACTGTGTGTTACAACGGAGACCCCATATGATTATTTTTCAATTATACCGAGTGTTTATCTGATAAGCATTTACAAGAAAATAATACATTAGTAGTAATTTTCAAAAAAATTAAACGTTAACCATTCAGTCTACCATATTTCAGCTCGTATTTCCATATTTTGACATCTACGATAGATTATTAAAATTCTAACACTCGGTATAATTGAAAAATAATCATATGGGGTTCCGTTGTAACACACAGTCGCCCTTGTTGCGACGTGTATGTTTCTGAAAAATTTTATCGAAAATCAGAAAAATATCTGTATCATTGTAGTGGGCCATGATATCTACAAAAACTCAAAACCGTCCCGAGGTACTAAGGTACTCTTCTTTACTATACATCGAATATCTACCTAACCTCTCTACATGCAAAATGGGAATCTCTTAAAATTTTGTCAAAAAAACACGAATTTTTTCTTGACCCTGTATCTTGGAGCAAGTAGGTGAAAATGGATCGCTAACTGAAAATTAAAAGGCCAAAGGAACAATCACACACCTGTCAAAATTTGAGCAAAATCGATCTATTAGTTTTTGAGTTACATACTTTGAAAAACTGTCCAAAATTCAAGGTGTTCGAGTTCAATTGCCGCGTAGTTTAGATTATTATAGGTTTTTGAATTGTTAATGTTGATTTAACAGCTGATTGGCAGCTGTCAACTACCAAAATCATCAATTTACCAATTAGAACAATAGAGATAAGTATTTCATAAACATCTTTTCCAATTAGGTATTTAGGAAAAAAATTAAGGCAATAACACAAAAAGATATTCTTAGGGTGATTGCTGATCCTTTGGCCACATTGGGCACCATATTGGATTTGCTCTTTTACATTTAGACAATGTCAACTAACTTAGACAATGATTTTATTGAATTATTCAGTTTTTCCCTTATTCTGACCAAAATTTTGAAGCTGCCCTTTTGAAAAACAAAATTTAGGCAGCAAAACTAAATTCAACGTACCCAATCCCAAATTATGTTAATTTTTATCAAAAATTGGCGTGGTGATAGATTTTTGACACCTATTTTTACAATAGACCTGCCATGTGATGGCAGACAGACCGACAGATAGGTATGTAATAGTTTTAAAATACAATTTTTAGACTCGGGTGTAAAATTTAGTATAATTTTCTGCTAAGAGTATACTGAAAAACCTATACAAAATTTTTGAAGACACTTCATAAAATCAAAAAGGTATAATTCCGCTGAAATTGCCATATATTTCAAATTTTATGTAAGTTGATTGTACTAGATAACAAAAATGCTAAGGATGAATGCAAATTAACTGAATTATAACTACCACAATACTTGTCACAAGTGAGACTTGAAGAGAAGAAGCAATTACTGCATTGCAAATAATTTGATGTCTCATGCTATAGGGTTGTAAAGGTCATGCAGTGCGACTAAAGCAGACGCAACCCCTAACGCTCGGCTTGGCTGGCTCCAAATAAAAAGACTATCTTGTTGCTACACGGCTAGTTATTTCAATTGTTTGAATGCTCGTACTGATCTGCTGTCTTTTTATGTTTTCGATTCAAATTTAACGGATGAATAAATTAAGATCGTGGATACAAAAACCAGAAGATTCTTTATTAACATCTATAAAATTAATATTCTACACTTTGTTCCAAAAATCTATATTGGAATATAAGAAAATAATAATTTTTTTCCTTTATTTTTAATAAATCTTGACGAGAGAGTTTATCATAATAAACATATCTGTAGGTAGAGTTGGAAATATAAATTTGCACAACAAAATTATATATATGTATATTATAAGTTATAAATTAAAACGAAAAAATATAAATAGGTAGGTATATAGAGATGCGAATTTTTACTCCACAAGAATATTGATTGTGGTAATAAAGCCTATATTTTATAAACATTTATACTAACAAACATGAGTTTAATAGTTGTGAGGTAGGTACACAATTTTAATATTATATCTAGGATATATGAATAATGATATACCTATTTATTAAATGAAGGTATACTTATTATACGTGGACTATTGAAGATGGAAGATATCTTATAATTAAAAGTCAATCAGTCAAATTTTTTGTCGCTACCGTCATCAATCATGAACTTATACATTGTATTTCATCGTTTGCCATTGACTACCAACAGGTCTACACATCCTGCCTCCTGTTATCCTTTCCTGTCTCGATGGTGGCTGGAGTTTACCCCGTATTGATCAGGACTCAGGACCAGACGTACACTTTCACTCCTACTGCAAGTTCCCCGAACGGTTTAATCCCAACAATACATATCTCTCTCTCCTACTTTCACTTCCGTCTGAACCGTGATTATACAGGGTGGAACTTGAAAGTTGAGACATTTTTAAGAAATGCGCGTGTACATCTATATGAAATGTTAACGGATTTGCTCTTAATTGATACTGGTATTTGCGTAGCCAATTAATATCGTTTTACGTTTTCATAAATGTCTACTCGACCGACCGACGCACAGTAGGAAAATATTTTTTCTCCGTTCAAATTAAAATTCCGGAATTAAAAACTGTCGCCATAAACTTACATTTTTTAATAATTTTATCGATGAAGTTTACATGATAACCGTTACCCATTTCCATATAATTTAGTAGACGACGAAGTAAAAAAGTAAAACTAGACATTTTGTGTTAGGCATTTTATCGCCTTTATCTGCATTAGGTAGAAGAAAAATTATCTGTTCACAAACAGTTCAATAATTTGTGGGTTTTACCTTTTTTGTTACGAACATTACTAAAAGTTTTGTGGAAATTTGTTTTCTGTACTTTCTCTGGCAAATCCTGCAGAAAAATCGGAAAGGGATTGTATTGCACTTTAAATATTTGTCAATATACCTTCAGAAGTAGAGAAAAATTTAATCCGTTTCCAGCGAGTGCGTTCTTTATGAAAGATCTGAAGAATTATTTTTCACAATGTTGACGACTGTCTTCCAGGGAATATTTCATTTTGATAAATCATAAATGTTTTTCTTTGCTTTTTATATGTTCTTAACAAATTTCACGTAGCTTGTTAAAATGTTGGTCTAAACTATTTTAAAGAATTTTACCAGGAAGCGAACTAAAATTAAACATAACACATTAATAGAAGATAGTGTATTGTAGACAGATAAACTAAATATAATTAATATTAATATTCAGTCATATTTTATTTCGTCTTTGTTTTGCAAAGAAAATCAAAAACAGGTTATTTAGTAGGTATATAAAATTTGCCATATTTCTGCAATATTTTTAATTTTTTACGCGTTGTTTGACAGAGCTATGACGTCATCGATATATTTTTTTAATAAGTATTATTATTTATAGATTCTACATGAATAACTAATTTTAAAAATCTATCACATTTATAATCTAAAATTGATGATTTGGGAGCAATAGACATTTGAGAATAGTATTTTTTGAACTGTAAAATCAGTTGAAGAAAAAAGCGAATTTCACTTCACGTTCTTTACAGGCACAACCTGAAGAATAGTTTTTTTAACTTTGCTGTAAAATAAAAAAAATTAAGTTTATAAAAATATTCGTCTTTTCAAGTAAGAACTAAATTGACTTATTCCTCAACTACATTATGTACTCATGACTTTTATCTTTTAAATTGAACTCAATCATTGAAGATGTTCTTGTGTTCGATGCATATTTCGATAAAGTATCCTTCAATTTTCTATTTACATAGTTATTTTTGTCAGCCTATTGGTTACCAGATTTTCCAGATGTACTACTGGGTGCAGCAATTTAAAAGTCGCCCAGTGTATAGCTAGCTATCCTAGGACATACGTATTAATTAAAGAAACTCAGCTCTTAAGCGTCCAGTTTTATTTTCATTAGATACGTGCTTTCGTATCTTGGATCTTTTTCAAGAGTAGGTATAATGACTTGCCGCAACATGTGTGGAGGCAAAATAACACTACTAGAACATTAAAAATTAAATTTCATTAACTTGGAGTAATTCAATAATGTTTCACAAACAGCCACCACCGATTGAAGTTAGTTTATGTTATCCATGGGATCCTTGTTCCATTTTTATTCCTTTGTTAATAAATCAATTTATGTTGTATATTTTTACATGTAACGCAAATAGAATTTCTTCGTATACCGCTTTTGTTATGAATTTGTTGCGATATATATAAAAGTATATATGATTTTGTTTTACAAGCAATGAGCTAATCATAATTAGCGGTTTTTTGAAGCAAAAGTCACGCAATAGGATTACTCTTCATTGTTTGTGTTTACCATCTACCTGGTATCATTAATAAGACCCGTATTATTTCAATATCATAAATTTATATAAAAATATATTGATATGACTCGATATATTGTGCGCATGATAGTCGAGTAGGTAAATGCGTTGATACATACTAACTTGACGAAGATCGATGGTTCGAATCCATCCACAGGCATATTAAAAATTTATTTCCGATTTGCTTCAAATTTGCATGGATAGAGAATTGTCGATGGCTTAGATGTGGTTTGGATTGCGTAATAAACTGTAAGGTGTCGTCTCTCTTTACAAAAAATTATAGGATTTTCTGGCAATTATTTGGGTGATTAGAGAGGCGGTTAAGAAAACATTTTCTTTTAGAAAACACTTCGTAATATTGTATTCTAAACCGCTTCATCCTGGAACAGTTTTATCAGCTATGTCTTTTCATTGGATAATAGTTATATACGAGTATACTGGCTGTTGCAGAATTTGGCGATCAGGAATAATGCCGGTGAGCAATCGGAAATATCTCTTGGTGTTCTCGAGATTTTTGATAAAAAGAAATTTGGTTTTTAGTTTTTTCCGGAGCTATTTGAAGGAATATGGAAAAACTAAAAACACTTTTTCATTGGCAGTTTTTATCCTTTACAAGATAGAGCAAAAGGGTTTTTTGTAAAACGTTTCATCTATTCTATTATTTTGTTGTAAATATTACGTGCATAACATTCAATTCAGAATTAAAAAGCACAATGAACATACAGGAGGTTGTCCTTTTTATACAACGTTAACTGGTATACAATACAAGAAACATAAGTTTTTTAATTAAATATTGTGGAATTCAAATTAAAATGAACACTCTCTATTAAAGTCACCTTATTATGACAAGATAATCTTTATCCAATGTTTTTTACATTAATATACCTACAGCGTAAATGAAAAGTATGGAAACTCATTTACAGTTTTTATTTTTAAATATTTTAATTCATATACCTTAACAATATTAGTATTACTCAACATGAGAACTACCAGCACATTGCGCATTGTTTTAATCTTCTAAAGTCCACGTAGGTGGAGGGTGGAGGCCATCATTTCTTGATGTATGTTTGCAATTTCATCTCTATCAATCGCGTCTGTTATTTGCGTATCGGCCGTGTATCGTTCAGTATTTTTCATTATACCATAAATACTTTAATATTTAATAATGATTTGTAAGCCTTGCACTTTTCTTCAATTAATTTATCGGCCTAGGCCGATATTGGTGTTATATCAATGAAGAATAGAGTAATGATAAATTTTATCGGCCTATATTGGTGTTATATCAATGAAGAATAGAGTAATGATAAACCATAATATCAGAATGGTATAATGGAAAATATATTATCGTATTAGAAAAAGGTATACAGCATTAACTTTTAAATTTTTATGTTTCAGGCTTTTCAAATTTTAATATTTCTTAATGCCAGTTTTCTCCTAAACCAATAATACCTACTTGTAGCTTACTCCATTTTTTCATTTTTCAGTTTCCACTAACCTGAGAATTTTTCACTTATTTAACTGCGGCTTTTTTTAAAGAAAAAAATGAAAACAAAATTATTACCTACAAATATTGTTTACTCCACACTCTGTATAAGAACCAGATAATTTTTTACTTTCTGGGTTAATACCTATACTATTTACTTAAATATCTCACAATATACAAATTTCTTAAATTCCAAGATTTCATTTCCCAGCAGTCCAATTGTAGATAAAAAAACATACATATCAGATGATAAATAAGAAAAATGCAAGGGCTTTTGTGTTATCACTTTTTTAGGTTGTAGTTGATGGAACCGTATTAGGAACAATCTTTACAGTCTTATTCTTCTATTTGTTACTTCTCCTTTACACTTTTCAATTTCGTGTAAACTCTACCTTTCAGTGCTGTAGCGGAATTATATCAATATCGATATTATAAATGACAAGCTATCTTAAAAGGATAAAATTATTTGCATTGTTTAGAAATATAAGCTGCCAGTGAACAATTATAATTTTCCAGAATTGAGCAGAACTTTTATACTTTAAAATATTTCTATCCATATTTTCGGCTTTCCAGGAAAATTATCGACACAGAAATAAAAGGCAAAAAAGAGCTTTAGTCCCCTAAACCCACGCGTGTAGAATACATTGTAATTTTGTTCAAAGTTCATTGCACTCTAATGAGAAAAATATTCCTCCAGTTTCGACAAAATTCAATCGTACAAAGTGTACAAAATAAATCTAGAAGAAAACTAGAATCTTTGACTATATTTCATAAACGTAGTCGAGATTCAATTTTATTCTTATCCGCTACTTTAACACATCTAATAGGCCATTTTGGTAATTTTTAAGAACTGTATTGATAATAGACTTTCTTTAACGCGTTAATTACTACGTTTCCTTATTTTTGGTTAGTCTTTCCGTCATTCCGTCCTTCTTCCATGTGTTGCTCGTGTGGAGTCCATAGAAAACCGAGACCGTGTGTGGCACACCATTGTCCGTTATCTTTTGTTCGTTAACAAAACGCAGAATATCAGCATGTTAGTACAAACTTTATGAAGTTACCCATTGGTTTTTCCCCGGCGTAATCAAATTTAGTTAGCAACACCACGCGATGTGTTTTATCCCTACTGAGACCGTGGAAATTTATTATGCCGAGACGCGCGTTTCTAATCGAGAGTTGGTTTCCCTGTTTGTCTTGATAATTTAAGTATTCTCCCATGAAGAAATGAGGTAGACGTATAGATCTGGAGAGTTTACAGCATATAATTTGGAAATCCTTCTGAATATTGTCTGAATTTTGACAAAAAGTTGCTGGTAACGTTAACAGGTTAAAAAGTTGAAAGTATCTTGTTACCAAAATTATAAGTTTTTAATAATCGAAAACCACATTAAAATCGATTGAGTAATTTAAAAAATAGTCTAAAATTAGCAGTGTTTCAATTTAAACAATGGTATTAGTTATAAGTGTCTCGTTTAATTTGTACGTTTGTACACATTAAAATGCTGTTTTCTTTATTTTTTTTACCTAACTTATAAATAGTTTGCTTGAATACAATGTACATTGTACATAAAAAACTAGATAATGTTTTGATTTAGATAAGACACAGTATTAAGGTTTGTTTGGTTAATAATTAAAATACTTTTTTTTAAATGAAGTCATTATTTAGTGAATTTTATTTGTCGACAAATTAAACTGCTGCTTCAAGCTGAGGCAATCTATATTTTTTTTATGTAATCCCATACCATTCTATCTCATTCCATCCTATTACTTAACTTATTCTATTTTATTCAAGTTTTCCATTACTTTTTCAAACTGATAAATTTTCTTCTTCGTGTTACTTAATGTTCATGTATTTTAATTGAAAATTTGAAATTTTTTTTGAGCATCATTAAGTATTTAAATCATCAAGTATTTAAATTAAACTGCTGCTTCAAGCTGAGGCAATCTATATTTTTTTTATGTAATCCCATACCATTCTATCTCATTCCATCCTATTACTTAACTTATTCTATTTTATTCAAGTTTTCCATTACTTTATCAAACTGATAAATTTTCTTCTTCGTGTTACTTAATGTTCATGTATTTTAATTGAAAATTCGAAATTTTTTTTGAACATCATTAAGTATTTAAATCATCAAGTATTTAAATGTCTCTCCAATTAAGAAATAACGACGGCGAGGCAAAAAGTTCTTAACTGCCTACTTTAATTCAATCATGTACAAGTCCGTTTCTTCGGTAATCGAAATACTATAGTGGTTAGTTAGAAAAATTTGTTTTTTTTCTAATTGGACAAACTAAATAAAATAAATTCCTAAATAAATATTTGTCAATTGTACGGATATTCTCACACTTTATTGATCCGTACCCCCTATTCAGTAATTGATCGTGCCATGCCTGTTGGGTGATGTGTCCAAATAACTAAATAAAAGCTATAACTCTGGAGCAGGAAATATATACAAAGCCATTATAATATAGTAAAATATTTTTATTTCAAAAGTTTAAATTTCAAGAAGTAACTTATTTAAAAAAAAATTAAGACAGCATAGGTATTTATTAAATATATTGATGTTACTTTGGAAACTCATTCAAAGCCGCCGTATTTCCCGCATTTATATTCTATATTTAAAGCGTGTATTGAATTTCACTGTATTGATGTAGTTAACATTCATTAAATTTATCATATAATTTGTTTTTAATTAGTTTTAATTTGAAACCAGAGCGTAGTTTCATTAACAATGAAACACGATGTAAGTTCTCGCTAGTAATCAGTGTTTTAATTATCTTTGTCATGGATAGCAGTGATTTTACACTACAGTGTGGATACTTTAACTGGAATAAATTTTGTAACTGATATAAAAGTTTTTCTGTAAAAAATCCTAAAACACGTCAAATTTGGTTTATTTTCAAACGGAGGAGAGTAACCATTTCTAACTTTTTTTTTCCAAACGTAATGGTATGTTGACACTTTATTTGAAAACTCATTTTGAGAGGAAAATATTTTAGGAAAATCGGTGAGTGGCACTTGAGTAGTGTTACTTATTTGTATCGTTTTCAGCAATAGATTGTGTTATTGTTTAGTCTCATCCCTCACATGATTCCCGGCATCATGTCTCAATTTTATTATACTTTGTCTAATTGTAAGGGTAGTAACTATTCACTACGTTTGGGCTACGTTTGATTAAGTAAGAACAAGAAAACAACCCAAGTAACTATATAAGTAGTGCCAAAAAGAATAGATAGTAAACTCAGGGGGAACTAGTTGTGGTTTTCATCTCTGGTAGGCGGATAAAACTTGATATATTTTTCTCAATTATATGGGATTATATGGTAAAAAAAGCTGCCGCTTCTGTATTCCATAACAGCTAAATACTTTGAAGAATTGCTGGTGAATGTTTTGATTTACTGACTACTCTTTTTGGCCCTACTATAAATACAATTTAATTGGCAACAACAATACAAAACAATAACCGCTCAATTGCAAATTAGATCTGCCTTGATTTAAACGTCTAAATAAGTTCTATTAAGTAAAGCATTTTTTGAACTAATTTTATATAGGTTGTAAAATTGCAAATGACAGATGAAAACTAATTTGAAAGTGTCTTTAAATAGAGATGAGCAAGGCTTCTACATAATAGTTACTACAAGAAATTAGCAATAAAGTAAGGAATGCACACTATTAATATTTCTTTTTATATTAAAGAGTGTTTAAAAGAAGAATATAGTGTATATTTTGAACATATTTTATTGTAAACAGCGTTTAACCTAAACTGCAATATAAAATTAAAACGTTTTTAGTTTTAATCACGTAAACCTTTGAAATGTTTGGAAAATAAATGATGCATTGCATTTCTCTTGAAATAAATTTTCAAACGACCGACGTGTCAGGTGACGCACCCTTACATTTGAAATTAAAAGTTTGGGGTAGTTGCATCCCTCCAGTTAACGATAAACTAAGAATAATACCGATAAAATGTAAAATTGACGTATTTTAAAATATTGCATCAGTTACAGAATTTATTCCAATTAAAGTTTCCACGCTGTATACTAATCATAACAAAGCATGAAGCGTGTATAAACAGAAAAAAATCCAATATCAAATTAATCGCTTTGATTAAATTATAGGTTAACGTAGACATAAATGTAAAATCTGATTAATTATAATTAATTGTAAAGTTCCTAGCAAATTAATAAGATTAATGTTATTTTATTTAAATAATTGTACACGTTACTATATTCAATTTGTTAGAGTATGAGAGCTATACTGTTTAATTTGAAATAACACCTAAAAAATTGACACCCAGAAATCCGTTTTTCAGTTATTTTGGAGAAATTGAATTTTTGGGTATCTAATTCTATTTTTTCTGGCTTTAATAATAAAGTTTTTTTTAACAAATTTATAGATTACGTTACCAATTATTTATTCTACGTTTAGTCTTCGAGCAATCGTCAGCCTCATTTTTTAAATACGGTCCTGATTTCTAATATTAAATTATAGAAGCCCTTTTTATTCCTAATCAACAATATACTATACATTATGGTTCAATTATGTTTCGGGTCTGCTTTGATCAACGTCCAGAGATTTTTATGTTGCAGGCCTGAATGTCTCATAATTTTATAAAAATATGTTCATGTTGGGCATTTTTAAATGCCATTAAAATATTGAAATGCACTTCGTAAAGTCCGAATTATAAAACATCCAATGAAACAACTAATTATATGTGATCCATTGTTGAATATAGAATAAACGTGGCTTCTAAATCTTGATATCAGATAATTTTAATAGTATTTAAAAAATTAAGATGAATACTCGAAGACGAAACGTCAAATAAAAATTTTTTAAGGGTCGGTCACGCATGCATAAGAGCTATTAAGACGAGCGGTCAGAATAATTGAGAAACAATGCACCAACTCAAGTAATAAATTGCACACGCAAATTATAAAGTTTGTGGAAGGATCGAACTGTCCATTGGGCGTTACCCAACAATAGGTTTTACTTATATTTGCAAGGTGGCACCAATTATCAACAATAAAATTCTTGTTGGCAAGGGCACAGAAGTGTTGGGATAAAAAAAACCGCTTGAACAAATTTTAATTTTTTCTTTCATAGTTTTATGTAGTAAGGATCATAGAATTGCGCTAAAAAAAGATTTTCTTATTTTAATGCATACCAAGCCGTTATATTTTTGATTATTTTTCGTTGATTCGAATGACTTTTGAAGGATATATCTGGATAATTCTCTATATTTTAAATAACAAAATTAAGAAAACGGCTTTGCTGCGGAATGTGTAATTATGTTTTCTTCAATTGTGTGTAACATTTTTAATCATAAGATAAATATTTAATTTACAACATCGAAACTTCTAATACGGTGTTAATAATACTTATTTCACAGCGAAACGGACCCTTAAAAGGTTAAGAGTAAGTAAGACCTGTTGTTGGGTAACGCCCACTGGACTTTTCGATTTTCCACAAATTTTATATTTTGCATGTGCAATTTATTACTTGAATTGCATTGTTTTTCAATTATCCCGATTACGCGTCTCTATAGCTTATGCATGCGGGACGGACCCTTAACATAATTTTTAATTTCAATAAAAGTTGATACAAATACGTTTTGTCAGTTTTGCTTTAACTTTCAGAAAAAATAGCATTAAAAATGTAAAAATTCAGTTCTTTCAAAATAACGCAGAAACTAAATATCATGTCAAGGATTACTAAGTATCATTTTGTTACTCCTTTAATTACGCATGGCTCCTTATAACCTCCAGTTATTGAAAATCTTATAAAAGGGTTTTTCCTCGTACTAGATTGAAAATTCAATTTTTAAATACTTAATCAACCCTGGCAAACAGGTTAATTTATCAAAACATCAATTAGAACAGCTGGTGTAACCCATAACGAGGTAACTAATGCTACCCTAGATAGAAATCAATATTGTCTAATATACAAAGAAACTGAATAAATTTTAGCTGATTTCCGTGTCGGATTTAATGTAGGGTGTGTGTATAATAGAATACAGTAAATCATAACAACCACTTTCCTTAAGGTGTTTACGTTTTCGGTAAAGGAACAAGATTGAATCTGAATTTACAGAACTGAACACAGATTTATTTCGCTCATATGTATAGGTGTAAATGGGATTACGAATTGCATCCGTGTTGTCAATATCGATATCGAGTTGGAATGATCGAGAAGGTTCTAGCGGCTCATTTTCCGTTAGTTCAAAATATCGCTTACAACAGTGAACGAAAATCGTATAGAGTAAAATGATATGATATTTTTACTACTATAATCAGTGACTTCATAGGCTGTGTTATTGTTATTTTATTAAAATTTCCATGGTTCACTCCATTCCATTCACGGTTAAAATTGTTCGACCTCCAAGTTCAATATTTGAAATCAATTTTTTATATTCACAATTACCTGTAATACCAATTCAGGCACATAAATTATATTTTAACAATTGATGTCACATAATTACTATACTACCGTAAGAGAATGGTATCTGATATAAAATTAAAGTAAAACCACTAAACACAAATAAAGGTCAAAAATGATAGTTTGTGGTTTCGTTACATGCACACATGTTATATAATGCATTATTAAATGTAGCTCCTATCAGATATTCTATATACTAAAATTACTATAAACTTTACATGTTAACTAAAACCTTGGGATCATTTCCATGGCTGATCGTTACGCTTCAGCCATTGAAATTCACCCACGATTAGCTGCTAAAAGTCATTAACACTTGCTAGTGGAAATTTTATTGTGAGCAGGTTTGAAAAAGCAATATCATGGCAATTGTCTCAGGATAGCTTTGGTTAACTTTCTGGTTCCACGACCATTTCAGATCAATGCTTACCCCTCGTTATAACTATAACAGTTCGGCTTCTTCTCACGTAATAATCGTATAGTTCTCTCAT
The DNA here is from genome assembly GCA_963680705.1 of Rhagium mordax. NCBI lineage: Eukaryota > Metazoa > Arthropoda > Insecta > Coleoptera > Cerambycidae > Rhagium > Rhagium mordax. Next base: position 100,199,116 of record OY796656.1, on the reverse strand, counting down.
GTAACAATTATATTTTCATTCGTTGTTAAAATCAAGGACAAATAATTAATGCTTTTAAACTTCATGTAATAATTTCATAATTTAAATAAAAGCAACTTATCAAATTTGTAATTTTAGTTTTATTGCATTATTACATCTGGCAAATATAATTGATAACACAGCTCTGCAGAGTTAAGCTGTTTCAAAAATAGGAGGTGTTTCTAAAGTAATTTTTCGTGTAAAATCCGAATCTAGCTGCAGAATTTACCCATCACGTCAGGATTTTGAGATACAAATTTGAGTTTAAATTATTAAAAAATGACTTTTTTGCCATATTTGAGGTTATGTATAGGAAGTAAAATAAATTTCAGCTCATTTCTGCTGGTTGCATCATCTAGTACTCGCACTATCTTTCAGGAGACCTTTCCTATTCAAAATGAATTTTAGATTGCCCATCTACGACTTCTCTTATCGGAGTTGTGGCTTTTTAAAGATAAATAAATTTGAATATTTATAAGAGTTGCTAAATAATTATCAGAGATTGAGTTTAAATTAAAAATGTAATTCACTGCATAGCTAGAAATTATAATATATTCAAGTCAGGATGGTTTAACGACTATTTGCTATGATTCTTTATTATCAGAATGTTGTCGGAGATATGCACTTGCACACACACCTGAGGAGCTCTGAAGGGGCAACCCCTGAGACACCTTGTCTCGGCAACCCCAAAAATACAACTGCCTGCAACACTTTATTCCATCACCCAACTGCGGTCGCGACTTTTCTATTGTCAGTAAAATTTTATATTAGGTTGCTTATTCCAGTTTCCCGTAGCATAAACATATCATTATACTTTGTTGCCCTAATAATTATGAAATTAATGTACTGGGTGTTGCAGTAAATACTAAGTATTTAAAATAATTTGCAATTTGTCACAATATGATATATTTTCTTCCGTGGAGACGGAGTTAAATTCGCACATTCTGAGAGAAATTTTGTCGTTCAATTTTAACATTATACGACATGATCGAAACTTTGTATTTAAAGTACGATTAAAGAAGGGTGTGTCCTTATTGCGTTAAATAAACGGTAATTATGTGCAGAGCTTAATCTTAATTTTAATTCATGATATTCTTCCTCAAATAGATATCGTTGAACTGACTTTTCATTTTCAATGGATTTTTGTTTTCGTTATTTATATGTATACCATCTAATGTGTCATATTATGACTCCTGTGAAATCCTGTTTTGAACTCATCGAGTCTATTTAAACGACGAGAATATTTGTTATTTTTTAGGGGTTTTTAATATGCAGAATATAACAAATTGTACAGGGTGATCATTTGAAAAGTCTACTTTTTAAACCCTTTTATTTTGCTTAAAAATATAGCTAGTAAGAAAAATAAAAAATAGATCTGTAGCGCTGTAACGTTTCAATAAAAAACAATATCCATCATATTTTACGAACGAAATAAAAAATATTATTAAGCAAAAAGAAAACTATAGAAAATTAAAAACCGTTTCAGAATTTTGTAACACTCAGTTTATAAGCACAAGAAGAAAATTAAAATCACTTATTCGAGAGGCTTATCATTCTTATCTACGTCAGATTGAAAATAATATTCGAACAGATGTTAAAACATTTTTTAATTATATTAAAGAGAAAAAGTCAACGTGCTCTAATTCTATAGCTTTCTATAACGATAATGAAATTATTCCTGTGAATGATATCCCGGACGCATTTGGCAAATATTTTTTATCCGTTTATTCAGATTCGCCGGCATCTTATAATGAACCAGCTGATGATGGTGTTAACAACTATGATATGTGACATATAACTGCCATAAGTGAAACAGATTATGATATTTTACAATTCTCTTTCTTTGCTTGATATGCATTGTTTATAAATGACTTTGTTTAGGCTTTATACAAGCATAATAACAACAAACATATCCAAACTGATATACTTATATTGATGTTTCATCTCTAAACATGCTATTATTAAATTCATTGGACTTTCTTTAATACATGATGAATACTGGATTAAATATCATAAAATTCAAAACGTCTAAAAACAAATTATTAAAAAAATTTTTCAACTTACCACAAATTCATTTATTATGGTCAACAATTAAAAAACGAAGTCCACAAGAAGATGTACATATTCTTTCGCTCTTACAAGCTCTTCAGGTGAACGATTAATCTCGCAAAGATTATTTTGCGAGATTAATCGTTCACCTGAAGAGCTTGTAAGAGCGAAAGAATATGTACATCTTCTTGTGGACTTCGTTTTTTAATTGTTGACCATAATAAATGAATTTGTGGTAAGTTGAAAAATTTTTTTAATAATTTGTTTTTAGACGTTTTGAATTTTATGATATTTAATCCAGTATTCATCATGTATTAAAGAAAGTCCAATGAATTTAATAATAGCATGTTTAGAGATGAAACATCAATATAAGTATATCAGTTTGGATATGTTTGTTGTTATTATGCTTGTATAAAGCCTAAACAAAGTCATTTATAAACAGATTATGACAGCCATAAAAAAACTTAAACCAAAACGTACTGCTGGATCCGATGGTATACCACCATATTATGTTCTAAAAGGTTGTGCTGAGTACTTTAAAATACCTCTTTTATATATTTATAACTTAATTATAAAGTGTGATACATTACCGAATGTATGGAAGATATCGTTAATAACTCCCGTTTATAAGTTAGGTGATAAATTTTAATCTAACATGCAAAATTATAGACCAATAGCGGTACTTCCAGCACCTGCCAAACTTTTAGAACAAATATTGTACACATTTCTATGTAATCACCTTAGTAAATTCATAAATGAAAGCCAACATGGTTTTGTTCCTAAACGGTCGACTTCTACTAATCTGCTTAACTATACTCATTATATTCTCGAATCTTTTGAGGCCGGGGTGCAAGTTGACGCGGTATATACCGACTTTAAAAAGGCTTTTGATAAAGTTGATCATGATATATTACTAAAGAAACTGTGTAGTTGTGCTGTTACAGAGCCGTTAATAAAGTTAATATCTTCATATTTAGTGGACAGAAAATTTATTGTCAAGTATAATGGAATTTATTCTAATGAATATAGTGCCAATTCAGGTGTACCCCAGGGTTCAAATCTGGGACCATTATTATTTCTCTATTTTATTAACGATATGCCCGACAACTTTTCTAATTCTAGATGTTTGTTATTCGCAGACGACTTAAAAATATTCAGAGAAATTAAGTCGCATAAAGATGGCGATTTACTATAAATGGATATTGAAGCTGCCTATAGATGAAGACGTAAATAAACTTGATTTTAATATAGAGAAATGTTATACCATCACCTTCACTCGTAATAAGCAGCCAATAATGTACACTCATAAAATGAGCAATGTAAATTTAGTTAAGGTTGACGACGTTAAAGATCTAGGAGTAATAATTGATTCTAAGCTCTCCTATAAACTCCATTTTGAAAAAACAATTTCATCTGCTTACAAATCATCTTCTTACATGTACACATAATTTGTCTCGGAGAAATTGGACAATAACAAATAATTTGATATCTATTGTATGTACTGATTTCTCCAAGGCGTTTGAATGCCTGGATCACAATATGCTGATAACATAAATTAAGTTAATTCAGATGATCAATGACAGTATTAGAATTATTTACTTCATACTTAGAAAACAGAAAGAAATATGTTGAATATCGTGGTTTCAGGTCATTTGATACCTTGAGTAGTTCCACAGGGATCTATGCAAGGACCACTTTTGTTTATTGTTTTTATAAATAATATAGTTCCCGATCTAGGCGTTCAAACTCTATCATTTACATCTCAATATATTTAAATACAGTGCGTTTACGTTTCCAGAGCCCACAACCCTGTCGATAATAATTACCAGCTGAATAATGAAGTGCTGCAAAGATCTAATAAGATTAGATCTATAAGTTCTATTTTTGACAAAGCCTTAGTTTTAATGAACATATAAACGTAACTGTTTCATCAGATTTGTAATAGAAAATTGTAGAGAGTTAAAAAATATAGTAATGATAGTTATTGTACTATTCCTTTGTACGGCCGAAATTAGAGTATTGCTAGTTGATATGATGTCCGGGATATGATATTTACATTATCTGCATAGAAAGCATTCAGCACCGTTTTGTTAAGTGTATGGTTAAGTGGTAGAACAGCCTACTACACTTGTTGTAGTTATGCTGAACTTCGCCATTTGGTGAAAATTTATGTAAACTTTTGTATATTCATCAATCTTGCCAATAAAGACCTTTATTATTATTATTATTATTATTATTATTTGTTGATTATTTTCTGCATAAATTTTGTAGTAAACTATTAAATTGTTCTGCATGTTTTGGTTTCATTTTCATTTTCTTATTTTTTATTTTATCTTTTTTCTGTGATCTAGTTCTGTTGTTTACGATCTTTCGGTATTATATATGTCTTATTTATTATTAATATAACTCGGGTAATATTACCACCCTGTAATTGGTTACCCGTTGGGTGGATGCATCAAACAATAAATACAATAAAATAAATAGGAACTTGGCCGGAGATAGATAGTGAATTAGACGCTTGCCAAAAGTTAACGAAATATTTCAACAACCGGCGACAGACCAACAGTCCGACGACATGCTGAATAACCTATACGAACCTAATGTACTACAGTTTCATGGTTTTAATAATATTGAAATTATGAAATTGGATCAACAAACATGTAAAGTTGTTGATGAATTCCATAATTAGTGAATATATGATATGCATATTTATATTTACGTAGTTGTATTAAATAATTAATTAAGTCAGATAAAACATAAAATATAATTAATCATACCCCGTCATATTAAATTATTCTGCCATATTATCGACGATAATTTCTAAGCGGTTCATATTTTAATTGGGTTACACACATGCGATGAATTAAACAAGCCAATGAATATTTTTGTTCCTTCGTCCTAATTAATTGTTGGATATTAGATTATATTTTATATTATATCGCCATTTTCATACTTACTATTCACGATTTAGATGAGTATATGTAGCATTTGGTTTTGATCTAAATTTATTAGGTATTTTCCAGATTTCAGTCTTTTACCTACCCTTTCACTAGAAAGGAATCATAATCTCGAACCACCTCTTTGAAGACGTGTGGGCTCAACGTAACAATAAATATATGTTAAATAGGCATCAAATAATTTATTGTTATGGCTAGTATCAAGAAATATACAAATTATAGATTATATAAATTAATGTAAAAAGATTATTATTATTAAAAAAGTTAGAAAACCCATAATATTATTAAAGTTCACTACTTACTAAGTAATATTTTATTAAAAATTTTATTACAATTTAAAATTTGTAAATACTTATAATTTTCAAAAATATAATAATTTATTGAGATTATGTGGAGATTCCTTGGCTTTAGTCCCTGTTGCCCATACCTAAATCTGGTCCTACGTTCTAAATACAGTAGATATTGAATATTTTAACTTGTTTTTTGCAAATGTCTGCTCTGCTGTCTCCACTTGAAAAACTTCTGTCAAGTTCAATATTTCACGAAAATTAGTTTGTGATTAGTAGAGTTACCCACGAAATATTTATACGGATCGAAATTATACAATTGCCACAAAAATGTGAGGCTCATAGTTAGGCCAAAATTTTCTTTGATTAGTTTAATTCACTTAAGAAATTAAAAATGTGGAAAAAATAATTTTCATTAAAAAACATAGTTTACAGAATAATACGAAAATATTTATTTTTACTTAAAAAAATACATAATCGTAGCAAAATATTCTTACTTTTTTAAAACGTGTTTATTATTTTAATAATTATAATTTTCACTCATTGTTTTTGAACATTGATTTTTAAGTATGCGCCCTGTATGCTACTAGACCAATATAATTTCTGTAAAAGTTTCCAGGAAACTTCTCGCTCTACACTTTCATTGATTTTCCTAAAACTTAGCAGCATCTCATTCGTTGTAGATTTGTAAAATTCTGTCTGAGCTATTGCTCGGTAGGTGGTGCTTCCAATACGTACTGAATCTGAATAAAATTGTTGGACACGTGCTTTTGTATATGGCTTCGTAAGTATTACTGGTTGCGGCCAATGTCTTTAAAACATTTGTATTTAAAACATATTAATTTGCTGTATTTGCATTTAAAAATCAATTTAATATTTTATTGAATCTTCATGATATATTATACTAAACCTTAGTAAATTAACGTTTTATTAAAAAATACTTATAATAAATTAAAATAATTTATGAAATCTGTTTTTATTCCAGTAAAACAATCTAAAAGTTTCAATGCAAAACCCGAGCTAGAATATTTAATTATTTTATGGGGTCCTATATGCTTGGAGGAGCGATAAACCAGACCCAGTTTCAAATCCAATTGGGATCTATCACATTATGATGCTTCAGAACTATTGTAAACTGTGGATTTCCAGTATCTGCGATGTGAACACGTTAAATATTCGATTTGCTTATTATACGTCAAAAGTTAAATAGCAAAATTATGCACTGTATTCTAAAACACACTCTTGTCATCATTAGGATATGATATAGCGCTATTTTTAACTAAACAGCATATTGACCATACTTCTTTAAGAATGATAAAAATTTTAGATAATTCGTAAAAAACTGCAAAGGGTATCCTAAAGATTATGCAACACTTATTATATAAAACATGCAATAAATAACTTCGAAAAGTATGTCTAACATTTATTACTATTACTAGTTTAGTATAATATAATACTACTCTAATTTTTTACATAAAGATACTATATGGTTGGTTAACTTTGAGATTATTGTTACATAATATTTAAATTTGTTCTGTTCACTTTATAGATATTTGTTCTTAATAGATCTTAGACCTGATAAACATTTAGCAAACATTTGTAGAACGTAATATTATATAACTTAAATATTGGGCGTATATTCAACCGACACAACTGTTGAGGTAACGCTGATTTGGTTGATTTTGAATTTAAAAATAAAATCTAAAAAAAAAGTTGTACCTACAGCATTTGACTCGACTGAAATGTGAGTTTTCTTAAATTCAACATTTTGGTGTGATGGATCATAGCAACGTGCTGTGATTGGTTGCTTTTGAAAAATTCTACACACTAATTGGTTTGATGGAATCCATCACACCAAAATGTTGAATTTAAGAAAACTCGCATTTGCGTCTATGGTGCACCTTAGAATTATTTCAGCTGATATTTTAGACACTTTCAACAAAGCAGAACAGAGCATGCGCTTTGCATTTGATCATTATCGTCGGTTTAATACTCCCAGTAGGTACATGAAACAATTTCGATTTAGGAAAAAAAGATTATTAGTTATTCACGTGAAATAAATTATAACTTACAAATTATTCCATAACGCCCTTGTAGAATTAGGAATGGATAAGACAAAATTGATTTAGTTTTATATAGAAAGAAATTTGAAATGAATACTGTCAGAAAAAGTCACATGAAATTTTTTTTCTTTTCTATATACTTACCTAATAATATTGAATCGACATACCAGTATTCATTATTCATTCCGATATATTTGTGTTCCTTAGCATATTTTCTAATATATATTTTCTGGTGAGCCGTAAGAAGTGTTAACTCAATTAGAATTTAACAAAGTAGTTAAATGTTCTAAACAGGTTAGGGTCAGAAACAGGAAACAGGTTTTTTGTATTGAATTTCTCCAGGTGACCAGGGGTTCAAATCCAGGTGAAATCAAATCAATGAGCAGACCTGCGCATCTTTCGACAGGGTAAAACTACGTTAAAATTTCTACTTCACGTGGGAATTTGACAAAAGTTAGAAGTGTCAGTGAGCATAGGCACTGATCAGTAAAGTAAAACTTTACACACTACATACATAGCGTGAAGTAAAATAGATATATATATTATTTTATACATAATATATTTCTTAGTAACCATTTCGGTAGTAGAAAAAATATTGTATGCAATTCGTGTGTAAAGTGAACTTCTTTCACTCATGAAAATTCCCATTCGTAAAAAAAGCTCACTTTACACATTTATTGCATAAATAACTATTGTTTTTTTAAATCATCTAACACTCGATATGAAAATACAATTTTTTGTCAAATTTTCTTTTTTATAAAATGAACCGCTTCGAAAGTATTTATTTTTTACTTCTTTGCATTGCAATTTAAAAAGAAAAATTTATAAGAAAATGTCTTTCGTGAGATTTTTTGTAGGTATACATCATGAATTATTATAAGTATTAGAAATAAAACAATGAATCTTTCTTTACTTAACTTATTCTTTGTGTTTGTTCTTGTTAGGGTATTCTGACCATAGTCTAACTCCTGCTCTTCCCCTTCAAACTCACTTGGTGCCTTCGTATTCTATAGGCAACAGCTAATGTTTTTTATAATACGTATTTCTATTCCATAACATAATACGTTTTTATAATTTTCCACATATAAACATAATTTATGAATTTTATTACGATCGATAGAGTATTTTTGAAATAATTACAAGGTTCAGAAAATCCACAATTAATTATTGAGCAGTTTGTTTTTTGATACAAAAGTGACTTTAATAAGAGAAATACTTTTAACTTATTTTAACTGAAAATAAACCACTTATTCGGGACATAAATATGCTAGTTCAACTCGTTTCTTTTTGTCCTCATCAACCATTTAATGGACTACTTATTTACAGTATTTTTTGTCTGGTCAATTTTATATGTATAGGTCTAGCGAAGGAAGGGACTACCAGCCTGCTAAAGACAGCTTTGTTTTTTTCGATCCTGTACGGTATTTCAAATGAAATAATTTTTAACTTTAAGTTTCAGGCGTATCTAAAACAAATTTTGTCGACTATGTTTTTGTTTCACGTGAAATCAAACTCACCTAATTTTAAAAAATCCAGTATTTTTTATGTCCAACAAAAACGAAAAGAAAGATTCTGAACTTTTAAAAACAAATAAACCTGATATAAGAAATTGTTAAGAATTATACTTAACGTTTCATTTTATTTTATTCAAATGTTTATATGAATACAAGTGCAATAATTTATAAAACAATTTCAGGACTTAACTTACCGATAATAAAAGCAGAATTAAAAATAACATAAAGTAAAATATTACTATAATAAAATAGTAGAAGTAAATTTTACTATTTACGTCAAAGTGTGAGTTTGTATCCTCTAAATAGCGTCTTAAAAAGACATAAAACTCTTTTTAGAGGTTATTTGCAAATTCTACATTTAACTGATGAAAATCAAGTACTTACTACGATTGTAGAAAGCAAATAATTTAATATTGCAATAAGCCCCACCAGACGGATTCATCCAAAAAGGACTCCTCTGTTATCAGGCAGCGCACGTCACCATCCCATGGACCGGTTTCTGGCTTATTAGCCTTCTTCAGCATGGTACAGGTAACGCACGATGCCAGATAACAAATGTCCAGTTCTTGATAATCTCGATCCACATGAAGTCGGTGAGATGCAAATGTGGGCCGGCCTGATAACAGAGGAGTCCTTTTTGGATTAATCCGTCTGGTGGGGCTTATTGCAATATTAAATTATTTGCTTTCTACATTCGTAGTACTTGATTTTCATCAGTTAAATGTAGAATTTGCAAATCTGAAAAGAGTTTTATGTCTTTTTAAGACGCTATTTAGAGGATACAGACTCACACTTTGACGTAAATAGTAAAATCTACTTTTACTATTTTATTTCATTAAATATTTACCTCTATGGATTTCTGACTTCTTTGGATTTCATTTCTAAAATATTATTAATTTGATCAAATTGTAGCTTAGGCAGCGAACTCAATAAAATGATAATGAATTATATAGTATAAAAAGTATAAAATTCACAAAATGAAGAAGTCAATTTGATAATTACAAATTTATTTATTTTATTTCTTTCATCAATCATTTAGTATACTAAATTTCAAATTAAATAATAACGTGAAACAAATTCGCTCATAACAAAATGGCAGTATAAATAAATTTCAAATTTACAACAGATGGAAAATTAGAATACAAAATATTACCAATGTTTACTTTTATTGAATTAAAATATTTAAGAAATGTCATTGTCATTCCTTTGATTTAAACATTATTTGGTTGTTTTAATACAGATATGCTTTCCTTTAAGAGACATTTCCAATAAACAGGTATTTATATAAATTCGTAACCTCAGTAATTGAAGTATAGTATATAAGTAGTGCCCTATTTTTTAATATTATTATTCATAACCAGATGCACACAATATTAACCGACTACAGTATACTTATTTGATTTCAGATAAATATATAAGTGGAATAATATCACCCATGTCCTCTTTAAATCCGTCGTAACCCGTATCACGATGACAATTTATTCGCTTTCTTATCTTTGAATACAAAGATACTTTTGTGTCTATGTCTGGCCCAAATCCTTATGAATATTTCTAGCAAAAAAGAAACCGTTGTTTCAGTGGTGATGAAATCTTTGACTTGACAGCCGGAACAAATATAGAAACTCAAGGAGAATTTTAAACGGATTTTATTTAAAGTTGTGTTAACCTTATATGCTTATATTAAAAATTTAAATAGCTCGTGTATTCTCGTGTTGTTTCCCAGCTCAGTGATTTTTTCTTAATCATTTAGATTGTGCTGATTAAGAGTATAAAGTAAACATACATAGAAACTTATAAATATTATTAAATATCTAGCCAAGGACAACAAATTAGACTAATTTTTCTTTTTACCTACCCCCATATTGCCAGGATATTGTCATTTTATAGACCACTTTCATTGAGAAAACTTTATTATTTATTTCTGTATTTTCTCTTCTTTTCTGTTTAAGCAATTTAACTTATCAGGATGATTAAATTGTATCACAATCAGGGAAAACAAGTGTAAAATGAAAAAGTTAAAAAATATTTACATTATGACTGGCGCATTCGCCATTTACTGGAGCTTACTTTCAACGGTTTCATTTGTTTTTTGGAAAATTCTTACATGCCCACTGGTTTCAGATTACACATTAGATCTGCATTGTTCAATAAAATACAAACAATTAAAAATCACAAATACATTAATTAATTAATAGGTAATCTACATCAAAATAAATTATTAATGGCGCATTCGCCATTCTATAGAATAGTTCGCTTCTTCCTCAATTTTAATTTGATTAATCAAACGATGAGTAAGTGATGATTCAACAGGTCATGGAGATGTACAGTGAATTCGATTAAAATCTTGCCTAGGTAAGGGAATTTTCCATCTATGTTCATGGTTAGACTTTCAAGCAAGCAATTTACTACATCATTGGTGCGTAGAAAATATCCACTTCCAAACATGCGGGCCAGGAATATCAGGAGCATAACCCTGAAAATATTATAAATATGAAACCCTACATTTGATGAAATATTAATTTTTATAACGAATACTATGTGACAAGGTTTCAGTAGCAATAATAAAACTTTTTATGATTTAATTCTCTCATATCCTTTTATAATTATGTAACAGAATTTTAAAAATATTCCTTATACCTAAGGACCTATAAATGAGTTCGAAAAAATAAATTTGTGGATGATTAACTGTATTATAAATATTTTAAATATAGAGACTAAAGCTTTTAAAGGCTTTGACAAGCACCGTAAGAAGAAAATTGTATGTAAAGGTTTTTGAATTATCCTCCGTTTAAATTAGGGTCGATTGTCATATCTATTTTGAGATAATTAAAATACTGAACCAAACTGGAAAAGTTCTATGAACTGTAAATATTTACTTTTTTAATGCAATCAATTGCGGGACTTTGGGAAAATAGTTTTCATTATTTTATTCCTCTTTCGTATTTAAAATTTGTAAACATATTTTATATTCAACATTAAAACTGAAATAAAATTAAAAATTATGTTTATTGTTCTCCTTAACGGCCGTGCTGCAATCAGAAATAAAATGAAAACAGTTTTTATAGCATTGTTATGGACACAATACTTTTTATATAATTTTATTTGTATATAAAGAAATAAAATTGCCTTGCTTGAATATTACTAAATCTATGACATAAACTACAAAGACATGTAAAGATCTTGAAGCTAGAAAATATATGAAATAAGGATGTTATTATCAGACGACTGGTCTCTTGCTCTGTTTTCACTGATACTACTGATTTTCACTTAACTTTAAAGGATTATTATGTAAGATATTTTTGAAGGATGTTATAAAACATTGAATTAAATACCATAATTCATAATGTCCAAAGCAAAAAATACTTGCGTCTAACAGATATTATGCTTATATAAAACGTAAATGAACTTGGTAATAAAAGTTTATATCAAATAAAAATTTTAAAAAACTTCACTTAAATAATGTTGAGACTATAAGTATTCTGAAATTAAATGTAACATTGGATGAAAGCTTATATAGTTAAACATAGTTAAATATTGCACTGGCTATAGTAGTTTGTTATGACAGTTTGAGCGACAAGTATTAGAAACTTTCACCATTACTAAGTTGTTTTCACAAAAGCCTGTTTAAGTTTTGCACGATAAAGGAATAGTTGCAGAAATTAGCCGACAGGCAGCGCTTCTACCAACATTTTGTATGACACAATTTTTTTCATTGTTGCTGATTGAGAAATTCAATCTAATTATAGTGAAATGGTGACTAATATTAACTATATTTAACTATGGCTATGGTAGTAGTAATAAAATAATATGCTTATTTTGTTTAATTTTTGTAAAATTTGCTTAATTTATTGCATTTATTTAAGGTTGCCATTTACTCCTCTGATATTAACCGCGATTTCTTTAGGAGTAAATTTTGCAGAAACTAATACACAGATTTTGAAAATTAATGTATCTAATTTTGCGGAAAAAAGTGTAAATGGCCGTGAGGTATTGAAATTACCATTCTTATCTATAATTGAGAAGGAAAAAATAAGACTGTACATATTGGCAATACGTAGGCAACTCATTCAATCGCTTGTATTTACAATTTTGTATTTTTTTTGTAAAAAGAAATTAGCTTACGGCCGAGTACAAAGTGTTACTTAAAAGCTCACCAAATATTGTCGCTTAAATTAACGTATTTTTCGTGAAATTGACCCTCAAAGGAGAATTTTCACATTTTTAGGTCAAGTAGTCATTTGCATTGCTGAAATAGCGCCCGAGAATAGGCAAATTACAGAACTATATTGCATTACAACTTGGTTTAGGACAATACTAAAAACCTAAAACTCTTATAAATATCACACCATATTTGTTTTTTTCATTAATCATAATAAACCAAAATAAATACGTATATTTCTCTCTCACTCTACAAAATCCCAACCTTAAGTGTTTGTTTCAGAAGGTTATTTATTTAAAAAGTTTAGTTTTTCAGAATTTGTAGATAAATACTACTAACTTACTTACGAGTAACTGTTACTTATTAATACTGAAATATCAGCAACATTGTGACAGATCGACTAAGAGTAATGTTTTCTCAGTTTTGCCTGTTTTATGCAGGATGAGTCAAAATATGCCCAAAAATGTTAAACACTTATTTTACATAGGTTTTCATGTGCTTTAAAAATCTGAAAACAAATTAGTTGAAAATTAATTAGGTACATCGGAGTGATGTTTTTACAGTGAAATAAAAAAGAATGTATTTAAGGCCAGACCTATGTTTAAAAAATCTACTGGTGACATTAACTTTTTGAAATTATTAATATCAATAATAGATGCCTCGAATGTTTTCGATATCTGGAATGGATTTATTGATAATAAAATACAAAGAGTGGACCTCATTTCTATTTTTGTTATTTATATCATTTTTAATTATATATTTTTTTGTTTTAGGTAAGTGAATGCTGCCATTGTAATCAAAGTTCAAAAACTGGTAAGTTAGAAAACACTTAAACAATAAGCAATCGTAATTCTTGAAACAAAATAAAATCAATAGAGAAACTATTTATATGAATCGTGTTGTAAAGTACACGGCAATTTACTTTCATATGCAACAGGCGATAGAATTTATCCTTCATTAATTAATTAGGTATAATTGATTCGGGGAACATTTCTCATATGGATATCAGATGCGCAACAAGCTAAATTTTAATAAATTATAATACAGGGGAATATAATAACAATTATATAAATTTTTTTCACGAAAATATATTCTAGCATTTAAGAAATAAATGGGTGGTTCTATTAAACAAGCGTTTTTAGCTAATAAATTTAATTATTATCTTAAAATTAAAATGTAAAGGGTGTCGAAATATCTTGTGTTCATGGTGTTTTTATGGATTCTTGGAGTAAAAATAAAATTTAATAAATAATTTTAACTACCCCAAATTGATTCACACAGAAGGTCATTAAAGTTAAATAAAATGTTTTTTTGCTGTTTCATAATAACTCGAAAAGGTTGTTATTCAAATAAAATTATGCGATATACTTCCATAGAAATATTTTGTTATATTATTTTGATTGACTTTATTAAATTCACTTAACAGCAAGACGGCTTCAATTTATTTTCGTGCTGGATTAATCTCTTCATATATGATATATAGGTACTATTGTAAACTAAAGCAGACGACTTTTAGTCTAAATTAAAAATTATATTTGATTTTTCAGGTTTTACAATATTTTAACAGATTTAACAGATCTTACTTTGCAGAAGTTGAAAACTATTGCTTGTTAAATTTTGTAAAATATCTATAATTTAAAATATAGTCGATGGATGATAAAAATTGTGTTATTTTTAATTTACGGAAACCCTGTAAGGGGAAGAAGAAGTAGCATCTATCTACCTCACCTATATAATAGAAGTATGTTCTGGAGAAGGGTGGTGTTTGGCAAGTCGGCTACACATGAGCCCTTTTCTCCATAGGATCCGATCTGTAACACGGCTCTTGGGTTCTTGATCTTGTTATTTTGTATGCCCAAAACGTCAGTATGACTCAACCTATATTAGGTTTAATTCCCTGTAGGGCGCTATAAAATAATAATGAGAAGGATCTACTTTCAACGAAGATTAGAAATTTAAACTTGTGATTTATAATTTATAATAACAAAATAAAGCAAAAATTCGAAATATATCAAATATTTTAATTCAAAGGCTTACGTGGAGCTGATATGTAGAAAAGTTTTCGGGATTCCTCTCGCGGTGAATATTAATACAAATTTAATTTTAACACAGAGAAACGGAATGCAAATTTGTGTCGTTATACGGGATAAACAATATAACTTAAAAGTATTTACAAAATGTTCAATTGCGACATATTTAAATATTTGCTAATTAAAAGATTTGTGCTTGAAGTTATTATTAAATAAACAATATTTTTAACTAGATATTATGTCATTTGAAAAAAAAATCTATGATATTATTTCAAAGTATATGTAAAAACTTACAGTTAGAGCTACGTTTGCTTTTCGATAACTCGATGTCAAAATTTGGTAGGAGATTGAAATTTCGAAATTTTTATTATTTTTAAGCTGTTTTATTTACTATTTTGATTTACGATTTGGTACAGTTGCTTAGTTTGATAAGAGGTATCTTTGAGCAAAGTTTTATATATTTGTATCTAGTTTTATTGTGCAATATCTTTCCCCAATCTCTTTATTAGACCCTGAGAAAATCAAGAAAATAGAAAAAAATATTAATTTTGCATCGTAAATAATTTTGAAAGTGAAGCCATGATCAATTTTAATCAAAATATTTCATTGCATTTCTTATCATGTCAGTAACAAATTTAAACAACAATTGATGAATACAAAAAAAAATGTATAGGCTGACTTTGAATTATTACTCCATTATTAGATTTTTACTCATTAAAGTGGTTGTAGCATGTAAGTATTGATAATATATTAATGAACTTTCAACGAAATTTCCAGTTTAGATCAGAAAACAGAAAACAAATGTTTTTCAACTTAAATAATTGGTAGTTTTCATTAAAAAAAACTTTCGTTGCATTTCTTTTTTTGCCACGCAAAAGCAAATTAAAATAAAATATCTGCAACAAAGAAATTATTTTTCCTACAATGACTTCATTATGTAAGGAATAAAATAATGAAAATAATCTTCTCCATAACCCAGCCAAGGTTTTCCTGAAAGGACTTACATATGAAAACAAGTGCAAATACACATCTCTTATCCACAGGCACTGCCAGTGGGAAATGAACATAGTTCACGGTAGACAGTTTGACCAAGCATGCTCCCTACAACATTTTCTAGCCCACTCCGCTACCGAGTCTGTTCTTTAATGTTTCAATGTCTAACTGCATCACGTTTTCCTTTTTTTGCCTTTCACTGAGAAAATAATTCAATGATTTTATTTTCTTGTAACTCAATCTACGAATTTAAAAAAAATGTCTTCGCTTATCGATGATTTAATACTACAATAAAATAAATAGTTCTAGTATCTCAGGAATTGTACTAAAAGAATGTGACATGCCTATTAGAAGACATCTTCCTGTATAACTAAAAACTTATTTGTATGCAAGCCTAAGTCCAAGAAGGGAATTAAACGAATCATAACAGTTACCGTATCATTGCTTGCTTACTATGGTTTCTAAAGCAATGAAGACAATCTTCGAAATGCAAGTTAAGTTAATGTTAAGCGTTTGGGAATTTCAATTCCGCCAAAAAAGGAACAGGAACAGGAGATCTTATACCATACATGCCATGAAGAATCGATTTTCCGGGAACCCCAAACCGTAACTTTTGATATATTGCCTAAAGTATGGTATTAATACTCTTAAAAAAGTTAACATTCTATAATTTGCTGTTCAGTTGCCCATAGTGGATGTAAAATTTTCTCCATAACGGTGTACTTTACGTCGTGATCGATGTAATTTTATCAGAAACGTTCTTTGCCAATTTTCAGTCTTCGATAACTTCTCCTGGCACACTCATGCTACTAATTTAACTAATTTAATAACTAAGTAAATGTTTCCTCAACCGTCGTCTAAGTCACTGAACTAACTTCCTGAAAAATAATGTTGTGTTATGTAAAGATCGACGAGGCCCTATAGTTAAATGTTCAGTTTATTTATTTCAGTATGGAACCGAAAGATTGATCTTCATGACCAAGTACTAGATATAACATATTTATTAATTCTGTATAGGTAAGGCATAAATTAGTTATGGACAAATTTTTGGGAATATGTAGGTACACAAAATTTAGGAATTTTCAAATTGAGCCATTGGTCAATCAGCTCTTACTTAATCACGTTCCTCTTTACGTATGAGCAACAAAGCCATGATATTAAACAAAATATGACAACATATAGGTACCTTCGCCCTGAAGATCTATAATTGTTGAGGACTACTATAACAGACATCCCTTCTACCTTGGACAACAAATTTATCCAATCATGTTTTCCTGTGTTCTATTCTCCTCAAGCCTTGAAGGTCAGATCACTTTTCCAATTATCCGCCCTTACCTTTGTACCTCTCTTGGTACACTTCACTAAAATATTCATAAAAAAGAAGAAAAGAGAAGTAAGTATATCTAATAAAATCTAATAAAAAATATTCATTATTTTGGGCCATATTTTAATTACTTTTTAAACGGAAACCACTTTTTTTATTATTGAAAGATGCCATTTATCATTTATCCATTTTTTGTTGAGTGAGTAAAATTTGGTAAGTAATTGATTTTTCGCCTATTTCCTCACGTATCTAGAGTCTTAACATTTGGTACATTGATGTATAACCCAAGGCTAATTCAATGATCAACCATTAATTTCATTAATTAATCATTTGTACTAATGAGTGAGAGTTATATAATACGTATTTATTTTTCTCTGTTGTTTTTTCTAATTTTTTTAATTAAGTACTGTTAAGTTATTATAAGTGTAATTTATCTTATTTTTTTGCTGTAATACTGACTTTTCCTATGCCATTGTATTGGTCTATTGGATTAATAAATTATTATTTTTTTCCGTTTCGGAACGAAAGTGCTGGACAGTCTCCCTGTGGCCTCCGACACCACACAGAGAGAGCGCCAGCGAATAATCTACAGCAACTCCCCACATCCCGCAGGGTTAGTCACTGTAGATTCCAGACTCGTGTGCTCTAAGTAAACGAAGGGATCCCAGGATGACCGCTTTCTGCATTTGACCAGCCAACCATTCTGCCGATGTTTGGCAGACAGGCATGGTCTTCAATGCGGAGAGCAGCGTGGGCTTCATACCTCCGAGTACACCGATTATCAGGACGACCATTTTGACAGAGTAGCCTGGGTATAGCACTTGGAGCTCGTACCGGAGATCTCTGTATTTAGTCCGTTTCTCCTCCTCCTTCAAGGCGATGTTTGTCTCAGCAGGTGCTGAGAACTCGATGACATACATCACCTTGGTCTGATGGTCGAGGAGGACTATGTCAGGCTTATTGGCGTGAATTCGCCTGACGGTCGGGAACGAGTAGTTCCAGTAAATCCGGCATTTCTCGTTCTCGACAACGGACTCGATATCTCCGGGGACGTAAGGCAGCACTGGTGTTTGGTCTATCTGGTACGAGTGCCGTAGGTGGTAGTATAGCACTCGTAAAGCCGCGTTATGTCGTTGGATGTAGACCGAAGTCGCATAAATCGGGCATGCAGATAATAAATGCATGAGCGACTCCGGCGCCTGCCGACAGGTCCTGCAGTTGATATCAGGTACCTCTACACCCATCACGCGACTGCGATAGACCAATGTGTTAATAACACCATCTTGGCAGGCCACAATATATCCCTCGGTCTCCGACTTCAGCCCCGCTGACCTTAAAAATGCGAAGGTCAGCTCTGTCGATAAACCCAGTGCTTCTATGTTGTTATAGAAAACACCGTGCAGGGGTTTATCGACGTGCTGCCTGAACAGATTTCTCTGTTCGGCAGCTTTGATGTGGGCTGTCAGACGATTAGGCGGAAGCTCAGTGACTGAGTCACCTCGCCGGCCTTCTCGCCTGTAGTCGAACACGAGACCGAGTTCATCTGCGGCCCTCTGTGCTGCCCTAAACAATAAAGCGCCAACTCCCACAGTTTCATGATCTCTCACTAACTGTAGGAGTGGGTCCGAGCTCCTGATGACATTACATGCCATACTCAGTGCCACTCTGCCATGCATGCACTCCAGACTCAAGAGTCCTCGGCCCCCCCGTTGACGTGGGAGGTACACACGAGGAACGGACGATCTAGGATGAATACTCCTATGAATATTCATCATCTTGCGGGTATTCCTGTCCAATTGACGCAGCTCATCTACTCCCCATCTGACTACGCCAAAGGAGTAGAGCAGAATCGGAACGGCAAGCATATTAGTGGCAGACACCTTGTTCTTCCCCGAAAGTTCTGATGACCAGATCTTTCGGAGTCGGTGTCTGTACTTGCCACGGAGAGAATCCTTTATTTGGTTCACATCCTGGATGTGGCGTTGTTCCACACCCAGGTATGTATAGGTCTCTCCGGCATCCAAATGTCGTAGGATGCTTCCGTCTGCGAGCTGCGCATCTTCGTGGAATTCCCCGCATCGTCCTCTCTTGAGGTGGACGACTGCGCATTTGTCCAACCCAAACTCCATTCCAATTGCCCGCGTGTATTCCTCGACCACCCTGAGAGCATTTTGAAGTTCTCGCTCTCCGGAGGTATAGAGTTTAAGATCATCCATATAAAATAGATGGGTGACCTTATGCCTCCGGTTGCTGGGTGGCCCACACTGATACCTGCGAGTTTGGCGGAGTCCAACAGATAGCGGCAGCAGTGAGATGCAGAAGAGGAGCGGACTCAAAGAGTCACCCTGAAACACTCCTCTCTTAAATGTCACCAACTCTGTCGAAACTCGCTCGGCACCGGATGTTATGGTGAAGCGAGTTCTCCAAAGCGGCAACAGTTGTTCGATGCATCTCACTAGTGGTGCTGGTACCGCAAGACATCCAAGCAAGTGTAACAAAAGCTCGTGGGATGTTGTATCAAATGCCTTGCGATAATCAATCCAGGCCATTGACAGATTCCGCTTGTACTGCACAGAAATTATTATTATTATTATTATTATTATTATTATTATTATTATTATTATTATTATTATTATTATTATTATTATTATTATTAATGTACTAATGGTAAAAATATTACGTTTTACATGAGGAAGAAACATTTTTTAAAACTCTTAGTCCGACGCAGAACAAGAACAGCAATAGACCGCCATACTGACAGACCGACAAATATTTTTTGGATTTAAGAAAGTGAAAAATATTTTTTTTTAGAATCTCGACAGAGATTTTTTTTCTCTTTTTCCAGTGGGATTAACATTTTTTTTTTTAATCGGCATTAAAGTACCTCAAAATCGGCATTAAAGTGATAGAAATAGTCATTAAAGTAATCCATTATTGTACGATTTTTGTAGTTGGCCGAGGTGACAAGATAAACGTAAACATTATTTTTTTATTGCTTGTGATAATTATTGTGTTGTAACAAAAGGTAAATAAATACAGTTTTTTAAATTTAGATAGTATTATCACTAAGTATTATAATTGCTAAAAATAATTGTCTTCTTATAAAAAATTATTCCGACTTTAATAATAATTATGACATTTCCTAAGGTCACTTAAAATTTTAAATAATTATGACATTTCTTAATGTCACTGAAAATTATTTAAAAAATAGAGTTAATTAATCTTAATTTCATAGTTTTTGGATTTAAAAAAAATGTAATATGCACCTCGGCATTAAAGTTCCTTTTTATCACTCATGTGGTTTATTAAACTAAACTCCACATTCATGATAAAAAGATTAACTTTAACGCCTTGATACATAAATAACTATTCCAGAAACAGTAAAATTTCCCATAAGATACGTAAGAAGAAATGATCTGAAAATTTAAAAATTCAATTAAAGTACAGGATAGTTATTTATCTTATATAAACTGTTATTACCGATGTTAGAGAATTGAATTTATATTTTGACCACACTGTACAATGAAAATGTAAATAAATATTACCTTTGAGTAGTTTACTACTCAAAAATTGATGAGTGTAAAGGCACATTATTTTTAATTCTGAAAATAATAATTAACTGAATTAACATATCAATTTGATCAGATTATGAGGTTTGTAACGTTACAATTTGTTGCAATATAGTGTATTAATAAGTCATAATTGATTTTGTAATTGGTTTACATTTCCATTTAATTATTGACTAGGAAAATCAATATATGTTATACAAAGAGCTGAGCCAAACCTATTCACTCGATTTCTTTAGATTCTGAAAGCATGGCAGCGAATTAAATGAAGAGCTAACAGCAAATCATATCCAGGTGTAAAGCTCTCAAATCCATAAGATAAAATCTTTCCAGACGGGCATTTTGCTGCTGCTAAGTTTCTACAATCAGAATTTTCAAAGCAATATTTATTCTCCATTTCGCTCCACCTAAACAATAGAAATGTGTATCGTTTTTACAGCTTTTAATCAAGTTTCATCTTCCTACGAGTTCACACGAACCGAAACGACGGTCTCACCTAAATACGAACATGTGTACGACATACGATACCAAGCTTTTAGACTAGGTCGAAAGCTCAGGATTGAATCATACGTCCTAGATAGGTGCGTACTCCTCATTTTGATGTATATAATGTTGAGAATGCTGAATTTTCCCTCATACCTAAATAAATTTTACTGTGGCAGGATTGTTGAATAATTTTTGGTGGGTGCTTTACCAGGTGAGTTTATTCTCATGAATGAAAACTGAATAGTTTAGCGTTTTATAATAAGCCTTTGTAGTGATATTGCTTCAAATTGTCAGTAAAAGTTAAATATTCCTAATAAGAGCTTGCACATTTAATAGATAAATTACAGAATTATTTTCATTCTCAACGCATTGCAGAAATAGTGCAGAGGAAAATTAAAATGTTTAAAAATCGTACATTTTAAATTTAGGTAAAAAAATATGGCGTGTTTTAAATGCAGCTCGATAAATTTTTTAAAAGTTCAGTTTGTTTAGTGTTTCTGTGCTGTTGTGTTTCTATATCTAATATAATTGGTTAGAAAATCACTAGAACGAACTGTATAAATATATAATAATTGACACATAATATATTTATTATTGCATATTTGATTAGAAACCATTAAGGCCTTACCAATGAGCTATTGTTGAAGTTTTGAAGCACATAAAAAAATATTTCAATGAATTACCGTGTGTCCAATTTTACTATTTTCTCTTTGGGTCTATAATTTTATGTCGAGCTTAACTATTTAAAAATATTATTAAATTGTTTTTTTTTAATGAACTAGGTACTTCATTTATAATTTTTTCCATTTTAATTTATATTTATTTTATTTAGCTTTCCCATGACGATGATACCACACTTGATATTTACTGTTTATGGTTTTGTAGATATGGCAATTTTTGTCAATATGTATTTAGAAAAAAACAAATGACAGCAACAAAAGGTATCTATTTATTAATATTTTGTATTGATCTTTAATAATTAGAAATGGATAAATAATTTATGAATAATCAATATAAAATAGTCCATTACACGTCACAGTTTCCTTTTGCTTATAAATTAAATATAAATAATACAAAATAACGTTTATTAATAATATATTAGAAACTACTTGAAATAGTTACATCTGTGACAGATTAGGCAACAAACTAGAACACCAAAATAAAGCTGACACATAGGAAGGACTTAGACGACTTTATCATTAAATCGATTTTTTTTAAAGAATATTCGTTTCATAGGCGTGTTAACAGAAAAGGAATGAAACCATGATATTTTTCTATATTGCCGTCTTAATTAATCTATCAAGTCACAGTTTTTTTTAACCTCTCAAAATCGCCTAAAAATAAGTATTTGCAAATCATAAGTGGTAGATAGTGATTCGATTTAGGTATGTGTACGCAAAAACTAATTTATTTTTTGCCTGTGGTAACACACTTTTTTACTTTCGATAGATCTATGCAGAAGCTTTCTCCTTCGCTTTCCCTTTTCTCGTTTTTCTCTTTTCAGCATCTAACAAAAGTCAGTTTTCATATTCTCTTTTCACCTCCCTTGATATTCGTGCTTCATTTCTATTTTATTTTTATGGAATCGTTCTTCTTCCTGCGAACTATGAATCCAGGATATGCAATTTCAAATTCATCAAGAATCCCAATTTTCAACCCTTTCGGCGAGCATCTAATGTTAGCTCACCAGAACATTTGTTTAGCTGTTTTTAAAAGTTAGAAAAAACTGTGATTCGATGAAGCAAATCTGATGTCAGATTGATTTGGTCTGTCGGGTAAGATTTTTTACTCTGCGTACCTGCGAATTAAAATTATAACATAAGTATAATACTGTATTATTTAGTGTAACTTAAAATAACTTGTATTTAAAATCACCTTAGATCTACAAATGACTCTGAGAATCCACTTTTTTATCATGATTCCACTGTGCTTGTAATTCAGTATGCAATAAGGTAAATAAGTAATTTAATCTTTTTTATGTAATTGTATTTATACATTTATGAGAAGCAAAATAAACAATATTAATAATAAAGGACACTGTCATTAGTTTTAACGTTTTTGTTATACAGAGTACGTAAAAAATAATTATCATAAAATTTGTCATAACCTAAAACCCTCGCGAAACTCGTGCAATTTTTTTTTTAATTATTGCTCCTTAACGAGTCCCAAAATTGGAAATATGTTTATTACGGCTAACTCTTGAACCCGTTGACTTTGCATCAAATTTAATATTTGTGCTTTGGTTACATTTTCAGATGGATCTATTATGATTCTTATTTGTACAAAAAATTGGTATATTGTTTGAAAATCTACCACACGATCATAACCAATTTTCGATGGGTTGAGATTCAAGGTCATTTGTTTTATTGGAATTATCATGATTATGTATTATAGATTATATATGGTGAGCAGAATCAATTTTTTTTAGTATGATTTCGACAGTTCATAAAATACATTCTTTGAGAAGAAAAGTTCCTATAAACGAAATTGAACGCTTTATTTTTAAGAGAGTATCGAAATATATATTTTTTTCTTTTAATTTTTGCAGAGTAGGTACCTGTTGAAAACAAAATTATATTGCGGCAAAATACTATAGTACTTTAGTGGAAATAGTTCAATGTTTAATATTTCCAGTTTCGTAGATATAGATAGATTAATATTAACCTGGTATATTTCTATTTTCCTTGTTTTACATGTTTACATTTTTGACTTGTTACGAATTTTTCTGTTTGTCTTAAAATTGTTAAATCTTATATCGACTTGTGACAAGAGAATCTCTTTAAAATAAAAATAAATGCTCTTTAATATATTTAAAGAAAAATTTTCCGTTTCCAGTAGATTCATATTTTTCATATCTATCTACGATACTGTAAACACTAAAAGATAGATTTTAATGTTTATTGACATAATATTACGATTTCATTTCAAACAGGTATTCTTATAATAAAAAAAAATTAAAAGAAAAAAATACGTTTTAGCACACGTATCTCTCAAATAAAGCTTTCTACAATTTGTGTTTATAAGAACACCCTGTATACATACAGTATATATTTAAAAAAAAGCAATATTCTTAACTGATATTTTAAGATAAAAATATTCGATATAATTTAAAATAATATTTTACGCTATAGTTGAAACCTTGCTAAACCAATTTTCAATAAAAGAACACTTTTAAATCCGCGCAGAGCCATACAGCGAGTAATAAATTTTCAGTAATACAATATTGCGACGACTAAATATTTTTTCCTACTCTTTGTTCTTTGTATCCTCGCAGAATGTTTTTAGAATCAGAATTCATTTACGAGTAGATACTGTAGATATAAAAAAATATATATTTATATAATAAAATTAGCTCTTGAACCCTTAATATAATTAGAAATATACAAGATTTATTTCAATATTTGTAATTTAGTAAATCTCTTTATTATGATCTTTTTCCCCTATTGGGCCAAGAAAAACTCCTCTCCTATATGTACCGCCTACGAATACTATCACGAGCTTAATCTTCTACAATCCAATAACATCAAAGAAATTAAGTTTTACGAGATTAAATACAAGTCCCTTTCTTTAAACCAAACATTTTTATACCAACATACCCAACAGAGAACGATGTATCTGTACCATACCTTTTAAGCCTCTTAAATCCAATTTTATGAAGAATCTTTCTTCCTTCTTCCTCAAATCTAAATAGATATTTCAAATCTAAATAGATATTTAATTAATATTTAACAAAACCTTATTTTTACCCTATTTGTTCAAAACCCTTCGATTCGTGATCTACCTTGTCAGTCTTGCTAAATGCCCTGAAAGAACCCTGATGGTCAACAAGAGTGTCCTCCTCTTATAAGTTTCCTTTTCCCGTTCACAATTATATTGATAAGCTTTATAACTTACTAAAATTATTTTCCAGTTTATACCTATATGTATAAATATCTCCTAATAACTAAGTTGGGGTAATTCTAACTGTTCTTACTGATAGATATCGTATGACTTGTTGGCAAAGTGTAATTCCAAATGTTAATAACTTATTTTGAGTAACCAACTCAGAAAGTATAATTAGTTAGGTACAAGAATAACAAAATTATAATTAAGCGCGAGCATCTTTTACTGGAGAAAAATAAAACTGTAATAATTTAATTAAATTCGTTGATGTATTCTTTATCTAAATTATTATCAGTAATACAAGAGTTTCGAGAATGTTTTCCAGGAACAGTTTACTTTTAACTGTTTTCTTACAAATGCATCCTTCGTTGACATTCCGTTTACAACTACTGCATTTTATCAACACTTGACGGGTAGCGCTGCGTGATCATTATCTTTAATGATAGCAATCTTGTTTTTCTCATCCAAAACCACATGGGGCTTCATACGAAATTTTCTTTAGTAGATAAAATTTTATTTGCAGTATCCATAATAAAAACAATTCCGGGAGATTATACTGAGTGAATTCCAAATTGGAATGGAAATCTTTCTAGGCATCAACTACTTATAAAGATGTTCCGAATCACTAATCGTAATCAGTGATATTTGTAAGCAAAGGGTACGATTAAGGCATAAGGCCGTGGTTCGTTTGTGTCTTAATAATTCTTACATATTAGTAAAATTAAGAGAGATGGTGGTAAATATATTTTGGTTGAAGTCTGAAATTGCAGGAGTATAGTGAGTGGCAATTTATTAAAATCGGTTTTGTTAATTATACACATTTTACGACACATTCTATTTCCGATCTTCATTTGTTTTTAAGGCATTAACTAATTTCTTAAATTATAATCCCTATGTGTTTTATCTTGATTTTGCTAAATCTTATAGTTTCTAAAGTGTAAACAGCCAAAAACTTTACATCTTATATATATGAAAAATTTTAAGGACAAACCTCGGGACAAACAGTTGAGCATTAGAAACGAATTTTGTTAGTATCGAAAATAATTTACTAGTGCAAATAAAAGTATTAAACTTATTGTTTAAATTTCATTGAGTATATCCAATTTTCCTAGATCTTCTAGATTTTGTGGAAATTTTAATAACTAAAAAAATAATCAAATGTTGTTAGGTCTGGGAATTATAACGGCTATCACCCCAGAGCTTTACCTCCTTCGAAATTAGTAATCTATAATATTTTGAATAGGACTTCGATAGTGCTCAATATATTATGGATATCAAATGCTATTTTGGTACATTTGACCTATAAGTATTCAGACAAAGTGTGGTTATGTTTCTGTCAGAGCTTCCTTCAACAACATAAATGTACAAAATAAATGGGGTAGTACAGGGATATCCAACGAAAATAACCACCCCTAATAACTTCTTTATTTTTGATGCTACAAAAAAAATGTTTCTATAAAAGTTGTAGGGTTTATTGAAAGCATTTAGAATATGTATTCAGAAAAATAAATGAAAGTCGTTTAGAGGAGATATGGTTTTAACTTGCATTTTTTCAAATGGAACACCCCATTTTTTTGCATTTTTGAAATCAAGGTACTTTTCTCATTTCGAATAAGGTATCGGCTTTGTATCTAACATGAAGGGCGTCATTTTGAACAGTTTATGTAGGATAGTTTTAATTACTTTTATTTATAGTTGTAATTAATATCTAAATTAGCCAAGACTAATGCATTCTAAAAATAAAAATTTGTTCTGTTATTTTATTTCCTTGTTGTTTTCGGGCCACAAAAACTGCAATAATTAGAAAACCCTAAAAGATAATATGATATATATCTATATATTCGAAATGAGAAAAGTACCTTGATTTCAAAAATGCAAAAAAAAATGGTGTGCTCCATTTGAAAAAATGCAAGTTAATACCATATCTCCTCTAAACGACTTCCATTTATTTTTCTGAATACATACCTATTCTAAATGCTTTCAATAAACCCTACAACTTTTAAACAAAAAATTTAGCATCAAAAATATAGAAGTTATTAGGGGTGGTCATTTTCGTTGGATATCCCTGTACATAGTTTCAGTAATTTAAAAATCATCGATATAAACTGGTGCACAATTGAAGTGGATATTAGAAAAATATGGACCAAATTTGAATGTCTATATTTTTGGAACGGGTTGGTTAATCTTGATACGATTTTTTGTGACCATTAGCAAAATTCATTGACTGTCAACTGTCTCAAATAGATTTTTAAATTGTGGTTGTTTCTTTTATCCACAGGGTGATTAACCAGACCCTTACATTTTCGTTAAATTTCATCGTTCTCCCAATTTCCTAAAAAAATTTTGGGATTTTTTTTAACACATTAATTATGATTTACAGGCAATTCTGAAAGACCAATTTGAAATTATTTTTGATAGCTCTGTTATTTTCAGAGATACCATTTGTTATAGGAAAAATTGCGATTTTTTTACATTTTAGTTTACAGTATTTTAATACGATAGTCAATTACAATTGTTTCTTCGATATTCAACGCTCCCAGGGTGCCCTTTTCGAATGCAAGGCGAGCAAATTAATTTGGGTATAAGGAAATGAACCAACATAAAAATAAATAATTTAAACTTTTTGGTATTTTTACAAATTGGCGTTTCTTATATTCGACACTACCAAAAATCTGAAAATGAGCTTTTATCAATTTTGATAGAAAATTTTGGAATCTTGGACAATACTGCCGAAACGGTTTCAGAATTTTTGCGTCATCCCTATTATTAAAAGAGATACATTTTTTGGTAAATAAAAACGTATAATTTGCAATTGAGAAAACCTTGATTTACAAATTTGTTCGGATCTATGGCAGTCTGAGGTGATATATCGATATGAATAAGACGGGTCACTCTTTTTGGTCCATTGACGTACTGGAAACATTTTCTAAGGGGTCAAAAATGTGTTTTATTTCTAAATTTTTGCGGTGACACCACAGGTACTCGTAGGTGATATTCCTTAACTCTTGATATACCCCTAATATTTTCAGCCCCCTCCTACTCATAGGCGTAGTGGGAAAAGTAAAAAAAAACAAATTTTTGAATTTGATTGTGATCAAGACGCCACCAAATGACCCTTTCAAAATTCGCCCATGGGATTTATGGAGGTTTATCCGTGTTTCATTTTTGTAGAAAAACATCTTTGCAGTTTTCATAATTCCAGTTTCCGTGGTCGCGAGTCTATTGTAGACTATGAAATGGGACATGGTGACCGACGGTTTGTTCTGCTCCAAACATATTTATTAATTGATATTTATAAATACACTGCTTTTAATTTATGATCTCTAATTCATTTTATTAAATTCTTTTTAAAAATCTAGCCGTCACTGGAAACAATTTCTTGTCATTTAATAAAATTCAATTTGACAGTGTTTTGAGTTTTGCGTGAAAATATCAATTAGAAATGTCTCGTCTCACTTTAAAAGAACTTAATAATTGCATTCGATTGTTAAATACGGGAATGACCCAAAAAGAGGTGGCAGATATATACGGTGTTTCCCAGAGTGTCATTTCTAGAGCACACAAACGATTTTCTGACTCTGGTATTGTTAACTTTCGGCATGGTGGCGGTCGTGTTAAAAAAATAGGCGTGACAGAAAACCGATTGTTAATGAGAAATGTTCGTCGAAGTAGGACACAACATGCTCGAAAACTTATGAGGATTTAAGAGCTGCCACTGGTATCGTCGTCTCGAATATGACGATTAAAAGAACTCTTTATGAGCATAACCTAAGGTATGTACAACAATGATGGTTAGCGTATATTTATTTACTTATAATTCCTTTCTGTAATGGAAAGTAAACATCAACTAATATTTTTAGAGCAAGACGTAGGGCACCATGTCCCAGGCTTCTCCCTCGTCATAGAACTATGCGTCTGCAATGGGCTCAACACCATGCACATTGGAATTATGAAAACTGGAGAAGATGTTTGTTTACAGATGAAACACGTGTAAACCTGTATAAATCTGATGGGCGAATTTTGGTGTGGCGAGGACAGGGCGAACGATATTTTGAGGAAAATATGGCTGCACAAGAGGCATTTGGTGGTGGCGGAGTTACGGTGTGGGGTGGAGTGATTGTTGATCAAAAAACAGATTTGTTCATCAGTCACCAGTCTATAAATGGTGAAATTTATAGGGATAGGTGTATCAGACCGTTAGTCGCACCCCTCGCTAGAAACTTTGGTGATAACTTTATTCTCGTAGATGACAATGCTAGACCCCATAGGGCAAGAATAGTAAATGATGCCATAGAACAACTTCAAATTATGAGAATGGAGTGGCCATCAAAGTCACCGGATTTAAATCCCATTGAGCACGTATGGTCTCGTTTAAAATTAAAGATTCGCTCTAGGAATAATCCAGTGCAGACATTGGAACAACTTGTCGTAGCTATTCGAGAAGAGTGGGAGGCCATACCTCAAAATTTTATAAACAGCCTTATTGAAAGTATGCCTAGGAGATGTCTCGCGGTTATAACTGCCAGAGGAGGACCTACGAGATATTAGTAAATACATAAACTCCTGGACAAAATTAACGCACCACCATAAATTTGCAACAAATTTGATGCTACTTTTTTTTTGAACCTATGGTCCGATTTGAATGATATTTCTAACATTTCAGGTCCATTCCTTGATAATGTCATTGTCCTCATTATTTTTGATAAAAAGTTCATTTTACTTTTATACCGGGTGTAATAAAAATGTTGTGTTTTTTTATCCGAAAATTTGTATCACCCTGTGGCGTATACTAGCAATCCTAACATATCGCAGTTGAAATTAAACTGTAGCCTCATCTTTCCTTAACATTTTCATTTTTGTTTCACTTCATTATCTCTGTTATTAGAGGAGATACACCCTTCTATAACTCAACATGTTTTTATAAACTTTATTTTTGTATACGTTCATTTTTATAAATTAATGTAATCAATGTAATGACTGTAATGTTTATGTTTATCGATAAATGAAAACAAAATTAACGAATCACTTTTTAATTAAACATTACTTTAATCACAATATTAAAATTAAGAATAAAGTCAAAATTACATGAATGAAGCGAATGAAACAGGAAAACAGAAAAAAAAAGAAAACAATAGAAATGATGGTGATGGACAATGTGATGTTAATATCGTGTAGGCCCTCATCCAACAAAGTTAATGCTCTTACTGCCTCCTCCGCCGATACTCGTAACTGACAAATACGATAACAAAAAAACTTGGTATGCAAAACGAACTGGTCTTAATAAGCAATTTGTGAACAGATTTTAATCAGCAAGACTGACTCTATTTGACAATTCCAAACTAAAACATTTGTTAACAAAATTTTATTGAAATGTCAAAGGAGATCCATAGCCTACTTGCAAAACATTTATAAAAATGAACGTATACGTATACGTATATTTATAAAAGGGTGTATCTCCTCTAATAACAGAGATAATGAAGTGAAACAGAAATGAAAATGTTAAGGAAAGATGAGGCTACAGTTTAATTTCAACTGCGATATGTTAGGATTGCTAGTATACGCCACAGGGTGATACAAATTTTCGGAAAAAAACACAACATTTTTATTACACCCGGTATAAAAGTAAAATGAACTTTTTATCAAAAATAATGAGGACAATGACATTATCAAGGAATGGACCTGAAATGTTAGAAATATCATTCAAATCGGACCATAGGTTCAGAAAAAAAGTAGCATCAAATTTGTTGCAAATTTATGGTGGTGCGTTAATTTTGTCCAGGAGTTTATGTTCTAACAAATTTCAATTTATTCATCAAACTGAATAAACTGGAATATGTGAAAAAACTTCAATCATTCATTTACCTCCTAATAAAATGTAGTCATATAGGGTTACCAATAAGTTTTTTTTGCTTTAAAAATTAATATTTGTGTAATTATTGTTGGAATACAACAACACGGCAAAACCAAGTCTTTATTGTAATTTTATGTAAGATATTATGTAATCAATGAAACAATTATTGTTTGTATTTTGTGTTTTACTTTTAACTCGAAACACTGATCTCAAAACACTGTCAAATTGATTTTATTAAATGACAAGAAATTGTTTCCAGTGACGGCTAGATTTTTAAAAAGAATTTAATAAAATGAATTAGAGATCATAAATTAAAAGCAGTGTATTTATAAATATCAATTAATAAATATGTTTGGAGCAGAACAAACCGTCGGTCACCATGTCCCATTTCATAGTCTACAATAGACTCGCGACCACGGAAACTGGAATTATGAAAACTGCAAAGATGTTTTTCTACAAAAATGAAACACGGATAAACCTCCATAAATGCCATGGGCGAATTTTGAAAGGGTCATTTGGTGGCGTCTTGATCACAATCAAATTCAAAAATTTGTTTTTTTTTACTTTTCCCACTACGCCTATGAGTAGGAGGGGGCTGAAAATATTAGGGGTATATCAAGAGTTAAGGAATATCACCTACGAGTACCTGTGGTGTCACCGCAAAAATTTAGAAATAAAACACATTTTTGACCCCTTAGAAAATGTTTCCAGTACGTCAATGGACCAAAAAGAGTGACCCGTCTTATTCATATCGATATATCACCTCAGACTGCCATAGATCCGAACAAATTTGTAAATCAAGGTTTTCTCAATTGCAAATTATACGTTTTTATTTACCAAAAAATGTATCTCTTTTAATAATAGGGATGACGCAAAAATTCTGAAACCGTTTCGGCAGTATTGTCCAAGATTCCAAAATTTTCTATCAAAATTGATAAAAGCTCATTTTCAGATTTTTGGTAGTGTCGAATATAAGAAACGCCAATTTGTAAAAATACCAAAAAGTTTAAATTATTTATTTTTATGTTGGTTCATTTCCTTATACCCAAATTAATTTGCTCGCCTTGCATTCGAAAAGGGCACCCTGGGAGCGTTGAATATCGAAGAAACAATTGTAATTGACTATCGTATTAAAATACTGTAAACTAAAATGTAAAAAAATCGCAATTTTTCCTATAACAAATGGTATCTCTGAAAATAACAGAGCTATCAAAAATAATTTCAAATTGGTCTTTCAGAATTGCCTGTAAATCATAATTAATGTGTTAAAAAAAATCCCAAAATTTTTTTAGGAAATTGGGAGAACGATGAAATTTAACGAAAATGTAAGGGTCTGGTTAATCACCCTGTGGATAAAAGAAACAACCACAATTTAAAAATCTATTTGAGACAGTTGACAGTCAATGAATTTTGCTAATGGTTACAAAAAATCGTATCAAGATTAACCAACCCGTTCCAAAAATATAGACATTCAAATTTGGTCCATATTTTTCTAATATCCACTTCAATTGTGCACCAGTTTAGTTTATAAAGTCTAGATCCAGTTTGTTTTTTTTAAGGTTTTTATTACACTTGAAGAAAAATGTTTATTTTTGTAAATTAGATTTTAATTCTTCTCGCTGGTATTCGGACAGTTTCCCGGAGAGTTTTTGTTTTTCTCTTTTGTGAAGATTCGATTTTATTGCTTTAAAATTTCGTTTGGCTTTTTCTGGTAACGAGAACTCGCCAGTGCAAAATATGTTAAATCATTGAGATTTATTTCTGTTTTATATCAGAAAGGTAAAATTAAATGGAAATAAGTTTCATAAAATGATGGTGATATTAAATACCATTTAATAAAACCATTTCACTTTGAAAGCAAGTAAAATGTATGTCATGTTTAATTGCTTGTATATTATTATTTCCCATTTACCTTTAGGTACGTGTTTTAATAAAAATAACAATTGTGAAAATGAATGTTTGAACTCCTGTAAACTAGTTTTTGACCATATCCGCCACTGTCTAGTGATATTGCCGATATTTACTTATAGAATACTTATACTTAATAAGTTTAACGTAATATTAATAAATTATAATATTAACACAAATAACTGACACTGTACATAAACTTCCTCCAACATTAACTTATGTGACGCTGTCCAACATTCTAAAATTTATTGAGAATCTTATTAAAAAATACAAATTACGTGAAGAAAAATATTTTTCCAAATAAATCGCATATGAAAATAAATATGTACCTACTTAAACTTGATAAAATTATTAAATTATTATAGTATCAAAAGTTTGTTTAAAAAAGAAGTGATGCTTTTGTTTCCAAAGCACCCTGTGCAAAAATGAATAATGTTCAATTTCGGTCGAAATATAAAACTAAACTATCATGTGTCTTACATCACCGTAATTGGAAAAAGAGATGTATAAAAAAAGTTTATTGTTGTGTTTCTGCCATTTTAGACGTCATGGCAATGCAATGCAAAAAAGTACCTAAAAGATGTATTTGTTTAAAATAAATAGTTTTATTAGTTTTCAATTTAAAAATTAAAAACGAGAATCACGATATTTCGTTTTTTTTTCTAATAGATATCTTTAAAACTAAAAACGTTCAGCATGGAAATGCGCAACTTTGCTATAATTTAACCGACTTCGTATCTCTTAAGATAAGCAAGATCCCCATGCTGCGAGTCGAAAAACAGGAGCCGCGTATATTAAATAAATATATCATAACATGTTCCAAGAGTTATTATTTTATTACATTCCAGCAATGTTGTGTTTATTCGTTAAAAAGACTGTAAATATGATCCTTAAACTGGCAACAAAGCAAAGGATACCTATAACACTTTATCAGCATTTATTATAAATCCTTATTCCACAGACAGGATAATCTTTCCTGAGCTCTTGAACAAGCTGATTGTACTTTTCTATTTTTAATATTCGAAGTACTGATATTTGCTACTAGCCGAGAAGCCCTTTAGGATTTGCTTCTAGATACTTCTTCAACAAATAAATTTTTCTATTTTCATTAACTTTATGACGAACAGTTTTTGAACATCTTCAATGTCTCTAAATTAATTTTCGAGTTTAATAACTTTTGCTTCGAGTACATATTCCTTGTAGTCACTTTTCTGCATTCAATAAATATGAAAATATCGGTTCGTTTTGTTTCCTTTATAATTAATTTAATACATTCTTTAACTAATTTAATAAAATTCATTTATTTTTTTTTCACTCAACAGAAATAGTAAATAAAATATATACTAAAAATCTATATATATATATATATATATATATATATATATATATATATATATATATATATATATATATATATATATATATATATATATATATATATATATATATATATATATATATATATATATATATATATATATATATATATATATATATATATATTTTTTTTTTTTCCTGCTTATTGGCCTTACAAGCTAAGTGTAAAAATATATTCTGTAATCAATTAGAATATAATAAAATAAAATCTAATCTTAATTGAGAAAGGAGAATTCGCATTAATTTTTAAAATAACACATATATTAGTAAACGGGAAGAGGTCAGTTTAAATCAATTACCAAAAGACTTCAATAAACATGGATTAGTTTCTCCCAGAAGTAATAAAGAAGAATCCGTTCCCTTCAAATTTGGACTTCACAATAAACTGTAGGGCCTCTTCTCTCTTTACCTAACAAAATCATGGATTTTTCGGAGGTTACTTCGGTGACTCGAGAGGCGGTTAAGAAAACTTTTAAATGATAATGAAAGGACGGAAATTGTTTAGCTTAAGAAGGAAGCCTTATTAAATATATTAATTCTCTTCTCGTTCTTTAAAATTAATTTTAATTTTGTTATTTTAAAAATGTATTTTATGTTAAAGACATTTCTTTATAATACTTCGTAGACCAGAAATAATTTGATCCTTAACAAATTTTATGCAAATAATTTTAATTCGTAGATGTTCTGTACTACGTGATTAGAATACAATAATGCAAACTACTGCCAATAATCGATCGTCGTAAATCCCTCTAAATCTTATCTTATGATCCTAATTCGTTGCCCCATTCTGTATATTATGAAAAAAAATGTATGTCTACATAATTTAAATTTCAGAACCATGAAAATGTTTGTGATTTTTAATTTAATTTATTAACAATTTAATTATTAAACCTTTGGCTTTAACATGGTAAAAAATTATTAAGAAGAAAAATAGAATTAACGCAGAACCAAGTTAATGACGATATTAATATTGACATGAAAGTATGCTGACGCAAACATAATCTTCGAGCGAATTCACATCCAACACGACCTCAAAGTGATCAACAGAGCACATATTATGTGCAAAAAACCACAATAAATAACACCGCTGCACCAAAAGGAAC
The DNA here is from genome assembly GCA_963680705.1 of Rhagium mordax. NCBI lineage: Eukaryota > Metazoa > Arthropoda > Insecta > Coleoptera > Cerambycidae > Rhagium > Rhagium mordax. Next base: position 100,163,549 of record OY796656.1, on the reverse strand, counting down.
AAGCGAGACGGTTTAATGAAATTTAAATTTTTAATGACGTTTTTACATACCAAAATGTCCCCTAAAAATGAAAGTATATTACATAAAATATTATTGATATAAAAAAATAATTAGATTGCTCTGGAAATTGAACTTTCCTGATAATTAAATCCAAGAGTAAACTTAATTACATGATCGTATCTAATTCTTCAGTAAAATGAACAAAGAAAATATTTTGAACTAAAGTTCGTTAAAAAATTTAATAAAACAGAATACAAATATCAATATTTTTTATGACATTAAATTAGCGCAGGATACTTACTCTTACGCATTCGACGGGGAACTAGGTCAAACGGGTCTCTGTTTTATCTTATTTGTATCAAAAAAATATAGCAAAACACATTCTCGTGTCTTTGTCCTTCTCCCTACAACATAATTACTTGGGCACAGATCCAAACATTTTTATTGTGAAATAAACAGGGTAACATAGGAGATATGTAACACCCTGTAACATTTTTTATAAATAACTTTATTTAGGTTTTATACAAGCATGATAATAACAAAAATATTCAATTTGGTATATTTATACGAGTCAGGTTGTATGGTAAAAAATTAATATGTGAATAGAGCATGAAAAAATAGTATTGATGTGTCTCAGGATTTTGCTAAATAACCCTTAATTTTTTTATATAAATGTGTTAAAGTTGAAAATTTTTCGTTGAATTTTTTAAATATCTTTTGTTTAAAAACAGTCGTATCAATGAAATTTGCTTGGTTTATATTTTTCATAGGGCGCTATCAACTGCATTAGTTTTTCAAAACTAATCCAGTGGTGTGCGTTTACACATTTTTTTGTAATGTAAGATGTAATGTAATAATAATAAAATACTCTAAGAAAACAACATCTTCATTAACGAAAATTTAAAAACAACAGCGATTTAATTAATATTTTTTAAACTAAATTTTCAAAATGCACTTTTGGACCCGCAACGAAATTTCATTTTGTATATTCCTGAGCTTATGCAAATCTACCTTTAGTTGACGTGAAAAATGTACTTAATTCGGTCCACTAGAACTTGTTGGTTGTTAATTGATTAATTTTTAGTAAAAAAATTTATTGTCATTTATTACTAAGTAGTAATTAAGTCGCTGTTGTTTTTACATTTTTGTTATTAAAGATTTTGTTTCTTTAGAATATTTTATTATTATTACATTAGATTTTCAACTCCGAAATTGTGTGAAAAAATGCAACGGCACGCAGTTCGGCATCGGCATTCTTGTCAGAAAAAAATGTGTTAACGCACGCCACTGGAACCATTTAAAAAAACTAATATCGCCAGTTGATAGCGCCTTATGGAAAATATAAACCAACCAAATTTCATTAATACAACGAAAAGATATTTAAAAAATTCAACGAAACATTTTCAAATTTAACACCTTGTGTAAAAAAATTAATGGTTAAATAGCAAAATCCTGAGACATGTCAATACTGTTTTTTTCATGTTTTATTCAGATATTAATTTTTTACCATACAACCTGACTCGCCCTGTATATTGATGCTTTACTTCAGAACTTACAAATATAAAATCTGTAAAAATTATTGAAACTACTTTAAAACGCAATTATTGTTGAATCCTGTAAAAACAAGTACTTTTCATAACTATTGGATTAAATTACAGAAATCATTAATAGCATCCAAAGCAAAAGAATATTGAAATAAAAAAGTAATTAGCTTACCACAAATTTAATTGTAATTTAATTGTTCTATTTTATGCTAAATAAACTTTTTTCAACTTTCAGTTTGATCCGAAATTATTCAGTGAAGTATTTCAAATTGTACCCTCTATGTACGGGGGAGGAGAGTTGGAAGGTCGATGCAAAGTCTTGGGGAGGTGATGGGATTAATTAAGGCAAATTTACTTTAGAACAAAGTCTTACGGTTTTCGAGTTTTTCGAGAATTTTGGATTTCTTTAAAAAAATTCTTTTTTTCACATTTTTCTCCTATTATCACTGTAACATAACATTATACAGATGTTTTTAAATTTGTTTTTATAATGCAGACAAGCTGATTTTATTAATAATAGTAATTTTCTAGCATTGATAAAAAAATTTAACAATAATTAATTTTTAATTTTTTGTAATCAGTTGGGTTTTCTGTTCTTTACATTTTCCGAAAAGACACATGTTATGCTATTCAAAAAAAAATATCATTATTATTAATATCATGTTTTAATAGAAGACAAATATGTGAAAAAACGTATTTTCTTAAAGAAATCCAAAATTCTCGAAAAACTCCAAAACCGTAAGACTTTGTTCTAAGGTATATTTACCTTAATGAAGTCTAAATGGCCTACCCTATCACCTCCCCAAGACTTTGCTTCGACCTTCCAAACACCCTGTATACGTTTGATTCGTCTTCAAATTATCTTTTCAACCTGCAACACTACATTTATTTTTTAAATTGCAGTTAAAAAAAACCTTTTATTGCAATTGGTCTAGATAAATATTTTTGGTGTAATATATTTTTATGTATAGTCGTCATTAACAAAAATAACAGGACATTTTACGCAAAAAACAATTACTTGCACAGTTATCGAATAAGTAATATAGCTGATAGGAAATTTTGTCTTTCGTATTTATAGTTATTTAATATATTCAGCATGAAATTACCCAACCTTATTGATTTTTATTATTTGTAGATACTACACGTATCCCATTTTTTATTGACCACGTGCTATGTATTAATTTTCAACATCAATTTTAAAGCTAAGTAGGATATATAACGAATGGGTTGGACAGGATTAAAAGATAAATAAGAATTTTATAACAAAAAGAATTCTTAGTCGAAAAATTTTATAAAAACAAGAATCGAAAAATTGCATGACAGTCTTCTTTCGACCTCATAGCAAGCGTCAATAACTGCCACGGTTCACAACATGGCCATGTAGATTTATGTAATTACAATAAAGTGATTCTTAATTGTAATTTAAAAAATAAATGCAATACACAGTTAAAAACATATTTATGTTTAATCAATTTGAATCAAAGGTGAAAAAAAAGATACAGAGTAGGTACCATCTAAAATAACAAAATTTGAATTACTTCCGATCAAACTGAAATTTGCAGAAAATGTTTGTTTACACGAATATGCATGTCTTCCGTGTTACCCGGTAATGCCTAATTGACATGGTGTTTACTCCTCCTTCAAACGAATAAATATTCTGTAAAACATTTCTTTCGAAGTTTTCACAGCATTGACACTATAAATACTGAAATATAAATTATATCAACAAAAAAGCATCAATTATACGGTATTTTTTTCTGGTGGAGGATTTATATCGGATAATTTTTCTACGTAAATCTTACTTTCTCACGTCAGGGGCGCGTGTAGTCGGGCTTGAATGTCATTAATTTTCATCACATCTATAAAACCGCTTTTAGCCTAATTCCATGAGATTATATGATGCTGTATTATGAGAATATTTCTTTCATACATGACAATCAATTTTTTTACATTTAGGTATACAAATAATATTATTACGTTAGGAAATCTGGAAATTAGATATTCATGTACAGGGTTTCCTTTTCTTATCTAGATAGAGGCAACCAGTTCACAAATCCTATTGTTAAATCCTCGCCTTAGTCGCAAATCCCAGGTTTCAGAAGGTTACTTCGGTGACCTGACAGCCGGTTAACAAATAAACATTTTTTTAGTATGTCAGTTGAGGCTCAGATATCATTCTTTCGTAAACCTGCAACGCCTGTCACAATATGTAAGTCTTGGAAATATTATAAATTGAAATTACAGGGATAAAATTTAATTCACAACAAAAAGTTTACAACGAAGGGTGTTAATCTAATGTGGGTAGTTATTCATAAAAAAAAGTTTAGAATTTTATTGGTGTATAAACAATTAAATATGGAAACAGAATATTACGGATGTGAAAAGCTAATCATACATTATGTAGCTTGTATACACAGCATTTTTGTCGCAAAATAGTTGCAACATGATAAGAAATGTAAACTATCAACACTTCTTTTTAAAAGAAGGATATTTTTGTTTTAGGATTAGACGCCCACATTTGCCATAATTTGCTATACACGATGAAATTCTAGTCTTTGTGCTTTTGAATTGAATTTGAAGTTATTTACATTTCCAACATTTAAATCAGAAAACATTTTGCCAGGCGTTATATACCAAAGAAAGATATTTGAACCTCAAGCGATACACGTTTCCACATTCAATAAATGGAATTAAAATTTGGAGTGATGATACTTAAGTAGAATCAATTACATTAAATTCGAATTTATTTTGTTTTACAACTTATTCTTATCGAATTCGTAGATCATAGTATAATATTTCAGGGCACTTCGTCAAAAATGATTGTTCAGTAATGTCCGATTCCCAAACGCAAGCAAAGGGTTAGGGCCTGATTGGTTGGTATATGCAACTGGGATCAGAGTCTATTCGTAAATATACCGAATGGCACCATTGCTCATTATAGCATTATTCTTTATAATTAGATATCGAACTGTAAAACTCTCGAATAGACTTGATCAATTTTATTTAGGCTTTACACAAGCATAATAACAAAAACCTATCCAATTTGATCTACTCACATTGATGTTTCATCTCTAAACATACAATTATTAAGTTTATTGAATCTTCTTTAATGCATGATAAAAATTGGATTAAAAATTACAAAATTCAAAACTTCTAAAAATAAAATATTGAAAAATATACATATATTTTTTTTAACTTACCACAAAATTCATTCATTATGGATACCAACCAAAAACGATGTCCCCAAGAAGATGTACATGTTCTTTCGCCATTATCTGGCTCTTCAGGGAGACCAAAATCACGTCAAATTCAAATTCTACCTTTATCTTGAAAACTTATACTTAAAATTCTCCCTGAAGAGCCAGATAATGGCGAAAGAACATGTACATCTTCTTGGGGACATCGTTTTTGGTTGGTATCCATAATGAATGAATTTTGTGGTAAGTTAAAAAAAAAAAAATTTTTTTTCAATATTTTATTTTTAGAAGTTTTGAATTTTGTAATTTTTAATCCAATTTTTATCATGCATTAAAGAAGATTCAATAAACTTAATAATTGTATGTTTAGAGATGAAACATCAATGTGAGTATATCAAATTGGATAGGTTTTTGTTATTATGCTTGTGTAAAGCCTAAATAAAGTCATTTATAAACAATGCATATCAAGCAAAGAAAGAGAATTGTAAAAAAGACTTGATCAATACTCGAATAGTATCAGCAATTTACGGATTTTACTAATGGTTCTTATTTTCTAAATCGTCTCGCTCCCATGGTATAATTTTCAAATTTCTATGGTATTAGGTACCTACGTGGTTTGTGGGTACGGTATTGGTGAAGAACACATTTACCAATATCCTGAACATTGCATATTTGAATTTTTACAGTATTTACACAATTTTTAAGACTTGTCAGATTTCAGGAGTTAAAAGTAAAAAATGAGCATGTAGCTCTTTATGGGGAGCCACATGCTTATTTATCGATACAAGATTTGTCAATATTGAAAGTGACAAATTAATACACGAAGAATAAAGTTAGACATTGAGTGATAGATGTTAACAAATAATGGTCTAAACAAAGGTGTTTTAGAGAATAGCATAAAGCAGTAGGTACTAAGACACGAAATTACGTGATTTTCACATGGACAGTTTGATCTTATATGTTCCAGGGTCAGTTCAACAAATATTCTGTTTCCATTACCATCAGGCAAATTATAACTTTATACATACCTATATACAAGTAGGTACATGACATTATGTTTTAGGTATCCCACTTTTCACGTATTATAACGTAATTGAAACAAATTAAATTTTTTCCTTTATTTAATTTTATATCTATTCCACGTGCAAGGAATGAGTACAGTTGCTAGTATATTTATAAAATAGTTATTTAACATTTTTAATGAATTTAACATTAAATCAGTTTGAATTATTCAAATGTTTAATATTGTGACCTTTATTTTGACAAGACTACTCGTATAAAGTCTGTACGTCCACTAACTGATTACTATAGTATTATTTAAAAATATGTTTATTAGCAAGTTTAAGATTAATTGGGACGATAATAACCAGTAAACGATGAGATGAATGCTTAGAAAGGATCCTTTACCTTTACACAATAATGTCTATTCTTATAGTAGCTGAATTAAGTTTCCAGTCGTTGATATATTGGTTGGTGAAACGCAATTCGATCATTTTCCATAAATAATGCAAAACACTTATGGAATAGTATAAATCAATGATTTTTTTAGTCCAGGTAATATTTCTGATTTCTTGAAATATCGAAAGTATAATGTCGTTTTTTTAGTGTCATTCCTAAAAATAAATATAATTATCATGTCATTTCACTTTTAATGATTTACCTACCCTAATATAATCAAAACATTGTTTTTATAGTAATGTTGTTTCTTAACTCTAATAATAATCATGAATATATCTAATGATTATGATGTAGAATTTATGACGAGCCGTATGCTAGTACTGGAAGTTTACGAATGCAGTAGAATGGTGTGGTACTTTTGACATTTTTTATGCGACCCACATATATAAAAAACAAAATAATATTTACTGATAATAACTCGCTTCAGAAATTCTTAAAACTCATGTGCATCAACTATTTACCCGGCAACGCATTTAATTTATAAAAGTTTTACCGGCCTAGGCTTGTAAAATAGCCGTTTTCCTAGTAGAGGGGTCCCCAATATTTTTGCATCTTAGAGCACATTTTAAAATATCGGTCGGGCGGCGGGCATCATTTATTTTTTTAAGTTAAATTTATAATAAAAAGTCTCGTAAAAAGTAAATAAAATAAAAAGATAGCCACTTTTCTAAATTCTAATATCTTATTTCTAAATTCTAAATATAGTGATGACTGATGGTCGAGATGGTAGAGTACCTGCCTCTTACCCAAAAGTCCTGGGTTCGAATCCCGGTCGTGGCAATGGAAAATACTGTGAGAGGGATTTTTCCATTATACACGGATATTGGATGTGTGTCCCTTGTCTTTAAATGTGTAGCCCCCTCCCGCACAAGGCTCTTAGAGCCTTCTGGGATAAAGGGGTCGTAATTACATGTGGTGTATTTATTTTATTTTATTAGTGCAAAAATCACTATGATTGTTTTTAATGACTGACAAAAAAATGTATACTTTGTGTTTTCATTTTATCTTGTAATGAATATTTTAAAAAAATTAAAATTTTTTGATTAACTTTTTTATTATTGTATGAAAACAGTAAAAATATCGCTCTATTTTAGTCTTCATAAAAAGAAAAAATTTTTTTTATAAAAAATGTTTCCTAGCTTCATTTCATTTCGATTGAAAACAAATGTATGCATATCTACTATTGTTTTATCGAATTTTATCGGCTCTTTAAGTTATGCAGGTTAAAACTAGGTTTTAACCTGAATGTCTACAAGTTCTCGTATGAAAGAACAAGTTTGTAATTATATGAGGAGTTTTAGTTTTTAATTATTTAATTTTACGATGTTGAAGAAAATGTTAATTTAGACATAATCTTTCTCGTAAACATAATATACTCATAAACGTTTCATGATGAAGCGATTATATTTACGAGAATACAAGCAAAATAATGTGAGAAGACGCCAAAAATCTTAAAAACTGCTGCTATCTGCTGTATTTATTTTAGGATAGGTAATAACTGTTTTTCCCATTGTTTTACAAAATATCGTTGGTAATTCCACTTCTGTAAATTTTTGCCTATTGAGAATTGCCAAGAAGATGATTGGCTGACAACTAAAATAAAGAAACAGAAGATGTAACTGATAAAAAAAGGGATAATTTTTTTAATTTGCTTCCTATTTTTCTATTTGTTTTTTTTATTAAAATAATAAAATCTCAAATGATTTTACTAAAGTGACCATTGGATTTTTAAATCTAAGGGAAATACCTAATCTAATTACTTTTTAGGTTTTTAATCTATTTAATATGTTTTGTACTTGTATAAATCAAAATATATAATTTTTATTTAAAAATAATTTATTTACTCGTCAAATTTTATCAACAAATAAAATTTCAGCAGAATATTTTTTATTTTTAATTCAAACTCGGTGGTATGTTAATTTGAGTCTAATAAGAAATTTGAACAATTTAGATCAAATTTCTTCTAGAGAAATTAAACACAAACCCTCAAGTTGACGTGAGAAACGAAAAAATATCCGGCTAAATGGAGTCTGATGATAATATGATAATACATCCGATTAGACTGTACAGTTTTACATTAAAATAAACCAAGAAATAGACGGAATCGCATTTTGTCAATTTATTATTATAGACTCTTGGGAAAATGTAATTTAATCTCTTTATTTAAGCTTGTGGATTAATGTACAATATTAGGAAGAGCTGATTTACTAAAGCAATTTTAATTCTGCCACGTTTTAATAAAACTCCAATAAGTTAATTTAATAAGGCAGCAACATTCCAGTGAAGTACCTATATAAAAGGGTATAAATTTAAAAAAATCTAGCTCAAAACATTTAAATCCCCTTATAGACTATAACAAAAAAATCCCTTATCGACAAAGACTACCTTTTTTTAAGTATCTTTTACAGTAGATTAACAATCTTTCGTTAATTTTTATGAAAGGAAAAGTTATGGGTAATAAATTGACAGGGAGAGGCACGTTTGTTTATATTGCTACAACAAAGATCCGATATAATCAACGGTATTTTATAAAACAGTTTTCACGCAAAAATATAGTAGAATATGTGTATGTATTTGTTTTTAAGATATTTATAAGAAACCGATTTCTGTCACATTCTTTATTGGAATGTAGCTCCATTAGGAAGCGACTATGAGATGCTTATTATAAAATGTTCTAAGTACTTAAACTAAATTTATCTCATTTTCCTAAAGCTGAAATATCCTGTATATGTAGAGATATCAAATTATTGAACGACTATTTTGTAAAATATTTATTTAATATTTATTAACGTTAAGTGTAAGAAGAGCCTCTCACCCAAAAGTCCCGGGTTCGATTCCTGGTCGTGGCAATGGAAAATACTGTGAGAGGGATTTTTCCATTATACAAGGATATTGGATGTGTGTCCCTGGTCTTTAAATGTGTAGCCCCCCCCGCACAAGGCTCTTCTAGAGCCTTCTGGGATAAAGGGGGTCGTAATTACATGTGGTGTATTTATTATTTATTTATTAGTCTATGTCTAAACTTCGCCTTATAAATAAAGACCATTTATTATTGTTATTATTATTATTATCTTATTATTATCAATATGAAATATAATTAAGATCATAGTCTCTTTCCTCTTAAAAAGTTATCTGGTATTATCTAAAAAAAATCCAAGAAAATTTTCAATTATTGCTTTGGTAATTTTATGATAAACTCATTGCTTCTAAGCTCTTTGAGAATATTATGATGAATATGAATCACTAAATGTTGTATGTCAATTTCTACATGCAGAATGAAGAGTAAAGAGATAATAAAATTCAAATCTATTTCAAAGTACTTGCTTGAAATGCGATGAAACTGAAGTATTTGTCTGATGACTAGTCATTACTTTTACATTAATACATATTTATGAAGATATTATATAATAAGAATTTCATTTAATAAAGGAGTAACAGACAAGCAGAGTTAAAAAGTAAGAAATCAGTTTAATGTCTTTGTTAAGTGTAGTTTTGTGTTTATTTTAGGTATGTCGAGCTTTTACTGTTTCACCCGCATTTAATTGCTAATATTTTCAACACTTGTTTTAATGATTTATTGTAGAAATATATGGAAAAATATATATATATTATTTAGGGCACACAAAATGCACCAACATGAATAAACAATTTAAAATAATTCTGTTTCAGAATATTTTAATTATTTCATAGTAGCTATTACAGAGTTATCAAAACTTGCCTAATATTATGTAAAACTAAAATTAGAGGTTAGATCTATGGGAATCGTTCCAGAAACGACTGGTGGTACAACAATAATTTCCTTTCAATGAATGAGCTAATTAATTTGTGTTTACTGATACTATCAAAACATGAATTAGTATTAAGTAGTACATGTAGTTAACATCTGATGTAACATTATGAAAGTACTTTAGGAAAGGTCAATTTACTTTACCTGCTAATACCTGTAATCACATGTGTCTTATTTCATAACTTATTATGCTATTGCGCTCATTTATCAAATTAGTATGCGAAAGGTTGAAAATTTGCCTGCGAAAGGCAAAATAATTAATTGATTTAAAAACAACCAACTTAGGATTTTAATGTTTGCATAATTATCTCACAAATGCGTAACTTAAATGCAGTTCTCCTTTCCTTACTATTTTTCTCGGAAAGGGCTCCTCCTACGAGATTATTGCAAGAGATACAAAATGCTTATTTTACACGTTACTTATCAAGCGTATAACTGTCACCTAATTAGTTCAGGAGGGGGTAATACGACCCCCTTATCTTGATTTAACTCCGATTACCTTGTTTTTCTTCTGCAACTTTGACGGGCTATAACTCTTCAGGGAAGCATTTTTGGATAACAAAATATTTAGTCAATCATCATGATTTGTACTCAAGAATTCCCATCTCGGATATTTTGAAGCATTAAAGATTCAAAAATAATTTCCGGTTATAAACTTTTATCTAGTTTATTTTTAAATAAAATTTCCAGCTATCATAGAACTCGAGTCCAACGCCTATTGCCCCACCCTGTAAATATATCCACAATTCGTACGGCTCATTTACAGTACTTTAGCCAGTATTTAGCTTTGAATGTCAGGTAATTTACTAAATTTAGTATAAATACAATATAAATTATTGTATTGCATGAAAATGGATATACCTATATATTGTTTATAGCACCTAAAGTCACAAGTATTCAATCCTGATATTGACATCAAGACATCAACACCTCCTTAAATGCAATTTTTTATGAATAACAATTTTGTTGTAATTTTTTTAAATATCGTATTACCTACTTACCTACTTACCTTAAATTTTTAAAATTTCTCAGATAAGGATACGGACCAGGACAATTTTCTGTTTATGATTGGAGTAAATTCGCCAAGTTAGTCACATACCTATCCACAAATTCAGTATAATGATTTTCACTCCGGCAATTATCTGAGAGAAAAATAACCTTACTACATGCACTGTTATCATTGACCATAAATAGTACCTAATTATCGCAAGGACTAGCATGCAATGAATCTTTGCCCCGTTGTCAATTCTGGCGTATTTACAAATGAATAATTATTTTTGTACTGAACTCACATAGGACACATTCTTTACCTGCAAATTACTATGTCTATTGCTTTTAACTACTTTAACACTCCGTATATTATCATGGTAGGAAATTGTCGGTAACAGGTCAAAAAAAAAATGTTAATATGCCAATGTTTCGTTTTTAATATTTCTAAAACTTTCTTCGGGGCTCTAACATATTTTACGAGTTAATATAAACATATGTTAGAGCAGTGAGGAAAGTTTTAGAGATATTAAAACCGAGACGATGGTTGGCAAATTAACATACCTTGGTTTTGTTGTCCTGTTGGATGTTACCGATAATTTTCTACCATGATGGTTACAGTCTAGGACACAATTATTGGTTAAACTCTGTATATTTTATGCTAGTCGAGTACAAGAAAATGTAAAAATACCCCTCTGTTTACCTATTGCCGAAACGCGTTAAGTTATTTCAATTACATTTTGTAAATACATTAATTTTAAAGTAATCGTCAAACCTGTAATAACAAAGGTTTCGTGTTATTAAAACAAAAATGTTAATGTATTTTTTAAAATCTAGTTATGTCAGTAAAAACAAGGAGATATGACTAAAATACAATGTGTTCCTTCCTAATGGTCTTTCCGTTACAAATACAATAAATTTCACCAAATCGAGTTTCTCTGAATCAGAAAACAGTGTTTTCTTAACACCACAAAAGCTAAAAGGAAATATCACTTTCATGCTTCTGTGTTTGTTGTTATTCCATGACAGTCTTGATGGTATTTGAGCTGATAATTTATATATACAAACATTGCATTTTGTAATATCACGGATATTTTGTATGTTTTTTTGCTCAATCTGAGTCATAAATCTCGCATGTTTAACCGGATAAAATATGAAAATAAAATTATATTTCATTGTTTATTTCCTTGTAATTTGTAGGTACGTTTTTCGTGACGAATGTTGGCTCTTCGACGTGAAAATGGAAAATAGATCGTATACACTTTAAACTACTCACTTGTATAAAAACAATCAGCCTCCTACTTCCTTCGCCGCTTCAAAAACTATAATGACCTGCATTGTATAATTTTTCTAATTAATAACTTTTTGTCAAGGAGCACATATCAGAATTAACATTCAATGCGTCGACTTGCAGGCCTGAATACTTGCCACTAAACGGCGTTATGCAGGAAAAAGAAGAAATTTTTCTAATGGGTCCATTTAATTATTTAAAAATTGGTAACACCAAATGAAATTGAGATGAGTAATTTTAAAATGAGATTCAATAGAAAGCATAGAGCGGACTTAAAAGATTTGAATAACGATGTTCGTGGAAAACGGTATGTCTTAATGAAATAAACTTTGGAACTTTGTCCTAGTTTAACAAAAGCTTCAAATAGCCAAAGTTAAAAACGAATTTGAGTTATTTTGCAGCGTAAGAACATTTCTACCTCATCATTTCATAATTCGAGAGAAAGGGGGAAATAAACTTCAAACCATAAATCTAATTAAACTGCAAATATATTGTATATGAAGAAACAAACATATTTTTCAAAAATATTTATTTTTACCCATATCATAAAATTGTATTTACAGATTTGGTTCAGCCGGAAATTATATAAGGAAGCTTAGTATTTCCAACCATCTGACTCTTTCACTAGACCAAAGAATTTAAAATCTCTACATTAGCGCGAAAAGCTTATAAGTATTTATTTTATATCCGCTTAAACCGGAAATTCCATGTATTTACTATTCAGATCGACCTGATGGTTATAAGAGTTGCTTTCTTTATCACTTTACTAATATTAGTATTTTACAGATCATAATAATGTTCTGTCTGGTTTGTGAGGACAAATTAATTCGAATTTTGTAAATTTTAATGTTGCTTTAAACCTGGAACACGGTTAATATCCATCCATTTAAACATTGAAATAAAATTGGACAAGTCGTAGCTGAGTCCAGTAATCAGACAAGTGAAAATAGATCCTTCACACGAGTTGCATACACAATTTTTGTACGATCATTTAAAGAAGGTAGAATTTTATTGATTAATTTTGCCCCTTTTTCAATTTAACTTTTTTTTAAAGTTACCTACTATTAACGACGTTAAGAAAGTTAATCTGTGAAAAATGCAATAATTTTCATATAAAAATTAAAAAATTTAACTGTCGTAGAAGAATAGAACACCAAGGTTGATGAAACTGAATATCGTGAGGGTTTAATAGACACGTTAACTGTGGTTATTGGTGAATAATAAATGAAGTGAAATCATCACTAACATCGTAAATCGTATTATTTATATTGATAACAGTAAACTAGTAGTCAGTTTGGTGTCTACAGAAATTAAGGTGGCTAGCTTCAAAATCGCTTCGAAGGCATAGAACGGGTAATCGCCATTCGGAGCGTGACAAACTTATATAAATTAAATGGGAGTCGTGTAGAAAACATTATTGTATCAGAATACGTGAATTAGCCGCACATTACGACGGGATAGAGGAAAGCCATAAAATCTATTGTTCTCGAGCAATTGTACACTCAGGTCAAAAAGTGTTTATCTTGACTTTTATTTGGAAGAATTACCTATAGGATTTTGTATGCAGAGTGGAATAGTAATAATAATAATAATGTGGTTTTTATCACTAATAATTATTATCAAATAATAATTATAATAATAACAAAAAATCTGAGAATGAAATATGTAATTGTCAAGCGTCAAGCGTAATCGATAATTCGATCTTTTTTCCATAATCGCTAGTTATCATCTTCACAGCGTCTCATTTTGTTTGGAAGCAAAAAAGAAAATTTTTAGGTTCGATTTGGACCGAATTTTTTTTAATGGGAAGCCAAATAAAAAACGCACTAGTAGAGTTTATTGGATTTTATACTTGTACTTGTACTTACAGTTTCACAAAAAAAAATCAAATTTTTTTGTTTTTTAAAATTAAATAGACCACAAGTCACAAGTACGCACTTTTCTATGACTAGTTTATTTATAGTTTTGAAGACAATGAAGAAAAGATAAAAATAAAATTTCTGGCATTTTGCAACGTGTTCAATGTATAATTTTTGAGGCAAGTAAGCCCGTAGACATGCTTGCGGTCGCGGATACACGAACGCCACGTGCCACGAATGCAGAAATGTGTTAAAGTAGACCACATCTTTATAGTGCACATAAAAAATGTTGATGTTTTAAATTCTCATCGGCATCAAATTATAAAGATGTGGTCTACTTTACAAGGATTCTAATAGCTGGCCATACTTGCGACCTGCGACAGCAACAGATTTTACGACAAGCTGTTCGCGGCGTTTGTGTCACTTCGACCAGGTCGCTAGTTGACGCCGGGCTAAGCACTCATCATGTATTTCATTTTTTCTTCCCACCTTTAGGGTGGGAAGTTCTATTAGATTCAATCCAAAGAAAAATATAAATTTTTAATAGATATTCACGTTTTGTTACGTAAACATAAACACACCACAGAAATTAGACTACCCCCAAATCCAAAACCAAAGGCTATGCATCAGGGAGGGGCTACACATTTGAAAAACGCAGACAAACATCCATACCCACCGACATTGCCATTTGCTGATTCCGGGCCTCGAACCAGGACACGATAGGCAGTGTGACCAGAGCCATGCCTGTCACTCATGCTCTAGCCCACTACGCCACCGAGTCGGTTAAAGATACCACAGGAATTGTTTGTAACTATTTTCAGATTGATGTCCACATGTCATGTACGGTAATAGCTATTAACATATCAAGGAATGTTATGACTATCATAACTGCCGCAGATGTTGGTTTGAAATCCGAGCTCGTAGAGCGAGGATTTTAAGACATCTAAGGCTGTTATGATTCATAACATCCGTGATTTGTTCAATAGTTTATCGGTTTCAGAAAATAAAGACATTATTAATAGATATTACCTTTTGATATTCTCTTATTAATAACGTTCTCATTTCATTAGTTGGTCAAGTCTGTATGGGTTGATTTGTCGCCATGGTTACAGTTATATTTTGTTTGTTTTTATTTGTTACCTTTTTTCATATTACATAAATGTTTACATTTTTAATGTCACAACGGCTACATAAAAATGGACCTTCGATTGCCTGACAATACATTTCAGTTGGATTTCAGTATTTAATTATTATTGTTTGGAGTTTTCTGTCTGTTTGTATTAATAAATAGCCCTATAGTTTCATTATTTATTATTTCATCTGTTGACAGTAGTTATTGACAGATTTGTATTGTAATATTACCGTACAAGCAATAAATATAACTGTACAACTTTAGTTATGACTTATTTATCAGCCTACTTTTGCATATGTAAACAAAGGATTAATATCCTGAAACCGATAAAACAATTTTTTATTTGACAAGCTGTGGCTTCGTGTGTTTTAGTCACAGGGTGAATTTAGTTCTAGATTTTTCAATGGCAAAAATCAAGTTAATTGCCCATGTCACAAGTCATCAATCTGTCAAAATAACTCGACTGCACTGTTACCATGTTTATTGATATGATAATAAATGGAATAATAAAATAATTTCCAAATTTTTTATTTAGATATTTGCTGTCGTAGAAAAAGTATAGTATGCAACAAATTCGTTTTATAAACTTGTTATAGTTAGTCACTCATTTTATTAAACACTCGATCCGCTACGCTTCGCTCGTGATTAATAAAACTCGTGACTAAAATGACGTTATTCCGAATCCAATTAGTTATTGTAGAATAACTTAATTGCAGGGGTACAAATACGAACCTAAATGAAGAATCCCCCGCTATATACAAAAAGTCACCAACCACTACAATACATTATTATAACACAAAATACTTATTTGAGACCTGTCTATCAAATTAAGAATTTCTGCGTATTTAGTTACGTATTCGATTATGTAAATCAACCACTAACTTATCAACATAACCAAGCACGGCTACATATTATGCACTATAAAACCGGGACACGACGCGTGTGTTATTTAACGCTCGAGTCTCCCGGACTTTATTACTACCTACTCATTGCATTTCCATTCATAATAAACGCGCGTTTAGACGTGAGTTAAATCTACGCTCGTGTGTCTCTACACTAAGCACAGCAATTGTGCGTTACCTCGTGGCTCCACAACCAAAGAATACCTAATTGCATGGATTTTTTGCGTCTTTCAGACGGGAATCAGTAAAAATAGTATACCTACTATATTTCAACTTAAAAAATACACAGAACTCATGCTAATTTATTTCATGTCTGGGATGAGAATGACAATATTTACAAAACAAAAATTTGGCTGATTTACGAAAAAAAAAACGGGAAACCCTCGACGTCCCCTGGATAGCTTTGAAATTTTATATAGGTATTTTAATTCTTTAAAAAATTTCAGCATTATATGATACAATCCTCATTAACGATTTTCTTTTGAGAAAATATTAATTTTTTAGAAAAATGGGCACTAAAAATTCAAAAATTAATAATACCATTTTGCTATTATGTGTTTTTATGAAACCAACCAATTAAGTTTTGTGTGAAACATATTTTAAAAAATGCATTGTTTTCGAAATATTCGGTCGTGCAAATTTAAATGACTCACCCTGTATATGTATTCAGGTAACGTATAGCCATTATATGTGTAACAAACATACCTACGCTATATGAAATTATCATTGTAGAAATATTGTTTTGTATTTGTTACGTAAAAACAAAGAAATAATTATTTATAATTTCCTATTATTATTATATAATTATAAAATGTTAACCAATTTATATGAACAGTTTTTCTAAGGAGTTGGCCGTCGGCCGTATTCTTATCTTATATGTACTGCTCAGCTGATTAATTTTGCACTTGAGTGTACTTGCGGTTTATCGCCGACTTAGTTGATGTTCCTACCACGAGAGGCACCAGCTCCTGGTCCAATTTCTATTGCCAAAGGTAAATATTTAAAAAAATCATTTTGATCAAACGGTACGGAATAAAAATTTGAAACTTGTTGAGCATAATCATAAAGGTTCATTCTAGAAGGCTTCCTATAAATTTTACCCATTTATGTCATAATTAAGGAGCTATAATAGCGGCAACTTCACCTTATAGGATATACAGTGTAAATTTTCACACTTGCGATGAAAATTAATTAAATTAATATAGGAACGTTCCTCTAGTACACCTTCAACTACCGATGTTTCAAATTTGATTTAATTTGGCTAAGCCGTATGGAAGAAAAACATTTTTACAAATGACCTTACAAACACTGGTTCGAATAGTCCCCTTAAGTAACCTGAGTTTCAAACTAAAGTACCTATTTTTCTGTTTTATGATTGACAATCTTACAAACAAACTGATGTGTGATGTTTTGTTTGAAGTTTTCATTTAGAAATTGACGTCCTAATAATGGGAAGCGAAAGTGGGAACTGTATACACTGTACGCCTTCTTAATTGAGAGAAGTGACACAAAATGGGCACAAATAGTCGAGTCAATGAAGCCTACAAATCGGCGAAACTTCGCAATTCTCAGGGACAGTACCAATTAATGAAACTTTTATAAAAATATTTCTTACTCTATATTACCTACTTGAAATTAGAAACATTCTGACGAGCGGAATAAAATTTTGGAATCTAATTTTAAAAATTGTGAATTTTTTCTTTATGCTTTGAATAATTCATAAATTGCATAGATGAATGAACTCGCATTTTCGACAAAAGAAAGATTGTAGGGGTTTTTGGGGGTCAATGATTACTAATACGTTGTCAAAAAAAAGATTTTCAAAAAATGTTTTTAATTGAAAATTATTTTACATAGTGTATAACAAATTATAAAAAAAAAAAATCTATAAAATTTTTCGAAGAATTTTCAAAAAGTAGAAGAAAAGAAATTTGACTCCAAAGAAAATTAAATGTAGAGGTTATTCTAGTTCGGAAGTGGAAAATTTTAAATAAATGGATGTAATGATTTCGGTTTTAATAATAAAAATATTTGCACAATATTTTTAAACATTGAAATTTAATTTTTTTTATTAATTTCAGAAATAATTCACAAAAATATTTAAAACTACAGTGTCTTGATGCTGGTTCTGTAATAAGTAATAAGTAATAAACGTTGTTAAAAACTCTTTGAAATGCGTATCTATTGAAGGAGCTGAAACTTTCAGAATCGGTTGATCAATAAGTCTTAAATTAACTAACAAAATTGATTTAATATTATAATAACTTACACGATGCAAGCGTATAAGTCATTTCGGAGTAGAATTTGGGACTCAAACAGAAAATAATACAAAGAACATGTTAAAAACTTTTACATAATGAAATAAATGTATTTTGAACGATACTGAAAAATTTCATAAATATTCAATAAATATTTTGAGCACAGTAAATACTTTCGCGACGAACGTACCACCGAGGCTCGAAAAATTAAAAGAAACAAACAACCGTAAAATAAAAAATATTGTAGCTAACGGGTTTAAATTAAATAAAAAGGAGACCAGTCAAGTTCCCGAAACGTTTGCGAAATATCATTATTTTTATTTTATTTATATTCTGTCGAAAAAAAAAAAATAAATGATTAAAAAAACACTTTCTTTGACGAAAATTTATTTTTTTAAATCCAGATATTTTTTAGATTGTCTGAAAATTCAAAATATTCAAGAATGCGATAATAAATCCCAAATAAGAAAAGAAAGAAAATTAAACAATGCCACAAATAATTTTTAGACAACATTTAAATGATTTTATTATTAACCTATCATACGCTAGAAGTTGAAAAAAACGAATTTTCTCAAAAATAAGTCAACAATAGTATGTTTTTGAGCCAGGCAGTGGTGAGAATTATTATTATTAACTCAATAGATTTTTTAACAAATCACTTTTTCATTTTGGCATTGAACATTTAATTTGCCTAAAAAATATATGAACCAAACTTCTTAATTCTCCTCTAACGCATATTTAAAAAACTTATATTGATCTTACGATGTTTAATAAAAATGTATTCTAGCGTTTCCAACCTTTTTTTTTTTGTATACTTCTTATTGATGTCTCAGGGAAGGCGAAAACTTATTTCTTTGCTCATTTGTCATGTATTCCCACGTTTCCCATCCACAACACCTCCCATTGCTAAAGTTTAATCAAGGGTTTCTGTTTAATTTAGTTGGGTGCAATCATGAAAACAGTTTCTTCTGCTTCCAAAAATAATACTTTAAATATAAATAACTGTGTTTCATAGAGGGATTATTGTTTCTTCTAAATAGTGATAGACAAAATGCAGTTACAATATTAATTTTATATAAATATCCCAAGCCGCATTATTACTGATTTAAATATTATGTAGTGTTATCAAAATTTGTTCTGTATGCTAAGTGTATGTGAAGTGTTGGAGATCCGCAAAATTTTGCATAGGCCAAAACTTCAAGTTCTGAACAACTTTTCTGAGTAACATGAACTAATAAGATACTTTGTGTCATGAAGAAATATTTTTTGTTACCTTAAATAATAATTAATTTGGAACTGATTTTAATTATCTTCGTAAATATACCGAGTTTAACACTCTCCTAAAAGAGGAAAGCAAAAAATAATTAGGTACATTGTCAGTAGCAATTAAACTGTTTAATTTTTCAAACGCTTTAATTAATCAAAATCAACACTATTTTTATCTAATTGCCCTCTGTTCGATGTTCGATGTTGAATTGGATTTTAAATAAAATACCTTTGGAAACATCACCTTCAAGGCCTCTAAAGAATTATGAGCGCTTTACATTCATAGTCTATCGAACCACATATACATTTTATTACCAGCAAACATAAATAGACTCTAAATGGTGTACGAGTATACCAGGTTTATGAATAATTAAATTATTAATGCCGTGGAGTTGCTAATATGGTTTATAGTTGGCGCATGCATGTGACGTGTACTATAAACATTATTAGGTTACAATTATTTACATTTTACTTTCTTGATTATAAGTGTTAAATAATTAAAGAGTTAGCAGTGTCAAACTACAACAAGATGCAGGAATCAGTGCTATACCGGGTGACCAGTTAGTCCGATTTCTTGGGTAAAGAAGCTCAAAGGAAATTGGTACTAGTAGCCCAGGGTCGATCCAGTCAAACCATGAACAAATTAGAGACAAGCTGAAATTTGGTATATAAGTTTGTATTGGGGTCCTTAAAATACCACCAAACCCCACCGGTAAACCGCCGTGCCTGTCACCCCTAAACAACCCCCGAAAGGGGTAAAAATCGGACTTTTTCTAGTTATTTGGCAATATCTTAAAAACAAAGCTATATACGAAAAAGTATGAAGATAGAAAAATTAAAGGGCATAAAATTTCCTATAAAATTGCGTTTAGCAGATATATTTTGCTTTACCAGTGGCGGAGTTATGATATTTTTAATAATTGGGTATTTTGTTAAAATATTCTCTAGCCTTTACTTATTGGATTTTGACATTAAATATACAACAATGTATATGGATATTTTGGTAAATACATTTAATACATTCTTACATCAATCAATTAGAAATAAAAAACATACCAGTGGAGTACTATATTTTAATTTCATACATTATTTTGTATTAGCTAATAGAACTTTAACATTTTACGTGCCTATTAAATGTAACAAAATAATTATTTTAAATATCCGTGAATTTCTGTTACGAATTGAGAGGAATTATTTTTATATTAATAATATTAAGGACATATACCGCATGTCAAGGCAACTGACTAGTTTTCCGCGTCGCCATTCGCCCCTGTATGTATGCTCTCTTCGTATATTCTCGATACGACTCCATTACGCTAAACAAAATTTGTTTATGCTACGCCCAGGAGGAAGTTCGAAACCAAATAAAATTACTAATACTTCAAAGTTGCAGCATAAGTTGGGACCTTTAATAAATGTTAAATAAATAAATAAATAAATAAAGTGTAAGAATAGTATTTTGTACTTCGCCCATCAATAAATACGTTTATTAATATTATTATTATTGCCATGCACGCCATTTCCGGATGTGATACTACATCTGGCCTGTTTACCAGGGGAAAAATTAATTTTTTCAATACTGTGAAAAAGAAGAAGTTGGTTGACCTTCTTGAAGAATTTTACAATCCATATATATCCAAAGACAGATTGAGGACCTTTATTTCGACATTTTTTATTTTGTATACGTCAAAAATAGAACAAGTACCGATTTGAATAACGTCAGATACATTCTCTACCAGCAGTATGTAGCAAAGCAAAGTTTAAATAAATATTTTAATCTGGCTTCACTTCCACCGATCATAAATGCAGCTCAGTACCATGCATATAGGACATTTCATCCAGCAACTCTACATACATATTTTATTTACATGTATGATTAACTTTTAGGTTCAAGCATGGTTGAATAATAGCTTACCACTCCAGGACTGGGGATGGATTTCTAGTGATTCCGGAATCTCTCCAGTCCAGATGGATCAAGATAAAGGGTTCATTAAACAAATTTTTTGCAACTGTTCATCAGGTGGTTGCAAAAGTGCATGCTCATGTAGTAACCTGTTTTAATAGGGCAGTTGAGGATTTACAGGTGGAAGTTGACATCTCAACATGCAGATAAAATATATTTGATAAGTAATTAAAAACATTCATTTACTTACTTAAACATAACCTGTAAGTATTTTAGTTTATTTAAGAAAAAGCAACTGTGCTACTTACTACATAAAAAACTCATATTTTATGTATTATTATAGTTTTAATCTGTTTTGGTGTAAAAGACGTAAAATATATTAATGTAACGTAATTATTTTGTGGGAAATGTGTATTTTGTTAAAATATACTGGAATTTACAACACGATATACTCCACCAAGCAAAATATATCTGCTAAACGTAACTTTATAGGAAATTGTATGCTCTTTAATTTTTCTGTCTTTATATTTTTTCGTATATAGCCTTGTTTTTAAGATATTGCCAAAAAACTAAAAAAAGTCCGATTTTCACCCCTTTCGGGGGTTGTTTAGGGGTGACAGGCACGGCGGATTACCGGTGGGGTTTGGTGGTATTTTAAGGACCCCAATACAAAATTATATACCAAATTTCAGCTTGTCTCTAATTTGTTCAAGGTTGCCTATATAAATTTTCAGATCGACCCTGGGCTATAGGTTCCGATCTCAAGATTTTTCAGTTTATGATTTTACCGGAAGTGAAGGAACTTTTTCTCTTAAATGGAAACTCCTTTATTATTTAAAGCTATAAATTGACTATACAGCCACCATGAAAATCTGGATGAAATATAGTGGAATTATGGAAAATTTTCTTTCTACACAAAGAGCCATCGAATGATTATTTAATAAAATAAATCTGCAAGTAGGTTATGGTATAACCGGAAAACACTGCAAATCAGTTTTTCTACGTAAAGCCATATGGTAATTTTTTTAAATGGCAATTCCCCACTATTTTGTGCCTTCGCTGCAAAAATACAAATTCAAATAAAATGAGTAAAAGAGCTAGAAAATGTAATGTTCACTTCCTAGAAATATAGAAGGTGGCCAAAAATAATTTTTCAATGAAGAATTTTTTAAATTGAATTTTCTCAATTTTTTTAAATGGAACACCCTATATATTTTTTGGCGGTGTGATGTAGAAATGACAAACAAACATTTTTTGTAAGTACATTACTATGGCTATTTGTATGCATTTTCGATTTATTGAGCAATAAATACAAATCTTAAGAATAAACTTAAAAATTAGAGGTTCCTTCAAATAATTCAACAGAAAAAATTATAATGAGTGCTTCCATTTTGATCTTTAGCTGGTCCTTGTACTGTAATGGTTTTTTGTAGTTTTTTCTATGTTTTCGGGATTTGCACAAACGAACATTTATCGCACTTATCGGTCGTCAGTTCTCATTTGTTAATTTAAAAAAATTTGGAGTTTTACAAAATAAATTTTAACGACTTTTGTTTTGGGCGAGTCGGACAGAAATAGTTTGCCTGCCAATAGAATTTATAAACAATGGTATCCTGAAAAAATAATTTCTGATGTTAGCAGCTTCCAAAACTTCTTCGATAGATTTGTTGACAGTGGAAAAGTAGAATACAAAAATAGTTATAGAATAAAATGTGTTCTGAAGGAAGAAAATGAGTTTTATGTGGTGCTGGCACCGGTTGAGAATCCCTATATTAATCAGAGAGAAGTGAGCTCATTAGTAGGAATAAGTAAACGTTCTGTTGGTCGAACTTTAAGAGAAAAAAAATCTTGACAGGGGCATTAAAGCAAACGTTTCTTGTATAAACATCAATTTTCAAGTTTGAACTCATTAAATTACAAAATGCGGAAAATTTTGAGTGCGTACCTCGTAGTTGAACGGTATACTCAAAAAAAGAAGTATGATGTAGATATGGACACTTGCTTCAGAGTTATTGGTTCTTATTAGCATAGCGCATTTATAAAATGGATCTGCATGATATAAATTAGGAACAAATCAATAACATAGGTGGTATGGGAATGTACAGAATATAGTAATTAATCCTCACTTTCCGTGTGCCAAATTTGCAGCTTCAAATGAGTAGTCAGCATATAAAGTTTTAGGTGTACTGCCAAAACAGAAATTAGTGATCTATCTCGCACAAATCCATTATTTAAGCTACGTTACGCCATAGTAATAACTCCTCATATCGGTAACTGCATCACGTGTCTTTCTTCTTCTTGGATAATTGCTCTGATTCAACAAATAAGAAAATTATTATATATATAATATTATCAATGTTATTATCAAATGAGTATAATACTTTACATTTCTTTGTTTATACCTACATACAAGTATCAATTTTTGGAAGTCTGGATGTTTTTCTTGACAAAGGAAATCAAAATTATAAGAAATAAAAAATATTAGGATTTTAATAAAATAAATCTGTTTCTAAATTATTTACAATTTATACAAATCTAAAGTTCTAATAAAATAGAAGGATTAAGAATACCTAATGTTCTCGAAAGGGGGACAGTATTTTTATATATAACAATAATTACATGTACCTAATAAATTATTAGCAAATATCAATTATTAAGGCACATTAAAACCGAAAAATTTTATTATAAAAAAAATTATTAAAACGTACTTTATCTATTAAAGAGAAAGTTCCAATTTATAAAACACTCTGTATAGATAAAATTTTTATCTTTATAAAACATACTATCTAACGTTTTTAAACGACGTAAAATTTAATTATAAATTTCTAATTTTGACGTATGCTGCATTTTGTACCTCTTCACTAACTCAGCTTCTTGTTCTAAGGTGTAATCATACGTGCAATCTAAATAGCCGTTAAGGCCAGATATACAAACAGCTTTAGTGCCGTGATAATTCAGGTCATAACTTACAACCTTATCTTCAATCCATTTCATCACTAAATTAAAGCAACCACATTGCCATGGGTTTCCCCCGAAGTATATCCTTTGTAAGTTAGGTAAACGAAACAGAAAATTGGATGGTAAAAATGTGATTTCGTTGTTATGGATGTACAATTCTTTCAAAGACAATAAACCATCACTTGGTAAAATAGTGCTGTCTAGCCGTCTAATTATATTATTTCCAAGGTCAAGCTTGTACAATTTCTGCATGTGGTTAAACGTGGAAGGTTCTATGGAAGTAATTTGATTGAAGCCCAGCAAAAGAGATGATAGATTTTCTAGCCCTTCGAACATATAACTGTAGAGTGTTGTTAGTTTATTGTGTTGTAGGTGAAGAACTTGTAAACTTTTAGAATTTCCAAAAATATTCTTTGCGTTGAACGATGTCAGCAAATTATTTTCCAGTCCCAAAAATAACAAACTGGGTAAATCCGCCAGAGCATCATTTTCTATGAAATTTATTTTATTATCATGCATATCCAGATGCTTTATATCCAAGTGATTGAATACGTTTTTTTGTATTTTTTCTATATTATTGTAGCTTATACGTATCATAGTAATATGAGAATTGTTGAAAGCGTAAGGCCGAATCTTCTTTATTTGATCATTGCTTAGCATTAAAGAAGACAAATTTATGTTATTAAAGCTGTTCGGACGAAGAACGTACATCACATTTTCTTCAAATTCTAAAACGCTTAAACTGGTCATATTTTGAAACACACTTGGTTGAAGCGTACTTACTGAATTTTTTATTGTCAAAGACCATATATTTTTGCCACGTTCAATTCTGCTTAGCTGTACTATATTTTCTGTTTGCACGGTCACAGCTAAGGTCGACTCATCTGGCAATTCTCTAATACTTTTAAAATTTGGGCAAACGTAAAGATTATTTTGTTTATTAACACATATTTTATTTGCAATGCACTCACTGATACAAACTAATATAAGATAAACACCAACTGATCTTGCTATAGCCATGGCAGAACCCTAAATGACCTCGTCGGTCCTCGGAAGTATTTATAGATCGTTAAAATAGGGAATCCCTATCGGAATATACAGCTATGATATTCATTATCAAAATTTTAAACATTTGTATATCAAGTAAATAAAACATGCAGTGTTTATATTAACTTACTAAAAAAATACTGTGCATATAATGAACTTTAGCCTAAAATACAGATTATGAATAATTTAATCCCGAAGAGAATTTAAACATTTACTATTTATTCCATTGATGCAGTTTTAAGAAAGCAGTATTAATTTACATAATTCCATGTGTTTTGGATAGTGATATTATTAACATAAAGTTACACGTTTGTTTTGTTAAAATCAAATACAGGGTGATTCGTGAGGAGAGGGTCGTACTTTACCAACAGATAGGGAACATTGAGGTGATCTTAAATCCCCATATAGTAATGGCTATAGCGCCTTCGTTTCCGAAATACAGGGTGTTTTATATTTTTTGGAAGAATTTTCTTTTCGCCATATATCTGTAATGCGTAAACGGAATTCAATGAAATTTTGTATTTTTGTTACAGTAGTCATTCACCATCAAATGCGTAGGATATTAATAAAATATCAGGGCCGGACCCAGAATAAAATTATTTTTAAATTATTCCTAGAAAATAACACTCTGTATACTGTTTATGAAATTCTTGATATTGAAATATTAATTTACATCTAGAAAGATACAAGATCCCATAAAAAAATATTTTGGCACCATTTCATTGTTAAAGTAAAAAAATTGAATTGTTGAGGAATCTTTTTTTTTTTTTGAAATTGAGAGAAAATAGTCACTTCAGTCCTGTTGCATGGCCCCCGAGATCACCAGATCTCACACCCCTTGACAATTTTTTGTGTGGTTATTTAAAACTGAGGTATACAAAGAAGAAATAAACACCAGAGAACAGCTGATTGCAAGAATTGAGCACTTTTGCAATGAAATTAATAACAATTTAGAAATTGTTAGAAAAAGTATAAATCAAATGACAAATCGATCAAGAAAATGTATCGAATTTGGCGGTGGTCACTTTGAAAACAGACTGTGATTCAAAAAATTTAATTGTATTTAGTAAATTTGACTGTTAAATTGTTAATTTTTATTATGTGTTATTTTTTTAAGATTATTAATTACACAATCATTACAAAATATTATTATTATTTTACTAGGTACCATCATGTGATACGAATAAAAAATAGTGCAAACAGAGAAAAAAATATATATGTTACTGATATCTGAAGTGACTATTTTCTTTCAATTTTTCAAAAAAAATTGATTCCTCAACAATTTAATTTTTTTACTTAAACAATGAAATGGTGCCAAAATATTTTTTTATGGGATCTTGTATCTTTCTAGATGTAAATTAATATTTCAATATCAAGAATTTCATAAACAGTATACAGAGTGTTATTTTCTAGGAATAATTTAAAAATAATTTTATTCTGGGTCCGGCCCTGATATTTTATTAATATCCAACGTATTTGATGGTGAATGACTACTGTAACAAAAATACAAAATTTCATTGAATTCCGTTTACGCATTACAGATATATGGCTAAAAGAAATTTCTTCAAAAAAATATAAAACACCCTGTATTTCGGAAACGAAGCCGCTATAGCCATTACTATATGGGGATTTAAGATCACCTCAATGTTCCCTATCTGTTAGTAAAGTATGACCCTCTCCTCACGAATCACCCTGTATATTGAATGAAAATTAAAACTAATCTGCACAATAATTCTGTCTAATAATGAATTATCTAGTCGAGGCATTTTTTAAATAAATATTAAACTGGATACAAGTGATTTATTTACGTGCTCAAACCAGGTTTATTAATTTTAACATAATAAAATGAAGTGGATAGTCAAAACCACAGCTGAGTTAGAAAGCGTATCTACAACAAGTGACACCTCTACTTATTAAGACAGTCAAATGATCAAAATTTGCAAAAAATTATTACATTAAGTTTTCATCTATCTTAACCTTTGAGATATATTTAAAATAGGCATAATCCTAATAACACTTGTTCAAGTAAAATATGTGTATTACTCAAATCGATCAACGTGTTTTAGGCAGTACATTAGAACTACACTGCATGTACTATAATTGATAACATTTTTATAAATTTTGATAATAAAGAATTGTGTTGCGTACTCGATAACGTCATTTCATCTAAATAATTATGGCGCAGTTCTTCACAAAAAAATACTATAACACAATTTGAAAATTCTTTAAATTAAACGAATATTGGCAATATTTCTACGGTCTAACTGACGTAAATAAAGCATTTCATGACTGAAGATACATTTTATATCATTTTAACACAATTTTCCCTGAACGTAGGCATACGTAAATAATCAAGGGAGAAATGGGTAAATGATTCAATTAAACAATCTAGCTCAGATCTCAAAGGACTTATTCAATTGGGACAAGTTTGTCCCGATATGACAAACTGCTTATAAAATAACAAAAATAGGCATGCGGATTTAATTAGCGAAACAAAAAAAGAACGTTATCAAAATAAAATATTTAGTTTTACCGAATTCCGAAGAAGTTGGTTCGAATTTTAATTCTTTTTGATTGAAGTTCCAAAAAGTGTTGTTGAGAAAATTTCTCCTCCTGGCAATATTGAAAAATAAAAAGTCTGCAGGACCGGATGAGGTTTCAATGTTTTTAATTACACGTGTATTACAATCAATAATAGGACCAATAACGTACCTAGTGAATTTCTCTTTTTCAAATGGTACTATTCCCGACTTATTATAGAAAGGAAAAGTAGTACCAATTTAAAGAAAATACTCGATATCTTTGGAAAACTCTAGACCGGTTACTATTCCGCTTGGCTTTTCAAAAGTTTTCGAGTATGCTTTTGTAGATCGATTGACATTATCTTAAATATATTTAACATCTTAAGAAAACTGGCATAATTTTCGTTCAGGAGTCTACCATTACTACTACAATTTTTTTTTTAGTAAAATCATTAGATATATGAACTGGCTACGTTCCATCCTTAAATTGCGTAAGTAATATGTTTCCGTGCAAAATACTAGTCAAGATTCTGATAAATTCAGATTCTTGCTTTGTTGAAACGAGTGGTTCAGGGCTCTGTACTTTTTATTGTATATATTAACTCACGTGAGTCAGTGTTAGGCAAAACTTCCTTCACCATATGTGGTAATAAATCCCAAAAAAGAAAAGGAAGAGAAGTAATTTATGAAATGCCACAATTAACATTTAAACAATATCCACAAAGCTCTGGAGAATATTTGTAAGTAGTTTAATCAGACTTATTTATATTTTAACGCTAATAAAACACAAATTATTAGAGTTCATAATAGACAGAAAAAGTGTGTGGCAATAAATATTAAAATGTAATAATTTTGTTCTTGAAAGCTGCTGCAGATAATATTAGTTTCTTAGGAATTAGGAATCCATTTGGACAAATGTTTCAATAATTGGAAAGTCAATTATTTGGGTTCTACGCCGCGATCAATACATTATTTATTTAAAAATATGAAAGAGATTTTAACAAAACAGTTAATAAAACTAATAAAATATAAATAAGTTTTATCTTAGTAAAGATATACACAGTAAAAATACTAGGCATAAAAATGATATTCGTGTATTATACCATTTTCTAAATTGTTAATCACAAATAAATCAAATTATTTAGGACTGAAAATTTTTAATAATTTGCCAGATAATTTAAAATAAAATGATATTAATATTAAATTATATCAAATTAAGGAAAAACTAAAATTATTTTTAGTCGATAAATATTGTTGTTCTTTGTTTTTGCTTACATTGAGTAGTACCTATTTATTGTTCTTTTGATTTTTAAATTTATTGTTTTTGTTTTCTCCACGACTATTATTATACAATCTCTAATTTTAAACAAAATAAATGAATTTTGAATTTTTTAAATTAATTTAGATTCCAGTCATTTAAATTTTCCAATATAGCATATTTTACTAAAGATTCGAACAATGTCAATTTTGGTCATATTCTCTAAATGTAAAACATCGTAGGTATATTTCCATTATAAATACCTATACAAAATTAGAATTGGTTTGAAATTTTTAAAAATCAATCATTTTTAATTCAAAAAAATCTTGACGACTACCTTTCAAAACCTTAAGGCGCATAACCAACTTAAAAAAAAATTCTTCTATAAGAATAATGTTTGCTGTTCGAGCTAGACACATTCCGTCGCTCATAAAATTATTTACACAGGCAACATAACTCTTCGAAAAATTTTTTTCTTACAGAGACCTGATATGATTGCGATAAGTTGTTCTTTTAGATGCAATCGTGTCAGCGTCGGAAAGAACCAATAAAATTGCTGAAGTGTATTTTAAACAAGCTACACCAAGTTGGCTAAACAAAAGACATGAGTTGTGATTCCATATACATACTCGTACGTTCACCTTGAATGTAGATACCAGCTTGCTCACACATGATACGTATGCCACGTTATATCGATTATCTTCAAAATTTAATTCCAATTTGTTTGCAATTCTCATCCTGGCTTAAAAAGGAACGTAACAGTACTTGTGGTATTTTACTCTTCAGACTACACACTCTTAAGCAAATTTTTTACCTTGAAGCACCACTGCATGTAGGCATATACACATAATATGTTCCATCCAGCATCGAGTTTTCTCTTATGTTCTCGAGGTTCACTGAAGGAACGCAATTGTATTCAAAAAATATTTTACTAAAGGTACACCTGTTTCCTAAGATATTATAGCTAATTTAAATTTCTTCAGCCGCCAATGGTCTATATAAACTTTTGAATGTGTACTTCTCTCATTATTATTGACTTGAAGAAAACCCACAAAGGAATTTGATTACTATGCTTCATCGATAAGTGATTTTTTCTTCAGTCAGTCTTCTCGAGTTCCTCGAATTTGTAGATGGAGCTATACGAGAAATATGCTTATACAGTTATACAGAATTATATACTATTTTTGAATTTTAAACATATATATAATTTTTCAGTAAACATAAAATTACCAATCTTAAAATTCGAAAAAAAGTTAGAAATTTGTAAATTCTTTTATTTTCAAAAAATCCTAGATCCGATTTCTCGTTCCATGGTGGTGGTCTAGTTTCAAAATTTAAATAGATAAAGAAGTCACGGCCGATGGATAGGAGCCATTTTGAGAAAATTTCAAATATTTAAAAAAAACATATATCAGACACATATGAATACCAAGGAAAAAATAGCTAAAAAGTTGTCGACCTGTTCTCCCTCTAGCGTCCTGTGAAAGTTTAGTTTCTTCAACTTTACACAAAAGAGCCCGGGATTTTTTTAAGGGGTACGTGTCATGGGAAAAAACAATCCATAACTTTTTTATGTGCCTAAACTAAAAGAAAACGTTTTACCTCTCCCATTTCCTAAATTTCTTCATCCGTTCGAATATCCCGGTATAGTTTCCTAAACTCTAAGGAGGCTTGCGCTAGGGAGGAAAGTGTATTTAGCAAAAATCGATAAAAATTGTTTCCTTAAAACCCACAATTTCTCTCGTGAACTGTCCCGCTGGGTAAAAACAGAAAACTAAGGATCGAATTTAGGTTCTCAACGTAAAATGCAACGTCCACGAAGAATTTTGGCGTTGGCAGGAATGTACGAAAGAAAACAGTTTATTACACAAAAAGAAAAAGGCGATTATTTAACGAATTTGCGCTTAATATGAGGTGCATAATATGCTAATAACTTTTTTAATACAAAAAATATCGAACCAAAATATAGCCTAAGAGATTTTCATGAGGTTTTTAAGTCTAAGAAGTAATTTTTGCCTTTTCGAAAACCAAAAATTCTTTACATCTCCAGCTTTCATAATGCACCAGATAATTTTTTGTTTTATTAATATTATTATTATTATTACTGTACATTGCAAAACTCATACTCAATGCTGTTAATAGACGATGTAATACACAAACATGCAAATGCACATTCACCAAATGAATTATTCGTAAAAACGAAAACAAACTAGAACAAACTGTGACAGTGCTTGACTGATTTACGTCACCAGATGAGTAATTCCGTCACGTCGACTTATGCCCAATATATATCTTAAGGTTGTCTGATGGAATGTTAAATTTGATATAAAATTTGTGATTAAAAATAATTTTAAATATATTTGTAAAAAGTTTAACGTGTCATATATGTACCTGTATTTGCAAATATTAGAAATACTTAGTCTTAAAATATTTAGAATATGTTTTAATTTCCAAGAAAATTTTGCAGCGTTCTATTTTGTTTTCAATTTCGAGGTTATGTTCTTTCTGTTTAAGTTGTCATTAATTTTATCAACTAGATTTGTTATAAGTTATGGCATTGAGTAAAAAATAATAGTTATGGTTAACGTCAACAACAATCAGAAGTATTTCAAAATTTAAAGCTGCGCACACTTGTGATTAAATTTTATCAAAATATAATATTGTAATGTTTTTCTTTATAGGCACGATACACATAAGCTTTATACCATGATCCTAGGTAAATAACTAGTGGATAAAGACAATTGAAGGTGAAAAGATCGGCCCTTAACGCTGGGTTTCATTAGGACATTTTAATGGAGGCTCCATTAAAATGTCCTAATGGACCCAGCATGTAATCTAATGAAATTTTATAAGAAATTTGATAAGAAATTTAACGTTATGTCATGCAGCTTTTATATTATAAACATAAATAGTTGCAGCGTAGCTGTGATTTAGTTGGCAATAGCAACAAAACAAAAAATAACAAGAAACTAATGATCGTAATATCGTAGAGTCATTTAGTTGTCATACTGACATACAAATTTAGATTAATTAAGGGAGAAGTCATATAAAAAGTAGTTTAAAATGAACAATACCCTGAAATTGTTAGTTGTTACAAGAGCTTTCTACAAACCGTTCATAAGATCTTCTGCTGGTGGTTCAGCTGGTGCATGTTGTGCGACATTCCAGAAACTTAAAAATAATCAAAAAATATTCCAAGTTGATGATGGGTATCCAGTTTGGTTGAAATTACCTAGAGACAGACTTCTATATAAGTTTACATGGGGAGCAACTTTAGTTGGAGTTGGTTTAGGACTGCAAGTTTTAATACAATTAGTACTATATACATGAACATAATATTTCCAACTTTATCTGTTTGCAAATTAATTTATATGTAGGTGCCTTATTTCTAATGTCTTTAGTCAACTGATGTAATAATTCGTTTGAATAAAATAAATTGTATTGCATGAAGTAGCAAATACTTAGTAGTTTTAATATCAAATACAAATATTAGAGAATATTATAATATTAAAAAAATTTAATAGAATACCATATCAACCAACCAACCTAATATTATAATGTATTAATTATTAAAAGAGAATAATTTGATTCGTTTGTCAAATGCCAATTATTCTGAGGCGTGTTTTAGAGTAGGGGGGAGATTGTAAAATGACTTCTATAATTTAGATATTCCGAATCCGAATCTGTTAAGGAATGTGAGATGGTCATTAAAAAAGAATTGTATGTATGTATGTATGTATGTATTTTGAAGTATAAACCACATTATCAAAATGTTTTATTATGCTTCTGATGGCGAATTTTTGGCTAAATTATATTTGCTCGAATTACCAATGCAGCTACAATGTAATGAGGCAAAAAATAATACTTCGTCAATTATAACGGGAATATCAATAGATTCATGAGTTTTTAGTGAAGCAACACGATATGTGCGATTTACATGGCATCAAAGATGCCAAAACTATATGTGATATTCGGGATGATAACAGCATTCACTTTGAAAGTCATGTGGAGAATATGAAAACCTCAGACATATGCGTGTCAAAAGCTGTCTTATCAGGTTATTGCCTAAAACGCCTAATACAGAGGTTGAAAGCTTAAAAAAATTCTGAGGCATCTTCAGTAAATTTACCATGTTGTTATCTGTTACTCTGTCTTCAAATTTCCTCTTTCCAGTTAAAATGTAGCTTGAAGATACGATGTTCAATGAAGAAGAACATTTTTGTACTACAATCCATCATTTTTTGCGATTGTGAAACAAAACAATCAAACTCCTATTGAATCTGAAGATCAATGATTTTCACAATTTCATTATGTAAATTATATGATATCTAACTGTATATCTAAGTATTTCTATTGGATCATATTGTCGTGTAAATACCACGTATCATTCTATATCATTTTTATACCGATTTGACCACGGAGCACGTTTTTAAATTAAAATAATTAATCATAGAAATTAGAAATATTTAAATTTTCAAAAACTATTGAAGCATAATAATTATTATTATGCTTGTATAATATCTAAATATAGTCGCTAATAAACAATACGTATGAAGCAAAGAAAGAAAATTGTAAAAGTAAATAACATTTTGTTTTCTAATATGTTTAGGCTAACTCAAAATGACATCGAATGGTGTAAAAATTTAATATGGCCGCCTTAATGAAAAACGAAGTTTCTATGAATAAAACAATAACCAATCTACATTGAAAAAAATTAAAAACGTTATTAAATCCAAAATAAATAGTTGCAATGAGAATGTTTTTACGAAATTAAATAAATGTTATAGATAAAGTTATGGCCGAAAAACGAAAAGTGAAATTTTTTGTTTTTTTTTTCTAATTACTGGAGTTCAGTAAAAGATTTTTGAAATTTTTTTTCGAATTCTTATTAAGTATATAATTAAGCAACTTTGCCAAACCCTATATCTTTTAACATAAACGAGATTAAATATATGTTTATTCGATTAGCTAGTTCAATAGGGTCATTCACTAAAATGCATTCAATAAATTTTTTTCTTTTTCTTACACCGTTAGGTCTAACTTTAATGCCCTAAAATGGTCTGTAGAATCTGGCTTTATTAAGGCCATAGCACGCTATCGTCAACGATGCAATGATGTCGCGCTTTAGATTCATGCGGTGGTTATTTTAATTTATTTACGGATTTAGCGTTGAAATAAAATTCTGATTTTTTTGTATAGCTACTATTTCAAGGGTCCTCTTTCGAAATAATAAATAAAAAAAATTGCTAAATAAGGCCATTATATCCGACGTTTACTGAGTACTATACTGTTCTCTTTTCTATTTATAGCAGCTTCTATAATATCATAATTATTTCTATTAACTATATTTTATTGCAATGATGAAACCTCTTTCCTTTACATTCTTATTCATTATATTAATGGTACTTCATTATCAGTTATTCATCTTATATCTATTTTTATGGTATGCCATATTTTTCCTGTAATCATTTACTAATTATGTTATTTTTCCAATCGCTTGATGGTGAGTATTAAAATAGAATTTAACATAATACGTGTGTTTCAGATAAAATTGTATCGATAAATAATTTAACAGTTCATTATTCCGGGGCTCTAATAAATTATTAAAGCCCCTTTGAAAGTTTCAAGCCTGTCACTTGAAAGAAACCTAAAATAGTAAATACTTAACTGCAGTAAACAGCCCTAGTTCTAGATACAGGAGGGTTTTTTAATTAAATTTATTATTTAACCACGAACTGCAGTAAACAGCCCTAGTTCTAGATACAGGAGGGTTTTTTAATTAAATTTATTATTTAACCACGTTATTTCTGTATTATTTATTGACAACCTATAGATAATACACGCGTAACACTTGAGAATTGTATTAATATCGAAACTTCGTCAAAAACTTTCTACTTATTGTATATATTTGTAGAGAAATATGTTGAAATAAGTTCCTGATATTTTAGTATTATCCATTGCATAAAAATATATACCTAATGAAGGAAAGTTCTTTGATGAAACTTACATTAGAGACTCTCACAGCATGCAATTTTGAAATTATTTGAATCAATACGCTAATGCGAGTTTTGCAAAAATCGCCTTAACAACTTTCGAATGTAGTAGACGAGTGGGAAAACTGTTGCCAACTTTATGTGCCATTAAAATTTAGTTATTTTTCTTCTATAATATTAAAAATATAAGGACTGTTTGACATTGCAAAAACGTAATTTTTGCAACATACCTCAAACTACACTACCTTCTACACTACTAAACACGATATAAAGACTTTTAATTTTACCTTATCTTAAAATTTGACTATTTTAAAAATGTTTTAAAAATAAAAATAAATCAATTTTACCATGATATTTATACATATTATTTATATAAGTTGCTAATATCTTCAATAACTTTATATAAGGTTGCATTTAATTCATGAAATTAATATTAATTAGTATTCAATTGAGAAATACCGATTGAACCAAATTAATACATTAAAGATCTATTAATAGAAAATTGGTATTTTCCTTATGAATTATTGGAGAGAACTTTTCAAATTAGAGGAGTATATAACATGTTTCGTTTGTGGAAACAATAGTTATTGTCAAAATTCTATAGCGGAATAAATTACAGGTTACATGATTATTCCAATTAATTGTTATAGAGTAATATTATTATGAGAAGATGCCCGGGGCGAAGGTAACGTGTGTGCATAATTAAGTAAATATATTTCTTGGTTCAACCACCGACCGCCTGCGAACAAAACCCTCTGTATACTGATGCTGCCACTGTGCACAACCCTGTATATGACGCAAGTCGCTCTCATTGGCTTAAAATGAAGGGCATGCATAAAGTCATTTCTGCGCATTTTAATTGCTTAATAACAGTACTCTACGTACGATTTGAGTCCCAAAACGTGTATGTACGCAGTTAATTTCTTTTTGCTGAAATCACGTGAAACTGATTCTTACTTCCACAGGATTTTAATCTTGCAAGAACGAAATTGATCTTATTTTGACCAAGTTGATTTTACAGAATCAGCACATTTTTGAAGCCCCTGTCTAGCCTTGTTCCACTCCTATATTAATATTGACCTACTCCACTTTTCTCAATTTTTCAAATGGAACACCCTAAGTTTCTTCGACAATGCGACGTGGAATCGAACAAATTTACACCAATTGTATTGTCAATAAACAATAATATTAAACATTAAAAATTACAGTTTTTTTCAAACAACTTATATTTTTTTACAGAGAAATAGGTGATCCTCATGTTGAAAATAAAAAAAGCATGATTACTTTATAGACTTCATTTTAATATTGTATCTCGATCTCATTCAGCACATGACCAAATTTTTTGGGAATTTTATTGCCCGTAAATTCTTTGGTTTTTTGCTTACGATATATAACACCTCAGTTCAATATCGTATTGACTTGCGCAATCGTTCATTTATCGCAGTTATCGGTTATCGGTCATAGGTCTTCATTTGTGTTAATTTTAATTTTGAAGTATTTGGAGTTTTTCAAAGGGAATTTTAACAAAGAAAAACACGTCAATTATTTTGGGCGAATAGAAAAGAAATTGTTTGTGTCAGTAGGACCTATGATCAACAGTATCCTAAAAAAAGACTTCTTGATGTTAAAAGTTCGCAAAATCTGCTTGATACTTTTGTGGAAACCGGTATTGTACATTATCCATAAAGTAAACGCATAAAAAATGTTGTGACGAAGAAAATGAGGTATCTGTAGTGCCCGCAACGATTGAGGATTCCCATACTGTTAGAGATAAAATTAGATTGAAAGTTGGCCGAGTCTTGAAAGACAAAATGAATTTCTTGCATATTATGTTTAAATGAACCAGGAACTATGTGATAACAATTTTCAAAAGGGTTTACGGTTTTGTGATTGGATCAGAGGTAAAAATGAAGAAAAATAATTTGTTAACAGGCACAATTTCTATTATTATGCTTTAGAAAATTGTCTCTTTTTCAGGTAACATTGTTTCTAAACGTTTGGAGAGAAATTCACTGTTCAGTACAAAGTTCTTCCCATGAAATAAATGAGTATTTTGTACAATTTGGACCAAAATTAGTATACTTACAGTTGACCTGCAAATCGCTAATTAACCTCAAATTTCATGGAAAAGCTTTATAGGCAATAAACAGGAGTCGCTACGTACCTGCAGAGAGTTGGGATAATTTTTTCTCAATTCCTTAAATATTGTTTTAGTTGTTACTCCGCAATCGCTTAATGATAATTTATGCGTATTTTCTACATTTGGTGTCTATGTAATTTACCGAAAATGAATGTCGTCGAGTTTGTGTGAATAAAACCGATAATAATTTTTGTTATTTTTGTGGCGAAATTACTGCTAAAGCGCACCAAAAATCTTTATCTGCACAAGTGCCCCATGATATCTCATTGCAGGGGGTCATCTAAATATATCTATTCGCATAAATGGAACCGAAGAGGATCACTAAATGGCCTACTAGATTCGCAGATCATACAAAAATATTTTTTTTTATGAGAATATGTGAAAGACATTCCCTATACAGACAATAATCCAAAATCTGAAGGAAAAAATAAAAAAGTTTTTAGAAGTATCATGGCAGCCATTTTCCATTAAAAAAGTACTTGACCCTGTAGGACCGTCTTGATCCGGTCTCTATATTCGAAAATAATTTCCAGTTATAAACTAGAAATTATTTACCTATATTTTTAAATAAAATTAATATTTCATCATCTAGAGATATTGAAGTTAAACGCACTATTATTGATCCATCGTTCGTCCAGAAAAAAAATCCCTATCGAATAGTACAATGATGATATACTTTTATTGGACTTTCTTTAATACATGATAAAAATTGGATTAAAAATTACAAAATTCAAAACGTCTAAAAATAAATTATTGAAAACATTTTTTTAACTCACCACAAAATTCATTCATTATGGTTACCAAATAAAAAACGATGTCCCCAAGAAGATGTACATATTCCTTCTCTATCACACTAGCTCATCAGGAGGACGAGAAATCACAGTATAAGTTATTTATTTGAACTTGCATTTTACAATTAATAAATTGTCATGTAACCATAACAAACAAATTTAATTTCTATAATTAATGCCGCCTACATTTTCATGCTTTCTTATAAAATACTCTACTTCTCTTTATTCGAACTTGTTGTCTATAAACAACCTTATTTAAGCCTTATACTGGTGACCATAATAAATGAATTTTGTGGCGAGTTAAAAAAATTTTTTCAATAATTTATTTTTAGACGTTTTGAATTTTGTAATTTTTTATCCAATTTTTACCATGTATTAAAAATAGTCCAATAAATTTATTAATTGTATGTTTAGAGATGAAACATCAATATGGGTATATCAAATTGGATATGTTTGTTATTATTATGCTTGTATAAAGCCTATATAAAGTCATTTATAAACAATAATTGAAAAAAAAAATTAGGTTCACTACTTGCTAATTAAGCAATGTACCTCTTTTGGCTGCAGCAAAAATCTTTGAGGGAACCCTACAACTGTTTTCTGTATTTCTTTAATCTTTTCAAACAGCTTTTCTGTATCGATTAAAATATGGACAATTTAAGTTTATTATATTATGCCAATAAAAATACCATTAAGCTAACAATCTTGACAACACGTGACATATTCGTGCGTTAATTTGGAAACCGTTGAGTTTTCTCTAATAACGTATACGACGATAATAATTAGCAGTATTGATATTGTATACTACTACTAAGGAAATAACAGTTTTATGTTATAAATTAATAAGTATAACCAGTAATTAGTTTCACGCTACCTTGACGTGTATTTTTTAAGTGGATATTCCGGCAGATCTACTTTACATTTTCATGTAATATTCATAAAAATCTTAGTTATTTGTTGATAAGAGGTACTTGCTTCTTTAGAAATAGCCCAATGGAAATGTCATTACCTGGGTGCCTTTTTCAAATGAGAAACTACCACACGATGACAGTACGTTTTTGTTGGTAGATACAATGTTTCAAGGTCATTTGAATGTCAACTTTTTTTAAAATAGAATGGTGTAGGTATTTTTATTCCGAAATTTGAAAGATTGCATATAAATTATTGAAATATTCAAGACCCAAAGTGGACAAATTCTAGGTTATTTAAAGAATCCAATACACTTAATCGTTTAAAAATAAACCCGCATTTATTTTTCAAACCATACGTGACTTTTTTTTTTACGTAGACTTTAATAGTTTTTCGAAATTGGAAATAAAATATAATACTTTACACCAGCGGGTCCGGATACTTTTGAAAAATTTTTTCGAGGTCCAGAGATAAAAAAAACTTCAAATGGATTCCAGGAACTTTTTTTTTTTGGCTTCGTCTATTCAGCCAAGGAATTATTTGTTTCTCAAAAAGGAACGTGGCTTATAAAAACTCATAATTATTAGTTGCAGTTTTTATTTATTTTTACTCTTAAAATTAATAAAGAGGTATTTGTTCTTACAAATTAATGTGAGAAATTACACTTGCGGATATAAATTTATATGGAAATATGATGCACTGCGAGTGGATCTCACATTTTTAAATCATTTATTTAAGTTGTATTGGGTTAATTAAAATTTAAAAAGATTTTTTTGGCAATCCAGTTTTTTACCTTCCGCGGTCCACCAGTTGCCGAGCGTTGGTTTACACTAAAGAAACAACGTTACCTCAAATGATCATTTGAACCTGAACCTTGAATATTCGTTCCCAAATCCTAATTCGTTTAAATAAATAAAATAAAATAGTTTGTTTAAATATATTTTTTAAATATTGTCAAAGATGTAATATTTTCAAGATAAACATGCAGGAACTTTCAGATAACTTTGAATATCTCTGCAACTATTCACTTTAGGGCTTTTATCTTCGAATTTAGTAAACTTTTTAATTTCAGAGAAAAATTCATTAAATTTAGGTTTCCTAAATATTTTATCGAATAAGTTATGAAGTAGTCATTAGCTACTAAACTAACAATATCCTTTAAAGTCGTTTTTTTTTCTTACTACACCACCATTTTGTATTGGACCCAATGTTAAGAATTATTAGGTATAACTAAATATTAGTGGGGCATGCTCCAAATACTTTGCTTGATTAGTTAGGTCGCGGTTCATTATTCCCTTGCCCAAGCGTGTTAACTAGGTTGAAGCTAAGCTAAGCATTCTAACTCCTTTGTTGTCAAGTGAAATGCACATTAGTGTCAGTGCTACATCAAGCAGGGTTCCTACCCTTCAAAATCCAAATAACCTATTTTTATGTAAATTTTTTCAATATCTTTAGAACTAATTTTTCTTTTAGTTCATCACTCCGTTTCTCAAGTAATTTGAATGTAAGGAAGTAAGGTTGTATTGTAATATCCACAAGTCGACGTTCTCTATTACTGCTATATGTAATTGTGTGATAATCTTCACATGTATTTTCATCACAAATGTCGGGCACCGAATTTTTTTTTTGCTGCTATACATATTTGTTACAGGAAGGTATAAAACAAAACAAAAAATAAATACCAATGATAGAATTGGTAAATAAAATAAACACAGAAATAATAAGAAAAATAAATGTAACGTGAAACATGTAGATATCCGGATAGGGACACTCGATTGGATTTTTCATGTAGCGTATCCAATATATCGAAAAATGCTATATATAGTACCAACATCCTGTCATACATGGGAGCTTTCTTATATAAATTGATGTCAAATACAGCCCAGCAATATGTCTCTCAACTTTTTATATTTATATTTCTACTTCAACAGAATTGAAATATTGAGAGAAAGTAAAATAGGTTTTTATGTTTCTGATAAATGTATGCAAGATGTTTTAAATTAAAAAAGTATATTTCAATTTCGTTATCACAACAGTAATAATAAAACGATAGTAAGGAAGATACTTTTTTTTACTCTTAAATGGTTTGCTTGCTATGAGTTCCAGTTTCGCTCACTGAAAGGACTTAAATGCTTTGGAAAATAAAAGAACACTAAATATAAACCGTAGTAAGTACTGCGTGTTTTTACTTGGCATTATCGTTTATTTTGCATTCAAGGTACAGTATAACCTTTGAGATTACTTTAAATCTTTAAAAGGTTTAACTATCAAATGTTTTCAGATGATTACCCTGTTAAAGTGTATCGTATTTTAGTAACCTATTTTCTAATTCTATTCTGAACTTCATGCTTAAAGGTATTATTTTAGGTTCTTCTAACAACATATTGATGTTATTTTTGTCTTAAAGTGTTCTTCTTTAACACCTTATTTAAAAATAGTTCCCTCTACTTTGAAATTTCTTGAAAAAAATATTTGCCGGTCCCGGTCGAGCCTATTTTAATAATTTCATTGGTTGGCTACCGTTATAAACTACTGGAACTAGTTTGTTTCAAAATCATAAGGACCCTCGTAGTTATGATGAATTAATATTTATTTGTTCTGCTCTGACGAGAATCACGAAGTCCGAAACCCATCTGTAGATGACATTACAGGGTGTCCCATCTAAAAGTAGATCCTGAATAACTTTGGAGGCAAAAAATTTTCTGAAGAACGAATGAAACACGTTGACCTTGTTTCCAAGCGGGGCATATTTCAATGTAATACTTCTATACCTATCACCATCCCTCTAGTGAAGGTGTTTTAATTTTCTACATAACTGTACTGTACTCTACATTTTTCTAACTTTCATTGATTCGTTCCTAAGTAAAATAATTTTATTTTTGATGATTGCACACAATCGACATCGTTTAAATTATCTAAAATACACGGCACCGGAAAAAAAACTACATTTTTTAGTGCTCTCAAATTAGCACGAGTTTTTTCGACAAAAAACACTTTCCTTGTCCGTTTGATTTTAGAATAATAAAAGATTCATAAGTATTTGATAGCCCTTGCAAATTAATTTATTCACAAATAATTTTAAATCGATATACCGGAGTGATTTTCAAAATGGTTTATACCCTTCAGGAGAGAATAGAAATTGTCAGCATTTTTAAGCTCTAGCTACGGCGCGGATATTCAATAACAATCACCCAGACAGAAATGTTGGTTCTCAGTATGTTTTACAATTGATGAGAAAATGTGGGAAACAAAAAGCATGAACCTCAGCAATCGATTAGGAATGAAGCAGTCGAAGTGACAATTATGGGTCATTCGCAGATGGATAATACCCAATCGATAAGGAAAGTAGTAGAAGCTTCCGGTGTGCCACGAAGCAGTATCCATCGAATTCAGTATCCATCGAATTTTAAATGCCCACAAATTTTATCTATGTAAATTTAAGTTAACGAATAAACTAGGATGATCTCTATTATATCGCCGGCTTCAATTT
Source organism: Rhagium mordax (assembly GCA_963680705.1). NCBI lineage: Eukaryota > Metazoa > Arthropoda > Insecta > Coleoptera > Cerambycidae > Rhagium > Rhagium mordax. The sequence goes on along the minus strand of OY796656.1, from coordinate 100,120,857 downwards.
TGTCAGATTTTTATTGAACAGTTAAACGGTAATGCCAATCGATGTACTTTACAGTATGTAGTTTTGATGAATCGATATATCATTTAAGGCTGCGAATTTAGTGTATATTTGATTGCCTAATATTTATTAAAATTGATTCAAAGTACGACTTATTATTTGGTAAATAACTCCTTTATAAATATAAAATAGAAAAATACCAAGTGTCCAGCTTAATAATAGAAGATACTAACAACTAATGAAACAATGCTTTTTTCTTTAAAGTACAAGATTGTCTCGAGAAAAATTATTGAAGTTCTCCCAATTACGTAATTCGCGAAATCATAATTTTTAACTACACAAAGTAATCAATTTCAATAAAATATGATTCATAAGATACTCTGAACCTGAACACACACAAGTTATTATCTGAATAAAAAATTTAGTAAAATTTATTTTGTGAACTGTAGTTTACTGAATAGATTTTACTAATAAATGAAAAATGAATGAATCATCACAATATCTTAGCAAATTGTTCAACATATCGCTGAGAGAGGGCGCTATTTTTTCTTACAATGGAACTGAGAATTTATGAATGGAACAAATAGTGCGGCAATTTTAAATTCAATTATACAGGAAAAGCAGTGAAATATGTACTAAAACTTATACTATAGGTATCAAATAACAAAATAAAATTTATAAACTTATTTGCCACTATGTCTAGCTAGGTTGAAGTAAATGTAGTAGATATTTAGGTATTTTATCATTCTTGTAATATTCTTAGTTATTAGCATAATTTCTGTTGTCAGCATGAAAGATATTCTACCTAAAATGCTTTATTTAAAATTAGGAAATATTTTTTTATCTAAAATATTGTAAGTATTGTTATGTTGTGGTTCTCTGGTCGCTGCACACATTTTATTGTAATGAAAAACCTTACATTGCAATTTTAAATTCGACTTCCACTACCATTAAACTACCAACTACCAAAACCAAAGCCGAATTTTTAAGATTCACCGTGAGCGAATAGTTTACTTGTATAACCAATCACGGAACAGGAAATTTGTATTTTAATAACCATGTTCCAGTCGCAACGCAAAAATATGCCTCAAATCATATTTGTTTATTCCTTGGGAGAAATAGAAAGAATAAAACATTGGGTCGTAAGCCGGTAACATTCCTGCGTTCAAGGTCAACTTTACAATTCTTTACTAATAAAACGCGCTATTACCAAATCGGTTAGAGTAATTATCGTTTCCACGTTACACATTCTAAAAAATTCCTTTTTTCGTTTTTTTTTGTAATATTTCCTTTTCTTTCTAATTACAAGTTACCATTTAAATTTTTAAAATCAAATAATTACGATATTACCATCACCGATTTTATTATTTATAATATACCTACCTATACCTATATACAATTAAGAAAATGAGGCTAACATTAATCTTTTTTTCTATTTGCCTATGCAAATAAATCGTATTAATTTATGATTTCCTTGTCAAGAGGGAGTTTTTCTTGCATCTGGCAATGCTGCTGCGGGTCTAGTAATCCTCTGATTTTACAAGTATTGGTACACTCACTGGCATCTAGTTACGAGTTTTTGACATTTCATTCGCGCCCTTAAATAAGAAGGAAAACAGACATAATTGTAGGAGTGAAACCCATCCACATTTGTTAGTATATCATCGGATTGGAAGAAGAGGTCCTGTGGAGTGGCCCGCCAGGTCACCTGATTTAATTAACTTGGATTTCCTTTATCTGTGGAGACATTTGAAACCGGATGGGAACGTTCTGTATGTATCCTGAAGCATTGGTAAAGAATAATAATATAGCATTCCATTAGTTAACGCACGAAGGTACAGTGGGGATGAAGGAAGGAATCGAAGTGTTCGCCGTAGACATCAAGAAAAGGCAAATTAATCAGTTTTGTGTGAAAAAGTATTTAGCAGATGCAATAATATTAGGAAAAATAACTAAATAAAAGACATTATGAATTAGTACTATTAGTAGGTAAATAAAATAAAGCATAGATATATTTTAACTGTACCTCAGCACATAATTCTGCTTTTAAAAACGAGGTACTTATTTCCGTGTTTGGCTATCATCAATAGGGACACTTTAAGAGCTATTTATAGTTCCATGCCTGGGGAAAATGCCCCATAACTAGAACTGGTAAAAATACTTGTATAATATAGACATATAAACAGTTACTGTATATAAAAATAGACAGGTTATTGCATCAGAATAATTTAACTCGACACGTAGTATATCGATCAATTCCAGCAATTTAACACCGGTATGTAATTTATAGCTTCTTTCGTAGCTAGGTAGGTATATATTTTTTATTTATAGCAATTAATCATAGTATCACCCTCACACACAAAAATATGCATTATAAAATTACAAAAATAAGAGAAACAATTATTGACACGTTATGAAAGCCCAAATTTATAAAAAAATACGAACACATTTTGCTAAAAACTTATTTTTTAAAATTGTTTAAGAACTTTATCTGCGGATTCGATGGAATAAATACATTTTCTCGTTGACTAAAAGCTGAACGTATCCGGACCAAACAAAAAACTACGAGATGTTTTTCAAAAGAACCGGAACAGCCGCATGTTTGATCGTAACTCTATTAATTGACGATTCGAGGGAGGCAGGTGGAGTTCTGTCCAGTCCAACGAAGCAGAACCTGTCCTCTGGATTCGCTCTGATTCCTGTACTTCTACGTCACGACACCCGGATGTGACTGTGCAACGTACTGTTCACATTGCTTGGAACTTCCACTATTATCGACTACTCACAGAGGTGGATTAAATATAGGCCACAGGTTAAACGAAAATAAGTTTACTTAGAAAAGCAAAAGTTGAATAAAGGCACAGAGAAAGTTTCACTTCACTACGTTATGAAAGGTAATAACTGTCAAATAAATTATGCAAGGTAATTTATCGCCCAAATATTGACGTGAACGAAGTAATACACTTATAAAATTATAAAGATTTTATAGAAAATTAATTAATATACCTGCGCTTCGTACAGTTATGACATTTAAATTAAGTGTTCCAATTAAGAATTTTCTTACAAATATAACATGATGAAACAAACACAAAGGTTTAAGGTATCGATCAGAAGCCAACCAGTTTTGTTCTTTTATTCTGTTGGATTATGCATGGAAGCTTGAAACTAATGTTATATAGTTTAATATTAGATTCTAGGGAATAAATGAACATGATTTATCTCATATTTGTCAAATAAAAAATGTTTTATGAAGAAGGTAGTGCAATTCATTATGGAAATATGTAGCATAATATAAAAATAACTAATTTTATAAAATTTAACAAAAAATAACTATAAAAGTATTTTATTTATAATACATGTTCCATATACCCTTCATATCTACTTATTTAAACGTTAATTTTCTTAACTGTGTGATCTAGAATTAAATTACTTAATTGTTTATCCTTGCAACATTCCCAAACAATTCTAAACAAAAAAGATAAAGAAAATTCTTCTGAGAAAAAGCGAAAACAATTGAATTGAAAAGGGCATAGTAATCACCCCATATTCTTCATCAATTGAAACTTATGCATACAATTTTTTATTGGAATTGGCCCAGTAGGGGTGACCGGGGCTGGTTGGGACAAAATTTACATTTGAATTTTTTGCATCTCATCTATAGAAATAATTAAAAATTTGGTGTAGGGCAATGGCAGCTACTTTATTTGACTAGGTATTTAATCATATTAAACACAAATATAAAAAAGCATGTAGCCAAAAAAAATCAATTGTCAGGTCATGTCATGTGTACCGACATGCCCCTTAGCCGGGGTATGTTGGTACAGTCTATATTTTTGGGTTTTTTGGTTCAACAAAAAAATAATTATAACGTTAAAAAGTAATTTAGATTAGGTTAGGTTAGGCTAGGTTAGTGTAATAATGTTAAAAGGTAGATTTTATTCTAATATAATAATAATAATTTTATTCTTCGTCATTGCTGTCACTGAAATCATGAACAACCATTATTTTTTTCTTTATTTTCTTGTTTTCTTTTTTATTTAATTTTTTTCTTCAAAAACATTTTTTAACGGTTTTACTATTCATCTCTTTGTCTTGCGTCTGTTCTGTTTAAGTTTTTTTGGTGCAACCAGTACCAGTACCAACCGAGCTCGACCAAAATGAACCAACCAACCTCTTCGCCATAAATGCCTGTCAAAATTTAACAGCTCTTGAATCAATACGTTACATGTTTGTTTCAATATACAGAAATGAAGCAAACTAAATATATATTCGTCACTGAGCAAAATAGAAACTAAAACCTACTCATTGACTATGTTTTATAATGTTATATATAAATGAAAATATTTACTCACAAGTAATTAAAACAAAAAACATTTTATAACTCGGTAACAAATAAACAGATGTAACTACCGCTTTCTACCGTCTGCTTTGATCATCTGAGGAATACACTTACACAGTCATGGTTGCCGTCTGTTGCACAGTTAAGGAAATATTAAGCCTGTACCAACCTACCCCTGTGCATGTGCTCAACCATCCCCGGTCTCCCCTACTTTTAAAAGTATTGCAAAAATAAGAAATGATACTTTGAAGACCTATAAATTTTAAATGAGAGACATAATTTAAACAACATTTTTATTTAATTCCGAGAATCTGTTATTAAATTTTGTAACGTTAGTTTCATAATATTTATTATTATTTATTTTGAGGTTATTGTTAATTTTGAAGATATGTTATCACAGATAACAAATACAGAAGGATTTCTTTTGCTTCCTGCCAAAATGCATGTGCGGTAGCCGCCGTATTTCTCTCAATCTTCATCATTTTATGATGTTTTCAGTTCTTCAAAGCCTGAAAAAAAAATTTTAATGTTTTTTGAATTAGGTGAAATGTGAAATGGACATGTTTCAAAGATAATTTGATTTGAACTGTCAAAGTGGTAGATTCCTCCAGAGTATCGACGCATAATTTAATAAACCCCATCAGAAAATATATTTCATCCATTTTATTATTGAAATAATCCTGCGTGCATCTTATTTTATGCAAACATTCGCGTGGCAGAGAACAGCGTAAGTTGGTTGAACTAATTGACAGAAAGCCCGATTGTCGGGTGTTCCAATGGGTATATTTTCCTCTAAGGCTTATTGTTTTTTATCTCATTCATGTAATTAGATGGTGGGCAGGTGTTTCTATAAAAGAGCTTCAGAGGTTTGATACTGTGTGGTAAAATTGCACCTGCTTTTGTAGAAATTATCTTTGTCTACTACTCTTGCTCAATAAATCTTGTTAAATTAGGTAATTGTTTTTATTAACAGTGAAATATCCGATCTAACGTCTTATTTAAACTTCAGAGATGTATACTTTTAAAAAACCGATATTTTGTGTAAATCGTCAGTCTTCCAATAGTCCCATGGGCGATTTATATACAGCGTGTGTGTGTGTACATAAAGTAAAGAATATATTCAGTTATTCGAAACAAAACAGTTTTTCGGAAGAATCCTCGGTCAACTTTTGATGAGATAATAATTTTACTTGTGACTTGTGTATGCAAAGATAATGCTCTTTCGAGCAGTTTCTTTGCATCCAGAGCATAAGAAACTTTTTTGTGCTCTATAAGAAAATTTTTGAGAAAATATGGATATATTATACCTACAATAATGATTTTTAATTTAAGAAATGAACAATACTAACAACAATTTAATGAATTAAATATTTAAACTGAAGTTCTTTTTGGGCATGGCATGGCAGTACCCCAGGTAGTTAATAAATTCTCACTCAAACTTATCGATGGTTTGTTGTACACTATAATGTTTGGAGAATCCGAACTTCTATAATCCGTACCACTCTATAATTCAAACACCGCCAATATGGAAAGTGTTATCTATAATCCGAACTTCTGTATTCTGTAATCCGAACTACTTATTTATCTTTGCACGAGTATACTATCGAGAGTATACCGAACGTCATCCGCGAGTCTTTCTTTATTTTGTATACAGGGTGAATCTTAGTGGCGGCCATATTTTTGGGGTTAATAGTACTAGTCGTCATGAACATGAATCCGATTTTTTTTTTGTAGGTTGTAAAATGGCCGAGTTATGAATTTTTTTTAAAAATTGTAATTCTGGCGCCGCTGGGCAAGCACACTGCATTACGTGTGGCCGGTCGACAGTGTTGCCAAGTGTAGATGATATAAAACTAATCAATTACATTTACATTTTCACTCTTCATTAATAATTCAGAGATACCCAATCACGAGAGAGAGATAAGGGTACCTAGTGAAAATGAAAAATTAATTCAATTGGATAAACAGGTTTATTGAAATACGCAGTTTTAACTTCAAATACGGAAAATTGTAATACAAAATAAAATGAAAAAGCCGGCTGCATAGTCTGCATCATTATTATGACACAAAATGAAAAAGATTTTAAAAACAGAACTCGTTTATAGGACTTTTATCACCCATCAACTGTTAGAGTCGCTGAACTCTTTACAAGCTATGACACTGACCTAGTTACAAGCAGGTGCATTAACAAAAAATGGCGATAAAAACGGCATACGGCGAAGCGTGCCTGTTCGTGGTCGACGTTTTTCTATGTTTTAGTTATAGTATTAGTGAACGGCCAGACAGCAGCTAGTGTGGTTTATTGTGATTATAAAATTAAATAGTTTCAGTTCTTAGTTCTGAAATTTAAAGTGGAAGTTTTGTGTTTGTGTTTAGTGATAATAATTGAGTTGCAGCGTGTTTGGAAAATAACGGAGGACAGTTTCAACACCTGCTATGAGAAATGCCGATCCAAGATAAGTAAAGATTTATTGTTATTAGAAAAAATAATTTTCTGTTCATTATTTGTTACTGTCAAGTTTTTAGTTATTACTTTTTTTATTGTTACACTCACGGAGAATAGTTTTTTCTTTGTTATTGTTTAGATAGTACATTTTATTTAGTTTCTTGTTGTGGATACTTGATGTTTTGTAATTTTTTGTTTCTGTGGAAAAATATGGATCCTGGCGAACACCCACTCAAAAAAGTAACGCGCCAAAAAGCAGAACCTCGTGGGTGGTGTGGAAATTTGCTTTACTATTAAATTCCCCGTATTTTATTTCAATCGCACTGCTCAAGACACGCGTGTGCGTCTCAGTTATTAGACGTTACTCTCGCTAGCGCATTCCACTGGCGGGGTACCCAAATTCAAATAAAAAGGGTTTAAACAATATTCATTTTTCATAGCACGTTAAAAAAAAAATTGTAGTTTTGTGTTCCCATAGTTGAACGGTGTCGCCTCCTATAAATATGGCCGCCACTCTAAGATTCACTCTGTCTACATATTATGTATATTATTATTTTATGTTATATGTACAGGGTAGTTCCCTATATGTTGACCCCTACCTACAGCCTTTATGTTTAGAGATATGAAAAAAGTGTAGTTATAAAGGTTGTAGATTTTGGTATCAAATATCTTTTGCCGAAAAAATATAAAACAAAATAGCATCAAAAAGTAGAGAAAGAGAGACAACTGTGCTTTTTAAATGGAATATATTTTTGCATATTTCAAAAAATCATTTTTAGCTGATTCCAAAAATATGTTGGCATTAGCAAGCGTTGTTTTTATAACAGTGTAGATATGCCTTTATAGAAATATTTTGTTTTTTTCATTTTTCATAGTAACCTATATACTTCGCGAACTATTCTACACAAAAATGCATACTCTTTTAAAAACAACCCGAGACTAAAACGAAAAGCAACATGTCCAAGGATTTTTTTGAAAACCCTTATTCCGTATATTATACAAGCCATGGTCAAAGAAAACTTCGATTTCCGCTACAATGACAGATTACCAATATATATGTGTTATATACTTACGTTATGCGAGATTTTTATCCAACAAAAGAAACAGGACAGTTCTCAATACACCCTGTATTTTTCTATGTTTGTTCACTCATTACTTCGAACTGTTTCATGCGAACTCTCTGAAATTGTGTGATCCCATTGATTACCATTTAATATCACCTGCGCATTCGCCATATTTTTCATAAATAAAGTGTTTAATATACGAAATACTTAATCGATATTGATGTACCTCGACAGGATAAAAATCGTTTCAGCTTCTAAAAATTAAATATTTAATAATATTATAAATATAAATGCAATTTTGTAATCAATACCTAATCATTGAATGATGGAATGGTTTGCTATTCCCATTTCGTATGAAAACGAGCGTAGAAATTTTTTTACATTTCAATGTGCGTTCATTGAAAAAATATTACAATTAAAACTTTTGGCAAAAATTAAATTGTTTCAAAAATTAAAAAGATCTTAAGCATACCTACTAGTATCTACTTGAAATGCAATTTAACAAGAATGGGCCTTATTACTTAACATTAGTTAGCAGTGTAAAAATGACCAACCAAAATTATTTAAAATTATTTGATATTTAATTTTCGGTAATATAATTATTTATGGACCGATCTGAACCAAATTTTGCCTGAAAGATAGAACACATTAGGGTCTACTTATGACCAAAAAACCATTCGCCCCCTTTAAATGCAAAGCCACCTGCGAAAAAAAAAATAAATGGAAAAAATCAAGAAATCACATTACCTAGGCATTTTTTTATCGAAAAATTTTAGTAACGGAAATTATTCTGAATTGCCCAAAAAGCTTAAATCCAAAGTTTGATCAAATTCAGAAAATAATGACGTAGGTAGGACTGTGACAATTTTGTTTAATAAAATTGTCAGCACGCCATTCAAATCGAAAAAACCCATTAAAATTATATTTTTGGATTTACAATTTTCAATAGATATTCTTAAATTTCAATATTTTTTTAAATTGATCAAACTTAAGATTTAAGCTTTTTGGGCAAGTTTGAACAACTTTCGTTAGTAAAATTTTCCGACAAAAAATGCCTAATATGATTTCTTGATTTTTTTTCCATTTATTTTGGTATCGCAGGTGGCTTTGCATTTGAAGGGGGCGAATGTTTTTTGATTATAAGTAGACCCTTTCGTGTTCTATCTTTCAGGCAAAATTTGGTTCAGATCGTTCCATAAATAAAAATTTTACGGGGGTGGTAAGTTCTAAACATGGACACACTGTAGGTACCTATTTGAATTTTCTTTTAAACCTTAGTAGGGACTAGGGACTGGTTGTATTGATCATGTAGCTGACTACGGGGTCATTATATATTTTTTCATTGTGTTTATTGCACTTAATTTATGAAATGTACGATACAATCGAAGCGGAATCATCAACAATAGGTAAATGAGAAAATAGTGCAACTCGAATTAAATCTCGAATTGAATGATCCGTAAAATCTCATTTCTTGTTTATGCCCAGAAGAGATAACAAAGTAAACAGAAGTTTCTATGATGGATTATTTCAGGCGGTAAGGTAATCCTGAAGCCCCGAGAAAAGTATTATTGGAAATTAGAAAATAGACCATGAACCGCAGATGGTTGCCTAGGAAATGAACAACTTAAAATTTTATTTTATTTATGAAATAGTGTAGCTGCAGTTGCACATTTTTATGCCGATCAATAATCTGAAAAGAAATTTGATCTATCGTCTTTAGTTTTGAATTTCGACCAAAATTGAAAATGATTCATTTTTGCAAAGCAAAAACAAACAAACAAACAAACAAACAAACAAACTTTTGACTGTTTAACGCACTTTGAAGCTCGGTATATACAATTTTGTGACTTTTACCAAGTAAATGGTATTTTCAAGTGAAGAACAACGTGAAAGGATGGGCCATTTCATCATTTGTTAAAGTTTTCTGTTTTGTTGTTTTCGATTTGCTTTAATGTAAAGAATAAATTCTCAGCATGCCTAATCGCTGAACTGTTAATATTTTGTTTACAACAAAAATTAAGCTTTTGTTTCCAAAGCACCTTTTGCAAAACTGAATATGTTTTTTTATTATTTTTTATTTGTTTATTTTTTTTTTAAATAAAAAAACTGATCAGCATAAAAATATGAAACTTTATATTTCTAATTTAACCGACTTCCTATCTCTTAAGATAAACGAGATCCCCATGCTGCGGGTGGAAAAACGGGCACCCTGATGTTTATACGAAAGCAAACACTTCAAAAAAATATTATTTCAAGTATTATGTATAACTATTGTGAGTTTTATAAAAATAATTGCAAAAATTATATAAAAATTTCGAAAAAGCAAATATCTACTAATTGTTTTTTGTCGATTTTTAACTGTCTATTGATTCCGTTGGTTTATGCGTGTTAATAAATGTATTGGCACTATTGAAGCAATAGTAATTGTTTGTGTATTAACGTTTATAATATTCAATAGACTAAACACTACCTAAAACAAGCCTGGTCCATCGTTTGAGCGATCCCTGTGTCACTATGTAAATTTCATTTTAAGCAATTATGATATTCATCGTATTTAATTTTGTTATGTCGTCTTCTGAAACAAAGTAGGTATGTAATCCATGTGGAAGGAACCAGGAAATTCTTCTACAAATCAACAACTCAAATCCAATAAAACTGCTCTATAGAGTAATTTACCACGTATTTTCTTTCCTCGTAAAATCCTGTAAATTGTCTCTACATACATAGTTCTTATTATTCAGCGTAGTTTTAACAAATAAATGAAAATACTAGCAAACCGTTGTTCTTTTAATTAGAGATGTTCAACAATGTATCATACAATGGTAACCATTTCAATGCGTATTTTCTTGCAATTATGTATTAAATGCAGTGCTGGCCAGTCCGGGTTTCGTCATTCGTATGCATGACGCTAACAAAAACACAGATTTATATTTCTCATTTCTTATTTAAACTAGCCATTGTTGTGAAATCTAAATTTGGAAATCCAAACAAAATGCTGTTAGAAATAAAATAAATATCTATTTCTCGCAATAATCCTATTTGTTATGTTTTATGTTCCACCGGCTTCGCGATAGTATACTTGAAATCGGTGGCACATAAAAGTAAATAGTATTGAGAGAAATATACATTGGTTCTATTTTAAAGATGAACTCTCTTTGCATTGACTTCCCATATCTAGAATACTTTCAATCGAGTAGATTAAATTAGCGCGTTATTTTGTGTTTTATTATCGTTTTATTATAAATTCATCCAGCTGACCGCTACGGGCTCAACTTACGGTGTTCAGCGTTGTATTGAGAAATCAAGATCCCTAATAGATGAGAAAGTAGCGAGACTCAAGTTAAGTGATCCGTAAAATCTCAACTCTTGTTTATGTCTAGAAGAAAATAAAATTCATAAAAGATAACAAAATAAACAGAAGTTTCTATGATGGATCATTTCAGGCATTTAATGAGATAACCCTGAAGCCCTGAGACGGCATGAGAAAAGTTTTATTGATATAAGACCGTGAATCGCAGCTGGTCATCTAGGAAATGCACAATTTAAAGTTATATTTTATTTACTTTACTTAAAAGTGTAGCTGTACCTCATACGAAACCAAATACTCAAAAAGAAGTTTTATAAAACTGGCAAAAATTGTATAAAAATTTTGAAATAGAAATATACAGTTAGATTTTAATATTCGTAGAGAAAATAATTTTCAAAATCAGTTTATAAGTAACCATGCAGGTAGTGAATTTTTCCATTTAATTCTGTCTTTGACCTCCTTTTTTTTCGCTTGAGTCCAGCTTAATCTGTCCTGTTTTAGTATGTTTGCCATACCTTCGTTCCTTGATCATCTCCTTGGCCTACCTATTCTTCTCTTGTTACCGGTTTCTGAATCCCAAAACACTTTTATTGGCCTGCCCTGTTTTCCTTCTTTTTTACCATGTGTCCGAACCACTTTAGTTTATGCATTTTGTATTACTTTTAGCTCATTTCTTATTGTTTCACTTTTTGTTTTGTCCAATTTGGTCACTCTCGCAATTTTCATCTTGCACGTCGTAATTTTTTGTCTTAATCTGTTGGTTAGAAACCTCTTTAATTTTCAATATATGTACTTTTGCGATAGCATGCACCGCAAGCTCGATATAAAGCAAAAAGCAAACAAAAGACCCTTTGGGGGGGTGGATGGGGATGTTCCGGGGACAGCTGTGTCCCACAAACTCAGACCCAAATTGAGCATCCCAAGATCAGTGTAAAAAAAAATAAAAATCAAATCCTATATAGTTTTCCACCTTGAGCCTACGTTTCCTGGAGTAATATACTTTAGAATATTTCAATAAGTCTCTTGTTTATTTTTCTCTCTTTTGGAACATTCCAAATGTCATCTCTTTTTATATTGTCAAACGCTTTTTCAAAATCTATTAACATTTTTCCGTTAATCGATGTTATCTTTTCTGTAATTTGTTTTATTATAAATATCCAATCGTGCGAGGATCTATTTGCTCGGAAAATTGCTTGTGAGTCCCTCAATGTTTTTTCAATTTTTTCCCTTAATATTTCTTCTATTATGAGTTCATATATTTTATAAGTGGTTCAAAGAAGCGATATTCGTCTGTAATTATTACAATCATTTTAATTCCCCGTTTTGTGTATTGGGGTAATTATGACTGTATTCAATTAATTTGGTATCGTTTTTTGTCAATCTTTAATTGTTGTCAATGAATCCAATTGATATGTCAATAAATATACTCCCACGCACCATTGGAAATAGTTAGCTACTGTTTATTAACGTTTACAACCTTCAATTGATTAAAAACTACTTAAAATAAGCCTGGTTCATCATTTGACCAGTGACTCGGCGTATTTCTTGAGAATATTCCCTTACATATTTTTAGAAAAGGAATAGGTAGGTACTCCGAAAACAAATCAACGACTATGTCACAAATAAAAGTACTAGCAAGCAGTTGTTCTTTTCATTAGGTGTTCAACAATTTGTCGAATAATGGTAATAATAGTATCAATGTATATTTTCTTGTACAGTGCACAGTATTATATGGTGTGCTCGCCAGTGCTAGTTTCGTCATTCGTATCTATGAAGTTAACAAGAAACAGATTTATATTTCTGATTTTTTATTTAAAATTGCGGGTGTCATGAAATTATACATTGTTAAGGAACTCAGAATGTATGGCTGGTTGTGCTGTATATATATATATATCACGGAGAAAGCACAGAATCTGATCTTGGAAATCCAAACAAAATACTGTTAGAAAAGAAATAACTGTCTATTTCTCTCAATATTCCTATGTATTATGTTTTATGTTCTACCGGCTTCGTGATAATATACTTGAAATCAGTGTCACATAAAAGTAAATAGGAGTATTGAGAGAATAGGCATTTGTTTCATTTCAAAGATGAACTCTCTTCGAACTGACTTCCCATATCTAAAATACTTTCAATCAAGTAGAGTGTCGGATTAAATTAGCACTTCTACGATGTTCTTATCTTTGTAATTTTTTTTAAGCCATTTTTAAGAGAAAAGAAAAGTAGTCTGGTCTAAACGAACAAATTTAAGTGAAATGGGGTCGAAGAATTCCATTTAAAGTTGTAGGCAAAACAACTTTTTGTACTCTTCAACCTACTTGATCCAAATTTTGAGGGCGTTTTTGAATTAAACAACTAAGAAATATTACAAACATCGTTGAAAACGAATAAATTAATATGTTGGATAAGATGAGTATATATCATTGGTAGGAACTATTATGAAGTATTGTTTGTATACTTCTCATATTTAATATTTTTATATCATTCATTTATTCTTTTACAGCTAATTGCTATGAACTTTGGTACGTTGAATATCTCAAAAATTAAACCACAAATTAAAATTTTGTAAAACTATTGTTGTCTTCTAAATTAAACTTTAATTCAAAAATGTTTTTATAGTTTTTTAAAAATATACAAAATAAGGGTCAAAAAGAAAATTAAAAGAGAACCTGGACATTCTTCTGCAAAATTTGTCAATTACGTAACGTGATGATCATTCGACCATTTTGGAAAGTAGGTATAGCAAAAATTATGTTTGCCAATTCAAAACTAAAGTCTGCAGTATTTCCAATTTGAGGGTAAGGAATATATGCTTCTGAAATTGTACCATACAGTTCTAAAACACCCTGTATACACCCTATTATACTTTATTCTGACCTCTAGGGGATATAAATAGGTGCTTTGATATGATATATGACTGTTTTTATGAACTATTCTACATTTATATGCAGAACATTCGCATAAATCAGGAACCCACTTTAGAAGGTTATTTTCGTACTGCATGTTGCGGTGGGGAAGAAATTCAAAGCAGTCACAAAAATGATGACGAAAAAATCGTGAATGGCTTTTGGTAACTGTTTAATATACAGTATACTATAAACATACACTCCTAGTATAGTCTTAATATATACACCTTCCCTTCTTATCTTAATATTATGTTGCAAAATGTTTTATTGAGTGTAATAGCAATTTTAAATTTACAAAACTTTGATTCTTTTTGTAAGCTGTTACCTTGATAAAAAATCCAAAAAATAATATATCAGTTTTTTTTAATGTAAATCCAAGAAGTTTCGTAAGAAAAACAGAAGTAATTGTGGGGCTAATTCTTGAGAACTGAAGTTTAAATTTTGTAAGTGGTTTTGTAAGGAAGTAATAAAAGAAACAAAGATATTCATTTATAGGTCTCTTGAAGTGACGAAGTACGAATTAAACTACAAAATGAATCTAGATAAAATAGTTGTGATTGAAAACTTAAATAGTTTTTAAAAGGCTGTTTAGGTATATTTGGAACAACTATACTACTTGAGTATCCTTTTTTTTACAATAAAAATTCTTAAACCTTCGTTATTATAAATTATAACTATAGCAGTTTCCATTTGCAAAAATCGTTTGAAAATATCCATAAAACAGATTTTGTAATAATAGGTATTCTTATTGCAGAAACTGAACTTTTTATGCCACAATTTATGTTTGTAATATTCTTTATTGGTTTTATTTTAACTTTGTAATTGTGGTTGTAAATAAAGATACGATAGGATAGGATTCATTAATAAATTAATTAACAAATAAAAAAGTTATAATCTAAATAAAGTTGTTCTCATACAATTTATTTTGAAAATGACCTTGAAAATATGCAATGAGTACTTCATTTTTTTTTATTCTAATGTACCTACATACATAGACTGAAATACTTCACTAGTTTGGAATACCCTTTAAAATAAATAGGTACATAAAGAGTTTTTTTTATTATTACTGACGACAATGCATAAATAAATATTAATAGTCCTTCCGCTATAATCGTTCATTTTCGAGGACACACTCTGTACAAATTTTAGGGTAAAATCGCTCTTACATATAACTTTTAGACTTCTATACCACGCGAGCCTAACATGAAAAACCTGTTGGCGTTGGCACGCATTTTAGAATGCTTTGTAAAATTTACCTCATATATTTTCCTACCATTCTTCAACCCTTCAGTGTGCGATAATTTATCAGTCCCAATGCCAGAAGGAGGAAGTGCTCTATATTTAGAATATCAGTCGCCTAGATTTGCACTTTTAATATCCAAGGTTAATCTGATTGAAACCATTTGTTAAAGTTCGAACCCAACCTATTCATGAAGTTTCCTTGTCCTACAGACAGACATCCAAGGGTTTATCGATTGTTCGTGTCCGATTCCATTTGTATGCATGATTTTAATCGCATTATGGGTTACCTTTTTTATTATTCCAATCTAAGCCAGTCCGTTTTTAGATACTTTCAAGAATAGTTTTAGGATATTAGGTTGTTGTATTGACACGGTTCTGGCATTAAAACATTATCGTTTTAAAAATACACCGCATAGAAATAATACAATAAAGAAATATAAAAAAATATAAAAAGTTATAAATGAATAAAACGTAATAAATGATTGTCTCGGTTTAAATACTGGAATTACTCAATTTTATACAAATAATTTGATCTTTAAAAAACATATATTAGTAACTATACTTATTAATTTTTCACCTGAAGGGACCAACCATGGAAGGGACCAATAATAAAGAATGCAGATGCTATATTAATTAAGTGCAAATACATTAATTTTATAGCTATTAATGTAACGAGATTAATATGCGATTTATAATAATCGAGGACGTTGCCAGGTGACGAGGCGCTAGCCGAGTCGCCTGGCATTGTCCGAGATGGTTTAAATCGCTAATAGTCGAGTTACATTCAAAGCTTTATCGTATCATTGAAATTTGAGAACTGTCAAAATATTCACGTCAATGTTTATAATTAACATAAAATTCGTATCTAGGGTATTATTATGGTAACCAAAGTATTATATATTGTAACTAACGTATTATGTGCTACTAAGTTATTGTGAAGATGTTGTAATGTTATGATATTTATAATTATCAATAAAGATTTAACTTAAATTAAACTTAATTTTCAATGATATGATAAAACAATTAAAATCATTCACTACATTTTTTATTTTCTAATCGAGCACATATTTGAGATAACTAAAAAAAATTCATCAACATTTTTTTACTACGAAACTTTATAGATCTGCAGTATATTTTTACACTTATAAACAATCATATTACATGTATGTTTATACATTACATTTACATCGTTTAATTCCTACCACCCTCAAATATCCAATTTTAAAGGTGCAGCGATATAACTCCCAAGTTTACTCTACCATAAAATGTCCACATTGTCCACACAGATTTTATTTGGTCTATCTCAGCAGAACATGATGTGCATAACATTGAAACTTTTCAACATTTACATCTAACTTCATCCATTTTCGGCCTCTTCAAAAGTACTTCTCGTTAATGTAATTTTACCCCATCAATAAAACTCGAGCTTTTTCTTGTAATAAATCAATAGCCAACATATCGGAAAAATATCCTCTAAAAACTATAATCGTTTTCTTATTTTTAGGACAAAATTTATTGTTGTAGATTATATCCGTAGTTTCGAAATATTCAACATACTGAAATGCACACAATTCAAAAGTTCTTTAAAGTTAAAGGGGTAGTTGATTATCTGTTCAATTTTTTCTAACTGTTTAATAAATTTGAATGTTGCCAAATTACAGGTGAATTAATGAACTTAGTCCACTAAAATTTAGGAAAGAAATGTATTTTAGCACTTTCAGGAACTATTAGGTCGACCTATATCTATTAATTTGTTATCTAGAAGTTGGCAGGGTTTGCCAAATAGGTTTTTGACATTAATATATATTGCGAATTTTCATTTAACTCTGGGCAGTAACATTATATTAAACTGTTTACCTGAGAATATAGTTCAAATGCTGCGACTGATTCTGTTTACACACTAACACACAAAGTTTCCATTGAGATTTTAGTGAGAATGAATAAAAATATTTTAACAAAATGTTTTCGAAATTATATTGAACCTTCTAAAGAACTAAAAAACGTAAAATCAAATTTTGCACGATTTCCACCTTTTAGTAAAACGCATCAAAAATTATGCCGACATACCATAACTCTTAACAATTTGAAGTTGTTGAAAATTTAAAATTTCTAAAATATCCATGCAAAAATTCAATACCGTAAGATGTAGATCATTCGAAAATTAGGGAACAGTTTGTTTCATACTGTACAAATATGGTTTTTTTTTTTTTCGGGATTATTAATGAATTTAGTAATTTTGAACTAGGGGAAGCCTAACTAACTCCCACCTCTAATAGCGAAAACCCTAAGAACCACTAATAATGGGAAAACAGTGTATCACTCCCGTTTTCGAGGGCGGAAAACAATGGTAGTAATATTTATTCTCCTATCCTCTCCTATCTATCCCTAAATATAAAATACCACCCCTTTTTTCTTTGGACACTAATATACGAATTCAAGCGCGAAAGCGATAAAATAATATTTTCCGAAGAAGTCCGATCCGATGAGCCCTCGCAAGCCTAGGACCAAGAAACTGAAAAAGGAGTGATTTTTTAGATTTAGGAGTAGTTGGGGAAGGGTTTGAGAAAAAGTATTATCACCATCGTGTTCCCCTTCCTCGAAAACGGGAGTGACACATTTTTCATTAAGTTATTAGTGGTTTTTAGGATCTTCACTATTAGGAGTGAGGGTTTGTTGGGTCTCACCTGGTTCAGAATTACTAAATTAATCATTATTCCAGATCCGACAAGCTCCCGCGAGCCTAGGAGCGAAAAACACAAAAAAGGGTTAGTTTTTTCGATTTAGTTGTAGTTGCGTCAGGGTGGTTTCGAATAGAGTAATTCATTACTTATTTTTGTCCTTACGAAATAATAAAATAATTATTTTAAAAATGGGCTTTTTCAATTTCAATACATAAGTTGAGGGTTTTGATATTGAAACACTAGGAAACATTAAACAAATTTGAAAAGGGGTTGGTTATCGAAGGTCCTTTAAGAATTTCAAACCAATCTTTTTAAATTTTTCGTTTCTACAGTCTTCATCAAACTTCTAAATATTTAAGGTAATAGCTGCAGAAAAAATAAGTTTCAGTTCAGTCGAAAATAATTATTGTTAAATCCACATAGAAGTACTGATTGAATACCACTAATTGTATTTTCAAAGATACCACAGCAAACTTAAATATTAGCAAAATCTTTAACGATCCTAACAATAAAAAGTGTGATGTATGACTGTAAAATATGCACTTTTTTAAGCTCATATTTCGTGAAAAATTATTTATGCTTTGTGTCTAATATTTTTATTTTAAATAACATTTCTGAATTTTAATTCACAACATTTATTTCCAACAAAGTCCATTTGTTAAATAACGCCTAGCGTGTTTACTTTTACAAATATTACAATTTATACAGATGTTAATTTATTATTCCTATTCATTAATTTAGTATGTCAATTAAATATAACATTGGTGTTGACATTGACATCAGTAGTTACCTCGGCAGTTATATTTTTTTATGCATAAAACTAAGAAGATTTTTAAAAACAGTTTGCCAGGGTCTACGCACATAAAAAAAGGCAACCCGATTGATGGTCCGATGTTAATGATACCCGAATGTTCGAATATTAGAAATCAAACCATTTGCTATTGTAAAATTGAGGTTTCTTACGATTTAATAGTAAGAATTATGTAATAATAATCTTAAAGCGTTTAGCAATAGATAGAGAAATAATGTCCTACAGCCAACTTTATTATTAATTATTAAGTAAAAGCATTTACATACATTTTTTAGGGTCAGATCGAAGTTTAGCCTACCAATATATGGTAGTGATCACTCATACCTACTATCGGTTTATTAGAATTTAATTATATTATTTCTATTTCGCTATCGAAATTAAACGATAGTACCAAAGACAAAGAATAGATGATCCTACTAAATCAACTCCTTTATCTACAATTTAAATATAAATTCAACAAATAAATATATACGTATTATTGCTAGCCTCCTTTGAGAACAAAATATTCTTTTATATCTTTAATTTCTATTTAAATAATACAGTATAATTAAAAGAGAAAGTCAATAAAGATATACCTACAACCCGAGGCCCTTATTATTTTTAAGTAGTTATTTGCAATAAAAGGATAATTTTATCTCCATAAAAGTTCGACTTAAATCCTAATATAGTCTTTCAGGTTTTAAAAATATCCTTTATGTGTATTTTATTTGTAGCCAGTACATGCTTAGTTAATGATCAAGTTGGCAATATTTTGATACGAAATTTTAAGAAATACTCAATTCCTTAGTAATACAAAAATCGTACATTTCGATTACAAAACATTTTGCATACCTAGTAAAATGACATGATGGGGCGCTAACGTTTTAAATATTTGAGAGAATAATTTTAGCCCAGGGTCGATCTGAAGATTTATATAGGCAACCTTGAACAAATTAGAGACAAGCTGAAATTTGGTATATAAGTTTATATTGGGGTCCTTAAAATACCACAAAACCCCACCGGTAATCCGCCGTGCCTGTCACCCTTAAACAACCCCCGAAAGGGGTGAAAATCGGACTTTTTTTAGTTTTTTGGCAATATCTTAAAAACAAAGCTATATACGAAAAAATATGAAGACAGAAAAATTAAAGAGTATAAAATTTCCTATAAAATTACGTTTAGCATATATATTTTGCTTTACCAGTGGCGGAGTTATGATATTTTTAATAACTGGATATTTTGTAAAAATACTCCCTAGCCATTACTTATTGAATTTTGACATTAAATATACATAACAATATATATATGAGTATTTTGGTAAATACATTTAATACATCCTTACGTCAATAAATTAGAAATAAAAAGCATACCAGTGGAGTAGGTACTATACTTCTAATTTCATACATTATTTTGTATTAGCTAATAGAACTTTAACATTTTATGTTCCTATTAAATGTAACAAAATAATTATTTTAAATATCCGTGGAATTTCTGTTAGAAATTGAGAGGAATTATTTTTATATTAATAATATTTAGGACATAATACCGCATAGCCCAGGGTTGATATGAAGCTTTATATAGGAAACCATGAACAAATTAGAGACAAGCTGAAATTTGGTTATATAAGTTTGTATTGGGGTCCTTAAAATACCACCAAACCCCACCGGTAATCTGCCGTGCCTGTCACCCCTAAACAACCCCCGAAAGAGGTGAAAATCGGACTTTTTTTTAGTTTTTTTTCAATATCTTAAAAACAAAGCTATATACGAGAAAATATGAAGACAGAAAAATTAAAGAGCATACAATTTCCTATAAAGTTACGTTTAGCAAATATATTTTGCTTTACCAGTGGTGGAGTTATCGTGTTGTAAATTCCAGTATATTTTAACAAAATACACATTTCCCACAAAATAATTACGTTACATTAATATATTTTACGTCTTTTACACCAAAACTAAAAACTATAATAATACATAAAATATGAGTTTTTTATGTAGTAAGTAGCACAGTTGCTTTTTCTTAAATAAACTAAAATACTTACAGGTTATGTTTAAGTAAATGAATGTTTTTAATTACTTATCCAATATATTTTATCTGCATGTTGAGATGTCGACTTCCGCCTGTAAATCCTCAACTGCCCTATTAAAACAGGTTACGACATGAGCATGCACTTTTGCAACCACCTGATGAACAGTTGCAAAAAATTTGTTTAAGGAACCCTTTGGGGTCTATATCTTGATCCATCTGGACTGGAGAGATTCCGGAATCACTAGAAATCCATCCCCAGTCCTGGAGTGGTAAGCTATTATTCAACCATGCTTGAACCTAAAAGTTAATCATACAGGTAAATAAAATATGTATGTAGAGTTGCTGGATGAAATGTCCTATATGCATGGTACTGAGCTGCATTTATGATCGGTGGAAGTGAAGCCAGATTAAAATATTTATTTAAACTTTGCTTTGCTACATACTGCTGGTAGAGAATGTATCTGACGTTATTCAAATCGGTACTTGTTCTATTTTTGACGTATACGGAAATAAAAAATGTCGAAATAAAGGTCCTCAATCTGTCTTTGGATATATTTGGATTGTAAAATTCTTCAAGAAGGTCAACCAACTTCTTCTTTTTCACAGTATTGACCAAATTAATTTTTCCCCTGGTAAACAGGCCAGATGTAGTATCACATCCGGAAATGGCGTGCATGGCAATAATAATAATATTAATAAGTAAACGTCTTTATTGATGGGCGAAGTTTAGTACAAAATACTATTCTTACACTTTATTTATTTATTTATTTAACATTTATTAGAGGTCCCAACTTATGCTGCAACTTTGAAGTATTAGTAATTTTATTTGGTTTCGAACTTCCTCCTGGGCGTAGCATATACAAATTTTGTTTAGCGTAATGGAGTCGTATCGAGAATATACGAAGAGAGCATACATACAGGGGCGAATGGCGACGCGGAAAACTACTCAGTTGCCTTGACATGCGGTATATGTCCTTAATATTATTAATATAAAAATAATTCCTCTCAATTCGTAACAGAAATTCACGGATATTTAAAATAATTATTTTGTTACATTTAATAGGCACGTAAAATGTTAAAGTTCTATTAGCTAATACAAAATAATGTATGAAATTAAAATATAGTACTCCACTGGTATGTTTTTTATTTCTAATTTATTGATGTAAGAATGTATTAAATGTATTTACCAAAATATCCATATACATTGTTGTATATTTAATGTCAAAATCCAATAAATAAAGGCTAGAGAATATTTTAACAAAATACCCAATTATTAAAAATATCATAACTCCGCCACTGGTAAAGCAAAATATATCTGCTAAACGCAATTTTATAGGAAATTTTATGCCCTTTAATTTTTCTATCTTCATATTTTTTCGTATATAGCTTTGTTTTTAAGATATTGCCAAATAACTAGAAAAAGTCCGATTTTTACCCCTTTCGGGGGTTGTTTAGGGGTGACTGGCACGGCGGATTACCGGTGGGGTTTGGTGGTATTTTAAGGACCCCAATACATACTTATATACCAAATTTCAGCTTGTCTCTAATTTGTTCATGGTTTGACTGGATCGACCCTGGGCTATTTGTGCATTTTCACAACGCAATAATTTAAAGCATAGTTTCACTATTTTCAATTTTAATTTTTATTGGATTTTCTACAAATGCTATTTAAACATTTTTATCTAATATATTACAGTCATTACAATCAAATTGTTTCATTATTCCTAAATATATTACGTGGAGGGAGTTCCCCAAGACTCAATACTAGGTCTTGTACTGTTTATTATTTATATCTCTGATTTTGCAAATGTTATACTAAGTATACTATATTATGTGCTTTAAACAATTTTATGAAAATCATTTGAAAATTGCTGTAGTAATCTCAGACGCGGTTCAACCCGATAACTCCATAATTTTCAAATTGACAATTGCGGAAAACTATTCCAACAAAATTCAAAAGTTAAATAAAAACAAGTTTCCACGGCGTAAGGCAAAAATTAACATTTTCGAAATGTCACAATATAAAACATGTATGATCTAATTAATAAATTTATTGCTACTGTGGCCAACTCTTTCATTGATCATTTATGTATAACTTTGATCTTGATAGACCTATACAATATACATGTATTAAGTTTCAGTAACATATCTCAAATTATCATAAAATAAAGACGGATAGACTAACGGAAATGTTTTTCAAAAACACGTTATAAAATTTGTACTTAATTCCATAATAATATACATCTTTTCCCCTCTAGCCACTATTTCAATTATTAGACGATATTGTTCAACTACGTACTTGGCCTGTGATACGTCATATCTCATATACACCCACGAAATTTCATCGAACCACGAGAAAGACAGTTTGTTGGATTCAATGAGATCGAAATCGCTAAAATCTTGCAGACGTTTTTTCCCCTATAACACCTCCTTCATAAGTATAATGTCATTATATAATGAAATAAATACGCATTAAATCATAAAACCTTATTTTCGCGTTACACTACGTTAAAATATTATCTCCTCCATGACGGTTTTACTGGAAAATATCAATTTATCAACGCTGAAATGGAATATGTTACAAGAAATATGAGGGACGATGAATGCGTGTAAGCTGAAACATTGAATAGCGAAAGCTTAAGCACCAACGCCCAACAGCATGGAGCTTTCAATTTTTCATCCAAAGTCAACGGTATAAAGACACGAATAATCGTCTTCTGACGCTGAGCAATGGAGACACCGTGTAATCGTCATCATACAAAATCACTTCCTTAGAATTTGTGCAATAATAATTACAACAGGAAGAAAATCATTTTTACCAATCAATGAAGAGCGTATTGAAAGCTTTAAAATGGGTATGAAGAAAAAAATCAGATAATTTATTGTTGCAGAAAGTAGGTTTTGTCTCGTGAATTAATTGGAATATACAAGGTGGTTTATAGTAGTTGCGTCTATTGGGAGGGCGATTTTTTGGGGCTTTTCAGGAAGAAAATATGATATGCTTAATTTTCGCACTACATACAATGCTTATTAACCGCCTTTCAATTTGCCAAAGCAATCCTGTAAAATCTTAATTTGCTTAAGTGAAGGAAACTGGGCCCTACAATAACTAAACTGTAACTAAACCTAACCTAACCTAACCTAACCTAACCTAAACTAATCTAATTCAAATTCACTCTACAGTTGCTTTTCCTTTTAACTACCATATACATATGTGGGGATGGATGTTCTAGTTTTAAAAAATTATATTAGTTTTGATGTGATTAGAATCAAATTTTGATCTATACATATATTCACCAGCACAATTCAGCACAGTTACTCATCAGTATGCTTCTTCTAGTCACTGGTCGAGAAGGGTCACAACTATGACCCCTAGATTTCCAAGTTTAAATCCTCTTTTGATTTAAAGTAATAGGAAACTATTATTTTATATCACCTCCAATGCATGCAAGCCTGTACGCTTCATACGAGACAATATGAAACAAATAACTTCGTAAAGATAAAACCTTCCGAAAGTAGGAGACATTAAGCTCATTCCACTGAAATTACTGAAGCAGTTTTAATAAAACTCAAGTCTTATATTTCATATACGATACGGGAACATTGTTTTTTATTAAAGAAATTCTTAATCGCAAAGGGGAGATTTAAAGACAAAGGATATCCTATATTCTATTTTGTTTGGTGCCCGATTGGTATTATGGGATACATTATTCAGGGACAGATTGAACTTATTTGTTCTCATATTTAAAAGCATGTGTTTCTCAGTAAAGCACGTGTATGTACTTGTAAGTACATAATGTTTAGTCATTTATCTGTTTCATTAAAATCACTGCTTGACCTCATATTTAGCCTATAGATTATACTCGCTTTCTATTATTTTAAATTTAGAAGGAGAGGAAATTAGAACATAAAAATTTAAATATTCGTAAATGTATACACGCTAGTTGATAGTTAGTGGTTATTTCTTGGAAATAAATGATGTAAATTCAAATCAGATCTCATTTAAAATAAAAATAGTAGCTTCATCGAGATGGATGATATCCATTAATGGGAAGTTCAAACATTTCATAAAACACAGCGTAGCAGTATGATAAGATATGATCCGATAGATCAGCCATTTCCTTATGTTATTTTAGTCACCGACGTTAGTATATTTTTATGGTTATTTAAAAAAGCTAATTTTTGATAGTAAGGTTAAATTTCGAATGAAAAATTTACATCAACTTTTTCTTAAGAAATGTTAATAATGATGGTATCATATAATGAAAAATGTTGTTATACGAATTTTCATCATCGATTGTTTTATGTTGGATCAGTACTACCAATATTAGCTTTCAACTTCGCTTTCTCTTTCAAGATTTTATGTGAATTGTGAAATACAATAATGACTTTTCAAGCAAATTCTTAGGTGGTTGATGCATTTTTGAATTAATGGGTCCTCTTGCTTTTAGCGTTAAGGATGCATTACCTACCACATTTCATTCTAGTTCTATTAACGAACGACTGTATTATGGTATTGAAGAAAAAACACTTCATCATTGTGAAGGAGCCTCCTTGTTATAAATAAATACGATTCCTTAATACCTAAATACACGGTAACTCAACAGATTTAAAGACTTGCATTGCAAGTGTACCACATAGGTTTTTAGATGGTTGTCTCGAGGAAAGATACAAATTCATATTTATGTGCTAAGGGACGAGATGCCTGCCTTTTTTAGAATGAAATTTCGAATTGAAAAGTCAATTATTTGGTAGAAATTGACCACTTAAATTGCCTATTTAAGCGACATTTTTATAAAGATCAATGAACTTAATTAAACCCTTCAGGGCAAACAAGTAAATGTATTTACTGCTCACGAAGACATTCTTGCTTTTTCTTAAAAAGATAGAATTTTGGAAAATTTGTATGCGCGCCAACGAGTTTGATTGTTTTCCAACAATAAAATGCTTTTCAGAAGAGGAAGGAGAGAGAGAGGAGGAAATAGGAAAGACATTTATTGAAGAAATTATTCAGCACCTGAAAGGTGAAAATAATACGGTCCCATTTAAAAATTTTCCATAGGACCCCTACGGAAATGAAAATGAATATTAAATTCCGTTTTTTGAGAAAAACCTAAAAATAGTCGTATCTATCAGTAATTTAAATAACTATTTTATTCTTTACAGACAAGCTTACTACCTTGCTAATAATTTCCATAGCCTACTTAGTAATTTTCTTACATCGCATACATCTGACGCGGCCATTTGGTAAAAAATAAAAAATTCTACGTATCTCACTTATTTTTTGGAATTTTTGAAATTGGAAAAAACTGTTGCAGTTAGAATTTCATGTTTTATAACACACCACAAAAAAAACATGGTCATTCCATTTAAGAAACAAAAGTTGATGTCACTTCCGGTTCAACCGGAAGTGATATGTTTGTTCCTGTTAGTCTAAAAATAGCCCACTTTTGTCTTATTTACGTATACCAAAAACGAAATTTTTAAATTCAAAAACAACCAAAAAATTGGGGGCGTATGTACATTGACTCGTGGCCACCCGGTATGTGCGATAATAAAAACAGTACCACTCCTTCCATTAGCATTAAAATTTAAAAGTCCTGTTTGAATAGAAATAGAGGTTATTTTAAGTTGTTTTAGTAACTTTTGGGTTTTTTTGAAATTAGTTTTTGAATTAAAATAATATATGAAATAATTGTTATTTTTGTTGCAAATAATCCAATTACAGAATGTAGCATTAAAACCATACTATTGAAACAAAGCAGGGGTTCCACGAAAAAAGTGGACATTAAAAAGGTTTCCTCTTATCAAAAAGATTAAGAAACGTTGATCTAGAGTACTGCTCCATTTGGTGTCTCCCGGTCGGCACGGCAGCAAAATGAGGAAGTTGATACAATCGAGAGCGAAAGGAACTAATTATTTGATAATTGTACCTGACAGATTGGCCTGCAGAGCAGCTAACTTCGATACCTCTTGACGTCACAGAATAGGATTTTTGTTTTTCCTCAATTATTATTATTAATAATTGTGTCAAAGATTCACAAACAAAGCACCAAAGAAAAGCAACAAAAATATATATTTTTCAATAGATTTGGTTTTTATAAGTATTTGCATACCAGATTTTCATTTAAATTGTTTATGAATTGCGCTGGTGGTTACAATTTAAATATCAAACAGTAAACTTATACACTATCGTGTAATAAAGGTTCAAGTTCGCTTTCAAACTAATTACTGTTCCTGAAACAACTATGTTGAAATTAAATGACGTCAATCCACATTTAATAAACAGTGATCAAAATAAATACGCTGATGGTGAATATATAAAACCGTGTACCCTAACACATACCTACTGAAGTTTAATAATGTGTTAAAATTTCACCCTCCCAAATTATATCGTCGAAAAAGCGTTGGAAACTGATTTTGGTCACATTTGCGGCTTCACTTAAATTACTTAAAATTATTTGCCCTGTGAAAACCGAGCGACAGCTTGCTAACGTGAGGTCATTGGCATCTAAAGCTCGTGGATGTAGAATAATCGGTTCTAGAATTATTAAAATAGAAAATTGACACATTTCATTTCTGTAGTCATTTGTATTACTTACCAAGTTTTGTAAATTAAAAAGCACAATAAGTAAAAATACTAATATTCTGATATAAGATGTATATGAGATATATACTTGTATAGAGTTTGGTAAATCAGTTCAACAATTTGATGTAGGTATAGATTACGTGAATTGAAACAACACTAACACCTAATAACAACAAAACTCATAAGTTTCCTTGGTATACTTAGTATTAAAGTAAAGAATAAAAGTGATATATTCTTTTCGAAGAGTAATATTAGGTACAGGAAAAAGATCGCTTAAAAAATTTTTGTTGAAATATTTACGAAGTGACATAAATAGAGTTATAGCCCTTTCTAAGTAATTAACAAAATTTCAGTCGCTAATAAATTCTTTATCACAAAAGTCAGAAACAACTTGTTATAATGGGTAAAAGTACTTTAATAATACATTTGCTTTATGTGTATACTTAATTTTTTTCCAGGTACACTCAAAAACTGTTATATCTGAATTAACCAGTGAAACGTATTATTAGATCGGTTCTCTACTTTTATTAAAAAAGTTTAATTATTGATGAATGTTGAAAAAATTATTGGTCGGGCTTTATTTATAGTTCATAATTTAGCAATTAATAAGTAAAGTGGAAGCATTCACTTTTTATTTTGATTCTAAGGCTTTCACACGACTGTTGATTTGCAGAAGAGTTTTCGGAATTTAAAAGATAAGAATTCAAAATACTCAAAGTTAAAGAGAATTCCAAAATTTCTTCTACAAATAGGCATTTTATATCTCATCAGACTCTTAACCGATATTTCTTTTATAAAAAAATCTGGATGGACACCTTGAAAATGTATAACATTGCGTACCTTTCCTCTCTAGAGTCTCTAGTCATTTCTTTGAGCAAAATATTCTTATATAGAGAACGACCATTAGGTAGTTAACAATATAATGTCTGCAAGTGTACTTAACGGATCTATAACCGCACTATTATTATAAATCTGCCCTAATCTTACAAAATCTAAATCTTTTACTTAAAATACTGTTTTTATAACACGAACACCTCTGACATTATTTAAAGTCTCCAACACTGTTTACACGTCATCTATTATTTGAAATGATTCCGCTAACGATAACGAAGTATTCTGTAGTTTATTTATGGTATCCGCCATTGTTACGTAAATGTTATGAATATATTGTAAATTTGCTTCGATTTGGAAACATTAACACTTAAATCGTAAAAGTTCAAAATTTTTGTGGTGTACTTAATACCAGGTATTTAATTGCTTTCCAGTGCATTATTGTAACATTTTACTAGCTAATAATATGGAAGTGAAGGTAAAAGCAAGTTTAAAGTTTTCAATGTAAGTTTGTGTGATTAGGGGTCGTAAATCTTTGTTTGAAAAGTATATATGTATGTAGTACAATGTACAGTACTTGGTGATCTCACTTCGAACTAATTTTATAGTTGTTTTAAATTCAAATATTTTTGAATAGTTTGAAATAACAAAAATGATCCATGAAATAAAAATTTGTTTAGGCTCATCGTTGCCGAGATACACAGTTCATCTAGATGCATTTGTACGTAGCCCTGAAAAGGTCACGCCCTTTAAACAGTCAACTCTGGTTTAAAAAAACCTTTTGACAGGTACCTTGCATCAAATTGAAGCTTGTTACAGTAGCTTAAAATTGTCTGTTGGTAAATTTGGATATCTGCTAAATCAAAAATAATACAAGGGAAATAAACCCAAAATTTTTATTTAAAAAAAAAAAGTGGTAGTTTTTTGTTTCAGTAAATTCCAAATGTGTGTTTTCTATTAGTCATTAATATTATGTACAGTCGGCGCCACCCAAATGTGAACGGCAAAATTGTATAGTGTAATTTGCACTTTAAATCATAGTCGCCGTAAAATTTGAAAATAGTTGTCAAATATATTTGTCATAATTTGTCAAAAGTAAAAGTAAAGATAACTATGCCAAGACATTTAACTGAAGCGCAAAAAGGCGAGGGCTATAGCTAAATTGGAAGAAAATAAGTCTTTGAGTGAAGTGGCTGCTGATTTAAATGTTGGTAAAAGTTGTATACCTACTTTATATAAAAAAAAGCGCTGGCAAGAAGAACAAAGACTGCAAAGATCTATAAGGCAAGGTATAGGGAAGGTCTCCAATGAGAATAAAGACTGGTCGAATTTATCCATGAGAATCCTTTCGAAACCGCTGTCAAAACTCAAGAAGAAACATTATTCTCAGGGTCTTTCAGAATAGCACAAAGACGTTTTAAGCTATCTGGCCTGACGAATTGCTGATTTTTAAATATAGAGATTAGTTTTACCATTTTTATTTTATTAATAATGTTTTTCTGAATTATGAATTATTAGGTATGTGTTGAAATATATTAATTATTGTTAATACGCTTAGTTTGTGTCATTTTATTTCTCACAATCGTTATACATGAATGAATTAAAGGAATAATTAATATTAACCTTCTTCCACTAACATGTAGGTAATATTAGTTAATTATTTTGCTAACTTCTTTTATATTATTTGTGTCGGCTTTCGTCCTTCCAATTATTATGGTAACAGAAAATAATAAAAGTAATATTTACTGTCAATATATCCTCTCTGTGTTACGCCACTAAACAAAATCTGACTTACTACAATGAAATTCAGAAGAAAATTCCATGACAACCAAAATGAGTTCACATTTGGGTGGCGCCGACTGTACCTATACGCTCAATTTTTTTTTACCGTGATGGATGCATTACCTAAAAGATTTTACACTTTACGTATTTTGAAAATTTTTGAAATAATGAATTTTTTTGGCTTTGAGATTAAAATCACTTAGCAGGAAAGAATCCCAGCTGAATGTTACCATTGACAAAAAATGATGGCAATAAACTAAGGAAATGCAACCTTTTTTATTTTTTTGATAACGATCATACGATAGGAGGTAGAAGTGTTTGAAGTTAACTCCTAACGTTCTTTTTTTTTTAATTGACGCATTTAAGGTGAATATACAAAAACTTACAACCGTTGTACTGTTATGACCTACCTGACCTTAAAGAGGATTAAAAGACCTTCAAAATGCTTTCTTTTTGATGATTTTTAGCGTTAATTGCAAAGGAAATTTGCCCGAAATAAAGAGCACGCCCCATTTTAGCAAATTACGATATTGCTCGTTTGGCGGTAATTTAGTCTCAGAACTTCGTTAATTATTGATTTTTTTAACTTTAGAGGTGGTTTTCATCCTCTTAGGGGTAAGGGCAATAATTATTTTTCTTATTAGGGGATGAGTTTTATGTCTCAAAATATAACAATCTGCTAAGAGAATCCTAATTTCTCAAAATAAACAAAAAATTAATTCATCTGTTTTACCCCTTTTATATTGGTCATATTGAGGGTGCAACATAAAATTTTTAATTTCTGACTTCACATTCGTGATCAGCGACTCCAAGAACATAAATAATATAAGTTTCAACAATTTATTCTCAGTACTTCGTTAATTATTGATTTATTAATTTTAGGGGTGGTTTTCACCCTCTTAGAGATAACAGCAATAATCATTTTTCTTATTAAGATATACTTAAGTATTATGTCCTAAAACAAGATTATTTAAAGAAAAGGTTCTACTTGCTTAAAACGATCAAAATATGTTTTTCCATTCTGACTTGAGATTCATAATCAGTGACCTGAAACACATAATATATACATGAATTTTTTAATAACTAACTCTTAGTATTTGAGTCAGTATTAAATTTTGAACTTCAGGGGTGGTTTTCACCCTCTTAGGGGTAAAAGCACATCTATTCCTTTTTAATATTTGAAGTTGATACCATAAAGTTTAAAAATCCGCAAGAAAAAAAAATTACAAGCAGCCATAGAATTAGTTCGAAGTTTGCCTACTTTTGGCACCAAGTGACTGTATTAATATTCGCTTGGGTTTACATAGAGTTTTTAAGTATTTATTTAAAGGTATATTAATATGATTGTATAACCATAACCGTTTTTTTTTTGTTTGTTCTGTTTAATATTATCTAAAAATTTTTGTTGTTGATAATTTCTTCCAAAATTGGTATTCCTTCAGTTTGCGTTTCAACATTAATTGTATGTACAATATTACTGGAGGATTAAGGAGCTGTGCTTGTAATGTCGTTAGTTAGAGGAGTGTCTATGTTGGAAGGATATGTGGGATTGTTTAGATTATGGTTGTTTATTGGATCTTGGGCTAATTCTCGAATAATTTACAATGTCAGTATTTGCTTCTCCCGAATTATTAATTAGAGATTCTGTTTTATATATTCAGTGTATCACATTGATTATAAAAATTTTCTGAGAATCTGTAGTGTTACCGACGGTTATCCACAATTTCTTTATTGTGTATTCTGTGTCTGTGTCTAATATTGTGTTCAACTCTACCGCACTCAAATGTAAATCAGTTCTCAATTCCCCGCCGGCGCCGTTCTATTTGGTAATTTCCACTTTCCAGAAAAGATGAAAAGGTTGTTTTTGTTTTTTTATATTAATAATAATAATGTTTTATTTAAATAATACATTCCAAAACAAATAAAGTAACATATTTTGAAATAAACACAGCTAAGCCTACAAAAGGATAAAAATCCTGAGCATAGGCTACAAAGCAATATTTTTTCAAATCCGTATGGATAGAGAGACAAAATCATGTAAGTGGGCTTACTTACATAACATATTTAACAAATTATAAAAATAATGAATATTATAAATAAATATAACAACAACGTACAAAGAATGAAATATAACATATTATAAGAGAAACACAAAAGGGATATATAAATGGATACGATTACACAAACATCACAATTAATTGATGATCATGTACAGGGTGATTCACTTAACTTTCCCACCCCTCTTTTCTCCGTTATTTTTGCAATTACAAAAAAAATATTATAACAAAAATTGTAGAACTTTTTCTGAAGTTTTTAAATATGGTATCAAAAAAACAATTGAAAAACAAATTATGAAGTTACAGATATAACTTGCATTTTTTTTAATGGAACACCCTGTATTTTATTACATTTTTCGACATAAAATTTTATTCTGATTTCGGCAATATAGCACACCTGGTACTTATTTGTAATACTTTCCGAAATATTTGCATTTAAATATATAAATTATAGACAATATCGCATATTCGAGTATGCTCTGATTTTAATAACATTATTGTTTTTAATTTGTTAAACTAAGTTATGTTTATTTTTGTGTTAGTATAACTCTTATTTGTTTATTATTGTTACTTGTTTATTAATTTACAATTAAATACTATTAAAATCAGAGCATACTCGAATATGCGATATTGTCTATAATTTATATATTTAAATGCAAATATTTCGAAAAGTATTACAAATAAGTACCATGTGTGCTATATTGTCGAAATCAGAATAAAATTTCATGTCGAAAAATGTAATAAAATACAGGGTGTTCCATTAAAAAAAATGCAAGTTATATCTGTAACTTCATAATTTGTTTTTCAATTGTTTTTTTGATACCATATTTAAAAACTTCATAAAAAGTCCTACAATTTTTGTTATAATATTTTTTTTGTAATTGCAAAAATAACGGAGAAAAGTGGGGTGGGAAAGTTAAGTGAATCACCCTGTACATAGTACATAAGTAGTGACTAGTTTTTATTTTTATTTATTTTTTTTTTTTTTATTGTATTCGTACATCAGGTAACAGTAAAGTATAATAATTACGACAATAATGTTGTTTTGTAATGAGCTATTTTATATGTGCTATCTACAGGTAAATATTTTTTATATCGATTAATTGATGCAGCGATTTTCTAGGCATGTGTGATATCCACTTTGTAATTTTCGATTTGAATATACCTCTAGAATTAAGTTGTTTTACCTCAGCAGGGATTAGATTAAAAATTTTTGGACCAAGAAATATATGACACCTTTGTCCTATGGTTTTTAAAGGTCTAGGGACATGGACAGAATGTTCTTTATATCTTGTATTATGTGAATGATCAATATTCTGATGAAAACTTTTTTTCTTGTATTGTGTCAAAAGCAAACCTTGACAAAATAACTGTCTAATATCGAACAGGCGAGCCTCATTATATAAATTGTCTGAGGGGTAGGTATAACATTTGCTATAAATTATTTTAATAATCCATTTCTGGATTATTTCTACTTTACTTTATATTAAACAAGAACTCAGTATAAAAATTAAATCAAATAGAAATTGGACATAAAGGTGTTTGACCGATTTTTATGTTATTATTATGTATATTATATATAAGGCTCCGTTTCAACATAACAAACGAAGCACGACTACATATATGCTGCCTTTTATCTCCCCAAAAATATGTACCTCTTCTTTCGACGACAAATTAATAATTTACACCGTAATTTGCGAAGCCAGCTAATTATTATAAAATATTTCTCATATATCTCCTCTTGTCGTCTCTCACATATTTTCGAAGAAAGAGAACAAACGAATTTAACTATTTTATATGATCATTTTAATTCATTTAACTTTTTCTAAAAATGTAGGACCCAATATTCGTTATAGTAATCACTTTTAGTTTATTTTTATAAAATATGGTGATGATCGTTTAAATTCTTTAAATTGCATAGATGTGTTTTGTTCCATTAAAGAGGAATATTTATTCAAAATTTGCTCATTTTAATTATTCCTGATTAAGTCAATAAGAACAAAACTTAACACATGTTGATCTGAGAAGTTAATACTGTTTAATATACTAATAAATTGAAAATAAATAGTTGAAAATAGTCACAGAATATTTTAATTAATTTATTTCATAGTGGCAACCAACGGTCACTTAATGTATAATAAATTTTTGTGCATTTGGCGGAAACCAAGAGTGCATTTGCTTAGAAATGGATTCTGTTCTATTTCGAAGAAAAAATACTTTGAACTTCACCAGTCACTGTGTTGACAAAAAATATCCTGTACGAATATAAAAATAACCGGACTTGATAAAATAATATAAACTTGCGATTTAGTTTAGAGTTAACAAACTTTGCAATATGCTCTCCAGTAATAAATTGACAACATGGCAATAACAAAACTTTGTAAATTGTTACGAAAACTTTTGATCTTTTCAGTAGATTAATGGCGGAAACTTATGCTGGGAAATCCCTCTAGATCTTTTCAGTAGGTTTAACGTTGTCTGCAAAACCCTGCAGCTAGTCTCAGTAAAAATCTCGTGCAATATAAATGAATAACAATAACGTAATAAGTATTATATATTACCACAGAAACTTCCTATACATATAAGTGATTGATAACATCATAAGGATATGCAAACATTTGCGCTATGTTGAGAAAAACTCTCATTTAGAAATACGCTTGATTCCTTTGTCTGAGTTGGATTAACAGTC
This sequence comes from Rhagium mordax, assembly GCA_963680705.1. Classification (NCBI taxonomy): domain Eukaryota; kingdom Metazoa; phylum Arthropoda; class Insecta; order Coleoptera; family Cerambycidae; genus Rhagium; species Rhagium mordax. Next base: position 100,086,109 of record OY796656.1, on the reverse strand, counting down.
TAACCACGCCTGTTTTATGCATGGCGTACCCGTTCGATTGCATTGTCTTTCCCAGTTTTAGCAACAACAATATCTTAGTTAAAGCGAGCCGACCCTGTTTTGAATGATTAACCAGTAGAGACGAATAAGCGTACATTGTCATTGAATTTTAGATAAGTTTTGGGCTATACAGAATTATCTGATAATCTATCTATTCGACAGTGTGGCTTTGTAGACGTTACGGAGGTGATCCATACCTGGCAACAAAGCATCAATGCAAAAAATAAGCTTCATACTTTAAGGCAACCAAAGATTCTTTAGGTATTCTGCGTACCCAAGAAATATTTAAATAATTTGAAATGATAAATCTAAATACCACAGTAATTGTATCCAGGGAAAAATATAGTGAAAAAAGTATCAAAGCTCAAAGTGTAATAATACGCTGATATTATTAGGGTCACTTTCATTATTTACTACTATAACGTTGTCATATTTTAATGTTTAAATAAAATGAAATAAGAAATTCAACGAAATTTGGATATAAATGAGAAATAAAATATGACAACGGTTAGTTATTATTAATTATGACAAAACTGTTAAGGTCTGTTTTGTTTTCTATCCTGTCAAGATTGTTATTTTATCACATTATACTAAATTCTTTCTCTGAATTTTTTTTACAAAAATTCCATGATATTTTAACAAAGAAAACTTATCATGCAAGATATAACTAAGGAATGACAAACGCATCGAGTCGTGGGACCCTGTGTTAACTATTAACTTTTAGTATCCTGGTGATGTCGAACTTTGTGGTTCAAACTTCTGGTAAGTAAAGTCGTTTATCGCTTGAAATTTCAGAGAATCTACCAATTTATTTTAACATTCCTAACTTGTGATGGAAAATTGTTCTACGTGGTTGATTTTTAAAATGCTTTAGAATATACTATTGCTATAGCGAGGGAGATAAATATTTTATTACTTAAATTTTCGGGAATTATTGAGTGTAAATGGTACGGAATGCTTATACAGTCGAGGTTTAGGTAGGTATAAGTAGGTAATAAATTGAAAATAATTAAATCAAGAGCGATTATTCTGTCTAGACATAATTAATTTTATACTTAATGATAAATGTAGTGCAGGCAGTTATCGTTGAAGAATTTGAAAGATATTTTTCTCTTCTCGATGCGAAAACACCAACAAGACGGCGTAATGCAAGAAATGTAGGGAACATTGCTGCCTAAGAAATAGTGTATGCAGGAGTTCCAAATTTATCGACTACTCGTGTAAGATTGTGTTGACTCATGAACTGAAGCCACTAGACCATTGTGACTTTGCTGCTTGGCTTTAATGAAACTTGAAACAGACCTAATTTAGTACAAAAAATTATCTTTTCAGATGAAGCTCATTTTTGTTTAAGTGCATATATCAACAAACGAAATTGTCATTTTTGATGTGAAACAATCCACAGGAGATTAATATTGATTAATGTTAACACATTTTTTGTGGCAACATTTAGATGAAACTGATTTGGATGACAACTGCTAATTATTCAACTTATTGCACGAACAGTTTGATGAAATGGTAATTTCAAGAAATTGGCCTCAGAGAAATTGTGGTTTAACTACTTTTTTGTAGGATTATTTGAAATCAAAGGTCTATGAAAGCAAACCACTAACACTTAATGCACTAAGATTGATAATCGCACAGTCATCGAAAATTAGTTTTATCGAATTCGCTCCTGCGCACGAAGCCGAGGCGGACATTTAAATAATGTGTTAATCAAAACATAATGTAATGGACTGTACTTCAAAATGAAATAAAAACTTTGGTTCTATCTGAAATACTTATTTTATTTCATTTTAAAATCATCGTTCTTGTTGGAAAACCCTTTACTTGTAAATTTTATATAAAGAATGCAAATACATATAAATCCACAATCTAATAACAAGCTCCTGATGGCTTTTTGATATTCTTTTCAAAGACGCATGAAAACCTATCAATGTACAAATAAGGCACAAATTTATGCACATAGAATAGGATGACGATGATATAACGCTTTTACTAATTTGATTCGTATGTTTGCTTGAGAATGTTCAATGTAAGATAAAAACCAATTATTAAGTAAATGAAAATTTGATACAATTATAGATTTACCTTCGAAGCAGATGGTGAACTCAAAACCTGATAAATTTTACAGCGGAATGAGAAATAAGGGTAGAAACCCTGTAATCACCACCAATAAAGCTAGATAGATTTAGCATATAAATAAATTCAAAACTGGCCAAGGATGGGAAATTATGTTGTAGATAGTTAATTGGAATCCTCATAAATTCTATATTAGCTCTATAGCAAAAGTGAAACATTCAAAATCCAACAAATTTTATCCCGGGGCCAGGGGTAAGAAATAGGTTAACTTTGAATATCACTAAGAAGATACAGCAGCGATTTGGCACACTAAAAAACATTACTTCCAAAGGCAAAAATTTTAAATCCATTTCATACAAGGGCACGATTCATCACATTTTGTCTGTATTCAAGCTATATAAAGTAAAGAAATAAGAAGCCACTAAAGAGAATTTAAAAAAAATTCAACTAGCTGCGTTCAGTTTACTCTAAAAAATATGAAATGAACTCTTCCTCAGTGTTAAAAGAAGCGTTCTAATAAGTGTAAGGTATCACGATTTTGTAAGATAATATTTACTATTACTCGAGTCAACACAGTTTGTGGGAAAAATCACGAAATTTTCTAAACCCTTAAAAACAGATCCAAGTTTGATGAATTTTTTCGAATTTCTTGAACCCCAAATTTAAAATTTGTTGAAAAATTTTGTGAATACTACGGTTTTTATATATTACGTCTGATGTTCGAAGAAAAAATATGGCTGGGGGTTTTTGGGGTCATTGATTACGAATACATTGTCAAAAAAATTGTTTTCTTGAAATTTTTTCTGAATTGTCCGAAAATTTTTCTGAATTATACTTAGGTTTCTTTATAAATAAGTATTTGTGTATTTATCGAAATTTTTATATAAATATATGTCATTAAAGATGTTCCTTGGCATTATATCATCACAAATAGAGTTGAGTTATAGATTTTCCAAAAGTTTCTTAAAAATTTTGAAAATTTATACAGAAATTTAAAAATTGTGAGTTTGAGCATAATAATACAAAAACATCTTTCTTTTTATTAATGATAGACTTTTTTTACATCCAAATATACTAACGAAAAATAAATTGGTTTCAATTTTCATTCAAATTTATGACTCGGGAGTCTTTATTGTCGCCACCAGGGAGTGATTGTTGCAGTACTTAGTTTCCACTGCAAACGGTACATGCAGGACCTCATCCAGTTTTGCAAGAGCAGAAAATGAGTTTCAAAATTTTGTTCGGTGCTGCGGACGGCGTCACGCTAATTTTTAGAGAATAAAGTAATGAATGGTTTCAATAATTATTTATTTCAAATCATTAGTATCTTTGAGTCGTAGAGCGCAAGATCATATTTAATACCAAAAGTTGTTCTTCATCTTGATTTTCAATCATAAAAGTTGCTGCTGCTTCATGTGACTTTTCGTTTTCGTCATCCTTACAAATGTTCACAAATTTACTTTTACTCTTCCTAAGTATAAAAAGCAAATGTAGTATCTTTAATCCCTAAAAATAAATATGCACTACTTTGCTTGCTACCACCAACAGATTTATTTTCTGTACATATTCAATACTTTCAAAATGTATTTTTACGTAATGCGTACGTATGATGCTCAAAGTCAGTGAAAATATATTTATTCCATTAACATTTATTTCAGATGTGTAATCTTTAATCCCAAAAATCTTCTAGTTTTGATTTTCTTGTAAAAGACTTCATCAATAAGGACTTTTTCATTTTTCCAAAAATGCTTCTATGGAATTATCAATAATATCTCAATTCTAATTTGAAATTCGTAATCAGCTACCTCAAAAAATCAGTAGACCTAATTTCCAAATTTCTGTAAAAATTTAGAAAAATTTTTCTACAACTCTACTCTATTTGTTATTATGTAATCCAAGAAACACATCTGATGACATTTATATAAAAAATTTCGATAAACATACAAATACTATAAAGAAACCTAGTATGTATGTGTAATAAAATTTTCAAACAATTCTAAGAAAATTTCAAGAAAATAATTTTTTTGGAAATTTTTTGACAGTTCTAACAACCAATTAAATTTCGTTATTTCTTGTCATGTGACACAAATCACCCAATAATTTTAATTTCAACATTACACTGATAACACCATCCAGGGAAATTTTCAATCACTATGACAACAAAATTACTTAACTTTGACCACTTCATAATAACTGCAAAATAAATTTCAAGATGTCACGTTTTGGCAGTGCCAATTCTCAATCTATAAACTTTTAATAAATAAATAATTGTTTTGTTGTGTTGCGACATTTTGATTTTATTTTTTTTTTCTGACCGAATATCCCTCAGACATTGACAAATGCCTCATAATAATATATAAAAACCTTAGTTTTCGCAAGAAAATTTAATTTCGGGGTTCAAAAAAATATCTGCCCCATCCTTTTCTGATTTTGTATAATCGAATATAACAAACATTATTTTAAAGAAGAAACCATCAAAATTGGTTCTGTTTTTGAGGGTTTAGAAGTAAAAACTTTCATTAACTAAGCTATAGGTACTATTAGCAATCAGACGTTGCCGTGAAAATTAGTAAAATAAATGGTACTTATTTTTGGAAAGGACTTTAACTTGATAGTAGATAGTCAGTGGCACTAATTGGTTCGCAGATTTTTATAAAACTGAGTTTGAGTTTATTTCATACTTTTTATAGTATTGTTAATATTTTTGGAAAGAAGAACGGTTTAAATTATTTTCATTTTTTTTAACTCTAATTATAAATCAAAGTTTTTTTAAGACAAATTAGAAACCCCCTGCGGTAAAACTCGCACAAAATAGTATATTTTGCTTTAATATAATATTTTTCCCATTTTTACTATTGGAGAAATACGAGTAACTATATTTTATAATATAAGTATTTGTGATTCATGCCATGACTACATATGTATGTATATTTGACTATAAACTACTTAATATTGTAATTCTGTTTTACGTATCTAGTCATATAATTAATAATCCCAAGTAACTTACGTTAATACATCTAACCCGTCAACTATTCCCAGTGGCCTTATTTCAAGTCAAACCTCGACCCTTTGGGATATTGCTTATATTAGTACAAAACGAAGAGGTTATAAGGGTTTCGAGGGCACTATATAAAGCTATTGTGTCAGCATTAATTATTTGCTTACATGACGTTTTCTAACACAAATCAACTAACTAGAAGGGAGAAGCGCCTTAAAAATTCTACATTGTTGAAACGCGGAAGCTTGTTTAATTATTCTTTTCTACCGGAAACCTAACAGAGAGAGGATGTTGAACTCACATTATGTGCCACCGTTGGGTTATCAAAAATTCATCCGATTTTCTGAACAAGGTTTAACAAGACAGACAAGTTGTATTGTTATATGTTATACACCAAACTCCAATGTAAAATGAAGAAAAATCAATACTTAGATTTAAAATAAGTCAAAAATCATAATGTGACATTTTTGTATGCATATACTTTAAACCAATAAGGCCACTTATTTCTTCTTTAGCCACAAATGTGTTTCCAATCTTTTTAACAGGGCTATGTAGGGAGGTTTCGATGGATTTTCCTGTTTGATAAGCAATCTGATTTTTGTAGTTAATCAGTAATCAAGAATAGCTTGCTACTTAGGTGTAAGTAAGTTCATTATTAAGTCAGACTTATAAGGCAACTGGATTTGGGTTGTACCCTTGGTCGCCTGTCTGTTAGGTATAAATACCACTATTACCTTCCTCTAGGACCTAGAGTCTAGTCAGATTATAACTGGTTCTAAATAGTAAATAGTAAATAGTAAAGAGGGTAGCGATTCCTTGATTCCCTGTTGTAAGAAAACTTGGAAAGTGGCGTCTTCTCCGGATGATTTGTAGTATTTAAATGTGACAATAACGCATCTCACCTTGTTTGACATTTTTCTAGAAATATTTTTTTACAGATTCGTAGGGCGATATACATACCTATATCTTTAAAAGTGTGAATTTCAGGATATCTGTCCTACAAATTATGAGCCTGAAATATGAGCCTCCAGCTCTTCTTGCTGTATAGTTTTCGTAGCAAACCAATTCCTATAATATTAGAGGTATAATTTGAAGGCCATTTTTTTTATGTTGATTTAAATATTTTCGTTTAGATAATGTAATGAAAAATAAATAAAATATGTAAATAGGCCGATAAAATAAAAATGTGTCAGGACTGACTTAGGACACTTTAGTCATAGCATTGAAAAGACGAGGTTCTTTTGAGAAATAACGAACCAAGTAAAAAATAAATTTAAACTACCTAATTCAATATTATAATTATTTTTCGATCTTATATTATAATAACGTGTATCTAGATGTTTGTTTGGTATTTGTATGTAGCTGGAAACTTCCCCGCATGAGTTATTTTATGGATCAGAACTAAATTTGCCTTTCCTTTTGTATGCTCAGCTCAGTCAGTTCCACAGATAACCAATTACGAGTACTTAACATGAGCCTTACAGAGGTATAAATATTACAATTTGCCTGATACGGCTCTCATTATCAACGTTTATTTAATCAATTCAAATTAAATTAAAACATTCAATTTTCGAACCAAATTGAATTCAGAACGTTGAAATGTGCTTCATTAGCATTGTTACGATTACGTGTAAACTTGAAGGCTACATTAAGATTCAGTGCATTCTAAAATTTACTTCACGGTCACGAACTTCGCTCGATATTGAATACCTGTCCAAAAGCGTGCTCGTCTTGTGGCTCGTGGAATGATATGATCTGATATTTTTGGCATTTATTTCCGTGTGATTTAATACGAAGAGTCCACTTAAATGATGATAATATACTCGTCGCCATAACTAGAACATGACGTTTTATTTATAATTTAAAAATTTCCATCATTAAATTAGTCAAATATAGTTTCGTAATAATTTAGACAAAAGTCTCATATTGTGTTGTTGAAGACAATGACGACGCTCTTATGGTTTCAATGTTTATAAAATAGATGAATGCTTAACGTTTATTGATATTTTGACCACACGACTTTGGCATCTACAATCTTTAAACCTACGAAATATTGATAAGAGCAGTATTATTTAATTCACTGATCTTTTTTCGTGAGGTTCGAAAACGACGAAAGACACTATTCAGTTATGAATTACTGGCTAGATCTCTAAATTTAAATCAATAATATACTATTAATGTTTGTGTTCTAAATACAGTATTCTCATTTTCGAGAGGTTGATTAATTGTTATATTTTTTTTCAATTTGATCCTCACTGAGAATCCAATTTAATAAACACGTTAACACGTTAGTTTTAGTTAGATATGGTAAAGGAAACCGTATTAATAAGTATATAACTACCTCGTCACTTTTAAGTTGTACACTACTCAGTCTAAAACAGTAATTGTCATAATATTATGGGTCTGTCAAATTAGTTATGTTTATGGACATCGAGTTTTTCTTATTACTATGTTGTGGTCGACGGAGCTCCGTCTCAAATTATCTACCTACTCTGGTGGAAACAAGGATCCGTGTTATCTTATATCTTTTTCTAATATGACTGATGGTCGAGATGGTAGAGTACCTGCCTCTCACCCAAAAGTCCCGGGTTCGAATCCCGGTCGTGGCAATGGAAAATACTGTGAGAGGGATTTTTCCATTATACACGGATATTGGATGTGTGTCCCTTGTCTTTAAATGTGTAGCCCCCTCCCGCACAAGGCTCTGCCTTCTGGGATAAAGGGGGTCGTAATTACATGTGGTGTATTTAAAAATTTAAAAAAAAATGTAAGAATTTACAAACGTAAAACGTTTCTGAATAATACGTGGAAATTACTTCCTATATATCTTCTATATTGTTTTAAGAAAAGTCAATTTCGATTTCGAGAGAAATTTAACGAACTACCACTTCGATAACAATACCAACATGATTTATTAAAATATATTTTATTAAGCTTGTTTTAAATATGAGGTCTTTAGACTAGCAGTTCATCAAGGCGATGTAAACTCACGCTTTTGATTATTACAGTCGCAGTGCCTGACTGAGTACAACTGACGAAACATGCACTGAAAATGTAAATTTTATTTAAAGAATAAAAGCGACGAAAGGAAAATTTCGCATTGCCCTCGACACTACTTCCTCTTGTTGAAGTCCTTTTTACTCCTGAAAATATACTGCTAAAATATGAATACGGGCATCTCAGCACTCTGCAGATGATCATGTGCTAAAAAATACAGGCCAATACATAGGGATATTTTTAAGAGAAAGTGACTAAAACGTATTCTTGTATACCTAGTTGTGCTTTTTTGTTGTTATTCAAATTATGATATTTTTATAGACTGTTTTTTCGTAAAATTTTAAACATTTATATTCCGTTTTGTTTTGTAGGGATAACTCGGACCTAAAACTTTATTTAATTTGAAGCTAATATCCACTATACATATACTTACAGTGGTACAAAAGTACTTACTTTTGAATAGTTTCAAATATTTTGTGGAAACTCCCAGATAGATTTGCAATTTGTTGACTCTAAATAAAAAAACAATATGCCAAAATGGCGTCTGGTCGTCATATTGGATATTTCCCTACTGTCGGACCAAGGTGTGTGACACCTTAAATTAAAGGTCTATTCGTCAATAGTAACTTGCCCAAATTTATAGGTAATCCGATGATGTAAAACAAAATGGCAGCATTAAAACAAATTCGATTTTCACACAGCGTGCTCATTTCTTAACCTGATTTTTTGACTCAATGATACCCGATTATTAATCCCAGTAAGTAATCATTTGAATTGAACATAATGTAAAATGATTTTTCAACAGTAGGGTAAACAATTTTTAACTTTAAATGGACATTATTATCTTAAATGTCATTTTTGAGTCCAAATGACATACGTAAAAATTCATAGTGTCAGTTTTCAACAGTAGAAGCGGTCTTTTAAATGTCTTCCGTGTTAATTTCGATCTAGTGGAAAACAAATGTTTTAACTTTATCAAATGCTCGAAGTGACTTCCATTTTGTTTACAACAACAGCGAACTATTTTTATAATATTTTCGTGACCTCTTTTGAGCGTTATGCCGCTTCTAGATGTGTTAAAAAGACAGCTCTATGGTAATTTTTCTTCATTTCACAAATATCAAAACAGCTTCAATTTTATCATTAAAAATTCGCGACATGATTATTATAAAACACTTTATGGAGGTCGAGAAGTATGTAATAATGGAAAATTATATCTTGTGAACTATATTTCCATATTTTCAAGGTATATGCTATTCACATTTTATTTACATGAGGGGAGGCTATGATATGTTTTTCTTAGGTTGTCTCAGGGTTGTCTACCTATTGACAAAATATTGAAGTATCAGATTTAATTGATCGTCACTGTCACTTAGTTTTGGCTGAATTGTCAAAATTTTTTTATTGATAACATTGCTGTGCTTTCTTTAGGGTCTCACTCTGGCAACTATGTAGAACCAATTTGAATTTGTGGTTATGTTTTTGACTTTTCAACATAACCTCAGTAATTAAAACAGTCATTCATACCAACAGAATTCAGATTTTCCATAGCCTCCCCTCATGTAAATAAAATGTGAATAGCACATACATTATTTTTATTTTTCTTGTACAAGATGAGCTTTAGATATAGATCATAAATTAATGTATTAATTTGACTAAGTTACTAAAATTTTAATAATCTTAATAAATAATAAAAAAAAAAAATTTGAAACGTGATTTTACTTATTTTATTGGCAAACTTTCATAATGTTCAATTCGAATACTTACTAGCATAATAATCAGGCATCATTAAGTCAAAAAAACAGGTAAAGAAATGAGCACGCTGTAACCTCGAATTTGTTTTAATCCTGACATTTTTTTGCGTCATCTGATACCTCGGCAAGTTACTAAGGACAAACAGACCTTTAATTGAAAGTGTCACACACCTTGGTACCACAATAAAGAAATATCCAATATGGCGACCAGATGCCATTTTGGAATATCGATTTTTTTTATTTAGAGTCACAAACAATCGCAAATCTACCTGGAAGTATAACCCCTAAGTCTCCAAAAAATATTTGAAACCATTCAAAAGTTAGTAGGGGGGTAATTGACTTTTGGACCTTAATTCTTATCGTTCATTCTGGTATGAATTTTCGTACTTATATTATTTTACATTTGACTGCTTTTTCTTAAATTTATACAATTCGGATTATTCCCTCAGAAGAAAATTGACCACAGATGAAACATTAGACGACTCATTCTTCAAATTACTTTTAGGTATAGTACATAAAAGTCTTTGCAGAAGTAAGAAAAAATGTATATTTCTAAAATAGAAGAGTTGTGACAAAAACCTAGAACGACCGTCGATGGTACATTTTGAATGTGAATATGTTAATGTTATTACGATACAATTGCAACTTTATCGAATTTCTTTGAGTAATTCAGCGGTTGGAAAAGGTTTACTTTAAATATACTTGTCAATTTCTGAATGGGGTGGTTTTTCATCTTGGTGAAACTATATTTGTTTCTGGGAAAATCAGAATCATCTTCTTCAGAAAATCATCTATGCCAAAAATTCAAAGTATGGTGCATCTGCTAAATTATCTAAAAAATAGTGTCTCAGTCGAGTTAAACCGTTTGTCTTGAGCCTATTTATAACGATTTTGTTTCTTGATCATACTATCCAGATAAAAAACAATTAGTAAATTTAAACGCACATTTTCCATTATTTGCCTTCGCTTTAGACCTCTCTCCTGTGGCACCTGTAAAATTGTGGGTTAAATGGATAATACTTTTCCTACAATATATCTATCATCTGGATATAATACAACAATAACAGTGTTTTCAATGAGCTGTTAACTCGAAGAGTGCGGATATTACATTACTAATAATATAATGTTGATTTTACTACTTGTGACAGCGATCCATCAAATTCTTGCTTGTCTATAACGCATCTTGTTTCAAGAAATGGGCAATGAAACAAATTAACAGACTTTTTCATATATTGATATGGAATCTGAAGTTATTAATAATAATATATTAATGATATTACGAGCTTGATAATAAACATCCGAAAACTAATTCAATTCGACAACCAAGTGAGCATCATCCGGAGATGATTAAAGTTTTTATTCATCTGTACCCAGTCTCACTTAAGAGCGTCATACTATACCACGAAACAGTATTCGCAGAGAACAGAAATTTATTTGTTAAAACATCCAACTAGCATGGATTAAAATTCCGGTTCTGTAAGCATTATTTTTTTAACGTTGTAACATTTATAGATCGCGTTGAAAATTAAAATTATTGTGAGACTAGTTACAGCATTGTTATTTTTACTTTTTGATTTGTATGCAATACTGGTATTTCAAACAAAGTCCTGGTCAAGAATTAATGTAGTATAACTTCCCCTCAGGAGTGAATCCTGTTGTGTTGGTTTTTGAAACCACAAATACAAACACGCTGCGCTAGTACGGTCCAAAGGATTATTGTTATTTATTCAAGACTTTATCGTTTAATAATTGATTTCAGCAGCGACTGCAGATAAACAGGCTAAACCAACGGTTTACCTTGTTATTTCAGCTCGTTGAAATTCGGAGAATGTTCTGCGGGTAGGGTATGAGATTGGAGTAACGATAATAAATTCATCTTGTTTCAGATGTGTATACATTGCACATTACATTTATATTGTGAGAAGGAACTTGAGGAATTTTAATAAAGAATGTGGCAGTGGATATATTTTGTATAATTAAACTTGCCTTCCAGCTCAGATTTCAGGGAGAAGAATAAGATATGCGGGTAGAATATAATGTTGGTGCTCTTAGGCAATTTAACTGAGCGTATTTTTGTCATACCATAAATTTCAACTGTTTATTCTTTATTGATGTTTTTAAAAGCGTATGTTGGACTTGTTTGTTGGTAGAACATCTACAATAAGCTTAAATACCGTGGCATCCACATGATATAAATTTAATATACTCACTCACTTGTGAAAGAAGTTCATTATACCGTATGTCTTGTCTAAAAGTTATTTGTGGCATCGTTTAATTTTCTTTCTTTTCCTTTTTGGGAATTGGGATGTATTACATATTATTACATTCTTGTCCTAAACAATCTAAAAAAATTGGTCCATAAAGATGGTAACAGGTAATAAATTCGAAGAAATTCTTCAAAAGAGGAAAAATTTAAGTATAGGTATACAAACATATTAATTCAATTAATAGTTTTATCACTTGTAAATAAGAGGCCAGTATATTCTGGCATTATATCTTCTTTTTCAATTCTGAAGTTTGATTTATCTCTTAGAGCTGGCCTCCAATTCCGGAGTATGATGAAATTAAATATTCAAAGCTGGACCACTTGCCAAATAAATCAAAAGTTTTAATAAGATTTGTTTTAATATTCAAGTTTTTGTTTCTTGGTATCGGTTATAATTTATTATCTGTCACTATTGTTATTATTAGATCAATAGAAAACTAATCTAATATTACGTTAAAGAATAAAATGTTATAGTCGAATATCATGGGGAGGGATACACGCTCCTCGCTCAGGGGCATCTCAAGGCATCTACAAAAAGTACAAAATGAGGGCCATGAACAGAAGGATAAAAAACAAAGGTAAAGCACATAGGGATACAAATCCAGCTTACACACGACTTTATAAGAGTTGATTTATATTTTCCAGGAAGTGAACTAATTCCTATTATACAATAAATTCTTTGATAGGGAAGAGGCATAAAAGGTTAGTTGGAAAAGGAATTTTTAATCTCCTTATTTGCTTTAGGAATTCAAGATTCCCCTTCAACTGTTATGAAAGAGTCGGTATAACAATTTCTTAAAACTCACTCATAAATGAGAAAACTTCAGTTTGACCTTCATTACAGCAAATTTTGGGTAAACACACGAATTTAATTGATGTTTGACGCATTCTAGCCACCTGTTCTTTAACTCAATAACTCCAAACAAATTTTAGCATGTAGATACATAACACATCCCTTTAACTAATTCTGAATATCTAGCGACATGGCAAAAGTTTAATTTATTAAAGGTAGTGAAAACTTACTACTACTTATATTTAATATAATATATTTAAATATTTGAACGAAGAGGTTTTAATGATATTACATTCTATTTCACTTCGTGAAATCTGAAATATAGGGGTGGCGTTTTTTTTTTGATAGTGCGTGCTTAATTGTCAAACTTCTAACGTCAATTGAAGGTTATTATGTTCAGATTCTGACTAAGAAATTCATTTCTCGCTAAGAATTTGCCATTGAGAGATCATGCGAGGTTCTGAAGTTTGGGCATGCAAAGGTTGAAGTGGGGCCGATTTCATGGCTCCTAAAGTAAAATAAATTTTTTCTAACATAATACTTATAGAAATAAGTTGATATTGGATACGGATAAGTGGAAGCCCAATTTTAGTTCTGTTGTATTTGTAGTATTATATCTAGTGAAAGTAATTGTTACTGATTTACCAACTGAAATATCTAATTCAAAAACCACTTTTGCAGTAATTTTGATTCTTATATTAGGAAAAATCAACTGCATATTAAATAATACACGGCAATGTGAATACAATAATTGTGGATGGCGGACGTGCAAATATAGAGCAAAATCGAACTGAGATAGATCCATAAACATAATCTCCTAGTCAATTTTGTTGTTGTGAGGTCCTCTCAAGTAAATAGGTCTATTTTTTATCATTTCACAATAACATGTACATTGTACAGTGTAGTCTGGAATTACCACAGGAAATTGTTAAAAAGCCAGCTTATTTTCACAAGAAATCTGATGTGAAACATATATCAATTGCCAGCAAGGAGTACACTATCATTACTGTTAACTATGTTATTAAATGTATATCAATATATGATATTTATATTTACAAAGAATAAATCCGTCTTGGTTTTGCAATCACTTTCAAGCTTATTTATTTTCAGACAAAATTGCAATCGTTTCAAATACATCGATTACAGCTAAAAGATTAACAAGGGAGTGTCTTAACAACGCCTTCTTTTTAAATCATCTATATGATACGAAGCATGACGTGACCGTAAGATTACAGACAAATACGAAGAGATATATTGTATAATGTACAAAGTGGAACAATAATGTGTAAACTTCGGACATCTCGAGTTTTATGATAGGTAGTTTGACTTAGGAATATAAGTGAACTAGATAAACGAATCTACAACCTGAAATTATTTTCGAATATACAAAATGAGCCAGGATGATCCCATAGGGGTAAAGTACACGGTTTTTCCTTATAATTAGCCACCCCCCTACAGTGCCCCTACAGTGTTTATTTGAAGAAATACAGAAAAATTTTATATACAAAAGTTGTAGTATTTTTCCTGGATTTTAATAACCTGCCAACAAAACAAACAAATGGCAATTGTAAAATGGCGAAATTCTATAAACTTAGGGTTTTCTTAATGGAACACGCTGTACATTATTATATTTTCCAAATCTTTATAATTTTTTTTATTTCAAATATACAGGGTGGTCCGAAATTAGTGGTCATCATTTTACCCGCGTATTCCTCGATCAAAAATAAGACAAAAAGTTCCTACAAACATGGCCCCGGAAATGCTTCCTAAGTGAGCTACAACCCCTTAAAGGTGCATCCTTGACGATGGTTTTTATTTAATATTTTCGAAACTAATAATAATAATAATAATAATAATAATAATAATAGCATAATTTTATTATTAATTACTAAGTACCTACCTAGAGAACTGTGCATCTTACTCGTTCCATTTTGATTTTTTTGTGATTAATGTTTTCCAGAAACTCAAATAACTCGAAACGGTGCGTCCTATCAAAGTTCAACTAGAATACCTTTATTGCATAAAAAACTCTGGCATTCCATAATTTGCTATCAAAATCTGGAAGGACGTACATGCGAAAAAGTTGTGGGGCATTTTACTCCACCCCCTCCCTGTTTCACCCACCCCTGAGTGAAATTTTTGGATCATTATAACATCACCTTATTGGCCATAAAACTATTAGTAATTGACCAAAATTTCATGTTTTTATTTTTACCAGTTTCGGAAATATTAAATAAAAACCATCGTCAAGGATGCACCTTTAAAGGGATGTAGCTCCCTTAGAAAGCATTTTCGGGTCCATGTTTGTAGGAACTTTTTGTCTTATTTTTGATCGAGGAATACGCTGGTAAAATGATGACCACTAATTTCGGACCACCCTGTATATTTGAAATAAAAAAAATTATAAAGATTTGGAAAATATAATAATGTACAGCGTGTTCCATTAAGAAAACCCTAAGTTTATAGAATTTCGCCATTTTACAATTGCCATTTGTTTGTTTTGTTGGCAGGTGGTATATGTTAAGTCTATATTTAGACTATTCGTTCTTCAGTTATTCAAAATAAAAATGTATGTAAAAACATGATATTGTCTATTTTAACCCATGGGTCATTTTTTAATATGAATAAAAAAGCCTCTACCGGTTAAACTAAAAAATAAAATGATCTGCTGCCTCTGTTTTAAATCCGTATGTTCGGTGTGCAAGTAAATTTGTAATAATTTAAAACATCGTTAATATAATCTGCTGTAAAATATACTTTGTCGAGATTTACGCTGTAATACCAACGCTGGATGCTGATGATAAGCTCTAACGTATGCAAAAGTGAAATATTCCTGTAAACATATGCAGTAAATTTATCTATATTCCGGATTTGATATTATATGTGAATAAAATATTAGTTAATAGCAACATTTAATTATAACTGATATATAATGTAAAACACAATTAGATATATCTATTAGAGACGGAAAAATATATCGAAAATACTGCATACTAAACAAATATTCAGTATCATGGCATGATGTTTTGAGTAGTAGTAATAAATATTCCGAAGTTGTAAGGTACATTATGTATCTATTATTTAGTTGGAACACATGCAATTATGTAGTGAACCACTATGTACGGTATAGTCTAATTTAAATAATAATAATAAATTTTATTTCGCAAAATTTTTACATCTAACTTCTGTTGTCATTCGGGTGTCCACTGGCAGCCATTTTGGAAAATGACCGCCACGGCCGCCAGGGGGCAGTTGGCCGATGGCTCCACATCCAAAATTGTTCATATTACATCTAATCGGTCTACCTCTGTGCCAAATTTGGTGCTTTTATCAAAAAGTGCACAATAGGTTAGCTAATCCGCTGTACTATACCGGGTGACCACGAAATGACGCTCGCCCTTATATCTTCTTTGTTTTACAAGATATTAATTTCAAATTTGGGCACGTCAAATAATGGTTAAATATGCATTATTCCAACCATTTTATCACTTTCTGTCGCTTCCGGTTTCTCCGGAAATGACACTAACTTTCGTTTTTTAAATGGAACACCCTGTATATTTTTACATTTTTGGATTCAGGAGGTCATTTTGAATACATTTAAGGCAAATTGAGATAAAAATATTATTGACAGACATTTTTATGAGCAAATTTAATTTTTGATCTAGGCGGCCGTGACCCCAAAAAAATGTTTTGTTTTGCTTCAATAATTAATCAAAAAATACAAATATGATATTATGCCGTATGACATTTGTGTTATAAGATCTTAAACATTTCGGAAATCGTTTTTCCAGAATAACTAATTTTTTTTTAAATGGCACCATGGTGACTCACTATGTTATTTTAATAAAGCATTTCATTGCCGATAATTTGGTACCAAACACTTCATTATTTGTTCATATTATAATACATAAAAATTACATTCAACAAGATATAAATGAAGATAAAAATATTTTTTAACACTGAATTTCTATCAAATAGGTGCCTTTGAAATGTAACGAAAGAAACAAATGAATAGTTTCATAGCTCAAATGTCAAATGATATTTAAATCTATGAGAATCAGGTATTATTATGCTGCGTATTAAAAAATTTTGGTTTATTCACAGTGACAAAGTGGTGTTCTTGAGCTACTCTCTCTTGTCTCAGCTCCCGTTCTACACTTTCTTAGTGGATAGCGTTCTGCATATAAATCACGGTCTGCCAGACTATTTCTGCGACTTTCCCCGTATATCAACAGCATATCCACTTTGTCACTTTCTGAATAAGCCATAATTTTTTTATACGCAACAAAATAATACCTGATTCTCATAGATTTAAATATCATTTGAGCTGTCAAAATATTCACTTGTTTCTTTCGTTACATTTCAAAAGCACCTATTTGATAGAAATTCAGTGTTAAATATTATGAGTTTATTTTCATTTATATCTTGTTGAATGTAATTTTTATGTATTATAATATGAACAAATACTGAAGTGTTTGGTACCAAATTATCGGTAATGAAATGCTTTATTGAAATAACATAGTGAGTCACCATGGTGCCATTTAAAAAAAATTAGTTATTCTGGAAAAACGACTTCCGAAATGTTGAAGATCTTATAACACAAATGTCATACCACATAATATCATAATTGTATTTTTTGATTAATTATTGAAGCAAAACAAAACATTTTTTTGGGGTCACGGCCGCCTAGATCAAAAATTAAATTTGCTCATAAAAATGTCTGTCAATAATATTTTTATCTCAATTTGCCTTAAATGTATTCAAAATGACCTCCTGAATCCAAAAATGTAAAAATATACAGGGTGTTCCATTTAAAAAACGAAAGTTAGTGTCATTTCCGGAGAAACCGGAAGCGACAGAAAGTGATAAAATGGTTGAAATAATGCGTATTTAACCGTTATTTGACGTGTCCAAATTTGAAATTTATATGCTGTAAAACAAAGAAGATATAAGGGCGAGCCTCATTTCGTGGTCACCCGGTATAGATCGTTTCCAGTTTCCTTAGGTACTCATTGACTGCAGCTCCCAACCTATGTGCGATTCGATCAAGGCATAATAGACTATTTTCAATTTTTTTTTTAAGATATTTAAATCTGTACAATATACTTCTTAAGGTTTGAATTAAAGTTTTAATATGTTGATCCCATCTTAGATGTTTATCTATTGTAATTCCAAGATACTTTACAAATTCATGACAGCTTGAAATATTATATTTGTTTCATCAATTTTTAGAGATTCATAAGTGGTAGATTTCTATTGTAACGTGTAAATGATACACATATAGTTTTTTGAAAGTTAATGGTTAAGAGTTTATAATCCATCCAGTCTTCAGGTCTTTTCGTATATTAGTTTTCAACTCTTGTAATTTCCTTGATACAAGACAGTGGTATCGTCAACAAAGCTAATAATGTTCCCACACGTTTTTATAATAAATAGACTATTGATGTAAATAATAAAAAAATAAAAAATATGGGGCCCAACACTGTCCCTTCTGGAACACCACATTTTAAAGTGGCTTCTCTACTAATTTCCCCTTCAATATTTACATACTGCTTCCTATCAGTCAGATAACTTTTAATTAATTCGAATGCATTCCCATGAAACCCTATTTCCTCCAAAGCTTCCAATAATTGTGAATGACTCACAGTATCAAAAGCTTTAGCAAGGTCTAGAAATACACATATAGATGTTTTTCCAGTATCCAAAGCTTTGTACAAATTTGATGTTAAAAATGAAATTGCGTCCTGAGTAGATTTGCCTTCTTAAAAACCAAATTGTCTATCTGATATCAGTTTATGCTTTTTTATAATAATCATTGATTCTAGCATTTATTATCTTTTCAAAAATTTTTGTAATATTCGTAATAACCGATATTGGCCTATAATTAGACAATGCTGTTTTATCCCCACTTTTAAATAAAGGTTTAACCACAGCAACTGTAAAAGCAGAAGAACACGTGTCTGTTTGAAGAATTTTATTTATAAGAAATGCTAATTGTGTCGATATATCCTCTGCAATGTCTTTTAAAGTTTCTGCACTCAAACCATCAATAGGAACCTTGTTACTTTTTAACGATTTTATTATATTCTCAATTTCGTATTTATTTGTGGGAGTCAGATAAATAGAAAATTGAGTCGACTGCCTATTAGGAACGTTTTCCGGTTTCTTTATATTATTAGCTTGTTTAATTCCAATATTTGCAAACAAATTATTAAAAAAGTTGGACATTTCTTTTTTATTTGATGTTGTTTGACCATGGTACGTCTTTACTTCCTTTCTACTATCTATTTTTCTACTGTTACAATTGGTTATTTCCTGTACAACATTCAATATATTTCTTGTGTTATTATTTTTGATAATTTTAGCTTTATAGTAATTCATTTTTGCAGTCTTTATTAAATTATTTAATTTATTTCTGTGATTTATGTATTCATTTTTTAATTCTATATTCAAAGGATTTTTTTACGTTTTTATAAGTATAATGTATCTCTTTTATTTACAGATTTAACTAAACCTTGTGTGATTCATGATTTGCGTTTGACTTCGTGGTGTTTAATTTTTTTGCATATAGTGTTTTTACTAACAGCGTTAGTTAGAATGCCTGTATAAATCCTGGAAAATTTGCAATAAGATACAATTATTTAAACTTATGAAATAAGGTGTGATATTGAGTATGTTTATTCTATCTGGAGAATATATCTTAATATCTATTCAATCTGCAACCAGTAAATACATTCATAATTAAACAACAATTGTATGCTATAGACGTTTAACTTAGACGATAATCTAATGGTTAAATGGTTTTTTTTATTTGAAATTATTTCCTATTACGGCTAAACATACTATATTAATAATCGCAGTTTCTCTTATTTTTTTAATACTTGTAGACATGTAAGCATTCAGTCCTTGTTGGTTTTCGGCGGCATCAACCGAATTGCCAAATCTGCAGCTGTCATAGCTCCCTAACTCTGCTTCTTTTGGCCGTGGTTACAGAGATTATTGGCTGAGTGCCTAATTTCAGTTCTAAAATTGTAAATAATATTTACGATATTGCCCTACGATCATATATTCATATAAAAAAGTTCTTATAAAAACGATAACTTACAAACAGAAAGTATTTTCGTATAGTAACTAGGGCACTAAATTAGTTTTAGTTTTAGCTAGGGCGCATTTATTAAATAAATAAATTATGATATATTTAAACAAAAAAATGACATGAAAGGTGTTACAGCCTTTGATATGATACTAGCACTGAGCCAAACCGACCAAGTTGACATGATCGACGGATGATGCTAGCGTTATTTAAGATTATTTCTGTAAATAATGTTCTAAAACTGGAGGTACAGGGTGATTCCTATAATGTTCTTACCCAAATTTTTTTGATTTGCCTTTGGAAATAAAATAAAAATGTTTAACGTAACTAATAGTATTTTTTCTGAGGATTTCAAAATTAAAAAAAAAAAACAATTGAAAGATAAGTGGTAAAAATAAAGCAATGTTTTTTTAAATGGAATGCCCTGTGTATTTTTAAAATTTTGAAAAAAATTCTCTTTTCAAAAATATAACATATTATGCATGTACCTTTATATTTAGTAAAATACTGAGTTCCCAAAACATTCTAATCCAACTTGGTGTTAAATTATTTCAATTATTATCAGTATTTTACTAAATATGAAGGAAAATGTAATGTTATGGTATATTTTTGGAACGAGAACTTAAATCTTTTTTCAAAATTGTAAAAACATATAGGGTATTCCATTTAAAAAAACCTTGTCTTATTTTTTCGCAGTCTAGATTTTCAATTGTTTTGTTGTTGAAATTTTCGAAATCCTTGGAAAAAATTAAACATTTTTATTTTATTTCTAAAGACAAACCAAGTGAGAACATTATAGGAATCACCCTCTACATAGTTTAAAAGAGCTATTTTAGTTTAATCAAATGATACAATAAAAACTTTACTAACGTAGGCAAATTGATCCTATGTGAGTAATTGTTCATATTGACAAGAAAAAGAATAATTCTCACAAAATTTCTTTATTATTGTGACCAGTTTCGTGACCAAAATTTGTATCACATCTTCAGACACAACACTGGTCACAATAATAAAGAAATTTTGTGAGAATTATTCTTTTTCTTGTCAATATGAAAAACTTTACTAGTTCAAATTTTAAAAATGTATTTGTCTTTTAAAGTTTACCTACTTAAATACTATTACCCATTTATTTAATATTTGAACGACTCCATTTCGGTATAATGTACATTCTTTTTTTTATAAATTAATTAAATTACATACAAGTTGAAATAGATCCCAGCCTTCATCATCGATCAAAATGAATAAGATTTATAGTAACCGAGAGAATAGAAACTCATCAACTTCAGAAACTAGAAGACGCAAGAAAACTAATTTTAAAGAATGACTTTTATTAAACTCAGTCCTATGGTTCCACAAAACTTTTAATGCAACCTTAATCTAAATGCCAAGTTGATTTGGCAACAGTAACAGAAATTTTGAATCTGAAATGGTTTGAAAATGTTTTCATGTCATGTCGCATAATAAATAAGGGGTTATTGTATTCAATATGATTGTTTACTCGTTAAATCGATTTTACGATAGTGGACAACTCTCTCCGTTTTTTCATAAGTATTTGTATCATCGATAAATTCAAATGTCTACATAAAAAATTCTATAAAAAACTACAACAGCAGTCCGATATACAATAAAAATAGTAATAAGGAGCCAGAAAGGAATGTTTCATATCACGTGTTCTTCTGATAATCCAGTAGTATCGAAAATTTGTTTCTATACTGGGTGGGGAATAACTTGAAAATAAAGCATTTTAGAGAAAAATGTTTTAAACAGAATTTCATCATTTCAAAAGCGGGATCTAATGGCTATAATTTTTTTTCATTTGGTGAAGGACTTTAAGGCCATTTGAATGTCAACTTTGCTTTTTTAACAATCCCTATTTTTTGCAGATTCATATTTTACGCTAAAAAATAAACAACTTTTGTTTTCACCATTTCTTTAGTAGTTGTATTCATTGTTTGCAAGTGATTTGGCAATAAAAAATTTAGATTTATATTAAAAAATACGAAGTTTACCTTCAAATGGCATTGAAGTCCTCCACCATATTTAAAAAAATTATAGCCATTAGATCTAGATTTTGAAATAATGGAACGTCTGTCTGTCAACTTAAATGCCCCACCCAGTATACCTACAGGGTGTCCGGGAATTATCTTTATATATTTCAGGGGGTGATTTCTCAGCTCAAAATATGAAGAAAAGTTAATGTCAATATTGGTCCGCTAATGCCTACTGAGGGAGCTACAGTCCCCAGCCCCTTGATGGTGGGTCCCAAAAATGAAATTGTTCTTTTATATCCGTGTTATCGCAGATAAAAAAACAAAATTCGAAGATTTTAAAAAAGTTGTCGAAGATTTTAACAAAAGTTGTCAAGTTTGACAGATGCCTGCTTTGTTTTTAATTAAATAAAAAATTTGAGCGTAACACCGTGCGTGCGAACTTAACATCACAATTAAGTGTTTTTCTCGAAAACGGTAACCCCTACGATGTTGTGCCAAGAGTACTTTTTAGTGTAAAATCCTTAGTAGAATTTTATTAATTTTACTGAAGTTCGCTAACAGTCAAGACCAATAATTTAGAGCGATTTAAAATAAAGCCCCTCTATTAACTACGCCACTGGTGGAAAAATCACATTTTTAGAATGGCCAAAAGATTTGTGATACTCGAAATCCTTCCAGTACCAAATTTTGTCTTTTTATCTCCGATAACACGGAAATCAAAGAACAAATTTCATTTTTGGGGCCCAACTTCAAGGAGCTGTAGCTCCCTCAGTAGGCATTTTCGGATCCATATTGATATGTAATTTTCCTTCTTTTTATTAAATTACTTCCTTGAATGTTGTAAAAAGAGCACATAAGTTTCACGGAACCCATCACAGTGATCTCCACACAGAACCACAGGATTCCGCAGAACACAGTTTAAGAAACGCTGGTTTAAACAATAATTTGCTTTTGCTGCTTTTACAATAATAAAAATAAATTCATTATTGACTTACATTCATTTGTTCAAGTATAGTTTTTGATCGATCTCGTATAAATTAGGTTCTTGAAGAGGCAGAAGTAGATTCATTAGAGAATCAGATCCATCTGCTATGATGTATATTGGACCGCTAACTTTTCTTCGAATAGCATTTCTTGTGACTTTAGATTTCAATCTCTCTTGTTTATTTGATTATTACTTGACATTGTTCAAATCGATATTGTATAGGGGTTGCATATCCTTTGGTACTAATTGGTCAATTTCCATCAATCGGGACGTCAATTAGATATATTTCTACACCGATAGTTTGCCCATAGGGTCGATTATTTTTTCAAATTAGTCAAAAGATGGGAGTAAAAAGAAAAATCTTCTGTCGGACAGCTAGATTTTACACGGAAATGGTGAAGTTTTATGTCTTGTATGTGTTGTTCATAGCAGTCTACAATATTTGGAAATTAATCCAACCATTACTGGGGATCTTTTGTAGAGTTAGTCTTTTCTGGATTACTAGATTTGGATATGATACGAAGAGAATACGATTGTAAACGTTAGACACTTCGGCCATATTTATTTCTTTGAGGAGAAAACAAGAACCCCAATCATCCACTATACGCGGTGGGCAAATATGGATATTATCGGACCTGATTGTTGTTCCAATTGGTGTAACACGAACATAAAGTCTAAACTCAGGAAGTCACTGCAGCGACTGCAGAGAACATACAAAAAATGCAGCAGAATTAATAATTATATTATTAGAAACTTGTTTGTTTAATTAAATAATTACATTATCACTTATATATTACAACAAATATAATCATGTATTAAATGTTCTTAGATGATTTAACAAGTCATTTAACCTCCTGAGATACTGTAAATGACTGTCAGCATAAATCCGTCACTTATCCCATCTCTATGTGAGAGATTATAAACTAATTTTCCTGAAGCAGCTTAGTTTGGCAAATTGCCTATTATGAAATGTGTTTTCATTTTGCATTAAAATATTCATAAACCTAGGCGCACAAATTAATATTCGAAAGATTGTGTTCGATTAATCTGTACCAATTATAAAATGTATAAGAATTAATCATTCGTTGTTTTTCTTTTGAAAAAATATTAACTTGTGTTTCTATTTAAATTAAAACAATAATATAGCGCGAAACTGTAAATTTATTGATCTAGAACTTCAAAATCATGTTGTAGTTAAATGTATATTTAAGTAATCTTGACGTGGAAATTATGTAGAGGAGCTCCGAAGACTAAAGTGTGAAATTGTATTATTATGAATTTTTTTCTTGAACAAATAGATTTGGGAAAAAATTAAAATTTCTGTCCCATCACTATACCGGGTGACACAAGAAGTAGTTACCCCCCCATTTTTGTTGGCATTTTCATAGATGAAAATTTCAAAATTTTATGGTGAAATAAATACACAGATTCTCATATTTTGACATAAATCATGTGTTAAAACCACTTCCGGTTTAACCGGAAGTGGTATCAACTTTCATATTTTAAATGAGAACACCCAATTTTTTTTCAATATTTGAAATCTACATAAAATTCCCTTTCTAATGATGTATAACACATTGACATTTGCTTTCAAGATGGCGGCGAAACATTACTTTTATACTAAATTTAAGTTGGCTATTGATTCGCCGCCAGAAAACAAAACGTGGTTGGGAGGCTGTGGAAACAAAAAAATGATTTATTGTTGCTTTGCTGATAGCATTATTTGCAAACATTTTACATGCATAATGTCTACTAGGATCATTTTCTTTTTTTCGTGTATTTGAAAACAAAAGCTGAATGTTTCACATTTTTTTTAAATAGGAACCTGTTTTTTATGTGATGTGTGAATTCTACATCAAATTATCTTCATGATGATATACGACATGTTCCCTTTTATTTATTCATTAGCAGCCAAATTCATCTTTGTCTTAATAGAATTGAAACTAAAATTCACAATTCTAATAAGACAAAGATGAATTTGGCTGCTAATGAATAAATAAAAGGGAACATGTCATATATCATCATGAAGATAATTTGATGTAGAATTCACATATCACATAAAAAACATAGGTTCCTATTTAAAAAAAATGTGAAACATTCAGCTTTTGTTTTCAAATACACGAAAAAAAGAAAATGATCCTAGTAGACATTATGCATGTCAAATGTTTGCAAATAATGCTATCAGCAAAGCAACAATAAATCATTTTTTTGTTTCCACAGCCTCCCAAGCACGTTTTGTTTTCTGGCGGCGAATCAATGGCCAACTTAAATTTAGTATAAAAGTAATGTTTCGCCGCCATCTTGAAAGCAAATGTCAATGTGTTATACATCATTAGAAAGGGAATTTTATGTAGATTTCAAACACTGAAAAAAAATTGGGTGTACTCATTTAAAATAAGAAAGTTGATACCACTTCCGGTTAAACCGGAAGTGGTTTTAACACATGATTTATGTTAAAATATGAGAATCTGTGTATTTATTTCACCAAAAATTTTGAAATTTTCATCTATGAAAATGCCAACAAAAATGGGGGGTTAACTACTTCTTGTGTCACCCGGTATATTGTAATGGAGAAAGAAGTGAAAATGAAAAGTTATAGAAAAGTTAAAAAATAATCGTTATCTATAGAGCCACACAAATCTCTATAACAGAAACTGATAATATTCCCAATATAAGATTCACCAAAATTAAATCTAATTTTGACTTCAATAAACTTTTTCATGTCCTAATATTCTAGAATCTATAAGAAAAATTATTATGTAAATGCGAACTCAGTCTGACGTAGACCATGTAAATGTGGAATATAGACGTTACAGAAACTCTGTGTCGTTACAGACAACGAAGTCGTAATGAAGGCCCTTAATATATACAAATTTGATTCCAAAATGGTACACAATGCCACAAGGTACCTGGCTAGTTAATAAAGCTAACGAATCGAACATAATAAGACTGGGGGTAGTGGAAAGATTTAGTTTAGAACAAACAACAGAGTAATCTGTAAGGAACAAGATTACAGCGTGACACTGTTTATTAAACATTTCATCACATTAAGTGTGGGAAATTATCCTGTTTGTATAGTTGTGACGTACTTCGATTTTCACACTTCTGTCACTGTGACGCCTGCGGTGCTTAAAACAGGTAGAACTCTGGCGTCAGTTTGTGTTTATAATGCAAAAACCTCATTACTCACGTAACTGAAGTGAAGACACGGTAATGCCCAGGCGTCTAAGTAAAATCAGACTCAGACATAATAGGCACAATTAATATCGCAGTGATTAATTGACATAAAAAACAAGTATCAACTCTGTTGTTCAATTGCACAAATTAAAACGGCAAAGTGCAAGAAGTCGCAGTAGATTCACTCAGTGGGCAATATGTGGCGTTGAATGAACAGGAAATTATTTGCTTATTAGTCCTGCATATATAGGAATTGCAAGAATTTTTACTTACATTGATATCTTCTTATCTGAGAATTGAGATTTCTGCTTTAAACTTTCCAATTATTACATAAGAACAGTAAAGTTATAGAAAATATGAGACACTATTAGTTAAATTGATTTTAAAATCTATTCTTAAAAGTGTGAAAATAATGGCGCTTGGTGCAAAATTCTTGTCAGGTTTACGTCGTCCAATATCTATAGGACTCTACGGATTAATATAATATAAATATAACGTAGTAGATATGCATAATGCGGAACGAAAAAATAACCTCGTTCTAAATAAATGGAGCAGAAAATGTGACTCTTAGTACATCAATCTGGAACTGATCTAAATATAACTACGGATAAAATATAATAATTAAATGGTTGTATAAAATATTCCATACACTCCAGTCCAGACAAACATAAGTTGATTGCCAATCAGGGACAAAGCAGTTGTTAAATTGATACAGACCAAGTAATCTTTAAATATTCAAAATAGTATTACTTTAGTTATTATTTTGCAGTAATTAAATAAATACTTTGATAACATTTTCAATTTCGAAATCATAGTATACCAGAAATATAAAATTTCACAGATTTTTCTGATCCATTAGTCTTTCCTACGTGCTTGTTTAGTGTAATAACATTCTCGTGTTAACTTTTTTCTTTCCTGGTTCGTTGAATGTATTAATAAATCATAAGGTAGTGTAGGCTGCGACTTTTACGAATATGATTAATATTTTAAATTAAGTTATATTTATGATTTATGAGAACGTACGTAACGTAAAATATATATTTTTAATAAAATTTAAAAATTATCTCCTTACAAATACGTAATACACTACTTGTTATCTGCGAGAGCCCATATATCTCAAATACGAAGTAGACTGCACTCTATTTTTTTCTGTTTGCCAAGTAATCCATAATGAAAATGAATATGATCTATTCCAAAGGAAAAGAGTTTCATTTAAAATATGAATGCATATTTTCATATAAAATAATATGTATTTCATTTTGTAATATGTACAGGGTCATCACGCGAAAATGTCCTTTTTTGAAATAACTCAGCCATTTTTCATGTTATGACATAGATGTAACGACATTCTGAACTAGTTTTTTCCACAGAATCTAAATTTTCAGTCAAAAAAACAATTACGAATCGCATTTCAGAAATACGACATAATACTTTCTCTTTTAAATAGAACACTCTGTATATTTTGAAATATTTCGATTCTGCTTCTCTTTCTGAATACAAAAATGTCAACATATCTTATGTTATCTCAAATGGTTTTTGAGATATTTAGATTTGATGATATTAAAATC
Organism: Rhagium mordax; assembly: GCA_963680705.1. Classification (NCBI taxonomy): domain Eukaryota; kingdom Metazoa; phylum Arthropoda; class Insecta; order Coleoptera; family Cerambycidae; genus Rhagium; species Rhagium mordax. The sequence goes on along the minus strand of OY796656.1, from coordinate 100,058,366 downwards.
TGATATATAAATCTGACGATTTTGCTAAGTAAATTTTGAAAACAAAGAAAAACATTAACCATAATGAGAAAATTATCTCTGAGAAGCATAGAATGTTAATTTCATACATTTATTTAACAAAGAAAATATTACAAACATTAAAAAAATAAAAAAATATTAACAAAGAATTAACAATGTTAAATATTACAAGATTAAATATAATAAATAATTTTAGATACATTATTGCATTTATTCAATTTTAGTAATGGCTCAATTTTCATAACAAAGTCTATACCGCCGTTTTAAATTGTTTAGAGAATTCCTGATCATATAATTGTTATTGTTTAGGTGATTTATCGACGGCGGTTTAGACTTTGTTATGAAAATAGAAGTAGACATATTGAGCAATTACTAAATTGAATATATGCATTAATGTATCTAAAATTATTTATTATATTTAACCTTGTAACATTTAACATTGTTAATTCTTTGTTAATATTTTTTTATTTTTTTAATGTTTATTAATATTTTCTTTGTTAATTAAATGTATGAAATCAACATTCTATGTTTCTCAGAGATCATTTTCTCATTATGGTTAATGTTTTCTTTGTTTTCAAAATTTATTTAACAAAATCGGTCACGTTATTTTAATATCGTCAGATTTATATATCAGATTTTAATATCATCAAATCTAAATATCTAAAAAACCATTTGAGATAACATAAGATATGTTGACATTTTTGAATTCAGAAAGAGAAGCAGAATCGAAATATTTCAAAATATACAGAGTATTCTATTTAAAAGAGAAATTATTATGTCGTATTTCTGAAATGCGATTCGTTATTGTTTTTTTGACTGAAAATTTAGATTCTGTGGAAAAAACTAGTTCAGAATGTCTTTACATCTATGTCATAACATGAAAAATGGCTGAGTTATTTCAAAAAAGGACATTTTCGCGTGATGACCCTGTACAGTGTGTCGCACTTAAGAGTGAAACACCCTTATAACTTTTTTCATTTTTATCCGATTTAAACCAAATTTCACTCAAAGATAGAGCACATTAGGTTCAACTTATGGCCTAAAAGCCATTTGCACTTTACTGATGCAAAGCCACCTACGATATCAAAATAAATGGGAAAAATCAAAAAAACATATTAGGCATTTTTTTATCAAAAATTTTATTATTGAAAGGTGTTCAGAATTGTTCAAAAACCTTAAGTTCAAAATTTAATCAAAATAAAAAAATATTAATATTTTGTCTGAAAAAATTTTTAATTCTGAAAATATAATTTTAATGGGTTATTGCCTTGCCTTATGCGACTGCATAATTATGTGACGAGGTAAATATACGAAGAAGTAAAATAATTATACTTGGAATTTGCTAACTAGAGGGATTTGGGAAACTAAATAAACAGTGTATACTGACACTGACCATTGACAAGTTGATTGTTAGGACTGCTCAATTTGAATATTTTAAGAAATGTAATGAATTCAATTTGGAACTTTTTTGCCTCGTTTTTTGCTATGTCGTAACAGATTTAGTTATATTAAAGTTGGAAAGTTGTGGTCTAACTAATACAAGATTTGATAAAGTCGAATTTTTATTTTACTACTATAGGAACATAGATTTTCCTTATATCATCTTATAGCATCTGATTTAGTTATATAGAATGTACATAAGATTCGTCTTTGGAATTGTACAAAATAAGTAAAAATTTGGACTGGGGTTTCAAATTATTTGTCCTTTAATTAATAGATGTTAGGCAAGTAAAAAAATCACTACTTTTCAATAGGCAAGAGGTTCGGAAACATTTGGAGATTGGGCATGTAGGTAGCTCATTTCCTGGTTCGGTGATTAGCCTCAGTAATGAAAAAGGTTGACGTTAAATAAAAAAAAATGGATTGCGTGTATTGGTTATAGGTAGTGTTTATCCGCCCGACTAACGATACATTAACGGACTAACCAAAATTGTAGAATGGCAGTAAAATGAAATGAACAATTTGAAAATGTTTTACGCATATAACGGTTCCACTCAGTGTGGATACAATGGCCGCAATTATGCCTGTTTACAGATTCGTTCAATGTAAATGTGGTCTTGATCGATAACAATCATCAGAATTTTCACCATTGTTATAGACGTCAGTCCATGTTTAGGCCATTAATTTTTTAAAGAATCCATCACAGTGATCAATCCACCTTGACATTCTCCACAATGCCTAATTTCAATCACACGACTAGGAGCCAATATATTTTAGAGTTCATTGAACAAAACAAATATTCTTAAATTCTTAAACTCTACCATATTTTAATTTCCATTTGGTCTTCCTTAAATATTTGGAAATAGATGAATTACTAACAAATTTTAGTGACTTAAGCGCCAAACTACAATTTGCAATTCTAGCGATATACAGGGTGGTTTTATATAAGATTCATAAACTTCTTTCGCATATTGTTAAATAAAAATTAAGTTGGTTTATTTATATATAATATTTTCTAAACTCTTATAAACTCTTCCTATATAGTCACTCCCTAAAAGAAATCTAGTTTAATTTTTTTGCACCAAAGAATTGAAATTAAAAAAAAAAATTAGTGGAATATTTCAACTTATCAATAACTTTTTTTTTTATTTTACTTGTCTCGAAAATGGTAAATTAAACTACTTCTAATTCATTATTAATTAAATTTTTTTAACTAATCATAGAATTTCATTTCAATTTTTTTTTAATGCTTCATCGTCTTTGAAAAATATGTGTTTCTTGTCAAAATGATGTGAATCATCTGTTTTAGGTAAAAAATAAAAATGCAAATACATGTTCTCAAAAGAACTGAGTTGTCCAGTTCTTCAAAAAATCATATTAGGATTTTATCAAGTATCCCATAAACACAATAATGATATATGAGCATGGGAGCCGAATAAGTAAATGCATTGATATGTACTTACTTGGCTGCGAAATAATAGAATTTCATATAAAGCGATGTAACAAACATTTGACAAAGATCAAACTTAAAGGATACTTATTTTCTTGGTTAGTATTATCGTTGACTTATAATTTTCGGAAATCGATTCATTTTGAATATGGAACCTATGTTGACAATAAATTCGTATTATTTCTAACACTAACAGGAAACATAGAAACATTTATTTTTGTCTTGGCTCATTATGGTATTTAGGAGAGCTCGAAACTATGTTCTAAAATTTATGTACATACCAAACCATTTTGTCGTAATGATTGATTATTTTCTTGTTTCAGAAACAAACGATACAAAATCCGCCTCAGCTAAAACGATAACATTGCGGTCTAACGGCACAGCCAAATCAGTAGAAGAGACAGGGGGCGACAAAAACAAAAGCAAGGAAGTAAAAGAAACAGCAAATCAGCAGCCCACGGACACCAAGGAAATCCCGGAGGAAGAGGATCAGGCAGCCACTAAAATTCAAGCGGCATTCCGAGGACACAAGACAAGAAAAAGTATGAAACAACCAGCAAACAAAGTTTCCCAGGCCGAGCCAGAACCGACCCAGCAACAACTTGAGGAAGAGTTTAGGCTCGACGACCCAGGTGAGTTTATATTTTTAGAATACACAGGAGTGAACCGAAATTTTTACTGGTTTTACATCGCTGGTATAGGTATAATTATATTTATAATGTATGGGTTAAGCCATACGCTCATTATTTTGAATTATACACAAGTATATGAGCAATTGATTAATATTCAACATTTAACTAGATGGTTAGAGAATTAAAGAGTTTTCTATTAAAATAATTTTTTTATGCATGATTGTTGCTAATTAGAGCCTCTACGCTTGTATTAAAAGACACAAAGAGGGATGAGAAATTTATGAATGACATAAACAGCATTTAAACCAATATTTGGAACTATTAGATTATCTTTAATAGTTTTCGAGATATTTGCAATATAACCAAATAAACTAATTGCACAGTTTTCTACTTTTTACCAGAAAGTGACTGTACTCCACAGTTTTCTAGAACATTTTAAACAGATACAGATAGAAAGTGTAAAACTGCAATCGTTGATAAATAGCGAATTTTGCGGTTATGGAAATTAAGCTTGGTGTTTTACTCATATTATTGTAAATTGTAATAGTTCCTTTTGCTTAGTGAAATGACTGAAAACTGTAAAATTACCTGTCATTTTCAGGCCTGTATTTTAATAAATGTAAAATAGTTGTCGATATATTCTATCAGGTTCCATTGCCTAAGGTTTGATACTGTGGTGTTAATATCCTCATACTGTAGGTAAAAATAAATGTTTTCATACGTACGTCGTACACTGTGACGGTGGTAAAAGTGGTATGTGAAGTGTTCTGGTGCGGGATGAAGATCTGTTGAGTTTCACCCATTGTGACAAACCACAGGAAATAACAATAAAAGATAGGTATAACGAGTTGAGTATATAAGAATTTCTTCCTCAGGGTATCCACTATTGATAACTACGTTATTATTGGAAATACGAAATCGGTATAACTACCAAAGTAGTAGCATGTTTTATGCAGACTAATTTACCGTAAACAAACAACAATTGACTATCGTGTTATCGACATATGGATCAAAACAACATTTTTTTTAAACGAGACACCATGTATATTTTACTTAGACGAGATGGTATGTTTTAAGTTTTTTGAGTCATTTTGAAACGAAAAACTTTCTTGACATTATTTAATAAAATCAACCGTTTAGCCAGAAAAAATTCAAACAAATTGAAAAAGTGAGTAGTCTTTAAACTTTAACTATTTTTTTGTGGAGGAACACAAATTATTTTGTAATAGCCGTAATTTGTTGTAAAATAAAAAGTGAAAATTGTTATAAATTAGCCCATTCGGAAAAGAAAAGATCTCTTACCATTTTTCGAAAAAATCAACTGTTTCGCCACGAAAAATTAATTGAAGTTTGGAGAATACCCACTTTTTCAATTTGTTGGAATTTTTTCTGGCTAAACGGTTGATTTTATTAAATAATGTCAAGAAAGTTTTTCGTTTCAAAATGACTCAAAAAACTTAAAACATACCATCTCGTCTGAAAAATTTTCTTTTTGGCCTATTTGTCACAAAAATTCTACGTAATTTTGTGATTTTTCATCAAAAACAATTGCGGACGTTGTTCCACATCACCTAGAGCGCTCATCTTTGATCAAAATCTCTATTTCATCGTCAGTAAACTTTTTGTGGGATGCCAAGTTAGGAAATAGGAAATTACTTTATTTTGAAACACCCCAACATTTAGTAATGTAGGCTGGAATTTCGCGGCATTGCAGAGGAATTCCACAGTTGTATTTTCGTCTGACGATTTATATATATGCTTAAAAATGTCTCTACGATGATATGTAAAAACGTCAGACGGAGGTAATGAAAATAATTTTTCAAAAAAAAAATACACGTTCCATGTGGGTCGGAACTTTATGAACATTGTAGGGAGACTTCGCAGCGGTATTTTCGTCTGACGATTTTAAAATGTGCTTAAAATGGTCTCTGTTGCAATATGTTAAAACGTCAGACGGAGGTAAATAAAATTTTTTTTTTATTTAAATGACAACTTTGAGGGCGTCTGACACCCCTTTGGCAGCGACCGAGACGTCTGACAATTTACATACGTTATCTGTGACTTTTAAACCGGTAATGTGCAAATTTTCAGCCGGAGGTACGATCATTTTTTGAGCAAGGATTTTTTCATTTTTGAGTCGTCTGACGTGTCCTTTGCAGGGGTTTTGAGCAAAATCCTTGCAGATGGCACTTCCTCATGGTCCCCCCAACCATTTCACAAAATTCCAGCCGGAGGTAATGTCGTAGTACCTCCGCGGCCGCCAGCTCTCGGTCTATTATGTCTGTTAATTAAATCTGTCATCCAAGAAGGTATCGAAAATCAGTAATAAATTGAATATAAGTATCGCTCACCAGTCAGATTTCCTTCATAGAAAGAGGTCCTATAATTCTTGAGTATTTTAAGGTTTAATCCACACCTGACATTGAGACTGAAACGAACTTACGGATTACGTGATCGTATCAATAAAGCATTTCCCGCGTGAACAAGTATTGAGTATTTTTTATATTATACATAATATCAGAATTTAACAAATTTCTCGCATTTATTTATTTTAGTTCACAATAAATGGTGAACCAATAACAGAAAACAAGCCTTCTCTCAGCATCATCCTGTATTATGGTCTGAACTTGATAATATTTGTATGGAATAAACTTCTGTTCTTTGAGTACTCTGTGAATAGTGCTATAGCTTAAATTTGAATCCATTACAAGGTCCCTTATCGAACTGTTTTGGTAGGTCTCAAAGTAGGCGAGAATATTAATTTATGTGTCCTCACTAATTACAAAATCCTTCTTCGTTCTTGTTTTGGCAAAACCCGTATCGTTACCTCTAAATTTTCTGTATAAACGTAGAAAATACTTTGCATTTGGTTGTTGGTGGAGATGAAATATTTCAGCATAATATTCCTTTGCTCTAAATATATTCTTTCTGCATACAAGATAAGCTTCTAACATGGTTAACTAGAATTTATTATGTATTTATTTAAGCGGCTCTTTTAAATATTTAGTTATAACTTCTCTATTTTTGACTATATAATATAACAAAAAAACGATACAAAGCATTTGTATCCAAAATTTAACCATCTTTTGAATAAAAAATTGTTATTCCAAGTTGATAAAAATAATCATTGTCTAGATTTACTCACAATTTTTCTGTCAAAATAATCGCAAGAATCTTCTAATACTGATAGTGCAAAATATACTAAACTGCATTCTTACAACCAAAATGCATTATTTAGTTTTTTGCAGAAGCTGTGAAGAGTACCTATCATATAGAATGTGTACCAATTATTATTATTATTGTATAAGAATTTTCCGAAAGAGTATAACTTTATCACTAATATTAAAACTTACTTTTGAGTTATTGGTCCGAATCCTCGTCGATTAGCTAAGAGGAAAACATCGTTTAGAAGATTTGTAATTTACTGTTAATTTGACAACCTATTTATTCCACACTATTAAAGTTCTATATGTGTATGTTTACTGTTTTCTTCCTTTCTTCGGTTCTACTATAGCAAGTAAAAGTAACATACTCTTTAGTCTTTAATCATCAGATACACGAAATATCTTTAGTACAATACGTTTATACTTTCAATGAATTAAGTAACTTTATTATAATGTGTAAAATTTTTTAAGGGTTGTAATTATATTGGTATCTATGTATATAAGATAGCCCAAAAATGTTCCCCATAAAGTTTATATTTTTTTACTACGTTATTAAAAAAAAAAACGAGAAGTCACTTAAATTGGTTAGATTGTTTTTTAGATTTTTATTTTGTTCCTGGTTCATGAAATTGATGAATATATGTAGAACGCCCGATATAATGTTTCGTTGAATAGCTTTACTTACATGATTTCTTATTCCTTTATATAAAAGTGCACGTCTGATTTTAAATTTTTAGTACTTGAAATAAAAAAAATTGTGGATTTTCAATTTTAAATTTAATTTAAAAATCAAACAAAAATTAAAATTACATTAGACAACTTGTCACCAATGGGGTGTCGGTTCTACTGTTTATCGACCCCATTCCCTTGTGGTCGCTTTGCGTGTGTGAACTGATTAAATGTCCTGATCGACCCCTGGACAAAAACATGTGTGACTGTCTGTATCCGTGCGTTCTAAAACATTTTTTATACATTTTGTTGCATATGTTTGATTCATATACAGGCTGTCTTCAAAAAAACGGCCAAAGCCATAACTCAGTGAAAATTTAATTATTATTTTTTTTAATTGGGGAATATATATTGGCCCACGAAACGCTCTTTTCAGCATATAAAATATGGAGGTACTACTTCCGGTTTTAGCGGAAGTGACTTCATTGTCATTTTTTTAAATAGCATCCTATACATTTTTTTCGAAATCTCTACTAAGCGTAAAATTTCCTTTCCGATGATGTGTCACAAGTTAATATTTTCCCACCAATAACCCCCTAACAACTTAATTCTTCTCGAGGTAAGACAAATTGCTATTAAATTATCAATTGTGCCGTGAAAAACAAAAAAAAACACAAATGTCAACAAATCGACATTTAACATAAGTTTCACAGTTTTTTTGCACTTTGTTTTATTTTATGATGTTATAACAATAAAATCTCTTTCCATGGCACTACTGGTAATTTAATAGCAACTTGCCTTACCTCGGGAAGAATTAAGTTGTTAGGAGGTTATTGGTGGGAAAATATTGACTTGTGACACATCATCGGAAAGGAAATTTTACGCTTAGTAGAGATTTCGAAAAAAATGTATAGGGTGCTATTTAAAAAAATGACAATGAAGTCACATCCGGTAAAACCGGAAGTAGTACCTTCATGTTTTATATGCTGAAAAGAGCGTTTCGTGGGCCAATATACAGGGTGAATTTGAAATACACTGGATAATTTTAATCCGTTAAGCTCTATGGTCCGTAAAAATTCTTAAAAATATTCATACATTGTAAAATAAATGAAATACAGCAAAGAAAACAATTTTTGAATATTTATTAAATATTCACGACGCTCCTGCCTGAGCAGAACAGCTGATGTGTGTAGCGACATAAATGCCTGTACCCCCACTCTTCTTAGCTATCGTGTTGTTTGTTGTGTTGGCGTAGTTCAGCCTGTGCATCCATGATGTCGAGTGTGAATTTTTCCTAGTGTTTTAAATTTCAGTTTTGTGTTCGTAGCTACCACGTTGCCCGCGTAGTTCAGCCTGTGCATCCATGATGTCAAGTGTGAGTTTTTCGTAGTATTTTATATTTCAGTTTTGGTTTTACTTGGTAAACACTGCGAATACTGCGTAGAGGTATGTGTTCGTAACCAAGTCAATATCAAGTTCACCGGTCAGTGTATCCCCAGTGGGACGAGTTTAGGGTTTTTGTGTTGAAACATTAACTATGAAATTTTGAAATTAAAACACTGCGAATTCATTAATTATGCTATAAGAAATTACAGATTAAAAATATTCAGTGTATTTTAAATTCACCCTGTATATTCCCCAATTAAAAAATAAAATAATTAAATTTTCAGTTATGGCTTTGGCCGTTTTTTAAAAGACACCCTGTATACAGTGTAACGTGTAACCCAATTGAAAGCGAACCACCTCTGTAAAATTACTATTTTTGATCGGATTTTGATCAACTTTTAATAAACTATTGCTCATGGAAAACTGCATTTTGTGGCAAATCGAGAGATTTCTATCACAAAAATCAAGGCCTACTTTGCAATTTTTTTGGAGCAAAATTCAAGAAATTGTATTATCGATTTTTTTACATGAAAATTAAGTACACCACTGTATTCAACGTCCCCTAAAATAGGTCTGTGCCAAATTTCATCCGAAAGTACCGCATGTTAAAAATTGATATTATTACTTTTAAAAATTAATTTATACCCTTAAATGCATCGTGAACATAAAGTAAACTCATAAAATAAGTAAATAAAAACAACTTATAAACAAATAATTATTTTATTGAGAAAATTATTTGAACATTTTCATTTGAAATTAATTTTTGAAAGTAATAAAATCAATTTTTAACATGAAGTACTTTTGGATGAAATTTGGTACAGATCCGTTATAGGGGAATCTGAATACATGAGCAACAATCTATAAAAAAGTTGATCAAAATCGTACCAAAAATAGCCGCTTTCAAATGAGTCACACTGTATAAAAGTAGAAAATCATTATTTAAATTGTGGATGAATTGCTCTAATTCCATAAAAAATAAAATTTCGATATGGTTTAGATTCTTTCTTATTTCCATTTATATTTAGTTTACAATGTGCTAAATGATTATATCTAATATAGCTTCTCAATGCGAACCATTATAAATATAAAACTTCCACTGTGTTTCTATCGATTCTGTGTATTTTGATATCAAAGAAATGTTTCATTACTGACGTCTTTTAACCACGTTTTGCAAATTTTAACTACATCATAATAATTAGTATAATTAATATTTACATCCTTTACATTCTGAAAATAATGTAATAATATCGATCTACCAATTAAACATACTTATAAACATAAAAACAGAAAAATTGTCCCTAAAAAGACGTATTTAAATCCAAGAAAATAAATAGAGTTATAAAAACTACAACTCGACAAAAAATGTAAATATGTATTTCTTTCAATTGAAAACAACTGCTCCACCAAATAAAGGTAAATTAATATAAATAAATGCTTAATTAATGTTTAATTTTCAAATTTTTTACTTAGGTTATTAACATTCGCTAAAATATTTATATTAATTTTGAACATCTAACTACTCTGCTAAGAGATGCTTTTAATAAATTCAGTTAATCTGAAATTAAATATTCTCTGATGAAAGTTCCGAAACTTTTCAATATTTTTTTTTGTTATTTAGTAATGCCTGTTTATATGTTTTAGAATGTTTTTAAATTTGTCGCAATCTTCAAGATATTACTTCGTTATTTTTATTGAATACATCTAATGTGACCTCCAAATAAATTTTTATTTAGTTTTTCTTTCAAATCAAATACAGTGTGTTTCACTTCGAGTTGCTAAATGCAAACAGATAGTAGAGAAGTTAATCAAAGGGCTGTGTATCTAGTGTCCCGACTCGGGATCCATTTCAGTCCCAATATTAAGAAAATTTTAAGTTGTTGATAATTTGAAAATTGTTCATTACAAGAAGATACAAGAAATATTGTAATAATGATATTATTTATTAGTATAGCCTAGCGTTACGTAGTAGAATTATAAGAGGCGCAACGCTATAATAATGTTCGCTTCTGCATAATAGGTTCAGAGATTATCGGTGTAATTAAAATTGTTTTAACCTCACTAAACTCTATTTATTAAACAGAAATAGTTAAGCTCCTCCCAATTTGCTTATACCAATGTATGCGATAACTATGGAATTAAATCGGAATCGGGACGGAATACAAACTCCGATGCGTCATTACCGACTCCAATTACCGATGACGGCGATGACAATTGTAAACAAATATGGAGGAAAGCGAGTAAAGTGTTCTGTACTTTACATCTATTTTAATAATTTTGTGTGTTTTGATTGTTGTGCAAAAATGTATTATACTACTTAATAATAATAATGTTAATTTGCATTCAGTAACATAATAATATAATAACAACGGCTTACACTATACTAGTTATAAAAATTAGATGAACTTCGCCATTTGGTATAACAGAAATATATTTTGTTAATTTATATGTACAAATCTATTACACTCCTTTATTGCTATTACTATTATAAGTAATAGATCATAAGCAAAACAAACTGAACAAACTTCCAAAACGTGTGTGGATAAACACAATCTGCTTACACATTTTGAGTTACGATGATATACAAATTAAGAAATATTCAATATAAGTACCTATACTTTATTTACTTAACAGGAATGCTTCATAAATAGAATGTGTCTATTGGAGGCACAGTAGCTGCGTGGGTAAATGCGTTGATACGTACCTACTCGGTTGCAAAGATCGGTGGATCGAATCCATTCTGGTGCTAATTAAAAATTTATTTCTGATTTGCTTCAGATAGAGAATTATCAAATCCCTAATGTGGTTCGGACTCCACAATAACGTATAGGGCCTCGTCTCTCTTTACACAAAATCCTAGGATATTCCGGAGGTTACTTCGGAGACTTGAGAGGCGATTAAGAAAAGATTTTTTTTCTTTTGAAGGTTGAATTTTTAAAATTCATAATACAACCAACCACACTGTGCTCCAAGAACAGATTCATTTTCTGGATATGCGGTTTCGACTGTTTTATAAAAGATTACTGTTTAGTTAACCATTGTGTTCATTTGTTGTTATTTCCGTTCATTTAATAAAGTAGTATTTTTTAATACTTTGGTGTACGTTTGTGTTTGTTAAGGTGAGTATAGAAAATAGTTAATATTGATTAAATGTCAAAACCACATATTTTTTTTGGTTAGAAATTTCATCGATTCATATTAATAATTTATTAATTTGTAGGGTGTAAAACTGGTTATTGCATACATTAGTGTAAACAAATGGGGAGGAGCTTAACTACTTCTGTTTAGTAAATGAAGTGTAGTTGTAGTTGACTTTATTAAGAAATAAAGGGAAAAAAATTAAAGAATTTTAACAAAAAATTAAAAGGAAACAAGTGGATATTGAATAAAGTGAAGAAAAGTGTAAGCCCTTTTCATTTGCATAAAAATATATTTTTAATTAAATTTTTATTTCTATAATAAGTTTATGTTTATATACTTAATTTTCTTTCTATTGTAATTATTAAGGGCATACTTGTTTAGTCGTTTTTTAAATACACTATTGGCAAGTATTATTCTAGGAATGCGAAATCTGTAATGCAACTAAGAGAGAAGGTACATAGGTACAAAGCCTTCAGTTAACAAGAGACGCCTAACCATTCCTACACTCCTACTAAAGAGGGGATGTGTGCGACGACAGCCATCGGTTCAGCTTACGGCCGTGAGATATTTTTACGATGTTTTCATTCTTATATCATGTTTATCGCTGTTGCATTTGACAATACAATAGCGGTTTAAGAGTTGATGTTATTTATTAGCCTTAAACCTAAAAACGAAATAAAAACTTGTATTTTAAAAATAACAGTTTGTACTTCGCAGGAGGAAGGCTTATTGATGAATAACTTTGTTGGACGCGACATCGCGGCCGGACGACACATTTGGCTGATTCCGTTGTCCCCTTCGACTGCGTGTTGTAAAGAATGGAAGGTGGGAGGTAGGGGATACCGCGTTGTCTGTTTAACTTGTAAATGCTTTAAGTTATCTCCGTCTGATGCATTTATATCGGCCTCCCAGATTCGTCCTTACCAATAGTGTATAGCGACATAGTAAAAGATGTTAAATGCAAATAGTTTTTACAAGAAGTTATAGAAGTATACAAAACCGCTGCCAATTATGGGATCAAAACTTCCTAACCGTATGGTGGAGTTTACAATAAAAGTAATTTTTGACGTATTTTGTTTATTTTAACATTTGGACACAATATTATAATGGGTTTGTATATCAATCTTATTTATAATCTTTCATCAAGAATAAATGTTTTTGTAAAGTTATAAATAGAAATGTTGAGGTCCGGTAGACCCCATTCAGTGGACCGATTTTTCTTATCAACGAACTCAATCTTTTCCTTGGCCTCTAGAACGTGTGTACCAAATTTGAAAGCTTTATCTCAAATACTGTAGCTGCTATCTCGACACATACACACAAACAGACAGAAATTTTTTTTGTCTGAAATTTTGTGCATCATAATTCGTCGAGATTCGTCCAGAAATGCAATAAAAATTGTCATTTTTTTTTTCACGAATACATACATAAAGTCTGTGTCATATCTATACAGCACATAAAAAGAGCCGGATTGTTTGAAGTTTTTATGGGCATCAAACAAGCCGCCGGTTTTTTTTGTGTCTTACAAATCTGAAGTCGACCATACCTTTCTCACTTTTGGTGAGGAAGTAATTAATTATTAGAGTAGTTCTTAATATTAGAAGTTAAATATAATAGGTTATACATTATTACAGAAGACAATCTCTTCTTTAACTGTATAACAAGTAACAAAAGTGGTAAGATATAACAGAACATTTAATAGTTATTTATGCAACAAGTGCGTAAGGTGAGATTTTCTCACATGCGAATGCGACAATCCCATGAGTGAAAGAAGCTCACCTTACGCACGAATTGCATACAATATTTTTTCTACTACCAAAATGGTTACTAAGAAATACATGTATAAAGTACAAGTTACTTCACGCATTAGTGCTAAGTATTTCATTCTTTGCACTAGTGCGTAAAGTGAAATAATAAGATAACAAGGCAGTTGTTGATTAACGATGCATTTTGCTTAAACATACTTGTTATATGAAAAAATTAACACTTCTGTACTTAACAAAATTTATTGTAGAAATGAAAATTACGTGATTAATTTTATATAATATACTTATGAGATATAAATATGTTTCTAAAAATAGTAATTTAAGCAAAACTTAACCCGTAGGCGTAATATGGTTTTTTGTGCCGAATTGGATGTATTCGTCGTAGTGCATTCAAAATCTAATAAGTCGGATAAATCAACATCCATATTTTACTTATCTCTTCGAGAAATAAGAAATTTAAAATAAAATAAAATTTAAAGTTGAATGTTACATAAAAATCATATTTAATAACAAATTTAAAAGCTTCCTTACTTAAATTTTCTAATAATAATATGAAACGAACTTGTTATACGTCAAAATTTAACAAAGACAATATTGCTATGGCTTACTTAATTTTAAGCGAATGACACTAATCAGTTTTGAAAATATAAATGAAACTTTAAACATATAAAAAATTATTGTTAGAGAATACTGAGAATTAGGTATGTTTTATTATAATATACCGTGATATTAAATAAATGGACTACATAAAATGAAATAACCGCATTTAATGTGTTAATATCATTATAATAGGTGCTTATAGGTGCCCTAATATGCAATATTTTACTATTTTACTTTACGCACTCGAAAAACGCTTTACGCACTAGTGAGTAAAGTTTAACTTTACGCACAATAAAGTGTGCGGAAAGTTAGTACTTTAAGATCGGTAGTAGAAAAAAACTATTTTATAACTATTAAACAAAAAATTATGGAATAGGAACAATAACGAACCGGTAAAACTATAGAAAATAACGTAAACAAATACAAACACTGAAACCATTACTCGATTAATTGTTTGATATTTTTTCTGGTAGGGGCGTATGTATTTTTGACAGATGATGACGTTAGTCAAGATGGAAAGTGGATCACGATTCGGGTGCTATATACACTATATTCTAATTAAGTAAATATAATATTCTTTTAGTTAATGATGGTAAAAAATGTTATATAAACATAATATACGAGTATATCCGATTTATTACCATAATCTACATGAAATTAGGAATCATGATAAAACGATAGCAACAATATAGCGTGCAGTCAATATTAACTCTATTCACAGAAATTGGGTATTTATTCTGATATTGCTTGTTCATATTTTTGTTTATCTTTTTAGTATAAAATATCATTAGATAAAATTATGCAAATATTGGCATTATTTCATTTGAAAAGGAAAAGAAAACAAAGCTTTTTAATTATAATCCTTTTTATTTCTGCACAATTTTTTTTTAACCCAACTAGTTTCGGCTACACAGCCATCATCAGGGGAATAATATTAATAATTTAAATACTTGCCATTGAAAAGTTCAAAAAAGTCAAAAGTTTTTCACATATTGATTGGTTTTTACTGTTGAAACATTAAACAATTAAATGAAAAAGCCAACGCATTACTAGGCCATTCTTTTATAGGTAGGTACATATTTAATGTTTCAACAGTAAAAAAAAACTAGAAATATATTTCATTTGTTGAATAGGTAATGATTATAAAATCTTGAAACTTGATATTATCTAGACAACGGATATAATGGTCAAGAATCCAAATGTAAATTTTTTTGCACATAGATTTTTTTTGGCTTTTTTGGCTTTGGGATCATAGCCCGTATAGCCACGACAAATTCCAAATTTTTGCACATAGATAAAAACTATATATGTATCTTAATAGTAATATAAATACGTCATAATGTAATAATTGTATTAGATATGTTTCATTTACCTGCAATTATTATTCCGGTAACTAGTATTTAATTTAATAACATATACCGTTTATAATTAAAACAATGTATTTTTTATGGATGAGTACAAATAGCAGATTTATTTAATGTTGTTATTTGCAAATTTAGTACAGTGAGGAATAGTTCAGATTAGCGGCAAATATTCTATAACGATGTTTTGAATATGTACTTCCATTGGAAATTGCGACTATTATTATTTTTTTTATTATTTCCTCAATAATCCAGACAGAAGCATTTGGTGGCACTGGGGATAGATGGTAATATTAAAACTTTTTGACTAACTTTTAATATTATTATTAGCTATTGTGCCCTGAGTTCAAATTCAGTGACGTCAGATAGTTCTGTCTGTTAGTTGCGAATTACACTTTTCTTCTATTTGGTGGCCATCTAACTTATGTGATGTACTAATTTATTTATTTAGTGAAGCCGTCAAATAATCAGAGAAAAATTAATTACTGGGTGTGGACGACATCAAATTGTATTGAACAACATCATAATACAAATTTTTACAATACAAGAAACATCCAACTACTAGGAAGTTGGCAAATTATGAAAAGCATTCCAAATTGTTTATTTTAGTTAATTTTCTACCTGCTAGTGCAATGATTTTATTTTTACATTATTAATGAAAACAACTTTTAGTTTTAAATACTTTTTTTTCCAATAATTATAATCAAATTCTCTGCTTGACATTGTTTTGTGTGTGAAGTATATTTTTACAAATCTATTTTAAACTAAGAACTATCATAGTGAAATTTAAACCATCGAAAGGAACCTCACAATATGAAATTCCTTTTTACAAAAACCATCACAAGAAATGCTTATCTTATTTCTACTCATTTTTGCATTTCAGACACCATATAGGATAGGTACTCATTTTATTTCATTAACAGTTCGTCGCCTAATATCTTACGATGGCTTATAGCAGTTTCGACCCGGTAATATATATTTATTTATTTATTAGTTTAGGTACTTATTTTTTCAGTGTAAAAATCATTGTGGTTTCTACGTTACTCTTATAACTTATTTAAGAAAAATTAAGTAAACTATTTGTGATATGTACACTGTACAGGCCCCTCATAAATGATCGCAACTATGTGACTATAAAATAGGCAACCAGTACAAATTTTGTTTTTTTCGGCACATGTAATACCATTTTGTGTTAATACAGTTTGTAGAATTTTCCTAGGTCACATTTGGTGAACGTGTAAGTATATTCTTATTGCATTGTTTTGTCGATCGTAAGTGACGCTTTTTATGTATACCAAATACCTACTTGTTGAAAGTATACTTTTTGAATGGTCGAGGCGAAACCGAGACCTTTTTCAAAAAACACCGAATACCTAAAAGGGGCTTTCGCATCGTAATGTATTATATCTTTTCTGCTACCGAAAGATATCATGGGATTTAATAATTTCAAACTAACTATTTCATGAAATTATTTAACGTTTTTAATAAATTATACAGTTTAGGAGGCTGTCTGTGAAAATTGTTTCCATGGTAACGAAATAATTACTATACATATATGTCATCGAGGTTTATGTTAAACATTTTAATTTCCGGTGGTTTCAAACTAAAATAAATAAATTAATAAGTTCATATTGGTGAGACAAAAGAATAATTCTCATAAAATTTCTTCATTGACGTGACCGGTTTCGTAAACAAATTTACTTCACATCCTCAGACACAGGACTACAATTAATTTAAAAAAATGAGTATGAGGTGACTCTATGCAATAATTAATATTGATACGTTACTAAAACTTAAGACAAATCACAGAAAGCAACTATAGATTTATATTTTTTGACCATATAAAATATAAAATCTAGATAAAAAGTATAATGAAACAAACATTATTTAAAAAACTTACTAAAATATTTAGACAACACCTACTTAGTTTATTTATATCATAATATTAGGTAATGTAATGTAATGAGGAACAATATACTTACATTTTTATAAATAAAAAATCAGGGTAGTCAAAAATTTTAAAATAGTTTTGCAACATAGTCCATATAATAATTTATAAAAATGTAAGTACAGGGTTGTTTTATAAATGCAAACCAGCCATTTTTATTCTTATTTTTGACCGATTCGAAAAATTAAAAAACTGGCCTTACATCGTTTTTTACGTAGATTCCACTTGTGCTAACGAATTGTCAATAGCGTTTTAAATATACAGGGTGCGCAAAAAAGTTAGGTTTTTTTAAATGGAACACCCTGTATATTTTGACAAATTTGAATTTCTCCAATCATACTGATTACAAATATATACACATATTGTATGTATAATCGCTTTACTGGTTTTTGAGTTATTTTCACTTTATTATGGATACGTTGAAACAAAATCGTTATTTTATAAACTCGCACAATAAATCAATAAATGGAATAAATCAAAAACAAAACAAAATAATATGAATTATTAAAACAAATTACGTAACGTTTTCAACATTAACTTCGATACATTTCAAACAACGTTTAATAAAATTGGAACAGAGTCCAGACCTTAATCCATTAGATTACTTTCTTTGGGGAACATTCAAAGAAAAAATTTACAGTGAACCAATGGAAAATTTTAATTTTAACAATAAAAAAATCAAATAAAAAAAATATAATTTTGCTAAATTTGGATGCAGCACTTTTCTTCGAAAAATTCGTTCAAATTTTATTAAACGTGGTTTGAAATGTATGGAAGTTAATGGTAGTTGGTTATGTTGAAAATGTTATATAATTTGTTTTAATAATCCATATATTTTGTTTTGTTTTTGATTTATTGCATTTATTAATATATTATATGAGTTTATAAAATAACGCTTTTGTTTCAACGTATCCATAATAAAGTGAAAATAACTCAAAAACCAGTAAAGCGATTATACAGTATGTGTATATATTTGTAATCAGAATGATTGGAGGAGAATTCAAATTTGTCAAAATATACAGGGTGTTCCATTTAGATAAACTTCTTTGCGTACCCTGTATATTTAAAACGCTACTGCCAATCCGTTAGAAGGAGTGATATCTACATAAAGAACCATGTAAGGCCGGTTTTTTAATTTTCGGAATCGGTCAAAGATAAAATATAAATGGGGGGTTTACATTAATAAAACTAACCCTGTACATTACCGCTCTTTCATTATTTCTAATATTGTTGCTCATTATTTTACTTAATATTATGTTATAACTAAACTAAGATAATCGGTTTTTTTATCTAAATTATATATTTGTTTTTATGGTAAAACAATTTAAATATAGTTGCTTAAGTTTTAGTAACTTATCAATATTAATTATTGTATAGTATCATCTCATACTCATTTTCTTTTAACTAATTGTAGTCCTGTGTCTGAGGATGTGAAACAAATTTTTTTCACGAAACTGGTCACGTCAATAAAGTAATTTT
Source organism: Rhagium mordax (assembly GCA_963680705.1). Classification (NCBI taxonomy): domain Eukaryota; kingdom Metazoa; phylum Arthropoda; class Insecta; order Coleoptera; family Cerambycidae; genus Rhagium; species Rhagium mordax. The sequence goes on along the minus strand of OY796656.1, from coordinate 100,039,315 downwards.
ATGACAATTATTCTTTTGTCTTAACAATATGAACAATAATTACTCATAAGGGATTAACCTACCTAGTTTTGTGGCGATAAAAATGAGATACAAGAAGCAGCAAATATTGCTTGTACCTCGCTTTACCCCATTAAATCCAAAACAAAGTACAGGGTGATTCCTATAACGTTCTCACTCCAATTTTTTGGTTTGTGTTTGGAAATAAAATCAAAATATTTAACGTAGCTTATAGTATTTCTTCCAAGAATTTCGAAAATATCAACAAAAAACAATTGAAAGTCAAATAAAAGTGAGAAAAAACAAAGCAATGTTTCTTTTAATGGAATGGCCTGTATATTTTTACTATTTTGGAAAAGGACGTAAATTATCTTTCCAAAAATATAACATAATATATATTTACCTTCACATTTAATAAAATACTGATATTTGAAATACCGAGTAGGTTTAGAAAATTTTTTGAAATGTTGAATTACGTTGATTAAAGTCTGCACTGTTTTAGAATGTTATTTAATAATTGATAAACGATTGAGTTTAGGGCATATGTTCATTAGACATTTTTAACTTGAAATTTCTTTGGCAACATACCTTCAAGCTATGGCCATTATGTCATGAAACACCCTGTGTAAACGATATAATATTTTTGTCGATAATACTAGGGAACATTTTGAACAGTTCCTTTATATTATATAAATGTTATTTGTTCGTTAAGATATTTGATGTTATTTGCTTGATTTGATGTTATTTTCTTTAATAAATTTAAATAAAATTGAATTTATTTTTATAAATTATTTCAATTATTATCATTATTTTACTAAATATGAAGACTTTTAATTATTGTCGGTTTGTTAAAAATTTCAAAATCCTTGAAAAAAATACTATACAGGGTGATTCTAAAATGTATGGCCAAATTGATACAGCGTCATCAGGAGACCAAAATAGGTTGATTCAACCCAATTTACCTATATACAAAAATGCACCCCTAAGAAGTTACAGCCCTTTAAATTTTAAATAAAAAAAACTTTAATTGTTGATTATTCCCAAATGGCTGTAGATATCTTTTTCTAATTCAGTGTACATTCATTATCAATAATCGCCAATGTTTTGAGATTAACAGCAATAAAATACATTAAAGGGATGGGGTAATTTAGGGGCAGTCACCCTTTATTTCACACCCTTATTTTTCTGTGCGTTAACGTATAGTCGATTTTCCAGTATCATTTGATAGATAATTTCATTTGGAAACTTTTTTCTATCTTCTATTTTTTTGATAATATCAATAGTTTGCAAATTAAACAAGAAAAATGAAGAAGATACATCGAATTTTTAACCTCAGTAGCAAATATGTAATATTATTATTTAATGTACAAGTAGGCTGGTTAACAATTAATTAAATTAATAATTAATTAAATAATAATAATTAAATAATAATAATTAAATAATAATAATAATAATAATAATTAAGTTTTTTTTATTTGAAATTTAAAGGGCTGTAACTTCTTAGGGGTGCATTTTTGTATATAGGTAAATTGGGTTGATTCAACCTATTTTGGTCTCCTGATGACGCTGTATCAATTTGGCCATACATTTTAGAATCACCCATCACCCTGTACCTACAGTGTGACCTATTTGAAAGCGGACCACCTCTGTAAAATGGCTATTTTTGGTCCGATGTTGATCAACTTTTTTTTAGATTGTTGCTCATGGAAAACTGCATTTTGTGGCAAATCGATAGATTTCTCAAAAAAATCCGAGAAGATCCATCGACATCTATCGAGAGAGATATCCCGAACGTTGTGCTCTAAATGCAATGATTTTTGCTAGGTTGGAAAGAATTTTGCAAAAGGAAAACAGATAGCAAAATCAGTGTGCAATGATATAAATGTAGTTTCACCATAGATTAAAATCATGTCTGCTTTTTCATTGTTTGTAAACATTTCGGCACTATTTAAATTAATTCACACTCGCAAACTATTTGACACAAACAATATATTCACTAAGCAAACTTATGTCAACAGCTCTAGTTCATTGTTTTCCATAGGCTATTCGATTACATCATGGCTAACTCGTAGGCAATTGAGGGTATTTTCGAAACTATTTTACCCTGTATATTTTTAAATATAAAAGATACGAAAAAACTTTTTTTAAAGAAAATGTTCAGAAAAAATAGCACTTTCCAGGTAGCACAAAGAAAGTGTGTGTTCCTGGGAAAAAAGTTCTGATGATGTGAGTTTCGCCATTTTCCAGATGTTTAAAAAAATCATTTTCTAGCGTAAAATGTACCTTAGTGCACCCCAAATTAAACCACGTAAACGATTTTGTTATAACTTTTTTCATTCTCTAGATATAGTCCCGAGACATCAACTTTGGGACACCCTGTACTTCCTTGAAAGACTTTTCTTGATTAATACAAAATGGTTTAGATGTATTAATTTGTTCAAATAAAACGATTAAATTTCGTTTAAAATTTATTCTTTTACTTTTATGTCCTGGCCGCGAAAGTTCTACTTTCGTAGCTATAAGCAACGCCTTAACAACCAATAGTAGGTATAACCATTCGCTATCGGGCGTGTTGCTAGTGAACAAAGTTCATTTATAGGTATACACGGTAGTAAAAAGTAAATTTGGGAGAATTTTCTCTTTTATATAACAAGTATTAAATGAAATCTTTTATGAATGTAAATAATAGTAATGCTAGTAAGATAATTTAAACATTATTTTCAAAAATGTTTAGAGTTTATAATAATATGATTTAATCTTGACAGTTGTAGTTGTCATTTGAACAAAAACCGCAAAATTTATTTGTATTGATGGTTGCCATGGATATTCCAAGCATTGCTACGTTAACTGCTTAGCAAATATGAAAATTTTCTCTAACAATTATAGTTTTCTAAATTTCTACTAGCCTTTCTCAAGGTTTTTTCTAGTTTAAAAATTGATAGGTATGACGAAAAATGTTAATATGCACCATGCCATGGTCGTACAGTGCGGTTTTTTGGTCTCGAATACTGGCAAACCTCAGCCCTACTGGCCTCGGATTGCGAACTGTATTCTCGACCAGAAAAGTGAACTTAGATCCTTGGTGCATAAATAACTATTATTTTATTACCTATTACATTATTACTATTTAAAGATACCTAATTATATTTCGAAACACTTACGTACTTACCTTAATTCTTTTATTATCTAATATCTGAAATGGCCAAAAGCACACATTGTTCTATTATACAGATGGTTCCACAAGGTTCAATCTTGGAACCACTTTTTTATATTATTTTTGCTAATTTGGTTATATAGAGAAAATACCAAATGTGCAGTGCGTTATGCTGATGATACTAATGTTTTAATAACAGGAAATAATTCAACAGAAGTAATAATGATCACTGAAAGAGTCTATAAAAAATAATATCTTGGGTTTATTTATGTTTTATACAAGCATAATAATAATAATAAAAATTATCAAGTTGATATATGTATTTATATTGATGCTCCACTTCTGAACATACAAATATAAAATCTCTTTCACATAAAAATTAATGACTTTAGAACGTTATTATTGTCAAATACTACAAAATTGTCTACTTTATTTTATAACTACATGATAAAATATTGGATTAAATTACAAAATTCAAAACGACCAAAGAAAAATATTGAAAATGTTGTGGGAAGTTAATAGCTATTTATTATACGAGTGTGAAAAATGCATGGTTAAGGCACGCGTATGAAAGTTGTAACTCATACAAGTGCCTTACACGTCAGACGAGTATCATACAAGATTTTTTCTATACGAACGTACAAATATTAAAAAAAAGTTATTGAAAAATATTAAATATCATGCGACGTTTCTTTGAATAATAAATTCTATCATATGTCACAGTAAGATATTTTGTTGTTGTTAATGTTAATGTTCTTAATGTAGAATTCTAATAAATTTTTACAAAATTATAATAAATTTTGATTGTTCGTTATTAATTTCTCTTTATATCAGTGCGAAAAGTGACAGTTTTTTTCGCACTGAGTGTGAAAAGTTACAGTTGTTTCCGCACTGGTCCGCTGGTGCGTTAAAGTGACGTTTTTCACACTAAAATAACAGTTGAAAAGTACGACATTTCGATTGTGAGTCGGAAAAATATATTTAATTTATGATATTTTCCTTTGGACGTATGAATTTTTTAATTTAATCCAATATTTTATCATATAAAGAGTTATAAAAAAGTAGTCATTTTTGTAGTATTCGACAATAATATCGTTCTAAAGTGGTTTCATTAATTTTTACGCCAAATAGATTAGTATATTATGTTATAAGGAGTAGAAGGCGACCATTATTGTTGAGCCCAGAAGTTTGCTCAGCCGAGGCAGCAAACTGGGCGAAACACATAATGAGCCTTCTTCTCCGAGTGACATATACTATTTTTTCTTCAAGAGTTAAAATCAAAAATATCAAAACTTTACTTTTGAAAAATTACATCAGGTCAAATGCGTTCAACCTTAGTAAAAAAAAATATATGTAATACTAACCATTTTATTTATCAATGAAACATGTCATAGGTGAATTTGCAATTTCAAGTATTTCAGGTGGTACGCACTACTGCATTTCTTCAGGTTTTTTCGCTTTTAAATTTAAAAAGCGGCTCGACGCGCGACGTCAACTTTTAAAATGACAGTTTATGACAAGTTATAACTTATATTTTTAATTCGTTGCCATGGATACATTACTTCATTTTTGTACTAGGAAAAAAATGAGAAATATTTGTACTAATACAATAATAGGCTCTTTCTACAGGACGTGTTGCATTATGTAATGTAAGTATTGTATACGCTTGAAGAAAAAATATATTTGTATGTTCAGAAGTGGACCATCAATATAAATACATCAACCTGAATATTTTTGTTATTATGCTTGTATAAAACCTAAATAAAGTATTTTATAAACAATACTTATCAAGCAAGAAAGGAAACCGTAAAAAGAATAAAAAATAATATGTATACAGGGTGGTCCAGGTTAAACGTTATTAATTTTGATAGGTGATAGAACAACTAGAAAAAAGTAGACTTTCATAAGAAAACTTTGTTCAAAAATGTTTCCTAACAAAGATACAGGGTGTCAAAGTTGTAAAAATAATCTGGGTTTCTCATCATAACTTCCAAACCACTCGATCGATTTTCATCAAATTTCTCACACAGACTAATGTAGAATGTAGTACATCTCTAAGTAATGATTAAAATCATTTAAAGAAATTCTCCAGTGACGTAGAAAGCGGTGGTCGGCACCCCTCTTCTCCCTGTTTAATTTAGAAAAAAAAAATATCCTTGCAAATTTTTTATTTATGGCTTCGTTTTTGAAATACTTATTTTAATTTAAAGTGTTGCAAGCAGGCCAAAACTTAGGACTGAACTACCAAGAAAATATGATATGAGAGGCCAAAATTTTTTTAAACATTTTATTGCTTACTAGACATCAAAGATTCTAAAAAAAAGCAATAAATAATTACACATATTTTTTTTACAACTTTGACACCCTGTGTCTTTGTTAGGAAACATTTTTGAAAGTCTACTTTTTTCTAGTTTAACCTGGACCACCCTGTATATGCTCAAAGAAACAAACTAAATCTAAATAAAATTAAACGATTAAACAAACTTACCTTAGTGAAGTTCAATCGTAAATATATGAGGGCCTTCTTCGAAGTAATTACGTTTTTGCACTGTAGTACCACTACTTTGCGCTAGACGTCACCACATTATTTTAAGCTATCGAGAAATAATGCCCCCGTAGCTACCGTAACTATGTTTATGTATTGTTTTTCTGGTTGGGATAAATTTAAGGGAGGGACTGTAATTACTTCGAACAAGGCCCTCATATAATTACGATTGAACTTCACCAAGGTAAGTCCGTTTAATCGTTTAATTATATTTCAGGCCTTGTTCTTCATAATTACAGTTTTTACATTGTATATGTTTAAAGCACATTATTGCAATTTTGTTTCATTTATTTATAAAGTTTTTTAACAATTTATAGTTTCAGTAGGGTATAAAAATATAACGTATATAATGTATAAAGTTACAGAATAATAATATATATACTAAGTTAGGTTTATATAACAAAATAAATCAGAACAATAACTAATCGTATTTACTGAATAAGAGCAAAAGCAAACTTATCGGCTCTTGGCATAATAGGCCGGTTATAAAACCTAGCAAATACTTGAAAATTTTTAGCCCATCCAGCCCTGTCTCTTATAGTATCTATGTCCACACCATTAACAAAAGCAGATGATGTTGCAGCGTGGCGTGTACTGTGTGCTGTAAAAAGAGATGTATTAATTCCGCTTTGTGCTAATACCGTCTAATACAAATTTTAACCAGCAGCAAATTGTTTTAGTGGAAACTTCCTTATGGGCTTTCTTAAAGAAATAAATAGTTTCTTATTTTTTCCTCTAATACTCTTAGTAAACCTCAGGTAATATTGAATAGTTTTAGCTACACATAATTCAGGTTTTTCTCTGAAAAAAGGCAATATTAAATTTGGTTGATTTCGACCCGGTCCTGATGTTTTAATATTAGCTGGAATTTTAATCTCCACTCTTTGTTCGCAAAATTTAATATTTTGAATTTAAATTAACGCGGTCTGTACTCTATGAGCTGTCACTAGAGCAAGTAACATTATACGTTTTTCTGTCAACTTTTTAAAATTTAGGGTCTCTAAGGGATATTGTTTTTCTAATAATTTCAAAACAATATTAGTATCCCATATTTTTGAGTACTTGGGCCTTGGTGGGCGTAATCTAAAGACGCCTTTAATGAAACGTTTAATGACGAGATTATTTGTTCTCTGAAAATTAAAGAAATAGCTGATCTTATGGTACCTATTTAAGGTATTGTAAGATGCTCCAGATTTATAATTTTGAAACAAAATTTCCAATATATCATTAATTGAGGCTTCAAAAAGATATTTCTGAAATTCGTGACAAAACGAATTCCATTTTCCTAAAGCACTATTGTATTGTTTTAACGTTGAACCTGCTAAGGATGATATTAAAACGTCTATTGTTGATTCTGGTATATTATTTCTTGAGAAGGCTTTCCGCTTAATTTCCCTGCTACTAATGAAAGGTTCTTGTACAGGGGATGATGGCGCTGCCTACAAGGTGAAAAAAGTAAATTACTAGAGGGTTGGAAATATAATGGTTCGTTAACAAGTAATGACGTAAACAATGGATATCAAGGTTGGGGTGGCCAATAAGGAACAACCAAGATACCAATTGCTCCGTAATTAATGATTTTTTTGATAACCCTGAGGATCATTGGAAAAGGTGGGATTGCATAAAAAAATAAATTTTCCAATGATTCGTGAATGCATCCACCGCTATGGCTCCTGGGTCTCTATGCCATGAATAATAAACTTTATATTTTGTATTAATTCGTGATGCGAGTAAATCTATCTGGGGTTCTTCAAATTGTTTTTTAATAACATCAAAAACTCTGTTAGATAATTCCCATTCAGTTTCAATATTCGTAATTCTGGACTGTTTATCCGCTACAAAATTATTTATTGATGATATGTACATTATTGTACAACGCGAATAACCAAATTTCTTTATGTTCGCACCATTGCCATATTCTTCGGGCTAAGTTATTTAATAGGCGCAAATGACTTCAAAGCCAGAAAAACAGCCAGAAGTTCTAAAAAATTAATATGATATGTTCTTTCTTCTGCACTCCAAAAACCATTAACAGATTCATATTACTACAAGCTGCACCCCACCCTGTTAGAGAAGCGTCTGAAAATATTTCTAGACGAAAATATTGGCATTTTATTTTATTTATACCTTTTAGCAAATTTTCTTACCACCAATCTACAGGGTGTTAAGAAAAAGTAGGTCATGCCTTTAACCACAGATTCTTTGGGCTAAAATAATGTGACTTTTATAATGTGATTTTTTATTTTGGAGCGTAGTTTTTTTATACAGGGTGTTAAAGTTTACATTTTGAAAATTATTTTTATAAATAATTCTGTTACTGTTTAAGATTTTTACCCGAATTTTTGCACACCCTTTCATCTTGTACAGATACACTTTTTGTGTAATTTTGGTCAAAAAAGTCAAAGCGCAAACGGGAAGAGGGGGGTTGTGTTACCCATTAACCACCCCAACTTATTCATGCGTACGCCTATGATCTCTAGATATTTTTTATTAAACACTTATTTCCCCAATTTTTTTTACTCCTACAAAATTTTGATTTAGGACTTGATTAACGAGATATTCCAGTAAATTCAAAATCATTTTCAATATTTCAGTTTCGGAATTTATTGTTTTTACTATTGTTGTTCGTAGTAATCCTGGGTTTTCTTTAAATCGACTACTTTTAGACAAAAAATGCTAGAGACTTTTTTTGTTTTAGTAATAATTGTATTTTCTGTATCGATTTAAAGGGCTGCTCTGTTACACTTTGAGAATTTACTAAATGTTCGTCCTCTTTTCGAGCCTTTTCTGAAACTGAGGAAACCACCTCGGGGTTTAACTATGGTGGTTCTAAACTACAGTTATCTGCTCCCGGATACGTTTCTAAAATTTTGTCCTTGATCTCAGAATTTAGTAATTAATATACATTCCCATCTTGCAGATACATCCGGGTGCAGCGTTGGTTTCTTTACTGGTGCAACAGACTTTTTATCCAAAAATGTTGAATTTGCAGTGTTTCCTCATCCAATAAGGGCTGTACGTCTAAATCCGCCATAACAAATTCCGTCACGTTGCCGTCCACAAGACATTCTGAAACATTAACAAATAAAATAATTTGTTTTCCTACGAGCGTGCGAAAAATATCACTTTTCCGCACGCATTTTAGTTTCGAAAGTTGTACTTTTCCGCACTAGTGCGGAAAAACGTTTTTTTTCCATACTAGTGCGGAAAAACGTATTTTTCCGCGAAAGTAATTATATTTTCATTTGCATTTTCGGGTAATTTTATACAAATTTAATGAAATTAAATCATTTCTATTTATACTAACTCTTTTGAAGTAGCTCCTATAACTTTAAGTAGTGTTGCAAAATTACCGGTAAAATATATTTTGGTAAAATTACCAGTAATTTTACCGGTAAAATTACCGGTAAATTTAGTCAACACTAAGAGGCATAAAAAATGTCACCATAGTAGGCCTTGTAAATAGAGGAAGAAAAAAAGACCAAACATGTCACAAAAAATTCCCGAATTAGTTGGAAATTTTAAATTTTGCATTTTTTTTCAAAATATTTACAATTTTTCGGATTTTTCTAAAATCTGCTTATTTGATTTGATATTAGGGTTGATGGATGAGATAATAATAATAATACCAACAAGTAATAACATAAAAATTAATTGGTACTACTACTAAATAAGAATGTAATAACATCGTATTCTACGAACATCTATAGAACAAAACTTTCTTATATTTTCTCTTTTGATTATTAATAAATAGAAGGAAACATATTAGTCCAATGATAAACAATAACTAAAAAAAAGCAAATCAATTAAAAGGGACATTTTTCAGGAGATAATAATATAGTACCTACGAGGTGAATCAAACTTTACGCCTCATCACTATTATTCTAGGGAGGTGTTATAGCTGAAAGATATTTTATAAAACTTTCAGATATGGACCTAAGCTACAATTTGTCATAGACGATAAATTTATAGCTTAGATCAATATTTGAAAGCGATATAAATTGTTTTTTTTTTTTTTTTAGCAAACTGCCACCTTCCCAGAATGAATTCATTGATATTCTGTTTTACAAAATCTTCCATAAATGAAATATTAGGTATATTTCCAAACAATACTGTTTTTTATCCATTTCTAAATTAAAATACAGGCTCAGTAAAAACAAGCATATTTGAAAATATTTTTAATTAAAGTCTGAATCAAAAACAGAACATAAAGGTTTGCTCAAACTGCTGAAAGGCGGAAGACTTGAAATTATAAACGAACATTTGCAATTGAAACATGGCGGGAAATTTGAAAATTTTTGGTAAGGTAAAGTATATATTTTACCTGACCGATAATTTACCAATTTCGGTCAATTACCATTGGTAATTGACCATCCTTTACAACACTAACTTTAAGTATCAAAAAATCACGTAGCATATAGTCATGACTGTCTCATTATATGATGTTTCTCAGTCACATAACAATTAACAAACGTCAAGGAAAACAGTCTAGTTTCTTAATTAAGTAAGAATTGTATTCATCACGCTCCTAGGAAAAATATTGTTCCCAACACATGCGGAAACTGTCTCTTCCGCACTCGACTGCGTGTGGAAAAGTACAACTTTCCGCACTTGTTAGGAAAATAACTATTTTGAAGTCTTCGTATACAGTTTATTTTTCGGTTTTGACAACAAGTACAACCATAAATAATTGTGTACCATACATATGTGTAAGTATTTTTCGGCTCTGTCTTATATCTCGTATAAGCTCAACCATACATACCACATTGGCATATATGTAAATATATTGCCTTGTCCCACGGACAGTTAATTTAATTTTACACTTCAGAAAAACTTTTACTAATTCAAATTAACCTGAATTAAGTTCTTCAACTGGAGATAGAACTTCTATTTCCGACTCTGAACTAGATGAGGAATTAATAATTCGATTTCGATTTTTAATATTTTTACTTTTTTTGATTTGGTGTTCACTATGGTGTGATCGCTTCGATTTTCTTATACTTATTTAATTTTAAATGAAACACAATGAAACACAATGATCACAATTTATAAATGCGTGATGAATGTCGCGCACAAAGACGTGTAATGAAAAAACAATACATATACATAGATACCATGATACACACAAGATATGATATCAAAGCGTTCAAATTTCGTCCGGTTTGCGCATGACGTCACACAGTGAGTAATTTTTTAAATCTATGTCGCATTTTCGAATTTAATATCAAATTTTGTTAGTTAGGAACTCTGTTTTATGGCTTTTATTCATAATATGGGTTCACTGCTTATAGAGTAATACTAAGTTAATGACGGCTATTTAAATTATTACATTTTAGATGAAATTTATTAGACCCCAGAAATAACACTGATTATTACATTTGATTTATTTTATGCAGATATTTCTATACATATTATACGTGAATATAAGTATAATAATACGAAATTAACTCCCAATTTATATTTTTCGTAGGCATGTATTTCGATTTGTTATTGTTGAATATGTCTGGCCCTACAAATTAATAATTGGGTTCTTGTTATTCGAAGTTTTCGTAATTACAAAAATGGCAAGTCAAATGTAAAAAAGGATAAATTAACCATATATACCTACATTCAATATATTTGATATTTAAGAATTTTGAAGAATGTTTTTACGTAAAAATACAGTGCGATCCGCCAGACAGTTTGCAGCATAATAGAAAACTTATTTACAATTAATATATCTCAGAAATTGTTTCTTGCCGAAAGTTATTACTAAGAAAAACCGTTTTGACGTCAAATTTTACCTTTAATATGTAGGAAGTTAAAAAAATAATAAAAATGTTAATAATTAAGGTAAAAAATGTAAATAAACTTTTTCTTAAAATTTTATAGTTACTTAAGAGAATTGATGCTAAATAGTATACTTTGTGTGCCTATAGTAGGAAAAACTTAACATTCCCGGACGTACAGATTGCTTATCGAGGCGCAAGCAACACGGAGGTCGGAAATATGCTTTTACTACGATGATACACATACTATTATTTCTGAAACCGCGTTTCCATACACCTGCATTTTTTATATTTCAGGGAACTAAAACACTTTATATCGTGCGTAGAATCTCTTGATTGATTATCAACATCACAATCGTATACAGCACATCTCTCATTTTCGACGCTTTTTTAATTTTTAAACACAAAAATATCCGCAACCACTTGACAATTCTGCCTGACACTCCTGATAGCCGGGCGTTTAATGGCGTCCTAGCTCACTTATCGGTTCTCGAAATATGTGAAAAAAACATATTTTTTAGAAGCCTCTTAAAGGGGCTGTAGCTCCCTTGGGAAACGTTTTTGGAACAAAGTTTATATGAACTTTTTGGCTTATTTTGATGAGTACTACATGCCTTTGGATTTATGAATACCTTAATTATCCAAACACTACGTATATTTTTTACTCATTTACAAAATATTTGTATATTTGTATTGTTTGTTTTTTACGCTTGTAATGTTTACTGATATTTAATTTTCGCATTTTCTTTTTTACTTTTTCTGCATTGATCTCTGTACATGTTCTTGTATTTTTTGGCAGTGGGAGAAATAAATATTATTATTATTATTATTATTATTACTTATCTCACAGCATTAGCCCAATGTCTGCTAAGAAATTCTCCGAACTGTATGGTTGCCTAATTATATAGTCACGTGGTTTACAATCATATAAGGAGCCTTTACTTACATACGGGGATATTATTCTTGCTATGCATAGTTTTAACTATTTACTTTTTTGTAGCATATTAGTACGGATACCATTAAAATGCGGCCACTAATATCGTTTCATGAAAACTGTAAGCAATGGATATATCTAGCTAGAAGAATAGCTGCAAAGCATAAGAATCCTAATATTGACCAGATCGAGAAGATATTCGAATTGGACAATTATTACTATCAATTTGCATTAACGAATTTCTTAATCAGAGACCATATGCATGAATTAACTGAACAGGAAAGAACTGGGTTTGCTAACACTTGGAATAAAATTGTACAACTGATTGGAGGAGAAGGACTATTGTTTAAGCTCTCAGGAGAATTAGTAAGGAACGTGCGAGATTTATTAAAAGAATCGACTGATATGAGAACTAAAATCAGATTCAACTATGATTGCTATAATAAAGTTATGGATGTAGTGAAAGGTTATCACGTATATTTTTTAATAAAACACGAACCTCTACATAAATTTTTAAGTCCGAGTCTATTAGCGGCAACGCCGACATCGCCGGATTCGCCGACATCGTCATAATTCAAAGAGATTTATTTTATTTATAGTGGAACTGAGTAACGATGAAATTCAAAATAAATTTTAGTAATTGTATTGTATAAAGGGATGATTATTATCGATTTTTATAAAATATTTTACTGTAATACCTACTTATCTCTATTTTATTATTGTGACAAAAGTGTAATATACATGTGTGTGCCATAATAGAATTATTTTATTTGAAAATTATATCATATATGATATTATTACATAAAATATTAGTTTGAAAGCCAATAAACAATTTGCAACTGCTCTTTGAACCAATAATAAGTACGGAAAAATTTACGTTTAGCTTTATTTATTATTTTTATTCATATTCACCCTCTATTAACTATTTATTAAACAACTAAGTACTTATTTGCTGAAAGGATGATATGTTGCAAATTACAATATTACTTCTGCATGATCATACACAAAATGAGTCAGTATTTTGTAACACAGATGAAAGACCTTTTTTAGGCTCTCTTGTAACAAGTAAGTCCGAAATTTATTTTTTTACTGAGTTCAAATCTAACGTAAACCGCGAGAAACATGACAACTAACAATAGGGTCTTTTTAAAAAAGTTTCACATTCATATGTTTCAGAAAGAACAGGAAAATTTCAGTTGGTTAATATTTCTGTCAATAAAAGTGATTATGATTTTTATCTACGCAACTGGAAATATTAAACGATAAATTTTAGTATTAAATTATTTGCGCTCAGGGTCTTTTACTGTAATAATATGATTTTAATTTAAACGACAAGCCATGTTCTGTTTTTAAAAAAGGATATATGAACTGTTGAAGACCTGATACAAAAATTAACTTACCCTGGATACTTATAATAAAATATTACTGTTATATATTTAAATTTTAAACAAGAAATAGAACGAAAAATTGAATTCCAAATTTACTGGGCTTCCAATATATTTTTTTTATATTGTAATCCGCCATGAACATATTTTTTCATATTCTAATTTGAAACCTCACTTATCTCTTAAATATTTCTTGGCCTAATTTTTGTTGTAAATGATTTTTATACAGGGTGTTCCAAAATTATACAGCCAAACTCTTAGAGTGTGTAGAGGGGCTCAAAACAAAACGAAAATTATCTATAAACATTTGGTCAATACTGCATATTAAAGAAGATGAAGTAGAATCACATTTTTTTATGCTGTAACTGAGGCAGTAACTCAGAATCCAAAAAAGATGGGTATATCAAAATTTAGATGCTACTTTTTATGTAGGTACTCAACCGTATCCAACATTAATTTTTTAAAGAACGCTCTCAAATTAACGATTAAAGATGGTTGAAAAAATATACGTAGGGTTTTTATTCTCAAAATATAAGTGATTTTCCCAACAATTGTTTGAATTTTGCACTGTTGCATTATTCTATTGAGTTGTTCCATGGTCATTTCGTAATGCCAGCTTCACACGTTCGTGCTCGTATACAAATATATACTTGCGTTGTTCGTGTGCGGACGTTTGTTATTCAGGCGAATTACCACAAATCTGAATGAGGAAGTCGTATTCGTAAACTAATATTCCCACAAACACGAACAAATCTCAAGTAAATCAGCACATGAAAGGCTTCTTCTGGAAACCAAGTAATTACAAATGTTCAGTTTCCACACATATCAGTGATGAGAGTGTTCAGTAAACACTCAATCGTGTATGAATTTTCGTAAATTTAAACAAATATTTGTTAACGCATGCAAGAGACAAATGTAAGCATTTGTCTATGATTCGCTGGATACCATTATTTACCCAACGTATAGGTAAACCTTGTCTTACCTGTAACATTTATTGGGGTTTTGAAGAGATAAAAAGTTTTAACTACTTTGAATAGTATTCGTATATTACGCTTTCAAGACACTTGCATGATTGTTGGCTCTAATACTTTGTTGTTAAATTGTTAGAAAATTTGAGTTGAAATATGTATGGCAATATATCTTACAATTCGTATTCAGATCTCTTTCCATCCTTATGACACAGAGACATTGTTTATATTACTATTCACCCACAGGTTTTTTCTTCAAATTTTGACTCATCTACGAGGTTTATTATTTGAACATGAAAAAATGTAAATATCTGCATCACTTTTAGCTTGTTATTGCCAAAATGTATCATTAAGAAACAAATGCATATCAAAGAATGTGAGTTTTTTATAAACTTTTATTTTCATTAAATAGAATAAAAAATCTAAAGCCTAAACTTTGAAAAAGGAAACAGATATAGTTTCCGAAACGTCAGCGCAGTATTTGTGTATTATTTTAATTCCCATTAGTTGTCAAAAAACACCCTCTAACTGTTCCTCTAACATTACGTTAAAGGCGTAGAGGTTATTTCCCAGTTTTAAACTGGTTATTTTGAATAGGTACATATTTTTTAAATAAATTATTTTTTTTACGGGAATTTCAAGAAATTCGGTAATAAATCCCAAAAAAGAAAAGGAAGTGAAAAAATTTATGAAATGCCACAATTAACATTTAAACAATAGATCTTTATGTCTTAAAAGTTAATTTTCAAAAAATCTATACTTGACATTTAAGTATAGCTTTTCTTTACTCATTAGTCATTAATTTTGAGATATTTCAGTTTCTGGTTTTTCTCAAAAAAGTAGATGTCTTAAAAGTTAATTTTCAAATATCAAATCAAATTAATTTAACTGTCATCCTTTTGGATTGAAAAATATCCAGAAACATTCCAATCATGTGAAAATTGATGTCATTTTCATACTTAATAAGTTTTTATTTGAAATAATCTCTACGCCTGTGACTGTACGTCAAAGGAACAGTTAAAGATTGTTTTGGTCTACAAATTTAGTTTAACTCCAAATCAAAATATTAATCAAGTCTGTCTGCATGTTGGGATGTTTAATTTAGCTGCGCTCTTCGGTCTCTGAGTCTGAAAGGAAGAACTTGTGTGAAAAGTCGGCAAAACTATACCCAGTTAGATATTGCAGAAAGTGAGTCATTCATGTGAAGAAGAAATAAAGTTGGTTATAACACAATCCTTTGTGGAACACTCGAGTTGGTGCGGAGAGTTTCTGATGAGACCCCATCAATTACAATGTAAAGTAGATTTTATATCACACAATTATTGCGTAAGATAGTAAATTATTTAGTAGACCTGGATGCTTCAAATGGTTTGGAAATATTTAAAGCTACAGCTTAAGATTTCCCTCTATTGCACCTTTCATGTGTAACATACATGATAGATTTCCTGCTCAAATTTCCAATGAAAACCATATTGATGATCACAAAAGATATTCCAGCAGTTGCGTGTTGAGCAGGTTAAGCGCTCTCCAATACTTTACGAAGCATTGAAAGCACATCGGTAGTTATTTAGATTCATTTTCATTTCTCGGAATTAGGTTAATTAGGTTGCACTCGAGCAATTTTTAATTTATTTATATGAAAAATCGAAGAGTCTGCAAGGTACTGAAGTTAGCTCTAAAGCACACATTTGAAGGCAATGGCTGGGATGGTATCAAATCACGTTGATATACTAGTATTCGGGTTCTTCAAAGTATGCCTAATTGCCAACGCAACAATTGGTGACGTCACTGTTGAGCTATCTTCGTTTGTTAGAGGAGGAAAAGTTTCTTTGTGCAATTCCGTCCAATGGTTTTGGTCTTTTTACTCAGATTTTTTTGTAAATCATCAAACAAAGAAATTTTTATTTCATCCGTATATGAAAATTAAAATATGATTAGATATTTAACGGTTTTAGGAAAAGTAGAGAATTCATTATAATGACATACTTTTTGTCGTAAATCGCTAAAAAAAAGTTTTTCCTATTTCCAATTCCATTCGTGGACACCGTGTTTTTATCATATTCTTTGAGAGAATTAAATTTTTTTTCAAAATTGTAAAAATATGAAAGTCGTTCCATTTAAAAAACATTGCTTTGTTTTTCCCATTTTTATTTTACTTCCAAAGACAAACCCACAAATTGGGCTGAGAACGTTATAGCCTTGTCTCTATGTACTCGTATGCCCTTAATACATTTACAAGGATAATAGAAAACATTCTTTACAATGTTCATCAAGCTTTTTATAGCGTATTTGGAAATAAGAAATTTATTTAATATAGATTTTTTTATTAATTTATAGAAAAATTTATATTTTGTAAAATTCCTAAAATGAAAATGTTACTCTAGTTTGTATAAAACCACTAATAAACCAAAAATAAAATTATAATTATAGTTCAGTTCATATCTGTACAGCACATAAAAAGAGCCGGCTTGTTTGAAGTTTTTATCGGCATCAAACAAGCCGCCGGTTTTTTACGTGTCTTACAAATCTGAAGTCAACCATACATTATCTCGCGAATTAAATTAAGTGGTCTTACTGTTTACTATATTTTACAGAAACTATTTCAATGTTAATATCACGCATAAAAGGTACAAGTCTGTTTAGGATCATTTTGTCTATTAAGATATTTCGCAAGTTTTTTTATTTAGGTAATTCTCTAATTATTTTCACAATAGCGTTTTTTCTCTAGGTAAGACAGCTCGTAAAAATGTCAGTAAAATTTGAGCTATCATGTTAATAAGATACTTGACGGACCAATCGACTCACTATGTTAAATTTGTAAGTACTAATAACTTATAATTCTTAAATATTAAATATTTATTTGTCCATCCCAGAAACTTGGGTTTCCCTACCCCTACCCTTTACAAATTTATTGTTTTAATCCGTAAATGGAAATTTTATTGCGCCTCAATAATATAAAGACTAGTTGTAGGAATAATTTACATGTGCAGGTAAATTAAATATCTTAGGTGCATTCTAATCTTTCGAAATTAGCTTCTTGCAAAAAAGTCTTTTTCTGTTTCAAATGGCATCACCCTGCAGTACCCTTCCCCCAATTAAATACACCTTTTCAAGCGATTCAAGACCAACCCAACGGAACCATCAAACCCAAAATCCATTGAGTATTAAATTAAAAAAACCTAATTTGTTATTAATTATTTGTTTTTCTTTGTGATAGAAAAATAGTATAAATGATTTTAAATTAGGTAAGCCATGAAAAACAAAAACTGCTCGGCAGTTATAAGAAATTATCAAACACAAACAATCTAATTCTGTCAATGCGTAGTGAAATATTTCTATACATTTTCATTCATTAAGAGCATTCCGGAGAGGCTCGCGTCATCAGTAATGAAATTTCACTTTATGTATCATACTCGTCCTCGGTATTTATCAGTAATAAAATTCACCGGTAGATATTTGACACTCTCTTTACGTCAAATATACCTGTCTCGACTCGACACACACTGTCTCCTATATCTGATATTTCCTTTCGAGCGTGCGTCTAGACTAGCGTATTTCAATGTTCTTAGAAAGGGAAGGATATACGAGACAGATAATTACGTGCTATAAATTATGCGATGAATAAATAAATATTACTATTACAAACTGAGGACTTACCATTTCTTTTATTTTAATTCCTCGTTTAATTCTATAAATGCCAAAATGCATATTTTGGTAATACTTTGTCGGGATGAAAACTAGAAAATATATACATATGTTTCTTTAATAAAAACACACCACAGAAATTAGACAACCCCCAAAACCAAAGCCAAAGGCTGTCCAGAAGGGGGCTACACATTTGAAAAAACGCAGACAATATTTCTTTAATGTTTCTTTTCTGTTGTGTTTTGTCTTATCTTCCTGGATTCCGACAGATTGTAGAAGTACTATAGTGAAAACCAAATTTCGAAATAATTTATAATTTCATAGTGATTTGTGATTCCTTATTAGCATGCCTCCGGAGCTCTCTTAATACCTCAAATATTTAAATTTGTTCAGTCTATCTAGTTTTATTTAAAATTTAGTTGCAATTAATGCGGTATCTTATTATTTTCCAAATCTTTATTAGAACATTGGGAAAATAGCAAAAAAAAAGATTTTTTCCTAATTGCTAAATTTTATTCTGGTCAGTTTTAATATAAAATGCTCAATAACATTTCTTGTTATACCAGAAACAAATTAAAACTATAAAATAACTCCAACAAAAATATTCTTTTGGGTTGATTTCAAACTAATATTCCAACATAACGATTTCGTTTATTAAATGTAAAAGCCGCTGCCAATTATGGGTTCAGAACTTCCTCACCGTGTGGTGGAGTTTATAATAAAATAATTTTTGACATAACTATTCGTGACAAAATTGTTTTTTAGATTTTGCTCATCGACGAACTGAATTTTTTCCTTGGACTCTAAAACCAAATTTGAACACTTTATCTCAAAAACTGTAGCTGCTATCGCGATACACACACACACACACAGACAGAAAACTATTTTTGTCTGAAATTTTATGTATCGTCATAATTCGTCGAGATTCGTCCAGAAATGCAATAAAAATGTTCAAAAATTCTTTCACGAATACATGCCTTCCTCACTTTTGGTGAGGAAGTAAAAATAAATAAAACTGTAAAATAATGACAAAAAAGTGTATTTTTTAACTTTGTTATAATAATAATCCAAATATATAAAACAATTCCTTATTATGAATAATAATTGCTGAAAACTATTTTTAGTTTTAAAACGTTTATCCTATTTAACTATTATAATATATCTTTAAAAAAACGCTATTCAAATCTGTAGCCCTTGTCTTTCCAAAATTATTGTATGTGGTGTTTCTTTACTAAATTAACAATGTTCGAATAGTGATTGTTGCGGTTTCTGATATTATTTTTCCTGTCTCTATCATAACTTAATTGATATCATACATATTCTATCATTTCTGATACTAGATTATACAAAATGGCGTCTGGCCGCCATATTGGATATTTCTCTATTGTCTATTGTCGTGTGTGTGACACCTTAAATTGAAGGTCTATTCGTCCATAGTAACTTGTCCAAAGTTCGAGGTAATCCGATGACGTATTACAAAATGGCAGCATTAAAACAAATTCGATGTTCACACAGCGTGCTCATTTATTTACCTGGTTTTTTGACATATTGATGCTCGACAATTAATCCTATGTAAGCTTTTGAATTGAACATAATAATAATTATTTCAATAAAACAAGTAAAATCACGTTTGAAATCAAATTTTATATTATTAGGAGTTTTCAAAATTAACTAACAGTGGGGTAAACAATTTTTAACTTTAAACGAACATTTTTATCTTAATCTTAAATTATAATAAATAGTACATTTGTTTACTATAATAAAATATGCTCGAAGTGCCTTCCATTTTGATCACGACAACATCGAACCCTTTTTATGAATTCTTCGCGAACTCTTCTGAGCGTTATACCATTAACACTTCTAGATATGTCAAACATTTTTTAAGTAAGTTCTTCTAAATTTTTGACTTGGGTACGGTAAATCTGCGACTTTATGAAGTCCCAGAGAAAAAATCTAAGGGTGACAAGTCGGGAGATCACGCTGGCCACCCTATCGGACCTCCCCAACCTATCCACCGATTCGGGAAACAATCGTCAAGATAATTTCTGACAGGTCCAAATAAATTTAAAAAATCCTAATAAATAATAAAAAATTGCATTTCAAACATGATTTTACTTGTTTTATCGACAGATTTTTCATTATGTTCCATTCAAATGCTTACTGGGACACATCTAGAAGTGTTAACGATATAACGCTTAACAGTTTGCGAAGAATTTATGAAAAGGGTTCGCTGTTGTCGTGAACAATACGGAAATGAACCATTTGTTAAAGTAAATAAATGTAATATTTATTACACCTAATTATTAAGATAAAAATGTTCATTCAAAGTTAAAAATTATTTACCGTACTGTTAGTTAATTTTGAAAAATCCTAATAAATAATAAAAAAATTAATTTCAGACATGATTTTACATGTTTTATTGACAGAATTTTTAATATCTTCAATTCAAATGTTCACTGGGATTAATAGTCGGACATCATTATGTCAAAAAACCAGGCAAAGAAATGAGCACGCTGTGTGAACATCGAATTTGTTTTAATGCTGCCATTTTGTTATACGTCATCGGATTACCTCGAAATTTGGGCAAGTCACTATGGACAAATAGACCTTTAATTTAAGGTGTCACACACCTTGCTCCGATAACAGAGAAATATCCAATATGGCGACCAGGCGCCATTTTGGAATATCAAATTCTTTACTTAGCGTCGAACAATCACAAATCTGTCTGGGAGTATAACCCCTAAGACTCCAAAAAATATTTAAAACCATTCAAAAGTTAGTAGGGGGGTAACTGACTTTTGGACCTTACTGTATATATACCTATATGTATATCTCCTCCTCCTCCAATCAATTGCACAATTTCATGCCAACTGTTGATTATAGCACTTTTTCCCCGTCTGATAATTCTGAGAAATCGTCTCCGGTTAAGAAATTCGTTCTTGCAAATTGATAGAAATAATCGTCCATATAGTATTGCATCTCGTCGTCATCATAATAATTATTAGGTACCTACTATACGCTTCACAGTATTAAATTTGCAAATGGACTGACGATAGGTACCTAAATGTGAAATATATCTATTTTCATTATCCTCTTCCAAACTCTGGACTTACCTATACATTAAATTTATTGTTCTAATCCTAAACGAAAATAAATTAATATTAAAAAAACATTTTTAAAAACAAGCTCTTATTTAAATACTCTAAAAAGAAGAAAATAAACTTTAAATTAAATCAAACCCATCAATCTATTACATTATACAATTTATATGATATAAAAGCTTGTCGCGAGAGTTTAATACCTATTGTATTCTTGTTTATTTACACAGGCAAATCTCGCGACAAATTTTTATATCATATAAATTGTACAATGAAATAGATTGATGGGTTTGATTTAATTTAAAGTTTATTTTCTTCTTTTTAGGGCATTTAAATAAAAGCTTGTTTTTAAAAATGTTTTTTTTACTATTTATTTATTTTTTATTTTTTAGTTTTTTTCTTATTATTAATTTTCATATTCTTCTCAGCAAACACTTTCATTTGATACCCATATTATGATGGTAGAAAAGAAAATTTTGTACGCCATCTTGGGGCGTCCACCATATTGAATTTAGTGTGATGTCATTTTATTTTTTGTATTCTTCTCAACAAACCCTTTTTTCTTCAAGCGTATAACAATACTTACATTACATAACGCAACACGTCCTGTAGAAAGAGTCTATTATTGTATTAGTACAAATATTTTTAATTTTTTTCCTAGTACAAAAATGAAATAATGTATCCATGGCAACGAATTAAAAATCTAAGTTATGACTTGTCATAAACTGTCATTTTAAAAGTTGAAGTCGCGCGTCGAGCCGTTTTTTAAATTTAAAAGCGAAAAAGCCTGAAGAAATGCAATGCGTACCACCTGAAATTGCAAATTCACCTATGTCATGTTTCATTGATAAATAAAATGGTTAGTATTACATATATTTTTTTTTACTAAGCATAAACGCATTTGACCTGATGTCATTTTTCAAAATTAAAGTTTTGATATTTTTCATTTTAACGCTTGAAGAAAAAATGGTATATGTCACTCGGAGTAGAAGGTTCATTATGTGTTTCGCCCAGTTTGCTGCCTCGGCTTGCGGCTCGGCTGAGCAAACTTCTGGGCTCAACAATAATGGTCGCCTTCTACTCCTAATAACATAATATTATGATAATATACTATTAATTAATACCCATATTATGGGAGTGCATAAAAAATAACTAGTCCGCCATCTTGCGGCGTCCGCCATATTGGATTTAGAATGACATCACTTAGCTAAACATGCATTGTCATCCAAACTAAACGTGTATGCACAATTTCAGCTCAATCGATTTGGGATAACTATTTTAAAATTCAATTGCAAGATTTGACCTAAACAAACAAACATACATAGAAAGTATAGAAACATTGCAAGTTAAATAAAAGCTTGTAATTATATTGGGTAGCATTTATAGGTATACGGATTAAGAACTAGTCCAAATACTTAGCATAATCAGGTAGATGGAACATCTTTAGTGCAATAAAAGGGATTACTTTAGGACATATTTGTACTTTCAGTTAATTGAAAATTTAGATTGTAATTATATTTGAATAATTTAGAATGTTAAAATTATTTGATATACCTAAACAGGCTGGGTTGTTATGTATGAAGTGATTCAACGTTTAACATGTATTACATATTTGTTATTAACATTACCCACAAGAGTAATTATTATACAGGGTGGTGCAATAATAGTGCATCGGAATTCGATAGCTTGGGTTCTATGATAGCTAGAAATTAACAAAAAGTACAAGTAAATTTGATAAAAAAGTCTGTTACCGTAAATTATTTTCGAATATACAGGACGAGCCAAGACAATCTTACAGGATCAAGTGCTTTTTTCTAAATGGAATGCTATGTTTATCAGTACCTACATTTTTTGATGCCTCTTTCTAGACGTTTTTCACTTCTATATGACTTATATTGACTATCTCCCAACCACTTGGATGTAATAAAATTTTTTGTTGAAATAATGCTATCTACCAGGGCCTATCACCGACATCAGGAGACGAGCAACCTCCAACCTGTAAATTTTGCCGAACCTCTTATCTTACTAAGAGTAGGGATTTTTTACTTGCCTAACATTTAATAGACAAGGGACCGATTGCTTTACATCCTCTCCGAAGGATGGTATATCCTCAATACACCTCTCACCTACATTTGTATTGCTTCTGCGATATAGTTGATATACAAGCCGCTAGAAGTAGGGAAGCGAGACCGCGTCTTTCCGTGGATACTCACCATCCAAGTACTAAACGCGGTAGCTGTCGCTTAATTTTTCATATCGCTATGAAGTGAGTCAAGTCAGTTCTCCGCTCGCTGCCCCTATAAAATATGAATTCAAAACTGTGACAGACTGTATATATGTCCAGTCAAACGCTGAGTTACAAGTCACTCGTCACTCTATAGCTTGGCCGCATTTTGTATAATAATCACATATTACCACAAAATAAAATGCTAGAACTGACTGATTGCACACGTCGAGCACCTATTATAAATTTTTCCAATTAATTATTTGTGGAAACCTCTTTTTTTAAGTTTATTCTTGAATTTGACCCTTATTTATTTATAAAAAGAAATTAGTTGCAATTAGCCATAAGGAAGTACTTACAAAAATGTTCGTTTTTCATTTCTACATCACATCGTTGAAAAATATACAGGGTGTTCCATTTGAAAAAAATGAGAAAATTCAATTTAAAAAGTTCTTAATTGAAAAATAATTTTTGGCCACACTGTACAGTTTTAGGAAATGATTCAAAAACATTAATTAGATGTCTCGTAACTGGTATTCACAAAAGTTTTTCTTAAAACCCATAATTGTGACTAATGATTTTTTTAATATCCATCTGCAGATTGCATCATTTTAACAAAAAAATTAATTACATCCAAGTGG
This sequence comes from Rhagium mordax, assembly GCA_963680705.1. NCBI lineage: Eukaryota > Metazoa > Arthropoda > Insecta > Coleoptera > Cerambycidae > Rhagium > Rhagium mordax. Next base: position 100,014,956 of record OY796656.1, on the reverse strand, counting down.
TTGGGAGTTATTCAATGCTAATATAGGAATGAATAGAGCCTAGAAAGAGGCTTCAAAAAATGTACTGATATACTATACATAGCATTCCATTTTAAAAAAGGCACTTGGTCCTGTAGTTTCGTCTTGGCTTGCCCTGTATGTTCGAAAATAATTTCCAATTATAAACTTTTATATCTACTTTACTTGCAATTTTTTTAAAAATTTCTAGCTATCGTAGAACTCGAGATATCGAGGTCCGACGCACTATTGCCCCACCTTGTATATTAAAATTTTAAATAAAAAATAGAACGAACAATTTAATTACTGGGCTCCCAATATATTTTTTTTATATTGTAATCCGCTATGAACACATTATTTTATATTGTAATTTGAAACTTCACTTATCTCTTAAATATTTCTTGGCCTAATTTTTGTTGTAAATGATTTTTATACAGGGTGTTCCAAAATTATGCGGCCAAACTCTTAAAGTGTGTAGAGGGGCTACGAAACAAAACGAAAATTATCTATAAACATTTGGTCAATACTGCATATTAAAGGAGTTCCAAAGATGAAGAGAATCAATTTTTTTTCTGCTGTAATCGAGGCTGTAACTCAGAATCCAAAAAAGCTAGGTAGGTACACCAATATTTATATGCTACTTTTTATTTAGGTTCTCAACCGTGTCCAACAATCATTTTTGAAAGAACGCTCTCAAATTAATGATTAAAGATGGTTGAAAAAAACATATTTTAATACGTAGGGTTTTAACTTCTCAAAATGTGACACTTCAATTATAGTGCGGCAGTTTAGCTAGGATATTTCAACATATTGTGCACTTTTTGATAAAAGCACCAAATTTGGCACAGAGGTAGACCGATGTAATATGAACAATTTTGGATGTGGAGCCATCGGCCAACTGCCCCCTGGCGGCCGTGGCGGCCATTTTCCAAAATGGCTGCCAGTGGACACCCGAATGACAATAGAAGTTAGATAAAATTTGCTGCTGAAGGTTTTAGTGAATGTTTATTGAATGTTTTGAATGAGAGATAGTTTGTAAGTTATATACAGGGTGGGTCAATAGTGCGTATTTCTTCGGTATCTCCTCTCTCGTTAGAGATAGAGGCATTCAAAATTTTAATTAATTTGTGAGAAGTACATTTTTTTAAATTATTATCAATTATACAGGGTCATCCGTTAAAGTGGTAGATGAAAGAATATATATTTTTTAAATAGAATGACCCAATTTTTTTTATTATGTTTGAATACCACTATGATGGCCTATTCAGCGATAAAATATTTTTGAAATTTCTTGGATGGTTAATGAAATAAAAAATATTTTTATGAAAAACTGTCGTTATCTTCATTTGTAGTCGTTTTTCTACGATTGACTTTTTTATAAGAAATGCCACATGTTTCTTCAAATCTGTTTTTAAACTTTTGGAAGATGCTTCTTGTGGATGGGTTCTGTGAGAATACTTTTTAGCGTAAGTTCTGGAGGCAACAAAATTGAAAGTAACTGAAATTAAATGTCTTTGTTTCTATGAAATAATTTTAAATGTACATTGACTTTTCTGAATAAAACATAGGTACCTATTTACACATAAACAACTACATCTAGAAAATTATTCATTTTAGGTATGGGACATATCATATCAAAGTTGCAGAGAAATAAAAATTACACAATTTTGACAAAAATATATAGGGTGTTCCATTTGAAAAAGTTGAATTTTGGTAGTTTGAATATTTATTTAGCAGTGCGCTTGTGAACACCTTGTACGAAAAAAATATTTTCTACATCAGCTAATAGTTAAAGTATGGCATACACTACTACCATGTCAAAGAAAAAAAATTACTCTCCAAAAATAAGTCCAAAATCAATTTTCAAAATGATACCTGCAAACGGCAGTTTTCAATAAAAATATTTTTTAATTCATTAACCATCAAACAAATTTTAAAAATATTTTACCGCTGAATAGGCCATCATAGTGGTATTCAAACATAATAAAAAAAATTGGGTCATTCCATTTAAAAAATATATATTCTTTCATCTACCACTTTAACGGATCGCCCTGTATAATTAATAATAATTTTAAAAAATGTACTTTTCTCACAATTTAATTAAAATTTTGAACTATGCCTCTATCTCTAACGAGACAGGAGATACAGATTTCTTCTGTATCTCCGCACGCACGCACTATTGATCCACCCTGTATATAACTTACAAACTATCTCTCATTCAAAACATTCAATAAACATTCACTAAAACCTTCAGCAGCAAATTTTATTTAACTGCTGTTGTCTTTCGGGTGTCCACTGGCAGCCATCTTGGAAAATGGCCGCCATGGCCGCGAGGGGGCAGTTGGCAGATGGCTCCACATCCAAAATTGTTCATATTACATCGGTCTACCTCTGTGCCAAATTTGGTGCTTTTATCAAAAAGTGCACAATAGGTTAGCTAATCCGCTGTACTATTAGTGATTTTATCAACAATTGTTGGACTGTTGCAATGTTGCATTATTTTATTGTGTTGTTCCATGGTGTTCGTGTGCGGACGTTTGTTATTCAGGCGAATTACCACAAATCTGAATGAGGAATTCGTGTTCGTAAACTAATATTCCCACAAACACAAACAAATCTCAAGTAAATCAGCACATGAAAGGCTTCTTCTGGAAACCAAATAATTTACAAATGTTCAGTTTCCACACGTATCAGTGATGAGAGTGTTCAGTAAACACTCAATCGTGTATGAATTTTCGTAAATTTAAACAAATATTTGTTAACGCATGCAAGAGGCAATTGCCGATGTAAGGAATAAAACATTTTTCTATTATTCACTGGATACCATTATTTACCCAACGCAACTTGCAACGTATAAACCTTGTCTTGCCTGTAACATTACTGGGGTTTTGAAGAGATACGAAGTTTTAACTACTTTGAATGATATTCGTATATTACGCTTTCAAGACACTTGTTGGCTCTAATACTTTTTGTTAAATTATTAGAAAATTTGACTTGACATAATATGGCACTATATTACTATATCTTACAATTCGTATTCAGATCTCTTTCCATCCTAAGACATTGATTATGAACATGAAAAAATGTAAATATCTGTTCACCTTGTACATATACTGCCAAAATTTATCATTAAGAAACAAATGAATATCAAATAATATGAGGTTTTTTATAAACTTTTACTTTCATTAAGTGAAATAAAAAATCTAAAGCCTAAACTTTTTTTTAATTCCTATTAGTTGTCAAAAAACACCCTCTAACTGTTCCTCTGACATTACGTTAAAGGCGTAGAGGTTATTTCCCAGTTTTAAACTGGTTAATTTGAATACCTATTTTTAAGATAAATTAATTTTTTTTTATAGGAATTTCAAGAAATGTGGTAATAAATCCCAAAAGAGAAAGGGAAGAGAAAAAATGTATGAAATGCCACAATCACCATTTAAACAATAAAGTTGATTTTCAAAAAATCTGTACTTGACATTTAAGTAACTTCTTTACCCATAGTTATTAATTTTAAGATACTTCAGTTTCTGGTTTTTTCCAAAAAAGTAGATTTTTATATCTTAAAAGTTTTCAAAATAAACTTGACATTTAAAACTTATTTTCTAAATTACTAGTCCAATTGTCATCCGTTTGGACTGAAAAATATCCAGAAATATTTTTATTATGTGAAAATTGATTTTTTCAAACTTAGTTGCTTTTAAGTTTTTATTTGAAATAAACTCTACGCATGTGACTTTACGTCAAAGGAACAGTTAAAGGTTGTTGTTGTTTTTTTTCTTTGACATAAAATATAGGTATAAACTAAAATAAAAACTTGAGATCTACCAATTTAGTTTAACTCCAAATCAGAATATTAATCAAGTCCGTCTACATTTTGGGATGTTTGATTCAGCTGCGCTCTTCGGACTCTGAAAGGTAGAACTTGTGTGAAAAGCCGTCAGTAAAATTATTCACAATTAGATATTGCAGAAAGTGAGTCATTCATGTGAAGAAGAAATAAAGTTGGTTATAAGACAATACTTTGTGAAACACTCGAGTTGGTGTGGCAAGTTTGTGATAAGACCTCATCAATTACAATGTAAAGTTAGTGGAAGATTTTATATCCATCTAATATTTAGGCACAATTATTGTGTAAGATAGTAATTTATTTAGTAGACCTGGATGGTTCAAATGCTTTGGAAACATTTAAAGCTACAGGGCTTTTCCAAATCTCTCTATTGCACCTTTCATGTGTAACATGCATTGTAGATTTGCTGCTCAAAGCTTCTAACGAAAACCATATTGATGATCACTCAAGATATTCCAGCAGTTGCGTGTTAAGCAGGTTAAGCGCTCTCCAATACTTTATGAAGCATAAAAAGCGCATCGGTAGTTATTTAGGTCCACTTTCATTTCTTGGAATTCGGTTGGACTCGAGCAATGTTTAACTTATTTATATGAAAAATCGAAGAGTCTGCAAGGTACTGAAGTCAGCTCTAAAGCACACAATTGAAGGCGAAGGCAATGGCTGGGATGGTATTAAATCTCGTTGGTATACTAGTATTCTGGTTCTTCAAAGTATACCTAATTGTAAGGTTATGAAATACTATTTCTGACATTAAAACGTCAACAGGAACAATCGGTGACGTCACTGTTGAGCCATCTTCGTTTGTTAGAGGTGGAAAAGTTTCTTTGCGCAATTCCGTCAAATAGTTTTGGCCTTTTTACTCATAGAATTTTTTTGTAAATCATCAAACAAAGAAATTTTGATTTTATCCGTATAAGAAAATTAAAATTTGATTAGGTATTTAACAATTTTAGGGGAAGTAGAGAATTCATTATAATGACATACTTTTTGTCGTAAATCACTAAATAAAAAAGTTTTTCATATTTCCAATTCTATTCGTTTTTATTATATTTTTAGAAAGAGAATTACATTTTTTATTCAAAATTGTAAAAACATGAAGGTCGTTCCATTTAAAAAACATTGCTTTGTTTTTTTAATTTTAATTATTGTTTTTCTCTCTTAAACATTTTTATTTTACTTCCAAAGACAAATCCACAAATTGGGGTGAGAACGTTATAGCCTTGTATGTACTCGTACGCCCTTAATACATATACAAAGATAATAGAAAACATCCTGTACAATGTACAGGGTGTTTCCTATAAAACTATACCCCCCCTTATTTCGGTCAATTACCACCAATTTTAATTTTTCAAAAACCGGTCTAACACAGAATTTTCCGTAGATTTTAAATATGCTATTACTTTTTTCCTACTTCAACCGTATACGAGGGGCAGAAAAGAGTATGGATTTTTTAAATGGAACACCCTATATATTTTTACATATTTGGATTTTTTTTTTATGGTCTTATTTATATTAACGTTCTGGCGAAGTTTAGCTTAGAGCTATTCTAACACTTAACCAGGACACACCACATACACCCATTCCCTCTGACATTGCAATCTGCCGGAGCTGGGACTCGAACCCAGGAGAGATAGGCAGATAGCTAGTCGCCTTGTGCCACTCAAAGGCGATCTAGCCCGCTGCACTATCCTCGGTAATGTAATGAGATACGGTCACCCATCCAAACGCCGACTTCGACCAAGGCTGCTTTGCTCCGTTGATCGAAGACCGGCAATTGTACGAATGACCCCATCTCACTACATTTGCCTCGTACTTCTGATTACAAGTATATATGACACTTATATATTGGCTGTAAAAATGGCGTAAATAATTGAATTTAGACTTGGGGCGTTTCCTTCAAAACTATACCCCCCCCCCTTATTTCGGTCCATTATTAACGATTCAAAATTTTCAAAACCTATTCATAGAATTTTTCGTAGATTTCATATATGCTATTACTTTCTTTTTCCCTTCAACGGTATACGAAGGGTGGAAAAAAGTATGGTTTTTTTATGGAACGCCCTGTATTTTTTTACATATTTAGATCCGCCCTACCTTTTTGATTATAAATATATATAATATTTATATATGTAAAAAAATACAGGGCATTCCATAAAAAAAAACATACTTCTTTCCACCCCTCGTATACCGTTGAAGGGTGAAAAAAAGTAATAGCATATATGAAATCTACGAAAAATTCTATGTGTATTTTTGCATTAATTTAATTTCTATTAGTTGTCAAAAAACACCCTCTAACTGATCCTCTGACATTACGTCAAAGGCGTAGAGGTTATTTCCCAGTTTTAAACTGGTTAATTTGAATATTTTTTAGATAAATCGAATTTTTTGGATAGGAATTTTGAAAAAGGAAAGGAAAGAAATTCTATGTGTAGGTTTTAAAAATTTTGAATCGTTAATAAATGACCGAAATAAGGGGGGTATAGTTTTGAAGGAAACGCCCCAAGTTTAAATTCAATTATTTACGCCATTTTTATAGCAAATATATAAGTATCATATATATTTGTAATCAGAAGGACGAGGCGAATCCAAATATGTAAAAATATATAGGGTGTTCCATTTAAAAAAACCATACTTTTTTCTGCCCCTCGTATACGGTTGAAGTAGGAAAAAAAGTAATAGCATATTCAAAATCTACGGAAAATTCTGTGTCAGAACGGTTTTTGAAAAATTAAAATCGGTGGTAATTGGCCAAAATAAGGGGGGTATAGTTTTATAGGAAACACCCTGTACATCAAGCTTTTTATAGCATATTTGAAAATAAGAAATTTATTTAATATACATTTTTTTATACAAAAATTTATATTTTGTAAAATTCTTGAAACAGAAATGCTACTCTATTATTAGTTTGTATAAAACCATTAATAAACGCAGAATATTATATTATTATACTCTTGGCAAGCAGATGACAATTACAATATTATAATAATATAGTCGTTTAATATTTAGAGGATTTTCTTCGCTATTAGCTAATTTTATTATCTCGCGATTTTGAGTAGTCTTACTGTTTACTATATTTTACAGATACTATTTCGATGTTAGTATCACAAATGATCTTTGGTATCACGCATCAAAAGTTAAAAGTCTGTTTAGGATCATTTTGCCAATTAAGATATTTCCCAAGTTTTTTTATTTAATTTTCCAATAATTATTTTCACAAGTAATAGCGTTGTTTCTCTAGGTAAAACATCTCGTAGAAATTACACTAAAACTTGAGTTATCGTGTTAATAAGGAACTTGATGGACCAACCGACGGACAGAAGGATGGATATTTTAAAAGTTTAGAATATGAGGACTAACATAATAATTTTAGAATTCGCTGGCAAATGCAATTACCTTTTCTATACCTACCTATATTTTTAAAATAATTTATTAATTTATTACTTAAATGTTACCTTATACAAGTAAGAACAAGCTTTGTACCTATGTATACAAATAATACAAATATTTTACCAATCGACATTTTTATTACTTAAGAAAGGCACGAAAGTATCATATTTTTTATTATTACTATCACTACAACGCACACACTTTTTTTATGATTTTCCAATAAAATGTGGCTTGTCGTCAAATTACATTTGTGTTCTTGTGTTTTTACGGCTTTGGCAAATAGCTGGTTATTTGTCGATAAAGTAGTTCGATATTTCTGAAACTGATTTAATAAAGAGCCAATAGCGTAAGTAACTGTGAAATAGGCATGTATTACCACAGCAGTGCCAATTTCTCGTATATTATTATAATAATGTTTACTCTCTGAAATCACACGCTCAGATCCAATCGCTGGTTTTTTTAGCTTTCAAATAATTATTTAACGTTAATCTTCCATATAAGTAAACTAAAAACAATACGAGCAATGACACTCAAATGTATATTTAGATTTACTAATAATAAACCATAAAAGGTAGGTATTAATGAAAGACATTGATAATAAAAGCAAAAACCATTACTTCATTAGGTACATATTTTTTATTGCTAAAACTTATTACATATTATTTACATCGATATTTAGTATATCTCATTATACAACAAATACAAATATTTAAGGAAATGGCAACAAATTATTATTATTATATTTGTCTACACATTTAGCTTAAATAGTAATAACATTTTTTTTGTTATCCTCATCTTAACCTCTGAGGCTGTATCTCTCCAAAGACTTAACGTGGCATATTTTTATTAAGTCAATAGTTTTCAAAAAATCATTATAAATGTTCTTGATTTCTTTTCTTCTATCGTCCACGTCCACTTTCAATAGATGTCGTACATGTTCCATTATTTCTGACACTAGGTGAAACATATCTCCTTTTCCTCCAATTAGTTGCGCAATTTTGTACCAGCTGTTCATTACCTCAATTATTTCTCGTTTTGTTAAATCTGCCAAATTGTCGCCAATTAAAAAATTCGTTGTTGTAAATTCATAGAAATACGCATCCAACTCGTATCGCCTCCTTTCGTCGGCGTTGCCGTAGCCATTATCATTGTCACCAAATTTCTCAGATATTTTCTTGGCTAGATCTACCCATTGCTTACAGTTTTCATGAAATGATGCTCGCAGAAGACGTTTAGTGTTGGGTGTAGTACTTTCCTAAAAAGAAATAAATATTATAAAACATTATGAACATAAGTCCGAAGTACACCATATAAAGTCGACATATTTTAAACTTCAGAACTAGAGTGTGAGCGGAAGGGGCGCTGGGCACTGGAGAAGAAATATTTACATACATAGTACATTAGCTATCATCTGATGAAGCTGGATTCGAACCCAGGGCACGATGGATAAAATTAATATTAATATTACTTACTTGTAAATCGTTGGATGTACTTAAAATCTCGTTAGACTGTTTAAGCGGAAACATCTTTTCACAAAATTTGAAATTTACTGCTAATATAATATAGAACCGTTCCCTATGTTAAATTTGTACTAATAATTTATAATTCTTAAATATTAAATATTTATTTGTCCCTCCCAGAAGTTTGAGCTTCCCTACCCCTACCCTTTACAAATTTATTGTTTTAATCCGTAAATGGAAATTTTATTACGCCGCAATAATATAAAGATTAGTTGTTGGAATAATTTACATGTGCAGGTAAATGAAATATCTTTGGTGCAACTGGGAGGGTAATAGATATTCATAATTTAATTAAAATTAATGGATTTTATTTGTGCAAACTTTCTCTTTTAAAAAGTAAAACTATTTGATATGAGCGTCAGCCGTTAATAATTCAGTATCTTAAATACATATTTTTGTATTAAAATTCTCTGAATTCTTTCATAAATACAAGACTCTTTATTATTTTCTAAAAGAATAGTAATTTTAATTGATTTTCCAATGTCTTTTTTTATTCGTTCATATTTACTAGTTTCTCGGCTTACTTACAAATGGCATTTTTTATTTATATCTGCAAGCGATATCCATTTGTAATAAATAGACATATTAAACAAATATTGAAACATTAAGTAAGATTTATTATGAATATAAAGCATGTTGCTATGGTATTCGCTATGCGCGCGATGTCAGCGCCGCGTAGCGTTCACAACTTTGTGGGCTGTGATGTGTCTGTCAAAACAGTGTTATAAAATTGGAAAATTAAAATTGCACATGAATTGCATTAAATTTCATTGCATTGCATCAATTTGTGTGGCCAAAGAGTCATAACAAGCGTTTTCTTTTAGTAAAATGAAAAAAGGTATGTAAATTCACATAAAATGTATATTTTGGTTTAGACGTACATATTCGGTTATATTTAGTACTTATAATTTTGTTATAAACCAAGGAAAATAAAGCTATCTATATAAATGCTTTTATTACAATCTGACAAACATATATTGTTGCTGTACCACTAATAAAATAAATAACAATTTGTTATACACCACTTTTTAGACAAAAAAATGAGCATAGTTATAGAAACCGGATTCGAGAATGTAACTCAAAATTCACATGACTTTTGAACCTCAAACCAATTGAAAGGAAAACTGTTGGTACCTATCTACTGAACACGTCAGGGATGTGCAAGAGTTAAGAACAAAACATGACCAAAAATCAATAATTCAAGCTAACCATTTGATGCGTTATTCTAATTTCCAAGCTACCGTAGGAAATCGATAAAATTTGCATTTACTATTCCGTCCAGTATTTTGCAATTTACAACACAGCAACTATAGTGGTCCATTTTTAAATTCGTTTACAAAATTAACTTTTGTAAACAAACTGTGACCACTACTACTGACAGCCTACTTTATTGCAAAATTTGTCCACTGCGAGCGCTGCCATCCAATTCATTACCCCCACCCTATACTCTGCACATAGCGAATAGAGTAAATTAATCATTTCGTGAACAAAAAATCCGAAAACTTTTATTATTTAATGCGCAAAGTTTGACGTATCTATCGAACTCATGACATTCTTTAATTCTCTATCGAATCGTCAATTTTAAATTGCTTTAATCGTCTTTTCTTTCCATTGAATTAAGATACTTTTATAATCAAATATATTGTAGAGAATAGTACGAGATTTTAGTTCTATTTTTTACCATACATTTATTTATGTTTGTGTTAATTTGCTTTATTTTTTACTAACATATTATTTGCTTTTCTGAATGAATGTGATCATACATTATTTTTGCAAATTTGAAATATTTAAAAATTGATAATCGATAGATTTTGAGAATTTATCAAAAGGCATGACTAATAATATCTAATTGTATTTTTTTGTATTTTGTGATTTAAAAGCAAATCGCTTACTTTAAGATAACACGAAATATTTATATTTATGGAAAATTATACCCAATGAAAGTCAAAATCAAATAAAAAACTTTTACGTTAATTAAGGTTAAATGGGGAACTTACCTAATAGTTTAATGCTTTTGGGATATGGTGGTATAATTCGTTTGTTCATTAATTACAAAATTATCTACTAATTCCTCTTATTTTGATACACCGTTGATTCCATTTATGTATGCGGTTTATTTATCAATGATGTATATTTCTTTAATACCAAGTGGGCATAGTAGCAGAGTGGGTACATTCGTTGACACATTTTTACTTGGTTGAGATAATACGAATTCGTTCTGAAGTAAATTAAAAATTTATTTCTGATTTGCTTCAGACTACCTATGGTTCGGATCCCACAATAAACTGTAGAGTGGCGTATCACACAAAATCCTAGGGTATCCGGCGTTACTTCGGAAACCCGGAACCATGATCTTTCTGGTTTAATTACTACCCGTTAATTATTTTAAATAATGCTTTGCAAGTATAATCGATTGATTTTAACGTAATAATTTTTTGAATTAATCAGTAGATTAAAACTCAAACTCCCAAGCTAAATTCATAGTTGGACAAAATTGGGTGTCAGTGTTGGAAAGGAACGAAACGAAATTCCAGCGGAAATACATATTTATTTCACTGATACAAAAAGTGAAATTTAAAATTATAGCTATTTTGATGAAATCAGATAGATATATGTTTGTTTTAATTACAAAAGAAATAAACAAATAATTTTTTCATATCCACATTATATGGTTAAAAGAGTATTGACAATACAAGGATTGCCATTGTTCGATTTACCAAGCCTAAATAAGGCAGCTCCGATAATCGAAACTATCTCAAAATATTTGAAACTTTTAGATGCAAAGGTTAGTGTGCTTTTAATATCCACTTCCTGTTCTATTTTCATGAGAAAAATCCACCCTTGAAAGGATTCTGTTTACTTTTGAATAGTTGAATAGTGCCTTGTGCAAATATAAAATAATCATGTAAATGAAAATTCATCAGATTCTAGACCTAGAAGAGATTTATTTTCAATAATGCCTTTCCACATCTATACCGGGTGACAACGATATCACTAACACCCCTGTTTTGCCCCTTACTTTTTAAAATATCAAAATGAAACTCGGCACTGGTAACATTCCACATTTTGACGTATTGGAAGATCTTTTGGACTTCAATTTAGCCAGAACTGACACCAATTCTTGATTTTTAAATAGAATAGAATCTTGGGAAAATTCTGGATAGGTTTGAACTTCTTTGGTGGGTTTTTATGCCGAATTAATTTTTTTTAGAGCCATGTTTTGTTTTGAATCAAGTGTGATGCGATTAAATCTAAATCATCATAAATTATAAAAAATAATAGAAATATTCAAATTTGACATTTAACCCTCGATTTAATATCTAGGTGCATTGGTGCATTCTAATCTTTCGAATATAGTATCTTGCAAAAAAGTCTCTTTTTTTTCAAATAGCATCGTGGCATCACCCTGCAGCGCCCTCCCCCCAATTAAATACAACTTTTCAAGAGATTCAAGACCAACCCAACGGTACCATCAAACCCAAAATCCATTGAGTATCAAATTCAATAAACTTAATTTGTTATTAATTATTTGTTTTTCTTTGTGATAGAAAAAAAGTATAAATGATTTTTAAGTAATAAGCCATGAAACAATCTAATTCTGTTAAAGTATTAGTGAAATATTATTTACTTGCAAATTTCTATACATTTTTATTCATTATGCACCATACCCATCCTCGGTATTTATTAGTAATAAAATTCACCGGTAGATATTTTACACCCTCTTTACGTCTGATATTTCCTTTCGAGAGTGCGTCTAGACTAGCGTATTTCAATGTTCTTAGAAAGGGAAGGATATACGAGATAATTACCTGCTATCAATTATGCGATGAATAAATAAATATTACTATTACAAACTGAAAATGCATATTTTAGTAATACTTTGTCGGGATGACAGAAAATTATTTTTCAAAACTAGAAAATATATACATATATTTCTTTAATAAAAACACACCACAGAAATTGGACAACCTCCAAATCCAAAGCCAAAGGCTGTCCGGAAGGGGGCTAGAAATTTGAAAAAACGTAGACAATATTTATTTAATGTTTCTTTTCTGTTGTGTTTTTGTCTTATCTTCCTGGATTCTGGCAGATTGTAGAAGTAGGTACTATAGTGAAAACCAAATTTCGAAATAATTTATAATTTCAGAGTGATTTGTGATTCCTTATTAGCATACCTCCGGAGCCCTCTTAATACCTCAAATATTTAGATTTTTTCAGTCTATCTAGTTTTATTTAGAATTTAGTTGCGAATAATGCGGTATCTTTTTATTTTCCAAATCTTTATTAGAACATTGGGAAAATAGCAAAAAAAAAGATTTTTTCCAATGGAAATTGCCAAATTTTACTCTGGTCAGTTTTAATATAAAATGCTTCATTGCATTTCTTATTATACCAGAAGCAAATTAAAACCATAAAATAACTCCAACAAAAAAATTCTTTTGGATTGATTTCAAACTAATATTCCAAAAAAACGATAACGCTTATTAATATTAAATGTAAAAACCGCTGCCTATTATGGGATCAGAACTTCCTCACCGTGTGGTGGAGCTTATAATAAAATAATTTTTGATATAACTATTCGTGACAAATTTTTTTTTTTAGATTTTGCTCATCTACGAACTGAATTTTTTCCTTGGACTCTAAACCGTGTGTACCAAATTTGAACGCTTTATCTCAAAAACTGTAGCTGCTATCGCGATATACACACATACAGACAGAAAACTATTTTTGTCTGAAATTTTGTGTATCGCCATAATTCGTCGAGATTCGTCCAGAAATGCAATAAAAATGTTCAAAAATTCTTTCACGAATACATGCCTTCCTCACTTTTGGTGAGGAAGTAAAAGTAAATAAAACTGTAAAATAATGACAAAAAAAGTGTATTTTTTAACTTTGTTATAATAATAATCCAAATATAAAAACAATTCCTTATTATGAATAATAATTGCTGAAAACTATTTTTTGTTTTAACGTTTAATCCTATTTAACTATTAAGTATAAAATATCTTAAAAAACGCTATTCACATCGGTAGTCCTTGTCTTTCCAAAAATTGTATGTGGTGTTTCTTTAGTAAATTAGCAATGTTCGTATAGTGATTGTAGCGGTTTCTGATATTATTTTTCCTGTCTCTATCATAACTTAATTGATATCGTACATATTCTATCATTTCTGATACTAGATTATATATATCTCCTCCTCCTCCAACCAATTGCACAATTTCATGCCAACTGTTAATTAATAGGACTTTTTCCCCTTCTGATAATTCTGACAAATCGTCTTCGGTTAAGAAATTCGTTATTGCAAATTGATAGAAATAATCGTCCATATCGTATTGCATCTCGTCGTCATCATAATAATTATTACTATACGCTTCAGCCATGTTCATCGCTAGGTAGATCAAATGTTTACAGTTTTCTTGAAACGAAGGTCGCAGAATATTGTTAGTACAAACTTCCTAAAAAGTAATAATTAGTCAGAATCATAAAATGCATATAACACCACATATTAGATAACACAAAAATTTACGTTCACTACCGACATAACTATTTGATAGACTGGGCTTGAACTCAAGAAACGATATATTAATAATATTAAACTAACCTCTGAGTCACTGGAACTACTGGAAGTACTCGAAATCTCGTTAGACTGTTCAGATGTGGACATGTTGAATATCTGTAGATTGTTGCTAATCTGGACAGTTTCTCACAGTATTAAATTTGCAAATGAACTGACACTAGGGACCTAAATGTGAAATAAGTATATCTATTTTCATTATCCCCTTCCCAACTCTGGATTTTACCTATGTATTAAATTTATTGTTTTAATCCTAAACGAAAATAATATTAAGTAGTACTAGTCCGAATACTTAGCATAATCAGGTAGACAGAACATCTTTTAATGCAATAAAAGGGATTACATTACGACATATTTGTACTTTCAGTTATTTGAAAATTTAGATTGTAATTATATTTGAATAATTTAGAATGTTAAAATTATTTGATATACCTAAACAGGCTGGTTTGTTATGTATGAAGGAACAAACTAACATGTAAGTATTATTTTTTAACATTACCTACAAGAGTAACTGATGTTTTCAGTGATTCCCAAATGTTGTAAATCTTTCTGATTAAATTCTTTTTAAGTGTCTCCAATTTGGGCATCAGCATGTATTAATTGAAAACTTTTAACCTCGTAAACATTGTTCTATTTATTACACATTATTATACAGGGTGGTGCAATAATAGTGCATCGGAATTCGATAGCTCGAGTTCTATGACAGCTAGAAATTAACAAAAAATACAAGTAAATTTGATAAAAAAGTCTATTACCGTAAATTATTTTCGAATATACAGGACGAGCCAAGACAATCTTACAGGATCAAGTGCTTTTTTATAAATGGAATGCTATGTTTATCAGTAAACTTTTTTGAAGCCTCTTTCTAGACGCTTTTCACTTCTATATGACATATAGTGACTATCTCCCAACCACTTGGATGTAATAAAATTTTTTGTTAAAATAATGCCATCTGTAAATGCAAAAATGTTAATTTCTTCATTTGTTTGAACAATTTCGGTTTAAACAATAACTGACCAAGTTGCTGCGTAGCAACTTTAACTTTTATAAGTAATAATATGTATAAAACAAGGTTATGCAAAACATTTCAGATGGAATAATTTTGTTCACTCATGCGTCGATACTAGTATGAAAATATCATGATGTAATTATTTTTATTGCACTGAAGGGGTTGCATCTACCTGATTATGTTAACTATTCAGACAACTGGTTCTTAAGTGGTGCCAAATATAATTTCCGTTCAGGATTATAACAATAAAACTTTAAAGGATCAGGTAAAGTCCAGATTTTGGGGGGGAAATCAAAATAAATATATCACACATAGGTACCTATTGTTAGTTTATTTGCAAATTTAGTGAAGTGAGGAACTGTCCAAGTTAGCAACAATCTACAAAATATTATATAACGATGTCCACATCTGAACAATCTGATGATATTTGGAGTGCTGCCGATGATTCACAAGTAAGTTTAGCGTTTCCTAAGTTCAAATTTAGCTCCATAAGATAGTTCTGTCGGTAGCGAATGAACGTGTGTGTCCCATATGTGATGTGTTATGTTATACTGTAGTCTGATAATTTATTACTTTTTAGGAAATTAGTACGTCCGTTGTTCTACGACCATCGTTTCTAGAAGACTGTAATAGGTGGATTTACATAGCGGCGTTAATTGCTGTAAAGTTTAGCGATAATGATAATGATTACGAGGAGCAATGCGAAATGGACGAATATTTTTATCAATTTGGAGTAATGAATTTCTTAATCAGAAACGGTGTGTCAGAATTATCAGAATGGGAAAAACTGGAATTAATCAACACTTGGCATAAGATTATAGAAATGATTGGAGGAAGCGGAAATATGTATCTGATAGTATCAGACATGATGGAATATGTACAAGATCTATTAAATAATGATAGGGACAGGAGTGATGATATATTCAAAAGTCAAATACATTATTGGAACGTTCAGGAATTAGCAAACATACACCAACTACGATGTTCTGGCAGACACGGACTACAAATGGAAAATGAACTGTTTTAGAAATTATTATAATAAGGAACTGATTTTTAATGTTTGGATTATTGTTAAAATATTATAGGTACACTTTTAATACAATTATCTGATAGTTTTATTTACTCTTTATATTTAATAAACGGAATTATTACGTTAAACTATTAGTTCGAAAGCTAATAATTAGACTACTGGGTACTCATTGAAGATCATCAAAGTGGAACAATCTTAAATAATGCATTGGTTGCAGCAATTTTATTGTTTTAGCTTATTTCTGGCATAACAAAAAATGTACTGCACATTTTGTGTCATTCTGCCCTCAGGTACACAATAGCTAGGTATTTGAAGAAAGTCAAAAAATATATAAATAAAAACTACCGATCGTAAAGTACTAACTTTCCACACTCTGTAGAGTGCCGCAGACCCGGACTGGAGCGGCGGGCAACCGGGAAAATGCCCGGTGGGCCGCTGGCTTACGGGGCCGGCTGGGCCACCGCAGAGTGGGACAAAAGTGACTTTTTTTGTTCAAATCAGTCTGTAGGTCATAATACTTAAGCAATCGAGAAGTTCTTTTTTTTGAAATTCTCGGATTTTAATTGCCTATCGATCTGTCGAGGTAGATATTTCAGTTTTTGCCCCTAATTTTTCAAAAACTTTTCATAGAAGTTTGAATTTTCATCAAAAAACGTCTTTTTGTGTAAATGTCACTTTAAATACCGTATTTCTTAAGAAAGCACGACATTTCTTTTTAAATCGTCGTTTATTGATAGCCTATCGATCTGTCAAGCTAGATTTTCGATTTTTGCCATTAACTTTTCAAAAATTTTCAAATTCGACAGATCAATAAGCAAATAAAAAGCGAAGATTCAAAAAAAAATTGTCGTGATTACTTAAGAAATACGGTCAGTAAATAGTGATATTTACACAAAATAGAGACGTTTTTTGATGAAAATATAACTTTCTTTTTTCAAATTATTCTGCACATTTTAATACATACGCAATCGAAAAATTTTGTTTTGAAATTTTCACTTTTTGCCTATCGATATCTGTTGAGGTAGATTTTCGATTTTGTCCCTTACTTTTCAAAATTTCCAAAGATATTTGAAAATTTTTGAAAAGTTTTTAAATTAAATTAATATAAAGTATATTTTTATCACGTATACCTAATACAAAATATGCGAGAAAATATGTAAATTATAAAATTATTGTTATATCTCATAGTTACAAAAAAATCGGCTGGGGGTGGGGCCGGTAAAAAAGTTGCCCGGTAGCAGAATGAGGTCCAGTCCGGGCCTGAGAGTGCGTAAAGTTACGCACTAGTGCGTAAAGTGTTTTTACCTTACGCACTAGTGCGCAAAGTAACATTACATACTAAACAATTGCATACCTATTAGAGCACCTATAATAATCATATCTTATTTCAAAAACGTTAAATGTGATTATTTAATTTTATGTAGTCCATTTATTTAATATCTCGGTATATTATTATAAAGCATACCTACCTAATTTTCAGTATGCTTTAACAACAATGATTGAATTTTTTACAATTCTGAAGTTTCATTAATATTCTTGACATTGGCATAGACAAAGAAATAATAGACATTGATTAGTTTCACTCATTTAAAATTAAGTGGGCTAATAGTATTGTGATTTTTAAATGACATAATAGCCGTTTTCTTTCATCCTGGACAAACTGATTGAAGTTACCATTAGTGAATGCAATCACTTTCGAATGCGTTCTTTTGCATGGGCGTCGTTTGGGGGGGCGGGGCAAGGAGGGGCAAGTGCCCCCCCCCCTGGCCACGGCAAAAACTAATGCCTAAGAATTATATGGACCTTATATGTTATACGTTCCTATTAAAATACATATGTTTTTGTTTCTGATTTTATTTTTTTCTGCATTTGCCCCCTCTTGGAAAATTTTGTAACGACGCCCATGTTCTTTTGTTAGTGTTCAGTCTCCCCACTCACGCCATGAAACTGAACATATTCAGAATTCCCTTCACCCTTTGAGATCAAATAATTTTTGCGGTTAGTTCCATGAGATATTCTGTTCCATCCGTCATTTGTCACTTCAATTATTTACAAAGCTAAAGCTAAATCGGGTTTTCTGAACACGAAATAATTACCAAAAAGAGGATCCATTAACTTATATTTTATTTGTTCCAACAATGTACACTAACCAATATAAATTTTTCCATTTAAAAAGTAATTTTCGTCTTAGTTTAAACAGACTTTATAACCTGAAGTACAAATAATAATCACAGAATTAAGTAATTTCTTCTGTGTAATACGATAATACGATGCCTTTTAAAAACAACATTATGCTATGCGCCTATGCAATCAGAACATGTCGTTCACTTTATGAATCGTGTTTGTTCTTTTGGTTGGTGAACTGAGGTGAATATTTCCTTCACTTTCAGTTAAATCACTCTCAGTACATTCAGTTTGTTCAGGACGAAAGAAAACGGCTATTAAGTTTTGACATAATAGGTAAGTTTTGACGTTTCACATTATTATTAGAGAATTAGGTCCACTTCGGTAGTAGAAAAAATATTGTTCGCAATTCGTGAGAAAAATGAGTTTTTTTCACTCATGGGATTGTCAAAATTCCCATTCTTGAAAAAATCTCACCTTACGCACTTGTTGCATAAATAACTATTTCTTTACTACCACAGTTAATAAGAAAGTTTTCTTCTTACTCTTTCAATAGAGAAATTATGAGCTGTTAAATTTTTTGTTTTTTTTTTATGTAATTCAAAATGTAGATTTCAAATGTAATTTTGATTATGTTCTCTCATAGCTCCCTTTTTCTTCTGCTAATTATTTTTTTCCAAATTAATATTAAACGATTCAATTTTTTTTCACCAAATAAATTACTTCCATGCACTTATGGTCAGAAATGATTTCTAAAGAAGCTATAAATACAAATTTAAGATTAAGTAATGATATCAATTTTGAACAAACACAACATAATTGAAGAGTACACTACACAGTACTCGATCGCACCCTTACGTCTCAAATGAGAACTTTAGGGTATCATCAAGTGCACTTGACCCATAAAATCTCTTGCACAGTGCCCGATGCAAACTTAACAAGGAAAAGAAAAATATCAATGGCTCAGTGACAAAATAAAATGAAATTTTATGAAATACAAAACTGCTATAAAATGAAGTTCTCTAAGCTAAAAAAATAAGTAGTTTAATTAATATAGAATATTGTGTTTTTTAATGACGGTCTTGGACTTCAGCATGCTCTTTCAAATGCGAGTTAAAATGCACCACACATCGTTGCTTCATATGCACAGGAATATAGAAATGTTCTTAAATTCAATTTAAAAATGAATTTCATAAACAAAGACTTCAGGGTACTCGTTAAATAATGTAATACTGGTATTTCAAGTTTTTTCAACGCACCTGCATGTCTTAACGAAGAACGTTTTTGGATATGAACGATTGCTACTCATCCGTTTTTTAAATATCGAACAGTAACAGGCCTTCTCAAATTACACTATCGATCGAATAATAAAATTTTAAGTTTTGAAGTAAGAGAGAATCCTATCACCTTAAAAATAGAAACAGACAATAAAAATTACAAACTTGCTGTATGGGCTAATGTGAAACAATTTATCATCTGTGAAAGTCCATGTTCTCATAATTTTTTCAATAATACTTTGTACCTAGTTTGTTTCGTATTAAGGATCGTTGTAGATCCAACAACTGCCCGTTCGAGATTTTTTTTAAAGCGTCTAAATCGTGTAGGCGTACTTCTTTTTGAACCTGTGCCATTTTTAAAATACAAGTAGTGCATTACGTTATCATCGCCTGATGGCTAATTACATTACATGACACAATCTAAGGAGAAACCGAACCCAAAAGGATATTCTATAGAGATTAATATTAATTTTCCTTTCAAAAGTTAAGATTAATGGCGCAGGTTGTCACCTCGATTGTATTTTAACGTTTCTTGCTTGTTAGTCTTTGTACTAAGATTGTTTACAATTGTATTAAATCACATAAAAAAAGATAATTAGCCAGATCGATTATTTAAGCGGGTATGATTTATTAGTTATGGAAGAACGTTTAGGCAGAGACATTATGACATATATTAATTTAATTACCATGATTCGTGCTTCTTTTGTTCTATGTTCTATGATAAAATTGTACAATTCAAGATATTATGTAATGTTTTACATAAAAAGAAATAATTGATATCGTCTTTAATATTAATATTATTAGGAATAGAAACATTTGGCCATTGCACTTTTCGTATTGAAATAATGAATTTATTCCATACTGTATATTATTTCCTTATACATATTTTTTAGAAAGATATATATTTATTATAAATACATACAGGGTGTTCATTAAGTATGTACAATAAATTTAACAGACGATTATTTGAGTGATTTTAAGACAGAAAGTTCATATAAACATGGGTCCAAAAATGCTTCGTTTTCAAGATACAGGGTGTTAAAGTTTTTTAAAAAATTTCACCAAAAATGCTTCGTACAAAAATTACAATTTAATAGCTTAATAAATTGACAACAGCTATCATATTGTTTGCCAAATGCTGCAATCGTTTTCCAATGCAACCCTTGATTATTTCCTATGTTTCCCCATGTTTCTTGTATGGTCCAGGGATATGCAATTAATTGAATTAAATTTTCTGTCTCGAAAACTAAGCAAGATCCGAAAAAAATGCAAGAGACATAAACGTTTGTATTTTCAGTTGCTTAACCCAAAAAAAATGTAAAAATTACAAAATAGTCAGTGGCGTACATTTTTTTGTCAAAAATATTCGTTAAGGTGCCGCTCGGGACACCACTGGACTTAATAAATTTTATCAAGTTAGTACGTAATTAGCCCCTTAACACTACAAATAACATTGCCAAATTACAACAAATTTGGGTAACGGATATTTAAGATATTTACGAAAAACCAAATTTTTTGAAAAAGTTTAACACCCTGTATCTTGAAAACGAAGCATATTCGGACCCATGTTTATATGAACTTTCTGTCTTAAAATCACTCAAATAATCTTCTGTTAAATTTATTGTACATACTTAATGAGCACCCTGTATATAATCACATTTGTTTTTTTTTACTTATTTTTCTTCTGGACTAATAATATTAAAATACTCATAAATGAAATTAAGAATATATCTGCCTAGTATTATAATACTATATATTATGCATATATGGTATAGTTTTTATTTTTAAAGGAATTTGCTTCAGCAATTCCTTTCTGTGGGAGACAAGGGCTCCTAACGTCACCGAAGAAGCTCTAAACTTTTCTTACCTACTTAAATTGCCTTCAATGTAACTATATTCAAGGAATTGTAATGGAATTAGAGAACAATTTAATTTATGTATATCCTTAATGTATATTTTGTTATTCTGTACAAATTACATTTACTGTTAAAGTAATATACAAGATAATATAGATATAGGTATACCGTATCAAGTTAATATTGATTTTGTCTGTGAAATAAAATGGCATTTAAGGTCCCACCAGACTAATAAATTACGTGAAGAACGCTACTTCCAAGAGGCAGGAGGATGTATATATACGAAGGGTGAGATAGGCTAATACAAAGGTAATAAATATAACAATCGAAAAAATAACAACATGAGAATAAAAGTAGATATTTAAGTAAGGAACAGATAATTATTTCATGAATAATAATTATAATAAACTAATTGCAACAATTAATAATATTACTACTAATTCAGTTTGATATATCATTTCAATATGTATGTAATATATACCTAGTATAGTCACAGAATGTATCGCAGATTGTATATGTATCACGGTTTTTCAGTTGTGCACGGATTTTACACTGACACCAAAATAAATGTTCATAAGGGTGGAATGGCCAGCACAAACAGCCATTAAAATAAATTAAAAGTGTCTAATAAAATATTTTTATTGAAGTTACTCCTGAAAACCTGATAATGCGAGGCCCGATTGTTTTGGTATGTACCATCAGAAACACAAACTGATTTATGAAAAATATATTCTGTTATGTATATTGCATCAGGTTTACATGCAGACAACAACAATTTCTTTCAAGAATTTTTAATCAACTCAATAGTGTAACAATAGTGTTGTGCGTCATTTTATTCAGGTAGGCGACTCGTGAATTTCACGTGTTTATGATAATATGAGTCCATCTCACGACAAAATGGTGCTTTGCAAAATTTTCACTCATAAGCTTATGTCTGACGGCGTCGATTGGTCTTAGTAGCGAAAGTAGGCTGGTTTAGATAATCCGTAGAAACAAATTTATAGTTTAAACTCTTGTACTCTAATGAATTATTTACTTTTGGAATTAGGCAAAGTATTATATTATCATATTGAAAAATATGAGAAGAATCCGCAGCAATAGCTTTAAATAAATAGGTAGGTACCTACCTAACTATTTATTGATGTATTATACAAAAATAAATAACATAGACCTAGACACAAAATACAAGTAAATTATATTTATACAGAGTGATTCAGTTTTTATCTTGCTAACTTTAAAAATCAATAGAACAGGTTAAAATAATGTTAGTTTGTGGTATAAACTTATGTCCAAAAACGCTTCGTTTGGGCGATAGAGGGCGTTGAAGTTCCATATCATTTCTCGTTTTTCCACCATAACTTTTGAACCAAGGATCCGATCAAGGTCAAATTTGGTATAGAAACACTGCTTATGACCTTACATAAGCTTCTTAAGTTTTAACCCCTCATCCCTCTTGGAAGTGTATTTTTGTGTGTTACCCCTTCTTACTTTTTTCAAAACTTTTACAAAAAAAAAAAAATTACAAAATAACTACGCTGGCATATTCACTGGTCTATTTTCTAACTTTTTCGTATCTTTTGTTTTTTCGATATTTTGCTTTGTTTTTGAGATATTTAATAAAATTTGTGACAATGTGAATTAATTTAATAATTAAAATTATTAAATATGTAAGCACCATATAAAGTTAAATTTTTTATTTTTTAAATTTTTACTGTCACCTCCGTAATTTAAGCTTGCAAATAATTACCCGTGCTGCTCATCTATGGATAGTTCAAACACTGTTGCAGCGTGTGAAAAGTTAGTCCAGACCAAGTGTTCAATGTACATAGGTGATTACAGAACAAATTAATCCGTGATGTGCTGCTAATCTGTGCCGCACAATTCACAAAAGAACGTAAAAGAAAAACACTGGTATATATTTTGTTGCAAACGAAATTAGTTTTTTCCATGTTAATTTATTTTCCAAGCAAACACCTAGAAATTTAACATATGTGGTGGATGCGTTAAAGTAAAAATTAGTGTTTCTGTCTTGCTTCTATTTAACATTAATTAATCTGACAAGAGCCAGGAAACGGTCCATTGTGTAACGCATACGAAAGAGAATAATGCATTAACATCCTTGTTAGTATAAATTGCACAGATTTTGCTGTAACAATTATTTTATTTTTCCAAATTTGATATAGTATGGCATCAAGATCTACTAAAGAAATTACCATTTATAAATATGTATATCTGATTATATTTCTCTAACATTCTCTATATGTTGTAATTAATTGAGTCTCTTCAGAAACTTTCTGTACCGACTCGGGTGTTCCACAAGGATCTGTCTTTGTCCTGTCTTCACATTCATGACTGCAACGACTAATAATGCACACAGTTTTGCTGATGATAGAATCCTCCATGTAAGTTGTTAATTTAGGAGATCAAAAATTGCAGTGAAATCCTACAGCTCAAGATTCAACATTTATTTGCAAGAATATTTTAACTACGCCCAGTATAGAATGTAATTATCGAGTAAAGAAATAATATAAAGAGACGCAACTGTCAAGGTTGCGTAAAATCTCGCAACGTTGACAGTATTGTATTTTTTTCCAATAGCTTCAGGATTGTCTTAATTTTTTTAGTACTAAGGGAATGTATTTGTAATTCGACTGCATAGCCCTAAATATTGTAGATTATTCTGTAGTTATTGGCAAAAAAATTCAACACTAAAATTTCGAAACCTTGACAGTTGCGCCTCTTTATTTTTATTTACCCAATGATGTAATACTAAATAAAAAAGAAAAATGTAAATTTTATTGTAAAATAATTATAAATATTTTCATGCTTTCTCTTTTTTATCAAATATTTTCATGTAGTAAAATTTTGCAATTTTTCTAGACAACCAAAAAAAAAAAAGAAAAAGAAAATATTATGTATGTAAAAACCTTTTATAGAATGTGACGTGAGAAAATATTTATATATCAGTTGGTTTTTCTGTACATAAATATTTAATTTTTTTTTTTTAAGTCGGCATTAAAGTACCTCAAAATCGTCATTAAAGTGATAGAAATAGTCATTAAAATAATCCATTATTGTACGATTTTTGTAGTTGGCCGAGGTGACAGATAAACGTAAACATTAATTTTTTATTGCTTGTGATAGTTATTGTGTTGTAACAAAAGGTAAATAAATACAGTTTTTTAAATTCAGAATTGTATTATCACTATTATAATTGCTAAAAATAATTGTTTTCTTATAAAAAATTATTCCGACTTGACATTTAAAAATAATTATGATTATGACATTTCCTAAGGTCACTTAAAATTTTAAATAATTATGACATTTCTTAATGTCACTGAAAATTATTTAAAAAATAGAGTTAATTAATCTTAATTTCATAGTTTTTGGATTTAAAAAAAATGTAATATGCACCTCGGCATTAAAGTTCCTTTTCATCACTCATGTGGTTTATTTATACTAAACTCCACATTCATGATAAAAACATTAACTTTAATGCCTTGATACATAAATAACTATTATTTTTTGGTACCTACTTTCTAAGCCAACTCTTGGTTTTTACGCATTTATTTTTTTTATTTTTAAGCTGTAAATAATTAAATTTAGACCGGACGTTCATTATTTTTCGTTTTTTCCATACTTTCACGGGATAGTTATAATTCTGCATTATTTTATTATAATTGTAACACAATAATAATTTGTCACAATTTTCATATATTTTATATGCTGCCTCCACTTTATAATATTATTTATTACATATTACATCGATTATCTAAGGTGCGTGTAGTTTACTTATTTACGTATGATACAAATGGGGTTCTAAATGCCAAATAAATAACTAATATAATTTCCTAGAATTAACCTTTTCTCCAGTCATTAAAATGGAATATTTGATTAGGCATATAAATATACATATAAAAAGGACGTAAACATTATTATTGACGAGAAATTTTGAAACCTAAGAGTGATATACTTAATGAGTGACTAACAGCTATGTAGTTTAACGAAATTAACCCACTTCTAACTAGTTGTTTATATACTTGAGATGTTGTATGAACATCCCTTGAGCTTGGCCACATCCGGTACTCTATTGATTGGCGACCTCTCTGAATTTCACCTGCGAACAAGCAGCTTCCCCACGACTGTGTCATGCAGTTTTAAAAATAGCATACTAATACTACATAATAATTAGTTCTAGATTCTACAATATAAACAAATGTGCTTTTTACCTACGTCATACAAAAGAAACATTCACGTTAAATATAAATATAGGAAATTTTAATAAATAATAGATACCTGAAATACCTAATGTATTAGTTGGTAAACAAAAAATATCATTAACAAAATGGATTTATAAACTGACGTATAGAGGTGCCTACCAATTATTAATTAAAAAGAATAAAGTAAACAAATAGACGGAATAGACGGAAGTCAATAATATTTTGTATAAATCTGTAATTTTAATTCTCGTAAGTCGTAAAACACATTTAATTCTTGAGTTTATTGTAATCCGTAGTTTTTGTACTTAATCCGTCATTTTCAAATAGGAGGTTTAAATAAAGATTATGAATTGGGGATGCAACGTTAATCGTAATCAGCCAACGTTAATCGTAATCAGCGATTATCGGCATTTTTCCGATAAATATAGCAAACCAATAATTTGACCTATATTCGAGGAAATTCCACTTGGATTTAACAGGTTTTTATGAGTTTGTTTACTATTAATAATTGATTTTCGAGCAATTGGACGCGTCCTATCCACCTGATAAGAACTCTGGGTAGGTACTGGCAGTATACAGGGCAGTCATCATAGTTCGATTAGTGTCTGTTGTTGGAAGATATTGTATTGCAAAAAATTTTGGAAATTTAGTGAAAACGTAAATTTTTATTTTAATTAATTTCAAAACAAAACAATACTTTATATACAATCTCATCTCGTCTCGCCTTAGCGAAAACATTAATATCGTCTTATTATTAGATTTAAATCACTGTCATAATATATTTTGTACTACAAGAAACACTTGCCTTTCTTTAATCATACAAACAAAATTTGAATTTTCTAAATCATTACAGGGATGATTTTCCAAATTATATTAACATTTATAGGAAATTTTTAAATCTTTTAAGTAGATAGAAGTATAATCACAGATTAAAGAAAAGAAGATGCTATATTAGAGAGTGAGAGATACGTTTTGGCAACAATGATAGAAACTGACGAAGGTGTCCAGGGCTGGCCACCCAAGTATGTTTGTTGCTAAAATATTATTGTTTAATAAACGTTTTTAGTTAAGATTACCCACTGTTCAGGATCAGGATCAGCATCAGTATCATGGGAATAAAAGGAAATGTTTATTACAACTTTTATATTTATTCTTACAATCGGTGTAAGGGAAGTAAGCACCATAATAATAATAAATATTTATTATCACACGATTTCACTAAAATTCAACGATGGCTCTGAAGGGCTATAGCAAAAATAAAAAAAATAGAAATTTATACTGGTCGAAATTTAGATATCGACTATGAGGCAATATACATATAAAGAAAATATTTATAGTGCGATTCGACCACACCTAAAATATCTTTAAACATTTTAAGCTTATATAGGGTGTTTGTTTGATAATTTTATTCTTTTTTACTTTTCGACTGACCCTGTGTAAAAATCTGTTATGTTAACAAAAAAGGTAATCATTCGATTTAGGACTACTTACATCAGATATTTATCGAATAGGTGGAAGTAGAAACTACATAACTTATCTGCTTGATATTGTTCATGTGGGTGGTAGATAAGTATTTATATCCCACTGGAATTTACCTATCGCTCGCCCTGTTTTGCTTAAGTCTGCCTTAGATTAGTTTGGTTTGCCATTATTATGTGTCATTTCAAACACCTATAGGTCTGAATGTTTGCCTGCTGAGTAGTTGTTTTCTGCAATCTTGTGTAGCCACTTTATTAATGTAATATGCATAACATACTAATCAATGGACGCGTTCAACAAAAATAGCTGCTCCGGTGCGATTTTCGTTTGGTAGTGAACAAAAAGTGATCTGTCTGGTTTTTAAGATTATTCAGGTTTAATTAAAAAAATTATCAAAATCAGCACCTTAAAAAATAATCGTGTATCAGTATTTATTTAGAAAAACACTGTTTTGGTTTTGACTTACCTTGAATATTTTGACAGAACCAAAATGAAACCCAAAAATTATACAGTGTGTCTCGGAAAGCAGTTTAAAATGAAGGAATTTCAGATGTCAATAAGCTATTTTCTTTAATGGCATCCTATGTCTTTTATTATTTAGATGGCTTGAGAATCAAATTCTCTTAAAAATAAATATTATGGGGTACCCTATGCCTAAACTTAATAGTTTTGGAGATATTTGCAAATATCGTCAAAATGTGCTCTTTTTATACAAAATTATTGTTTTTTTTTAATATGGTGGATCATGTAAACAATTCTTGCTTGGCAGCTGTCATGAAAGTTAAAGAATTAGGCATCTGAGTTAAGATTTGAGCAATAAAATATTACTGCCGATTCGCCTCGGTCACCGCCTGGCGGATTTAGTCAGAACCCTCGCCGTGTATCGCAGTTTCCTGGTTTTCAAAGTTTGTTATTACAAAAATGCAATTTTTTATGCGCAATCGTCATTTCAACGTATAAATAACGTGAGTAGTTTTTAAAATATCTAATTCTAGTATTAAGTTCAACGTCTTTGCTACCTATTTTCTTTAAGAAAACTTAAAAACCAGTAAACTGCGGTACACGGCGAGGGTTCTGACTAAATCCGCCAGGCGGTGACCGAGGCGAATTTGACAAAACAAAACATAATCCCTAGTCGTCGGTTCTTCAATACATCCTCAAAGGAAGAATCCATAGGCGTAAGATCGGCAATCAAGTTGGCCAAGAAATTGAACCATTTCTTCCGATCCATTTATTTTCCATTCAATTATTTAAATGATCTCGTACCGGTTGGTAAAAATGAACGGGGCACCATCGTTCACGAACCACATTGTTTCTAATGTTGCATCCGGCCTTTCCAACATTTAAGAGAAAATTTCCGTCAAAAAGTTAAAGAACGCATGAGGCCATTTAAAGTACCATCAAAAAAATGACAACCGCCCATAAAACCACCATACACTCAGAGACCACCTATTCTGAAAATATACCTCCTTCATTCAATGTGGATTTGCTGTGGAGTATTACAAATTATGTTCATTTAGAACCCCATTACTTACTAAAAGTACTAGTCTGTAAATAAAACGGGATGTATAAAATTAGACTGAAGCTCGATATTTTCTAGTACCTATTGTGTTACACCATCTTACTCCACTAATAAATCAGTATCTTTTAATTCTTGATGCAACTCTATATGGTAAGGGTGGTACTTATGCTTCCATCAAAGTTCCATTTATTGATAATTTCTGTTTCAAATTTACATGACAGCTGTCAAGCAAGAATTGTTTACATGGCCCATCATATTAAAATCGACAATAATTTTGTACAAAAAAGTGCACATTTTGCAGATATTTGCAAATATCTCTATTTCTATTAAGTTTAGGCAAAGAGCACCCCATATATATTTTGAAGAAAATTTGATTCTCTAGCCAACTAAATAATAAAAGAAATAAGATGGCATTTAAAAAAAATACCTACTTATTTATATTTGAAATTTGTTAATTTTAAACTGCTTTCTGAGACACACTATATAATTTTTAGGCTCCATTTTGGTTCTGTAAAAATGTTCAAGGTGTCAGTAAGTCAAAATCAAAACAGTGTTTTTCTAACTCAAATAAATACTGACATATCTACTATTAATTTTTGAAGTACTGGATTTTGATATTTTTTTTAATTAAAACTGAATAACTTAAGAATTAGGTACTGGAGATAGATGATACGTCAAAATAATGGAACTTTTATTTGGGTTTTAAAAATTAAAAAATATACAGGGTGTTCCATTTAAAAAAACATATGTTGTGTCTGTCACATTTTTCCGACACACCCATACATATCAGAATACTTTCCAACCGTACCCCTACATGTATTCACTTTTAAACTTTTTTAAATCTTCAAAAATAGCCAATATTTTACTTCCTCAGAAAGCATTATTATAAAAAAATATATCGATTTTATTCTTGTAATTGAAATTTTGTAGCTGTTGCTATTTATTTAAACTTTCCTTTAATGAATTTATGATAGATATACATATATTGTTTAATTTTTGTATATTTGCACCTAGAAGAGTTTATTTTCGCTTTTTCACAAATCAACTAAGAGATGGATCCTGCATCCAACAATTACCTCAGACATTTTCATTTACCACAGATGAGATTCAAACTCAACAGAGATAAACAATGGCTTTAAATAGTGACGGATTGTGTTTTGTCACACAACGGCACTCAACTGCATTTAATTCCAAACTTACTACTAAGTTTGCACTGTCTGTTCTTTTATTTACACAAGACACTAAATTAAATTGGTTATTACATACCAATTATATTCGTTAAATAACAAATTGTCTTGGTGTTTTATACACCAAGTTGACAACAGATTAATTGAAAGTCTTTTAGTTCAAAATTTTAAGGTTTGGATTAGTTTGAAGTTCAAGGCCCTTGAAAAAGAGTTAAACGGGAAAAAATTGTTATTTTTGTTTCCAGATCTTTCCTACTTAACCCTTACAAACTTCATATGGCTAAAAGGGGACCTAAAAACTGACCATAAAAACGAAAAGGAATGTAGATTTTCTAGTGGCGTCATATCTCAAAAATTGCTGACCAGCATGTTACACAATTAATCGTTGATTTTGATGATACCAGTATCTCTAAGTATCATAATCTTTATATAATATACTAAAATATCATGATAATCATGCTAAAAGATACACTTATGCTAGTCTAGTAGTTTGATTAAACCACTACTGTTACGAAAATTATGATTACTTGTGATTTTTGATTCCTGTGATTTCACCAAACGGGTACATATATAACTGGTATTATGTACACCTATACCAAAGTGTGTTTTATAATAAATTACTTTCACGTTGTCAGGCATTTTGTGAAAACATTAAAGTCATAAGTAAATACAAAGATGCCGTATATCGTCAGATAAGTAAGGTACCAATAGCGTGTCTAATTTAGAACACCATGAATACAAATCAGTTTCAATTTATGAAATTAATTTAAAGCTCATACATAGAAGGGTTTTATGAGTTAAATTTGCACTACCATAAATATAAAAGGTGATTGTGCACAAAAGTGTGTCATTTCGAGGGATCTCCATACACTTCAAATGGACAATGTAACACATCATAAAATTCATAAAACTGAACAGAAACGTCATCTGACAAATACAAACGACAGGGAATATTAATAATAGCTCATAAGGGAGGCATATAGTATGCAATAAATGCCACGAACAGAAGTTTGAAACATTTACCGTTCCCAACCTTGATGAAAGAAAAACGTAGGTATACAATACGGTCGTTTAAAAATACCTGTACTGTAAATATTTAAGAGGAAATGTGAATGGCGTTCTAAAAATGCGTGCAATAAATAAAAAAATAATTAAGTTAGGAAGGTTAATCCCATATGAGTAATTGTTCATATTGTGGAAAAAATAGAATACTACTCATAAAATTCCTTTATTGGACGTCCAATAAAGGAATTTTATGAGTAGTATTCTATTTTTTCCACAATATGAAAAAAATAATTGAGTGTTTTACAGTAAACCCTGTTTGATTGTCGTACAAAGAAGTATGTGTATTATGTGTTTATATGTTGCGTGTATATAGTGTATAACAAATAGCAGAAGTAATTGTCGGAAAACTTTCGAACAAAATGGATCCCTCAAAGGATCAGTCAATATTGAGCCATATTAATGGTACATAGAGAAAAAAACTTCTTATCCTTTGCTTAGTCAGTATTTTCTATTTTGACCTAAATCTCGGTATGATTAATGATAATTCAGCTTTGTTGAAAGAAACAAACGTTTAAGTATCTGAATTTAACAATAATATATTGAGTTATTTTAATATTTTAAGTGTACACGAAAGTAATAGGTATGTTATTTTAAACGAAATGTAAAAATATGAAATTTAGTTCTCATGTAAAATAGTAAAATACTACATAAGAATTGAGATATTCATTATAAAATTACTATATGTATTCCTATGAGAAGAAACGCCGTATACACAGTGTGATTGATTATAAATGTCCCAAGTTATATTGTATACAGGATGCGCCAAAGTTCTGAATTTGGTCGATTACGGCTGTATTTAAAATGATAGAAAGTTTGTCTTGATTTTTAATTCTGCATAACTCGAAAAAATATGTAATATTATACAGATTGTTCCGTTTTCACTCGCCGGGCATCAACCTCGTTATTTTAAATGGAACACCCTATATTTTTTTTCTTTATCGAGTTACCCACCTAATTATATTCATAACTCTATTAGGGTAGTGGGTACTTAAAATGAACTGTTTACGAAATAAATGAGGATTAAATAAAATAAGGTTTGCGGATAACTTTCTGAGTATACCTCTGAATTCATACACAAGAATCACAAGATAGTTTTAAAAATTCTGCTTATATTATTATGTTAGACATATTAAGGGCTAGTAGGGTAGAAACGTTATTAACATTATTCTTAAACAGAGTGCTGAAAAAATTGAGTTCATTTTTTCGCTAATAAAAAATGCAGTAAATCAATTTTTTTAAATTGCCTTTTCATTGATATATCATAGTAGGGGGTTGCACAGATATTAACGTTAATTGCCTCAGACTAAATTTGTAGCAGTACAAGGAGTTTTACAAATAATTATTAGTTTTCTGAAATATTCAACTGAATTATTATATTAAATTCGTAAATTTCCATTACTAAATGAACTAAATGTTACTATACTGCCTGAAAAAATAAAGATTGATTTTGGCAATTTTAAAAGTATGTGCTACAGACTACCGATTTGATTTATTACGTTGATAATTACATTACCCATATACCATTAGGCACAACAAAAATTAAACTCTTCAAGCCTGGTGTTATTTTCATAACAAATAATATAGATTACCTACCCGCATTACTCATAATAAAGTATTTGGATATGAAGCAAATATCATTTCATTCTTAATGCTCAAATAATTTCTCTACAATTTTAATTACAAGTAGGTATGAGTGTTTTTTTAAATATCCTTTATAGAAGATGCGAAGCATGCAGAATATAAAAAGAAATTGTAAATGTATTTACGCACAATAATAGATAAAAAAATGATCCCAAGCCTAAAAAATTAAAAACTGCATTTATTTTGCGAATTCTGTCAAAACTGTTATAAACGTGTTATACGATGCACTAAAATAAATGACTTTTTTTTAATCGGCATTAAAGTAAGTACCTCAGAATCGTCATTAAAGTGATAGAAATAGTCATTAAAGTAATCCATTATTGTACGATTTTTGTAGTAAACAGAGGTGACAGATAAACGTAAACATAAATTTTTCCATGCTTCTGACAATAAATGTGTTGTAATAAAAGGTAAATAAATACAGTTTTTTAAATTCAGAATTGTCTTACCACTATTATAATTGGTAAAATAATGGTTTTCTTACAAAAATTATTTCGATTTGACATTTAAAAATACATATGACACACAATGTCACTTAAAATTTTAAATAATTATAACATTTCTTAATGTCACTGAAAATTATTTAAAAATTAGAGTTAATTAATCATAATTTCACAGTTACTGGGTTTAAAAATAATTTAATATGCACCTCGGCATTAAAGTTCCTTTTTATCACTCATGGTGGTATATTTTCCTCGGACCTACGGGCCTCGGCAACTAAAAGCCACATTCATGATAAACAGTTAAACTTGCCTTGATACATAAATAACTATTTACGTCCAGGGCGCAATTTTTTCGAGAATAATTTAAATAGCCAATTTAAATAGACAAAGAATAAAATTAAGAGTATGCAGTTATACATCGTTTGAAAGAGAATCTAATGAGCTATCCGAATATAGAAATATATAGAGTAAATAATAAAAATATCGAGAAAATATCCGATATTATATTTCATTTAACTAGTCAATATATTACTATTAATTTAATGTATAATATACAGGATATCAAACTCGTGAAAAAATTGCTTTTTGACCACCCCTTGTGAATTCAAAATCTGACGTAATTTTTCTCATTTTTACTAATTCTTTAAAGAGTCACAAAATTCATCAGTGTCCAGCTTAAGAGGATCACTCTGTACGCCAATGATATTCTTGGGAATCGCTCAAACTTAAATTTTCCAAAAGATGTAATAGAATACAAGATTTACTCACTTCTAGAAAACTACTTCATACAAATTATAAAATTAGTATGAGTTCTCCAGAAAAATCATGAGTCAGAGATGAATAAAACGATCCTACTCTTGAAACTGAAAACTATAGGTACCTCAGAAAGAGTATTTCTATATCTAAATTTATTTCACAAACTATTCCTAATTTACTCTACTATTCGATCGTGTTAATCAAGAGGAAACCTGCTATATCCTGTATATATTGAAGGAGATATGAAAGCACATTTACAAATACATATTAAGTTAATCAAAAATTACCTATGATCATGTACAGCGTTGGAGGAACTCGTTGCATTAGCAATGCTCTCTAATGAACATGGTATTGTAGAAGAGACTGACTTTATTTAATACCAAAAAGTAAAAAAGTCAGTGTTTGTAGTTTTTTTTTTTTGTCCAGGCGTGTTTTGTTAAATACGTTTCTCTGTTATTATATATTCTTCTATTCTTTTTGTATAACAGTGTTATTAACTATATTCAAAACAGCTTTTAAAAATTTTCCCCAGTAGACCCCGCAAAAACAAAAGCCTGCATCAACCCCGGATTTATAGAAGAATCAATAATTTACTGCAACTACATCACGAGCAGTCGATTCCATACTGTTACACAATTTCACTTCTATTAGCTGCGTTTATTATTCATCTAGTCATGCATTTTCTACACATGCGCTTCGATTGCAAGATTGATAGGTTCCAACACATGAGTTTATTACCGTGTCACTTTCATGTTAATTAAGTACTGTAGTAATATATTGCCATATTTTAAATTATAAATATGTATACTAAATAAAATAATAACGTTTTGTCCAGAAGTTAATCTGGTAATAAAAAAATTTAGCATGTGTAAGTAAAATTTGGTTACAGTCAGAGAGCTCATGAATTACACCTTGTGGTATGCCAATTTTAAAATAATTCCTATAAATACAATATTTCATTACGTTTACATAAATAAAGCGTAAAAAATATTTTGGTAGAACAATTTATTAAATTGAAATCACGGTTCTTCAATCTAATATTAAATTCTACGGAACAAATAAAAATGATTTAACTAATCCTGCTCAAATAAAAAATGTCCGATTAAATATTCGTAGGTCTTCAAAGTTACGTTTTTTTAATTATTCTGAAAGTGCTGCACCAATTTCAACAGAAATCACTTAATATCTGAAGTATTTTCGTTGTTATTTTCATTATTTTTGTCTTGTTATGTTAAGTTATCTTCACAAAATGCCATTCCGCAATTAATTTAGTGAGATTCCATTTTGCCGTAATTTTTGCGACATCGACATTTATTTTCTATTTAAGTTAAATCCATTTTATTTGATCCCTAGAATCCAACATTGGACTATATCATGTTAGTTTCAATTTGTATATGAGAAAAATTAAACATCAGCACTCTGTATAAGCTTCGTTATTAGAATTTTTTGCTGTAAACTCCTATGTTAATTAAACAATGATAACTAATGGGCAGAATGGCTAGGTCGAACTAGATGTGGGCAATGCATCTTAATAAGGATTTAATAGCGAGTGGAATGAATAATGATGATTTATTTAAGGCATTTGAGGCGTGCAAGATATAAAATGAAGAAGAATATAAATCCAATCCCGTGTCCATTGTTAAAATTCTATTTATACTATTTATAACATTATAATCACAACAATTTCATACACTTATAGGGCCTAATCTAATTTTCTATTGTTCCATATGCTCAAATAAATTTATAAGCATTGAACCACAAGGCTATAATCTAGTGTATGGTCTATCTAACAATGCCTATGACTGGAATAAGTAGGATGAAATTCTTGCTTCTGCGCAATTGTTATAATAAATTTTATATTAAAATTTAACTGTTTTATAATTTTAATATTAATTGTCATTTTTGAATATCTATAATAATATATTCGGTTAAACCATCTACGGCCTGAACTATTTTCGAGGTTAAACCTAGATACTACTGCCGTTTACTCTAGTAATAACTGAACATATATGGAAAACTTAGATTTTTTATTTTCACAAACTTTTCTTGTGAGTACGTACTAGACGAGTCTAATAGGTACATTTGACAAAGTTACTGTGTAGCGAAACCATTGTTATGTGAAAATAAAAAGTTCGTGAAAATCAAAAAACCTTATAACGTTGACTGATAAATATTTTTCAGTCAACGCTTATTGACTATGTGCAAGGGGGCGGAGCTATTACTAAATCCGACGCGAGCGGTTGCGGTGGCCATAATTGTAAATTTTGAACCCCCAATTTTCCCATTTCCCATTTGTCAAGATCATATGTTTTGTGCTGTCAAAAGAGTCAAATAATAATAATTGTTGTTTGAACGAGAATAGTCGTAATTTAATAGTGTTTTTCGGTTATAAACGAAACATGCATGGGAAAAATTAAGCGACCTGCAAATAAATGTTGTGTTCTAGGCTGTCGTGTTAGTGACATTTTCCATAAAATAAAGTTCTATAGAATATTACAGATTTCCTGTGCGGAAACACAACCTCAAATAATGCGCGAAGTGGATTAAAGCTTTGAAAAGAGTCAAGTAAAAGAATGTTTACCTCTAAATTAAGTTTATAAAGCGTATCTGTTGCAGCCCTTTGTTGAACGCACTTTGCTGTAGTTTTATTATTGCAGCTGATATCAACATATTCTTCTACATGTTTCACATGACAAAATGTCAATTTCTTTCTTTTTTCTAATACATCTCTCACTTTTGGTAAATTTATTGGAACACGTAATTTGTTTAAATTTGGTACACAAAATTATATTCGTCATTATTTTATGTTATTCTGTCATGTCGTGACATTGACAATCATGTACTGATTGACAGTTTAGGGGTACAAATATTAAAAATTTGACCACGAGCGGCGCTACTAGAACCCTTGCACATAGCGAATAGTTACGTTTTTTTAGTGGTTGGGTAATGATTTTTATGACTTATTTATTCAATGAACCAAAAAATATTCGTTATATGTTGATTCACATTTCTTTCCTGACCTAACCTTAACCTGAATTTTAGCTATAATGAGGTTTGATTAATTGCTTGGTAAATAGCATTATTTTCACAGGAGCTAATTATCTTAATTAATTAGTTATATGAAAAATACAAATTGGCATTCTACGGTAACCCATACATCTTAATTCTACATCATCTCATAAAAGTAATATTGTATTTTTATAATCACAATAACCGTTAAATTTATCATATATATTCTAGGTTGAAAGCTTAGAATAATTTTAAATTATTGACGTGGCAGAAACCAGAAACCTATACGCTACGCTGTTCCAGGGTATGAGTAATATTCTGCATCAAGCACCGATTTAATTATGTTCATTTATTGATAACTGTAAATGAAGTAAAATGGTATGCAACGCTAATCAATACTGTGCAGGTTAAATACAAGGTAAATTAATAGATACTCAATTGAATCATAGTATTTAGGTAAATAAAAACATTTTGTACTGTACACTTATTTAATTTAATTTGTGTCAACTCTAGCAGCTGATTTTTTATGACGTTTTATTTTCCAATTTTATACGTGTGCCAGTACAAATTTTAATTAGAACAATCCGTCAGTCTAATTAAAAGATTTGACGTAACAAACTGATATATCGATTTCATCAGAAATGTTCTTATCGCCACCTTTATTTACCATAATACCAGTGATGTAAATTTATTCTTAAGCAAACTTGAGGAATGTCTTTACATTATTTTTGATAAATATCCATTTACTAAAGTTATATGTTGTGATTTTAACATAAATTTTCTCGGAGACTCTAAAGAAAAAACTGATTTGATTGATCTTGCAAACTCATATTATCTCTGTGCAGCAACAAAAGAGGCTACTAGAATAACTAGAAACTCAGAAACTGCCATTGATTATATCTTTACAAATTTTAATGATAAATTAACTGATACTAAAATTATTCACAATGAGCTATCGGATCATTCTGCTCAAAAATTTTTTTCCCAATAATGAATGTTTATAACTCAGAGACATATCAAAGTAGGTCATTCTCAAAAAGAAATGTAAAGCAATTTATTGACTATATAAAAACTGAACAGTGGGACAATGTATTTATAAATAATTTAGATGTCGACTCAAAATTTGAATACTTTATTAGTACTTTAGATTACTATAACAATATAAGCTTTAAACTAGTCACAATGAGTAAGAGAGATTATTACTCAAATAAAAATTGGATTACTAGTGGTATAAAAGTGTCGTCTGAAAAACTTAAAGAACTAAATTTTCAGAAAAAACAGGGTTTTATTGATATCAATTTCTACAAAAAATACAAATTAATTTATCGGCATGTATTACGACAATAAGATATGAAACTCTGAAAATAAATCTAAAATGGTATGGAATATTATTAATTCAACGATAAAAAATCAATCCATAAATAGTCGAGTAGTATAAATGTAAATAACAAAATAATAACTGACAAGACACAAATTGCCAACATGTTTAATCAACAGTTTGTAAATATACCTAAATCACTAAGCAATAACAGAAAAACAGCAAATCCACCCACAGTAACACGCGTAGAGCAAAGTATTTTTCTCGAACCTGTAGTTGAATCTGAAATTGTTACTGTGATGATCATCAGGAGCAGATAATTATTCAACATCCTGTTATGTACACCAATGGTTAAATTAGGTATGCATTGGTTATTGTTAAAGTAGTTGTTAATTATTAGTGTCCAGGGTAACGCTAGAAAAATAAGCAAGTGAAGTTTGTTTATGAGCTGTACTTGTCACAAAAAGTCTTGAATAAAATAGCTTAGCTACTTTGGAGAATCCACTGTTTTCTTGAGTATACACAACATATTGGCGACGAGGATTAACAGAGTATCTAAGTATCCGAAGTTGAGTGAATCATTCCTGTGTGGAAAGGTGAATAAAAAAAAAATATATATTTATATAATGGCGTTGATAGGTAATATCGAGCACTTTAACGGAAATTCGGAAGAATTTGAAACATATTTGGAGAGAGTGGAACATTTGTTTAAAGTTAATGTGATCTCGGAAGAAATGAAAGTGTCAATGTTCATAACGCTTGTAGGTTCTGATGTGTACAAAACACTGCGAAATTTGGCGGCACCTAAGAAACCAACTGAATTGACATATGCAGAAACAATAGAATTGTTAAAAAAACATTACTCGCCTCCAGTATCAGAGATATATGAACGGTTTATTTTTAACAAATGCAACCAAAAGATAGATCAGACGATAGCTGAATATATAGTGGAATTACGTAAATTAGCCAGTACGTGTGATTTCAAACAATTTCTGGATGAAGCTTTACGGGACAGATTTGTCTGTGGTATTCAGTTGGAAAATATTCAAAAACGACTATTGTCAGAATCAAAGTTAACATTCAGCAGTGCATGTCAAGTAGCACAAGCAGCAGAGTTAGCGGAGAAACAAGTTAAATCCTTAGCGGATAACGGTACAAGCAATGTTAATTTTGTACAAAAGTTTACAAAAGGAAGTGAGAGTAGAAAAGGAACAAGGTATCATCAGCAGGAGGAGTTAAAAGTAAAGTCAGAGGGAAATACCGGTCAGGTTAGTTATGGTCATTGTCAAAAGTGTGGCAGGAATCACCCCAGGGGATGGTGCCCAGCTGTAAAATGGAGGTGTTACATATGTTCTAAGTTTGGGCATGTTGCGAAATTATGTACATCGAAGGGGTCTAAAGCTGTTGGTGCTGTTGAAGAACAAGAAATGGATGAAGCTGGGTGCGCAGAAATTAACAGTGATTTATATAATTTGAACAAAGTAGGTGTGTATGCTACATCTCCATATAGAGTATTGTTAAAGTTAGGTAACAAAATGGTAGCATTTGAGGTAGATACTGGTGCATGTAAGTCAGTTATGTCATTTGACAGGTATAAAGAAATTTTAAAATTGCCGTTAAAACCTGTGAGTTATAAATTAAATGTTGTTTCTGGTCAAGATATCAAAGCTATAGGTGAATGTTTTGTCGAGGTTCAGTATGGGGGCAAAAAGTACCAGTTAACTTTAACAGTGATTGAATCAAATAAAGATTTTGTACCCTTGTTGGGTAGGAATTGGTTAAATGTCTTGTTTCCTAACTGGCAGAATAATTTTTGTGTAGATAACCAAACAGTAAATCATATTTATGATGCTGACACCATGCTTAATGAATTTAAGGGTAAATATAAAAATGTGTTTGATCTGAATTTATGTAGTCCTATAAAAGTATTTGAAGTAAAATTTTGTATTAAAGACAATGTAACACCAATAATAAAAAAAGCATATTCAATGCCGTATGCATTAAAACCGCGTGTAGAAAAGAAAATTGAGCAAATGATTACAGTAGGTATTTTGAAACCCGTAACAAATAGCGAATGGGCTTCGCCCATCGTGGTAGTTCCAAAGAAAGACGGGGACATAAGAATCTGTACTGATTTTCGTTTGACGGTTAATAAAGTATTAAATGTTGATCAATATCCTCTTCCAAAACCTGACGACATTTTCGCAAGTTTAGCAGGTGGTAGCATTTTTACAGTATTAGATTTATCAGGGGCATATCAGCAATTAAAGGTTCACCCGGATTTTCAAAAATATTTAACCATTAACACGCATGTTGGATTACTGCAGTATACTAGATTAACATATGGGATATCATCTGCACCAGCAATTTTTCAGTCGGTAATCGATCAGATTTTGTGTGGAATACCTAGAGTAAATTGTTATTTGGATGATATTCTAATATCGGGAAGATCAGTACAAGAATGCCAAGAGTTGGTTGAAACTGTGTTGGAAAGATTAAACAAGTATAACGTGAAAGTAAACTTGGATAAATGTAAATTTTTTAAAAAAGAAGTTGAATATTTAGGACATAGGATTGATAGTGAGGGAATACATCCTACGGTCGAAAAGTTGCGTGCGATTAATGAGGCACCAGAGCCTCAAAATATCACTCAGTTACGTGCTTATTTGGGGCTAATAAACTACTATGGGAAATTTGTGCCCATGTTATCTTCACAGTTAAAAGCATTGTATAGGTTGTTGGAAAAAGATGTAGAGTTTAATTTTAATAAGGAGTGTCGTGAAGCTTTTCAAGTAAGCAAGGAGTTGATAGTTAAAAATCAGGTGTTAACGCATTATGATCCTGATAAGATTATTGTTATTTCATGTGACTCTAGCTCGTATGGTGTAGGAGGTGTGCTAAGTCATAGGGTCAATGGTATCGAAAAGCCAGTAGTATTTGTATCGGGCACATTATCAAAGGCCGAACGGAACTACTCACAGTTAGAACGGGAGGCTTTGGCAATAATCTTCAGTGTAAAAAAATTTCATAAATATATATATGGTAGGTCATTTATTTTAGTTTCTGATCATCAACCCCTAAAATTTATTTTTAATCCAGACCGTAGTATTTCAGTTATGTCAGCGTCTAGAATCATAAGGTGGAATGTAATTTTGTCTGCATATGACTATAAAATAGAGTACCGCAAGGGTTCGCAGTTATATGAAGCTGACATGTTATCGAGGTTACCGTTGCAGGACTCTACGGAAGTTGATAGTTCTATAAATTCGTTTAGTTTATCAGATGAACTACCAATATCCTATGAAGATATTGCAAAAGTCTCTAGTAAGGATGGAATTATCGCGAAAGTTATAGATATGGTTCGTACAGGGTGGCCTACTAAAGTAGAGGATACGGAATTAAAACAATATTTTATTAAAAGAAATGAACTATCAATAGAAGAGGGCTGCTTAATGTTAGGCATTAAGGTTGTAGTACCACAGGCGCTACGCAAAAATGTGTTAGATTTAATCCATGAGGACCATATAGGTATTGTAAGAGCTAAAATATTAGCTAGATCTGTACTGTGGTGGCCTGGGTTGCAACAAGATATTGAAAATATGGTAAATAGTTGTCGGGTGTGTCAATTGAGTCAAAACAGCTCGGAAAAATACTTGATATCTTGGCCAAAAACAGAAAATGTTTTTCAGAGAATACATATTGACTTTTTCTATCGAAATGGTGTAGCTTATTTACTGATAGTTGATAGCAAATCCAAATGGATTGATATTCATTGTATGTCAAAAGGGTTAAATGTAACCCAGACTATTGAAAAATTAAAATCGACTTTTGCCATAATGGGTATACCAGATGTAATAGTAAGCGATAATGGACCACCTTTTAACTCAAGTAGTTTTATTAAGTTTTGTCAAGTAAATGGAATAAACATTTTAAAATCTCCGCCCTATCATCCACAGTCTAATGGCACAGCAGAAAGACATGTGCAGGTCGTGGAAGTAGCATTAGATAAATTCTTATTACAAAAGTCAACACTGACAGTTGAGCAACAAATTGTAAACTTTTTATTTAGTTACCGTAATACGCCATGTGCTAGTTCAGGTTTGAGTCCTAATGATATAATCTTCAAAATTAAACCGAAAACTCGGTTAGATTTACTAAAACCAAAAAAAAAAGGTACCATAGAGTTTAAGAAATCTTTTGACTTTGTAAAACCTATTATGTTCTCAGTTGGGGAGAAAGTTCTAGTAGGTAAGTTAGGGCCGTATTGTAGTGATAAATGGAAAGAAGGGGTCGTAGTTAAATGTATAAGTGCTGTTACATATCTTGTAAATGTTGATGATAGAATAATGTACAAACATGTCAATAGCTTAAGAAAATCAGTATTAGATAGGAGCGTTGCGAATCAAGTGATTTCAACGTCAAATTTGAATATGTATCCAACCCCTAGTGATTCTGTAAAGGTATCTATGCCTAAAAGTAATGTAGTAGAACTACTAGACGGAGACAAATTTACTAATACTGACGAGCTCGTTAATCGTTCTCAGTCAGATTGTACTAATGCGGCTGAGACTAATGAAAATGTTTCTTATTCGTCAGGGTTAGTTTTGAGACGTAGCACTCGGATTCGCAACCCACCTCAACGTCTTGATTATAGTTAGTGTTAAGTCTTTGTTTAAGTAAGAAGGAAAATGTTATGTACACCAATGGTTAAATTAGGTATGCATTGGTTATTGTTAAAGTAGTTGTTAATTATTAGTGTCCAGGGTAACGCTAGAAAAATAAGCAAGTGAAGTTTGTTTATGAGCTGTACTTGTCACAAAAAGTCTTGAATAAAATAGCTTAGCTACTTTGGAGAATCCACTGTTTTCTTGAGTATACACAACACATCCCTAATAAAAAAATGTGCCACATATTTAGCTAAGCCATTATGCCATATTATTAATTTATGTTTCACGTAAGTAAGTTTTCCCAATATCTTGAAAATGTCAAAAATAATTTGTTTGTATAAAAAAGGTGATTCAAAATCAATATCAAATTATCGCCCAATTTCTCTTCTTTCAGTGTTTTCGAAAATTATTGAAAAAGTTTTAGCCAAAAGAATTACAAATTTTTTAGAAGACAACAATATTTTGTCAAACAGTCAACATGGTTTTAGAGGAAAAAAATCAACAGTGTCTGCTCTTTGTAGAATTTTAGATTTTATCTATAAACAGTTAGATAAGAATAAAGTTATGGCAGTGTTCGTTGATTTAACAAAGGCTTTCGACTGTGGTTGACCATCAAATACTATTACAAAAAATAGAAGTGTTTAGGCTACGTGGAAATTGTCATAAATTGTTAAAAAATTATTTATGTAATAGCAGTCAACTTGTTCATTATCTCGGGGAAAACTCGATAGAATTACCAGTAGAAATTGGAGTTCCCCAAGGTAGCGTCCCGGAGCCTCTTCTTTTTTTATTATACTGTAATGATGTAAATCACGTTTTAAGTGTTTTTCATTGTGAATTTGCTGATGATATGTCTTTATTAGTTAGCGATAAAATTATTGATAATGTTATAGACAATCTTTCTGTAAATCTAAGCTCACTATTAGAGTATTTTTCTTCATCAAACCTAAGTATGAACCAGAGCAAAACTTTTTC
This sequence comes from Rhagium mordax, assembly GCA_963680705.1. Classification (NCBI taxonomy): domain Eukaryota; kingdom Metazoa; phylum Arthropoda; class Insecta; order Coleoptera; family Cerambycidae; genus Rhagium; species Rhagium mordax. The sequence continues at coordinate 99,971,052 of OY796656.1, read as the reverse complement.
CTTACAATTTCATCCTCAAGCCTCAAATTATATAAGTAGTCCATTAATCAAAATAAACGGCAAGTCTATACAACAGGTTAAAAATTTCAAACTCCTCGGCATATATTTAGACCATGGTGTAAGACAATTAGGTGAAGAAACGCCTCAATTAGAATGTCTCCAAACTGTTAACGCAAGAGACGCGAAATCGTAAGACAAAGAGAGAGAGTGGCTGGCCGCGAGAGCCGCGCGGGCTAAGCCCCGCATCGTCCCTAGTTAATTTCCACTTTATTTTACCAGGTCGAAAAATATACCATTCGATGCAGAAAAATATGTAGAACACGATTGTTGAAAAATTATGTGTCTAAATTGTCGGCTAATGTGCAAAAAGAAATTAATACCATAAATGAAATTGGACGCCGGCACGTTTAACTCGAAACGCTGCTAAAACCGTTCGAGTTATGAAAAAAATTAACATAAACAATTTTATAGAGAACTAAATTTCCTATAAAAAAGTCAGTGGTGGCAGTCTATCTTTAATAGTTTTGGTGTGAGGGCGCCTCAAATTCGCGCGCTGATCTTTTGTTAAATTAAACTTATCGTTTTCCAGCGCACAACTTTCAGCCACACCGTCGTGAGCCACCCTCACGCCTAAAATATTCAAGATAGACATATGCCGTCACTGACTTTTTTATAGGAAATTTAGTTCTCTATAAAATTGTTTATGTTAATTTTTTTCATAACTCGAACGGTTTTAGCAGCGTTTCGAGTTAAACGTGCCGGCGTCCAATTTCATTTATGGTTTTTATTTTTTTTTGCACAGTAGCCGACAATTTAGACACATAATTTTTCAACAATCGTGTTCTACATATTTTTCTGCATCAAATGGTAAATTTTTCGACCTGGTAAAATGAAGTGGAAATTAGCTAGGGACGATGCGGGGCTTAGCCCGCGCGGCCCTCGCGGCCACCCACTCTCTCTCTTTGTCTTACGATTTCGCGTCTCTTGCGTTAACAGTTTAGAGACATTCTAACCATACGATACATTGAGGCGTTTCACCACTTAATTGTCTTACACCGTGATTTAGACTTATCCCTAAATTGGAAAGATCACGTAACATATATCTGCAAGAAAGCTGCTAAACAATGTTTTGCCTTAAAAAAACTTCACTATATCACAAGTAAACACGTCTCTAAAGCATACTATTATTCAAGTTTTGAGTCAATAATACGTTATGGTATCATTTGCTGGGGAAACGCAACTGAAGCAAAAAGAGTTTTTATTCTACAAAAAAGGGCTATTAGATGTACCTATGTTTGGGTTAAAATTTAGGGAAACTTGTAAGCTCTTATTTGTGAATGAAAACATTTTTACATTTCCATGTTTATTCATTTTTGAGACTTTAAAATTTGTGAAAAGTAACATTGGCAGTTTTAATTTTCAAAATACCTATCATGAATACAATACAAGACATGGTCATAACCTAGTTTTTAGTAACAATCGGTAAGAATATAATACTTTTTACAGAAAATAGTTTCCTTTAGCCGTTTACGAGAAAAACGCATTTCCCCTGATAAAAAAATCACCCTGTACAGCATGTCCTTCTTTTACAACAAATGCGTTTTATTCTATTGATGAATTTATGACTCACAACTTAAAATTTCTCATGCTGATATATTTTAAATGTAATCTAGTTAAGATATCTAGTTTCTCTGTCTGTTTCACTGACTTGTCCTATATCCTTTTGTGATCTGTTGGATGAATAAATGTATTATTATAACTTTCTGACAAAGTACACACAGCTATTCTACCACTCAACCAACATGTAACACAGCCATGTCCAGGGACTAATTGGTGCACTAATTTTACTAAAAGTTACAAATTTATGAATAGCCATAGTCACAAAATATTAGTTTTGTGCCATAGTCCACAAATTAGTGAAAATATTATTATTTAAATTGTTAGATTTAAATAATGGTACATAAGCAGTATACCGGATTTGCAAAGTTTGTTTTAAATAATCGTAATAATATTTTTTACATTAATTTTTATAATGTATTTAAAAAAAACTGCTTTAAAGAATAAGCATGCGTTTATGGCTTATGGTATTCCTAATATTGACTTTTATTTTCCAAAGTTTATCCATATTATTATCTTTTTTATGTCGAATGAACCGATCTATTGAAAATTTTGGAGTCTTATGCCTTCAAGTTACATGTTTTCAACTTTCAGAGAGTTGTAAATACTATAGTAAGCAATTACATCATGCAATAAGTGATCTGCAAACGACTTTTAAATTAAGTTGCTGCCATCGAATATGTAGAATGATAAATGTCTTTCTTTTTGTAGAACGTCTTGTGAAAGTGAATTCAATGAAATCGTAACCGTAGATGAATCGATCATGAACAATTGAACTATTGAATTCATTGTATGTTTCCCTAATTCCTACTCTCCTCGGGTTGTTAAGGTCAGAGTGAATAAGTTAACTTACTCATGATAAAGAAGAAAACATTCATTATATTATATCCATGAAACGAATATTTGAAGTGGAGAATTTAGAAAGGAAAATTGATAATATTTTACTATAGGGGATGTTTGATTTATCGTTCTACGTTTCATAGCTTTTTATCTGATTGGCATAAGAAATGGATAATAAAGCTCTACTTTGGTCTCCACATACTACATTTTCTTTCGAGAAACAGAAAAAATATTTAAAATGTTCTTTTTTTTTTTAAAATTAAACCATTTTTTTTTCATCCAGGAAGTGAAAAGTAACGTATTTGTTTTTGGGGGGTCAATTTTATTCTTTAAGAACTTGAAGCATTTACTTTGGCTGATGGATAATGGAACTACTGTGCCAAATAGGTGGTCTTATTCTTATTCGACGTTCTAAAAAAATAAATCACCACAATAGTGCTCGAACATGGATTGAAATCTTGAAAACTGGGATCCTGTTTTGTTCCCTAGCGAGACCACGACCACGTATTGTTTACATGGCTCCGGCCCAAGGTTCGTTCAGCAGCCAAATAACTTCAAATCATATTATTGGGTGGCGGTTTCAAATTTCTTTGGCAACCAGAACATATCTAGTGTCCTGTACATTACAGATGTTTTATTCGAGTTGTTGTCCCGTTAAATATTTAGGTTTTGAATTTTATTATCGTGTTGTTCAGATTTCAATTCATTTCATTAACATTAATTTTTGGTATGAACCGTCCATGCATCGCGTTGTGGTGGGGCAGTTACTAGAAGTAATGGCGTAAATACGCATTACGGATTCCATTTTGTGGATGTTAGTTACAAAAACCTTTGTAAAAAAATATGCATAAACCTTGTCAATAGAACGTGTGGTATAAAACTCTGTAGTGTATTTACAATTTAAGTGAACATTGCGCTTTATAAATCACAAGATATACAGGGTTATTTTTTATGGATTACAGGATTTCATCAGTCGTTATTTCGAAAACCATTCGAGATAACGAAACTTATGCGATTTTTTGTAGATTCTGTAAATATTGTGAGATCTTTCTATGCTTTAATTATATACGAGGAATCAAAAAAAGCTACAATTCTTTAAATGGAAATAGAAAGCACTTTCAGAATATGAAAAAATATACAAAGTGTTAGAGCAAATAAAGATCTTACAACCTTTATAAAATCTACAAAATGATTGAATTTTTTCGTTACCTCGAATGGTCTTGGGTTCATAATTGAGGATGCATCTTTGTTATTGTTGAAGATAAATAGACGATTAAATGAAAGTTCTGAAGGATTGTATGACCTTTTTGACGATGTTTTCAAATTTTGTCTTGCTATCTCCTCTTTCAAGCTAATTTAATAAACGAAATAAACCTATTAAAATACAAACTCTAGCTTTGTAATTTGATGTCCCCTGACATTCTACATTGTTAAAACACTTTTTAAGGTATCTTCCTTGTTGTTGCCAAAAAATGACGATCTACATTTGTTTTTGAGTTAATGCCATTAAATTTTCATTATGGTCGATATATTGCTGAATAGTGACCTAAATTGTCTTTCCAACTATATATCACAAAGTCAAAAAAACAGTTACTATTGTAAAATTTGAAAAATATCTAGGTATTTTTCCGAGTAGGCTATAAAAATACTTATTTATTTTTGACAATTCTAAATTATTTATTATCTTTATTGCATTATAGAAATGTTTGATGGTCAAGCGGGTCTTCTGATCTCAGTCCTTTGGGATTTTATCTTTGGGGACATACAAGAAAATGACATTTATGCATTTGAACCTCCATAAACTGTACAAATTTTGGAGGAACGTCTAGAAAATGGTTGCTAATATATTGAAGATCATAAAAATCGCAGTTCAATTTTAAACCAATATTAAAAATGTATCGATGAAAAGGATGACATATTGAACAATTCATTTAAATTTATTGAAATTCATTTGCATATTTTGAAAGAAAATAATTTAGGATTAGAAAATGGATTTTTTTAAATTTTACATTAGTAAATAATTTTTTTGACATAGGCATCATCGGATAAGGAATATAGAGCAGTATTCATTAATAAAAAAATAAAATATGACGACGATAAGAAATACCTAAGTTCGATTAGATTAGAATGTCACGAGTCGTCAAATTAGAAGACTAAAATACATTTTTATTTCATTTTATTTTTTCAGCTTTTTTATATTTGGAACGTGGATAACAGGTCACTAAAGCCAGAATTAAAATAATTGTGCATAACATACTGCCTCTAGTCTAACAGAAAGTGACACCAACTTTCTTATTTCAAACGGAACACCCTGTATATTTCTGTATTTTCTTGTTCATCATGAAATTCTGATTTCAGGGTCATATCGCTGAAATCAAAATTTCCTGGTGGCCACCCGATTTGGAACTCACTGTATAAGAAAATAAATTAAATCAAAAATTAAAACTAAGAATAATATAATTTTAATAAAATATATCAAAATTACAAATTGTAGGAAATGCGTTTACTTTCTGTGATTAATGGAGGCTTTTGTGATTACTCGACACAGAGCATAACTTTCAAGTCGTTAGATCTGTAAGACCGTCATAAATAAATCACTTTATTTTTCGTAGTTTTGCCGAGCCAACAAGGGTTTTATTTTCTTGTCTTCACTTATCGTTACAGTTCGTCCATGGGGGAGCGAAGCAATCTATGTTAGTAGCGATATGTTAACGGATTTTCAATTCTATTGATATGAACCTGAACATAGATAATAAATTTGATTAAATTACAGGATCGAATTGATAGAACACAAATAGTACACATTCTTGAATTTAGCACACCGATTTTTCCCTGCAGCCCTTATTTAATAGAAAAATTCCTCTTAGTATTCAACTCAAGTCTTAGAAATATATTACGCACATCTTTATTCATATTACTGTTCTACGTAGTTGTGTATTTCTGGATCTTATAATTAAAAATCATATAGAACATTACGCTATCTGCGTCGTAATATTAAAACATAAAATGTACAAGAACTTTATTCTGCTTCAAGACACAGCAAATTATTCAAATATTTTTAAATAGAGCCCGATAGCAATAAATTTAACATAGAGTTATATACAGAGAGAAATACTTGGTTTTATAATTACTGTACGACGTACAATTTGTAGGACTTGACGTCATAGGTTTTACTTTATTTTATAATATCCCAGATTTATTTGGAAAAAATCTTTGTTGAATGTCTTTTTTGCAATCAAAAAGATTTTTATATTCGTTATTATTAAATATGACTCTACCAAATTATATACAGAGGTAACGCAAATCGTTAACGATAAATAAAGACGGTATATGTGTTGTTGCGAAAATAATAACCTATGGGTAAAATAGATGAACCGATTTGATCGTGAATATATTGCTCCTGCGTTAATTCTCTCTCTAATATTAATTAAAAAACTTAATTCTTGTATTAGGCTTTGTAAATACTTTAGAAATGATGTAGTCTCCAACCGTGTATCTGCAAAAACCATGAAAAGTATTTTTTTTTTATTAAGGCCATCTGTGATTTTCATTTGAAACGAGTGCATTTTGATGCATGAAGCGAAATCTACAACTCTTAGAAAAAACATTACTTCAGAATTACAATTTGAAAGATACTACCGTTTAATAAATTCTATAAATAAAATTTGGTCAGTTTGGGCCTGTATCTTGAATACGGTATGAGATATCGAATTGAACTTTTTTACTGACTTTGTATTGAAAATTGACCCAAAGAATGTGCGACAAATAGACTTCTGATATTATGTCCTGTAGGTACTATTATAATGAAACTAATCTAAAACATGTTCTGTATTATTATTTATTTTGTTTCGATGTATTATCAGTTATCACTAGCAAATATCGATAGATGCATGATTCACTTCAAAATATTCCTAATTTTTGCTTAATACATAATATGGTCACATGTCACATCGTTATGCTAATTGATAACTTTAGCCTGTGTAATACTTTCATTATTATAATTAAAGTTAGCACTTTGGACACAATTATTTGTTGTAATCGTCAAGTTGACATTTAGCAAATATTTTCATACAATTATTTTTTCAAGCGTTATTGAGTTTCGGTTTAAATAGGACACCCCGTATAATCCTCCTGCATATATGAAATGATGAAAAGCACTATATTAAGCATGCGAAAGTAAATACGAAGTGCAAATAATGGTGCTTAGCACATAATGACAAAACTGAAAATTTTCACATTTTTTTATTATTATTTTGCTCAAAAAATTTTTGAATATACATGCTTATATAATAAATAAATTTAGTTCAGTCTGTTATTTAGAGACAGTCGGTTTTGCATAGCGGTGCTGCCATGTCAAGTCTACTATCCATCACTCATACTACTTTTTTTAAGGCCTCTTGGCATGAAAACTATAGAATCTGAATTGATTCAAACACAACATAAATATTGTTTTGTTTATTTCACTGTCATTGGAGAAAATTATTAACTGGCTTTATATCATTATTTTGAAGTTCATCATCGTGAAAGTTATTTCATTGTTATTATAGGTCGGAATGTATACTTAGGAAACTAGGGTGAACTTCTATTTCGATACAATGTACAGCCATGAATCTTTTAAAGAAATATTTCATGATAAAAAATTATGCTTCCTGCATTTAAGTATACGTGCTAGGTACCACCAGAATGTAAATTATGTGCCTCCACATGGTATTGATTTTGTTATGAATTTCCATTGATTATCATCTGCAGTCTCTAAGGAAGTTAAGTTTTTCCTACCTTTTTAAAAAAATTGCAATGTTCATGATTTATGGTTATTTTTTTTAATTAATTTTTATAAAAATTAAATGGAACCCCCAATATGTTATTCCAAATTTGATTAGAGTATCAAGAACTTTCAAATGAACTATCATAATAAATAATATGCACTTCTTTCGAGAGGTTCTTGAAATGTTCCATATTCTCCAAATTAAAAATAATTTTAAATTTTTTAATTGGGCAGCTGATTAAGCTAGATAACGAACTTTCACATGAAGTATTAGAATTTAAACTTTTATCTACAGGGTGTTCATAATTTTATTTCGAATATATCGATTTAAAAACATCAATAACTTTATTATTTTAAATGGAACACCCTGTATATTATTTCTTAATCAAACAGAGAATTAGAAGTGCTTTCTGATAATCCCCACACGTGATATTTCTTTTGAGTACTTTTGAAAATATTAGCAAACTAAGGTAATATTTTCTTGAAATAGAAACAAATGAAAGCATTTTATGTGCTTAATTTGCCTTGGGATCAAGATGAAGTCAAACCATCGACTATCACAACCAAATAAGTACATATATCAAAGTATTTACTCACTCCTCGTCTTGTTATGTTTATTTATTATTTTTCCTTTCTAACATGTAACGCATTGTTTGTATTTAAATTTTATTAAAGTATACCAAAATACTTTTACGCCATATGTTACTGGATAATATCACATCAAACAGAAAATATGTGGATTTATAAAATGTTTTTGCACAGATTGTGTATGCTTTTATTTCTATTTTATGAATTTAGCGAAAACGCATTCAACTAAAACAGACCCTTGCTTGGTAGCGTAGCTCTTGAACAAATTTTCCTGTTATACACTTCCTGCAATGACTCGCATATAACCTGAGGGTTACTTGGATCATATAATATTTAGCTGGTGCACTAATGAATGTAACAGCCTTTATACAGATCTTATCAAATATGAGGTTACAGCTTTATTCAACTTACTTTTTGTATTTTTAGAGACTACAAAAGAAATGTAGCAATGTCTAATTTTATGGTAAACTGGAGTAAAATATTTAAAGATAGTATGAATAGTTAGTGCATTTGTCTTCATTTACTTCGTTTATTACTCAGGAGTTGAATGATACACAGTGAGATCTGAGGTAGGAAGTCATGCGATGTAGGCAATATTTTCAGGGCTTGTGGGCGGGCTATTGGTAAGTGTAGGTACTCATGAGTTGCCGTGAAGATCGAATCGTGGGGTTCGCCGCCATATTGGAAAATGAGACGTCGGTGGTTTTAATCGTATATTTCGGCAACCGTTCAAGCTAGAACAAAATTAAAACAGGCATTTTAAAGGTTTTCAAAATACTACAACTTTGTCCATGTGCACTTTTTTATACGATGATAATAATTATTTCGCGGTAAAGTTTTAATTTTGCTCCGAAATTGTTTCTTTTGCCCTAACTATAAATCGGTTCTTTGCAATAACACAGTTTGTTATACTATAAATAATATTAATTTTGTTTAGACAACATAATGACAGGAAAGCCAGATTAAATCAATGAAAGTACTTCATAAAATAAGGTAATTTTTCATTGAACAATTGCACTCATTAGTCGCTTTGTAGACAAAAATACATTTCAATTGCATACTTCGTTTCACCGTTCAAATGGGTTCTAATTTAATACCTACTTGAATAAGAGACTGCGTAAATTATTAAGATTCTTATATTCATTGTCTTTCGTTTCGTAAATTACTTTTCTTTCGATGTCAAGAGGGAACTTAAAACTGTCAGTGACAGTAAATTAAATGTTCTTGAATTTACATAAGGCAAAACGTAGCGTTCCGGGCGAAATTGCGACAAAAGTTTAACTATAAGGTATTCGAATGTAATTAATCAAGTGATAATATTTTCTGAGTAAATTCCATTAATATATATGTTACATATTTTCAAGTCTAATTAACTGAACAGATGAAGAACATAAACATAAATATATTAAACATAAGCCAATAAAAATACGTCTATCTATGACCTGATTAGTCCCCATAACTATGTTGCAATGTACAGGGTGGTTCATCTAAGTGGAAACGTTGACATAGGGGCTTTACGGCTGTACTAGGAAAAAAATTTGAACGCTGAAAAGATGGTATTTTTTCCTGACATTCCGAATCTGAGGTCAAGAAAACAATAGAACATCAAATTGTGAAAATATTCGCAAAAAACCTGTTCCGAAAAAAAAATCACCTTGTATATTCCTACTGGAAATGAAATGTTGTGATGTTGTCAATGATAATAAGTATTCAAATTCAAAATTTGCGTTCGAATTGGTCGCAAAATCGCAATGAAGTTCGTATTTTCTAATCAACCCTGTATAATTTAAAAAAAATCAGACTTACATTTTTTTTCTGATTTCAACGATACTATATTTGATATACTTGCTACAGATAGTTCCTGAGGTATTCGAGAAAACGGTATCCCACATTTTATTAACAACTAAATTACCAGAGATAGTAGTAAGCTATGAAAAACATTGGTGTTGAAGCATTTGAAAGTAATTATAACAATATTGACAGGTAGAATACTTATATTTTTGTTTAATTTCCAAAGCCAACTTGGTGCATAGAGATGCAAGGAATGCTTCAACACCAATGGTTTTTATGGTTTTCGTAGCTTATAGCTTACTACTATCTCTTGTAATTTAGTTTTTAATAAAATGTGGGATACCGCTTTCTCGAATACCTCAGGAACTATCTGTAGCAAGTATATCAAATATAGTATCGTTGAAATCAGAAAAAAAATTTAAATCTGATTTTTTTTAAATTATACAGGGTTGATTAGAAAACACGAACTTCATTGCGATTTTGCGACCAATTCGAAAGCAAATTTTGAATTTGAATACTTATTATCATTGATAACATCACAACATTTCATTTCCAGTAGAAATATACAAGGTGATTTTTTTTTTCGAAACAGGTTTTTCGCGAATATTTTCACCATTTGATGTTCTATTGTTTTTTTGACCTCAGATTCGGAAAGCCAGGAAAAAATACCATCTTTTCAGCGTTCAAATTTTTTTCCTAGTACAGCCGTAAAGCCCCTATATCAACGTTTCCGCTTAGATGGACCACCCTGTACCTACTAAGCAAAAGATATTGTTGAACCCATAAAAATTATTTTCTAGCTACAGCTGCCCAAAATAGTGATGCATTGTAAAACACTTACGCACTTATTAGTAATAGACAAATATTTCCCAAACAAAAATTGCAATTTTTTTTAATCCGTCTAATTTTGGTAAAGACTAATTTTGGGGTAAACAACAAAAGAGAAGAAAATCCAAGAAAAGTGTTTCTCTTTCCAAGATAGCGACCGTAGATGGAGTGATATTTTTGGGGAAAACGTGAATTAATGATTCTGGCAGCCCTTTCTATAATCTAAAACAAAACGTGTCTTCCCAGAATTATTATAGGAAAACATGAACATAGTTTTGAAAAACCTTTTTCAGTTTAGCTTACAAAGCGTACTTAATCTTAAAAAAATGAAATGTGACCTCGTGCAATAGTTTTAAATGAAGCAGAATCTGATCCACAAATATAAAAATCCAACTGGAATATTTTTGATCTCTTACATCTATTATTCTATGAAATATTAAAAGTATCCAACAATATATAATATATAATAAAATAGGGAATGAATCCAGTAGCTTAAAAACAATAAACACAGGCGTCCCTCAAGGGACGGTCCTGGGCCCAATATTATTTTTAATTTATTTAAATAACTTGTTAGAACAAAATAATAATTTTCATATCATATCATTTGCCGATGACACAGTCTTAATAAGCTCAGGAAATAATTGGGATGAAGTTTACCAGCAAGCTAATAAAAGTATAGACTCTGTAAAACTTTGGTTAGATCACAATTTATTATCTTTAAATTTAAATAAAACAAAATATATGGCATTTGCCCCTACAAGTGTTGGCATGCCAAGACACATGCATGATATACAAGTAAAAAACTGTGGCATAAAAATTAATAGTACTGAAAATATTAAATATCTTGGGGTAATGATAGATCAGCACTTGAAATGGCAATGCCATATTGATTATCTTAACAAAAAATTAAAAAAAGTAATATACAAATTCTACACCTTAAGAAACATATTAAATAAGAAAAATCTGAAAATTGTTTATACTAATTTGAGTCAATTCTTCGATACGGTATCACAAGCTGGGGATTAGCATACAGCACTACACTGAAACCTCTCCAAGTTACTCAAAACTATATATTAAAAACGATATTCCAAAAAGACATTGATAGTCCAACCAATTTATTATATACACAATACAACATCCTAAACTTACAAAGCTTAGCTATTCTGAATATTATTATTTACGTACATAAGAATCATGCAATAAAAAACATCTTTCATGATTATACTACGCGCACAAAAACTCAAAATATAATTAAACTACCAAAGAGAAACAAAACCGTCACACAGAGATCTATTGAATATGTAGGTATAAAAATATATAATGTAATTCCAACAGAAATTAAATAAATAAAAAATCATTTGAAATTTAAGAGAAAATATATCGTAGAAGATTATGAAAATTTGAAAATACTTCTGTATTAATATATCATTATAACGCTAAAAATTGGAAAAAAATATCTAAAGATTGTACTTGATTTGTTCTATATGATATTCATATAAATTTGTTTAATATAAAAATTAAATCCTATGTAGCTAAATTTATTACACACTATCTCAACCATGATAAATTTAAATTAGCACTGACACAATACAGGCTGCCCTAGGCCTAGGTGTCTTATATAAAATTGTAAACATTATGTATGTATGGTGGTAAATAAAGGCGATTTGATTTGATATACGCATATTTGTGTCAACAGCATCACCATTATCTATAATATACAGGGAGAATCTTAGAGTGGCGGCCATATTTTTGGGGTTAATAGTACTAGTCGTCATGAACATGAATCCGAATTTTTTTTTTTTTGTAGGTTGTAAAATGGCCGAGTTATGAATTTTTAAAAAAAATTCGCGATTCAAGTTTCCTCTAATTCCGGCGCCGCTGGGCAAGAACTTACTGCATTACGTGTTACCGGTCGACAGTGTTGCCAAGTGTAGATGATATAAAACTCTCGCTAGCGCATTCCACTGGCGGGGTACCCAAATTCAAATAAAAAGGGTTTAAACAATAATCATTTTTCATAGCGCGTTAAAAAAAAAAATTGTATTTTTGTGTTCCCATAGTAAACGGTGTCGCCTCCTATAAATATGGCCCCCCCTCTAAGATTCACCCTGTATAGTAATATACAATAATATGTAAATGACTTACGTCTCATAGATTATAATAGCAGTTTCGTCATAACTAGATACTAATCAAGAATGTCTATAATTCATTACTTAGATGCAGTTCGTGCATTACATTATTTTCTGTATACAATTTACGAAGATGCCAAAATGTACTATTCAGAAACCGGGCCAGCAAATTATAATGAACCTTCTTGAGTACTTCAGAACTCTGGAGAGAAGAACATAATGAACCCTTACTACCGTTATCTACATTAGAGTTGCTAACGCTTGAGAAACATAAACCACAACAAAGTAAAATGCAAATCTGGTGCAGTTCTTATTGTCCAAAACAAACATAACCGACGTAAATTGAAGACATGTAGTCAGTTTGCAATGCGTTAACATTGTGTGTACTGAGACGGAACAAAATATCACTATTAAAACGCTTAATTAAATAATTTAGCAAAGAGATATAAGTTTCAAGTACAAGTTTGTTTCATATGTTAATTTTTTCCAAACTGGAAAATAATCTTCATTTCCTTTGTGACCAACCCCAATCGTACGCAAAAATATTCTATTACATGTATTGCAGGTTTTTGCCAAAGACAGGTTCAACCAAACGTGGAGATGTGAAAGTTGTAAAAAAACTGTAGAGCAAATGATAAGCATTGGATTATGGACTATGATTTTCTGGACCATAATCCTTTAAAAAAATTGTTCTTGAATAAACTAATGCCAAATCTTGCAGAACTATCGTGGTAATAGTGGATTATATATTTTACCACAGTTACTTGCTGGAAATAAAGTAAAATAAAAAAATGATAAAAGTATATTATTGCAGAAAAATACCATGAAAATTGGTATTTCAATTTATGGAGTCAGAACAAATAAAGTGCCATAAGCGAATTGTTCCAAGAATATGGTTATCAAATACGAAGAATGGGTGTTGGAGTATTTGTAATCAGTATTATGATTTACATAATAACGACATTGGTTTCAAAGACAATAAGACAAACAAGTTTTAGAGAGGTGGTACAAAGCCTTAGTACAAATTACCCTAGACAAAAAAAGATTGGGAATGTAAAAACCGTTGAGCCGCTGGTTATTAATTTTATTGAAAGGTCTGAAGATGAAGAAAATACATATTTAAATCATAGTTATAGTCATCAAGATGATCATAGTAATGATTAAATATCTATGTGGGCCATTTAACATGCCTAATTCTTGAGAATTGAAAATGTTGTCACATAGTTGCCAGGATAAATGAAAATGACTACATAATTACTAATATACATAATTACTAATATACATTTTCTACTTTTTACCCCGTATGTTGATAACCACCTAAATTGGGAAATACATATTTACTAATGCTCTTATAACATACACTGATGACCAAAATTAACGCACCACCCAAAATTTACCATGATTTTGAATTTGATTTTTTTCTAAACCGTTTGTCTGATTTTAATATGATTTTTTTGTTTTGTAGGTGAACTCTTCTGGAATATATAGCCGTTCCGATTTTAAGTAAGAATTATTTTTTCTTTAAGTATAAGGCGTAACAATAAAGATGTTTTTTTTTTAATTTAAAACACCCTGTGGGAATTGCCAGCAGCAAAATTAAACTCCGGTTCAGACCCAATTGCATCTTTATCTTTTCTTAACATTTGCTTGTTTGGTACACTTTTTTATCTTTGCTATTAAAGGAGATATACCGAGTGGGGAAAAAATAAAAAAATGTTGTTTCTTGGATGCCAATTTTTTGTTAGGTACTTAACCGATTCGAAAAAAACTTGGTGTCATTAAATAGGCAATTTAATAGGCTACAAAACCCATAAGTCAAAATGGTAGAGTCTAAAGAATCAAAATGTTAGACGTCTTTAAAAATTGATGTTTTTCTATCCTCGTTTATTATTAAGATCTGATTGAGCTAAATCTAAATAAATTGGTTACGAAAATATGACCAAAATAAAAAAATGTCCCTTTTAAGGCCAGCCAGTGGCGGATTTATGGGCCTCAGGAGCTATAGCCCCCTCCCATGAACTGATAATAACAAATAACAATAATGATCAGGGCCGTTCCTGACTCTTTTGCCACCCCATAAATTATTTTTTCAAAATAATTTTTTTGTGTAAATGGTAAATAGTACTGTAAATATTTTATCGAACAAGCCATTTTGATATTTATTGTAATTGTAAACATATTTTCATAGAATTTTGCCTCCTCAACATTCACAAATGCGATTGACAAATACGTATATTGATTTTTTTTAAATCACGCTATATATTTCTATATTTTCACAGAAATGAAACATTCAGAGTTGTTTTATTATGTATTTCATATAGGCCGCCCCCTAAATTGCGCCGCCCCGTGCGACTGCACCTGTTGCACCCCCGTCAGGAACGGCCCTGAAGCCCCTGAATTTCCCTATGAAAGTAGAGAGTAGACAATTTTTTAAACTAAACCTTAAATTTTTCATTTTATTCTATTTGAGCCTATTTTTTTTTTAGTTTTGTATCGCTTATTAAGCCCCCCCCCCCCTCTTGACTTCATCCTAGATTCGCCACTGAGGCTAGCGCCCTTAGTGTGGTAAGAAATTAAGTGAATAGACAGACAATTTTTCAGCTAGTCATAATGTCATAATTATTGAACCTATTTAGGTTTTCCACAGCTACCCTCAATAATTTTAAATGTATACTTTTAAATAGCGTTTACTAGAATTTTTTAATTGGTCATATCTTCGTAACCAATTGACCGATTTAACTCCATCAGATTTTAATAAAGAACTAGGATAGAAGAACATACATTTTTAAAGGTGTCTGCCATTTTCATTTTTCATGTCTACCATTTTCAACTATAGGTTTTGTAGCCTACTAAATTGTCTATTTAATGACGACAAGTTTATTCGAATCGGTTAAGTAAAAAAAAAATGGCATCCAAGAAACAAAAATGTTTGATTTTTTTTTGCACTCGGTATATCTTCTTTAATAGCAAAGATAAAATAGTGTACCAAAAAAGTAAATGTTAAAAAAGTTGAAGCTACAAAAAGCATAGCTTTATTGTTACGCCCTATATCTAAAGAAAAAATATGTTTTACTTAAAATTGGATTGCTATATATATTCCAGAAGAGTTAACCTACAAAACAAAAAAAATATATTAAAATCAGACAAACAGTTTAGAAAAATTTTGGCTGGTGAGATAATTTTGGTCGTCAGTGTTAAATGAAATGAAAATTTAAAAATATTCACAACATTATCGTATTTTAGATTTAACGGGTATTACATTATTTGTAAAATAGGAGCGAAGTTTCATTTACATCCTTCTTAAAACACAGACTCTTGTAACAGAATTAACTAGAATGTAAGAGGGATTTCGTATAGCGAAGTGTCTAGATGAGGCGAAACATAAGATGTGACGTGAGAAATAGTGTTAGTTTGAGTATTTGTATTGTGAAACAAAGGATTGTTTTACGCTTTCCTGTGTTCAAATATAGTTTGCGAGGCAACAGCACCACATCTATAGTGGCCACTAGAGACTATACAGATCGTGTACTAATGGGTAAACTCAACTTCTTAGAAGTTTTAAATGCAATATTTTTGGCAAGGAAAACGTTATCGAATTTAATGTCTTTAAATTTATGAAGGAAATCTTGGCATATGTGTGATATTTATCTGTCTAACCAGGGAAGACCTATAATTTGTAAATTCAATAAAATATGCCACAAGGCTGGAAAATTACATTTATAATTACTTATCCATTAACGATTTTATTTAAATACTACTTACTATACATCAACCACCAAAAAGTAGATGTTAGAATAACCTACTATTTTGATTTAAATATGCAGGTACATGAAACCGATTTTCTTTGGAATTGAACTAGGGTTATTTTATCTTCAGTATGTTCTGACTGACTACAGTAAGAAATCTAACAAACAATAAATCCTACAATGAAGATTAAACTTCATTATTAATTAAGAAGTTTAAAGAACTCCTCAAATTATTACATCAAATTTCAATAAATGAGTTTCTTATAAAAAGGGATCAGAAATAAACTTAACCGAAGTGAGCTATCGATTCAAAATTGCGTGTTAGAATGTCATTATGTCATACTTACTAAGTAACTAATTAGTCATACTATACAATTTTAAACCTGTAACTAATTGTAAAAATAGGGTTTTCTCTCAGTATAATGAAAATATACAGTGCGTGTCAAAACTCCCATAAGTTTTGAACGGATTAGTCCAAGGAAAACTGAGGTTGTTTCCATATTGAATTTCTAACTATTTTAATAAAAATTCAAAAACATTATAAGTTAAGAATTTCTTCGTAAATGCATTTACGCTTAACAGATTCAGCTACAGATTTATAACCGCAGATAAAATTGAAATATAACTTATACATATATCTTATTCAAGAAATACGCATCACATATTGGATACAAATATTTTTAAGAGAGTACAGATTCTCTTCTTTGGACCTTCATTTGTTTCTGCGGCCCACTGTATTCTCTATTAAAAAAGGGTAAATTCAATTCCGTTCTTAAAAAACTTTTACTTTTCCATAAAAAACGAAAGAATTTAAATTTCTTTACGAAACTTGATACAAAAATATTGAGGATTGGATTCTAAACATTATGATGTACCTATTCAGTTTTTCAGTAAAAAAAATTTCATGATTTTCGACATCAATGAAAAATTATAATATATTTATTTATATATGTATAAACCTTTATTTCTCCACATACCTCTTAAAATAGATAGTAAAAGAATTTTCTACAGAATTTTCCAAAGAAAATATTTTCAAAATATTAAATTTCTAAAATAGGTCGCAATTTGCACCGACATTTTATCTATTTTTGTATTATACGTATCGGGACGATTGCAGCTGTTGTCGGCCGAAATCCGTCGTGAAAAATAACCGGCTCCTCCGGCATTTTTTCGTTTGCTTAATAAAGTTATAAATATTTCCCATTATCACGAATACTGTGCACACGCTACAGACCTTTGTTTTATTATAACAAAGTATAAATGGAGAGAGAATTTTTAGCGATATTTTAGACCCCAGGGGTATTGTGAGTTTACATACGACATAATTGATATTCATATGGGTATGTATTAAACTTTACTAATAATGGGTCTGCAAATTAGAATTATCTGTTTGATCAAACATTCTATAACTTTCCCGTTTATTTAACGATAAAAGCTGTTGCTGCAAATGTTAATAGATATAAACTTGATATCGATGTAAAATTTGTAAGTCAACAATGTGTTGAAATTTTATGAAACACCCCTTAAATTTAAACTTTAAATATTGGCGCATATACGCAATATTATTATACCAATTAATATATAAGAGTTTAATTGAAGAGTCCTTACCACAAATTCATTTTAATGCCAATGTCCTGCATGTTCATAAATAGCTAGAGGAGCGATACAAATGACTAAAATTATTTCCGAGATCATAATGCATAGCACTACTTCATTAACACAGTAAATAGCATGTCTCAGTGCGATTTTTAAAATTTTCAATGGTTTAGAATTTGTAATGATTATAATAAGAATACTTATAGAAAAATAAAGTAAATGCAAAATTCTAAAAATATTTGACTACTCAACAAATAGATAGATAATCTCTAATAATCAGAAAATGATCTGAATCAGGCCATGCAAAAATAAATAAAAATTATGTCTGATTATTGTGATAAACAACGTGATAACCTAAATAATTTTCTTTCACAGGGTTTTGTTCTCGGTTTTGTTTCACAATAATTAACATCAAGAGAATTAAAGTGTCACGTTGTATAGTTTTCATTGTATGCTGTGTATGTAGAAGTTTTAATGGTTTTGTAATGTAATGAGTTGATATGAGCAGGGTGAATGCAAAATCAGAAAGGGATCTGCAAACGTTGTGTGGCTTATTTACCGTATCTATCACATGGATGTAATAAATCTAATAATAATAATATAGTTTATTTACGAAAAATAATTACATAAAGAGAGTACCTTGTAACAACAAAATATAGATCTGTACGTACAGGCTGATTCTTTTATCAGGGGAAATGCGTTTTTCTCGTAAACGTCTAAAGGAAACTATTTTCTGTAAAAAGTATTATATTCTTACCGACTGTTACTAAAAACTAGGATAGAAATATAACATAAATGTATAGGGCTCCAGGCGTCGCGACGCTACAAAATTTTTTTTCTAGCAACATACCACTTTTATTACCATTGAAAAGGTCTTTTGATTTCGAGTGTTTTTTCTAAATACTATTTTGCTCGATACTTGTTCGTTAAAAAGTTATGATATAATATTTGCTTCCTGAAACGGGTTTTTCGCTCTCTTTAAGGGGCTGTAGTTCCCTTAGGAAGCATATTTGGACATATGTTTGTATGAACTTTTATTCTTATTTTCCCATGTAGAATTATAGCTCCAGAATTTCTGGATAGTAATTTAGAAACATGGATACATCATCCACAGCCTTCTTGATAGATTAAAGAAGGCTGTGCATCATCCATAATAATATATCACCCATACAGGGTGTTTCTAAATTACTGTCCACAAATTAGTTATTAGTTATTAAGTTCAACTGCCTTAAATTAGTTTTGATAAAAAAAAATTTTTTTTCGTGATAATTTTCTTGATAAACAATTTAAGGCAGTCTCATTTGCCATATGGAAGACACAAATTTACATACTCTAGTATGTAAAGCGTAATATGGTCCTTTTTAATAGGCGTATGTACTGTAATAATAAGGTATATAACTATATTGTTATATTATATCGTGTACCGTTGTATCTAATCTTTACACTTTATACTTTATATGCTTATTAAATAATTAGTATTATTATTAAAAAAAAAAAAGAAATCTGAAGCTAAATCTACATGTAAAAATAAGTATAAAAGTTCATACAAACATGTCCAAATATGCTTCCTAAGGGAGCTAAAGCCCCTTAAAGAGAGCAAAAAACCCGTTTCAGGGAACCAATATTACATCATAACTTTTAAATAAATATCGAGAAAAATAGAATATAGAAAAAACACTCGAAATCAAAAGATCTTTCCAAAAGTGGTATGTTGCTGGAAAAAAAAATTGTAGCGTCGCGACGCCTAGAGCCCTGCACATTTATGTTATATATCTATCCTAGTTTTTAGTAACAATCGGTAAGAATATAATACTTTTTACAGAAAATAGTTTCCTTTAGCCGTTTACGAGAAAAACGCATTTCCCCTGATAAAAAAATCACCCTGTACAGCATGTCCTTCTTTTAATGCTCCCCACCTTTCACAATTCAGTTATTGGTTATCCGATTTCAACCAAATCTGGATTGGTATCAATGACCTTTGGTGTGATCTGTTTGAATTAAACAAAACTTATTTTTCTAACTCACAATCGAAATGTCGTACTTTTCAACTGTCATTTTAACTCACCAGTGGACCAGTGCGAAAACAACTGTCACTTTTCACACTCAGTGCGAAAAGAACTGTCACTTTTCGCACTGATATAAAGAGAAATTAATAACGAAGAATCATATCAAAATTTATTATAATTTTGCAAAAATTTATTGGAATTTTACATTAAGAACATTAACAACAACAAAATATCGTACTGTGACATATGATTGAATTGATTATTCAAAGGAACGTCATGATATTTAATAACTTTAATAATTTCAATAAATTTTTTTGCAATTTAGTCATTGTCATTGTCAAAAGTGGTTCATTTTAGCACAAGTGCTAAAATGAGATTTCATTTTAACACTTGTGCTAAAATTATTCATTTTATCACTTGTGCTAAAATGAGATTTCATTTTAACATTTGTGCTAAAATTATTCATTTTATCACTTGTGCTAAAATGTGTTTTCATTTTTACACTTGTGCTAAAATGAGTTTTCATTTTAACACTTAACACTTGTGCTAAAATGAGTTTAGTCACATAAACAGATATTGCGACAGATCCATTTGTTTTTATTAAGAATACAACATAAATAATATAAACGTACAACATTTTTATTGAGAAAACACTTATCTTATTTATTATATTATGTTAAACGTAAAGGAAACGTAACGAAAATTTTATTTTTTTGCTAAATTGCAAAAAATATTGTATAAAACACGATGCAAAACTACGTGTTTTTTGCACACGATGAGGTGGACCACTCGCTACGCTCATGGTCCAATCTTCACATCTAGTGCAAAAAACACGCTCATTTTGCAACTAGTTTTATAAATAGCTATTTTAATATTTGTACGTTCGTCAAGAAAAAATCTTGTATGATACCCGTGTGAAAATGCGTTTAAAAGGCACTTGTATGAGTTACACAACTCGGCTACGCATCGTTGTGTAACTTTCATACGCTTACCTTAAACATGCATTTTTCACACACGTATCATAAATAGCTATTTTGTCAATGGTGTGCATTTTTATTAAGAAAAAAGGGATCGCTTTTTCGAGATGTCATATTAGCCATTTTTTTACAAAACTTACACAGTGTTATTAATCAGCTGGCTTTGGAACACTATATGTCCAAAATTCCACGACATTTTGATTAAGGGTTTCCGGATAATGGATAACGGGCCCAGTAAAAATACATTTTTTCAGCCGTAAATAATTGATAACTTGAAAACGGTTTGCGTTTCGGAAAGAAAGTCATTCCTCATTTTCAATTTGAACTGATTTACTCTATCACACCATGCTTTCAAAAGTTTCAAATACCGCAGCCGTAAAGAATTGACTTGGCAACGGTCTATTTTTCGAAAATAGTTTAATTTAATCAGAGCAACCTTTTTTCTTTTCGTAAAAAATTGATTTATTATCATATAAGATCATTTTTTATCACTTAATGCCCAAATAATACAGAATTGGTTAAAATATTTTTTTTATCGTCCAATGAAAAATCTTTGTTTGCAGCATTCGAAATTTTTGAACGCATGGAGTAATAGAAGCAAATCATGACCATGACTTCTTGAAAAAGCGAATCTTTTTTCTTAATAAAAATGAACACTGTTGACAAAAATAAAATTTGTTTAATTCAAACAGTTCACACCGAAGATCATTGATACCGATCTAAATTTGATTGAAATCGGATAACTAAATAACTGAGTTGTGAAGGGGGGGGGGGGGGCATTAAAAGTGGGACACGCTGTATATAATTACAATATGCAATAGGTACTTACATTACATTAAAAAAATATAAATGGGATCCATATTAGTTTTCATTTTCCTGGGAAATTAAAGTTTTAGGTACCCAAGAAGTAGTATTGATTTTTCGCATCAATAATTTGATGTATTCGCATTATTCGCAATCTAGAACCATGAAGAAGTTTAATATTTTCCTGAACAATGTTAGCGAGGTTATTTGTTTTAGTTCATTTGGAAAGATGTCATATATAAAGTTTTAAACCTATATTTATAATGTCTTTGACCAATTGTTTTTTCCACTGTTGGTTTTGTTGTTATTATATTCCTAGACCGGGTATTGTAGATCTATAGGTTGTATAATATAAATATACCTAATTAGGTAGGTATATACAATACTGTTTAAAAATATTTCTGAAATATTAAACGTTATGTTGGTGATGTGGACTAGATACTTTTTTTTACAAATGAATTTATAATCTTTTATAGACTTCAAAATAAATGCGTGAAAAGGCGTTTTCCTTCATGTTCTGTGAGGATATTTAAAATTACAACAACATCGACACCGTCTCGTTTTTATTAAATTCGCCTCATTCTGGTATCCAACAAGAAAGTTTGAATTTTGTAATAAAGGATTTGAGGCGGGGAAGAAATAATTAAATTGATGATTGAAATGATTCTATACTCGGGCCAAAAAGAGTAGTCAGTAGAGCCAGGGGCGTACGGATTTACGAATTTCATAAATTCCATAATTCGAACAAATGAAAGCGGATTGTGTTAATTATGCATGAATATGAGTTACCATGTCTTAAATTTTAAATAATATGCTTACATCTGGCAACATTATCTCCACGAATTAGGTATAGCAACGCAGTTGAACAATGCACATCCTTTGCGTTGCAGCATATGTGACGCCACTGAATGCGCTATCTAAGCCCTCTCGACGACCTTTCCAATAGCCGAACAAATTATTGGGTATAAGGGCGGCACGTTCAAGCATTTACTGTATTTGGTTGACTATACCAATTAAACATAATGACCTAGTTGTGGTTTTCATCTCTGGTAGGCGGAGAAAACTGGATATATTTCTCTGAATTATATGGGATTATATGGTAAAACGAGCTGCCGCTTCTGTATTCCATAACAGCTAAATCCTTTGAAGAATTGCCGGTGAGTTTTTGCTCTACTGACTACTCTTTTTGGCCCGAGTATAGATTATTTATCATTGAAATATTTTCTAAAAAGGAATTTGAGGTAGTAGAAAACCAGTCTGAGAAAACAGAATAGAACATTTAGCAATAATTTCTTGATCAGCATTTTTTATCAAAGCCAACTCTGTTTTCCATTTTAAAGAAGTTACATTTAGTGGCTAGAACAAGATGTACTACTCGAAACAATATTATTTTTGATTCTTAATCTACGCATACAAATTGTATACTGAAAGTTCTTATCGTTTGAAAAAATATTCACGAATTTAAAAGCTTCAGGTTCAAAATTTGTAAAGAGTCAGTTTTAGCCTATATCTCGTATACAGTATGAAATATTGAAGTGAATTTTCCATCATTCAATTTGTATTGAAAATTAATCTAGAGAATGTGTAATCATGCTTTTTTATCTAATGCACAAATTCCCGAAACACGTTAAATTCTCACAATTTGGGGACACTGTAGTTACTATAAATTAAACTATCCTGCAACGTCGCAGTTCATTAAAGACCTGGCTGTGTTGTTGCATTTATTCATGAAGGAATTAAACATGCTCTGACTTGATGCAGTGAAATAATCAGTTTGTTACTCGCTTTGAAGCACGCCTGCAATATACTGTTTGTTTTGTCTGAATGTATTATCATATTCCTAGCAAACATTAGTCTATGTTAGGCCCACTTCAATATCTCGTTCACTTCTGTTTGATACATCACTATGATAATAATTGCATTTTTATTATTATTTATTATGGTAATGAGACGTAAATTTAACTGGCGTGATATTTTGATCGTAAATAGAAATATGAATGTTAGCACTTTAGATATACAATTTTTTTTAATACAACTTTTGTTTAGTGCTATTTAATCGGCATAATGTGTCAGAAAGTTGCATTGCTAGCTGATTTATATCCTAACGGCATCGGCACTAGCGCACTTAACATAATATGTTGCCGCAGTAAATTATTTACGTATTATTTTTTAGAAATAACTAGGAGTGAAAACTATTATCTTCAGTATATCAAAGCTGAAGCCTTAAGGCTGTTCTAACGCCGACACTTAACGTATGCATTTTATTTTATTTATAAGGCTGTTACAATTATTTTTGCATCTATTTAGTAAAACATTTTTTAAGTTTGTCATTATCATTACTCCCCTGTAAATATGAAAGCGTACTAGCTCGCCATCGACTAAAATATTGCTTTGCAAGCGTTTGGTAGGGCAATAACTGTTCATTTGTTTTGGAACATTTTTGATTTTTTCTTTTTTTTAATGCATACAGAAAGTAATAAAGGATGATTCTATAGTTTTACATTTTTGATAGTTCGCTTTATAAAATCACAATTTAATCGACAGGAATATCAAAAAAAGGACATTTTACTAGTGATATAACTTATAATTTAAGACTTTTATCCAAAATTTACTTCTATAGAATCATCCTTTATTGTTATCTTTGTATATTAAAAAGAGAAAAATAGAGAAATATACCATAGTAAATGCACAGTTATTGCCCTACCAAAACGGCAAATAAATTCGAGCGTTAGAAGAGCCTTAAAAGTAAGTTTGAAATTAATTGAAAATCTGAAGAACCTCTCATTATTGCATAAAAAGCAATACAAACTACCATACAGCAAAAATGGATTGGCATATTTTAAACTACTTAGTAAATTTTTACTAGAGAACATCAGTCCGTCTTAAATTTTAGATTATGTCTATGGACTGAATCAGTCCATAGATATAATCTAAAATTCAAGAAAGTTTCCTTAAATTAACTCTCATATGTGTTCTTTTATTTACAAACTCTAAATTGTGCATACTATGCCTAGCAAATGACAGTGATACAACTTGAGCACAGCGTTGTTGCGTTGCCTAATGGACTCGCAAATAGCACTTCATTATGTTTCGCAATACTTAAAGGAATTCCAGCTACTAAATTTTCACATTTATGTGTTTGCATTTATTCTGGGGCAGAAATATTAAACGTTTAATGCATTCCAGTGTGTCCTATAAATAAATTATTGTTGAAGTAGAGCCTACGAAATGTACAAAACCATTAATCAATGTTTATATTATTATGTAATTAAAAAGACCGTCACAGTTTTCATTAAAATTTTGGTAACTTTTAATTAGGTAGGTTTTTCCCTCTTATTCTTACACACACTTAGTGGGTTTATTTTAACACACAACTTGTAGAACTTTGCCGGAACTACTGTGAACAAAAATAAATAAGGAATTATATTAGTACGTCACTGGTAAAATAAATTGTAGTGCTACTGCTGTAACTAGGGTAGGTAGCTGTAACAATAAGAGGATAATGGCTTTAGTTTTATTAAACTTGTCTCAAGCATTGGACACAGTTAGTCACGAGCGCATGTGTGACAAATTAAAATTTTAGATAGGTATACTTTAAGAATAATAATATGTAGCATTCCTTTTTAGGTTACATTTTAGTTGTCGACAGCAAATTACTAACTAAAAATTATGAATGGAAAATCCAAGTCGAGACAAATTTTAAAAATAAGCCAGCAGTTAACATTTATTTTTTTTTATTATTTAAGGCACTTCCATGTTAGGAAGGTACAAAACGGTACTAACGGTAGGCAATTAACCCTCATTTGCAGGAAACAGGCAGATTTTTCGACGATTCTTTGCATACTAGTCTGATAATTATTTAAAATTATCTATGTAAGTACGTGCCCTTGTTGTTAACAAGAATGTTAATGTTGTTGAGGTTAGAGGACTTTTATATAATATTTATAACTTTTCGTTTTAAATGTCTTCTAGATATAAAATATTTTCTCTTGGATTTTCTATTTTATCCTCTTGCCTGTTTGAGCTTTCTTTCTGATTTCAAAGTCCTATATACTACTTAGGTTTGAGGCTACAGACATTTGAAAATATTATTTTTCTGAAATCGCTAAGGAATGTCTACTTTCTCGGCGCAATTTCAGACCCCAAAATAGCGTATTCTAGTATTTTAGTCCATTGCTAAGCAACCATCAAAAAACGAGTCCGGGAACGTACTTTCCCGGCCTAGGCCGGGAAAGTAAGTTTCCCGGACTAGTTTTTTATCTACATTTTAAACATATGCCTTATACATTAAGTACATATAATCTGGTGCTTAAGTAATAAATATTTCAAGTTATTCATTTGACAGAACTTTCGGCTTCTGTCGGCTGTCACCTTGACGTTTCAGGAAAACGCGTAATTTCGAATATTTTGATATATCAATGTCTCTCTTTGTACTAAGTGTTGATCTCAGCATGGGAGTAATTTGACTATAACGTAGAGATGCTTTCAACTGAAGATAAATTAGAAATCATGACATTTTCAGATCGGGAGGTCATGTTTCGTGGCAATAATCCATAAAAATTTAAAGTCACATTATTTGCAGCTGTGTCCCAGACACCTGTATGTCATCATCAAACTCATCATTGTCCATTTTAATTTGTAGCACGTATTGAAACGAAATAAGCACTCACATCAATAAATAAACAGTGATTGCAAAGGAAACGATTTCATAAGCAATTAGATTGCAATGAAAAAATGTTATGTATTAATAAAAATTTCTTAATTATAATAATATCTATTAATTGCGATTTCAGAAAAAATAGTATGTGTATCTCGTAGGAACAGCACATTCCCGTACTCCGTGTTGCTTGTCTCGGCTGCGCCTCGACAAGCTATTTTCACAGTCGTCCGGGAATGTTAGGCTTTTCCTAAGGTACACAATGTACTATTTTTTTCTTCAAACGTCAGAAAAACATGACATTTCTTAACCCATTTCATGATGTTAAAGTTTGACATTTTAGACGGCTGTGCGTTGCCATTAGCAGCGGAGGCAAAAGTACTTTGTCTTACGCTGTGAGCGGAAGAAAAAGTACGACTGATTTCTTATAAATAACGAGACATCTTAAATAATAAAAAACTTATATGCTTTAATTATTAAGTAAAAAAAAACACCATAATTTAACTATTCCTATATTAAAAGAACAATAATTATTTAGTATAGGTAATAAATTATTCATGGCATCTGCGGCAATTTCCGCAACCTCAGGGGGTGTACAATCAAAAACTAGGAGTCTATCATTCTAATCTAGAATAAGTGTGATTTAAAAGAATATTTACTAAAATACTTACAAATCGTTGAGACACTCGCAGTACAATTTATACTGACACTTGTGCACTTATCAAATCGAGAATCGAGCAAAGCGTACATAATATGGTATCCATAGCAACGCGTATTTTGTTTAATACGCCTGCCATGCGATATTAACAGTATCAACACAATGCGTTTTTGGTGGTGAAATTCGAGTTTTTATCTCTATTTTTTTATAGCTAATCGACGTTTGAAGAAAAAATAGCATGTTTTATTCGGAGTAAAAGTCACTTTTGTGACTCGTCTGTAATTGCCGGACTAACTTTCGTTTTTCGTTCGTCCGGCAAACCTACAGACTCGTCACAAAAGTATGACTCCTAATAAAACAATATACTATTTTTTTCAAGCGTATAACAATACTTACATTACATAATGCAACACGTCCTGTAGAAGGAGCCTATTATTGTACTAGTACAAATATTTCTCATTTTTTTTCCTAGTACAAAAATGAAATAATGTATCCATGGCAACGAATTAAAAATCTAAGTTATGACTTGTCATAAACTGTCATTTTAAAAGTTGACGTTGCGCATCGAGCCGTCTTTTAAATTTAAAAGCGAAAAAGTCTGAAGAAATGCAGTGCGTACCACCTGAAATACTTGAAATTGCAAATTCACCTATGTCATGTTCCACTGATAAATAAAATGGTTAGTATTAGATACATATATATTTTTTTACTAAGCTTGAACGCATTTGACCTGATATCATTTTTCAAAATTAAAGTTTTGATATTTTTGATTTTAACTCTTGAACAAAAAATAGTATATGTCACTCGGAGTAGAAGGCTCATTATGTATTTCCAGTTTGCTGCCTCGGCTTTCGCCTCGGCTGAGCAAACTTCTAGGCTCAACAATAATAGTCGCCTTCTACTCCTAGTAACATAATATACTATTTGAGGTTAGATAATTTTTGTTTTATTTTGATTTTTCACAATAAAATAACAAATGAACAGTAGGTAAATAATAACTTAAAAAATAAATAAGAAATGCTTCAAGGAAATATTTTGAACCACTTTTAAAATATTCCAATTAATTCTATCTTTACCATATCGTATACCTGAAAACCTAAGCCATTTCGGCCACGTCTTTGGTATTTTTTGACGTCCCTGCTTTATAGCAATTGATAGAATCCCATGCTCTAATACTAAAATATGCTGGATATAAATGTTTTCTTGAACATCCTTTATACTAACGATATAATTCGCTTTAACCAACACTCCACGATACAAACACATGTGGATCAAATCCTACTATTGTTTATATTTATTTCAAATATTTATTCCGTCTTCTACTAACTGGAAGATATTTTATTTTTCTCAATGACATCAAATTTTATCAATCGAACATAAAGCTTTGTATTTAACTCGTAATAATCGGACTTTATAGACTCGCCTTTCTTATTAATAATCGAAAGTCTATAACTCATCCAGTAAAGTCCTACATTATGTACTTGTTGCCTTAATTGCTATTATAACATTAATCAAAAGTAATTTCTCTCTGAAACGACACACTTTGTAGTTTATTTTGTTAGATCCAACAAGGCTACAATCTAAAAAATAATATTTCACAAAAAGTCGTGTTTATTAATGAGCTACAAGAAAGGGTATATTTAAATTCTAGTTATTAAATATTCGAAAAATTAAGAGCATTCATAATACTGATAATTAATCCTTAAATTGAAAACAAAGAAATTAGAACGAATTAGTTTGCATTTTGTCAAGCGTCTCTTATTAAAACTCTTTTGATAATAGAAGCGAGGAAGTGTAGATTTGAAAAGATATAATCTCTCCGCATTAAATGGGTTTTCTGTGTATACGATAAGATGAAGCGCAATCTAGGAAATGTACAATCCCTTACTTTTCATCCGTTACTCACTCATTGGAGTTGATCTCAATTCATTCTAGTCAACAACTTTACATTAAGTCAGGAGTATATGGTATATTTTATAATGTCTAGTTTGATACGTTCAAACTAAACAGAATGTTATCGTTGCAACTCACATTACTATGCCAAATATATAAAATCATAATTTATTATTTCTATTTACAAAGCAAAACAATAAAATAAGAGATATCATATTTCCATGAAAAAAATTTCAATTCTCGTGGATCGAATAATGGTATTTTCAAACAAAGAAGTTAAACAAATAATTACAAAAAAGTAATAATTAAATTTATATCATTTTAACGTTTCTACACAAAATCTGTTATATTGGTTTTTTAGATAATACATAATTAAAATATTTTATTTACTAAGAAGTAACTGAAGACATACATCACTTATTTAATAGTTTCTTCTTTAAAGATGTTTGTATAATATTTCATTTTTAAATTTTTAAGTCGCCTCATTGAATTATTCTTCTAAAAGTTCTACGGAAAGGTTCTGTCGCAGTTTTTCGATATTTCATATCGATGTTATTGGCGACATACTCTTTCTGGCACTTGGCTTAAAAATACTGTCACAAAATATAATGTTAGCCCATTTTAATACAGTGAACTCAATACTAACATACCTATATAAAAAGAAAGGCTCGCGACACCACTGGCCATTGCTTAGTTTCGTATTATAATCTTTTCAGTTTGTGGTTTGTAACAATTAGAATTAGACAAGTCTTAACAATGTCTATAACTTGATTTAGTTCATTAGCTAGTTAAATGCGTACTATAATATCGCAATTAATTTAAGCTAAATCGGATTCGAAGCAGAAGGCATTTACAGACATTGTTTGCGCGCTGTGTTTGCAGATGTTTCGCATTAAGAGAAACTGTGATATTACGAATTAAACTTAAACTTTTGTTATCTACAAGTACTGTAATAAATCATTTTAACCGTTATTTGCTTAAGTCCCTTCTAATTCTAGAAAATATAAATTACAATAAAATATGTATCTTGCTGTCCAGTTAGGGAGTCCACGTAGAGAGGCCGACAACGATGCTTCTATCGTAGCAACAACTATTGAGAAAACAAGAAATGATTCTCGAGTACCTAGTTGTTGATCAGGATACAGATCTATTTAGTTCTCCTTTAGATGAAATAAATTTTTGGTTTCTTTGGCCAGGCTCTGGAAATAAAGAACGTCCCATTAAACATTTTGCACTACATACGGTTACAGGTTATGACACAACTTCATCAGCACTCTTTAGAAATACTGAGATTAAAGAATTACGCTTTCCAGTAAAAAATCTGAATCTGCGAGACACTGCTAAATTATTTATTCAGTACAATGTGTCCCTCCGTGATATTACAGTTGCAGCTATAAACTTTTATTTTTTATAGAGCAGTAAAGTCCCAAACCCCTAACCAACATAGATTTGTTTTCTTGAGTCATGTGACCAGTAAAATATCATTATTTACCAGTTAACAATTGCCAGCATTCTAAATTTCGTTTCGTGATTTTACCTCCTATAAACTCAGAAATTACTAATCATTATTATATAATACGTCCAAGTTCAGCAATGGATGGGTTATAATTTTCAGCCCAGCTTCTCAGATTGTCATTTTATACACATTTGGATTCAGCCTCTAGTAAGTTACTTAAGCTCATCTGTGGTTGCATATTCGGATGCACAAAGTATTGCCAGTGTTCAAGAGCAGGAATAAAGTGTTCAGGATTATGTTGCAGCAATTCAGAAAATATGCTAAATGGCGACAACATTGATAATTCCTATCGAAAAGAACCATTATTATTATCATAGTGCTTTCATTTTATTTTCCATTTTATGTTTATAATATACCTAAGAAAGTTGCATTCTTTTGTTTTATTCAAAACATGTGTACCTTCCTCTGTAGCTGAATACTATTTAGTTATAACTAACTTGAATGAAAACATAGTGGGCCGTATTTTACACACACACATAATTCAAAAACCATTAGGTTTAAACACAATTGTTTATTTTACCATAGCTTTGATTTTAGAGGACTTTTCGTATATTCAATAAGGCAAATGCTGCATATTCAGCAAATTCCTTGCTTGTACACATTTCTTCAAGAGTCATCTATTTTTTGGCTAATTTCTCTGCGTTATATGTGGCGATACGCTATTCAACAGAAGCGATACGCCACCTGGCGGCACAATCTGAATCAATTCCATGTACATTGACATTCTCTTACAGATCGCTCGCACGTGGGTATTTACCTGTTAAAACGCAATTATTACATGTAATATTCAAAAATAAACACACAAATTTTATAACTCAATGAAAACAAATGCTCTAACTTCAAGTTGATGTACATGGAATTAATTCACGGTTGGCCGATGAGGGCGCTGAAGTCTTAAATTTTATTCCCAATACGTTTTCTCATATTTCTAGTAAAGTAATAACGTCCGTGACTACTTTAAGTAATTATATTGAAAATTTCACACCTCTACTTTAAAACCAATAAGATGCCTTTATTTTGAATCGTAGTGACCTAAAATTGCCAAAGGACGATAAATTGAACTACTACCCATCTGAGTTTTAGCATTTGGTATGTAACTAAAGTTGGTAATTTTTTTTATTTACCGAAATATGATGGATTGTTGAACTATCTTCCTTGGCAAATCTCTAATGGTATCGAATAATAAGCAAAATAATACTGCAACAAATTTAATTATCACTATAGCTATTATTACCAGTGAAATTAATTTAAAATGTCAGGTTTGATTTATACTTGTGGTGTGAAATTTTCTTACCGAATACCACACGAGTGTAAATTATTCCTGGAAATTTTTTTTTGGATTTTATAAAAATATTCGTGACCTCGCAAAAAAATTTCCGGAAATAATTTAAGCTCTTGGGATATTATAAGTGAAAATTGCGTATTCCATTTTGCTATCCTGCTGAAACCACATCGTTAAAATTTCTATTATGGCAAAATAATAGGGTCAATTAACAGTCCAAGAGTGCAATACCGAACAGCGTGTAGCGTAGAGCAACAAATAATATTCCGATGATAACGAAAATGACATTTAAATAGGACAATATGAGAATAAATAGTAGGAGGCACAAAAATGTTATTTCTTCTTTGTCAAAAATCTTAATAAAAACAAAATCGCTTTGATAATATCTAAATAGAGCGTAGTAGGTTAACATCACATAGAAGAAAATCTATTGTCTCATTTCTATCTAAAATTACCAATTTTGTTTTCAGTAATTCAGTGTACAATAATACTGAAGCAAATGGTCTTTATGATGTTTACCAGTTGAAAGTTTCCTTTCATTTTTATTTAGAACGCTCCATTCAACAAGTTTTCAATAGAATACTCTTATTACAACCTACAACATGTGTTGAAGTGTCAAACTCAATATTAATTAGCAGAGAAACAATTAATTTCCACAAGTAACTTTATAACTTTCACGTTTCAGAACTCTGCAACGCAGCTACGAAAATACAAGCGTCTTTTAGGGGTCACATGACGAGAAAACACGAAGCTGAAGCCAAGAAAACTGAGTGCAGTTCATCTCAGGATAAGATGAAACAGGTAAATATATTTATTTATACTAATTACAACTATAACATAGGCATTAAAAAATAATCATTGTAATGCCTAAAATGTCTACAACTAAATATTCATAAACCTCGCGATTCGGTTACCAATAATCGGTAGGCTCACAATCTTATAAGATTTCAAATTTATTGATTCAACGCAAATGTTTTTCCGTACAAATTTCTTTGGAGATGTTAATTCCAAATAGAAACAGAGTTTTCGTTTTAATTTAGTTTGGGAATGTTACTTCATTCTCAGTATTGGAATCTGACCCAGGATACTATGACTAATAAGATATGCTAACTTATGTATCCAATCCACTGACTCTATGATGTAATTTAGAGACAAATTTCAATTTGTTTGTTTGTTTCGGGTGTAGATGACACGAGAAATTCTCAATGCCTTAGTGGTTCGGATTCCATAATAAACCGTAGAGCTTCATCTTTCTTTACTAAGCAAAAATTTTTAGATATTTAAGGAGTTACTTTAACACCATAGGAGATGGTATCCAATTTAAACCCTTAAGTAGCTCTTAAACTTTATTATTAACAATATACCAAATGCAGAAACATTTCACAAATTTCGTTAATTTTAAATAATACATAGATTTAACAGGTAAAGTTAAAAACAAAACTGATACCTACGTTATAAATTGAAAAACAATTCCTATCCATCTCAACACAAAAAAGAAGCTTGAGAACGCAGAGAACAAATAATTCAAACGTGATAACAGGAATAATAAATCTAGAAGATACCTCTTACACTTAAGTAATATAAATATCGGCAAAGTTGGAAAAGTAATCCGATGATAAAGACGCCAGTATCATTTATGTGTATATTATCATCAACAACAATTTTTTAAGTTGAGGACAGTCCCAAATTCAAATCTTAATTTTTAAGTATGAGAATAAAACTTATGGCAAAACCCAGGTGATTTTCCAGAAATTTCAAAATTATCAAATTAATATAACGTAT
Source organism: Rhagium mordax (assembly GCA_963680705.1). Lineage (NCBI taxonomy): Eukaryota > Metazoa > Arthropoda > Insecta > Coleoptera > Cerambycidae > Rhagium > Rhagium mordax. The sequence continues at coordinate 99,937,577 of OY796656.1, read as the reverse complement.
TACTTATTATAGAGAAACGTTAAACTAACGAAAAATTACTGGGAAACCGATTTATAAAATTTTAAACTAGCAAGATAACCAAAAAGACAATCGACTTATTTGAACACGACCTTTAAGTCGTTTCATTTCCAATTATGTAGTTGATTACCTGTAACAGTAACGCTTTCATGCCGAGCTACACAATCATACTCCCAATTTTTTTGTCCAAGAGTGGGAAAATACACACAATTCCTAAAACAGAGAGAATTGTCATTCTGTTATACTTATATGCATATAACAATACAAAAGCGTCATGAACAATGTGTAAATATTATGACGTTACATTAACTGTTCACCCTTCACCCATATGTTTCCATACTTTGCAGACACTGAAAAAGTATTGACTGATTTATTTATAGGAGTGGCACCTTCCAATAGGGACACGAAACTATATATTGTTTTAAACATGTTATGAAAAATTAATATTGTTTAAACCCTTTTTATTTTAATTTGGATACCCCGCAAGTGGAATGCGCCAATAAAAGTAATGACTAATAACTGAGGTGATCGCGTGTGTCTTGTACGATTCCTGAACTGTCTGTTGTTGCCAAACTTCACGTTTCAAATAAAATACGGGGAATTTAATAGTAGAGCAAATTTACTTTTTTTGAGTGGGTGTTCGCCGGGAGCCATATTTTCCCATAGAAACAAAAAAAATACAAAACACCGAGTATCCACAACAAATAACTAAACAAATTGTACTCTAAACTAAAAAATAACAAAGTAAAAACTATTCTTATTAATATAACAACATTAATAATGAACAGAAAATTATTTTTTCTAATGACAATAAATAATTTCTAATCTTAGATCTGCATTTTCTCATAGCAGATGTTGAAAGTGTCCTCCGTTATTTTCCAAACAATGCTGCAGCTCGACGTATCATAGGAAGTCCGTATTGTGCCTTAGATTTGCAGCGTTTTCTACTATTTCCCATAATTCTTCAACATTGTTGACGGGAATCGTGTACACCAACTTTTCATGTAGCCTCAAAGATAAAAATCGCACGGATTTAAATCTACATATACACACACACACAGAATAAACCTCACTCAATTTTTATTATTACTGCACAAACACTACTTATTATACTTTAAATTTCACTAAAAACTGAAACTATTAATACACAATCACAATAGGATAGGCGAAAGAACATGTACATCTTCTTGGGGACATCATTTTTTGGTTGGTAACCATAATGAATGAATTTTGTGGTGAGTTAAAAACAATTTTTTGCCATAATTTATTTTTAGACGTTTTGAATTTTGTAATTTTTAATTCAATTTTTATCATGCATTAGAGAAGATTCAATAAACTTAATAATTGTATGTTTAGAGATGAAACATCAATGTGAGTATATCAAATTGGATAGGTTTTTGTTATTATGCTTGAATAAAGCCTAAATAAAGTCATTTATAAACAATACATATCAAGCAAAGAAAGAGAATTGTAAAAAAAGGATAGGTACATGGTACATATCGTAAATCCACGCGAAGCTTTTGTTTTCCAGGAAAATAATAAAAACTAGAAACTTCCAATCGGTACCCCCAACATCGATCCTGAACTGAATCGTGTACCGGCTTCCGAATCACCATCGTTTGTTTGGTTTTTTTTTGCGCTATTTTTGGTTAACGCACACCTGCTGCATTTGAAAACTAAGTCAGTAGTAATTTAAATTTCGGTGACTCTGAAAAGCAAACAGCTGACAAGTGATATAAGGAAAAGGTCCTATAATATATCGAATTCTGTTTTTAAAATCTTTTTTATTTTGTGTTATAATAATTAGTAACTAAAGACGGATTTATGCAGCCGACTTTTCCATTTTCATTTGCATTATATACCATTTTCATTATGAAAGTTAAACCTGTGTATTTCAATAAACATGTTTATGCAATTAAATGCATTGTTTAATTTTCACTAGCCTTATCTCTCTCTTGATTGGATATCTCTGAAATTGTTAAAGAAAAGTGAAGATGTAAATGTAAGTGAAAATAGAAAAGTAGACTGCATAAATTCACCTTAAGTGAAACTGAATACCTTTTATTTGATTACATACATCGCATTGGTTTTATATCATCCAAGCTATAATGAAAATATTTTCATGACTGAATGGAAAAATTCAAAGCTAAAAAAAAATTAAAATGGCAACACTGTCGACCGGTCAGACGTAAGTGCACCGAAAGCTTGCCCAGCGGCACCGGAATTACATTTGAACTCGGCCATTTTACAACTTACAAAAAATACTCCGATTCATATTCCCAAAGGTAAGTTCATGCACTTGCGATTTGTGATGTGTGATTTCATAACGAAAAATAATGTTCGTTCATGCACAAACGCGAAAACTAGTTACTTTTGAATTTCAAACATACTTGTTTTGTAGACTTGCTGTTGATGCTGTTAGTGTTAACAAAAAAATTATACATACAACAAAAAACGAAAAAACTACATGATAACAAGTAAACCATAAATAATGCATATGTATTGACGCTTTTACAACAGAAGAATAATTATAACTATTTCATCAGAAAAGGAAAAAATATACAGAGATCTTGTGCAGCGAGAGAGATTTTTAAGAAAAGATCAGGACGTAAATGCATTACACAGATATAATTCTTCGATATCTTTATGATAACAAGCGCATGAGCAGTTTAAAAGATTTTTGCGATAATCGCGAAAAACAGAAAGCATTTCTATTTTCCCGCCCCCAAATTTAAATTTTGCGATTGTCGCATTAAATTGAATTGCAAATAGTTGTGTCAAAAATATTTGAAACTGACCAATCAAATTAAATCCTGAAAATCGCAAATCGCAAGTGCATGAACTTACCTTAATGACTAGTAGGCTATTAGCATTAGCCATAAAATATGACTCCCACAAGATTCACCAAGAGCTGACAAGAAAGATAAACAAATACATGTGATCGATGCAGTAATAGTTGCCTACGGTACACAGGAATGCTATTCGATCACCCTATGGGTTTTAATTAAATTTAATAGAAGATTACGTGCAGCCATGTCTCAAGATTTGTTTCCGCAAATCAGAGCAGAAGGCCGGCCGTTTGCTCCCGTCCTTTCTTCTAACATATATTTATATATAGGTACTTAATTTAGTATACTTACTTAAATCTTTTCACTCCGCGACACCACGTCCATCTATTAACAAAAAAAAGGTGACTCGAGATTATTGGGAAGAGAAACCAAATTCTAGATATGTCTAAAACTTACCCCAAACTATAAAAATGTAGAACGCGTTTTCATCATGGTCACCTTTTATCTGAATTGGTTATCAGCGTACATTTTTTTCTGTACAACTGGTGTCCACAGTCGTTGTTTCACTGGATATACATTTAGGATAAAAAATATTTTAAAAGGTAAAAATCAATATGTGAAATACATTTCGTTTTTTAAAGCCGATATACATTATTAGTTCTCGCAAGCAGAAAATTACATTTTTTATTCGTACACTACATGATTGATTGTTACGTTTTTATTGAATTACGAATGTGAATGGAAATTAAATCATAAATAATGTTTTTATTGCTCAACATGCACGGCAAAATGCAATGCAATTTTAATAAATAATTGATACCTAGTCGTCAGTTCGGATGACCAATTATTATAAAAATTGTTCCGTGGAAATATTGTCAAAATCTTAGTAGGGTAGAGTGGGTCGGACAGTTTTGGTCAATCCAAAATTACGGCCAGAATTTAACAAAAAAATAATACTATATTAATTTATTGGCAGATAGTCAGACATTTTTAGAATATGTTATTGATATAATGAAAAAGAAAGTATGCAAATTAAGTATTTTCAAAATTAAGTAACAAGTATAGAAATCGGCATTTGTCCGGAAGTACCCCATGGTGGGGCAGTTACGTACACGCAATGGGAAACTTTCGGACATGCATGCACATACTTCAAACAAACAATTTTGTATAAAAAAATTTATTATTTAATATTCAAAGAGTCAAAATTGACGTTAAACCTAAAAAAGCTTAAGCCAGTCTTGAAGTGCCCTTCACGGAAGTTGGTCTTGGTAACTTTGACACTATGTCACTTCTAGAAACTATTGACACACGTCTTCAATTTTGGGAAACTGAAAACCATTTTTGGAATGACGTAGGAATTTTACTACATATTCACCAGATTCTGCATGATCTGATACCTGGCCCACACATTGAAAGATGTTTTTCTTGGTAGGAAATTTCACTAAAACCATTGTTAAGGAATGAATAAGATACGCGACTTCAATGGTAAAGTGCGAGGCCAATTTTGGCGGCGAGATCTCTGTAAGTTGAGGGCATTCCTGTGATTTACGTAGTATGCTTTTGACAAACCTGTGTCGTGTCTGGTTTTATATCATTAATAATCTAGTGGTTATAAAAATTTAATGTCCAGATTAATTTTATTTTAAAATTATTAACGTAGTATGTTCTCTCTGCCCATGATACAAATAAATAAGAGATAAGATATCGCGCAGCTCGTGACGTCAGTCGGTGAGCTAGGACGCCATTAAACGCCCGGCTGTCAGGAGTGTCAGGTAGAATTGTCAAGTTGTTGCGGATATTTTTGGGTTTAAAAGTTCAAAAACCGTCGAAATTGAGATGTGCTGTGTACGGTTGATAATCAATCAAGAGATTCTACGCACAATATAACGTTTTTTTAGTTCCCTGAAATAAACAAAATGCAGGGTGTATGGAAACGCGGTTTCAGAAAAATAGTATGTGTATCATCGTAGTAAAAGCATATTTTCGAACTCTGTGATGCTTGCGCCTCGATAAGCAATCTGCACGGTCGTCCGGGAATGTTATTCTACGCACAATATAACGTTTTTTTAGTTCCCTGAAATAAACAAAATGCAGGGTGTATGGAAACGCGGTTTCAGAAAAATAGTATGTGTATCATCGTAGTAAAAGCATATTTTCGAACTCTGTGATGCTTGCGCCTCGATAAGCAATCTGCACGGTCGTCCGGGAATGTTAAGTTATTCCTACTAGGCACACAATGTACTATTTAGCATTAATTCTCTTAGTAACTAGAAAATTTTTAGAGAAAGTTTATTTACATTTTTTACCTTAATTATTAACATTTTTATATTTTTTTAACTTCCTACATATTAAAAGGTAAAATTTGACGTCAAAACTGGTTTTTCTTAATATACATAACTTTCGGCAAGAAACAATTTTCGAGAAATTAATTATAAATAAGTTTTCTATTATGCTGCCTACTGTCTGGCGATCGCACTGTATTTTTACGTAAAAACATTCTTCAATATTCTTAAATATCAAATATATTGAATATATATATGGTTAATTTATCCTTTTTTACATTTGTTTTGCCATTTTTTTAATTTTGAAAACTTCGAATAGCAAGAACCCCAAAATTTCATTTGTAGGGCCACACATATTCAACAATTACAAATCGAAATACATGCCTACGAAAAATATAAATTGGGAGTTAATTTCGTATTATTAATACTTATATTCACGTATAATATAGAAATATCTGCATAAAATAAATCAAATGTAATAATCAGTGTTATCTCTGGGTTCTAATAAATTTCATCTAAAATGTAATAATTTAAATAGCCGTCAATAACTTAGTATTACACTATAATCAGTGAACCTATATTATGAATAAAAGCCATAAAACAGAGTTCCGAACTAACAAAATTTGATATTAAATTCGAATACGCGACATAGATTTTAAAAATTACTCACTGTGTGACGTCATGCGCAAACCGGACGAAATTTGAACGCTTTGATATCATATCTTGTCTTGTTGTATCATGCTCTCTGCCAGCTATTTCTCAACGTTTGTTTGACTTTTAACCGTCACATAATTTTAAACTAAAATCAATCTGAACATTCAATTTTTGTTTTCACTAGAATCTAGATTATAAATTATATAAAACCAAACACGACACAGGTTTATCAAAAGTATGCTACGTGAATCACAGGAATGCTAGCAACTTACCGGAAATCTCGCTGCCAAAATTAGCCTCGCACTTTACATTGGAGTAGCGTATCTTATTCATTCCTTAATCAATGCTAAAACATAATCATCGCAGTCAATGAGTTCGACATCTGAAAATAAGAGCTTGTCAAAAAAACTACATCAAAATTGTATTTCTGCTGCATCTCTAGATAGTTATCAAAAAAGGTTTGGACATTGTGTTGGTTGAAAGCAGAGGCACGCCCAACATAGTGTTTTCTGGTTTTCGGAGAGATAATCTCGGATGTCTTGTCATAAATGACCCAGCAAACACAGAATGTCTGGCAAAATAATGGGCCATTACAGTTATTGCTGGTAGAGTGATGGCAATTTTTGCCAATACTTGGAAAGTGAATATAGAGTACAGTCTAACCATTATAACCTTCGTGTTGTAATGGTGAATTGATGGTTTTGTGTGTTAAATATGCCCTTTCTGTTACTGGGTAGTTGGAATCACTTTAACGTTGCTGGTACATTAAACAAGTTAAAGCACTTTTTTGTCTGTGACAAACCAACGTTTTTTAAGTGATGTAAAAAATCGTTTATTATATCGTCATTTGCCAACAATAATTCATTGTTGGCCGGATACATAGTAACCAATATACGGTAAATGTATCAATGGGCCATTATTCTATTCTTGAGAAGGTAATTGTAATATTTTGTTAATACAAAAAAAGCAAGTTATAAGTGCACAACAATTTACAAAACGTATTGTAACCTTACTTTTAAAATTCCCGCGATGAGAACCGCGAAACTTTTGACGTCTGACAGCTAGATGGCCTAGACGAGAACCGACAAGGTGAAGGCACGCTTAAATAGTTTATGGCTGATTTCTTATAATATTCATATAAATCATATAAGTTTTGTGGTTATTTCAGTTCCAGTTTGAATTCCTCATTTATTGTGAGTTTGTGTTTTGTGGAATAGTGCAGATGTAATTGAAAAGAAAAGTTTTACATGTCGAAGGATAAGTCATCTACTACTCAAAAAAAAATGGCACATACTAGGTAGGTGTATAAAAGTCGCCTTATATTTTATTAAGATAATTCATCAAACACAAAAATAATATGGATTTTTCATTTCTTTGTGTCGTAATATTTAACATCCCAATTAAAAAAAGACATTCGTTTAACTAGTTTATTTATAAAACATTAGGTCGAATGTTTACCTAATAAGCCCATATTTTTACATTTTTATTATGAGATAGGTAATACCTTTCTTTGAGAAATTCTTAAGTATAGTAACGTTAATCTTGATTTTTTTTTTGTCTTTCGCGTTCTATTAGAGAATGATTGTTGCCTGTTGGGTGTTATGTGAAGGTATAGACCTTCTTTCATTGTGATTTGAAGTATTTGCACCACCTTAACTGTCACACAATTTTTTTTTTAGATTCTGTAAGAATAAATCCTTTGTGTAAAGATTCATCCAACAAAAAATATTAAAGATATTATAAAAACTTGGTTACGGGGTTCAATGGACCGCGAAGGAGGATGTATATACAAATAGGACCACTAATAGGTTAAGAAGACGAGATGGATAATTAGAATTAATTTATGGTTTCATTACTATTTATTTAATAATAAGTAAGTCTATTGGCAGTTATACTTCTGTTAATAAAAAAAATATATATATTTTATCTTTCAGTACCTATATGAGTTTAATATACCGACAATTTAGCGTTATTCATTAGTCGTCACCTAATAGGTTTATATGTTAAATACCTATATGCTTTTCTTCAAGTTTGTTTGTATAGACTTTTTGAAAAATATTTTAATTAGTACATTATACCTATACCTTTCACTTGAAGAATTAAAATAATAAACTATTAAAACTAATTATGAAAATAAAAAGACCGAGTATGTTTTGAAAAAATAACTTTCTATTATGAAGACTGTCTGTAATTAGGTATTCTTTCTTTTATGAAAGTTGAGAAGAATAATACAGTTTTGAAAATCGAATTAGTACAGGTGTTTCTTTGAAATCGTATGTTGAACTATTTTAAGCTAAATCCAGAACTCCAACCAACTTGTAAAAAAATAATAATAAAATTAACTTTTTACTAAAAGATGTATCCTTTATTAATACTACCTACGTTTGATGGTGATGAGCATTAATAAGAAGTAGCCTGCATAGAATGATAGAAGATCAGCTGTCAAGTTGTAAAATTGCAGTTATTTTTAATGGTTTTGTGATTGTTGAAAAATATGCAAAAAATTAAACCGTTTTACGTTTCTGTTTATTTAATAAAAAATATAGTAATGTTTTAAGTTCAAACTTTAGATGTTACAGAAAAACAAGCACTGTTTCAAGGTAGGTATGGAAATTACGTATGTTGCAAAAGTTTTGGGAATTTTTATTTATTTACTTATCTCTACTGAAATACTGTACAACTATCAAATCAAATTAGCTAATTTATCTCAATTAAACAGGAAAAAAAACAATAAGACTAGTGCTGGGTCATTCCATGCCAAATCAACTAATGAAAATTAAATTTTGAAACTTGACCTCTTCAATTTTAATAATTTTTGGTGGAAACGTTGTACCTGCCAACAGCATGAAAATTCCAAATTTTCAAAATTTTTAGTGTATTGGTTTTTGAGTAATAACTCATTGAAAATTAAGAAAATGGCAATTTTTTGGAAAAGTTGGATTTTTTAAATTACAATATTTCGAGAACGGTAAGGGATATAAAGACGGGACAAACGTTGATTTGTAGTGTTTAAGTAAGATTTTTCTAGTTTAGTCTAAAAAATGATTTGACCTTGAATTTAAAGTACAAGGTCAAGGTTGCTAACGTTAAAAGTACAACTATTCAAAAAGTATATTTTTGAAAATTATGAAAAAAATTGTGTTTGTTCATTAAGGCTATATCTACCACTAGCCAAAATTTCATAGTGGGGCAACAACGTTAAAACCGTAAAAAAAATATTGTTTGTGTGGACCATGTACTTTTAAGACACCAATAGCAATCCATTAGGTAACTGTTGAATATTTTATGATGCGATTGACAATATATTGAGTTACATATGTCAAAGGCATTATTATTTCTGATATCAAAAAAAAAAAAAAAAAAAAAAAAAAAAAAGTCATTAGTCATACATAACTGCGGTAATATACTTTAAAACTGTAGTGTGCTAAACAAAAACCAATAAACAATTATTTTACATATTTATTGTCAGAAATAAATATAAAAGATGGTAGCTAATACAAAATTTTGTTTAAGAAAATTTTTCGAGCACTCTCTGACATTGATGTTTCAGCTCCGATTTAAATGCTTGATAAAGTTCACTTTAATTCCCAAGAAACAATACCAATAACTCATTTTAATTTTAAGAGGGGGTTGCTGTTGATATTTATAACACAAATTACCAATAAAAAATATAAAAAAGAAAGTTGAAAAACTGACCTACCCTACGTAAAATTCTGGTAAACTTTCGAGTACCGCTTCGTCGCTCTACTGACCCACTTATGGGGTGAACAACATGCCTTGTATCCAAGTCACAGACTCCAAGTTCTAACATAAAAAACGTGACAAAAAAGTCCAATAAAGTTAAGCCGCCTAAATGCAACACAGGCCGACACTGTTCTAATGTTATAAATTTGCGGTCGGAGACAAGTTAATTGGGAGTGACAGCAAAAACTAGTGAATTTATGATTGCAAAAAACAAGGTGAATGCCAGAGGCAAAGACCTATCCTGATTTATTTTCTGTTGAGATAGGTAAGTTACGAAGTTCTGAAAATGTTGACGTAGTTATTTTAATTTGTTTTCTTTCTCTAAAATTACAGGGTATATTTTTTGTATTTTTGGTATATAACCTTACCATTAAGGAATCTACTACCCTTAAAATTAAAATGAGTTATTGGTATTCACCCTGTATACACGGCGGGTTGAGACTGGCTCTGCTGTGACACCGTCCGCCGCCCGTGGTTGGGCAATATTGCCAATTTTCATTTTGCGTGTGTAGCGGCACTTCGTTTTTCTACTTATTTGTCGTCGCCCCACTTTTAAATTCGGCACAGGGTTACAAGAGAGATCATTTAATATTGCTGAATTTTTTTATTTTTTTTAAAAATATACTTTGTAAGATAATCCCATTTTAATAATTATGACCTTGATTCTGCCCTTGAGGAAATGAAATTATGTTGGTTTTTTTCAACAAAAATAAACTTTCCTCCATGAACTACAATATGAGTTCTTACACAAAGAGTTCTTCCTTTAGGTTTCTGAGATATTAATTATTAAAAATAACTGGTTTATAATAAAATGTGTCGATTTTTTATTTTTTTGAGTCCTATATTTCAAAAACCGCGTACCAAAAAAATTTAAAATTCTGGATTTTTATTGCCTTGGAGAGGTTTAACATGTATACCAAAATTCACAGAAATCTAAGAGTATAATTTTTTTTGCTTGGTTGATTTGGCATGGAATGACCCTGCTAAGGATCCGTTGGGTTCCATAGTAGTAGTGTAGTGTCTCTTTAGGCGCCCAATCATTGCTCATTGCTGTTTAAAATTTATTGGTATTTCTTTGACGATAAAAAAATCTTCCAAAACTTTTGCACGTTATTGTCACAACAGTCCTTTGGTTAAAAAAAGGTAGGTATGTATATGCAGTTTAGTGACTACCGGAGTTTGAGAGGCCTTGCACCTGCACGTACTGTCCCAAAATACAGGAATTGTAGATATAACTGAGGTTGACATTTACTTGAAAGAGAAAATAGCATTAAAATTTCAATTTATGGTAATCGATGATAAACCATCCATCGCATCTTAATAAAATTATGAGCAGTTTTTCATTAATTACGATGGTGTAATGTAAATAAATGTCAGCCTTAATTATATTTGCTATTTCCATATTAGGGAACAGCATGGGTGGAAGGTCTCTCTAATTCTAGTAGCCACAACTGCATATATTGTAATGGCAAAACATTGATAGTATTCACTTTCTCATTACATAAATGTTAAATATTCGATACAGTGCCAACAATGGTCCCCACTGCATATATTGTAATGGCAAAACAATCGTACTTTTCATTCATGTCGTGTAAAGAATAAGTGTAAAAAAAGCACTGCACAGCCATCATTGGCAAAGTGTTCCGTGGCCGAGCGCTGGCCGGTGTTTCACTTTATTCATTAATTTAGCATTTCTTGCCAGTACTCTACCAATGAAGCAGTAAAGGCATGTATGCAGTTTATTAGCAATGGGCCAATCATTGGTGTTTGCTGGGGACCTCATCCATTCGATGCCAGCCATTTTATTCACATGCCATTGCTGCGGAAAGGTTCTACCCAATCTAAGTGCGTATTCGTATGCCAATTTACGCGTAGCTGTATGCGTTAAGCCGTATAGAATTTGAGAAGAGAATTTTAGGTACTGCTCCAACTCAATTTCTTCTTGATTTGAGAAAACTTGTCTTGTAGCATATTTCGATAAACCAGAATCCACGTTGGTGCTCTCATTCCCAGAATCAGATGCAGCTCCTCGTTTTTTACATCTTTGTACCCTATCACTTAATATAGATTTAATTCCAAACGTAGGTACTTGCGGTCATTCTTATAGACATAACTTTTCGAATTACATTCTCAACGGCACGGCATAGCTTTCATTGTTTCTTCCGAAACTTTGAGATTGTTTCCTTTTCTAACTTATTTCTAACCATTTTGGAAACAAAAAATGTAATTAAGAAGACAGTAATCATTGAACAAATTAATCCCGTCTGTGGGGCACATTCGGACAGCGTCCGTATGTGCCCCACACTGTCTTTTCGAAACTGCCCCATCTGTTTGAAAATGGCTCAACGTAATTTTATCGGAACTTGTTCAATTCTCCCGCCAAATAAATATAGGTTATATTGTATGCACAAAAATGTGTTTTTCAATTTGGAATCATCAAACAGTGGAATAAGTTGCGATATTAACGTGTAAATTGCTAAAAATAACAACTGGTAATATATACTTACTTTTGTAATTTCACCTTTTTACACTAGTAACTCAAAAACCACTTGATAAAATCACCCACAACTTTGTGTGTCGACATTAAATTAGCACTGCTGCCAACTACTGTAATACAGACTTTATATGTCATTTATAAGGCTGCAAATTTAAAATGTCCGAAGGTGCCCCATGTCCGAACCTGCCCCACTCTACCCTACATTTTATTTTTTAAATTGATAGAGAACCGTGAGTTACTATATAAACTCATAAAATAAGGTTATATACCCAATCTGGTATATCAATCATGATCATGCATCAAGCACTGCATCAAATATTTTTAAAAGAGAAAGATACCTACATTTTACGTTAGCATTGTTAGCAAACGACTATAATATAAAATTAGTTTTTTTGCTGACAAATAAATAGTATCTACCTATAAGAAATTAACATTTTGAGAAAAATATTTTTTTTATATTTTTGATAACTTTAGATGCTGACTAAGGTACCTACCTAAGTAAAAATACTGATGATGTAGCACTATATTTATTAATCATCAATCATAATTACATTTGTTTATTTTTTTTAACTTAAACAATGTTTTTTTTTAAAATGGCCAACCACGTGCCCGATTGTTTTCCGCTAAATAAGTATTTTGTACACTGTACAGGGTTATTCATTATAAATTACCCACCCCTTATCAGCGTTATTATTGCCTATAGAAAAAAAAGTTTTAAATAAAAGTTGTGTGGTTATGACTGAATTTTGTTAAAATGCCATCAAAAGTACAGTGGCGTGCAGATTTCAGGGGATACAAAAAAATAATACATTTTTTTTAAATGGGATACCCTGCATATTATTACATTTTTGGAATGATCCTTTTTTCCTGATTTCAAAAATATACCATATGTTACCCCTACCATATACCGTTTTTGAGTTATTAAACGTCGAATATCTGTAAACTGCAAACCATTTTGATAATTTCATTAAAGAAATGTCATTTATCAAACATAACAGTTGTCATTTTCATAGCTCACTTTAACCAAGGATTGTTAACTGTTAACAATCCTTGACTTTAACAATGTTAACTTTTCCATATTTACAGTAACTAGTTTAACTAAGTAGTAGTAGTAACTAGTATAGTACACCTTGCAAATTGTTATTTATAAATGAATACAGTTTATTTGACAAATGTTACAAAATTACACATGTTTCTATCAGTGGATGTTATAAATTTATAAATTGTTTGCATCCAATTCTTTGACATTACATATGACTCATGACGCGCACTAAATATGCGTTTATTTTTTATATTGTAGATGCCTCCACATTGCTGTATATACTATGCAAGTACTTTAAAAACTTAATCCTCAAATAGTACTTATCCTTTCCCAAAGGATCCAGTGCTGCAATAAATTGGCTTAGAGCTATACACACGGAGGACTACTGCATTAGTAAAAATTCAGCTATTTGCAGTTTGCACTTTGAAGGCAGAGAAGTTACAACCATGGAGCTTTATAAAGATAGGTAATACGCACGAGGCTAACTAACATATTATCTCACGCAAATGTGGTAATAAATCCCAAAAAAGAAAAGGAAGAGAAATAACATATCCTCGTTTAAATGAGTATGCAGTTCTTCACATATTTTCCAATCAACCGAAGTATCTTTCTACAACTAAGCCAGTGTCTCGACGTAATCCTGAAGAAAGAAGACAAGATGCTAAAGGCAAAATAATGATATTGACCAGTTTCTTGCCGATGACATCATATATCAAGCTTTGAATATTTTGTGCAGGCTGTGCCAAAAAAATGATGCTTCAAGTGAAATTACAAGTGTGTGTGAACAATGTCTTGTATTTTTACATTTTAAATATTGACTACGACAGTGAAGAATCTGATACTGATAGTCTAGAGAAGTAAAAGTAGTTTCAAGTATTAGCGTAAATCAAAGTTTTAATGTTAGTGTTTTTGTAAATAGTCATGAATTGCCATCAAGCAATTTAGACTGGATTTTACCCTATTAAGTGTATATTCTAGAATTATATATTTGTAAATTATTCATTTTGCCGAAATAAATTTATAGCACAAGTTTGGGATCTTTATACTTTATTTCCTAAACAAAATCCTTAAATCAGTGCATGAAAGTAAGGGATGGCTGAAACAGGACTACCATTGACAGGAAATGCGATGTTGCCATTGTTACTTCATGGCTTGTAACTGTAGAGGGCTATGGAGCTGGGCCACAGGCTGCCAGGGGCGTAGAACTCAAAAGGGCGCAGCAGATCCCAAAGGGGCATGGGCACCAGTGGCAGTTAGTGCCCGTGCCTTATAAAACACAATGACCTTGAAATTCCTCAAAAATTTTCGCGTGCCCCCCCACACCCCCTGCAGCTGATGCTCCGTGTACACAGCTTTTTACCTCTGAGCCTCCTATAAATGTATATTACGAGCCGCCACTGACTGGTTCATTAAGAAAATTAATTTTTTATTTTGGCGCATAGTTTTTCTTATACAGGGTGTTAAAGTTTAAATTTTGAAAATTATTTTTATTAATGGCTCAGTTATTTTTTAAGATTTTTCCTGAAATTTTGCATACACTTTTATCTATGTTCTTTGTCTGTATTAAATATTGTTACCAATTCAACATTAATAAAATATTTTAGAATATGGTAAATGTTACATTTTAGAAAAATTAAGCAAAAAATTAAATAACTTTTTTCGTTGATATAATTCTATATTTGTAATTTTAAAATCTATACCAATTTTTATTTTCCAGAAAACTGATGAGGAGGAAGAATTAGACATAGATCTTTCGGATCCGGAATTAAACAAGGCAGCTGTTAAAATCCAGGCTTCATTCAGGGGTCACATGGTTCGCAAAGACAATGAGGGTGAAACAACAACTGCTAATTAAACTCTTCACTACCATCTACATATGTATATCCAACTAAAAAATACTCATTATTCTGTGTTTAAAACACACTTGTGATCCTTTCATATACCTACCTAAATATATTACATATTAATAAGCTTTACTTAACCAAAAAAAAAAATGAAATACTTACTTGACAACTTTTTGGAAGAATTACATTTTATTAGTGCTACAAAAATATATTTTTTGGTATTATGATATGTACCTTGCATGTAAACGAAATTGAGATGTATTAAACTTACTTGAAGCTAATCTTCTGCATTGAGTTTGCTGAATAGGTAGAGCTTTTTGTTTCAATATTGACAACATAATCACCCATAATTGTGCACTGACCTTTGACTCCCAATATAAATATCCATCATCATGAACATACATTTTTCTTTTCTAAGTAAGCAATCGTCAATTAAAGTGAATGAGAATATAATGACAAAAATAATATGTACGTATTTATTCGACAAATGCATACCTATATCAAATACTTATATTTACGACGCAGTTTAACCTACACTTAACTCAATACCAGTTATTTAATTTTGTATGCATACTTCGGCAGGAGAAAATTGCTACTGAAATTAAAAAAAGAAAATATGTGAAACCTATTTTGCCAGAATCAGGAGCTAAATTAATCAACAAATTTCCTGTTTTTTAGTTACATCCTAATTTATAAATCAAAAATCAATCTGAAGCAAATTTATAAACTCCACCAGAGTCATTGCATACCATATAATAAGCACAAAACAGATCATTTATACTGATCTGTGATCATAAATAAAAATATTTTTAACCCACAATAATTATTCCGCAGTCTATGATACGTTTTAACCAAAATGAAACAAAACATAAATTTTTATATATCTATGTATAACAATGATTAGTATACAAAATGATAATTCTTCATAATATCCAATAGTGTGTTTGTTTATTGTTTAACCATTATAAATTCACATTACAGTTTAAAACCAAAAATCTCAACATTTAAGATGAATAAGCTTTTGCAGGAAAGACATCATATGATATGCAAAATAACAATTCCAACGTAGTTTAAAATATTTTTGGATTCTAACTTCTAACTCTTTTGACCCAAAAACACAATGACACCTAATTAATTATCATTTCAAATTTAGTTTCCTAAAATTAAAAGTAAAATTCATGATGATTAGGTATTGCGTATCAACGATATTAATCACATTTATACATAAAAGTGACGAATTAAAGCAAAAAAACGGTCACTTTTACTTTACTTTTAAACCTGCATTATTAGACCGCCTAAGTGTTGGTAATAATAATTATCTAAATTTGCACTTGGCATACATCCAATTTTTTTGGTTGAGGTGACTATAAAATTATAAAGTAAATTACATATTTCAATAAATGAGGCTAAGTGCATCAAAATTAACATACTTGAGGATCTAAATCTCACCTTTCTAATAATAAACATGTTTCCTGAAAGTGAAATGGTCCCTTGTTTCGTATTAAGGATATACTATCACTCTTGTCGATAGTTGCTAAAAGTTTTCGTTTGAGGCCTGAGTTGTGTTGCCAAGTGTGTTAAACGGGATAACGTTGTTTGAAACAGTAAACTTTATTAAAGGTACAGAGGAAATTCCAAAAAGTGGTATTAACCACTGCACCCACATAAATGCCACAAAAAGGTTAGTTACATTAAAACAAGATAAGTTTATAAAATCTTCTTACACGTATAATGTATATAGTGAAAACTGAAAATATCTCGTCTAACAAGGGCCACAACCAAATCTCAAGAGTAAAAGAAAATAGAGTTTTTTAAATAAACTTCTATTTTTAATAAGTAAAACCTAGTATGACTTACACATTTATATGGCGTAGGTAAGCCTTTCTTTGTTAAACGTTTAAAGATCTTTGGCATGGCTTAGCTTATTTTTATATAGCTACCTATCTATATGAAACTAAGCTAGATTATTCATTCATATAAAAAGTGGTAGATATCAGGAAAGATTACAAACTTTTACAACTATTTTATCATCTGATGTATCTTTACAAATGCTTGAAACATTTGGGTATTTCATTTTTCAACGGTATCATGTCCAGCAAGACCAGATTTTAGAGTTATTATATATAAACATTTTTAAACTTATATAACAAAAAATAGACATACACTTTTTGGAGAATTGAATATTCGAGTCACTGAAATACAACATTAAGGTATACAGAATAAAATATAGTAATTATTGTACAGGGTTATTTTACTGTCAAACGGCAATTTTAACATAAAAATGTGAATCTTGTAACTGTGTAATCCTAAGGTTTCATTAGAATAATTTGATAACCATCAAAAAGGTATAAGTACCAATAAGTCATTAGAAGTGTTCAATGAATATTTTGAATTTTTCCTAATTCTCTATACAAACTGCAATATAATGTTTTACAATCGCAATAATTGAAGTATTTTTAATGGATTACATTTTAATTTTTTCTATATGTCTACATATATACAGGATGATTTCGCTAATCACATTAAAATAATAACAGACTGCTTATGTCAGTATAGGTCAAATTACGGATACTGTCAATAAATTACGATTTTAATATCAAGCGATCAATGGGTAAAGAATTAAAGATTATTATCAGATTTAATAAAAAATTAAAAAATTTATGAAATAAGCACCATAATCTAGTTTACTAAGACAGTCTGCTAATGGTGTGCCTAAATTATATCAAAATGAAATTAATATATAGTGGAAGAAAAACATCTCTTAAACCACAAAAAATGGTAACGAATTAAGTTGTACGGCAGACCACTTACAAATTTAATATAGTAAGTAAACATAAATGTAGTCTGCTCACTTCCTTATTAGATTTCAAACCTTTTCGTGAGAAATTAGCTGTGAGAACTAGTTCCAACGTTAAAAGTTAAAAATAGTGATAACATCCTGTATAATGTGGTTATATTTTCAATGTACCTACATGTATTTTTTACAAATATTTCCTTAATTATTCGCAAATAACATTTTTAGAAACGATAATATAGTCTGTTTTAAAACTTTAAGCCGACATTTGCCGGATTTGAATATGTAGGGTAATATAAATTATTGTAATGCTTGAAAAGGTATTTAAAAACATTATTTAATACCTATTAAAAATATAAAAGCACTTTGTTGAAATATACACCTTGTAGTTCCCCCAAAGTATATCTGAATTGTAATTAAATTAAATCAGATTTGTTGCTTCGTGCGTAAAATGTAGCTATATTGTTTTAAAGATTCAAGGCATGCAAAAAATGTGTTATATTAATAGGTAGCTATTCATAAAATATGTTACTTGCTTGTATTTGTAAACAGTGATCACTTTTTGTACTTAATTTTGAGTTATTTATCAAAAAAAGTCATAAATGTATTTATTTATTTGTGATACACAAAATTTAAATGTAAAACATACTAGCTTCAGTTAGTTAAAATAATTTACAATAATATGTTTGTGTGCTGTAAAACTACTTCTTTTGTTATTATACATTATAATTTTCATACAACTTTACGTTAAGATATTATTTACTGTAGTACTTACTGTATAAAAATAAATTTATAATTTATTTTAATGATGAGTAATATATTATTACCAATAAAATACTTCTTTTTAAATTAATATCACTACCTTCCTTTTTTAACGCTTAAAGTAAAATAAAGTACCTATCCTGTTATTAAATTATAATTGGTCTATCGACGAGTTATATTAATGATAAAGCAAAAAAACAAATTTTCGTATGAAACTTTGGTTAAATCTAAAAATAAATGTAAAAACAAATATGATTAAAATTTAGTGGAGGCAGTAGACGAGGGACCTATACCTAACCATAAGGGGTTTCATTTGAGATCGATATGTGAATATTTGCGGAAAAAAACTTTAAAAACAATTTGCAAAAAAAATTCTGAAAATCCCTGAGCCTCCCTGGAAAGTCCTGAAATTTTAAATATTTGAATTTTTGTTTAAATATCAGAATAATCTTCGATACATTCTGAGACAAGGGTTTTTGCTTTTGAAATTAATATTAATCATTGGAAAATTTATCAGCATTTGAAATTTTTAATGGCCTGAATCTTAGTTTCAAAAAATTTCAAATGATGCTAACTTTTCCAAAAATTAATATTTTTTCAAAAGCAAAAAAAAACCTTGTGCTAGAATGTATCAAAAATTATTCCGATATCTTTCAAAAAATTCAAATTATAGAATTTCGGGGCTTTCAGGGAGGATCAGAGGTTTTCGAAATTTTTTTTGCAAATTGGTTTTCCATTTTTTTTTTTTTCGTCAATATTCTCATTTCAATCCCAAATAATAAATTTTTGAAGAGCGCTCTTTAAAAATTTATTAACACGTTCGCTGCGATACGGGACACATATGGTTGCTGGCGGCAATTGGCTAGACATATCTAGCTCATATGGCGAGCAAGATAGAGGCTACTTTTTAATAAAACACACGTACGGGACATATGTACCCCGTATCGTTAGATAGGGCGCACGACTACGGGATTCTATAGACCCGTATCGCTCCCACAGCAAAACGCAAATATCAGATAACGCAGGGAACGTGTTAAAGTACATTATTTCACCAAAACCCTCCAGTGGACAAAAAAATTCGCATTCCAATTTTCTATTTGCATATTCGACCCGCACCTTCTCTTAAACTTTTGTAACTTATTTTCTATTATTTTCCATGTAATGAACTTTCAAAAATCAAAATTACATTATTTCTTTTTGGGAAAACCGTTCAATTTTCGACACGTACTGTATAAGACTTTTATGTTCTTTTTAGGCCAATGTAGCTATCAACTGTTATCAAAATAAGGGTACTATACTTAATATACACCATGTATACAAGAATTAATCTGAAATTCTGGTTGGTTTGCTTTTATCTTATGTTTTTCATGTTTGCTGTATATATCTACATCTGGGGTTAAGGAATTGAATCTACAAATAATAAATTATTGGTACATTTTTCTATATGTAACATAAAACTGCTCAGTTCCTTACAAAAATTGTTAAATGAAGAGTGAGAACAGAAATCAATACCAATAGTGATCGAGTAAAATTGAAATAAGACTTAGCTCATTGCGTAAATGAGCCATATTCTGTCACTCAATGCTTAAGTGTAAAAGCAGCATTCTGTAAATGTAAAATATTTGGAAAAGAAATGATAATATAATTCGTCATCCATTTTAGTTTCTATTTCGTTCATAATGCAGCACATCATGAATTCTGTTTTTAGTAAAAGTTTATTCTACCTTATGTATTTACATTTTAACAGTTAAAATATTGTGCTACTAATTTCAAATCGTCAAAAGACACATTTCTTATTGATATTGAAACAAACATTCATATTATTTCTCAACCTCCTATTTACCCCATTCTTCAAAATTATCATCATAGAAGTGTTCTGGTTTAAATTTAATCATGGATGGAGGTAGGTCCAATCTATTTTCTAAACCTTCAGGATAATCCCAAAAACAATGTACAACATCGCTATCTTCCTTATTATGTTTTTCATTAAATTTTTGAAGCCAAGATTGAACATTGGGAATATCGGGTACTTCCTCTTGTTTTTTTCTTCTCATGGTTTGAATATATTCCACTAAAATTAGAAACAATTTAAAAAATGAAACACAGAAAGATATAGAACAAGTTCAATGCTTTGCTACATTGACTAATTTGATATAAAAGCATATACAGCCAAAAAAAAAATTGGCATTTTTTATATTTTTTAAGAATTTCGTCAAATATTTTTTAATTGTGCAATAATTGTAAAATTAATGTTGCTCATTTGTATTTCTTTAACTTATACCCAAAAACAAATGAATAAATTAGCTTTTCTACTGAAATCCTGTAAGCTGTTGTTTTTTACGTGTTCCTTATAATAAAAAGAAAAAATAATAAATATATCACAATAAATTATTTAAAATGCATTGAAAGGACTATAGACTATAGCACTTTGGTTGTAAGATGTATTAAAATAATATTCTTCTATTACAGTTGTTCTGAAAATTGGTTGATTTTTTTTCACAAATAGCCTTTCCCGTTAATGCTTGAACTTCGAACATTTGTTTCTCAAATCAAGCACATGGGCTCGAAGTGTAAATTGTGATATAAGTGGAAAGTAGTTAATATTTCATAATGATATCATAAGCTACATTTCTGGTATATATCTAACCAAGATTTAAAGTTGGTGAAACCATAGCAAAAATATTAAAGAATAATATTTTCATTCTGTACCATGTAGGTATATGTTGTGATAGTGTTACTTAAAAAATGGATTGGTCATTCATTATACAATAGTTCTCGACAACATTTTATTATTTAAATTGATATTTGTAATAAAATTTTTCACAATAATATATTTTAGTACTTTACATTTTAAAGAGCCTAAATTTTTGAAATATGTATTTATACTCATATACTCATAAAGCAGGCTTTTCCAAGATTTACAACTATAAATATATAAAATATACAATATAAGAATAAAAGACCTCTTAAAGTTTATAGCACAGGAAATATTTCTATGAAGTACAAAATGATGGTTAGGTATCTATATTAAATATACCTATAGGTAGTTACTTGTAGCTTATAGGTACATATTTTTAACAAAATAAAACCATTTTATCGTAATAATTTTCATACAACTTAACAATATACAGTGTGTCGCACTTAAGAGTGAAACACCCTTATAACTTTTTTCATTTTTATCCAATTTAAACCAAATTTCACTCAAAAATAGAGCACTTTAGGATCAACTTATGGCCCAAAAGCCATTTGCCCCTTACTAATCCAACGCCACTTACGATATCAAAATAAACGGGGAAAATCAAAAATCATATTAGGCATTTTTTTATCAAAAATTTTATTAATGAAAGTTGTTCTGAATTGTTCAAAAACCATAAGTCCAAAATTTTATCAAAATAAAAAAATATTAATATTTTGTCTCAAAAAATGTTTGTCTGAAAATATAATTTTAATGGGTTTTATTGTATTGTAATATTTTATTTTTCATAAGAAAAAAACTAAAGAAATACTTTGCAACTAAATACGAATGATAATTGATATTAGTAATTATATTTTCGGACTTAAAATTTGTTAAATCAAAATATCAATATTTTTTATTTTGATTTTTTATTTAAGGTTTTTAGACAATTCTGAACAACTTTCATTAGTAAAATTTTCCTATAAAAAAATGCCTAATATGTTTTCTTGATTTTTTTTCGTTTATTTTGGTTTCGCAGGTGGCTTTGCATTAGTAGAGGACGAATGGTTTTTTGGCCATAAGTTGATCCTAATGGGATCTATCATTGAGTAAAATTTGGTTCAAATCGGATAAAAGCGAAAAAAGTTATAAGGTTGTTTCACTCCTAAGTGCGACACATTGTATATATATTTTTTTAATTAAATATTATTATATATTATTTAGTTCAGCATTTTAGATATTAATTAAGGGACATGATGATGGCCACACTGGTCACAGTTTTTTTTATAATTTGTTGATCGTCGCTTGCAAGTTCTATGTATACCCACTTAAATCGTATTTTTCGAATATATCTCGTTTAAAACTTATCCGATTTGAATGCAATTTTTATCAGATTAATCTAAAATATGTATAAAATTTTGGAATGTTATTTTTTGCTTCGGAAAAAAATTTTATTGCATACATTTTAAAATTTTTTGACCAAATTTACCAACATTCCAACATTATTGATTGTTTCTAACTTTTAAATTAATTTGCCCCAACTCTTGGTATGAGCTGTATATTAATTTATTTGAAAAACAAAAAGTGCATGTCTGTCCTAAAATTGCTGCCATCTCGCACAAATTTGTGGAAATACATATGCACCTGCTGCAACCTGCAGTCGCGGTAGTTTTGGTTTGACTGCATCATGTCAAACTGACCTATGCGGGGTGTGGTAGAATCGAGACTTACATCTGATATATACCCTTAATACTACTATGCAGTTTAATAATATTTGCATTTTTTCAACGTAAATTTAGGTGCTGATTTAAATATCAAGAATTCTGTATAAGTGTTATAAAATTGGTACTAGAGATATTCATAAAAAACTTATATGTTTTTATGGATCATTTACCAACTTGCCTCTTATTTAATATTTACTATAAGCGTTGATTGAAATATCATTTTTCAATCAACGCTATAAAATAATCATGTTATTTAATAAATTAATTATAATTCATGTTATTTAATAAATTAATTATAAATAATTATTAGTGGAATATTGTAAGTGTAAGAGTAAGCTTGAATGGCTAAACTTTGCCCCTCTGTACTTCAATTACTAAGAATTAATATAAATAGACGTTTTCGTTTTATTATTATTAATTATTAATTATAAATTAATCTTATAATAAAAATAAACAAATCACAGTCAGTATTAGGCAAATACAATAATACATAATACTTAATAATAATAAAGTTCTAAACAGTCAAATCAACCGAAAAAAAACAAAATTTCCATCATTTTCGTTGAAAAAAACAGGGCCTATATATTGGATTATTTTTTATCTCTTTGATTCTTTATGATTACTGTTGTGTACACATTACCATCATAAGAATAATTTTTTTAATCCTAATTCTTATTACATTGCTACCTTAAAATTGACACGTCTTATGAATTATGAGCTGCTAGTTTAACTATTAGCAAAGACGATATATTATATCGTCTTTGCTATTAGTTTACCCATATCTGATCGGAGGTAAAGATAACTATTAAAATTAACCATGACCAGGGTTGGGTCATTACGCGTAGAAAACTGTATTCTACATGACATGTAGAATACTACGTCGAAAACCTACTAATGTATAAAACCAAGTAGAAAACGTAGACAACTTCTCATTGGTCAGATTTGACACTGATCTCCAACATAACCTGGAAATTTACTCATTCTCTGTTGTTATAAAGAAACAGTAAGTAGTTATAATTTCTTGTTTAGTACAGTGAGTGCATAAAGTATATAAAGTAAAAAACTCGGTAAAAAATGAGTGGTGATCGACCTAGACATGGGTACTGGGAGCACAGTGGGTTTTCTTTTAAAAAAATTAACAAAAAGTGTACAGCATTATTGTTTGCAATGCAATAGAACTCTAAAAAACACTGCTGAAGTACGGCTTAAAGCTCATAGGTAATTAGTGAATTGATTTTCAGTCACTTTTAATTATTTTTGAGTTTTATCATATTTCCGAAATGTTTGTAGTTATGGCAACCTTAGCAATAATAATTTAGAGAAGTCACAGCAATTTGTAAAGAAAATGTCACATTCAGAGTGTGAAGCAATAACAGGGTAGTATCGAGAACGAGAGAACCAAATACAAGTAGGGTCTATTTGTATTTGGTTCTCTCGTTCTTAATTCCCAACAAAAAAGTAATTACAAATGAAAACGTATTCTACACGTAGAATATGTAGAAAATTGTTGATGTAAATTACGTAGTATTATACATGTAGAAAACTATGTAAAATACGTAATGTATTCTACTGACCCAACCCTGACCATGACTCTGAAAATGACTAACAATTATTGTAAAATACAATTTCTACATTATCCCTGATTAGCAGTAAACTGGCCATTGTAAAACTGGACCAAAAGGCCTCTACACACGATCATTGATGACTTAGTACATAAACGTGCATAGAACCCTCGTACATCGTACAAGAAAAAAAAGGTAAACTTTGTGATATAATTTACTGCCTATTGATAGCGCAACACTAGCCACAGCAAATTATTATGCTTGATACAGACATGAACTTTTGAAGGCTAGAAATACTCTCTACATCGATTATTTTCGGGTGGTTCGTAGAAAACTTTTTTTTCAATTTCAAAGAGGACTAGTGAAAAAAGTTACTTTTTGGTTCAAATAATCACCTCAATTTTTTCAGTATTTAAAAAAAATATGTAAGGGTCCGCCTCCTCCCCAAAAAAAATTTTTCCAGTTAATTTTTTTTATTGAGGCTAGTGTGGAAAATATTTTTTACACATCCTAACCCACAAATTTTTTCAGAATTTTAAAAAAATATTTAGGGGTTCCGCCTCCTCCTCCCTCAAAACATTTTTTTACTGTTTATTTTTCTTTATTGCAGCTAATGTGGAAAACATTCCTTATGCATCCTAAAGTAGCGACAGTTTTTTTCAGAATTTAAAAAAAATAGCTAGCCGGGTTCCGCTAACTAACATAAACTTTTTATTAAATAGGTAAGTAATTTATCCTAGTAAACATTTCATGTAGAGTGGTGTCTTTCTTATCACTTACAATCAGTGTGAATGTTATAATGTAAGCACACTCTATACTAGAGTAATTCAGAATACAAGTGTCGACATTTAAGCGTCTGCATATGTGCGGACCATTTTCACAAAGACCACAGGACCATTTTCACAAAGATAGTGAAGCTTCCTCAATGGTTGAACAAATAAAATGTAAATACTGCTACATATAAAACATAAGAATTTGCCAACAATATGCAAATATAGCAATAAACAGATAATAAATGGGTTATGAAAACAATCTGCCTGCAATTATTTAATAGTTATATTACCTTGCTGTCTTAACTCGCAAAGTTCCTCTGGTGAGTAGTGTGTATATTTACAATTGCCTTCAAACTGGCAAATTCCATATTGTGAAAATCTTCTACATGGTATTTTTAATAATTCCTCTCTCAGAATGGTCTCTGGATCTAAACAAACAATAAATAGGTAAGTAAATAAATTACTGTCTTGTACAGAAAACATTAAGTATATACCTCGGCA
Organism: Rhagium mordax; assembly: GCA_963680705.1. Classification (NCBI taxonomy): domain Eukaryota; kingdom Metazoa; phylum Arthropoda; class Insecta; order Coleoptera; family Cerambycidae; genus Rhagium; species Rhagium mordax. The sequence goes on along the minus strand of OY796656.1, from coordinate 99,911,917 downwards.
ATATTCATAGTGTAAATTTCGTAATTTAATGTGATGAGCACTTTGTAAATGTTTTTTTCTAGCTTCTATATCATCAATAAACGTTTTATCACAATAATCACAATAATATCTGCGTCCCATTTCAAGATATAAGATATATAAAAATACAGAAGTTATAATTTAATATTTTAAGTTGTTACTGTAGGTTATGTGAGGTTATGTCCACTTTTGCTCTTTTATGAAAAATAACAGTTTATTTGTCTTCTAAATATTTACTGTTGTCGACACTGCTATTTCCACCCCTCCATCTATGAAGTAGTAGCGTAAATTGAAATTAATTCATTTTTCTTGCTTCTGCAACATACAATACAAAGAAGGATGGCAGATGCACTCCTAACAGGATAAAAAGAAATAAACGGCTGACAGGACGTTATTTATTAAAAGCCTGGTTTTAATTTTTCTGTTTACATTTTAGTCGTGTTGGGAATGCGTGTGAGGTGCGTGAGTGTTTGTTTAGAAGTTTCAAAACTTTTTCACGTTAGTTTTCTTTAGTTTTAACTAAAAATGCAGATGTGCTGAACTAAATCATGTTGGTTTTTATATGTTTTTTGTTTGAATGTTCATCTGGTTTCTTTTAATTACAAATACGTAGGTATGTAAATATTTTTTATATTTGTTCTTAATTTAACAAACGTAGCCAGTGTTAACTGATTTAATTTTTTGCATTAATAACTTTGGTGAGTGTTGGTTTTATTAGTTCCATGGACCATGAATTTTGTAGATATACAGGCATTAAAAATATAGAGGTACTCGAACCTCGAACTTAAACTAAACTTTATTTTGTGTAGCTACTTTTTAGTTTTAGTTTTAAATAGGTACTATTATGTATAACTAACTCTACTCTTATACCTAGTATAAATATCTAATATATGTATTAGGTATATTATATTAAAGAACTAAATTAGTACCTACTGCACTTTCTTACATTTTTTCTGAATATATGGTACGAAGAACCTATTGTCGCAATTTATAATACCTATATACACATACACTGAATACTGGATTGTTTTTCTATAATTTAATACCTACTTAAAAAAATTATTCAAATTTATAAATACAAATTAAAATTAATTTAACAATACCTAAATATTCGAGACATACCTAATATTATTAAAAAGAACAGCATTAGGTAGGTACCTACTTACGACGTACATACGTGCTGCTTTTTGCTAACCTTTTTATAAACTCAGTTGATATATTATATGCTTACGAAACATTTTCACATACTGGCACATGGCACATTATACTTTAATTTAACTTTGCATTTGTAATTAATTATTCAAAGTATTAAAAGTATTCATCCTTCGTTACACCAACAACCAATATATACGGGTGTTCCAAAACAACATGTAGATATTTTAAGGGGTGGTTGCTGATGCGATTTTATGAAGAAAACTTCATATGAACATGTGGCCTAAAATGTATAGTGTTCAGTGTACAGGATGTTAAAAGTTGAACTGATGGTTGATGGTTTTCTTTAATATTTTTAAAACGTTTAAGATACATAAATAAAATTGTTTACATGTATAAATATGTAGATATTAAACTTTTTATGTCTCACAATGTAAAATTAAATACTGCAATATATTTTTGCGGCACTCGCAGATGCACCGTTTTTGAGTAAAATAATTTTTTAACATATGCATTGTAAGAAAAATATATGGCATGTAGACCACACTGCCCTTCGTTTTAATCGGCTTGTAATAATTCTTGGTCATTAACTTTAATTTTAATTGTATTGTAAGACATAAAAAGTTTACTTAGTGCATACTGCATAGTAAAATTTCATTTACTATCTTTGAACGTTTCAAAAATATAAAAGAAAACATTGTACAGGGTGTCCCAAATTGCTTGATTTTGGCTGGTTTTCCTATTTCCAGACCAGGTAGAGGAAAACTGACATATGAGTCTAGAGCTCGATTTTTGTGAAACGCCGATTGGTGAAAACCACATTTCGATATCTGTAACCGTTTCCGAGATATCGGCAAAAGTTGACATTTTACAGATTCCGAAAAACTTTTTTTAACGTTAAAAAAATTTTATTTTTAAAGAGAAATATGTTATATTGGCAGCAAGGATGACTAGACATATCTTGGCATATATATTTTTGGAAAGCTTTTTTTTTTTCCCATTTTCTAAAGTCAAAGCCAAAACTATGGTTTCCATTTGAAATAACAAAGTTAGCTTTGATATCAAACAATCGAAAAGCGATATATTTTTTTTTGACAAATGCATCTTATTCTACGTCAAAAAGTTTTTACCGTTTGAAAGAATATCCAAAAATAAAAAAGTTGACAATTTTTCGGAATCTGTAAAATGTCAATTTTTGCCGATATCTTGAAAACGGTTAGAGATATCGAAATGTGGTTTTCACCAATCGGCGTTTCACAAAAATCGAGCTCTAGACTCATATGTCAGTTTTTCTCTATCTGGTCTGGAAATAGGAAAACCAGCCAAAATCAAGCAATTTGGGACACCCTGTACATTGAAAACTACAGGCATTTTAGGCCACTTGTTCATATGAAGATTTCTTCATAAAATCATCTCAGCAACCACCTCTTAAAAAATGTATATGTTATTTTGGAACCACTTGTATACCCACCAAAAATAAATAAACCTCGAAGTAAAAACATAAAAGAAAAATAATCGTTGGTAGGTATTATAAAATATTAAATATTATTCATAAAAAAGGATATTGTATGTACTACTTCCTTGTGTACTTCGGACTTCCTTGCATTTAAGTATTCAAATTTTTAACAGATAGTGAGTGCATCGTTCAAGTCGAGCAAGTAAATCAGAGAGTTATTTTTGTATTACCAATCAATAAATAGATAAAGATTTTGGTATACTTACTTAGCATAGAATAATACCGAGAATAATACAGATGGAAATTTTCCCTTTTCTCTTATTGGAATTTTTTACCAAATCTGTCTGCGCCAGAGATAGGCTAGCGAGAAATCTCGCAAAAGTTTTGTTGGACAGTGCTGTCACACGTGTAAACATCGTTGCGAACGTTCTAAAAAATTGACTCGAAAGTTGAAGATTTCTCGCTAGTCGTTCTCCAGCTTAAAGTTCAGTAAATGTACCTAATCTAATAGGATATTTAGATTACTGGTAAATAATTCCACAACTATATAATATGATTTTACATCAATGAAACAGATATAGTACAGGGTGTCTCAGATTTTATTCGGGAAAATTTAATACACGGTCCATGGACAAAATTGTCGAATATTTTAAACTTTCCCAATTCTTTTGTATTTATAAATTTTAATGAAAGAACGGATTACACAAGAAAGAAATAGTTTGTTTCACACATTTTATATTTTAAGTAAAGAATATTAAGTTTTCGTTAGCAGAAAATGCTAAAAAAATTTACAACGACGATTTGAAACCATATTCAAGTAATAGTGACGAGAATAGTGATAACAAAAAATTAAAATATACGATAATTTTGTCCATGAGTGTAGATAGATCTCGCAAAAATAAGAAGAAAAGTTCATATGATGTATGTCATGTATGTATTAAAGCTTCGTTTTCGAGATACAGAGAGTGTTCAATTAATTAAAAAAAAGCTCAAGTATCTCTTCAAATATCTTTAAAACTACTTGACCGTTTTGATAAAACTTGGCACGTTTATAGCAATAAATGAGGAGCTTAATTTGATGTATTAGATTTAATTTAACTATTCCAGGAGGGGCGCTGGGCATCCTAACTAAATATTTTAGAACAAAATTTGAGCACGTCACTGCTTTTTTATAAATTTGATATTATATTTAAATTGAGTAATTGAAAATACAACTTTTTTGTCTTTTGAACTTTTTGTCTATCTTGCTTACTCCAGAGAAAAAAATAAAATTTGTTTTTCCACCCGTTCCTGGAAAAACTCGTGGAAAAATAAATAAAAAATTCAAGAGACAAATAAATTGTAGGTATTTTGAATTACTCAATCTATACATCAAATTAAGCTCCTTAATGTTACTAAAAACGTGAAGTTTTATCAAACTCAGCCAAATATTTGAAAAAATAAGTTTTTATTTTTGTTAACTTTATAACACCTCTCAAAAACGAAACTAAAACATACAAGTTCATAAGAACTTTTCAATTTATTTTTGCGAGATCTATCGCCTAAATTTTCCCGAGTAAAACCTGAGACACCCTGTATAGGTAGTGTTTTTACCTCGGTTTTTACATAACACAAATGAAAATATTGATGTTTCACTGGCGTTTCTAAAAATTATTTGTTTTGTATTCCAAACGAGATTCCAAAGTTTTCTAAGAACTTTGAACAGATAACTGCACTGATGTAAATGATGTACAGCCTTCAAAGAATCAATTTTATTATTACAGTGTGATAATCACTATGGGGATGAATCATCCAAACCCTTTAATATTAAGGTGAATACTGAATAATACAAATTATAACGGCAAAATATGGAGATATGTCATCTTGCTATCTTGCTGGAAACACAGGCTTGCATGAGGATTATCCTCGGGATTATCCGAAGATATTCCACTGGAAAATATGACCGTTAACGCAGGTATCAAATCAAAAAATCAAAAACTTGTACGTTCACCTGTAAGATTTTGTCCAAAAAAGTACATATACTCCAATTTTTTGAGAATGTGCTATGTGGATTCTGATTTAAAAAAAAATTAACTACAGCAAAAAAAGCCTAATTTACTCAACGTACCTATGTGTCAAATTAATACTGAAAACAATCGATCGGTAGACAAAAGTGATTAATTTGATGCACATGTATTACATTATCTTTCATCCCACCTTATTTATTTGTTCAATGTAAATATATGTAGGTGAATAATGTGAATAATACCTAGAGATAGATACACCAGTTACACGCAATTTATATTTTTATACCTACGTTTTGGTCAGGTATAGAAAAGGGGTCGTTAACTGTAGAAAATTAAAAACCTATTTGGTCTAGTGGCGTATGAACTTCCTATTATTATTTATTTGAGTTTTTTTGTTTTAAACGAGTTTTAAATTATGTATTATGCAGGATACTGGATGTCACGCTTAGTTGCAATTTTGATTTATATAATTCACAGTTCACAGTAACCTCTACCTTCCTTATTTTACCTTAAATTCCGTAAAATAATGTTTTTAAACTTTAATTATAAATATCTTTTAAATAATTGTTTGATAATAAAAATTATATTAGTTAATTAATTCAAAATGTATCATGTCCCACCACGAATTTCTCAGCGCTTTCGCTTATGTTTAGTAATCTTCGGATCTCCAATGTCTCTTTCTGAAAACAAAAAAAAAATCATGTAATATCTACAGCTTTATTTTCCTTTTCCTTTTAATATTCCGTGCTATTTACCTTTGAAATCTCGTTTGAAATATTTTATACTTTTGTATAGTCTGTACCGAGGTCTGTACCTTCACGTAAAGCTCCAGGTGGTTCGAAGTGGATTCATATAATAATGTTGGTTATCGTGGCATGGGTGCAATGCAACAAACAACGTCCTGTCCGGACAAACTCGCAAAACATGCAATATATTCTTCCCGTGTTACTCGAAGACGTGGTCTGCAATTTCATACACCTTCGATCATTAACTTTATGAAACGGCCATCTTTTTATTTTCTTTCATCAGTTCCATTAATTGCGAGAAGGTGAAATTTTTATTTTTTTTTCTATCCATAATTGATTTAAAATTTCAAATAGAAAATAAACTAATAACGCTCGGATAACGTACAGTCAACTGCATCTATGCGTATTATTAATACTCCCTTCAGCGGAATTGCATTACCAAAAGGAACATATTATAATCTACCGCACCTGTTAACTGGCAACAACCCCTAATGAAATAAATTGTTTTCATGATTTCTTGCCCGAGTTTAGTGAGTTTGACTTATATGTTCAATGTTCACCAATGATTTACCACAAGTGTTTTGGTACCAATGGTACCCGACCGAGTACCCGACCTTATATTAGATATACAGTAAACCACATAACAGTACAGTTACCAGTTACCTATTGATACAATTTTGCCAATTTAATCAAAGACTTTCCTCATTTAGCATGTTTTACGGCCCTCAATCGGTCAGTTTATATTTGTGGTGTATTTATATTTGTGGAATAGGAATACCATCACCAGTTTGATTGAAATTTACTATCTAATATTGGTGGTTTAAATGTAGGTACTTTTTTAAATTTTTTATACAGACATTCTGCCCATCCTGGCAATAAACAGAAATTGTAATTACACACAGAGGGTATATTTTAATGTCCTTAAAATTTTTAACGTCGTTGGTTTAACAAAGAAGGTAAATAATACGTTAATCTGCTCAGTGAACCAGAAAGCGAAACATTTCCTATTGTATTAACAAAGCAGTTTCTGACTATAACAGTTAGATTGGCTATTAAAAAACTGTTAATACTAATTTCTTTTTATACATGTGAAAGAAAAAATGTATTGTATTTGTAATTTTAAAGATTTTGACATAAACACCATAGGCGTACTTTCGGGTGGACATAAGGAAGTTTTGGGGGATTAGCAAACTTAATTTTTTTTTTACCAATTTTACCGTTAGTTTACCTAATTAAGTTGTAAATAGAAAGGTCCAAAGCTGAGTATTCGTACATTGATATAATTTAACCGCAGTATTAGTTATTATTTTTATTTTACTTCTCAAAGTACAAAATAAAATATAAAATGGATAAATCAGAACTAATACTATGTGATATTGTTTATGAATATAAAATAGTTTCTATAATGGAAGAAAGTAACCGACTCGGTAGCGCAGTGGGCTAGAGCATGGCTCTGGTCACACTGCCTATCGTGACTGGGTTCGAACCCCAACACCATTATATTTTGGTTTACACTTGGGTTTATATTATGACCTTTGGGTGGTACTTGGTACCTCACTCTAAAATCAATTTAACTCATTCAATGTTTATTTTTTTAAACAGTAGAAGCCCCAAAGAAATTTTATTATAATGGATGCCTATTTAATTTTATTTTTTATATGAAATCATATACAATTGCTATAGAAAATATTGACCTTATTTGACTTCGCTTTTGTTGCCCGACCTAGTTTACATGCATTTTAATTTTATGAAAATTTACTTTTTCAAGTCCGACCTTAATCTGCGAGTTAATCTATAATAAGTATAAAAACAGTGGAATTTCTCGAATACATTTAACCGGAGACGAAAGTCGAAAAACCAGTCGTTTTAAATATTGAGACAAGTACCTAAGCAATTATGCAAGAGTGTTCTTTATTAAAAAAAGTAAATACTAGCAAAAATAGAATATAATAGAATAGAATATTTACCAATTATTTGATGCATATTATATATATTTGGCACGTCTAGAATACAGTTAATTAACATTTAGTTATTTAAAATAAAATAAACTAGGTACGTTGATTAGTATTACAAATAATAGATAATGAAACATGAAACGTATCATCTTAAGAAGGCACATTTCAAAATTTTAGCATAAGTGATTTTCGTCTTATTTTGGTCGTAGAGTTTACCCCCGACGGCTGGAGAATTCTTTTTGGAACACCCTGCATATAAATACTGTAAAAATGTTTTATTTTATGGAAATTTCTTTACAACTAACTCACTAACTAATTCAAAGATAAATGTGAATAGCAATGGTAGGTTCAGATCAATTGTATCATTTAACTGCAGAATGGCAAAGGTACCACCATGTTAAATATGATTTAGTAAATTATTGATGGATATTAGAAATAATAGTGGCCCTAAAATTGAGCCTCGAGGAATACTCAAGTTGAAATTCTTTCTAGGATACCATCACACCACTTAGAATGCAGCCTACTCATATACCAATAGTTCCTAGTTTTTGGGAGAGTATATTCCTATCAAATCAAAGGCTCCTTGATAAGTTGAAAAAAAGCGACACAACATTTGCCATCGTCTAGCTCTTTAGAAATATGTAAATTCGAAAAAATAAGCGGATGTCATTGACCTTGTTGGTCTAAATCCGTGTTGGTAGTCGACAAGTAATTAATTTTTTTTTACAAGTACCATAAGACGGTCATAGGTAATTTTTTCTATTATTTTTGAAAATATACTTGTGTAAAATTCCACATCATCATTTTTACAACCTTTCTTAAAAAGTGGGATTATTGACCGAGTTATTGACGCTGTTTTAAGGAAGTCAGAAAATCGCCATTAGATATTGATATTATATTTATTTAAGTATAACCGAGTAAAACCATTCAAAGCTGAGGATTTTTTATTCTTAAGATAACTTATGAGTCTAGCTAGTTTTTTTTTCGCTCACAGGATAAAAAACATTGAGTTTGCACTAAGTATAATCAGATGTATACTATCAGGGGTCCATATATTTTTGACATCTAAGTAGCCTTTATATTTAGAAATATGAAAAAAGTGTAAAAACAAAAATTATAAAATTTTATTGTGAACTATTTATTTGTGAAGAGAAGTAAAACAAAATGGCGTCAGAAAGTAAAGAAAAGATACAACTTATGTTTTTTTTTTTAATGGAACATTTTTACATATTTGGAAAGATCTTTTTTCTCTGATTTCAAAAATATATAATATGTTGTCATTTGCTCTATCCGTTGTGGATTCTGGAAATATTATGCAAAACAGTAGGTACTATTTTCGGTACTATTATATCGTATCACCAAAATAATATATTTCCGAGTATATTATTTCACATTAAAATCTGCAATCTACCACTTTTGTTTTTACACTTTTCTCATATTCATATTAAATGTAGAAATATGTATTTATTTATAGATACATCTACGAGTGCCTATGCGATTAGATTATGCATAGGTACTATTTTTTAAAGAAAGTAAATACCAGCAAAAATAATAGACTCATAATAATATGCAGTTTAATTACGTGGCGAATTTGTTTTCTTTTATGCAATATTTATTAAAATATTTTAGTGATTCTTTGTTAAACAAATTTTGATTACGAAAAAATAGCAAATGACTAAAATTTTAGTATGATTTAACAATTATATTTACTAAAAATTAAATGGTGGGTTGAAGCTCCATGCAAGTGACGCAATCACAATCACTTTTCAACTCTGCAAAGCTTCAAGCCGATAAGGTAGCGCAATAGGTTACACATCGGGGTTGTGAGATATCTTCTGATTCGAATTTCAGCTAGGGCAAGTCGCGATGTCACAGGGATTGATTGCGATGTGTGTGTCCTGGTTGAGTGGTAGAATAGGTATGTTAAATTTCGGCGAGATATTAATGGAGAAAAACCCTCGGAAAAACCTAATTTATATATGGCAAGCGCTAAAGATTCTGGTACGGTACCGAAAATCGATCTAGCCAGTTGCCTATACATATTACATATATTTCATACTTACTTGTTCGATTGGTAAAAGATCTCATTGTTGTAGAAGGGACTTGCTTCAATATAGTATTGAATTTTAGGCAAAGTGCGTGGTATTGGCGTGATGACCATGTGGCAGGTGATAAAAACAAATGCAATTAGCCACCTCTGAAGTGGAATGGCGGTGGTGTGATAGTTTGCAAGAGTTTCAGTTTGTTTTGGTATTCCGAAATGTATTTGAGAGTGTTATTCTTATACAATAGTATGCTTTAGATTCGTATTACCACATGCAATTAATTTTGTTGTTGATTTTATGAATATAAAATTATAGGTAGTTTTTAATTTCTTATCTAATAGAAAATATTGTCTTTGAAGTGTGATCTCTGCGCATTGGAGAACAACAAATTCGTGCCCTTGGCTTGGGTATAATATGACGATTCGCAACTCTAAAACATCAACGATATTTTATTTTAATGTTTTAGGTTAAAGGTTAAAGTATTGTATTATAAAAATCCCAATTGCTAATAAAACGAATTAATCTGGATTATACTGGATCTATGAACATTGCTCGGTAACTAAAACATATAAGATAAATGTAATTCTAATTATTTTGTCAGAAAAACATTTCAGCCTTTCCGCTGAAAGATAATGAAATGAATAACCAAAATATCAATTGGATTATCCCAACAGGGACTCAGAGACGAGCTCAGAAGGCATTAATAAAAGTTTTAGTATTTAAATTCCAAAACTTCGCCACTTTTAAATAAGAAATAAAAAAAATTTGCATCTGCTAATTCGAATTGTAATAATACATCTGCTTCTTCATCCTACAGCTGCTGACATCTTTTTACATGTTAATTTTTTGTAACCTGTGTTAATATAATATACGCTGGTAAAATTCAATACTACTTCATCTTTATGAACTGAATCACTTTCGTTGGAATGCATAAAGAACGTTTACCTCATTATACCTTAAAGAATGCAGCTTGCAGCTGATCCAACAGGTTGTTAGTCATGCCATCTTCTCCACTAAATTTACAGACATTAAAGCAGTAAGCCAAGCCAGCCGTAAAGCGGGTAAATGGTGAATCGAACAGAGATGAAATTTAAATATTTATTATGACGGTGAATCATGTTTCTAGAAGCGTATCCACAGTGTGATTTATACACCTAGACAAAAAGTAATTGATTTCTTAAAGTTGTATTTTATAATTTATATCCACAAGATATATAAGTTAACAAGTTTACATTTATAATAGCATTTTATAAAATTGTCCTAGTAAAGTGATATCACATTGCAATAAATTTCATTTGATTCTGACATAAGTAGCTATAGCTTTCTGAACGTAAAATAAATTTTTTCGCATTTTGACTAATAATATGCTATTTTACTAAATTCAAAATCGTTTAATAAAGTGGCACTTTGCCACATAGAAATGTCACTTTACTATATAGAAATGTCACTGTTAATAAAAAACAGTTTGACAGAATATTGTTTATTTAAATATTATCGAGCGGCATTTAAAATATCTTCAGAACAATTTTCTAAATTGTTTTCAGTAGCAAGACACATTTTTATAATTAATATATAACTTAAAATCGGGGCAGCGAGCGGAGGACTGACTTCACTCACTTCATAGCGATATTAGGAGTAAAGCAACATTTACCGCGTGTAGTACATGGATGGGGACTATCCACGGAAAGACGCGGTCTCGCTTCCCTACTTCTAGCGGCTTGTATATCAGCTATATCGCAGAAGCAATACAACTGTAGGCGAGAGGTGTATTGAGGATATACCATCCTTCGGAGGGGATGTAAAGCAGTCGGTCCCTTGTCTATTAAATGTTAGGCAAGTAAAAAATCCCTACTCTTAGTGAGATAAGAGGTTCGGCAAAATTTCCAGGTTGGGGGTTGCTCGTCTCCTGGCGTCGGTGATTGGCCTCCGTAGCGGAAATAGGCCGACGTTAAATAAGTGATTTAAAAAAAAAAAATAAAAAATAACTTAAAATCAATTCGACTCACAAAAATGAAACTTCATTGTTGTTACGTAAATAAACAAAGCCGTGTCAGGTTACTACACAAGTACCTACCATGATGTTTTTAAAATTTCAAACTTTGTAATGTTTTTATGTCTATCACAATTTGCTTATAATTATCTACTAACACAAAATGCGAAAAAATAGTATAAACAAATCTCGTAAGAAAAATAGTTTTACTAAACTCATATAGTTTTGAGTTACTCGCTCGCTGCGCTCGCTCGTACCCAAACACTATATTCGTTTAGTAAAACTTTGCTTTTCTAAACTTGTTGTTTAATGTACTATTTTTATATTAAAATAAGTAACGTAAAAGTATAAACAATAGTACCTATTTAAACTACTGGAAAATTGACTGCATATTTGGATTTTTTCTTCAAATTTTGATCACTCTACAGGGAGGAATGTTATGGAGTTACGGCTTTCGGCATTTTGTTGCAAATTTTATTGACAATAAGCGGTTTTGTCTGTTGGAATGAGCATTTGCAATAAATATTGTATACAGCGCCTAATGCAAGACACGTCCAAAAATGGAAAATTTCAGTGACACCGAGAATTTACAATAGCGGTTTTAAATTTGATTGGTATGACTGATGGTCGAGATGGTAGAGTACCTGACTCTCACCCAAAAGTCCCGGGTTCGAATCCCGGTCGTGGCAATGGAAAATAGAGAGATTTTTCCATTATACACGGATATTGGATGTGTGTCCCTTGTCTTTAAATGTGAGCCCCCCCCCATACAAGGCTCCTAGAGCCTTCTGGGATAAAGGGGGTCGTAATTACATGTGGTGTATTTATTTATTATTTATGTGCTGCTGATGCTGACGTAATTTCCGTTTTACACCAGGGGCGGACTGGAATCAGAATTATGTTTCGGCATCTTCATGACAACCGGCCCACTTTCCAGCTGTAGGTACTGCGTAAAATGAACACCGCCTTCAGGACCAGACCGGCCCATTTTTAGCATTTTAGCACCAGCCCATCAGGCAGATATCCTTTATAGCCAGTCCGCCACTGCCAACTCGACTCTCATTTCTTTAACCAAGTTGGCATCATCTGAAAATGATTAAAACTGAACCCAGTTTTAATACTCTCCAGATAATGTAAACTTTATTGTTGACACGTACGTCTTGTTAATTGGCCCAAACAAATTTACATTCTTACTCAAGGCACAAAGATTTTTGTTTGACGGGGAATATAGACACAAGTAACGGTCTGACATTTTGTTTTACATGTACAGACTAGACTTTACCTTTGGAATGATTTGAAAAAAACTTTTTCTTGACGATTTTTCCCTAATTTTCAAATCTTATCTACAGAGTGACCCATTTGAATGCGGGACACCTCTGTAAAGTGGCTATTTTTGGTCCGATTTTGAACAACTTTTTTTAGATTGTTGCTCATGGAAAACTGCATTTTGTGGCAAATCGATAGATTTCTATCACACAAATCAAGGCCTACTTTGCAGTTTTTTTGGGGCGAAAATTCAAGAAATCGTATTAGCGATTTTTTACATGCAAACTAAGTACGCCACTGTATTCAGCGTCACCTAAAATGGGTACGTACCAAATTTCATCCAAAAGTACCGCATGTTAAAAATTGATATTATTACTTTTAAAAATTAATTTATACCTGGGAATATTCAAATAATCTTCTCAATAAAATAATTTGTTTTTGAGTTGTTTTTATTCACTTATTTTATGAGTTACTTGATGCTCAGAATGCAGTTCCGGGTATAAATTAATATTTAAAAGTAATAATATCAATTTTTCTTCTCTTCATTCTCGCCCAATTCAACCACAAATGTTAGGATTTGGATTGTCTGTCACACATGCTTGTATTCGTTTTTTCGAATGTTTCGGAATGATGGAAAGACTGCAAGACCATTTTTTGCCGATCCTAAATTGTCGACTGAAATGACGACTAGCATGCTGTAAAATACTTGTTACGTTTTTTTAATTGTAGGCATCGATGAAGATCTAATTAAGAGATTTTCCGTGCTTTTGAAGACAATCAATAGCAGCCACGAAATAAACACAGAGAAATTTGAAAATTATTGTGTGGAAACAGCCCAAAAATATTACTTCATGGAGCAGTAGTTATAGAAAATGCAGTATTGCCGATTGGAGAATTATACAAAGAGACACAAGAAGCCAAAAATAAAATTTTGAGGCGATACAGGGAACTCCACACCAGGAAAATGAGTGCCGTGAAGGAAAATCAAGATCTTTTTCACGGATTAATTTTGAGTTCAGATCCTCACTTAAGTTCTTTTGTTCACGGCCAACAAAAACAGAAGATCCCTGATGTTGATGTCCTCCAATTGATCAATATTTCCGAAGAAGGCATGAATCATTCTGATGAAGACGATCTTGAAGAAGATGATTTGTAATAGCTATTAACATATCTAGGAATGTTATGACTATCATAACTGCCGCAGATGTCGGTTTGAAATCCGAGCTCGTAGAGCGAGGATTTTAAGACATCTAAGGCTGTTATGATTCATAACATCCGTGATATGTTCAATAGTTTATCGGTTTCAGAAAATAAAGACATTATTAATTGATATTACCTTTTGATATTCTCTTATTAATAACGTTTTCATTTCTTTAGTTGGTCAAGTCTGTATGGGTTGATTTGTCGCCATGGTTACAGTTATATTTTGTTTTTATTTGTTACCTTTTTTCATATTACATAAATGTTTACATTTTTAATGTCACAACGGCTACATAAAAATGGACCTTGGATTGCCTGAAAATGAAAATACATTTCAGTTGGATTTCAGTATTTATAATTATAGTTTGGAGTTTTCTGTCTGTTTGTATTAATAAATAGCCCTATATTATAGTTTCATTATTTATTATTTCATCTGTTGACAGTTATTGACAGATCTGTATTTGTAATATTATTACCGTACAAGTTTTAAATATAACTGTACAATTTTAGTTATGACTTGTTTACCAGCCTACTTTTGCATATGTAAACAAAGGATTAATATCCTGAAACCGATAAAAGCATTTTACATAATATTGCGTATGAGTAGGTATTATTATTTCATTTTATACAATCTCAGTATTTTAATAGTTGATTTGTTTTTATTGCTTAATGTTTTTATGTAATAAAGTTTCAAAATTGTGAAATTGTTTTTCATTTCTATATAATATTATATTAAAACATTTAAACCCCTTCAAATAATTTGTAAGTTTCAAAATCGCAAAAAAAATTACTAATATTTTAGTATATTATTTTATTATATTATTGTATTAATATTATTATTATCAATACATTGGTGATATCCAGAAATACTTTAATGCCTGCTAAAACTGCTTTGGAATATGTGTGTGATAAAGTAAAACAAAATGGTTCACTGCCAAATAAGAAATTAGTAAAATAGAAAATCGATCGATTAAATCGATTAAAATTGAATCCTTACCACCCTATGACGGTGCAGCAGTTGCAACTTCAAGATTGCGAGGCAAGATTAGAATTTTGCACTATTATCTTGAGAAGCCAGGAATTTTCAATTGAAAATATACTCATTAATGAGCCTGAGAAAATCTAATGGAAGTTATTGGAATAAAAAAACAACGGAGAGTTTGTACATCAGATGTGGTGTTGTATTGTGAATGACCAAATTATCGAGCCAATGTTTTAAGGCATGCTGATACCGGGCGCCTGGCCAAAACTCCGGACTTGAATTCAATAATTCTTCTATTTGTATTTAAGTATTCAAATTTCTTTAATAAAATTTGTTTATGTTGTTTATCAAAGCTGTGCGACACCTTATTTGTAAAAATATGGAAAAATCATCAAGAAATAGGTTTTCTTTATTTAAATTATCCTAAAGGTAAATTCTACAAAGAGACAGTGGTAGTAATCTTTCCTTGAACACCATAATACGCATACAAAAAATTACCGGATCTTAATCATTAAATATTTTTTGGTGTACGTTCCACACTTCTTGGAGGGGGCTAAATTATCTATTATTCTTTCTTGTTAAGAAATTTGGATAATCCTAATCGACGAACTCGAATAAATCATATAAAATTTTCTCTAATCGCTTGATTTACTCTTATCACTTCAATCTCTCCAAAACATAATTAAATATATTTTCTAAGAAACGTGTAACAAAAATGAACCATACAACATGACGTCAAGTTTGAACTAAAGGGCCCTCGATATCTATGCTCGATCCGTCTATTTGCGATATTCTTTTGTGGCACACTCATGTTATTAATTTAGTTAAACTAGCCACAAAAAGCTCGTTTTCACTTTTCCTTTATTAGTACCAAGCTAATTGTTATGTTAGATATTTCTTTCACAGCACCACTGCACAAATACGATCTATCCTGAAAATATATGTAATAAGAAACCTGCAGGATCACGGTAGGTATATTAGAAATGTTTATAATAGTAGAGCACTCGCCACTAACCACAGTGGCAGTATTCCATAAATGTAAGTCGGAAATAGACAATTTACAATAATATACCTAGTTGGGTATCTTATTCGAAGCATTTCTACGAAGACGTCATGCTATTCTATTATGTTCCGAATACTAAGTGTTCTTCAAGTGATCATAAACTACGACATCATCCCACATTCAACAATTACATTTTACAAAGCAACTTAACGATGAACTAGTTTAGGCCTTTAGGTCGTTAACCGGATTAAAGTAATTTAACTGAAAATGCAGGCGGTCAGGGGTCAAATGCGTAATGGATTAAGTGGCAACGAATAGTTCTCGTATAAGGGCGTCTTATTTTGGACTTGATTATGCGTATTTTTAGTGATTTTTAAGAACCAAACTACTTGGAATAGAAAAAAATCAACGCACTTTTTTGTGAAAGACAATTTTTTTTTTATTTTCATTTGTTATTTTATTTCCTAAAACGAATGTAAATTTAATAGCTATTTGTATCTCACTAGGGAGGAAAGTGCCACTTTTCCTCCCGTGGGTGAAGTTCACCCACGGGAGGAAAGTGATCACCAAGGGAGGAAAAAGCACTTTGATCCCGTGTAATACATATGATTTTTTCTCCTGTATAATTAACTTATATATGTAAATAGATCAATTATTTGATTTTATTGAAACTATTTATTGAGTAAAGAAATAAAAACAAATCCTTAAATATATCTTAAATACATTATTTTTAGATGTTAGAATTATTGGTTATATTTATATTCAATGTGCAATACACTTTCCTCCCTCATATGGGGGAAGAAAATACTTTTCTCCCTAGGGAGGAAAAGTGGCATTTTTCTCCCTCATATGAGGGAGGAAAGTGTGTACTTTCCATTATGGTAGGAGGAAAAAAATTTAATTCTATGTTTCACAAAATTGGGAATCATTCTATCTTTTCAGTTTTGTTTTTGCTGAGGTGAAAGCTTAAAAAAAAATCGGCCTTAAGCAATACAATGTTATGTCGATGGAACGAGCTGTACCAGCAATTCACAGTAAAATTATTTTGATACCAATTATTATCAGACGCAATAAACATATTTTTACTCGTATTTTTATCTACGTATAGAATTTATGAGAGAGCCTTAGACGAAAAAGATGCAAATATAGTCGAATGCTTATGTTTGCACTTTCGTCAAAAGTAAATCTCTAACAGTGATTTTAAAGGCGCATTTTCAAGATTCAATTTTAGTTGATCAACTTTCGTGGATCAACTGAAATCAGTCAAGTTTCATTCGCACGTTTCAAGCGTAAATTTGAATCATAATGGTCAGATAAAATGGTATGCAGTATTCGTGTGGGTGGAAAAATTATTTCTTGTTTATCGATTGAAAAATTGAGAAAAAACATCTTGGGATGGAGACAGCGTAAAAAACGTTGTTTTGGATACCTACGGAATTTGATTTTAAGGAGAACAAAATTTGTTTTGGAGGGTGTAGAAGGATTTAGAAATCGCCAGAGAATGTTGAAACAAAAGTTTGAAGAACTATTATCGAAAATTGCAGCAGAATCAGATGATCAAATCTACTGACAAATGATCAACTCGTCTGAAAAACAATGCTGACATCACTTGAACGATAAAGTCTGAATTAATCAATCTTTTGTGGAATCAACTTAAGCTTACTGATAAAAGTTGAAACATCACAGCAATTTTCATTCGATTTTGGTTGATCCACTAAAGTTGATCAAATAAAATCGAATCGTGAGAACGCGCTTTAAGAGACTAGCTTTTGCCCCTTCTGTCTACTAACGGATGCTATGCTCTTTTCGTTTCATATACACTCGAGTTAAAAATAATAATGGTAATACTGTTGTAATCACACCTGCACCCTAGTGTATAATAATGGCTGTGTGTTAATTATCATCATTGCCTATTCACACCTCCGTGGTTTTCCTATTTAGGAACATATGACTCCTACAACCATTCTTTTCCTTATTAAAAAATCTAGACTCACTCACTGTACATTCTTAAAATATTAGAATTATTTTACAAAAAGATTTTTAAGGCGTATAGAGTAATATGGACTAAAACCAACTTAGTAGATTCACAAGTTATAAATGAAAGATATGATTTCATTTATATCATATTTATTCATCTTTCCATAAACAGTTGAGCCATATACATACCGACCAAAAGTAGAAAAATCAAAGATGCCACTCAGCAGTCATTATCAATTAAGTATTTTGTCATTGCATATCGATGCAAGCAATAGTGTTTGTAACTAAATAAATATTTAAAGCCAAGGTCGGAAGATGTTGCCCACATTCGTGCCACCAGAACATTTATAGTGTTTCTGATAATTCAACGTTTCCTGTCAAAAATGACATATGTCAGCGTTAGTGCCAAAGTGCCATTCCAGAAGTTTTCTATCAAAAGATTTCTTCCACACTTTTTCTGAATCTAAATTTCATGATCTGCAAAGACGTCGACAATGGCGCTCATCCGTCATCCAATTTAAAAATTAAAAATGTTTCGTTAAAATTGAAATAAGGAAGAAATCCATGCATTCCAAAAATATCTTACAGTCATCTCAATCGTAACACACAGATTAAACTATCTCGTAACGAGATAAAAAAAAAAAGGACACATAAAAATAATTTGCCTGGGGCACCAAACATTCTGAAGCTGGACCTGAATAATATTGAGAAGGAAAATACCAATCGTGTAGGCACTGATACGTTTATAACTGGCAAAACAAACAAATGCAGCTATGCTCATATTAAACATTATTAAATGACGTCAGTGTTTAACTGGAGATGACAGAAGCCTGTAAAATCTGCCTGAGATACCAATATAACGCAGGATACACAATCGTCGACTATGATGGCCTCCTACATTGCATCATCGAGCAAAAAATTTTTACTCAATTATTGCATGCAAATAGTAATGTTAATTATTTGAGAGAATAATAATTTAAATCGGATGTACCATTAAAAAACTTAATTACATAAGAAACGTTTCATGTTTTGGACGATATTTTTTACATACATATAATTAGGTCACGATCAAAAGTTTTATCAATTATAACAACCTCCAATGAACGTTTCAATTAGAAATAGTTTTTTATGTTTGTTGATAAATATGTAATAAAATAGAATTTAAATATCTTTCCTTAAAGTATTCCCGTTTACCACCGAAATATAATATATTTTAAGGAAAGAGGAAATTGGTGTGTCAATAGGAACATAGTACTTTCATTGAGGGGCTGAACCAAGAGCCACAAAGTTTAGAGGTAGTCGTAGTCGTCTCATTATCTTTTTAATAGAATCTGAAACAGTGCTTGCGATGTAAGCACGTTAACGATGCGTTCCTTTACGGCAAATAGTGTTTACGCGAATAATGATTAATTTACGCAATGGGGTCAGTAATTGACGGAAATAAACCAAATGACTTTAAATAAAAAATTTAAAAAAAATTATTTGGTAAATTCCATCCTATCACCAAACCAAACTGATATTGTTTAATTGCATTACTATTTGACCTTTTGTGTAAGCTCATACATACCACTTTTTTTATTTAAGTTATTCTTTTCAATGTAAACCATAGCAGTGGCGTAGGCAAAACCTATGTCAATACGTTAATGAATATTTAATAATGCACTACCATGTCTGAAGATACATTAACTCATGATCCTTAAAGTCGCATATATGTAGATATTTTTTAATATTTGGGTAGGATAAAGAAATGTTAATCTTTTGCTTAAAAATTACATCATTATATTGTTTTGTTTTTTGTTATTCTGGGAGAGTTTTAAGAAAAACTCGAACCTCCATAACCTTTCCTCCTTGGAAACGTCGCTGAGATAATGTAATATAGAATTCTTATTAATATCTTTAGTAGCCTTGAAATTAAATAAATACAACCAGCGATAATACCTAGTTAATATCCGTAATATCATTTATATAGTACCTGCTTTTAATGTTTTTGTTATGCCTATTTTAATTATAATTTTGCTATTTAAATTTTATGCATTTTGCTTGTCTGTGCTTTAAGCGGAAAAAAGTGCACGTGTATCGTTAAAACTTTTGCAACTGTCTAAAAATAAATAATTTTTATGAACGAAACTAGTAGTAGGTGTTCAGTACCTTAGCAGATTGCAATAAAAGTCATTTGGCGCGTTTCCATCTCTCGTTCCCTATTTAAAATCATATCTTTTTTGACTTTTGGAATTGTTTTATGAAACTGTGTATACAACCAAAATTTTTTAGAGATATCTAATAACTCGTTTTTAATGTTCTGAAAATATAAATCAGAATAATTTTAGTAAGCCGAGAAGTAACTTATGGTAAATTAGCTGTTTATAATAATAATTATTTATACATAAATTAGGTATATACAGTGAGCAGCAAATGTAATAAAAATTAATTATTTATATATATTATGACGCCGCGCCGCATAGTGATGCCTTTTGTAAGAATAGGCATCAAACATCTATCACCACTTCAATTTTTGATGAAAATTAGCAAAATTTGGTACACTAAAGGATTTGGATACAATGAATTTAGCTTTGCTGCCTCAATTTTGTTAATCAAAATGACAGCCTCAAAATTTCAGTCAGAATAAGGACAAAAGGTGAATATTTCAATAAAATCATTATTTTTAGAAATCCAGTAAAAATGATGTAAAATTTGTATTAAAATGTTGTGTTTGGATGTATACAATTCATATATAAGTAATTTTAGTACAGATATTTTCTAAATTTAAAATAGCAAATCCAATATGGTGCCCAAGGTTTCCAAAGGATCAAAAATCAGTCTGAGAACTATTTTTTGTGCCATTGCCTTAATTGCCTTTTTTACTTTCTAAGTATTTAAAAAAAATTTAAGGCAATAGCACAAAAAATAGTTCTCAGAGTGATTTTTGATCCTTTGGTCACATTGGGCACCATATTGGATTTGATATTTTAAATTTAGAAAATGGTAGCGAGACATTTTTGTCACTCCACTTTTTCCGAGTCGTTTAATTCACTCCGTTTTTTCCATAGGCCACTTTTCCCATTGATTCTTTTTCCCAGTGAGCTTTTTTCCATAGGCCACTTTTCCCATTGCTTCTTTTTCCCATTGCTTCTTTTTCCCACTAACCTTTTTTCCACTAAAATTTCCCACAAAAATTTTCAATAAAAAAAATTTATTCGTAAATATATTAAGATATTTCAGATTTTACAAACTATCAAGAACATTCAATTAAAAAAAAAATTATTCGTAAATATATTAAGATATTTCCGAGGATATTTCAGATCTTACATACTATCAAAAACATTCTGTCTCCAAAATCGTGAATTAAAACAAGATGCTGTTGCCCACGTTGTGAAGATACTCTGCAATCCTGCCTCCTTTTTTTTTCTTCCTATGAGCGTACAATATGAACTTCTGCTTCGACCATTTTACTTCGTTGAATTATACGTTTGACAGAAAACAAATGTCAATAAATTGTAAATAATTAAAAAAATAGTGGAAAAATAAACTATGGGAAAAAATTACCTATGGAATAAGAACTATGGGAAAAAATGGCCAATGGAAAAAATGGAGTGACAAAAGTGTCGTACAATCTGTATTAAAATTACTTTTTTAATTTTCATCAAAAATTGGTGTGGTGATAGATATTTGACGCCCATTTTTACAAAAGGCACCACTGTGTGCCGTTTTGAATTTTTTTACTCCCGCAAACGATATGGGGTCCAGGCCATTTTAAAAAAATAATAAGAAGAATTATCTATAGGGAGTATTGGGACTATTTTTCTTATTTCAAGAATGCATATATGCATATAAGTGTGAAGTAACTTAAGAAAGATAATAACGTTTAAATTAAATAGAATGAGAATATTAATTTAAAAAGTAGCTGTTTGTATTTTCGGTATTCTGTCCTCTTTGCAAAACAATTTGATGATGTTTCTAACATTTTCTTCATAAAAAATTAATTTCTTGCTTCAAAATTGACAAAATTATTACTAAGTACTGAAAAAAAATATCAAAGTGGCTAAATAATAATAATACCCACAAATACACCTAATTTACACTCTATAAATTTGTTTTTTAGATGTTCCACACATTGGCTGCCCACTGTATTAATGTATCTTATGTATCGGCAAACAAATTAACTTTTCACGTTGTTTATTCTATTGTAGTCTTTTTACAATAGTTAATAATTTAACAAGTCGATTGAATATTTATAGCTTTTTGTTTGCTTGCCAAACATAAAATATAAATTTGTGCAAAAATATGTGCTTGTCCTCGAAATCGGTCATAAAATTTGTATACACAAAACGATGTGATAATTAAGCTATGTAAACTCTGTGACATAATACCTACACTACATGATTAGATAATTAGAGATTCATATTTCCACTTATTAGGAATTCTTAACTGTTTTACCTAAATATCAATATTGGGGAAGCCGTGAGTTGATATCTTTATCAGTTCTCCGAATATTTTTGAAAAAATATTGCCATAAATCTGTGCACACAGAGAAGTGCATTTTTCCATTATACTATACTGAAACAAAAATGAACTCCATTCCAAAATAATAAACCTGGACTGAATCATTCGGACTACTGTTATTTTTTTTTACTTTTCTTCATATAATTCTACGCACATTTTTCGTTACGTTGTTTCACCAACAACATAAATTCAATAGTTTACATTTAGTTAACGAAGAACAACAAATCCGAGAACAAATCGTAGGAAATATGTAATAAATATATTACATAATGTTTATTTTATTTACAAGACACAAGCAAGTAATGGACTTTACCTGTTGGGTTTCTCAGGATGAACTTTACATAAATCATTAAAATTGCTGCATTTATAGAGGAAGATATAAAATTCATCACATATACGTTGTATACTTAGATATTTATGGACACATATAATGAGCAGATACTGCCGGCACCTAGAATTTTACAAAATTGTTTAAAAAAGAAATAGGAAGACATGACTGTACTTAAATTCTTTCTTATATCACACTTAGTTTTCAGTTTTAATGCTTTCATTATACATTAACAATAGAACTGAAAAACCTAGACATTTGTTTGACCTGACAAGCTCTAGAATTATTATCTTATCAGTTTAGCTATTAGATTCAACATGTGTAATTCCCTCGATAATTCCTTTGTATATTTATATAACAAATCTCTGAAATATAGTATATGAGGCGTTGCATTTTGATAAATGTGAAGGTCTATCTTACATAAGTAATTCTATCGACAGCCAAAGCTCAAATTTTGAAATTTTATTAAGATATAGTTTTACTGGCTTGATTTTATAGAAATCGCTGTATTCCAAAATATTTGCAATATACATAATTTGGGGCTAACTTCTTCACTTGCGTTTCGTTGGCTTAAATTTTCAGTCGCAATTTCTTATCCATAAGATGAAATTTTATTATTAGGGAATATCCAGCTTGTCATCATAATTAATTTTGTCGTAAATATAATTTTCCACTATTATTTCCTGTATGAAATCTTGAAACTTGTGTAATGAAAATATCTGTTTGGATTTACCTTGTTATTAATAAAGGTTCGAAAGAACCTTTGATGTGGCATTGAAGCTGAAGAGTTTCCATTGGACACCAAAGCACCTAATTCTTTACATTCGACGTGTGTTTCGCATGCCAATGGCTGGTCAAGTTTAGTCTCAAAATGAAAGTGATCCTCGTCATTCCTCTGTTTATTTATTTATTTAGCATCTATTTCCTCTTTTG
Source organism: Rhagium mordax (assembly GCA_963680705.1). Classification (NCBI taxonomy): domain Eukaryota; kingdom Metazoa; phylum Arthropoda; class Insecta; order Coleoptera; family Cerambycidae; genus Rhagium; species Rhagium mordax. Next base: position 99,888,360 of record OY796656.1, on the reverse strand, counting down.
AATGGTGACTTTTCTTTATCAGTTTCGTACTTTTTTTAGTATTTTACTTGCGCCATCTTATCTTCTGTTCACCTAGCCCAACCACAAATTTGATTCACGAATTTTGTGACCCAACACTATTATATTTAGAATTGGTATAATAATAATAATGTGTGTGTAAAAATATTTTCTCATTTTTCACCGATTACTTAAGAAACATCAGATAGAAATACAAAGCAGATAGTTGCTTAGAGTGATTTCTAAAGCAATTATTGGGTATTATTTATTTTAGATCAGAGGTACTTCTTGTATGTTAAAAACAAATAAACCTATCATTCCGTGTTACAATCTTATGCAGAAGTGAAAATACTCGCAAGTGAAAGTTCTTTAAAGGAAAAATGAGCAGAAGAATACCAATTAGTCATTGTCTGCAGAATACCAATTATCAGGAATTTGTATATTTCTTGCAGTATTAAAAATGTATTTGCGTGCAAGTAAATTTGCACACTGAAAGATTGTATCCGGTTAACATAATATAAATATTGTGCTCACTATATCTTTATAAGAGGCACGAATAAAAAATATTAAATCTATAAAAATATAATAATTAATACTTATATTTGATTTTTTAAAGTTCGTTTAGATGCCTAGAGCGATAGTAATTGACACGTAGAACTGATGATTGAACAATTTCTATTACCGTCTTGTTGCTTGCTGTCGAACTGTTAAGTTATACAAGGGATGGTCGGGACTAATTTCATTAAACATTGTCTTCTCAAGATGGTAACTCCATAATTCCTAATTCCAGTTGCTTATGTTACCTGCCGACTCGAAATGCTACAACAGTGTAAATGGCACTTTTTATTATGTTGTTACGGTACGAGAGCAAATCAATAAAGCTCTCTAAAACAGTTTTTTTTAGAATTGGTTTGTACAAATGCTGCTTCACATTGACAGGAACAATCAAGGAGTTTAAAACCATGAGGTTTTAAGGCAAAAATTTGCGTCGCAGACTTTTGAAATTCCTCATCCTTTAAACTAGTAAACCTTTCAAAACTCATGTCAAGATTTGATTTGATTGTGATTTAATATATGTTTAAGAAGCGTGCCAATAGTTTAAGTGTAAATGACTAATGTATGTTAAATTAAATTTTGAATCATCCCCAATGAGGCCAGCTTAGTTTGCAAAGATCACGTCGAGTTAGGTGTTGGGTATTTCGGTGTCAAGTGGAAACTATGTCAAAGATATTGTTTATAACATATTTATAATCGCTCACCGTAGGTATCTCACTCAGGGTGAAAGAGATGGTATGGGAGTTGATAAGAAATATCCTCGGAAATATCGGATCAATGTTGCCAAAACCTTCTATTAGAAAAAATGGTAAATTTAATCAATATAAGCCGTTTTAAAGATTTCTTAAGTTAAGAAAATGTTTCTACTTCTGTTAAATAGCGTAGTTCATTAGAGGATCTTGAGAGTCAATTTAAAAGGAAAGTACTGTAATCGTTTCTGAGCTGAAGGCTTAAAGTATTTGCTTAATGAATTTAAATTTAAATAAAAACGTTCATAAGTGGCGTATAAACAGAAGCATGAGAGAGAGTCCAGGGCCCTTTACATATCTCTAAGTAAAAGCAGGGTGATTAAATCGAATTTTGTATAGATTAAACTTTAATATTCTTTACATACATAATATGTATTAAACATCAACTCATTAATAGCTTGATTATTCATTCTCTAATTTCCAGTCCCGTGGGAATTTTTTATTAATACGTCGATTTTTTTTTAAGTTATTAAAGTAAAAAGACGAGTAAAAAGATATTCAAAATTAATAGAAATTCAATAAATTTTAATTCTAAATTAACAAAGAGCTGTAATAACAAAATCGACCCGAACACCATCCTAAATAATTTGTAATACTGATATTTTTTGTAAGTACATGCTAAGTGAAATTCTTAGCAAGGCCATTATCAGGCATTATTACAAAAATTATTAAACAATTTTTGGCTAGCTGGCTAGATATTAAAACATATTTCTTAACTTAAATTGTAATTTTTGGAGAGAAATTCACACCTTTTCCTCATGTTACTCTTTCTAAGAAAGTTTATCTTGAATCATTTTTGCGAAAATTTTTAACTCACTCTATAAGGTTGTTGGAATTTTTTTTTTTAATACATATAACAAGCTATATGTATACAACATTCGATACAGCAAACACTCTGACATGTTATAAATTGCTGGATATAATATTTTATGCAGTATGGTAATATAAATCAAAACTATTAAATATTAAAGGACATAAAAAAATAGCACTCATTACTTAGTACATTTTATAACTAAAATTAGTGAATGTTTCCGAATTTAAAACTGCTATTACAAAATATGTTTAAAAAACAGAGGCAGAAATATAGTAAAAAAAAACTATCTCATTGGTCACTAATATCTCAAAAACTATTGAAATATTAAATTAAGTTGAGTTAACTCTGAAAGCAAAAATAATTTACTCTGTGTTTGGATTCCGAAAGAAAATCAACGCATATTTCCATTTTTTTCTTTAAAAATATACCAGACTTTTTATGAAAATAAACCTGCCATATGTGTGTTGTTAGATCTTGCAAAGGCCTTTGACATTGTTAGTCATGCATAGTTGGAGGCTTTAGAATATATTGGTAGGTAATTAGAGATTCAGCATTAACTTATTGACAGCTATTTACAAACAAACAGCAATCAGGGAAAATAAATAGAATAATAAGAAAGATAGAAAATTAAAATGTTGTGTACAACAGGGAACTGAAAAATATAGGTCTTAATACTATTTACAATTTGTATTATCAAATTACTTACCTTAAATAGTGCACGCCTCATAATAAATTTTGTCGATGACACGGTCGTCTTCTATAAATAAAAAAATTGGGGAAAAACATAAAATATAGGAAACCATGATTTTGTGAATATGTACTTAGATTGAAAATTGTTATACATATGTAGGTAGTATATTATTTAAGAAAACAAATCTTCCATTCGGTTGTAATAAATCTGTGTTCCAAGTTTCACACTTTTAAAAATAAATAATTATGGTCATTAAATTGAAATAAGTTCTTCAGAATTTGTTAAATACTTATGTGTTATGTTAATGTAACGCATTGTAAAGATTAATTTGGAAATTTTAAATTCTTATTTATGCATTAATTGAATTACGATTAACTTGTGAAATACTAGGATGGGGTGGTAAAGTTAACACTCACTTACAAAATTGTGTATTATTCAGAAGAGATTTTTAAAAAACAATTTTAGACAAGGATAATAATTACTCATCCGATTTATTATACAATGAAGCGAATATTCTAGATATAAGACAATTATTTTTTCATGAATGTTGCCACAAGCCAATTTAAATACTGTAATCATGAATATTGTACCAAAAATAAAACTATCCAACGAACGAAACCGGCTGTGAAAACAACAGATCAGAGAAGTCACTTATCGGCAAGATATTACAAAAGTGTGCCAAAGCAAATCATAGATTTAAATCGAGATTTAAATACGTTAGGTCAATCAGGGGTTCTTTCTTTATCCACCAAGGAATACTGTTGCTAGCATTTATCCATTTCAGGGCAGTTTGGGAATAAAAAAACAAAAATCATTTGTCGAATAACCTCAAAAGTAAAAATGTAAACGCAACGTCATACGTCATAAATTAAATAAGTAGATATAGGTACCATTCTAATGTTAGAATGCAAATGGACCTTGTGCATTCGAAAAGTAGATGGCGCACCCCAAACTTCCGAAAATGTAATCTTTTCTGACTATTAATATTATTTGTTGAAGAATTATGTTTAAAACATAATGGCAAAAAACGCCCAAAAGCTCTAACAATAAATCTTTAACTTTAACTGCACATAGAAAAATACACTTTAAATGCGCCATCTACTTTTCGAATGCATAATATCCATTTGCATTCTACCAAAAAGATGGTATATCTTATACTTATTTAATCTATGACAATGTTAAAATTTAGATTTGACAAATGACAGAAAGCTTCCGTTCTACTTACACTGCACATTCTTCCAAGAACATATGTACAGGGCTTTTCCTTATAATTAGCCACCCCCCTACAGAGTTTATTTGAAGAAATGCAGAAAAATTTTATATATGGTCGACTTCAGATTTGTAAGACACATAAAAAACCGGCGGCTTGTTTGATGCCCATAAAAACTTCAAACAAGCCGGCTCTTTTTATGTGCTGTATAGATATGACACAGACTTTACCTATGTATAAAAGTTTCAGTATTGAATTTTAATAATCTGCCAATAAAACAAACAAATGACAATCGCAAAATCGTAAAATTCTATAAATTGACAGTTTTATTTAATGGAACACCCGATATATTATTATATTTTCGAAATCCTTATAATTTTCTGATTTCAAAAACATATACATAATATTTAAAGTTATATTTAAACTATCCGTTCTTCAGTTATTCAAAATAAAAATGTATGCAAAAACATGATATTGTGTATTTTAACCCATGGGTTACCAAGAGAGGACGTGTCGTATACTCTAAATATAGACTTATTATATTTATTTTTGAAATCGGAAAATTATAAGGATTTCAAAAATATAATAACATTAAAAATAACCTCAGTTTATAGAATTTTGCCATTTTACGATTGTCATTTATTTGTTTTATTGGCACATTATTAAAATTCATGAAAAATACTGCAACTTTTGTGTATAAATTTTTTCTGTATTTCTTTAAATAAACACTGTAGGGGGGTGGTTAATTATAAGGCAAAACCCTGACTGTACATACTTCTTATGACCTAATTTACAAATCACTGGTGAAAGGGGAATATGCGAATTTTTAATATTCCATTATGGAAGTATGTTGCATGTTGGTAATGTAGGTACCTTTTTGAGTTGATGCACAGGGTGTCCCATTTTCGATGGTTTCGGTTATTTCTGTAACTAATGGAGGTAGATAGTTGGGGTTTTTACATTTATGTACCTACTACTTTTTTTGTGAGCAATCTCATAACCAACTGGAAAATTCGACATCTTTTTTGTTTTTTAGTTATGGAGGAAAATTGATGTTTTTCCATATTTTTTAAGGTTTCTGTATCTCGTTCCTTTTTAATCAGCTTAAATATTTGATGATCGCTATTAATTTTTTTTACGTAGATTTCAGTGGCTTTCAGTGGCGTACTCCATTTTATTATCGAATTTATAACTTTCCAGTTATTGGACAAACTTAATTTTTTTAAATGAAAATCATAGTTGACTTTGACAGCATTGAATAGAGTATTTTTTATTGTTCCAAAAATATATAGTTTTACATACTTAGTTTACTTTTTGAAATTAACGAAAATTCTTCATTTTATATTCAAATATAAGTTCGGAAAAATCATAAAGTCCATGCGTATCCATAGCAACACGAGAAAACAAAAAAGTTTGTTGTTGTTTTCAATAATAAAAGCAAACGTTGTGTTGGTAAAATAATAACCCTCGTAATAACCTTAGTGTTTATATCATATTTTTCATTTTTCAGTCAGAACTAACTAACAAATATTTCAAATGATTAAACAGGAACGAGATACAGAAAATTATGGGAAATATCGATGTTCGATCATAACTAGAAAACAAAACAAAATGTCGAATTTTTAAATTGGCCATGAGATTTGTCATAAAAATGTAGCAAACAAATGTGGAAATCTCAAGTCTCTACCTCCATTAGTTACAGAGATAACCTGCGAAATCATCGAAAATGGGATGTATAATTTGTTTTGTAAAACATTAATATGTGAAATAGTTATATCAGTTGCTGAACTATATTTTGCTTTATATTACTTTTATAATATAATATTAATAATAAAAATAATATATTATCGACATAGGTACCAGAAGAAAAAATACAAAAAAATATTTGATTCAACCTATATGCTCGCATGTAAAAAAACGCTTTAGTCCTATGAATAGGTTTGGTTTTCCACCAAAAATATATCAGGACGTTATGTGGCATGGGCTCTATTATATAGAATTAGTTAGTAAAAATCGAGGTAAAAAATCCAATATTTTTATGTTTTGTTTCAGAACATGATCCACTAAGATCTCTTCAACTCAAATATTGAGGGTAAGCAAAATCTAGAATAGACAGCTTTGATACTACATATTTTATTTATTCTATATACCTATACACATTAGTTAATTTGTTGTAATCTCATATCAAATATAGATAATATTGACGTTTTTTGTTTTATAAATATTTGTTTTAGATTAAAGATTAATTATGTTCCAGCTTTCGGACATAATATATTAGGTCCAAATTTTTTACACTTCATTATACATAGCATACCTTTACGTTAACCTTTAGAATTTGCCAAAAATGTCAAGGGTGTGAAAATACTGTTTAATATTGCATATGTATAACTTTTTAAGTACTAGTTGTTTTTCAACAAAATGACAATAAAATTTGACGCAGTGTAACAGACACTTTGGGTGTCCTCAAAATTTGTGCTTTGTTTGCCCTATAGTGTATCATATAAAGAAAAGAGTACTCTTTCCAGATGACCTTTAAACAAGTAGGATTACCATTTAATAAAATTGCGTCGCCACGCCATAGCAGCGCAACTGTTTAAAGAAAATGTTTAAGGATGCCAAGTGTGTGCTGAATTACTTCAAACAAGGAGCATTTTCGAAAAATCATTCAAAAAGCGCCAGATTATTTCCAATGCTATTGTATTTTCATAAATATTAATGTTTTTATTGGTAACGAAGTAGATTATTCTTGTAGGGGGTAATGTTAAATAATAGTTATTAATTATATAAGGGGATTAACAAGCCTTTAATCTACGAGAAAAAATGTGCACTCGAGGCGCAGCCGAGAGTCACATTTTTTTCGAGTGAATTGAAGGCTGTTAATCCCCGAATGTAATTCAACGTTTTATCCACGACCACGGCCAAATTAGGAGTGTAAACGTTTGAGAGCAGGTGAAAAATTCTGATTTTGAAGGACGTCAGATATGGCAAGTTTATTTTGACTAAGAATCTTTTGATTTTGAGCAAAAAATAGAAGCGTGGTATTTTGAATTCTAATTCACTAGTGATTATAGGGCCTTTAATCCGCGGAAAACAGACGTATTAAACTTTCCTAATATAGTGGTCGGTTGATAAAGTATATTAATCTATAATATACAAAACTCCTGTTTCGCGATAAAGTCAACGTTAGGCTGAATGAAAGCGCTATTGAAAGAAATATTTGCCGAGGTCGTCAAACACAGCCTCAGGAATATTTATGTCTGCTTTATTACAATGCATGCAGGTATTTTAGTTTTCTTTTTTTAACAGAACGCCAACAGCTCGTACAATCAGCTTTAAGAGATGCCAGTGTTTTAGCATTAATTCTGATACCAAGCGAATCAAGTCCATTCCTGGTGCAGTTGCTCCGAGACTTTCGGCTTGTTGGTTTTGTATTTTTTATGCTATTGAAATAATGTTTCATTCAGTATAATAGCAGATTAAGCATTTGGAAGTATCAGCTTTGTCAACATTTTTACGCATTTTTAACTTCAAGGAATTTTTTAAATGTCCAATATCACAAGAATTTCACTATATTAAGTTTAATTGCCGTAATATCCGTAAAAACCCAACATTAATAAAACGGTCCTCTTGCTGGTCAGGCAACTATCCGTTTCTTTTTAAGTAGGTACCTACCTAAACGCCAGTGCACATCTTAGCGCTTATGTAAGTAAGCAGACAAGGAGAACCAGATCTTTATCTTTATTTTAATGAATTTTATTCGTATTGGCTTGATATGAGGGCCATAATAAAATACGGTAAAAAGGTAAATAAGAGGAAAACCAAATGTGTACGACAAAAATAGAGCCATTCATATCCAAAAAGAAATGAGAGTCAGCGAATTAGACCTTATTGAACGCGTAATGAGCCTATTGCGTTGCCTGCATGCCACTCACAATCTTGTTGTTTTCTAATGTGCGTACATTTTAATCATAACATAACACAACTAGATTACTAAATGGATAGTGACCCCTGGATCACAGTACATATTTCCTGCCTTCGGTAAAACAATATTTGTGTATGGTTTTCACCATCTTATCAGTGGTGGATGCAAATTTGGGAAAATAGTAACCAATGGTATAGAATAATTATTTTTAATATAAACTATGGGATATATATAATTTTATTATTGTCAGTAAACAATCCAAAGACTGTAATTTGCAATTAAAACCTTAAATGGACACCCTAATTTCGCTGTACTCGTGTGTTAATTTTTAATTTATGTTCAAGGAGTAAAAGGATAATAAAGTGTTATCGTTCCAACTGATAGTTGTTAATGAAGAGTCGTTAGTGGATTACTAAACTTCCTCGAAATATAAGAAGATAGATACGTTTATCATGATGGTTTCCTAATTAAAGAACCCATGTAATTCGTGGAAGAATGTTACAAAGTTAACAATGGAAAACTTTCATTTTATTTTTCGTTTGATTTCCACAGGTAAAAGATGATTTTAACGAATATTCCTTTGGGTCATTGAGTAAAGAAATAATATATTATAATGTATTCGTATTCGTTATTCAGTACTTTGGTGTACTTCAATCAGCCTTCAGATGGAACATGAAATACCTCAAGGAAGTGTTTTCCTTGCCTCAGTCCACCGTACATATTCCACGCTCTCTGCCTCATTCGCACCCACCTGTAGATTAACAAAGAAAGTGATGAACTATGTTATTAAAATAATTATTTTTGTTTTTTATCACATTAGTAAAAAATTTGCGCACGACAAAGAAATCGAATATTTCCGAAACGGTTTAGTTTATGGAAAAATATTAGCAAAATATTTGCGGTTTCTGCCACCCCCAAAAATTATAGACAATTATTGCATAACTTAATAAATCAATTAAATTTCATCAACATATGTGAGGTGTGTGATAAAAACAAATTTTTGGCAAAGTTAATGAGTATAATTAATAAATTTTATTTTCTATTTTTTTCCTTCGAAATCTCCTCTTCCCAATCCGACCCTGTACATTCGTACAACTAATTAGGCTACTGGTTGTTTTACATAATTTGTGGACACACCTCTAATTACGTAAGCAATCTGAATTTTTGGTATTTATTTTACCTTATGGTCAAATTATTGGAAATCGATGTGACTAATATCATTTCTTAATTTCTTCACGAGGACAAAGGAATGTTGCACTGTTTTTATTATTCTTCATTCCAATGGTTGACGTAACAGAGATTTTGGTGTGATTATCTACAAACTTAATTTCGATTCGGTACAACCTAAGCACGTAGTTGCATATGGTCAAGCCATTTGTTCGGTTTGTTTTACATCTTACATGACTAAGAGGCCCAATTCATAAGTCTGATAAAACTGTTGGTACTCTCATTGAATACATTTTTAGCTGACACGTAACCACTTCATTAAAATACAACAGAAGGTACCAGTGACGTAGCTAACAGGGGAGCCAAGGGACGAACTCCCCTAAACCATCTCATTTCAACATTATTAAACAAAATATTTTTCTAATTTTGACATATAAAATTACGCTTTTTAAAACTGACGTAAGTGTCAAAACGTTCTACTTTTCATCACCAGTTAGGAAAAGTTAAACTTTTTCTAACTGGTGAGGAAAAGTTCGTTACATCACCAGTTAAGAAAAATAAAGAACTCTCAAGAAGAAATAGAAACAACGTATATTCAAAACATAATACAAGTTTATAGGAATTATTATTTTTTAATTATAAATATTAACTATACAATTTGTGAAATTTGTCAAATTAACTCCTAAAGTAGTTTTATTTGTTGAATTTGCCATGAATAATAACAGAAACAAAGGTAACTATGAATACATGAATACTTAATTTTTTATGATTTTTAAACATTTTATTTAAAGAATATTATTTTTAGATGTTTAAAATTAGAAAATATCTTGTATGTAACACGTTACGAAAGACGATTTTGTGCACCTCGTGTCATTTTGCGGGAACTCGCTTCGCTCGTCCCGCAAAAATCCATTCGTTACACAAAATAAAGTCTTTCGTAACTAGTTACATAAATAGTTATTATTTAATCCCGTCCGGAAAGTACAACATTACAGTGCTCATATGCGGCCGGGAAGTGAGGTATTACGGTACTAGAGACTGTAATGTACCGGAACCGGAAACCACCGGAAATTAATTACGAACCAATCACAAACTGTTATTATACCTTTTGACAGTTATTTGACCTACAAAAATTAACTTAAAATTAAAAAATAGTATCAAATCTGTCAAATGTCAAATGATCTAAGAAAATAAACAAATTTCAAATTATACGAATAAACAATTTATGAAATAAAATATTATTCGACACACTTCCGTTAGATGTTGTTGCAGTGTCGTTTAGATATTCTGTATAATATCTACTCGACTGTAACAAGTCACCTACTGGACTTGTAACGAAAATTACTATATCAGTACAAGTTACAAAGCAGTTAAATAAAATAGTGTGGTATTTAGCTATTAGCTTATACATTTTCTAGTAGCTCAAATGCATAAACTTCATTTTTTGTATGCCCCCAAAGAAAATAGTCCAACAGAGTGAGATCAGAAGATCTGGGTGACCATAGAACATTTCCATTATTTGCAATAATTTTATTATCAAAAATTCCTCTTAAGTGTTGTGTTACTATGCCACTACTATGTGCTGGACAACCATCATAATGAAACCAAACCTGGTTAATATCTTCTACAGCAAGTCTGAGAGCTGGTATTATTTGTAACATTCGCAAATAATTTCCACCGTTCAAATTATCATGATAGATAAATGGTTCAATAGCGATTTCCAAATTTGGTTTGAAACCTTCTTTGGCTACTTATATGAGGGTTTTGGATACTCCAGTAATGGGTGTGTTATGCCTGGTCTCGTCTGACCATGATACTTTAGAAGGAAACTCTGGGTCCTGCAGACATGTTTGTACGAACTATTAACAGCATAGTATGTGACTCTTCTTCTTCTTCCAAACTTTGAAAGATGCGATGGTTTGTATAGGTGATAATGAATAAATATGAAATACAATAGTAAATCCCAAATCGTTCTTATTTGGGAAAAAGAAAAAACAATAGTGCTTGTCTAAAGATTAAGATTAATATTAAAAATGTTTGTGTTATATTTGAATAAAATGGATAATGGACATAGAGATGGAGTCAATAGTAGCAAAGCTACTATATCAATGAAATTTTTACTATTTTTCTTATGACTAAGTTTTTGTTGGAAAACTGTTTTAGTGACTATCCTTGTATTCTTCGTTGATAAAATTCTCTCTGGCCTGATGATGTGAAGCAAATGTATGTAGTTTATGAATTTTGTGGGAAAAGGGCTTTTCCTTTCATTATGAATAATTGGTTTTAAGTTGAAGCTAATAAAAGGGACATTTAAATAAAATTGTCTTCACAGCGTACTTAGAAAACTGATTTTTTAATATTTTACGTTTAAGTAATTTTTTCTGATACTCTGATACATCGTTGAAAAGGGAATTACGAGCACTATTGACCCATAATAAATTCAATATGGCGCCCATAAGAAATCCAAATTTGGTGGCATTAAATTAAAACAATGACGATAGAAATTTTTCTAGTATTGTCAACGAAAGCACCTTAAAAAAGTGTCCCAACAATATACTTAGTAAAATATCAGTCAAATTAGGCAGATGGGAGAAGATTTTTAAAATGCACCTTTTCAGTTTTTTGAAAATATCTCGAACACGAAGACAGTTGGGTTTTAATTTAAAAACGTTATCCACATGGTCGTAAAATTCCTAAAACTTTTCCCATTTAACCATTTCTCTATTTCTAATAATAACCGAGATAGCAATGCATTCACTCCCAATTATTTATGGATGAGAAATCTTATAGCTTATTATTTTCAACCTTTTTCTGAGAAATTTTTCTCAATCTCTGTGGATCTGGTCCAATATTGTCCATATTAATGCCTACAGTTTAACAGAAAAGATAGTTTCCTGTGAGATATGCGTATTATTTATTGCTCGAAAAATACAAATAAGTCAATATAAAATTTTATGTTACTGTTTATGTTAGGTAGTATTATTTTATTATTTATCATTAATTTTCTTGCTTTTAGAGCTTGTACATTGTAAATATTTAGTCCCTACTTACTTGGATTCTCGAATTCTTTAGATCATTGTGTATATAAAATTTTATGGTTATAGAGAGAATAAATATCGATCCAAAGTTTGGTGGGAAATATAAATAATTTCTAATAGATATGTTTACAATGTTTGCACACATTTCAAATAATACCATCAGACCGGACCATCTAACATGTTAAAGGTGAATTTGTAACCATAAATCTCGTTTTGAACTTCCTGCACATCATGAATACATAGTATTTTGAAAATTGCTTCTTTTCGTTCTTGTTTTTTAGAGGACATTAGGACTTGGGAAGTATTTAGGTATTATTTTTAAACATTTTAAGTTTTCAATCACTGATCAGTTTGAAATATATTTTAATTTCACACGATACATATTCTGATTATTTATTTGCGTAAGTAAGAATCACAAACACTCCTCACTGTTTCACAACGCATCTAGTTTATACAAAGTAGTTTATTTTAACTTTGATATTTGTTTATTATTTTTCCGATAAACAGTTACACCCACAACTAAATTCCATTATAATAATAAATCTCTAGTATTAGTAATTACATAATACGATTCTACGATTGTTGTCTTGTTCCGATACATGTGGATTGTGCATGTTCTGTAACAATCATATTAAAAGGATTTGAAATTACCACGACCTGTATGTCATTCATACTTAATGTGTTTATGTTATGTTGTTCTTGTGCGTTTTACTCAAACGTTTGTCGATTTTATAGTTCTGCTTAAAAAAATTATACTTAGTGCTAGTTAAACTTGAAGTATATAAACATCCTTTACCGGCCTAAATACTTAACATAGTAATGTGGTGAGACTATAAATCCACTTGAATTTTAATACTAATCGTGCCATATAATTTTATAACAATGTTACGTAATTTGTAAACATTGCGGCGATATACATATTTAAATAACTGCAGTTCGTATCGTGACTACAATGTGAACCGCGATTTTCCTGTCTGAGTTTTTTTACAGTGTCACAAGTGTGGGATAAGTGGTATGCAAGGGATAAAAAAAATATTAAGCACCAAAGGGAATTGTCCAAGAATAAGAAGGTAAATAGAAAAAATAATTCTTTACCAGTTTTCCTTGTTTGCGTAGATTATTTTCATGCATCAGTCCCTAACACCGACGGAGTTTCTAACAAACTCCACTAATATCAGTGTTATATCAAAAACTTCAACTTCATTTTTATCGCTCCATTATGAAATAAAAAACTCGGCACCACAACCACAGGAGCTAATTTCTGTTTACTGCCATTTAACACGTTTTAAAAAGGTAAAAAACAGAGGTGTTAATTGTCTTACAAAGTTATTAACAATGATATACTCTGGTGCCAACTTCACATCAGCACCATAACCAGCGAAATTTGTACCTTTAGTTAGTCCTCCACCAGTACCACCAGACATCCAAACCTACTTGGTAGTTAGTTGGAAAGTCTTCAGGCTATTAAGGTCTCAGGAGAGAATTTATGTTTAGGAACATTATACAGATCTCCTAGCTTGAATTCGAAACTTTGCTTAGATTACTTAGTAACTGTAAACAAATAAATTATAACTATTTCTACCAGAATCGACCACGTCATCTTTGTAGGTGATCTCAATGTTGATTTAATGTTTTTCAATTTTTTACAGAATTATGGGTTGTTCAACATGTTGATCTCCCCACTCGTGTTACCGGTAATTCGAATCCTCGAATCCGCTAGTCATTCAGCAATAACTGTTTCTACCAATTCTACCTTATATATTAATATTCTATCCAGTTTCTAAAGTTTTGGAAGAAATTGTTGCGGAGCAGTTAACTTCTTATTTTACTGATAATAAATATTAAATATTACCTTCAACACAAAATGGGTTTCGTGTTCCATTATAGTACCACCACGGCTTTATTTCAGGACTCAGGTTACTGATGATTTGTGTAGACTCTACACTCTAGAGCGAATGACCTTGGTAAGGATACGTGCTTAATACTTCTTGACTTCAGCAAAGCATTTGATACGATAAGCATGTTAAATAATTGTACAATAAACTGCTGAGATATTTTGGTTTGGACAATACCGTTTTATTTATTTTAAATTATTCATGTAACCGTCGTCAAAGATCGTGCATTAATTACGGCACAATAATTTTGAGACTATTAAACAGGGTGTCCCTCCACGTAGCATTTTTGGTTCTCTTCTTTTTTGTATTTACACCTCGATTTACACTTTACATTTCGGATTTACTTTTCTCAATCATTGTTATTAATATGCTGATGACTCAATTATCTGTTTCTTTTGGTATAAATGGTATTTTAATAGCTGAAGATGATTAACTTATTACTGGGGTATCTAGTGTTTATTTGAAGGAATTTATACTTAGGTGATGGTTACCATCATCAGTTTTTAGCTTCTTGATTAACTTTTTGTTGGTTGTATGGAAGAGCGATCCTAGTCGACCTAGGATCGCTCTATTTCGACCACCAATATTTTATAATTTTACTGTTTTTTCCTAACATTCAATAATGTCAATTTAATATTATTATAAATACCCCTTTAGTGCCTTCTAGATATGTAGAAAATCAAGACGACTGCGCGTGTCTTGTACGATTCCTGAACTATGTGTTGTTGCCAAACATCACGATTCAAATAAAATACGGGGAATTTAATAGTAAAGCAAATTTACTTTTTTTTCTTACCTTAGATCTGCACTCTCTGATCAGGTGTTGAAAGTGTCCTCCATTATTTTCCAAACATACTGCAGCTCGCCGCATCATAGAATCTCTAATTTTATTGAAGTCCATATTCTGCCGTATTCGCAGCGTTTTCTACTTTTTCCCGTAATTCTTCAACGTTGTTCACGGGATAGTCGTGTACACCAAACTTTTCATGTGGCCCACAGATAAAAATCGCATGGATTTAATTCTTTACACACACATAGAATAAACCTCACTCAATTTTTATTATTATTGCACAAATACAATACTTAACAATTTAAATTTCACTAAAAACTGAAACTATTATTTATTAATATCATACATACCTACACAACCACAACAGGTACCTGTCGCAAATCGCGGCTTTTGTTTTCCAGGAGAACCTAAATAATAAAAATTGGCTCGTGTATAGTGTACGGAAAAATCCGGCCCCCGATCGTTTATTTACGTTCTTTCCCGCTATTTTTAGTTAACGTATACCTGCTGCATTTGAAAACTAGGTCAGTAGTAAATGTAACAGCTGAGTGACAAAAGAATTCTGTTTTTAAAATCTTTTTCATTTTGTGTTATAAAAATTAATAACTAAAGACGGATTTATCCAGCCGACTGTTTCAATTTCATTTTCACTACCCTTATCTCTTTCTTGATTGTTTATCTCTGTATTGTTAATGAAAAGTGAAGATGTGAATGTAATTGATTGGTTTTATATCATCTAAGCTTTAATTATAATTGCAACACTGTCGACCGGTCCTACGTAAGTGCACCGAAAACTTGCCCAGGGGCGCCGGAATTACGGGAATTACATTTGAACCGCGAATTAAAAAAAAAACTCAACTCGGCCATTTTACAACTTACAAAAAAAATTTGTATTCATATTCCTGACGACTAGTATACTATTAACCCATAAACATATGACTTTCACTTAAAGATTCACCTTGTATATGGCCCTGAGATAAAATACCAGGAGATGAAATAAACCAAATGGAAATAAAAACGATATGACAGGTATAATTAATTACACTGCATTCAATAATTTCTGTCTTTCGAAAATACTTAGAGACAGAAAAGAACAATAAGTGTTTTAATTAGATAGGAAAAATAATTCCCTATAATAAAATTACATTATTTCCTATTTAAAAATAAAACAAAAACGTTTAACTTAATCAGAAAATTAATACCTATTTAAATAAATCCAATTAAGGCATCTGCTTCAATCCAATTAGCTCAAACGGTAAAATCCGAGGTAAAATCACCTACTAATTCTTATAAGCAAAAAAGAAACTTGAAATTAAACATAAATGTTAACATAAAATAGTTTCATAAATAACCAAGGGTAGGTACCTCGTTTTGCGTCAACGAAACCCTGCACTTTTAGAAACAATAAATAGTAGGTTGTACCTAACTACTAAAAAGAAGTACCTAAATTTGTACCTATGTCCCTGTCCCCGATTTTCTTTAGAATCACAGAACCGATTTTAATGAAACTTTCGGTAAATAAACCTAAAATTTAGGGAAAAAATTGGCATCATAGAAACTGTTAAATTGTTTATAACTTTTTTAAGGCAATTGGCACCTAAGTCTTTATTGTCATTAAGAATAGATCACTCATAATGTGATAAATGATAATATGAAGTGAAATTAGTTCTAAATTATAAAACTGTTAATAATTTTGTTATAAAAATTAGCACTTCCTCTTTTTTATGTACTAAATGAAGGACTAAATGATGGTAAGGGTATCAGAATTAGCACCAATGGTTGTGGTGTTGATGTGAAGTTCGCACCAGTATATAAATGGATATTAAATGGGTGCTAAACGACCCTAAATTTTTTGCAACTATTGCCGGTGGTTGTGGTGCCAAATTCACAGGCTTCCAATTATAATCACTTTATCATTAAAGAATTATCAGTAATTTAATAATAATAATAATAATAATAACGAATGCGTTTTTTTCCCCATAATTATGATTCGGTATTATATTACTTTTGCTACAATTATTAGTAAAATATTTTAGTAAATTCATAAAACTAGTGCACATGCAGTACACTACACACGTTTCATTGGAAGATGATCCAAGCTGTTTCGACTTAAAACATTTTAAGTAAAACAACACTCTACTCATTAGAATCATTTAAAAATTCATGTATCATGTTTTAAACGTAGGTATTTAAATGTTTTTCTATGCATTAAAATAACATATGTGAGAATAATTTAAATGCATAAAACAGATAATATAAACATTTACTTTTCGAGAGATGTACCAGTTTTTTCTATTTTAAGTGGTTTACACTACGATGGTACTTAATAATCGTTAACAGTAATCTACACTCATGTCCGAAATATAGCTGCCTTTATGATAAACACTACTCAGTATTAAAAGGAAAATCACAATTCGAGAACACCATAGGTACATGTCCATACTTAGTCATTATTGTATCAGTATAACTATTATATGCAAATAGACAATTATTATTAAATTAAATAAGATAAATTAATTAACAACAGAAAATATATTATTTATTGTATTTTTAATAACTAATATAATCTATTATGCTCTAATTCAAATACTGTTTTGATGCATATGTAGATAAATGTATGTTATGCATCTGGTACTATTTAACTTACTATAATTGAAGGCCGCACTGTGTTATTTCTGACTTATTAATTATGTTCATATGTTCAATTATGAACTGAAGTTATCTACTACTACAAAAACACTGGTAATTTCCCGTCCGCACGTAGCGCACACAAACATGATATAAATATTTACTCTTCCTTTTAATGGGTACTAAGATTAAATCGTTTGAAGTTTCAATTTTTGCAATTTCACGAAAATGCAAGAAAATTAGTAACTACCATGAAATTATACTTCAACGACACTAAATCCATTTTTATGTTGGCTTTTAATACCATAATCGTATAATATAGATGACAATTTTGGAGTTGAATGCCCTGACAGAATCAAAAGTATTTTCCAGTTAATCAATTCCATATTTGAATCGATATTTGATTGTAATAAATGCATTTGCAGCTGTAGGCATAATTGACTTTCGACTTTTCACTGAGAAGACCGTGTTGATATTTAAACAATATTTTAAATTAATTTAAAATTTTAACAAGGATCCAAATAACAATTTGGAGAAACTGATCTGTACTGCGAGCCCAAAAGTGTGAATCGTTTCCTGTAAAAACCTTCTCCACCTTCTTTTCCTAAACATACATAATGTTTCATGAGACAACATCGTACAATTGAAATTATTCCAGATCTGCTAGAGGAGTAAAGCCGACAGCTTGTTCGTTCATTACTGTCTTCAGAACATTCAGAACTCATAATTCCATCTTTGGTAAAAATTATTTGATGAAATTATTGAATTCAATCCAAAATTCAGCCATCAAGTGATTGGTATTGGTAAATCTGGTCTACAATTTCATTTTCTTTTTTGGAACATTCAATAATTTTCCGATTTTTTTCAGGGTAATGGGTAATGAAGTTAGTTACATTATTGCATAACTACCAAAATATATAAGCTACTGTAGAGTCACTTCTAATAAAGACCATTTAGCAAATTGTTTAGAAATGGGATATAAAAAATAACATACGAAATTCTCTACAACGAACATGTATTGGAACATACCGCCATTTTGATGAAAGTGCAAGTAACAGTTTTCGAAAGTATCTCAATTCTGGTTAATCCTATTTCTAAAATAGTTATTACCCAGTAGAAAGAACATTAAAATCTCCACAGAATTCAAAGATTTATTGTCCTACAACCAGTAATTTCCGAAGATGCTGGCAGTTCTTGGTGTCTTGGTAATCGATGCTCTTGTTGACATAATGATAACTTTATAGAAATTTATTTTCGAAAAACAATTTTTTGCATTTTTTTATAATATGGTGGCAAGTATGGCAGTATGTTCCGTTCCAGGTTCGTTGTAGGAAACTCATTCTCTGTAATGGTATAAAGTGA
The DNA here is from genome assembly GCA_963680705.1 of Rhagium mordax. Taxonomy (NCBI): domain Eukaryota; kingdom Metazoa; phylum Arthropoda; class Insecta; order Coleoptera; family Cerambycidae; genus Rhagium; species Rhagium mordax. The sequence continues at coordinate 99,869,542 of OY796656.1, read as the reverse complement.
TATACAAAATTCCGACCATGTCCCTCTTAATTGTGTCCGAAGTTCCTTGATAATTGATAACTTGGATATTTCCTAATAAATATTAGCAGGTAATGGTTGATAACTGGGTATAACCTTTGTTGCCTGTTGTTGCTTAAAAATTTGCAAGACTCAACCTAAACGATATTTAGGTAAATTCTATAAAATCTAGGTGACATTTTTATACTAACGGCGAGTCTAAGGAGGAGAAAAAAATGTTTTGCCTTTTATAACAGTGCAAATTTATAAGTATCCAAAAATTGGCCAGGAAATAAAGGCTCAAGGTGGAAAACTATATAAAATTAAATTTTTATTTTTTTTTATATCGATCCTGGGATGCTCATTTGGGGTCAGAGTTTGTAGAACACAGCTCTCCCTGGAACATATTCTTTCACCCCCGCAAAGGATACTTTTTTTGATTTTGACTGTTTAATTTCCAATACAGGTATTTTTGCGATAGCATGCACCGGAAGCTCGATATAAAGCCAAAAACAGAAAAATTCTCCTTTGCTGAGGTGAAAGAGGATGTTCCGGGGAGAGCCGTGTCCCATGCACAGACTCAGATCCCAAACAAGCAATCCAGGATCAATATAACAAAAATTAAAATCAAATCCTATATAGTTTTCCACCTTCTGAGTCTTGAGTCTTTTCCTATCCTTAATACTTAACAACACATAAAAAACTATACACATGCACAACACGATTGCTTTCGAATGAAACGTTGATTTATGACGATTGACGAATGACGGTATGCTACCTCCCCTAATATGTATGACTACTATTTTAGAGATAAAATTTCGCTAGGTTCTGATAAAATTCAAAGAGAAGAGATAAATAGCTCATAAAACTATATAGTAGAGTTTCTTAAAAAAAACAATATTTTAAATTATTAGTACCTAACTAATGTTCATTTCGTATTGATATATCATTTTAACTAATTTGAAATTCGTTGGATAAAAGTCGTCAATTACAATAAAAGAACCTCAAAATTAAATCACGGTAAAAGTATATATGGGTGACAAGGGACATATTCGTAGTTATTTGAAAGCATTTTAGAAATAAGTATACGTATATGCCTCCCAAAGGGCGAGGGAACACATTTTAAACAGCTATTCGTTTCAATTTAAATACTTTAACTTAATGGAATACCACTAAAGCATTTTTTATGAAATTTCAGATGCCCTGTTTTTAAATCTGCATTATAAATTCACCAGGATGGAAAGTTAAGACAAATCAAATCCTCATTTTGGAACTACGTACTAAAATTCCATTAAATTATTTCGATTTCAGCAACCGCTTAACTATATGTATATTTAATCGTTTGTAGTAATAATTCAAATAGTAAATAAGTATAAAGTACAAGGATATATTTTAATATGTATATTTTTTATTTATGTATACGGCAGTATACGCGTCATATCAATTATATAACTTACAAGATAACAAGTATTGCAGCTTTAAATGTAATAAACAATAATGAGGTATATTGTACTAGGGCGCAGTTACAATTAATTATAACAAAAAATATATTAGTGAAAATATTAAAAAGTGTAATAATTCCATTTTTGTGAATGACCCAATTTTTTTTATTATGTTTGAATACCACTATGATGGCCTATTCAGCGGTAAAATATTTTTAAAATTTCTTGGATGGTTAATGAAATAAAAAATATTTTTTGAACCATGCCTCTATCTCTAAAGAGACAGCACGCACGCACTATTGACCCACCCTGTATATAACTTACAAACTATCTCTCATTCAATTCATTCAATAAACATTCACTAAAACCTTCAGCAGCAAATTTTATCTAACTGCTGTTGTCTTTCGGGTGTCCACTGGCAGCCATCTTGGAAAATGGCCGCCACGGCCGCCAGGGGGCAGTTGGCAGATGGCTCCACATCCTAAATTGTTCATATTACATCGGTCTACCTCTGTGCCAAATTTGGTGCACAATAGGTTAGCTAATCCGCTGTACTAATAATAAATATGAAATAATAAATGAAGAATTCTACCACCTACCACCAACTTTGTTCGTATACCATGCCTGATTGGTATATATTGAAAAAAAAAGGGACGATTATAACAATTTTTTCTCAAGAAATAAAGAAATATACTCTAAATTTGAATTAAAACCCCAAAATAAAATTTGAATGACGTCATTGATACTGAATGTATTTAAAATGCATATATCTATATGTCCAACCCTGAATATTTATGAAACTATTCCCAACGCATTAAACCCCTTTTTAAAAAGCGTACTTATCGCAAAACGATTAAAGACTACTATGCGTCAAAAATTTCCTGACCATATTACTGTCAAACAGGAAACACACTTGCCTAATATCTTCCTTGTGTAGTACCGGATGTCATCACAACATTTCAATACCTTTACTGAATATAATTATTAAATGACTTTAATTATTATGCCTTAATTTATTCGAATTCACCGTTGCTCGTCTATTCAATATGTAAATTATTCATGTCCTTCAAAAAGCCAAAAGCAAAATTATATGAGTAGACACTTCGTGATTGTATAAATCAGTTTGGCCAAGGATTTTCATCTGGTTTATTTAGGGACACCTGGTACTAATGTTATAAACATTAGAATTCGTCTTAAGGCATTCATATAGATTATAGATTATATACTAATAATTTTACCTAAACTAAGTACAAAATAAAAATTTTTTGTCGAAATTTAAAAGACAATATTTTTCTTCTTCTCTTTCGATCGTTTCACCCGATTTTGTCAGTTTGAAGCAATTTTCTCCAAAGTATCATCACTAAACATCATCACCCTCATACAAAGCACTACATGTAAATATTTATTTATGAATATTTTAATTTGTCGATTTTAATTATTCTCAAGAAATTGTTTCCAGCATCGGCGTAAATATTCTTCACGTCTGCAATAAATCGATTTGAGAGTCCAGACTAAATTGAGTTATTTCTTGACGAAAATCCATTATAGTACAGAAAATTTTTTAATTGAAGAGAGAATAAAAAAGCAAACAAAGCTTTTTAATTATAATCCTTTTTATTTCTGTACAAATAATAAATATTTTGTACAGAAATAAAAAGGATTATAATTGAAAAGCTTTGTTTGCTTTTTTTTCTCTCTTCAATTAACTAGAGTTATACTTCCCAAAATATTGCACTGAAAGATGTATCATAATCATACTACATTTCAGTTTAGCGTTGGCTTAACACATGCCTTCGATAATCACCTGAATCGAAACGAACTTTCCACTTCACCACACGTCAACTAGAACAATGCATTTACTAGTATTTATAAATTAGAATTTTTTCAATTAAAGGTTACTGATTTGAACGACTTGATAGAAACTGTTAATGACCCCTTTTTGGTGTAAAACTACTTAAATCAAGGTGGTATTGGTATAAATACGAGGCAGACCACCAAAACTCAACAAAGCCGTTTGCAAAATAAATAATGCAATACAAATTTGCTAATTTGTGCTAATTTTGAAATCATTTCCATAAGGGCAATGTTGTTTTACAAACACCAATTATAATCAAATAAACCATGTACTGTAATAAATTTCGATCAATCAGTAAGGAGGTATTTCTTAATCGTATAAGCTTAATTATAATTGCTACGGTAGGTAACTGTAAAATATGCCGACAAATTTGACAAACAATGTTCATACATTTCAAACCAATAAAATGGTTGTTGTACTTCGCAATGAATTTATTATGGTAAAAGGAAATGCACATTTGGTCTAACGGATTCCATATGTTGCTTATTAATATAAATTTGTGAACATTATGTCATCATCACTTGGCCAGATAATCAATCAATCAAGACCAGTGGGTTTCTAAATAAAATAAATATAATTTAAAATCCAATGTCGATATGTCTAGGTCAACAATGAGTTATTGATGAAACTAACAATAAATTTCATTTACAGAAATAGAAATATAATTGATAGGGTTAATTATTTGTTATTGATTTATGTGACAGAAATGTTCTTTGATATTGTACGCCCCCTTCTGACGCACAATATACTCTAAATAAGTAAAGGGGAAGGCAGCAAGCTATACGATTTGAAAGCAACAGCTAACAACAGCAGATTTCTTGATTAGTTTCTTAATTGAATGTACGCTGAATGAAACTGACATTACCATACAAGAATTATTGTTATGATGTTCAGTGTTTGTTTTCACATCACCTGTTAACAGACGATATCGGCGTAATGTATGTATTCTTATCCATTGGAATAGATAAAAATAAACAATTGATAGATTTAATGTTATTTACATTATTTAATTCTTCTGAAAATAAAGCCATCACAAAAACAAAGTAGCACTAAGACTTTTCAGGTTATACAGTGTTTCCCCGGATTGAGTTCACGATAGGAAAAACTTTTTTTATTTTCGATTTTACGACAAAAAGTCTTTCTTAATAAAATCTCCTGCTTACTTTGAAAATAGCATTTCTGCTAAGAGTGTTCATATTTTCTGTACAGGGTAACTGGAAAAGTCCATAATCTGGAAAAAACTTTTTTTTTTCGATTTTTCGACAAAAAGTCCCTCTTAATAAAAACTCCTGCTTACTTTGAAAATAGCATTTCTATTAAGAGTGTTAATATTTTCTGTACATGGTGACCGGAAAAATCCTTAATCTGGAAGAAGTTTTATTATTTTATTAACATCAAAAATCATTTACATAAATAATATATAATAGTGGGCCTAAAGTGGAGCCTTGTGGCACTTCAATTAAAGATGGTAATAATATAGATTTTTGATTACATAATATGTTGAATATGCCATATTTTTCTAGTTTAATTTAGATATGGACTACAAGGTCAAATGCTTTACTTAAGTCGACGAATATACCTGCAGTTTTTTTCCTCTTTTTCTCTTTTTTCTTACATTTCAAAAAGTTTAAATTTCAATTAAAAAAATTATAAATTTAAAAATTATTTCTGGCCACTTTTAGGAAACGAAAATAATTGGTTCGAAGCTGGGTTAACATATTTTTTCTTAAATTCCATGACTGTTACAAAAAAATCATTGGATCCAAGTGGTTACGAAAGAGTCAATAATAATACGGGAGTGGAAGGAGGAAAAGTGTACTGACACACATAGCATTCCAATTTTAAAAAATGCACTTGATCCTGTAGAATCGACTTGGCTCGCCCTGTATATTCGGAAATAATTTCCAGTCATAGACTCGTTTATCTAGTTTTCTTGCCCCACCCTGCATAAATAGAATAATAGAAATATGAAATATGTAAGATCGATTTTAATTTTAGAGTTGACCCTACGTAATTTAAAATTAAAACTAAGTTCTGAGTCATACAAAGGCATAAATTCGTTTTGTTACTCGAAAGCTTGTTCTCTATATGTCAGAGTGTATGTTTGATTTAAATTAATTGTGTTCAACTCTGCTATCACCTACCAAATATAAATTACCCGCATCATTATGTCCTCAAATGTGGACATGGAGGCATGTCATCCGTTCACAATAAAGCTTGTCATGTCATACGTTATCAAATCCATATTATACAATGTTATCTAAGAAGCAAAAGTTGCCAATAATACGTTTTGCTGTCAAAACAAGTAAAAGATACACTGGTTGTATTGTTGATATATTATTTCAAATTTTGAAAATAGATTTCTATAGTTATAGTCTGGTGTCTACCTTTTGTCTAAATTACTCTTGAATTTGCGTATATCTTCCAGATATTGTTAAAAATTATAAGTTTAAATATTAGTTGGCCAATAAATAACCCTCAAAAAGGAAAACAATACTATTTTCTGTATCTCGAAATAAACCAGTATCTCCCTTTTTCTAGTACCATTAAAATGACAGAATAAGTAAGTACCTGGATTCTTTAATAGTAACCCCTAATTGTTATTGGCCTCTTACATTCCGTTCTGAAGGGTGTTTTGGGTACCGCAGCTATTTAAGAATTGTCAGTGTGCTTCTAGGTCCTACCAAAATAACCTACACTAAGCCTTTTGAGTGCAATATTTCTAAAATAAGAACTCGTAGTTAGTGCACATTATCAGATGATAAATTAAAAGATTCATTACTGGGTCGGCATATTTTAAGCGTGAAACGTAAGTACTAAAATATATTCTCTTAGGCATTAAAATAAGTTATGAAAATAATTTAATTTTTTCTGAATCAAATTTTTCAAGGCACAAACTTGTGTATGATTTCAGTTTAGAAACATCCATAAACTGCATTTCGTCGTGAAATATATTGCTAAACAAAAATCAAAATATAGTGATAAAATATTTCCTGTCAATCTCTATTATTAAGATTTTTCATTGTTTCCATGTCCATTTCTTATTTCTTTAATTTAAAAAAATGATTAGGCTTTTAAATTTTCAAACATTTATGGCATAAATAAACTCGAAAATAATCGCAGAATCAACCGGTGCGGTATGTTTATAATAACACAATAGATTTTATTTGTTTTTGACCAGGCATTTTAACTATAATATACCGCAAAACTTTCCAGGTAATTCTCTTTTTCGGCAGTTATTGGCTGAGAGTGTCTTTTTGAGGTAGCGGTAATTTAAATTTCTGTTTGTTATCACAAGCTTTTGTTTTGTTTTCAACGTCGAAAATGGAGGTTAATCTAATTTAAAAGATGGCTGTTACGCTACTGAGTAGTTTCGATTTCATTTTTTGCCTTATATTTATTTTTACCATTACATTTATTAAAATAATTTAAAATAGTGTTGAGAAGGGAACACAAATTTAATAAACATATTGAAAATAAAACTATGATTTAGAAATTGCAACATAGAAAAGTAAAACCTCAGATCATGAAAAGAAATATAATATAGGATGTCTTTGAGCTGATTTACAACTGAAAAGGGTCGATTTAAACTGATCATTTTGACCAAGTTTTAAAATAACTGTGCAGAACCACAAATAAATAATGAACGATATTTTTTGACGGAAGTTCGTTTGATCACCTACAACGTTCCTAGAAGCAAAACTCTAAAGGGGGTGGATTCTTTAAATTATAGATTGCATTTTCAAAGCCCTCAATTATTTAACAAAAATTTCAATGAACTTCCCCAGGACAGCCTATATAATATTACTGAAATAAAAAACGAAATATGGAAATAAAACCATGATGATGTATAAATACTAGCTATATCGTTGATCATGTGCAACAAGTTTAACCGCATCTGATACTCATTTTAATAAACGGTTCGTCATCATTTTGTTTTTGTTTCTCAGTTAACCTACTTAGAACTGAATATTCATTGTGTGTGGTAAGTTTCACATTTAAATTAACGTGGAAATGAAATAAACAAATTGACACCTAACACTTAACTTGAAGACTTAAAAATGCATGTCTTTAACTCGTATATTAATATAATCCTTTTCTTAAACAGACATCCCATAAGTGTCATGATGACTCCACAAAATCGTAGCAGGTATAATTTACAATAAATCTCCTGTTTGGAACAATGATTTTTCATCAGATAGAATTGAGTTGACAATGTTGATATATCGCATATCAGACTGGTTTTTTTCAATACATAAAATCTAGAGACCACTACTAGAATATTCGAACTATATGAAAATTTACGGTTTACCCCACTACCTAATAATTAATGAAAGTATTAGAAGGGAGACATTTTATGTTACCCTAGGGACTCTATGTCTAGACTTACTTACTATCTCTTAGAATTCATTGGCGATAACCTCAAGCAGGAAGGTGCAATAATATAAGCCATAACTTTTTAAGGTAATCGTTATCTTATTGTAGACTATTAGCTACGACGCAAAAGGTAATCATAAATTTTAAAGCGTTTCTGAAAATTTGGAGAAAACAAGGATTCTATGAGAAAGAATGCACCTTTTTATACATGAATTCATATTATTATTATTATTATTTAACATTACGGGTAGATACAGAAATACCAACCATGTAATATATGTAAGTATATTCTATATCATAATGGAGACTATCTAGCTGTAGTGTAACGAAGTGATTTTTCCAATCAAGGAATGTTCATTTTGCTTTAAATATTACCGTCACTTGGGTACACCCTGCCGCCGTTTAGTTAGTAATGAGTTGTTAAAAAGCCCGCTGGTAAACAAGCAGTCAAGTAATTAATAGATTAATTTTCGACAATCCATCGTATAATTAAAATCCGAGAATTATTATAAATAATGACCGAGTCGGAAACAAAAATCATTCGTTACTAAAACCCGTTAAAATATTAATTCGTGTCCGTTTTAATCCGTTTCTTTTTGCAATATAGTATAGAAATTACAAGTAACTCATTTCCGGTTATTGACGTTCCGAATTGATGCTCCTAATTGCATAATCCGCTTGACCTCTGCAAGTAACACCGGGTTGTGCATCCGAATCCTTCGTTTCAAGTCGGTGACCGCCCCTTTACCACGCCACCTAGATACGTCATAAAAGTGACAAAAGGCAGAGGAGCGTTCACTTCGTGGTCTTTTCCGAGAAAGTCGGCAGCAGTCCAGGTTCATTCCGAAATAGACCGCAAGATCAGATCCGATCGACAGTCATCAATTGAAGATCAATCCGAAGCCGTCACCATTTCCGTCCGTACCGCCGCTCCGAGTTTAATAGTAAATTTTCTTGAATATAATATTGGTAAGAATACACCGTAGCCCGCTGCAATTTGTGGGTATTATTATTAAGTAAGTATTAAGTATAGATATTCAGAGATATTATTGTCCGTGAGTATCGCTGTATTATACTACTAAATCAAACTATAGAGCTAATTAGTAATATCTCCGTTGGTCTTTTGTTTTCTAATATATGCATCGGCTGGTTAGATCTGTTCACTTGGGCCATCTTTAAAGCCTCAATGCATAATAAGGTTACCGGAAAACCTACGTTAAGCCAAATAGTCATTATATGCATCAACTGGTTAGATCTGTTCACTTGGGCCATCCATAAAGTTGCCATGCATAGAAGTGACCGGAAAACTTACGTTAATTAGTATAATCATTAACAAATAGCTCTACGTTTGTGGCAGTAGTTCGCCGTATGTTTAAACATTCCGTATAGACTACAATATCTATAGCTAACCGATTGCCCGCCGTGCATAATACATCCTATTGGAAAGGTCCGTTTGCTTGCCGTACGCAATAATTTATTAATCAAACTTATCCAAAATTCCGTAATAAAATCGCGTAAAGATTCTTGATTGCCAGCTTGCTTGTTTATAACCGTTTTAAAAATTTATACATACTCGACTATACAGTCGCTGAGATATTAGAGTTAATTAATCTGTTCATTAATGTTGCTTGAATAAATACGTTGTAGAGGTAAAATTCACGAGTTATTATTTCTGTCATTTATTTCTGATTAACCCGTTTGAACAAATGGTCGAAGTCCATTAGACAGATCTTCAGTTCACGACCCCCGGACATTCCGTATCTTCAGCTGTTTCGCTATTCAGGGTTGTTCTCCCAATAGGAGAGCCAAAAAGTGTAGTTCTTTGCACTTAAAAATTAAAGAACTGGCGCCCGAGTTTTCCGTCTAAAAAGTTTACGTAAGTATATAGAAAGAAAGCACCGTAATAAGTAGGCACCATTACAGTAGATGATTATTTAGAATAGGAATATTTTCTTCTTTGACACCCGATTGCACATAAAGTACTTAGATAATGTTTTTAGAATATTGATACGAAAATTACTAGGACAAGACCCCTTAATGCTTATATACAATAAAGGTGGATGCTTCTCTGTTAGCGAAATTTTCTACACCATAAAAGTAAGGTAAAATCGTTGAATGAAGGAATTATTTCTTCACTAAACTGTAAAACAAAGCTTATCCCCCATAATTCACTATCATTTACATAATAACAATGTCTAATACTTTTTATAATTTAAATATTTACTTCTCGTTTGTTTACAAGATTTTGCAAGATACATACAATTTCATCACCGATATTTAGAAAAACAAAGGCAGCCTTTTTAAATTCAATGAATTTTATAATAAATTTCATATAACGGCTTCAACATTTTTTTATTGTTTCAACAGATAATATTAGAATTTATTATCTTCATTGTTGATACTCATAAAAGAATTGTTTAACCAGAAAGTATGGTACCGGTTTAAATAAAGTTTATAATACTCCCACTTGAGAATATTAACGGACGTGATTACTTTTTATAACTTTATACTTAGAATCCATGAAATTGAGAATATGAAGCGAGAAATGAAATTGAAATAACAGTAAATGAATAAAATGCGAATACTAGAAGCATTTCGTATAGTAAATAAATATAATATTGTATTAAATAATTCTGTTAATAATTATTTTAAAAGTAGATTTAAAATAATAATCTAAGAGATATTTATTGCACGACATATAAGGGTTTGATAAGGTCAGTTGATTCAAGAATGGGAAAGCAAGTAACAGGAACTGTTTGAGTTAAAGATAATATAAAAAGAAGGAATATGTGAATCGGGAAATAAAAATTCCATAACGTTACTTCAAGCGTTGAGTGCAGAAATTTCCTTCATTCAGTTAAGGCAGAAGAAATGTAAAGTGATGGTCTACGCGATTTACGCCTGTAAAATAAATTGAAGAAAATAAAAGAATAAATAAAATAATTCCATTTATTTATTTATTGCACTACATAAAAAACATGGAAACCAATATGCCATGCCGTGAGATCAACTAAAAGTCAAAGGCATCTATAATTTTACGCAGGTCGAAAAGTTAGGTTAGGCTAGAAAAGAAATGTGTAATGAGTATGACATGAATATCTTTATGGTATGAGTTACATCCTCACTAAATTGGCATTCAACAAACGACTTTGAAGAAATGTTAATGTATTTCATTTAGGTCTAAGAATTATATTATGATAATTCAAATAGTTGAGTATTCGAATATTTAAAATTAAAATAATCTTGTATCGAACATTAATTTTAGGTAAATGAAACAGTATTTAAACATTCTCCCCAATCATGAAGTATCTAATTGCAATAAAATATAAGGTTCTTGTCCTTTCTGCTAACTCAACATCCTCAAAGATTTAGAAACAAACCACCATACCTTCTAAAAATGTCTGACATTTTCTTCGTTTTTCTTTTTCTTATTGTGACTTGTGGCTGCTACTACATGTATCTAAAGAAACCTTAACATTATTTAAAAAGCTCTCTGCAGAGCGTTCTTTAAAACAATCAAAAATTTTCGGTAGACGTTCCAAACAAAAAATAGAAAAGTTGACATATGCCGCAAATAGCAATCAGAGATCACTTCCTCTTTCCTGTTGCTTGATCTCCCAGACTTGTTCTCCTTAGATCCTGATTCTCGGATATTAATCCATCCTAGAGCAGGCCCGGACTGGAGCGGCGGGCAACCGGGCAAATGCCCGGTGGGCTTACAGGGCCGGCTGGGCCGCCGAGAACCCGCTTTTTAAAACAAATATTAAATAGTACACTCATCACTCATATTGTTATCGCGTATTTTTTATTGCGCTGTGTAGATCACGCCACGCCACTGGCCCATGTCATATTCGACAAGACTCGGCGAGGGGCTAGGGTCAGGACACAAAACTATCTGCAACTTGTGAATTTAAAAAAATTCTAACATTCTTGAGGGCGTAGCAGCAATAGTTCCAATTTTAAGAAAAAATCTTACCTATATTATTTTTAATTGATTTTCTAATGTTATTTTACATACGTACGTTATCATTATTACATTTTAGAGTTTTGTTCTGTTATTGCTTACATTATTATTATTTCTTTTATAATTTTTCTGTGATGAATTTTTATTTTCAAAGTTACTTGTTATATACAGGGTGTATTTTAAAATCACCGACAAAATGAAATTGAAGATTCTGTGATCCAAAATAAGACGAAAATTGATATAAATGTTTTCCTAAAATGCTTCCTAAACCGGACTACAGAGTTTCGAAAAAAAATTGTTTGGAGTTTCTTAATGGTTTTTCAAAAACTAGGTAAGATATTATGTTGAGATTTGGTACACTCGAATACTAAATACAATTAATCAGATAAGTTTAAGTCAACTGGCTCAATCCAGTAGCGTAAAATCATTTGAGTTACTGACTTAAATCTCGAGTTAAATAAATAAAAAAAAAACGTACGCCCGTCGCCCAACAAGGCGGAGGTATTTTGAACAGTATTATAAAATTATTATTTTTCCATTTCCTTAAAATATTTTCATTATGTAATAGTTAAATGCGTTATTTTGATAAATTTGTTTTAAGAAGAAACGAACTTTATTTTTTTCTTAATTGTGTGGTCGTGTTAATAGAAATTATCTCAAAAACGGAGTGCCTAATCGAAAAAATACAAGATATGATTTCATTTGCTCAATGAAAAAGTGAATTTAAAAGAAAAACATTTATAACAACTTTCGTTTTATTTTGGATCCCTGTATTATTTATTGTTTATTTTTTAGCTTTTATATTGTTGACAAATGAACAAATACCTATATTATTTTATATCTTTTTCCATTTATAATACGAAATATATTAATAATACTTTGTACTCATCATAGTTAAAACAAATTCGGCTGGGGTGGGGCCGGTCAAAAAAGTTGCCCGGTAGCAGAATGAGGTCCAGTTCGGGTCTGCCTAGAGGTAACCTTTATAATGGTCACGGCAAAATGTTCCCTAAATACCACATAACAGTCGAACAATGCAAGTACGTTCACTTTTCGTTCATATTTGGACCCAAATATGATTTCACCAAAAGTGTTTTTGTAGCAACGAAAGCATTTTGTTTGACTCCAAAATTGTATCTGTAATCAGTTCAAATGAAACTTTAACATCGACATTTCACACCAACATATCAAGGATGTCACAGTAGTACGAGCAGTAGTATAGTTCATTCATATTTGTAAAGCAGGAAAAAAATGCCGCATTTACAAAGCAGAAACGCGGCCTCTTTAACCTTCAAAGAAGCCGCCGCACGTGTTCCTTTGTCGGTAATTTTTTATCTGCGGTACAAAAATGAATTCGACTTTAATATAGGTATTGGAAGTACTTTCACCTGATAAGACTCATACACATCCACGCGTTTGATCGAGTTTTTTTTTGTAGATTTCTTGGTATTAGATTTACTTTAACCTGTTATTGTGATTGTGAACACCATTAATCACCATAATATTTTTTTCTAAAAACAAGAATTAGGGCGCTCGATGCTCTCTATACTCATCTCGTAAAAATTACCACAGTTTAATGATAGTAAATAGTTATAGGCCTGCAGAAATAGAAAAAACGGTGTAACTAATTCGTTTCAGATAGCCGTAGGTAAAAACAGGTGTATTTAGTTATAAGGAATATACCTCTGCGATTCCTCCCAAATCAAATAAACAGAACATTGTTTATAAGTCACTTTTATGTGAAAAAATCATGAAATTTGGAGTTTTTTAAAAATTGCAGTAAGACTGCAGTAGATTAATTTTTTTGAAAGTTTCTGTTTACTAGGTAATTCCAAACCGGTTAATTTAAGCCCCGGTTGATTTCATTTCATTGATTATTTATTTAAATAATTGCCGAAAACCATCGAAATTTTCGAAAATTTCAAGCATTTTTTACTCTGAAAGGAAAAAATGCTAGACTCTTGAAACTTTGGTGGAATATGTGTCTCATTACCCTCAACTTACAAAAAAAATTTCGTTTTAAAATGTTTATTAGTTTTCGAGAAATTCTATTTGTTTATTAAAAACGTCCCAAATGTTTAATGAAAAATTGACCTATTAACGTTATCAAAAATAATTCAACCATAGCTCATTTTTTTCGTCAAGACGTCAATTTTACGAATCTGTTATGGGCGTATCGATTTTCAATAATTTTGACCGTCAAAATGGCGTTAACAACATTGCTACTTTTCGGAGCAGCGTTTTTTGCAAATAACTTTACAACAAATGAACGTATCTGCACAAATCTTTCATATTTGAGTTGCTGGTATTTTTCTACAAATTTATAAAAAAAAATTGTTGCTCTGGGACATGTAGGAGCCGAGATAATTTTTTAAATTGTTTAATGCGCCAAACGTTTATTTATTAATATTTATGGCCAAAATTGAAACTGGTTGTTAATAAGATCTTGAATTTTGTGAATTCATCAAGTCCTATTGAAAACGGGCCCTTTTTGAGGTCAAAATATAATTTTTAATAATTAGTGATTTTAGAGCGTCTTCAATTTGTTTGGCTCAAGGGACAGGTGAATTTTTTATCAAACGATTTTCAAATTGGGGTAGCGAGAAAAATTCGTCATATCTCCGTTATTTTCCGGCCAATTTCGACGTTTTTTTTTTTAATTTGGGGTAGCTCACGAAAATAATAACAATGGGAACATTTGCAATATCCAAATAATAAACAAATAATTGTTATAAACAATTTTTTTTTTTTATTTTTTCTTTTTTGGGCTTATGCAACTTATAATGTGCTAATGTATTAAATATAAATTTATAAAGATTATATAATGGTAACAATGCTGTAACATCGTATATTGTTTGATGGAGAAATAGTTTGTGCATACATTGTTGAGTTGAGGGTAATGAGACACATATTCCACCAAAGTTTCAAGAGTCTAGCATTTTTCCTTTCAGAGTAAAAAATGCTTGAAATTTTCGAAAATTTCGATGGTTTTCGGCAATTATTTAAATAAATAATCAATGAAATTAAATCAACCGGGGCTTTTAACCAGTTTGGAATTACCTAGTAAACAGAAACATTCAAAAAATTAATCTACTGCAGTCTTACTGCAATTTTTAAAAAACTCCAAATTTCATGATTTTTTCACATAAAAGTGACTTATAAACAATGTTCTGTTTATTTGATTTGGGAAGAATCGCAGAGGTATATTCCTTATAACTAAATACACCTGTTTTTACCTACGGCTATCTGAAACGAATTAGTTACAGATTCCCGTTCACATCGTCTAATTCTACAGGCCTATTATTATTATAGTGACTTTGTTATTGTGGTTCAGTTCATACAAACTTTCTAAAGATACTCCTTCCAAATAATGGGCATTTCCGACTTGAACGAGTCTCCAAAAGGAGTTTACGCCACCACTTTTTACAAGGAGCAGAAATCATCTTCAGAAGCAAATCTGAATCTCACTTTTTATAATTAGTTTAAAGACAAAGCTGAAATCGGAGATTCCGTGTCGTCTTCCTCCTTGAATATTTGAATTCTTAACGTTTCAACCATCTTGTTGTATTTTTCTGAAGTGAAGTGGCCGGAGCTCCTCTATTTATATGTTTACCAGGAGGCGTGGCTTCGTTTGGATAATGACTGTTATCGTTTTCTTTTTTTAGTGAATGATTGCGTTACCTACTATGTACTTACCATAAGCAGATACTTGTTTACATTATTAAAAGAAAGTACAATTTCTAGATGCGCATTATGATTAAAACCCTTATCTTAAAATATTTAACGAGGGATTAAAATATTTTGCCTCGTATTTGGAACTGAAATTTCATTATTTCCTTTTTTGTGTTGTGACTAACACTATTTGCAGTTGGAACCAACTGACGGAAGTTATTGTTTATGTTATATTTATACAAATACAGTTGGCTGTTAATTGATGACACTGGTGAAGTAATTTATTAACCTCTAGCCTAATTCGACACTTGCATGCAACAATGCATTAATACAATTCCCCTACGTTCAATACACTCGCAGTTTATTTGTTTAAGAAACTGTCGAGTCGAGACGTTTCCTGAACTTCTTTTAATGACAAAAAGACATCGAAGAATAAAATTACAATTTCTCTTCCTCCAATTTCTTTCTACCAATGTCCGTCCTCTACCTCTACCTATCTCTACATGTATTCCTAGTCCATTATCTCTATTCTCTATTAGAATACATAAATGTAAATATAGTGCCGCTGAAATGATCTTCCCTTGTTTCTTCCGAGTTTAATAAATCTTCCATTGTCATTGTCATCTAATAAAACAATCACCTTTTCTGGTGTGTATCTTATTTGTCTTTATGATATATATTATACTCTTCATAATTTTTGTGTAACATTGCAAAGTTTCATGTTCGTATCGCATTATAAGATTTAATACTATTCCGCCCTACTATGATAATGTATTCCATTCTAGGAAACCGAGTAACACTAATTCAGCATAATAACTGCAACGATCAACGGCTCCAGGATATAATTTAACGATGCTTTGTTGTTTCAGGTACTATGTCCGGTGTTAGCCTGGCCGGTGGCCCCACCGGTGCCAATACGGGGGCCTTGGAACTTAACGACAGCGGTGGGAGAGCCCTTAAACTACAGACCGATACTCCGCACCTGGTGAGCATGGGTGGGGATCGTCTTAGCACATCTGTCACTCTTCATCCCATTCCACAAGGTAATTCATTGAATGCTAAGCAGTTATTCTTTTGTTTTTGTCTACACAAAAATGTGCATGTATGAAGGTAGGTGCATGCCTGGCGGATGTAAAACATTCTCGGAATGATAAAATCTACTCTGATCAAATTATAGTGCAAGCCGCTGGTTAAAAAATTAATTCATGTATGTGCTGCCACTAAAAAATATGTAACGATCGGGGTCAGTATCCTTAGACTTTGCCCATATAGAACTGTGAAGATGTAGGTGTCACAAGGATCATTACTGATTCCCAAATCCGTTATTGCACATTCCTTGTTATATGGTACAGCCACAGCCCACTCGTAGTAGAGTGGGCTGTGGTACACAGCAATCAAACTGTTTTCATGGAGACAATGTATTTTTTCTTTAAAGTTCTTAAGCAAAGGAATGAATCATCTAAATGACATGACGAAGAACGACTAATACAGTATTTATTATAAAATACAATTTTGGTATATAATAAATATATAAAAATATAATAAATAACACCACATACAATTACGACCCCCTTTATCCCAGAAGGTTCTAGAAGAGCCTTGTGCGGGAGGGGGCTACACATTTAAAGACAAAAGACACACATCCAATATCTGTGTATGTATAATGGAAAAATCCATAATAATAATAATAATAAGGTCTTTATTTTGACTTTTGGGTATGAGGCAGGTATACGCTACCATCTCGACCATCAGTCATAATCTAACGTATAATTTTCGTCTTATGGTGAAATTAATCCTTCGCATTACACTTATGTGTGTTGGTCGATAACTAATTAATAAAAGAACATTGAAATCCATGAAAGAGCATCAACATGATCGTTAAAATAAATAACCTCTCTAAAATTTAATGAGAATTGGGAAAACACCTAATTTAGGATTTATTGAATAAGCAGTTGATTATTTTAACAGAATATTCGAATTTATTTTTTTACCACTTTAGTCGCACCGTTATATGAAAAAGAATTATAAATATCAAGTAGGTATCCAGTTTTTTTTTTATTTCAAGAATATACTATTATTAGGCCTCTGCAATACCAATACTACATAGTTTGAAGTAAAGTGTTAACTGCCTTTTTGGAAAGCCCATAAATACCCAATCAGTAGGCTTTTTCTAAAAAAATACAATCATCCCTTATAAGACAACGACCGAAATTTTCATCAAGGTGGTAACGAGATGATTTCGACGTGTTATTGAAAGATGCAATGTTATCAAATTTATGTAGTTAGAAATACTTTGGAAATACTAACCCCCAGAAAGTAAAATAGTGAACCATTCTTAATATTAGTGCAATTGGTAGCAGCAAACAGAATTTACTGTCGTAGAACAAAATATGAATATAAGCCAAAACTGAAACTATAATATCTGGTCTTCAAAGTAGTTAGCTGATCAATCAATTCTCGAATCAATTATAGCCATCCGCAATAATTAGTGATCGACTTTTGTAGTTGTTAACCCAAGAAACCTGAGAGAGTAAACATTACAAATATATGATCTTGAGGTAGGTACTACAATGTGTTAATGCATAATAATTATTCAACCGTTTAATTCCAAATTTGGAGGTTTTATGTTGTGAAATGACCATTAAGAGTCGACAACTCCAAGGTGTGGCTAAGACTCTGCATTTGGTCCTTATTATTGTACCATTAGTCTATATTTATACCGATTACGGATTTACATAACGTTGATACGTTAACTGAATAAATCATTTTCACTCAACTCAAACAATAATTTTATTATGAATATGACCGTGAAGAGAAATTTATACTTTCATTTTTCATGGAGAAAATATTACCAAACCACACTGTTAACTTAAATCTCTAAGTTTAATTATACAATTAACGTAAATGTGTATAATTTGTTAATAAAATAGCAAATAATTAAAATTTTCCTTACACAACTAAATGCAATTTATTTATATTTGGTTAATTTGCTATTGAGCATCTACCAGGTATCGTATCACTAAATATAATGAAGTTCAATATAAAATAAATTATTCATAGATATGATAAAGTGACTATCTGCCTGCTATTAGCACTAGCCAGGCGGGTAATAGTTTAAAACATAATTGGTATGTGAAGAACAGCCTGTGTCGACTTTGGACAATTTATCGAAAAAATTTGTAACATGAATCTGAAATTAGGTGTATAGATTTCTGTGGAAGTGTCTGCAACTCATCGGTTTTAAATTTCAGGTAGAAGGCGAGTTATTATGAAATAGAACCGAAATATTTTATAAAAATCATGAAGAGATTGAAATGCCATTTAAATCATCCAAATATGTATAGGGCGATTTCCAAAGCCATCACATTTCTCTGAAAACTTAACAATCACTTAACTGTTTTAAGAGCATGACTATCAGCTTACTGTTATACTTAGGCTGATAGTTCGAGACGGTTTCACTATTTTTGTCATCATTGAGGTACTTTTTTCCGAAACTCCAACGTGATGCTCAAAATATTGTGTGATTTAGCAGTTACCAGGTTCAATGTTGGCGGTTCCATTTTCATTCAATTTCATATTTCTCTCCATTTTAAAATGGAGAAAAAATTCTAATTCAAGGAGAGATATAAGTACTTGATCGATTTAAATTCAATTGAAGTATCCTTTCTAATAGTAGGTACCTTTAAAATATTTTTATGGCAATAATTAAATTGTGATAGTTTTTAATTTTTCAATATAACAGTTTTCGATTTTTTTTCTGAAATTCTCCAAAATATATAGCCATGCCATTATTTTTGTGTAAAAATAAATCGGAATCAGAACAGAAAAACACAAGACAACAAAATTGAATAACAAAAAATAGAAGTGAAAATCTGCTGGGTAGACTCTACATAGTGTCCCCCTTACAGCAGGTCTAAAAATGTTTTAAAGGTTCATACCCTTAAGAAAGATTATTTACAACCGGTTTTGCATTCGTCAGGGTCGTCAGGGATAACTTTCAGGAAATTGTTTTACAGTTGCTTGTGATTTTCAAGGTCGTGGTTGGTTTGTGGTTAACTACCACTCCCGTACGGAAGGAAATAATGAAAAAATCGAGGAAAAAATAGAAAAAAATTTAAAAAATTTTAGAAAGTACCTGAGGTTAACCTGCGCCTGCTGAAGGCTATAAATGGATCCTAAATACCGAAGATGAAAACTCTAACATAATACACATAACTCTAAATGCTACCTTGTTTCGCTGAACCAAGTTTTTAACGCTCACCATGCAAGTTGATGTATAATAAAATAACACAAGGGCAGAGGCCTTAGCAGGCGTTGAATACATCTATTTTATAGTCGCATACATCTCTATATAATATACACCACATTTTTCACACGCCTTTAATTGTAGAATAGTGTTTAATGTACTTAAAAAAATATATGTATAACCCGTTTTATCTAAACAAATGCGGTTACGTAACTAATTGATGTGAAATGCAATAATACCAGTGGTATGGTGAGTGGGAAGGTATAATCGCAACGGATCTCGAAAATGTTGTAATTATCAAATTATATCAATAGGTGTAACAATATTAGAGAGAGCTGGAAATTATATAGTTCCCACAAACACCAAAACACTTAACTTTGTTCTCGCCGTGCGTATCTGAACCAAAAAAATAAATAAAATTTTTCCATTTCAACAATGGTTTTATACACATAATTTTTTTTTGTTGAAATTTTATTGGAATCAATTTGGTCTACATATACCTCAAACATCTTTGAAACCACGTCATTGTAAATTAATTGTAATCTTGTGTATAGAAATTTTTAATGGCGCTCCTTAAGAATGTCTGATTTTTTGTAAAAAAATCTAATTTAAATTTTAAATAATCCACCCATGCATTTGCCTCTAGAAAAGCACGACTATGATGAAACTCAACTACTATGTTAGTAAGTTATATTAGTCTCTGAGATACAAGAGTGGCTCCATGAAATCCACAACACCATAATAAATAAATAAACACCACTGCATATCTAAAGTGATTTTGTACAGCTGTAATTCACCCAAATCTCAGTTCTAATCGTTCATGAGTCTCTGACTCTCCTGTTTTTTAATTCTGTTTCTTCACAAACACTATCAATTATTATAGACATTGCATAAATATCTTCGGGTGAATGCCCGTTGGAATTTGTCTTTAAATAATTAAGCAGCAGCAGTTGATAATCCGGAATATTCTTGTGTTTTGATTTTTTATAAAAATTAAATAGATTTACATCTAAGTAGTGAGGGATAAGTGCATCCCTCTGGTGGTCAGTTGCTACTACCAGTCGAGACATCGAAGATGTCTTCGATGTCTCGACTGGTAGTAGCAACTGACCACCAGAGGGATGCACTTATCCCTCACTACTTACTTGTGCTGGGTCTGCCATAGACTAGTTTGGTTTGCCTTTGTTATTTGTCTTTTCAGCTACCTGTGGCACACTGATGAGAACATAAAGAGTTCGAAACCGGTCTGTGTCTGGTGGAGAAAAGACAAATAACAAATTTGGCTACCAATTTGGATTTATAGGTATAATTCAATGGGAGTAGGGGCCTTTGCCCGTCCAGTAGTTGTTTCCTATAATCCTATTTATTAAGATTTACATCTGTTTTACAAAAATCATCTTCCTGTAACAATGATGGATTTTTAGGTTTCAATTTAGGTACTTCCTTTTCTAATAAAGCTGAAATACATATTTCACTTTTTCCTATTTTTGCCGAACTAGAAGATTTCCAATAACATACTGTAGACGTTAATGAAGATTCTTCCCTTTGTCGATGTAGCCATGAAAGAAATAATATCCCGTATTTACAGCCACCTAAAATAGAACATAAAATTACATTGTGAAAGGGATCTGCTTAGATTCACTTTATTTAGTGATTTTCTAAAGAATGTGGCCATAATTAAACAACCAGAAAAACTATAAATTTTCATGTAAAATTTCTGATTGTCATCAATATTGGTAAGCGAATGGCCAAAAAACCTATAAATAGCTGTACGGTGTACGAGATCCTATTGCAAATCTAACCTTTATTTCCGCCCACCTTAACCAATGAAATTATGAATTTCATGAAATGTTTCGAAAATCAAGTAGGTGCAGTTGGCTGAAAGTTTTGTCATAAGAGTGTAGAGTTTAACACATCGTAAGTTGAGTTTTGTAAGAAATAAAAATATTTGATACAAATTCATATACAGGGTGTTTCATAAATAATTGGTTATACGCTAACTGAGGAATCCTTAGCCCAAAATATGAAGATTCAACCAAAAACATTTGGATAAATTTTGCCTCCTTACTGAGTACAGGGTGTTGAAGTTAAAAATTAAAAATATTTTTCAAAAATTTTTACGCAAAAAGGTAGTCTAAATACATTGCTCTAGAGTGCCTATTCCTCGAGATATTTGAATTCGAAAAAGCGACTACATGGCATTTTAAATTTCAGTACATATTACAATAATAATAATCATTTTCAAAAATAATACATGACAATAATTTTTTAATTTTTAATTTCAATTATGTAACTGTACCTCAGAAAGGAGGTGTTTTTGGTTAAATCTTCATATTTTGGGTTAAGGATTCCTCAGGTAGCTTATGACCAATTAATGAAACACCCGGTATAGGGTGATTTGTAAATGAAGTAACAAACAGCAGGGGCGCGTAGGGGAACTCAAAATATGGTAATTTAACCCTTGTATTTTTATACAAGGCTATTAGTTTTGCTGCCTAAATTTTGTTTTTCGAAATGGCAGCTTAAATATTTCGGTCAGAATAAGGAAAAAAGGTGAATAATTCAATAAAATCATTGTCTAAGTTAAGAATTCAGTAAAAATTATGTCTAATTTGTAAAAATTTTGTGTTTGGATGTACACCTACATTACATTCATGTATATTAGTGATTTTTGAACAGATATTTTCTAAATTTACAATAGCAAATCCAACATGGTGCCCAATGTGGCTAAAGGATAAAAAATCACTCTAATTTTTATTTTTTTGTGCTACTTATTTGTTTTTTGTTTCATGTACTAATATTTTGGTAAGGTTTCAAGCCATTGTTCGTCATTGTACGACCTCAGGAGACTGAGGTTTTATGTCTCATATCAGTTTATACTTATAAGTTCAGTTTAGATACAAGATTGTTTCCTTTTATCTTTATCCCCAGAAGCATCGAACCTTCCCAAGGAAAGGTCAAAGCTGCTCCCAAAGGTGAAAATAAGTGACGTTTTTAAAACCATAAAGAATAAAGAACAGGAATAGGGAGCTGGAATATTGAGGAAAACCATTCCGCAAAACTCGATGCCACAATCTGTTTTCTTTCTATGTATTTTCTTTAATAGGTACCTATCAATGGGTGGTTACTTCCCTTCCACTATTTACGTTTGCTATTTCTTTCAGCAGTGTATCTGCGCCGAGTCCCAAAAATTTTAGCATTTTCTACACCAACTAGGTATTTTGTTAACGCTCTCTTTGCCTACACACAATTCAATAAATTTTGAAAAAAATATTTCTTATAGATATAGTTACGGTTACTTTGTAAAAACTAATTAAATTAAAATTTCTTACCACAATTTCCATAAGACATTTATAGGTAATATATATTTTGGTATATAATATTTTTCTTCATCATACTAATACAGGGGCGCATTATAATTAGAATTTAAACATTCTTGTATAAAGTAATGATGAGTCATCATCAATTAGAACAATTTTGTTACACGACATTTCACTTATTTGCAGCTGGACGTATGGTCTTGGAGAGCCTTAAAAAAAAATTGTGGAGATATTTCAACTCACCAATTGGATTGGTTTATTTTATATTATTTATTTCAAAGGCAACAACGTTGAGGTTGAATAAAATAAAAAAATGTGTATCGCGAATTATTTATATTTAGATTAACTGGTTTATTGCTTAAAATTGGCAATTTATAAACAAATATTGTTTTTGTTACTCTCTCAGTCTCAGTCATACCAACTTGACCATTAAAATACTGTTTTTATTTATGTTTACCACGCTTCATTAAAGTCGGTCGTTTATGTCTCAATTTGCTCTATTAACCCAATCTAAATTTGACCTATTTTCAAAAAATTTAATTGTTCTAGACATTATCTGTATTTACCCATCAGCGGCAGCGAATTATGAATTACCCTACGTCATTAACTGTTTTATCTGGGAACATAAACTGACGTGAGCACTAAACATTACTACGTGGGCAATTCGGCATTTATTAGGCAAATATACGTAAAATTAATTTATGTATGATATGAGATAAAAATAAGAATTATCAGCGTCAATTTTATGCCCACCTTAATGTAGCTACCGATTTTAATGACGCGTTCATCGATAAAATGGCAAATAGGTATATTTATATTTTAATTAAGCTTTACATTAATAATATAATAATACCACCACATGTAATTACAACCCCCTTTATCCCGGAAGGCTCTGGAAGAGCCTTCTGTGGGAGGGGGCTACGCATTTACAGACAAGGGACATCCAATATCTGTGTATAGTGGAAAAATTCCTCTCACAGTATTTTCCAATTTCCATTATCACGACCGGGATTCGAACTTTTGGGCGAGATGCAGGTACTAATCAGCAAAATTATAAAAAAAAATACAACAAATTTGAAATTAATATAGCGTTGATGATGACCTGTGTCAAGTGTTAATTAACTACCCGTTCACCATTATTCAGTCTTTCACACGCAACGCATGTACAGTAAAGACTACAAAATTGCAAAAATTAACATTAGTCGATGACATAATCTTTTACATATTTGCCTATGCGTGAAAATTTTTAAAGACATACCGTACATGTCTTCCAAGGGTTGATTCTTACAATTAAACATTTTAAATATCGCATACAAAGTTATTATGGTTCTAATCCTTTTTTTTAAATCCATTGATGAATTTATTAGTGGATAAAATTTTAGAATTTCCATTTAACAATTTCCATTATTTTGTGATTGGTTTGCTATTACGAGTAAATGCCTATTCCTCAGGTCCTTCAATCGTTGAATAATTTCCTTATTCCTTTGTCCTAAGATGATTTAACGTCTCTACAACTACCTCACCTGACCGGGAACCGGGAACTACCAAAAAGTAAGACTTACGTGGTACCAAGAGGTGCCCAATGGGATAAAGATTAAAATCTGCGAGTTCAGAGATGAATTTTGATTCAATTTGTGAATTCACCATATGCGCTGAAGGATTTGTAGACGACGCCGACGTCGAGAAAAGTCAGAAATATGAGATAGCAAAAACCAAGGAGTTATGAAACACCAAGAATTTACAGAACTTGAATCTTCAGATGTTAGAATCCTATTATCCTTTATCATGCAGAATAATTCTAGATCTAGAAGGTTCCTTGTTTTGTACATAATATACAGTATATTCACTTTTCAACCAAAGCACTTTGCGAGTGAATAGGAGAGAATAAAGCTGAGATCGACATGCAGTCACGCATGTGTAGTGCTCCCGCTTTACTGCTATCTCCTATTCACTCACAAACTGCTTTGGTTCAAAAGTGAATATACTGTAGACTATAGAGGTACCTACATATAATATAATAATGTCCAGGCTACATACAAATGTGCTAAAAGCCCAAAGAAACGTATAATTTTTGTATGTGGTTGACGATGGTTCTAATATACAAATTAACGCGCCTCTCTCGTACCATGCGTCATTAACCGTTTTTATCTAAAGCAAGGAGATAAAACAAAAGCAGCGTCAGCAGTAATTACTAATTACACAGAACCAAAAAGCAAAGCATTAATTTGAAGCCTCTCCGGAGTATCAACAACCTTTTCAACGCCAGACTAGATAAGATTACGTATTAAATTAACGAAAGCACCCCGGACAAATTAATAAACCGCTAATATAAAGAAAGCGTCGGTGTCTGTGACGCCGGAGACGCAGTCTAGGTGCAGTGTTTTGTTTCTATTTCCGTAAATGAGGGCAGTGGCGGGTAAAGCAATAAATTGTATCCGCGGTAGTTATTTCTAGTATTCAAATTATTGTACTTCTTAGGAAGCAGTCATGTTGTGGATTACCTCTTTCAGGTACGTAGTTGCAATAAAAAATCCTATATTTACAATACTTAGACAGTTTAGGCAAAAATGTATCTATCTAGGTTTATTTAATATATTTAATGGAAACAGTTTTTTTATTTTACTTCATATTTCGGATTGTTTTCCACGTTGCATATTTTGAATTTAATTTTTCGTCCATCTTGTCGTGGCCTCCTATTTCGAGAAGACCACGACAAGATGGGGAGACGTCAAGATTTCAAAATATTCATTGGGGAAGGGAACTCAGACACTTTTTTGCAAATTATCAGCTCCGCGAAAATCTTAGAAATCAAAATAAATATAAATTTAATAGCCAAAAAACTTACAACCAGCTCTAGTAACAAGCAAAATTGTTACTACACGCTATGTACCTACAGTGTGACCCATTTTTAATGGCAACCCCCTTAAAAAATGTGTCTATTATCAGATTTTAACGGGACTTTTTTAAAAAAGATAGATCATCGAAAATGAACAAACTTGATTAGCGTTTTTTTTTTATTAAAAATCTAGCTAAACCACTGGTTTCAGAAACATCTCAAATGGGTAAATCCGAAAATTGAATTAAAGAAAGTATTACATTAAAATATGTCCCCCTTGGAAACAAGGTCGACGTGTTCACCAATTTTTCAGAAAACTTTTACCGCCATAGTTATTCAGGGTGTTTACTTTTGGTTGGGACATCCTGTATAAAAAATAAGTAAAATTTTTTTTTCTTCATTTTCAGTATTAAATTTTCAAAATAGTTCATATAGACGTTGTTGCGTTTAAACTTGCAAATTCCTATAATTGATAAGGTCAACCCATAAAAATTAGAAAATCTCATAGGAAATAATAATTACAGTCATTTTCAAGTGGTATACTTATTAATATTAATATGTTTTAAATTATATAATATAATAGTTGCTTGTTATTTTAATCTTTGCTTCTAATGTTATCATTGGATTATTCTTTAAATATTAATAAGTCATTAAATATAACTTCGAATATAACTAAAACAGCAACGTACAAAGTTCATCAATCTTGTCAAAGCACTTAATGGCAATGTAATGTATTAGAAATGTATTTATATTAATTAGGTTATCCATAAAACATTCTATACTTTTTTCTACCTACGGTAAAGTCAAAAATATGTTGCTGTTTCGCATAATAGTGTATAGATAATATAAATATATTTTTACTTTCATTCAATTAGACGATTAATATTGAAAACATAAAAACTGAAGTTTAACAACTTATGACTGTACAGTTTATTTTTAATTTGACATATTTCAGAAAATATTTTATTGTAATGTGTTTTGACGACTCAGTTGAGCAAAACCTATACCTCATTTGACATAATGTTGACTATACGTAATTTTTGCCTCACCTCACTGCACACACAAAAAAAAATTAATATCAAGGAAATTTTCAAATCGAAAAAACTATAATTATGTTTCTATAATATTTTTATTTCCTCCGCATTCTATATTTTGTTTCTAATAAATTATAATTACATATTACATTATTTACCATATGCCATCGAGCATTGCTATAAATAGCTGTATAATAGACATAAATTAATTGCCAATAAATTTAAATTAATTTAAATAAATTCACTTACGTGCTTTAATATGAAATGGCCTTACGTAAGATTTTATTTTAATACCAGCTTTTATCTTCACCATTTGTCGCACTATTTAGTATTTGGTTAGATAATAAATAAGGTTAGCTGTTACTGATGTCTGTATAAATTTGGTTAATTTTATGCATGTTTTATAAAGGACGCATATTGGATCTTATTTAGGAACCTTCACTTCTTAATAAAGAGGCATTAATAGAAAATAGAAGATTGGTTAACGCACTCGGCGTCTCGGAAAATTTACTTCAACCCTCCACACTCCACGCAACCAAAACTATTATTTTTGAGCTATCTTAATCGTTAATTTTTGCACAATTTTTAACATTTTACAGCTTAATATTTAAAGCAAATAATCGCTGGGTCATCTATGTCACAAAATCGAAAAATTTACCCTGTTCTGCAAAGAGAACGGTAAATTGCTATATTTCGTTTTATCATTTCCTTATTGAAATACTGATTTAGTTTCATAATATATTCCTATCAAAACATTTTATTTTTTTTTTATTTTTCTCTTCGAATTTAAGGTTTTATTTCCTTCTTTTGCCGGCTTATTTTCTAGTTGAAACTTGATTCTTAATAGTCACGTGATTTCGGTATATACTCGAGTAAACTTTAACTTGGCGTGTGGATGAATTGATATTGTGCTTATTATTGTATTTTCTCTTGCACACAAAATTGAAGCAATGGCCCAAAACCATTGTTTACGTATAAACATACGTGAACAATGTTTTTGGGTTATTGCTTTAACTTTGTGTGCAAGAGAAAATACAATAATAAGCACAATATCAATTCATCCACACGCCAAGTTAAAGTTTACTTGAGTATATACCGAAATCACGTGCAAGAAAAACTGAAATAGTATGCACAATAACAACTCATCCACACGCCAAGTTAAAGTTAACTCGACTATATCAGTATTTGAGAGGATTTCGACGTTTAATGCATAATTTTGAAAATTAATTAGTTATGTTATATTCAAGCTACATATACATGAAATGATGCAGAGAACTTGAGGAACCGTGGAAAAATTAACAGAGTAAGCCATGGGCACTAAGCTGAATGTGTGCAAAATTTGAAATTATGCGTAATTTGGTCCGATTGTTCAAGGGAAACGGACAAACTTAACCAACCCATTAATGGAGCACTTTTTGTTTCCTCTCTATTCTGTAAATATGATTTAATAGGAGACCTTAGCTATTTTTTCCATATCAAGTTATACTATACTTTTGCAAACAGTGTTCCAAAAATGTACTTGGCAAATTTCCTTATCCCAAAATGGCTCTCTACCTCTACCATTTCGATGCCTCTTTAAAGTATGAACCTATGTAAGGATTATTCTCCTGAATTTATGCTGTGCATTTTTTATATACCCTCTTCATCTAAGCTATTTAATTTCCTAGTTGTACTTGTGGATATCAAAGTTTCTCTCCGCCACTCACTTTACCTTGTGAATAATGAAGTTTTGTCCAGAAACGTGCTCTTACAGACTTGCGCGCGCAGCATCATCCACCCCATACTAACTCAAGCAAAAATATATAAAAAATTAATAAACATCGCCATATCAGACCAAGTGGTAACTAAAAGTCCCTCGTATCTGGGCTCGAATTGACTGTCTTCCGTAATCTCTCCTGACACCTCCTTATATCACTAAGTGAGGTTCAAAGAAGTTTGCCTTCCTATACATAGTTATTTCAACTTTACAACACTTAGTATTGTTGCATAAAGCACAAATACGACTCACATATAATTAATATGTATTAAAAAATTTTAAATTTTTTGAAAATTTTGTATTCAATCCAATTCAAGACATACGAATTGGTGATCCAAATCCTCTACAACATGATCATAATACGAACGATTTCAGTTTTTGTATCTATATTTTTATAGGGAATACCTAGCCTATTGTTATTATGCATCGCACTTCATTTGGATTTTTTCCCCTCTTTAACCAACTAGAAGCATTTCAAGTAATGTCTTAATAAATACTAAATACACATCAGCCCTTTTCTTTTTTTGATAGTTGTCCCTAAATCTTCATCTTGAAATGTATTTTCTAACTGTAAAAATACATAAAAATAATTAAATATAAAAAAATTTACAAAACTTACCATTTAACTTGACATATACAAATATTTCCAATTTTTCCCAATTTTACAGCGCTCACACATAACAAAAGCAACAAGAAGAGACAGCTGCTGATATGAGAGCGTGTCAGACTGTGGGATTCACCGGTAGATTTTAACCATTGTCAACAGTTTGGAAATGAGAAAATAAATAAAATGCGAATGGGATATTTTTTATTTTATTCTAAATTAAGTTTATTTTTGAAGGTGTTGATAAATTATTTTGTTTTTAAAGGACAATTACCCGGCCTTTGGTACGTATCTCATAAAAGATCAAAGGACAATAACCTACAATAAAGGACTGTCCTTTGAAACCAATAATTGGCAACCATAGCTCGAATGGTGTATGAAAGTTAATCCTAAAATAATAGGAATAAAGACAAAAAGCGATTGTTGATTATACACACATTGCATATACGAATGTTTTCTTGCAGGTATTGTCAAAGTATCTCCAGAAATAAATCAACTTTACTTATACGTCAAGAAATATAGTTTATGCTCGAGTTTATGTCTATTGTTTATCATAAACAATACGGTGAGTAAATTAACGGTGCATTCACATACGTGCACATGTTAAAAATGAGGCGGAGCCTAGGTCTGCATCCGCCGAACGGTGTATTTTTAAAGCTAAAAACAAACAAAATGCACGTTATGCTCTAATGTGGCACTGACGTGAAACACGTGCCTTTAAAAAACCATAACGTTCAACTTCAGAAGTGTTCCAGTGCTATTTTAATTTAATTTTTCTAAATGTTTTATTTTTATTTCTCTTCCGCCACCTGAATAATTTTATATATGAATAAAATATATAAAGCAGAATACTTTCGTGTGTTTACTGTGTTCAATTCAATCTAGAAAGTGAACTGGAATTGGAAAAACAAACATTTTAAAAGTAGACCGGTACGTTTTTCTATCGCAGAAGCCGTGCCAGTAAATATAAACAACATCGTTTTTCTCGCTGCAGTTTTCCGGTATATACTTACGGAATAAATGTAGCAGGATATATAAACAAAGTCCTTTTTTTATAACTGTTGTTTCCAAGTCGTCTTTATGTAAAAATAGAAAACATACTGCATATGTTAAACAAATTAGACATTTTTATTATTTTATGAAAAATTATTAAACTACATAATTTATTTATACTTTCTTGCATAATAAAATTATGGATGTGATTAGTAATTAAGATCATTGCTAAAGAAACTGCGAAACTCTATTATATAAATTCTCATAAACAAAAGCCAAAATGGCCCCAAAGTGAAAATCATAAATCCGCCACTGGTCACTTCTACATTATCATCTTACGAATAACAAATTAGAAATTCCAAATAAGTATTTCTCCAGATACATATTTAATATTCATCTGCTTCATTAGTATTTAATGCCTACATTTAGAACAGAAATATAATATACATCGATTACTCACTTCATTACTTTTTGGTATAATTATTTTTTAAAAAAAGGATGTTTCAACCCATAACCATTTACGAATCTTGCCATAGCAGAACGTAAATAAAAATGTGGACGTTATTAATATTAATATTAGTTTCCAACATATTTAGTTCAACAGCATATCGTATACATCGTGTGTTTAATTCGTTTAATCTGTTTGTATACGCAGTATACGGCATATGTTTTTGGTTTTTGGAATATTTCTAACCCTCCATAAAAATATTCATATATGTATCGACTATATATATGGCTTTAATTAAAAACTACAAAACGACAATCAGACAATTTAAAATACTTTTTATATAGACACATCAATGACACTAGTGTTGGAGATCTTAATTTCAAGATACGATAAAAGGGGTATATCTGTAACCATCGTGTTAAATTTAAAAACCTGTTTTAAAATTCAGAACCATAAAAAATTAATAAATTAAAAATAAGTGTAGATTTTAAATTTTAAATGCATGTAAAAATTTTAAACTGCAATTTACATGTGGTGCCTTCACACAGGCAAATATTTACCCTTGACGTGTGTAAATATTTCTACGTATGTTATATTTACCAATGAAGCGTTTATGAGACCCCCCAGTAATTAAAAAATCACTGACATATATTTGTAGTCAACTTTTATTATTATGTAGTTTCATTTTTATTTAAAACCTATCTTGAAATACTTTCACATTTTTATTTGATTTTAGGCCGAGTAACACTAGGAAGTGATCCTGGAGTCGACATTCCTGTACAGGGAACTGGAGTTCTCCCTTTGCATTGCCATATAGAGAACAGCGAGGGGATTGTAACCATCTACCCCCTGTCGGAAAATCTATCCATTGACGGGGTGAGGGTAACCGGCCCCACGCGCCTATCTCAAGGTAAACAAAAATAAACTCACGTTTTGTATTAACTTCGTAAATACCAATACCAAAAGTTACCAGCTGGAGTGAATTATGTTTACTGATTATACTCTAAGTTAAGGGATAAATATACCACAGCCGACTCTAACACAGTCGGCTGTGAATATACACGTGCTTGCAGGATATTTTTTTTATAATTTGAATCCTACTTTTATTACCTATAATCATAAGGTTTTTTTTGGTGAGTTGGCGTTTATTAAACAATAATGGGGGTTAACTATTTCATATCCTAGATAGTCAAAGCTATTGTGCGTTTCATCATTTTATCTTCTATGTATTTATATAGTTTAATCATTTGGTAAAAAAATTAATACTATATAAAACTATAAGGTTAACTATACTGTCACTAATATATTCATGGGATGAGCAGATATATCACTCCCAAGACGTCCGGCACAATAGAAAAACCGCTGCCAAGTTGAGCTGCAAAACTTCTGCACCTTGTAGAAAAACTTTCTTTTGGTCCGGAAATTTATGAATATTTCTTGCTCAGCGAATAAGCCTGTGTTGCTTCTGTTCCTGTTTCTACTTATTATACCGGGTGACCACGGATCATGGTAAACCCCCTCCATTTCCACAATTTTTGAGCTATCCAAATGAAATTTTGCAGCAGTAATGTACGTCCAAAAAAACTCATTCACCTGTGTGATAAATATGTAGTATAAAATGACGT
The DNA here is from genome assembly GCA_963680705.1 of Rhagium mordax. Taxonomy (NCBI): domain Eukaryota; kingdom Metazoa; phylum Arthropoda; class Insecta; order Coleoptera; family Cerambycidae; genus Rhagium; species Rhagium mordax. The sequence goes on along the minus strand of OY796656.1, from coordinate 99,837,373 downwards.
GTGGTGTTCGATGGTTTTTTCCCTTTTTTTATTACTTGCACATTGCAGATTTATGAAGGATGGGCACATCAATGGATTCCATACAAAATGTATTATTTTATGGTATCGGTTTACCAGTACGATATCTTTTAGGAAAATGGTCAAAATGGACAAAAAGTGATTTAGTCAGATTTGAATGCACGCCAAGACGCCATTTTTATATATTTTTTGTCGATCTAATTTTTTGGGAGTTATACCAGTACATTTGAACCAAATTAGACCGATCATGGCACTCTAGATTAATAAATGAAATTGGCTCTAAAAAATCGAGTGGGCTTAAAGAGTCCCCAAAACAGCGTTTCGTACTCAGAATTTTCTCAGTATTCCAAAAATGCAATAATATACATAGGGTGTTCCATTTAAAGTTTCATCGTTGAGGTCACTTACGTCGAAACCGGACGTCGAAAAAAAAATCGGATGGGCCAAAATGAGTCTTTTTGGACGTACAGGGTTAGTTTTATAAATGTAAACCCCCCATTTTTATTTTTATTTTTGACCGATTCAAAAAATTATAAAACTGGCCTTACACGGTTTTTTACGTAGATTCCACTTCTGCTAACGGATTGGCAATAGCGTTTTAAATATACAGGGTACGCAAGAAAGTTAGGTTTTTTTAAATGGAACACCCTGTATATTTTGACAAATTTGAATTCCTCCAATCATTCTGATTACAAATATATACACCTATTGTATAATCGGTTTACTGGTTTTTGAGTTATTTTTACTTTATGGATACGTCGAAACAAAAGCGTAATTTTATAAACCCACATAATAAATCAATAAATAAAGTAAATCAACAAAAAAAATATATGAATTATTAAATCAAATTTTCAATATAATCAACCACCATTAACTTCGATACATTTCAAACCACGTTTAATAAAATTCGAACGAATTTTTCGAAAAAGTGCTGCATCCAAATTTACCAAAGTTATATTTTTTACAATTTGATTTTTTATTGTTTAAAATTTTCCACTGGTTCACTGAAAGTTTTTTCATTGATCGTTCCCCAAAGAAAATAATCTAATGGATTCAGGTCTGGACTCCGTTCGAATTTTATTAATTGTTTGAAATGTATCGAAGTTAATGGTGGTTATGTTGAAAATGTTTCGTAATTTGTTTTAATAATTCATATATTTTGTTTTGTTTTTGATTTATTCCATTTATTGATTTTTTATATACCTAAATTTATAAAATAACGCTTTTGTTTCAACGTATTCATAATAAAGTGAAAATAACTCAAAAACCAGTAAAGCGATTATACAATATGTGTATATATTTGTAATCAGAATGACTGGAGGAATTCAAATTTGTCAAAATATACAGGGTGTTCCATTTAAAAAAAACCTAACTTTTTTGCGTACCCTGTATATTTAAAACGCTATTGCCAATCCATTAGCAGAAGTGGAATCTAAGTAAAAAACCGTGTAAGGCCAGTTTTTTGTTTTTTGAATCTGTCAAAAATAAAAATAAAATGGGGGGTTTACATTTATAAAACTAACCCTGTACATTACTGCTGCAAAATTTCATTTGGTTAACTCAAAAATTGTGAAAATGGCGGGGGTTTACCATGGTCGCCTATTTTCACCATCCTCGATCCTCTCCCAGATCGTAGGACTGTGTACGCCACTGGCCGCTACTTAAAAGTTTCGCAATCATAAACTGGTTCATTTTTTTTTCTGGTGAGGCGTCTCAAATCTTTTATTTCACTCTGGTTCATTCTTATTTCTATTTGATTTTTTACTTTGTTGTGAATTCCATATTTATGAGCGATAATTTTCTATAATGGTTGGCCATTGAAGTATAAATAATCATTGCTATAATTAAAAATATTTTTCCGTATACATTTTATGGGAATAAATAAAAATTAAGTCGTTACTATTTTTTAAACATACCTGGTATTTTCTCTGACTAAATAAAATAATAGTTATATTCATATGTGTACTAGGATATTTATATAATACCTAATATTAATGATTTATTATTTTTTATAGAATTGCTAATACTAAATTGTTTATATATTTGTTTAAATGTCGATATATTAACACAATGTAAACATTGTCGTTACATTTAAGTATAACACTTGTCCATTGTATGTAATATTTGTTTGATAACTGGAGAGATATTGCAACAACTGTATTTACTGTTACTGTCTTAAAAATTGCAGTAATGTTTATTATTTATGATACAACCTGTTTTCTGTTTCTTTTTGTGAACATGTTTATAATTGCCTATAGAATTATGTTGGTAGAATGTTAGTTTGGGATTAAATAAATGTTATCTTCCAGGTGTTATGCTCACAATTGGAAGATCAAATTACATGAGGTTCAACCACCCTGCCGAGGCAAAACTTATGAAGTCAGTGCTACCAAACCCCAGGATTTCAATGGCTCCCATAAACTTTGAACCTGACAATTCGTATCAAGCAAAATTTAACAAAAAGCCGCCTGTCGCCCCTCGCAAGAGTCCAAGGGAATCGCTTTCAGACAGTGGAAGCGAAGAACCGCCATCAAGCATAATGACCAAAGTATCAAAATTCGAATATTTAGCTGCACAAAACTATAAAAAATCCATATCGCCGAAAGTGTTCCCTTCAAACGTTGTAACAGTGAACATGCCAGTTAGAGACGTTCTGGGTAAAGCCCCGCCAGATCTGCAGAGTTTCTCCAAAAATCTCCCCCAAAGTGCACTTAACTACGCAGAATTAAATTACAATGAAAAGCAACAAGTAAAAATACCCGGGCAACAGATTTTCTCGAAAAAAACCTACCACCAAAGCCAGTATGTAAATGTAACCGTAAACGAAACAAAGAATATCAACAATCGTGTGATTATTTTCGAAAATGGGTGCATACCTAAACACCAAAACGTAAATTTCGACCATAATGAACTGAACAATAAAAGCTCGAGTAGCAGTAAAAATATTAACGTAAATCGGGTGAACACTCCATCGCCTAGTTTCAACAGAAATCCCGCAAATTTTTTCAGAAGTGTTACCCCCAGTCCTATTTCGAATATTGTTAAAATAGATCATAGGAGGAGCGGATCTCTTGGTGAATTAACAAACGCCAATTATATAGATGGGTATGATGAACTAGCACACAGGAAATACGAAGCGGAATTACGGAGAAATCAGGTAAAATAAAACAGCATTTTATTGAAAAAAATCATAAAAGGTTACAGTTATTTTACATTAATTAAATTATACTCGTACATATGTATATAATTACATTACATGGCTATAACCTTACAGTAACAATTATAGTTATTTTTAATAAATAATCTCCTTCGTTGTTAACGTTTATTTAATAACGCGAAAAAAATTGTAAAGTCTAAATTGGGGATATCTTTATTAATTATTTATGATTGTCTAAGTCAGATATAGAAGCATTTTAAAAGTAAAGGTACGTCAAAACAGATTGTTATAATTGTGTTATAAATATAAACGGTTTCGCTGTAACTTTGACGTAAATAAAACTGAGGGTCAGCTTTAACATTGCTGCAATCCCTAAAGGCGCAGTTTTGAAATTAATATTGGAAGGTGTAATAAAATGTATAGGGTGTTCTCGAAAGTGGGATTTTGTCTTTAACATTGATTATATAATTCTAGATTATATATTATATCAATTAAGGCACAAAAAAATTAACAACTTCAGAAATAAAAAAAAAATAATTAAACTTATGTGAGGTTCAAGGTTCATCCCAAAATATGTACACTGAAACATCAATATAATAAAAAATTGATGTACATTTGAAAACTTGAAAACTTATTCTATGATGATATTTGGATACCTAATACATAATATATTTTTACGTTGGTAGACCAATTAAGAAAAATTAGGTAGGAATGTCTGTAATTGAGACGACATTTTATACTTAAACTACTTTATCTTTTATTGTTAGTAATTGCATTTTAATAGATTGTGAATTAGATACGCAAGTAGTAATGTAAAAATAAATGGTACGTTTAACGTTTAATTTCTAACTGGTAACATTATAAATATTCCTTTCCTTTTAAGAAATACCAGCATGTAAAATCTATCTATAAGCAGTGACATGTAGTTCCATATATCGCTGCTATAAGTACGTTATTTTAGTTAAATACATTTCAATATATTTTGCAAAATTTACAACACAATATACCTACCATAAAATTAATTGCCCTGCATAAATTCTCGGAACCTCATAATGTCGAAAATGTGATGAATATAGACATATACATAAGGCCAAAGAAGAGAGCGGCCAGAGCCTTATTATTGTTTAGTTGTTGTTTTCTGTACCAAAGTTTACTAAATTTTAAGTAAACTTTGTCTGTACTAACTTATTTTTCTTTTTAATTGATTTATGGAGCACATGATATGCCTGAGCCAATAAAGAATAATAATTTACTTCTATCCATATTTATTATTTAATGAAAAAACAGAAGGGATCCTTATCTTTTTATTTATTTTTTATAAATATGTATATAATAATTACATCATAGAGTGAATTTAAAAATGTTTTCTCTTGTTTGGACATAAATAATAACAAAAATATTTTATTTATTATTCGTTTGTTAATTATTATCAGTAAAAGATAAATGATCTAAAATAATGGAATTAAATTAATAAACATATAGATACCTACTATTATTAAATTTCTCTGATAATTCATTTTCATTTGTTTTCTTACAGAAGAAAAAACTAACATTATCCATTAGAATTCATATTTTTTCCATTTTTTTTTTAAGCTATCTGAAATTATTCTTTTCGTACTGAAAGCAAATCATCTGATGGAATATTCTCTTTTCATTTTCTTAAGCTATGCATTTTTAATAATTTTATGTAACTCACAGTAGAAAACATTAGTTATTTGATCTGGATTAGAATTTTTAAATTTATCACCACCGCTTGTATAAATTCTCAATTTTACAAGTACTTAATGTCATAATTAGCTCTTTTAAAAGGGAGTTTCTCAATTACTCAGTTAATGAGATTTAGACAGTAGACACATTGCTGAGATCCACCACATCGAAATGTTAATTTTACGAACATGGGGATTATTTCACTCACCCCATCTAAGCATGTTTCTAAATTATTTACTATGAAATGAGGTGGCACATTATTATTTATGCCTTCTCATTATCTATATTGAAACCTATCATAATAAATCTATTTATAGGAAATATATGTAAAAAACATATACCTACTGGGAATAGAAATAAATAATCTTCAATTTAAAATATTGAATATATATTAAACATATTTATGCAATTTCAAAAATAATAAAATGTATAATTTTGTATATCTTAACATAGTAACTTACATGCAAAAATACATAATTCTATTTAGCATCTTAATATTAAACTGCAGAATTAATGTATAATTTGAATAAAAAATATTTCAATTTTGTTATTTTTACAAACTTCTACCAGATATTTAAAATATATATGTTTAATCAGCTATTTATAGCATTAAAAACCCGTTACCTGGATCACTACTCCATCTATCTGCTAAAAGAATAAACACAATATTGTATTACAGTTTTTTATCAAACTTTTTGTATCTATTTATATATGAATAAAAAACACTCATTCAAACAAATGTTGATCCACACTACAATGCAAACTAATCTTATCTGAATGTGGTATGTAAAGTAAACATTTATCAAACCCAGTAACACAGTTAAATTGTTTTTTGCTTCTTTGCTCCATTTCCTTAAAAGGTGTAATTTCCAAGAAAATGTTATTTGATTAGTAGGTATTATTAGTTTGTATTATTTGATAGGAAGATAAAATATGCCTTTAAGTAATAATTAATTTTTCGTTTTAGGCACAACAAGATAGAATTAAGGAACAGGAAATTGAAAAGGCGGAGCAGCAGAGGCTCGAAGAGATACTAAGTATGTGTGCAGAATATGAAAAACAATCGCAATATGAAAAAAATAAGCCTATAACACCTAATCGGTAAGTACATTATATATTTTAATAAATTATTAATTAATATACCGTATGCCAGATTCTTCTGAATTGGTTATTTAGGAAGGGCTTTCTGTTCTCATACTAAACCTGTTAATATTGGTTAATAGATATTATCTTATCAATGTCTCATTAATATTTTTCAAAACGGGCATCATTTGTTTTTTTTCCCCTTTAATGCATTAAAAACTTTTTTTCTAATCCTCACACACGACGTTTGTCCCATCATTCTATCTTTAATAATAACCTCATAATAACCATTTAAAACCATTCATACTTAAAATGAACACACTGTACATAACTGCCGAACACAAGAAACTTAACTTGGAGTTAATTTTTTTATGTGTGTTTTCCACGTTAATCGTGAGTCAAGAAATTTCACAGTTTGGGCATCTTCGGTGTCATCTATTTTTATTTTTACAGTTTCTACTGGATGAAATGATGATTGAAACTGCATTATTTCGGTTTTTTCAATACTTAAGTGAACATATTTTCCTCGTACCAGTCATTTAATTTAATTTCGTTCTACTGGATGAAATGATGATTGAAACTGCATTATTTCGGTTTTTTCAATACTTAAGTGAACATATTTTCCTCGTACCAGTCATTTAATTTAATTTCGTGATAAAGACAGTTATTTTGCTTTTTAATTCTTCCAGAAGTTTACTAGATAGATATAGATTAGCATCGGCATCCGGTATGATTAGCTGAGAGGACATTTGGCAAATCGTTTACATAATTATTACATTTATGAATCTTGTATAATTTTATTGTTAATTCATTATGTGATATTTTCAAGTGGGTTTTCAGTTTATTTATTAGTGATACACAAAGGAACGTACTTAATATTTTGTTGTCGTTTAGGATAAAAACAAATGGATCTCTTCCTAGAGATAAAAGAGGTCAATATGGACCACCCTCGCCCAGTTACACTACACCGCCACCGTCTCCATTGGATGTTCTTCACAATGAACTTTTAAAACAAAATAATCACCACAATTATGAAAACATAAACATAACATTTAGTCCTCCTAGAGAAACTACGAAAGTGCATTATGAAAATGTTGAAATTAGGCCCCAAGAACATATTAATGGGGAATATAGAAGTCCAGAACGAGGTAGTCCTTATGAAAATGTTTACATTCAACATAATACACCTGGTCCTTACCCTTCATCTCCTAGGACCAGAATTAAAACAATTGTTACCTCAAACAAAGACAAGTGAGTATTCAAAATATTGTAACAAATTTTAGTATTACTAATAATGTATAAGTACATACTAGATAGTTTTTAGCATAGCATTTTTTTTAACGAGTAAAAGTCGTTTCCTTTGCAAAGCAAACCACAAATGTTCAGAAAAGTTCATTTCATAATGGACAGCATTAGTGTGACCTCACATAATTATGCAACTGTACGTACTACTGTCATGACAGGCGGGTTGCGTTTAATCTCACTAGAAATTGACCCTTAATGCATATGTTCATAAGAAGACATTTTTTGGGATAGAAACATAGCCTGGAGTTTTATTTTATTTCTCCTGTGGAAGAAATGGATAAGAACTTTCAGTTACGATTTATCATGCACAAGATATTGGAAAATATACAGAAGCATAAAGCATTACGAAAACTTTATTATTAATAACAAGATATCGGAAAATATACAGAAGTATAAAGCATTACGAAAACTTTATTATTAATATATCAATATTAAAATAAAAGTTTACATTGCCGCTAACTTCATTATACTTCTGAGCTGTCGTTAATGTCAGTGTCGCTGTCGCAAACTTTATAACCTCTTATCCTGGTGTCAATACTAGAATAAAAATCCATTTAAATCTATTTAAAAAAATATAGGTAGAGTATAAAAGAAAACACAGGTAGATATTTAAGCATTATTTTGTCTTTACAATTTGCATGTACCCCTATTTAAGAAATGATAATCAAACTAACATACACATTCTTATTACCTCTTTTATTTTAATTTGGCATCCTTTGGGAAACTAAACATTTTACATACAGTTTTATTGGTATAATCAGTCAGGTGCAAATAGCATAAACCCATATTTGAAATTAAGCACAAAAATGAGTTTATTAGAAAAAATATTAGAATAGATTTGAAACTGAGAGAAAATTTAAGTCAAACGTCAAGTTCATTGTCAAATCAAAATGAACGAACATGAATTAAGTGTTTGAATTTAGCTGCAAACTCATAATTTGAATTTTTGCATTCTTTATTCTTATTGGAGGAAGCTTCCGCCGCTTTACATAATAATTTATAAAACTAAAATGAAGTTTTTATAAATCATATGTGGATACATACATTTTAACATATTTTTTAAATGTGAAATAGGTATTGGAAGTCCTTAAATAGTCTTTCAACATACAGAAATACAATAAAATTCCCGACAATGTTTTTGTACTATAATATAGTCCTTATGGACAATGGCAATACGGCTCAGATTCCAGAATGGAATCTATTCTTGAAAATTTCAAGATGTATTGTCAGTTAGTTTTAGTAAAATTAATTTACGAATACTCACTGTATTGAGATTGATACCGAAATTTTATGCATTTTTTAAATTATCATATAATATTACAAAATCTGCAATCTGGTTTCATAAAGGTTTGGCACTATATTAAACGGTACATATACTAAAAAGAAATATTTAAATCATTCACATAATTTCGTTTTCTAGACATTCAAAGTGAGGACTTAATGCTGTTGAAATGCATAGTAGAAATTTGTAAAAATAAAAATCTCTTAATTAATCATTCATTCATTCATTATCATTTCAGCACTACAAAGGAAACCACAGAACTAATTGAAAACAAATTTGCAATATTAGAAGCTGAACAGATATTATTACGTGAAGCAGAGCAAGTCTTAAGGCAAAATTTACACAATTCCAAAGAATTTCCTCCAGATCATGATATATTTGAATCTAATTCGATATCTGCCATGCCCTCGAAATTCATTCTGCCTTTAGAGAATCCCGAAGAATTCTCCAAAAGCAGTTCATCTCCTATAGAAAATAATAAAGTAGATAATAAACCATATTGTTTGAATAACACATTTAATTCCTCCAAAGATTTTAGTAAAAGTTACAGTGAGCAAAATGAAGAAGATAAAAGAAGATTTGAGCAGCTTAAAAAAGAGAAGAGAGATATTTTATCTGTTATTTCCAGAATTAAAAGACAAATGGCAGAAATCGAAATACAAGAAGAAGAACTTCATAGAGAGGTAAGTTTATTTTGACATAAAAAAATTTTATATTTGAAAAATGCGTTTGTTATAGATTGAACTGGAGAAGGCTCTGATTACTGGTGAGCACAAATCAAAACTCCTTGATCTGGAAAAGATTGAAATTAGAAAACAAAAACTTCAAAAGCGGGCTCAGAGAATAGAAGAGAGCATGCGCGACTGTCAAATTAAGCAGGAAGAAGATCAAAGAGAATGTAAAAAGAAACTTATGCAGGCCCAAGAAAGTATGTCAAAAATTGAAAAGAAAATGTCATCAGCTGATAAAGCCTCGCCTGATTATGAACACATTTTTGAAGAATATCTTCAGGCTCAAGAACAGTTAGATAATGAAAGAAAAGCATTTGAAGATCTAGAGTTCCATCATTTAGAAGAAGAAGCAGATTGGTTGGCTAGTCGTGAGGAACTTCAAAGGGAGATAGTAGATCTAACAAAAAGAATAGAGTTGTTAAAAGCACAAATACAAGATCTCCAACAACAAAAATTGGATACCTCAAAAACTAACACAAATGAGTTTAAAACGATAGAAAAGCAAAAAATGGGATGTATGGTGAGATTAGAAGAAATTCGAAACAGACTTAAGTGTATAGATAGTGAATTATTGACATTTTCTAATGAGGAATCAGAACAAGAAATATCCAGTGACACTGATAGTGATAAATCAAAAGAGCTCGAAAAGCATTTCTCAAACCTTTCTTTGAATAAGATGACGGACTTAAGTTGTTCAATTATAGTTAGTAATTCAAGAATTCCCAGTGATCACATGTATAACATGTCTCAGTCGTTTAATGAAAAATTGTTACATGAAAAATCTATACTGGAGGTTGGAATCGGTAAGCAATAAGATTATGAAGCAGATAGACATCTTAATATTCTATTTACGTTTAATTAGTAATAATTATGTGAATATTATAAAAAAAAATGGGTTATTTCAGTTAAACACTTATCATGCAAATATTGTTTGTAGTTTATTTGTGGCGGATAGTTAATATAATACAGAGCCTCAAAATTTTTTTGGTCCTTTTTACAGGCATAGAATTAAAGGAATTGTCACATTTTTCCTCGCATTTTTCCATCTCTAACTTATGTTAGAAACTATAGAAACAATATTTTCATATTTTTAAGAAAATAGTGTTGAATACAAGCTGTCACTTCTAGAAAATTATTTAGTACAGAATTATACTGTTAATTTGTCAAACAAGTTTCGTTAAAATACCTCAACTAATTAAGAACATATTTAAAAATAATTTTTTTTTAAATTAAACTTTGACCCCCTGTATCTCAGAAACTATGTGGTTTTAGATATAAGTTTATTAAAGAAAGTCCATTTATTTCAACGTACTCTATTAGTTCCCGAAGTTTAATCGGTAAATTCTGAACCACCCTGTGTAACCCTGAAACAATCAAGATAAAAATAGCTGGTTTATCCTGTGTATATTGTAATTTGAACATTGCTAACCCGAGTCGGTGACCATTACATCCTCCAAATAGAGTTTCTCAAAGATTAAATTAATCAAAAAATACCTATTAGCCTTGCAATGTTTTTCCACCACTACAAACGCTAGGGTATGTCTAGTAATAAACCCTTCTTACATATAAAAATAATACATACACATAATAAATATTCTGGGGTTATTTTATTTGTCAGTTTAAACAGAATAACATTTTTGTTTCGCATTTTATTCTAAGTATGTAGGATAGGTAAATAAATTAATACAGTTTTACTTGCCAACAGCTGTAACATTTTTTTTATTTTGTAGCCAAAAAATTTCCCAGTCAAGATGATATAGACAGAATTAGTAAAGTGACTTCTGATGCTCCTATTAATATTGATGAAGGACAAGGATCTTTAGGAAGAAAAACTATTGAATCGTTAAGGGAGATTGAAAGAAATAGACACCTACACCTTTGTCAGCAAGGTGACTATTATTTTTCATATATAATTTTTCTTATTCGACCTAGATATATTTGATTGGTTTTTAGGTTCCCAAGTAATAGAACAGGAAAGGAAACGAGTCTTGGCTTTAAAACAACGAGTTCAAGAAGAAGTCAAGAGTAAGTGGGCACAGAGAATGCAAGACTGCAATTCCTTAAATTCATCAGGTTCTGAAGGTGCTAGAAATAGGTAAGTTCAGTTAATTAAATTCAGTTTATTAGGTGTTTTGTATACCTTAGTGATGAAGCACCTGATGTTTTTGCAAGAACATTGTAATACAGTTGCATAACATAATATTATTTAGGATGGATATGGGTATAATTTTCAGTGTAATTTAAAATTTTTAGAAGAGAAATAATCAAAAGGTGATTGGTACCTAGTTCATATAAACCCGTTTCCAAAAATGTTAAGTATATTCTGAAAAGATTTTTCTACAAAAATAAAGATTGCTATATATGATTATTCCCACTAACTTTTAAGAAGTAGAATTTAAAAAATTTTTATTGTAACATCAAATTCCACACCCTAAAATAAGCCCTTGTATATGATAAAGAAAACAGAGCAACCAAAAAAATAAATATCTATTTCTATTATTAATACACACTACTGACATTTTTCTATTCTAATATACCACTACGCTCTATCAGGGCACATTATTAGAAATTTTATGAACTTGCAGTTGTCCGAGTGGCGAGTTGGTCATGGCATAGTTATATGCTGGTCGCGCCTGCAGTGCGGATGATTCTTACTAGCACTAGAAAAACCCGTGAATTTTTTTCCAATAGTTGTGCAAGTTTGGTCGGCAAAAGGCCTTTAAGCACCTAGCAACTAGGAAGCTGAAAACTTTGACCGTTTCGTCATAAATAACCATATTATAATAACCTACAACAAAAAGCTTTGTGATTGTGAAATAGAATTGAAAGAGAAAATCTGAGTAGCTTGATATATTACTAAAAGATAATGAAATTGCAAGTACCGAAATATTTAAATCGTATAAATTAATTGGTGGATTGGAAGAAAAGTATGAATTACTTGAAAATACAAAATTAAGAAAACCAAAGATCAAAATAAAAAATTATACTATCTAAAGAATACAGCAGCTGAGTAGGTTGAAAACTGCATAAAAGACAGAACTTGATGATTTAAAAGTACTCAATTAAATAACGGAATAATAACATTAAATTACAAACATAAAAAAATTATATATCGACTGGGGATGTTATTCCAGTATATAAAGATTTAAGGATATCAAAGAGGTTTTGCTGCCATGAATTTTATCACAAAAAGTGTAGAAATCAGATTGCTTGTAAATACTTTGGTGAGGAACATGATGTAACAAATTATCAAAAGCATAAAATCATAAAACATCAACCCTGCATGTTGTTCAACTTCTAATTATCTAAAAAGTTAAATTGACTATGTGCCAACCAGCACTATGAACAACAAGCAAGAGGAGAAAGTGTTAAAGGGTTGAACTTACTTCGTGAAGATCTTTATGATGACTTAGGTAGTTGTAAAAATCTACATAGTGTAATTAATGACAAATATAATTTAATATATTTCATTTAAATATTATAAATGTTAAGAACAACTTTAATAAATCACTTGTGTTGTTAGATAGTTATATAAATTAATTTACTGCGATATTTTATATGATTGGTTTCAGATGCACTCTTGGAGCAATTTAATATTTCTAGACATTTAATGTATTCTAGTAATGCTATGTCATATACGATGGTGTCATTTTATCAGGATATTAATAATAATTTCTTGGACAACTTAAACAGTAACTTCAAAATATTCGTTGATCTATTAATATAAATATAGTAACAGAAATGATAATAAAGTTAATTACTGACTATCTACTGATCGCTATCCTATTATGTTGAATATAAATAGTGAACAACCTCTGTAAGTACCTACTACAAATATTATAAATAATATACAATATATACATATTAAGTACTACAGATGAAAATATTAAATTCCAACAATAATTTAATAATTGATAACCAAGACTTGTTGGTTGCTGTGGCTGCGGGTGAATTTTCGATGTTCAATTTTTTCTATTTAGAGACATGGGACCTCTGTCAAATAATAAGAGGTTTCAAAATGGGAACATTGGCGGGAAAAAAATTGAAAAACAATTTGCAAACAAAATTTCCGAAAATCCCTGGCCTCACCTGGAAAGTCCAGAAATTTTATATATTTGGTTTTTTTTTAATATCAGAATAATCTTCGATATAAACTAAGACACGGTTTTTTTGCTTTTGAAGAAATATTGATTTTTGGAAAAGTTACGAGCATTTGAAATTTTTTGAAACTATGATCCTCGCTATGATCCAAGCCATTAAATATTTCAAATGTTGGTACTTAACATTTCCAAAAATGAATATTTTTTTTAAAGCAAAAAAACACCTTGTCTTAGATTGTATAGAAGATTATTCTAATATTTAAAAAAAATTCAAATATATAAAAAAGTTTCTGTACTTTCCAGGTGAGGCCTGGGATTTTTGCAAATTGTTTTTAAATTTTTTTCCCGCCAATGTTCTCGTTTTGATCACAAATGAAACCTCTTATAATTTGGTAGGGGTACGTCTCATGTCTCTAAATAGAAAAAATCGAACATCAAAAATTCACCACCGAACATGTGATACAACCATTTCTGTTCTAAACCAAGATCAGCACTGATCGAACGTTCACTTAAACCTTTCTGAAATTGTATTTGGTACAACCTGGCCTTAGTGTTGTAATCTACAAGTTAACAAAAGAAATTACCTGTAACCTAAATCAGCAAGAAATAGCTGTTTTTATAGATTTAGCAAAACATTTGACATGATTTCACATGACAAATTGTTGTTCTACAAAGCGCTGTTCTAGGACGTATTTTATATATTGCATACACTATTGGTAAATATTTATTTAGGAATCCAGCATCCAGCTTAACCAGTTAGATACAAACGAAATTAGCAATACGATATGCGAGATAAAAATGAGTATATTAATGTTGTTGCCGGTTGGTATCGTGTTTAAGAAATAAGGGATCTTGCATGGTAGGCAACAAACATGTGTAAACTTGCACATTGCGCTAGCTTGTATATTTCGTATAAAGTATATCTTGCTAAAAAATATCTTAGATACTTTTCAGAAGTATCTAGATACTCTAAAAGTAACTAAAAGATACTATGAAAGTAACTTAGATACTATAAAATTAACTAAGATACTTAAAAAGTAACTTAATAGATACTCTAAAAATTACTAAGATACTTAGAAAGTAACTTTAGATATTAGTTACTTGTAAAAAGTATCTAAAAAATAGATACAAGTTACTTGAAAATAAAAGTATCTAAAGTATCTAAGTTACCAAAACTCAAAAGTATCTAAGTTACTAAAAAATATCTTTTATCTTAGTTATTTCCCAGCTCTGCATCTTGCCATACTTTACTTTACATTAATTGAAATATCTGACTCTTAAGCATATGAATGTTAAGATTTGTAAAGCCACATGAAAATCTAAATATGGATATGTGTATGCATGCATTTCAGAAATAGAAAGGCAACAGAAGCACGTAAAAGACAGTAGTTAAAATTCAAGGTAGTTTTGTATTATTATATTTCCATTATAGGAAAATTTGAGTATCAATTTATTTTCTTGAGTATATGGTATATCAGAGTATCCAAAAACAGAGTAAATATTTGTCTATTCGCAGTACAACATCAAAATCCATTTTATTTGTATTATTGTTTATTTAGTAATTCATCGCAATCTGATAATATACCTCAGTTTATGGATATTTTCAATGGTGATTCAGAAAAGAGATTTAGATTAAAAATAAGTTTTATTTGAACATAACACTTTATCAAATGTATTAAACAAAGATAATTTTTTTATTTTATGGTCGATAATTTCATTATATATGTAATCTACAATATATTAATGCTCAAGACTCCAGTGGTGTTCCTATAACGCCTTTTCAGAAGCCCCCAGAGATGCTGTAGGTCTTGTTCACGTAATTATTAACAACTCATCACACAGAATCTGCTCATCTGTTTTTATTTTATATTTGGCACATTATGAAATTTATTTGAAAACATAGTCTTTATGGCGCACGAAATATTATATCTTTGAAAATGTCAAGTAATCGGAAATATGTTTGTGTATGTAATGCATTTTAGACTCCACAATAAACTTTATAGGGCCTCGTGTCGCTTTACCTAACACAAAATCCTTGGGTTTTCCGGGGGTTACTTTAGTGACTTGAGAGGCAGTTAAGAAAACATTTAAAAAAACATTTTTTTTCTCATTGCATTATTACCTGCTGCAGAGGGTGGTATACGTAGGTTGATTTTGGGAGAAAATTTGTAACTAAGGGTTTAAAAAATATATGGAATATGATTTTACAAAACAGGACTCTGACAATAATTAGAAACAGTTGTGTTTATGATCATTTTGTTTTCTCTATTCTGTCATGTATTACATTCCCCTATATCAATCCTTTTCTTACATTTATTATAAAGAAATTATGATTCCTTTGTCCAAATAGCGAATTTTATTTACTATACAGGGTGAATCTTAGAGTGGGGGCCATATTTATAGGAGGCGACACCGTTCACTATGGGAACACAAATCTACAATTTTTTTTTTTTCGCGCCATGAAAAATGAATATTTTTTAAACCCTTTTTATTTGAATTTGGGTACCCCGCCAGTGGAATGCGCTAGCGAGAGTTTTATATCATCTACACTTGGCAACACTGTCGACCGGTCACACGTAATGCAGTAAGTGCTTGCCCAGCGGCGCCGGAATTACAGGAAACTTGAATCGCGAATTTTTTTAAAAAATTCATAACTCGGCCATTTTACAACCTACAAAAAAAAAAATTCGGATTCATGTTCATGACGACTAGTACTATTAACCCCAAAAATATGGCCGCCACTCTAAGATTCACCCTGTAGATGCATTTTCTACGTTAAATCTGTATTTAAACTTTATTATTGTTAAATACGATTATATAGCAGAAAAAAATAATGTATTCGTTAATTCTTAAAATGATTAAATCAAAGGTTAAATTAACTAATTAGTAATGGTTTCGTTACTATTTAAATCATTCTACTTGCTGAGAAACTCCCAAATTTATGAAAATTTATTTATTTAAACTAATTGCGAGTTTTGTTACTTAAATAAAATTACAATAAAATTGAAATACCCTCTATCTACAATACAAATGATTTTTTCAAACTTTATTAATTTCATAAAATGTAAGGTACAGGGTTATTCATTATAAATTACCCACCCCTTATCAGCGTTATTATTGCCTATGGAAAAAAAAGTTTTAAATAAAAGTTGTGTGGTTATGACTGAATTTTGTTAAAATGCCATCAAAAGTACAGTGGCGTGCAGATTTCAGGGGATACAAAAAAATAATACATTTTTTTAAATGGGATACCCTGTAATATTATTACATTTTTGGAATGATCCTTTTTTCATGATTTCAAAAATATACCATATGTTACCCCTACCATATACCGTTTTTGAGTTATTAAACGTCGAATATCTTAGTTAAACTAGTTACTGTAAATATGGAAAAGTTAACATTATTAATGTGAGCTATGAAAATGACACTGTAAACCATTTTGATAATTTCATTAAAGAAATGTCATTTATCAAACATAACAGTTGTCATTTTCATAGCTCACTTTAACAATATTAACTTTTCCATATTTACAGTAACTAGTTTAACTAAGATATTCGACATTTAATAACTCAAAAACGGTATATGGTGGGGGTAACATATGGTATATTTTTGAAATCAGGAAAAAAGGATCATTCCAAAAATGTAATAATATACAGGGTACCCCATTTAAAAAAATGTATTATTTTTTTGTATCCCCTGAAATCTGCACGCCACTGTACTTTTGATGGCATTTTAACAAAATTCAGTCATAACCACACTTTATTTAAAACTTTTGTTTCTATAGGCAATAATAACGCTGATAAGGGGTGGGTAATTTATAATGAATAACCCTGTACTCTTTACTCGGAGCAAATACATTGTAATGTCATTTATTTATACCTACATTATTTTGTAGAAATACTTAAGCAGGTACGGTATGGTATGAATCAGGCACGTGTTAGCCCACCGGGCTACCGGGCACTTCCCGGTGGGCCCCTGGCTAGCGGGCACCTCCGCGGTGTAGATACATCGCTAAGATTTTAGAATAATCAAAAAATATTCTATTCACGTGCATTTCTATGACATGAGCATTTATTTTAATGTTTTTTAACGCACGTGAAAATGTGGTACCCATGAATTAAATCAATTGTTTCAAGAATATTTTTTTCTACCTGAAATTCTGTCCGTTCATTTAAGATAGTTTGATGTTGACAAATTCAAAATTTTCGCTTGCGGAGCATTTAATTCGGTCGAGGGCCTTCCAGGCTTTATATACCCATATATGCGCATGTGAATATATAGATGTTAACCTTTTGAAGTAACTGAGTCTGAAAGTGATGTGTATTATATTCTAGTTACACTTTATAATGCAGAAATTAATTTTTGGCAAATCGTCATTTAAATTGTAACCAGGAAGATGAACTGCGCGATTAAACGAATAAATTAATTTCTTAGCGTTGTTAAGAACCGATTTATTGCTTTGAGATGGGTATACTTATATTTATCTAATTATTCTCTCTCTATAATCATTATATCAACGTACTGATCAACTACAACTACATACATTAGCTTAGACACCGATGTGTAGTAAAAAGTAAAAAGGGAGAATGAATTCGCAATAATGATAATGGTTTTAAAATTTCGAATTTTGATTCAGAAACGTCAAGAATTCAAAATATTCAATGCGGAAGAGAATCCAAAAACTCTTCTAAACTAATTTTAGAGTTTTGCCTCATCTGTTTATGGACACATAATGAACACGGGAAGATTCAATAACTATATAACATAATATATAGTAGTAGTAGTAGTAATTACATTTTGGCATTGATTTTGGTAAAAATCATTAGCTCAGCGCCATCAACATAATATATAAAATGGATAAATTTTAATTTTGCATAGAATGAGAAACTACTGCTTGAATTAAGTGAAGTATACAGTATGGAGTGTTTTATCTTATGGCTTGAACATTAAATACTAAAATTGAAAAGTAACATCGACATATGATATGGGGTCCGGTACGTTCAATCAATGTCTTAATAAATTGTTGGTGCATGTTTATACAAAACGTTATTTTTTAACGATGCCGCCATGACTGAAAGATTAAAACTTAAAACAAAGAAGGGACTTTATTCCGAAAAATTATTCTTTGGCAGGTATCAGTTTTAATCTTCGCGTTGATATTTTAGTGACCAAACGCGCGGCGAGTACCGGCGCGGCGTTTTGGAGTCAAAAGATTCAATGGGCAAGTGAAAATTACATCTGTGTCGGCGCCACATACCCGCCGGATTATAATTTTTTGCATCTTCTACATTATATCTTGTAATAAATTTTGCTAATACCCATAAAAATTTTAATTCACGCTCATGATTAATATAATGTCAATTTGAATGTTTATCTTTATCATTTTATCTGTTGTCTAATTTGCTATCAGAAACAAGTTTATTAAATAATTCCCAACTTATCGACAGTATTATTCACGAATTTCATAGCGTAACAGCAAACAGCAATGAAATGTCCGCCGAAATTAACTCAAAAAGGTATTTTTTAATTTTTGGCTTATGTAATGTTTTGTTATTTTAAGTAGATTTTTAAAAAGAAATTATATTTGGTATTGTTCATAATTTTGCAATTACATATATTGATAATTACAGTTTTATTTTATTTCTGCTGAATATCTACATATTTAAATTTGCTATGTAAAATATACGCTGGCCGTAATTTTAAAATAATTTCTGTTCTAATCAATTTCTGTGATTGGTCATATCATTGAGTAAAAAATAACAAAGAGGTGCAACTGTCAAGGTTTCGAGATTTTAGTATTGTATTTCTTTGCAATCTTTGCCGATAACTTCACGATTGCCATCAATTTTTAGCGCTACGGGAAGGTATTTGTAATGTGGCTGTATAGCCCTTAAAATTGAAGATAATCATGAAGCTATTGGTAAAAAATACAACACTAAAATCTCGAAACCTTGACAGTTGCGCTTCTTTATTATTTTTTACTCAAAACGCATGTCGCCACTACTTTCATTTATTTTTTCTTAAAGTAAGTGAATAAATTTGCAAAATACGGTCAACCTCAAATTTTACTGAAAAAAAAGATAGTCTCACTTGTTGATCCTTGTTAAGAAAAAGTCTATCGCATAAACTCAGAAAGTTTTATCCTTATATTTACGTTTACTACTACTTCACCATCTAGAAAATTGCATATACAAATCAAATAATAATAAAATAAAACAATTTTTTTGTAGATTTTGTAGAAACAATTTTTTACAAATAACTATGACCCCACTCTCACTATCGCCTTATAATGGGGTTTATAAGTATAAGTATCATGTTTTATACAGGGTGATTTATGACGTCGGGGAAAAACTTCACCGGGTGATTCCTATGAGTAATTCAAATAAAAAACTTCTAATAAAAAAGTGTCCGATAATGCTTCCTAACGGAACTGTAGCCCTTCAAAGTTTAATACATGTAACATCAATCAATAATCAATCAAAGCATTAATAAGCAGGCTTATTTCTTATTGCATGTGTCACCTATGACAAATATCTAACTGTCACATAAGTATTTTTCTCTGACATAAACATTAAGTAAATTATGGATGAGTTCACAGTATACGTGAGTATGCTGATAAACATCGTCTTAAAGTTGTACACATATTCAACATGTAATAAACTTTGAAGGGCTACAGTTCCGTTAGGAAGCATTATCGGACACATGTTTATTAGAAGTTTTTTATTTGAATTACTCATAGGAATCACCCGGTGAAGTTTTTCCCCGACGTCATAAATCACCCTGTATAATGGGCAACGCTGGTACATAATAATTCAATGGGTTGCTTACATGATGACTTTCGTAGAAAATAGAACACAAAATCAAATGATAAACACACTTGAATTGTTGACAAAGTCTGAAATTTTCAATATTCAGTACCTGATGATGCGTAACAGATCTTTGTGATATTAAAGAGGATATGAAAAGAGAATTAAAACTTGTTTATTCCGCAGTTTCATTGTGTGGGAGTATTCCGTCGTTTTTATTTTGTAGACTTATTATTGTACACAAAATATTTATTGTTAATGTAATTACGGTTAACAATACATTTAACAATAAATGAGCGCTAAAACAATGTTTTAAGCATGGAATTGCTTATTATTCTAAGAAAGCAAAAATTGAATAAAATCTAACAACTAAAATAGCTATTGTTAGCGCAGACAAAAATAATTTTACGTATAAACAGTATAGCGTGTTTGTGAATCCATTTCAATAACAATGCTGATCCGGTGGGTGCTCTAACATTGTCGTCAAATTTGTGTCGTATATGATTTATAATTTTGTGACACGACCAACAGTTTATAAGAGCCAACGAAAATTATTAACATGAATTTTAAATTATTAGAACTCTTATAAGACACCTGTTCCGTTTATTTGAAACGAACAGGTGGACCCGTGGACGTTAGCGCGATTATTGAGGTTAAAATTAGTCTTTTAAATATTTTAGATTTGAAAGATTGCTGACAACGAATTATGATCTATTAACCTAACCGCGTAATTAATATGACTTTATACAAGTCTTGCTAGGTGATTAGTTAATTACCTAAAGCTAGACAAGCTGATGATGTATGATTTGTATGAACTATGACAAATAGACAATTAATTTACGTCATATCGAAAATATATGATGCTAATTACTTTAACGAATCGTGTGATAAAAACCTTTTAAAATAAATTGAATCTGCTTTAATGCATAACAATACCTACTTAATAGCGGCAACAAAAATATTTCTAATCCAAACAAATTAATAAATAAAAATAACTTTCATTGTTAAATTAAAGCAATTAAAATGTTGAAATATTGACCATCGCGTGCCCACAGGACTTCCTGACAACAATACAGCGTAAAACTCTTCATCTCTTGTTAGTCAGGAATCTAGCATCTCGAAAGACGCTCCTAAAAAGTCACACCCACCACTCGAAGATATAGTTTTGAAAAAATATGTACATTGTCCGGAATGACCTTGCGCATCTAAATATAGAGGGCGCCATTTTGCTCGCAATTGCAAAAAGGCGTAAAAAAAAAATTTCCGAAATTTTTTAGATTACTGAAAATTTATTAATTTTGTCTTTATTCCGCATTCCCAGGCTTATTTTTTAATATTTCTTAATGATTTTCAAAGCAATTGAAAGTTTGTTCTTTCTAGATTCAGGTGTTGATAAGTTATTCTCGAAATTTTCATTAACAAATGCTTCATAAATTGTTTAAACAATGCGTGTCCGAAAAGTGCAATGTAAATTTCAGCATTGAGTGATTTTGAAAACTGTTACAGATAGATGCATACTTCTATGATACGAAATATTCAGAAAATAATGGAGCAATTTTTAATCAAAGAAATATCTGCCTTGCTTTATCCTCATAAGAAATATAATTATTTTTGTACAGCGCTCCGTTGTTTTCGCTACCGTTTTAAGTGTGTGCAATATCCAGTCACTCACGTCAGCGCATCGCGCGCGCTCTGCATCAGCGACTATTGACGATATACACTGTGTTTACAAAACCTTTACAATGCTTTCTTAGTGTACCTATTACTTTTTCGTAAATATTATCATTTTAACATGGACAATAAAACAGAGACATTTAAAGATTAATTTACTTGGGAACAAAAATTATTATAACAACTTAAAATATTTAGGTAGGTAAGAGGTATGTAAGAAAACAACTAAATGAACTTAAATGTACTACTTGGGTGGGCTTAGAAAAATGACAATATAGAAGTAATATACAATACATTATGCGTGTCTAATAATCTGAATTAACACCTAATATTAGTACATTAAACAAGTTTAGAAGAGCAAAGTTTTACTAAACGAATATAGTGTTCTAGTACGAGCGAGCGCAGCGAGCGAGTAACTCAAAAACTAGGTATATGAGTTTAGTAAAACTGCTTTTCTTACAAGATTTGTTTATACTATTTTTTCACATTTTGTGTTAGTTAATTAATTATAAGCAAATAGTGATCGATATTAAAGCATTACAAAGTTTTAAATTTAAAAAAGTCATAGTAGGTACTTGTTTCCGTAACCATAGTAACTGACACGGCTTTGTTTATTTATACAGGGTGATTCATAAGTAATGGTACACAGACCAGCAGCAGATTTCGAACGTAAAAATATTGCGATTTGGCCAAACTTGCCTTAGTCCAAAAGTTAATAATAACCAAGATACAGGGTGTAATTTTCTTTTGTAAAATAATGAATTTTCATATTTTTCTTGTGAAAATTTATGAGTGGGGATTATTTGGTGTGTGAAATCATAATACACCTTCAATTTTGGTATAACTCCTAGAGGACGCTACGTATGCTGCGTTTAATGTGTAAAGATGACCGTAATTTTTTTCACTTATTAATTTCATTCTTCTATCATTTCCTAATAAAAAATGTATACTTGTTTCAAGTCTCTAAATACAACAGTTTTTGAGAAAAGTGCAAATCAAAAATTCTGTGCGTATTCCTTATGCACTGTAAAAAATTATTTTTAAAAGTAGGCGTTGAGATACAGCATTATCAGAGTAAATAAAGATAAATATTTATCAAGCATGCATAAAAACAAAAAGTACCTGTCAAACAACCAATCTTTTAAACATTAATTAATTGTTGTAGAAGTGTTGTGTTTTTTATTTCTTTCTAAATTTTTTTTAATACCTAAAAACTGATCGCCACATATTTTTTTCGAATTCTGAAAAGAGAGAAGTGATCAAGTTGAATATTTATTGTAGTATTTGTTGTTATATGTTGTTGTTATTATATTTTGTGATGCATTGTTTACCATGGAATAAAATTATTAATGCCTGCTAGTTAAAATTGTTTTGTTGTAATGTCTGAAATTTTGAGAAATTGTTTAACGCCAATAACCACTTAAACGGGATTAACTACATAAGAGAAAACTACATTTTCAACGAAAAATTGTCGAATTTTGCCGCCAAAATAATAAAAATAATTTTTCACATCTCATAGTGAATTTGCATGGAATTTTTGATTTGCACTTTTCTGAAAATCTGTTGTATTTAGAGACTTAAAACAAGTATACCTTTTTTATTAAGAAATGATAGAAGAGAATAATTTTTAAGCGAAATCTGCCGTATGGGTGCGGGTAAAAAGTTACGACCTTTTTACACATTAAACGCAGCGTACGTAGCGCCCTCTAGGAGTTATACCAAAATTGAAGGTGTATTATGATTCCTCACCCCAAATAACCCCCACTTATAGATTTTTACAAGAAAAATACAAAAATTCATTAAATTGCAAGAGAAAATTAAAAAATTAGTTTTATTGACACCCTGTATCTTGGTTACCATTAACTTTTGGACTAAGGTAAGTTTGGCTAAATCGCAATATTTTTACGTTCGAAATCTGCTGTTGGTCTGTGTACCATTAGTTATGAATCACCCTGTATAATAACAGTTAAGTATAATTTTTGTGAATCGAATTGATTTTAAGTTATATGTATATTAATTATAATAATGAATCTGGCTACTGAAACACAATTTAGAAAATTATTCTGAAGACATTTTAAATGCCGTTCGAGAAGCAACTTCGAGCATACTTCCTTTAAAATCCAAGGAAAAATACGAGAAGGTATATGAAATACTTTCTGTCAAACTGTTTTTTATTAACACTGACATTACTATAACAGTAAAGTGACATTTTCATGTGGTAAAGTGCCACTTTCTTAAACGATTTTGATTTTAGTAGAATACCATATTATGGGTCAAAATACGAAAAACACATTTACCCTCACAATAGCAACCTATTATGGACGACCATTTATAGTTATTAATTTAGGGATATATACAATACATTATTCTTCAACTCCCAACCAAAATCATTTGGATTGGGAATTTCTGGATTTACCTCAGTCGCAATTTTCCAAACAATTATTTGATACGCGGCTCTTAAAATTTGTTGATAAAAAGAATCCTCGGTTGGTGGTAAATTTCATATATCAACGCCTTAGTGCGGCCTTAGAGATACTGTGGCTAGTGTCTAAGCAGGTACTCATTCGGTTAGAGCGCGCGAGATAGGTACCTATGTTAATTATTCAGCGCAACAACGCAATGCCGCCGTGCAAAAAAATTCGTATCTTTTATAACATTAAAGCAATGTAGATAATTCTTTGACTAAAAATTGCTCCATTCTTTTTTGCATATTTCATATCATAGATGTATGCATTCTATCTGTCATAGTTTTAAAAATGTCCCGATACTGAAATTTGCACTACACTTTTCGGGGACGCTTTGTTTAAACAAATTCTGCAGCATTTGTTAACAACATTTTCGAGTATAGTTTGGTAGCATATGAATCTAGAAATAACAAGCTTTTGATTGGTTTGAAAACCATTAAGAAATATTAAAAAATAAGCCCAGAAACGAGGTGTAAACATAAAATTAATCAATTTTCAGTAATACAAAAAATTTCGAAATTTTTTTTTTACGCTTTTTTGCAATCGCGGACAGAATGGCGCCCTTCACATTTAGATCCGCAAGATTATTCTAGATAAGGTAGGTACCATTTTTTTCAAAACTATATCTTTGAGTTCACCCCCTATGAACGAATTTGCGACTCCTGATTCCCGACTATGTTGAAGGTGTTGCGGATGAAATTCATCATGATGCCATTGCAATTTTGTATGGTAAAGAACAAATTCATTTAGAAAATAATGATCAACACGTCAATAAAAACATGACATCTACCATAGTTCTTACTCGATCCGATGAAATTAAACATTGTCCTCTATAAATAGTTGCACTCCATCAGTATTTCTACATCCGGCCCATAGTATTGTGTGGGTGTTAAGTAGGTAGCTTTTTATATTTTACTACTGAATTAATATTTCCGCTCATTCATTAAACTGCAGGGAAGTAAAAATATTACAACAATATAGTACATGTTTATAATTAGGGTAAAAATTAAAAATAAATAAAGTTCATTCACCGTCAGTCTACCTTGAAATAATAATCTCTTTCATGCGAAACTTCCAGCATTTAAAAAATACGATTTTGTAAATTAGATGCTAATATTTATTGTAATCGGTAACCGCGAATTAGGTTTGCATTTAAAGGATTAACGTTGGCAATTTTTTATATCATAAAAGAGGTGATTGAGAGGAAAATAGCACATCGCCAGATTTAAATGTTTTCCTTGAAGGGATAAGTTTTAGCAAACATTGAGAATAAGTCGATAGATAAGGAAAATGTAATACCTACTTTACTTCAATATTACTCATTCAAAAGTTATAGACCAAATGCATGTTCTCGATCCCTACTCTCCGTCTTTGTGTCCCCAGAGATGCGTTTTTAAATTAAGCCACACTAAATTGATACAAATTACAAATTAGTTGATAAAGTAATTTACTTGTTCTAAACCTTGCAAATTTAGTATTTGTTAAGATTGTCTTACTTTTAATGTTTTAATGTTACTCTTTAAATAGTTAATATTGAACTTTATAAAACATCTCGGCTTTCTGCGATGTTTTTTTTTCAAAATGAGGAATGACAAAATCGTATTAGCAATTTTTTTGTTTTAAATCTGAAATTCAATATGAAATTTCCCATTTTTGGATTTTCGTGAAAGAAATTATGAATTGGAAGTGATTGATGAAAATTCACTGTTGCACACAATTGTGTATTTTTAAGAAAAATTAGTAGACACTGCCTATTCAAATTTAAATACAGGGTGTCCCACTTATCGTGCTCACCATGCGTATCTTGAAAACGATAAGAGATACAATAAAGTACCTAGGTTAAATAATAATAATAATAATAATAATAATAATAATAAACTGCCTTTATTGAATAGCATTGTAATATACAATACTGTGGTTACAACTAAGGGCGAAGTCTAGCCGAAGCTACTCTACTTAACCCTAAAAGAATTTCAAAACTAATATAAATGTAAAGACCTAATGTAATTACTTAGTTGTCTAAAATATGATAGTAAAAAAAACAAAATATAAAAATAAATAT
This sequence comes from Rhagium mordax, assembly GCA_963680705.1. Lineage (NCBI taxonomy): Eukaryota > Metazoa > Arthropoda > Insecta > Coleoptera > Cerambycidae > Rhagium > Rhagium mordax. The sequence goes on along the minus strand of OY796656.1, from coordinate 99,810,986 downwards.
TACATGATATTAATTTCGAGTAGAAAGAGAAAAAAAAAGAGGAGAAAGAGAGAAAGAAAAATATAATACAATGCACGTAGAATAAGTATACCTAATATACCTATACAGATCAGGCCATGAAAAGAATTATTTTTACTGTGACATGAGTAAATGACACCAAATGTAGAGCTTATCAAGGCATACTATTATGTGGAAAAATATTTTAGTGAAATTAACTGTCATTTTCATTTTTCCTTTATAATTCCTTTATTTATGAAAATATTTTAATGCGGTTTTTTCTTTCTTAGAGCGCTTTTTGATGAAGATTTTAAAAAAATTCTTTTTGCTAACTCTTCTAGATTTTGAGATATTAACATCAACTTTCATTTTTCAAATACAAACCATAACTGCATATTGCTTATAGTTAAAATCCAATTTTTATTCTCCTTAAAATGAGATATCACAGCAATACTGTATTTTTAGAAATATCGCCATTATTTGATTTTTCTTATTTTCCTCTCCAATTTTTTTAGATTTTGATATATTAACACCAACTTTCATTTTTCAAATACAAGTCATAGATGGCTACGACTTAGTTAAAACCTAATTTTTATTCTATTTAAAATGATATAATTACAACAATGGTTTATTTTCAAAAATAATGCAGTTATCGCCATTGTTTGATTTTTTATTTTCCTTCCAAATTTGTATGAAATAAAACAAACAACACGAAACTTATTTTGATTTATTGATTAAAGACTTATTATCTACGATCGTGTAAAAAGTAACTATTTTTTACATCATTTCCAGTGTAAATATTAGCCTTTTATAAGAAACTGTGCAATAATAGTTATTTATATATCAAGGCATTAAAGTTTATCTTGGGCAGCGAGCGGAGGACTGACTTCACTCACTTCATAGCGATATTAGGAGTAAAGCAACATTTACCGCGTATAGTACATGGATGGGACCTATCCATGGAAAGACGCGGTCTCGCTTCCCTACTTCTAGCGGCTTGTATATCAGCTATATCGCAGAAGCAATACAACTGTAGGCGAGAGGTGTATTGAGGATATACCATCCTTCGGAGGGGATGTAAAGCAGTCGGTCCCTTGTCTATTAAATGTTAGGCAAGTAAAAAATCCCTACTCTTAGTAAGATAAGAGGTTCGGCAAAATTTCCAAGTTGGGGGTTGCTCGTCTCCTGGCGTCGGTGATTGGTCTCCGTAGCGGAAATAGGCCGACGTTAAATAAGTGATTAAAAAAAAAAAAAAAAAGTTTATCTTTTTATCATGAATGTGGAGCTTAGTTGCCGAGGCCCGTAGGGCCGAGGCAAATAAACCACATGAGTGGTAAAAAGGAACTTTAATGCTGAGGTGCATATTACATTTTTTTTTTTTAATCCAGAAACTCTGAAATTAAGATTAATTAAGCCTGTTTTTTAAATAATATTCAGTGACGTTAAGAAATGTCATAATTATTTTAAAATTTTAAGTGACATTAGGAAATGTCATAATTATTTTTAAATGTCAAATCGGAATAATTTTTTGTAGAAAAACTATTATTTTTAGCAATTATAATAGTGACAATACAATTCTAAATTTAAAAAGCTGTATTTATTTACCTTTTATTACAAGACAATTATCATCACAAGCAATAAAAAATTAATGTTTACGTTTATCTGTCACCTCCGCCAACTACAAAAATCGTACAATAATGGATTACTTTAATGACTATTTCTATCACTTTAATGACGATTTTGAGGTACTTTAATGCCGATTTAAAAAAAAAAATTTTATTGCACGTTTCTACTACGGCAGTTTCTTAATAATGTCGTTTCCATCATCGGTCGCTACCAAAAAGTAACATTAATAATACTAACCGTCAAAGTGACGTTTACAAGAGAATATAGGTAAGTTTTACAAATATTCATAAAAATGGTCACTTTTTTACGATAATTGGGGCGATTAAAGATAAAACGTTGTAAGACACACGTGTAAAAAGCCTTCTTATTGTACTCGCGGCTTTTAAAAACACTCGCTTTGTTTGTGTTTTTAAATTTTAACCTAGCCTTTTGTGCAATAAACAGGGACTTTTGTTATTGTTGTATCTTAAATATCTATTAGGTGCCTATATATCATTCAAATAATATTAGGCTTTTAAAAATAAGAAATTAAAAATTCTTTAAATTTTTAAGTAGGCCATTGTAAAACATTGTTTCAAATAGATATCTGTCAAAGTTTTGATTTTACTTTTTGTTGTAATAATCTATCTCATGTGAGTCATGTGGCTGTGGATGCTTTGGAAAGCGATTTAGGTATTTATTTGTTGCATTTCTTGAATTTCGTAAATTCCGCATGTAGCAGGCAACCGTATAATCTGTCTTGGTTAATAAAACTATTCATTTTTACCCAAATGTAGAGAACTAACCTTATAGATAAATTATTACAACAAAAACAAAACTTTGACAGATTCCATATCTATTTGAAACAGTTTTTTACATGGCCTTCTTGAAAATTAAAAGATTTTTTTATTTCTTAGTTTTTTAAAAGCCTAATTAATTATTTGAATGATACGTAGACACCTAATAAGTTTTTAATAAACGAATCAAAATATGTTTTGTGTGTTTTTTGTTTTGTCATAAAAATTGGAGAGGAAAATAAGAAAAATCAAATAATGGCGATATTTCTAAAAATACAGTATTGCTGTGATATCTCATTTTAAGGAGAATAAAAATTGAGTATTAACTATAAGCCATATGCAGTTATGGTTTGTATTTGAAAAATGAAAGTTGATGTTAATATCTCAAAATCTAAGAGTTAGCAAAAATAATTTTTTTAAAATCTTCATCAAAAAGTGCTCTAAGAAAGAAAAAGCATTAAAATATTTTCATAAATAAATAAGTTATAATGAAAAAAATGGAAATGACAAAAATCAGTTTTTCTACTACCACTATCCAAAACACGCTTTTGTGCTCTGTTTACTGTATGCAAACTAGATAATTTCTCACAGCACTTAAAAAGTGACATAAGCGTGCCGCAAACTAATAATAATAATAATAATTATTATTATTTATTTACACACAAAACAAGTAACAATTATATAATATACAAAATAATTCCATTTAGTTATAGATAATTAATAAGAAAGAAAAAGGAAATCTTCATCATTGAGTGTATAAATATTTACCTCACAAAAACAATAAATTGTTTGTGGTGAGCTTGTATAGGCTGTTCTGTATGGCAAGTAAGCATAGCAATATAATCCTAAAAGTTTTACACTTGTGAGGATACGTACACTGCTATACACACATACACATACACCCATATATCTTACATAAACTAAATCGAAAGAAAAATTAATATTAATAAAAAGAAAATAAAAACATAAAAAGCTTCCTCTACGCAATACGCATACATAATATATACCCATACACATACATACGTATGCATACAAACACCTATATAAACATATTATTATACATACATACATACATACATACATACACACGCATATATATGTACATATGTTACTCAAAGATATCAGAGCATATAATTTGAAGTGAAAATAAAGAAGGAAAGAGAGGTTATATCTAGTAGGGAGAATAATAACATAATTATTTTCGTATATATTCAATCAGTTTGAATGATTTGGGTAAGAAACTATTATTATTGGATCGATGTTATGTCAATAAGTTTAGCTAGTTTAAAGTCAGCTTCGTAACAGAGTTGGCAACATTGTATGTGTTTTTCATGTCAATCAGTTGGTGGAAAACAATGCGGTCTATTGAGAGCATCCATTTTTTTATGTGTTGTTTGAACATAGGTATTGAAACTGTGAGAGATAAGTACATCCCTCTGGTGGTCAGTTGCTACTACCAGTCAAGACATCGAAGATGTCTAGTGACCGATAGCGGCTTGCCAAGCAAGCACCAAGAGCGGCGACCTCTAGCCCTGATGGACTAAAACATGCTTAATAAATAGGATTATAGGAAACAACTACTGGACGGGCAAAGGCCCCGACTCCCATTGAATTATACCAGTGACATATGGAACTATAAAGACGGTTAACCGTACGAAAAGTGTTGAAGCAACATTTCAAGTTAGGCAACCAAATATACAAGCAAAATTTATATCAAGGAAGTGATGGTACCTTTGGGCGCATTACTGTACTAAAGGAAATTTAGTACATGACATTGGTGTTTGCTACTGAACTATACAGAAACCTAAGTAGATTTGACGATTTGAAAATAGCACTGCAATAAGCCATAATATGGCATAATGAACATAGATGTGACGTTAAATTGTCTGAATTGTCTCTATATAAAAAAGGCCATAAAAATCGGCCATAAATTAAACCGCTCCGTCGTAAAGCTGCTTCGGTAGGAGTGAGTCGGGTAACTAATTTAAAATAATTTGAAAATATAATGCTGGTATAATTGAAACAGTAGTGTTTCCGTTAATTTTTATTTTTTAATCATGCCAGAACAAATTTTACATGAGAATAATGATGTTCTATGGTATTAAGTAATACATTATATTATTTATATTTATTATTTAATAGCTGTAGAAAAATAAAGTATGTCCCGCTCTCCCGTCAATGCGTAAACGGCAAAGCTTTTGAGGTTTTTTGTGCACTAGAAAATAGAAATATGTAGTTTACTTCATCTTACCTTATGTTACGTTATCTTAATCTAATTTATGAATTATGATTTTTTATCGTATATCTAATATAATACGTTTATATCCATATTCGTGGGTGAATAGGCAATGCGCAAAGCAAACTTGCGGAAAAAAATTTACCTTACCACAAATAATATTTTCTGATTAAAGAACATAAAAATGTTGGGTTGTCTGACATGAAATCAAATCAATATTATTTTCGTTCGATTAAATATTAATGTTGATATTTTCTGAAAAAGTACATTGAAATAATTGATACAGGATATTATACAGGGTGTGTCAACAAGATCACCTCGGTTGATATCTCGTTTAATAGGTATTTATTATCTATATCGAAAAAATTTTTAAACAGAAATTGTAGGAGAACAAGAAGACCATAATATTGTAAAATAATTTCCAATCATATAGGGTGTTTGATATTCGAGTGACATATCAAATTTATATTTCTTTAAACGGGACACCCTGGGTATAGTATATTTGTACACTTTCTTATTTTCTTTTTAATTGCCTTTTTCGAGTATATCTACTGTTTGAAATTTCATTGCGACGTTGTCGAATTATTCATCTGTTTTTCAAACAAAATGTTACTTGATGACCTCACTAATAAAATTTTTGCAATAGATATGTCCCCACATTAAACAACTTTTTTTTGTAAATGTACCAGCTTCTATTAGATACCTATACCTATAATAAAGTTGCAATTATTTGTACAGGGTGTTTATTGCAATGATGTAAATATGATATCGATCATAACTTAATTTTTTTAATTGGAACTCCCCGCCCCGTATATTTTTACATATTTGGATAGCGTCTTTATCGCTCTATAATTTTTATTAACCTATATCTAAAATCAACCATTTCCAGTAAAATTGTATGTTAATGAAAACATCACGTAGGTATACTAGATTTCAGTTTTCTACGGCAAATAAAAAATTACCGACAAAGGAACACGTGCGGCGGCTTGTTTGATACGTTAAAGAGGCCGCCGTTCTGCTTTGTAAATGCGGCATTTTTTTTATAGTTGGCGAAAACCACATAAAAATTCAAAGGTGCCGAATTGTTTCTTATATTTTCAATCTTACTACATGCGAGTACCTATATTTAAATAAAAAATATGCAGATAAGTGGATTGGTAGTGGTTAGCGAATTCATTGGCCACCTAGGTCACCAGACCCCAGACCTAACAAACTTTGATTATTTTATGTAAGGTTATGTACAAGAAATTGACAATATAATACTTCCCCAATTACAGCTGAAGATATAAAGGAGAGAATTGGAGTTGAATTTCAAGAAATTAATGCCGATAAGTAATGTTAGCCAGTCTTTTTTGAATCGGTGAAGATTGTGTATAAGGAGATGGGGCGACTAGTGTCTCTATCACAGTAAAAGATTAATATGTAAACTAATATTTTAACACAAAAAGCCCAAAAGGGTAAAATCACAGCAACACCAAAACTCGTAGAAATTATAGAGAAGTTAGAGAGCCATAAGTGATAAGTACAGTGCACGCCAGGCGACGACGAACATGGTACTTACGAAATTAGTAATTTGGCAAACGCACCTCGATCGAGCCCCTCGTCCTTTGTACCGTTGTGCGTGCAATCGGTTCAATCCGATATACGATTATCACCCATAACGAGGACACTCGATCGAGTTCGGCTGCCAGTTCATTTCCCGTCCCGTGTTCGTAGTCGGGCGGCGCGCACTGTATTATTTTTTATTTTACATATTTTATTAATTGCTTAATAACACATAGCATTTATTAGCATTGAGATATCACGACTGTGCTCATATATTATAGTAGTTAAAACATGACACGAATAGGTAACGAAATATCGGCAATTTTTCGCAAACTGCTTTAAACTATAACTCGCAAGTTTGGAAATCTACAAAAGACATGTATATATTAATAAAATGAAAAAAATATTGGGTAGGTATGCCCCATAATTTAAAAATTGTAGCTAGAATTTTAGTTCAATTCATTTTATTTTTGTTCCAATATTTAGAGCAACTTTTCTTACGTTACAGATATTTTACAATTTTTATTTTTAGCGGCGCGACATCTATAGTTTAGTAGAATAATTAATGTGGTTAGATGCACATGTCGGTAGTCCAGCTACAGTTTTCCAATCTACCATCGTTCAATGTGATCCTATATATGAACAATTATTATCATATAGTTCGTCTGTGCAATACTCTTGTCGCTACTAGTAAAACTGTTTTGTCGCCATCTAGGTATATCCAACAATTTTGCGGCTACATCAAAGATATTACGTTCATTATCTTTGTAGTTCCATATATCGCTGATTATACCTATAAATCCAAAATTGGTAGCCAAATTTGTTATTTGTCTTTTCTCCACCAGACACAGACCGGTTTCGAACTCTTTATGTTCTCATCAGTGTGCCACAGGTAGCTGAAAAGACAAATAACAAAGGCAAACCAAACTGGTCTATGGCAGACCCAGCACATAGTAACTGTGAGAGATAAGTACATCCCTCTGGTGGTCAGTTGCTACTACCAGTCAAGACATCGAAGATGTCTAGTGACCGATAGCGGCTTGCCAAGCAAGCACCAAGAGCGGCGACCTCTAGCCCTGATGGACTAAAACATGCTTAATAAATAGGATTATAAGCATGTTTTAGTCCATCAGGGCTAGAGGTCGCCGCTCTTGGTGCTTGCTTGGCAAGCCGCTATCGGTCACTAGACATCTTCGATGTCTTGACTGGTAGTAGCAACTGACCACCAGAGGGATGTACTTATCTCTCACAGTTACTATGTGCTGGGTCTGCCATAGACCAGTTTGGTTTGCCTTTGTTATTTGTCTTTTCAGCTACCTGTGGCACACTGATGAGAACATAAAGAGTTCGAAACCGGTCTGTGTCTGGTGGAGAAAAGACAAATAACAAATTTGGCTACCAATTTTGGATTTATAGGTATAATTCAATGGGAGTCGGGGCCTTTGCCCGTCCAGTAGTTGTTTCTTGTTTCCTATAATCCTATTTATTAAGCATAGGTATTGAGTTAATTTTTTTTATATCACTTGGGATATGGTTATATAATCGGTGACTTAAAAAATAGCAGGATCTTTGCACAATAGTTTTTGTAGCAAAGGGTACTGATATTGCCATATTCTTGTATCTAGTTTGGTAATTGTGTACAATATTATTTTTATTTATCTTCATTTTTTGATCCAAGAATAGTACTGCACAAAACAATTGCCTAACATCAAGGACTTTAGCTAAGACATATAGTTCATTACTAGGATAAGTTAATTCTTTCGCGTATATAATTTTTAAGATCCATTTCTGGATATTTTCAAGTCTTTTAATATTGTTGTTGTAAGCTCCTCCCCACGCAATTAATCCATACCTCAATTGGGACTCCACCAGTGCATAATACAGAGTTTTGAGAGTTTTTACATCTAGGATTTGTTTTAGATATTTAAACTTAGACAGCAAGCTTCTGATTTTTATGACTAGTTTATTTATATGCAAATCCCATTTTAGCATACTGTCAAAATATACTCCCAAATACTTTATACTACTGACAGGCGGAATCTCAATTGAGGTTCCATCGCAAATAATTTTTAGCGCTTTTTCGTTGGGAAGTTTATTTTTACTCGACGCAAATGGTAGGTATTTTGTCTTATCAAAATTTATTGTTAACAGTCTCGAATCAAACCAGTCCTTAATAACCTTGAAATCACTTTGAGCATTAGAGATAAGGGAATCCCAACTATTGGCAGAATAGAAAATGGCTGTGTCATCAGCAAAACCAATAACAGACCCTTGAATGTCTAGTAAAAATAAATTGTTTATGTATAGGTTAAAGAGGATTGGTCCGAGAACTGTTCCTTGAGGTACGCCGTATTCAACAGTCCTAAAATCACTTAAAACATTATTTATTTTAACACATTGTTTCCTATCGTTTAGGTAGCTAGTTAAAAGTTTTAATATATTGTCTCGAAAACCAAGTTTTTCCAAAGTATTTAGTAGCTTATGGTGACTGACAGTGTCAAAAGCTTTCGCTAGATCTACAAAAATGCAAAGAGCCGGCTTACTATCATTAAGAGCCTTATAAATATTAGTTGATAAGAGGCTTATTGCATCCTGTGTAGATCTAGCTTCTCTAAAAGCAAATTGATGGGGGGATAATATATCATATTTTTCTACGTAGCTGATGATTCTATCTTTAATTACAGTTTCGAGAACCTTTGCTATAGATGAGATTAGGGAAATCGGTCTATAATTCACGCAAACAAGTTTATCCCCGGTTTTAAATATTGGTTTGATAACGGCTTCTTTTAGACGTAATGGCCAGTATCCAACATGCAAAATTCGATTTATTAGAAAGCATATGTGAGGAGATATTACATCTGCAATATGTTTTAGTGTCTCCGCAATTATGAGATCAAGGCCAGGTGCTTTATTGTTTTTCAATCCAGATATAATCTTTATAATTTCCTCTGAATTCGTTTCACTTATGTACATAGTATTAAGCTTGGTTTGTTCCGGTCCACAGAAATTATTTGGCGTATTTATTTTACTCGCTAAAAGTTTCCCTAATCCTGAGTTATGTTCGACAAATTGATTTGCGATATGTATTGGTTCGGTAATTATTAGATTATCATGTGTTTTTATTGATTTTATATCAGGGTTCCCACTATTTTTTGAACAGGCCTCGTTTACTGCTTGCCAGACTTTTTTAGGATTAAGTTTGTTTCTTTCTATTTTATTTTTTAGGTATTCGATTTTTTGTTTTTTTATTATATTGTTTAATTTATTCCTATAAGTTTTAAATTGATTGTGTAAGTCATTATCGTCTTTATTTTTTTGCCAAGTTTTATATAATTGGTTTCTTTTTTTAGTTGAATTTATAATTCCTATCGTGATCCATTCGCTTCTTTTTTTGTGTAAAATAATATTTTGGAACATGTTTGTACGTTTTTATTTATTTTGTTTATTAATAAATTAGTTGCAATATCAATATCGTCACACGCATAGAAATCTTCCCAATTTTCTAGTTGGATATGCTCTTTCAGCATTGTATAATTGACTGTTTGTTTTTTTAAGTGTTTTAATTTTTTGCTGTTGTCTAGTTTGGTATTAAATTCAAAAATTATTGTAAAGTGATCGGTTATAGTTGTTTTTAGAATAATTGGTGTTACTTTAGTTTTAATATTTTTTATAAATAAATGATCTAGGCATGAACCATGACCTTCTTGTATTCTTGTTAATTCATTAATTGTTGACATAAATCCCCTTTCATTTAAAATATTTAAGTATTCATGTGACAGATCCGTATCCGATGCTATATTAATATTTATATCCCCAATAAATATATTGTAATCTTTATTATTTATATGCTCCTCAAGGTAAGTACTGAGATGTTGATTAAAAGAAAAGGGACAAGTGGAGGGCGACCTGTATACGCAAGTTATTGCCAAGTTATTTTCTGCCAATTTTATATTTAATTTAATAGCAGTTACTTCAAAAATCTTAATAATATCAAAATCATAGTTGTAACTGGTTTTTATGTACACAACTACACCGTCATTCTGATTGTATTTGCCTCCACTGTAAATAATATCATAGCCCTTTATACTAAATAGGTCTACATTCGAGATATGCCAAGTTTCTGTTAATACAATGCAGTCAAATGCTGTTTTAAATTGACTTAATAGTAATTCAAGGTCCTCAAGATTTTTTGACAGGCTTCGGATATTATTGTGTAATAATGTAAACTTATTAACGCCACCTATTAGCTTTTCACAGTCATCAATGCAGTCTAAGACATCAGTTTTGATTAAATTATTTTTTAAATCTCTAATGTATGGATCCATTTATTATAATATAAGTTCTTAAATTTCCTAACTCTTTCCTCCTTTTTTCTTATGATATTTTCTTTATTCTATTTTTTCTGTTTTAAATAATTGTGAGAAAGAAAAGAGAGAAATATATATATATTTTCCTATTTTAGTGCTAAATATAAACATATACTTCAAATCACGAGAGATGACCGTTACGTCACAAATTAATTTCTAATCTTCAACGTACGCTGTTCAAGCGTTCTTTGTTTACAACACAGTAAAACGAGGGAGACAGAGAAAGGGAGTCCATTATATGTGACTGTTAATATCTCCGACTGACGTTGTTGATGCGTTATACGAAAACCTAACCGCCTTGACGAAATAGAAAGAGAGGGCCCGATTTCGTATGTCTCAGTAATAAGCAGGAATTCGATCAACTGATCGAACGCTTTTGACTAGCGCCGTTGTCGCATGTTTCATAGTTTCCTGTTTCTGCATGTCAGCCATAGTTGTCAAATTTGAATTTGTTTATCTTTGAGTTTGATTGTTACTGTTTTCCTTATTCCATTGATTTTTGCACATTAAAAATAGTTCATTATGGAATTAACGATAGTTAATCTTCAAAACATCTGCATTTTGCCAAATTATATATATTAAAAACCTCGATAAGAATATACAATTAGTTCAAATGTAGACAGGCGAGATCGTTAAATTATTCTGACATTTAACAGACAAATTACAGGTTATGTTTTGTTTTGACGTTTAAGTTTGTTTACATCCGGATGTCATTTCAACAAGCATGAATTTGACTAACTCAGTACTGATTTGATTCATACGAATTATAACGATGACGTAACGGTCTTCTTTCGTGATTTAAACTATATAATAATATACATACACACAAATGTTCATATAGTTTAGGTATTCTTCTTCTTTTTTTGTAATCTGGTTTTATAATCTGCCAACGGACTCGGAGTTTTTGGTTTTTTCCTCTTCTTTTTATTGCCGATTGTAACGTTGTAGTTCTCCGTGGGAATATTTCTGGAGCTTGGAGATGAGCCACTCTCATTGGGTGCAGATTGACCTGGGTCTTTTTCAGGTAAATTTTTCTCGCAGTTTACTTTCTCTGCTTCTATTGGATTAACTTCAACGTCGCTAGAGGATTCTTCATCACTACTTTTCGTTTCATCACTTTCTTCAAGTTGCTTTATGGTATATACCTGATTATTTATTTCTAACTTGTTTCCTTTTATTCTAGCATCCAGTCCTTGTTCTCTTGCTTGCTTCAAGTGGTATCTCAGCACCTTTTGTTCATGTCTGTCTCTCTCACAGAGATCATTTGAAATAGAGATACCGGAGCCCTTTAAATTTTTTAGTTTCTCTACGTCTTGGAATACTTCAATTTTTTTCAAGAATGATATAAATTCTACTACAATGGGTGAGGCGTGACCATTTCCTATTTTATGTACATTATTTATATCATTTATTGTGATTTCCAAATTTAATAATGTATTTAATGTTGACAAGGATTTTTCAGTGAGTGCTTTTGTTCGTTGTAGGAAATTATCTCCAGTGATATCTTTTGTATTTAAACCAAAAATAATTAAGTTATTTTTGCGTGCTTTCCTTTCTAGGAGCAAATTTTGTTGTTGAAGTGTTTCAATTTTACTATTGCAACTTTTTAATTCAGTTTGCAATTCACTAATATTAGATTTTATTTCCTGTTTTATTTCATGGGTTTGCTGCTGATTGGCTACTACTAGTAATTTATATAATTCATTTGTTGTGATTTCCTTGCTGGCTTCCATTTAGGTTTTTATATGCATTAATATTTTTCTTTGGGAAATCAAATTAAAAATTTGCACTACAAATTTAGTAATTTAAGTTGTAGCGGCCTGATTAATATAAGTAGGCTTTGATGTTTATATTGAGATTATACTTATCAATTATTTATCAGGAATTAATGTTCTTTTTGCAGGCCTGGATAGATAAAAAAGCCCTCACACTGTTTATGTTTAGCAATTGTTTCACTGTATCAACTGTTTTTATATTTGTTTTTGGCACATAATAAGTAACTAATATGATGGAACTTCAATTAATTAACAGTAGAATTTCAGGAATTTTTGACCATATATAACCACTTTAAAACACTTTTTATTTACCGGAGACATTTATCGACACTACCATGTACCACAGAAATCTTTGACTATGCCGCAAAAATTTTATCTGCATAGTTTCAAGAAAAACTTTTAATAATAAATAAAAATATTAATGGAAAAAAATCTATTAATTTTTTATTTTTGGAGAAAAAGCGTGGTTGTAGAAAAAGTATAGTGTGCTACACGTGCAAAAATGCAATTTCTCAATCGTTTGAATTGTGGCACAAGCGAAAGCGTAAGAAATTTGCACTTTTCTGCACTTGTCGCACAATATACTATTTTTACCTATGAAACAAAAACGAAATAATTTTACTAAAATATTTCTGCACATAATAGTAAGCCTTGATATTTGGTGTCATTTAACCTAACCTTGTATCTCTTACCGTTTCCAAGATACCCATGGTGAGCACGATAAGTGGGACGTCCTGTATATCTAAAATTTATATTTCTCCCGGGAAACATCCAAAATAGGAATTCCTTCATGAAATTTGCAAGGAAAACTATCTAAAGAAATTACCACCTACCTTAGAATTACCATTTAAAAGGTTAACGACCATGAATAATGAGTATATTTTTTTATTATTTTAATTCATATAAAAGCCGAGGATTTAGCTATTTTTAAGTACCATCACATAAATAATTTCTGTAAAATATCGCCTTGGCCTGGTACAGTATTTTAAATTTGTTTTTTTTTGCAGTGGTTTTGAAGATGATCAAAAGAGTGATACAAAACAAACAGCTGACGACGATCTAAAGGAAACGGTAAGTTGTTTTTAAAACCAGTGGCTTAGCTGACTTGCAGCGCATTTATTGTCGACGGCCTTATAGGTCATAGAAAATTAATATAAAAATTCTGGAAAAATATCTTGCTAGTCACTCGTTAGATTACAAAGAGCGAAAGAACCAAAAAAAGTCGTACAATACTAACGATATTAACCCCAAAATAAAACAAAAAATGCACTTACATTATTTATATAGGTAAAGTACATCTGTAATAGGCATCCTGGTTTTTGACTTTCATAATCTCAGCAAACTCAACTTATTAATAATTTATTTTTTATTTTTTAAAGCTTGTAATAATATTAATAATTATAAACAAAAAAACGCAAAATTTTACAATTGGTTGGAATAATACAGAAATTTTTAGCAATTTTTTTAATCAGAAGTTAAATGTCATTTTCACGTGGTGATTCTGAGCATATTACATTAATTTATAGGATATGTTGCATGTACGTTTATAATAATAGAATGCCTTCTTTTAACCAACCAAATTATTTTTATTGTTATTATGTATAATAGTTTGTAATTAAGTTATAAAATTAAACATCCAATCACGTAAGCCAATTATTATTACGAAAATTTACGTCAGATGAGATTTGGTGGGTTGTTGTGACAGGTGACTATAGGTGTTAATTTATTGAAATGATTCTGCTTTTTTCCATATAATTATTTGCCAAATACTTATTACATTTGATAAATTTGCATCATTACCTCAAAATTTTGCATAACTGCACGACGACAGTTGCAATGCTTATTTATGTAAACTTTGACTTATCCTCATAAAAAGTAATCAGCAGTCCTCATATTTGATGACGCAATGACCTTGCCGACCACACCAAATAACTGTTGTTTAATCCAAGAAATATGTTTCTTGCATTACCTACTGAAGAATTTGTGATATTAATATAAAGGTATACTAATAGTAGACTAATAGTATAGTAGACTAATAACACCTGTGCACCGTAAGTAAGATGAGCACGAATTGAAAATTATTTTCCGTTTACATTTTATGGATACCCTTAAGATAAAAGGGAAATCCAAGGGATGAGAAATAAACATAAAACTCCTGTAAACTCACATAGACGTTCCCTTTTTGTGGTCCAAGACATTACTTTGTTAATTATAATAAGACGCCAGCACTCGGTGCCTGGTGCCTTCACTGCCTTCTTTGAGAACATGTGTACTTACCTGTATTTTTTTACTCTTAGGGTAAAGTCTTTCAGCATATAGACTCATTTTTATATTACCTTCATAGCAATGAGATCTTCCAAAATCCGACACAGTTGAGATTTGGCATAGTTGCTCCCAAGATGAAGATGAAAATTCAGAACCGACAAAACCCATTTTATACGGAGACAAGTTTTTCCCACTATATTCGATTTTAGTTGATCAACTTTCGTGGATCAACTGAAGTCGATCAAATCTTTGGTCGCACGTTTCAAGCGTAAATTTGAATCAATAGTCAGATAAAATTACGTGAAATGCCGTTGTTCGTGCGGGTGTAAAACTTATTTCTGGTTTATTGATTGAGAATGGAGAAAAATTATTTTGGAGTGGGATAAACAGCGTATAAAACGATGTTTTTGGATACGGAATTGAATTTTAAGCAGAAACCAGTGTGGGGTGTCAGGAATGCTCTTAAAAGAACTTGCTTTGGAGGATATAGAAATCACCTGATAATGTCGGAAGAAAAGTTTGAAGTACTATCAAAGATTGGACATAGAATGCATTAATATCGAATGATTCAAGCTTACTGACAAATGTTCACACATTTCAAATAAGTACGTTTTATCTGAAAAACAAAGATTGAACGATAAAGATTGAATGAAATTTTCTGTGGAATGTGGAATCAATTTCGTAACGTTGACCGATAAATTTTCATTCGATTTTAGTTGATCCACGAAAGTTGGTCAACTAAAACAACATTTGACACCATTTTATCTCATTATTGATTCAAATTTACGCCTGAACTGTGTGAACAAAATATTTAACCGAGTTTAGTTGATCCACGAAAATTGCTAAACTAAAATCGAATCGTGAGAACGCGTCTTAGCCCAACAAAAATCGGCGCAAAAATTGCACCGTTCGAATTAATAATAGATAATAAATTATAATTTCTCGCTGCCTTACACTAATTTGTAAGACAGGTTTTTGTAAAACTGAGTGCGATTTTACATCGTATACCGTTTAAATTTGAAGGCGATTAGTTTAGTATGTAGAAAAATGCGTATGGTATGTAATTTATTATAATCTTTCATTTTGTAAATGTTATTTTAGAGATTTTAGAGTAACACATTAATTTTGAAAATTTAAATCGATTATAATACGTACATACAATCGTAATAATAATAAACCTTCTGGAAATAGAACTGTTTGAAATAATTCACGGACAATAATGAAATAAATTTAATAGCCATCGTACGAGAAATAATTCATGTTCAAACACTAAAATGTACTATTCAGTTTACGATGTGATAAAATGTATTAATTTTGTTATTTAATATATTTAAATTTAAGTAGTTAGTCATATCGTAAATGTGGTAGAGGGATTAGAATTTGCTTATACTATTGTGCCAATAACTATTACGAACAATATTCTGTGGTTGTGCATAAATGCTGCTACCAAGGCTAACTAAATATTACAGAAGTTATTCCAAATAATGAAACTGGAATGTATTGAAAAGGTATCGTTAAAAAATGAAAACACAGGTTCGGTATTTTTTCTTTGCGTTATAAACTGGGACTCATTGGCGGTATAAACTGCCTGCTGAGTGTTACCTCCTGCCTGCGCCTCAGTTACAGCTTGTAACCGCCAAGGCATACTTCAAATGAGATTCACGTCTTGGTCCAATCCCACATTCTTCCTGAATAGCACGTCGGTTGCAGCTCGTCAATTATTTCTAGATTTTAG
Organism: Rhagium mordax; assembly: GCA_963680705.1. NCBI lineage: Eukaryota > Metazoa > Arthropoda > Insecta > Coleoptera > Cerambycidae > Rhagium > Rhagium mordax. Next base: position 99,794,664 of record OY796656.1, on the reverse strand, counting down.
AGTATTTTCGCGTACCTGATACGCCTTTGAACTGTACCAGATATGCTTTATTGAATTTAAATCCGTATTTTGTAGTCGTCAATACAATCAAGTAATTCCAGCTTCATGCAGGGTAATTCGAAACGATATTTGCATTGTGAGGACGCGCGTTTGTCTTGCATAGTAACGAAGTCCAGACCTATGAATGCAGTCATCAATATACCTTATATACCTTTGGGCAGTTATTGCCCCTTCTACAATAGCCAAGTTTGTACAACCTTGTAAAGATATTCCTTTCTAGATAAATCGTCGTTCTCTAAAGAGTGTTCTTTCGGCACTCTGCATAATGCCTTTCAGATCTTCTCCACGCCCGTCTGGTGATGTTAAACATTGATTCATGAGAAAGCGGAATATTTTTCCACTACTATATAGTCCAATGATGGTGTTGTCTAGCAAATTCTAGTCTTCACTGTCGATGACTTTGGACAGCCTAGGAGCTGTAGCTGATCATGTTCATGTAGTCTTCTGCGAATTGTTTGTGAAATAATGACAGCTCCACAAACGTTTCTCAACCGTTTATATATTTGAAATTAAACGGCAATGTCTTAAGGACAAAACCCGGTCTTCTAGTGTAAGAAATAATTACTAGGAAGCATCATCGGCAGTACTTCTCGCTAAATTTAACATCATATATAGCACACACTACGATCCAACTCTAAGAAATTTGATGGCGGATACAGGCGCGCTCTACCTACTAACTATTGCCTCACTTTAAAAAACACAGACATTGAAATTTATACCTAGTATTTCTAAAATATAGCCTAGATCGTTTATAGGATTCGTTACATAGCTCATTTTCGTAGCATATTTTGTTCTCGTTTAAAGGAAATGCATGGTTATGTTTTCAACCAAACTATTCTTTAGTTAACTCATAGTCATACTGGGGAAGGATTTAAAGACATGTATTAAATTGAGTGTAGGTTATGTGTATTTTAATATGTGGATTCTGTAAATTCTACATTTTTAATACGATTAGGAAAATAGGAAATGTCAATTAAAAAATAATTTCACAGCCATTTGAGATGAGAAAAAACTATTAGGATTCCGCCAATTTTATTTAACTCTGGTTTATCCACGAACTTAGGTGTTTCCATTAACACCAAGTTGAGAGAGAATCAGAGCAACTGTGGCAGACCCCATCCTTGAGATGTTGTCAGATCACATCGATCGAGAACTATGAGAGAAAGGCACACCAGATTTTTTCTTTAACGGAGTACTGACCTGGTTCACAGATGGGTCCAGGACTGAATCAGGAACAGGGTCTGGCATACATGGTATATGGTGAAAACCTAAGGGTAAGCCTTAGCTATGCACTTGACAATCACAACCCAGTATTCCAGGCCGAAATATACGCGATTCAACAATGTATTCGTGAAAATTTAGGGAGAGCAGGCGGGACTGAAAGCATTAGAATGCTACAAGGTGACGTCAAGATTAGTATGGAAAAGTATAGAAGAGCTCAATGTCCTGACAGAACGGAAAAACAATCAAACTGATCTGGGTGCCAGGACATAGAGGGATACTACCCGAATAGGTACACTAACATGCAGACCGGTCATAGAACTGCATCGGCTAGCTAGAGCAACACAGAAATTACCGGAAAGTTGAAGATTTTAAACTTCATTAATTCTCATGGTGCTACGTTAATTTGTCGGAAGTGTAGTGAAGAGGACATAAACCCCATTAATGTTAACTCCAATGAAATTTTTACTTCGCACTCGTCGCGCTTTGCCAGTCAAGTGTGCCTTGTCCCTTAAAATCCATCAAGAATAATTTTAAAAAACTTATAGGTAATCCAAAAACAAAATATACAGGGTAATTGGAAATTCGATACATTCCTTTGAATATGCAAATTGGACCCATTTTGCACTAATTTGAACCACTTACAATTCAACAGTCATTAGTTTTCAGATATTTTAATTTTTTTTCTTGGTGTCTTAAAAGTTTATTATCAAAAGTTTACTTGTCATTTTTAAAATTTTTTACTGGATTACTTGTTCAACGAGGCATGAAAAATATATAAAATAAAAATTAAAAAAAAATATGTAAAAACATTTCAATCATGTGAAAATTTCAAATAAAAAGTTTTTAAAATAATTTTAAATATTCATTGAACTTAATTCTGGGAATCGCGCCAAATTCTAAAAAATAAATAGAAATAAGAAAATTGACAAATTTTGGCAATTTTCTTATTTCTATTTATTTTTTAGAATTTGGCGTGATTCCCAGAATTAAGTTCAATGAAAATTAACTATCCAAATAAACTACAAACAATTTTAAATAATTTTTAAAAATAATTTTAAATAATTTTTAAAAATCAGCTATGAAAATTACTTGAGTTTTTACAAAAAATTACCAAATCTATCTGATCGCGTTGCAAAATTTTAATTTTTTTTCAAAAATAATAATAAAAATGTTTGAATTATATCATTTTTTAGTGTTAAAATGGAAATAAAACTAGACATCATATATCGTCGTATTCGAAATAAAATGTTCTATCTAATGTTGCGAATTACACGGTTTCGTTAAAAAAAATTGACTTTTTTATCAAAAACCAACACTTTAAAATGTATCTGTCACAGTCACAGCCTTCTGGATTGAAAAATAAAATTTAAAATTTAAAAATTATTTTTGAAAAAAATGCAACTTGATCTGATAGAATTTAGTCCGTAGATTCCAAAGATAATAAAATATACAGGGTATTCCATTTAAAAAATCGAATTTGATGTAATTTTCGTCGAAACTGGAACTCGGCCATTTTGAATATGCACGTCACTAAATTGGAAAATAAGTCTTATATGCATGTTCCAAATTTCAAAACAGTTGGTTCGTAAACAATAGAGCTACGGCTGGGCCGGTTCTCGTGGCCACCCGGTATATGTATTATTATAAAAGTTAAACTATTATTGAATAAAATGAAGGAAGGGACTATATTTTAATGCGTTGGTATTACTAGTCTGTAATTTTATTAAAATATCAATAATTTTAAACATCCATTGTTACTGCTATCTTCCCAATGATGTCTGTCTAGTATCTATCGCCTACTCCTGTGGTTATTACCACTGATTTGAAAACAGAAATTGAAACAACTGTAGAAAATATATGAGCAGTAGGTAATTGAAAATGAAAATGTCAATGTTTTATCTTCGTCAATTAAAATAAGAAATAATTTTATAAAGCGCTATCTTCTGAATAATTATGATTATAAATTAAATTATTTTAGTATTTCTGATAATCTAAGGTACCCGCACCAAATAAGGCCATGTACCTAATAAGGCCAGGACTATATTACTCCGAAATGATAAGTATGCCACTGTCGCCATCACATGTACTTTATAGGTTCCTTGCACTAATATCCGTCAAATAATTTGAGTCTATTCAGCCAACCGCAAGATGTCACTATTACACATCTCGAGAATTGATAACCGTCGATCTAATTTTCCGGTCCCGAGACTTTACCGATTTAAAGCTACAAGAACCCATTCCAACAATTCCTTTTTCTGTAATCAGGACCTTGTACCTGTACGGAACATAGGAAAATTAAGTGATTTCAAGTTATTCTTATTGTTTATCAAGAACCGATAGTTAATTGTTTTAGATAACCTGTACCTAATAAGGCCAACCGCGACTCCTGTTCTGCTTCTTGTGCAGAGAAGACCGAATTGCTGACATGAGAATATGTGCCCTTTGCCAACGTTATGTCCACGAGGAATGTGCTGGCCTTTGCAAAAGTGATGGAAATAAATTCATCTGCTCGGAGTGCGAGATTTAATTAAATATTAAGATGCCTTCTTAAATTTTTTATTATCTTCATTTTTATTACTTTTTTTATTATTTGTACTTTATACAATGATTTATCGATTATTAGTAATGAATATAAATTTAATTTCTTGGAAACGACTCATTTTCACAGGTTTTCTAGCATATGGCCTTATTTGGTTCACAGTGTTCCAAATAAGGCCAGTCTACATCCCATCAATCTGAAATTGATAAAAAATTTAAAAAACTTTTATTTGATCTAACGTACATTCAAAGTTACAGTCTAATGTCATAAGGACATGCTCAGGAAGTTTGATAGAGATTCAGCTCAGACGAATAAAGTTGTGAGGGTCTAAACCCTTAACATGGCCTTATTTGGTGCAGGTACCTTATTACCAGACATTATCTTAGAAAATTAACATAACGAGACAGACCTGAGTGTAAAAGTTGGCTATATTAATTAAGAAAATAAATATGTCCTTAATGTTAAAAACCAGGAGAATTCGTCTATTCCGTTTACAACAAAACTAAAACGTTTTGTGCTTCAATCAATTAAAAACATATTTACAGGTTATAGTGATACAAGAAATAAAGAAACTAAAAAAATAGAAAGGAAATCCAAAGAGTCAGAAATCCATACAGGTAAATATTTAATAAAATAAAATAGTAAAAGTAAATTTTATTATTTACGTTAAAATGTGAGTCTGTATCCTCTAAAAATCGTCTTAAAAGACATAAAACTCTTTACAGAGCTTATTTGCAAATTCTACATTTAACTGATGAAAATTAAGTACTACGAATGTAGAAATCAAATAATTTAATAATGCAATAAGCCCCACCAGACGGATTAATCCAAAAGGACTCCTCTGACACCATCCCATGGAGCGGTTTCTGGCTTATTAGCTAGCTGGCTCATTAGTCTTTTTAAGGCGGAATTTAGAGGATACAGACTCACATTTTGACGTAAATAGTAAAATTTACTTTTACTATTTTATTTTATTAAAAAAATATATATTAAAATCGTTTGAAAATTAAGTACATATTACTTGTAGGTATTTTATTTATATTTGGCATACTAGTCTCAAATACATACAAATGGGATTGTCATCAGTCACAATATGACTGATGGATGAGATGGTAGAGTACCTGCCTCTCACCCAAAAGTCCCGGGTTCGAATCCCGGTCGTGGCAATGGAAAATACTGTGAGAGGGATTTTTCCATTATACACGGATATTGGATGTGTGTCCCTTGTCTATAAATGTGTAGCCCCCTCCCGCACAAGGCTCAGCCTTCTGGGATAAAGGGGGTCGTAATTACATGTGGTGTATTTATTTATTATTATTTAATATGTCAAGGGCTATGATTTTGCCGAATAAATTTTTATTTACGAAAGTTTGTCGCTTGGTAACGTCATGAGACAAATTAGTGATCAAAATCACGAGCTCGTAGGGCGAGAAATTTTCAACCTAAATTTGTCGAATCTCGTTACCAAGCGACAAATCTTGAGTGTTTTAAATAAAAAGTTATTCGTGCAAAATTATATGCACTATATATTTGATCAGACTATTTCGCCAAAACGATTCATTTTAATAGAACGTAAACGAAAAATGTATTTTAAAATTTATCGGTTTCTATGGATATGTATCAACAAAATTTATGTAAGTGACAAAATTCCAAGGGAGTTTTTTTAATTTTTGCCGATACAAAAGCGTTTTTTTTTAATAAGCTACCGGTTTCGGAACCTTTACCGGTAGCTTGTTGAAAAGGAGTTGTGAGATTCAATACTTTTATTTTACACCCTCCCTTTACTTTATCATATTAGGTACCTACTCACATATGGATTCCCTTCGCAATATAATAAGTCATAGTTGGGCAATATTGGTCGATAGATAATGGGGTAAAGGGATCCAAAAAATCAAAGAACAAATTTCAATTATTTATAAATTTTATGACTAATCTAAAGAAATATATTTCTTAACCGTCACATCGGAGATAAATTGAAAACGTTTTGAGAATTTTGATGAAATTTTATAAATCAGCAGATCAGCAAGATTAGTTAGTAAACATAGAGGCGACGGAGACGGTGATATTTTGTTCTACAATGAAAATGAAAATAATTTGCCAATACATTATGTGTAGGTATACGTGTAAATAATATTCACTTGTGGTAATATCAATTATTTACTTATATTTGCCAATTTTTAAATTATATCCCATTGTTGTTTTACACCAATTTTTTTCTGGTGTAATAACACGCAATTTACGTGACAAATTCAAAATGGCTCGACAAGTATCCACCATATATCCATCATTCTAGATATCGCTAAATAATAAATCTAAAATGTCTATAAGCTTAATAAAGATATTCTGACGAAAATACTACATATAATAGAGCCTCAGATAACAAACCCTTACTTTATGTTTGCATGTATGTAAATAATAATATTTCTATTTGGAGGTTTTCGAGTCTTGTCGGGAGGGCATCATAGACGTACAGTCTGTGTCCGTTTTGTATTTATAGAAAGTTAATACACGAGTTTCAAATTTTCTCATGTTGTCTGGTCTATGAAATAACTAGTCATGACTATGAGGCACAAATATTAAAGTAAATTTGAATTATTAACAAGGGCCTCCATCAAGTATGAACATATTTGCCAATATGAGGGGTCAGTCAACGTATAATTCAGTAAAATTTATTAGCTAAATAGATTCATTTATCGTAGACTATAATACCACACATACGATATTACGTTGTTGATTTAGTTTGTTAAAAACAGATCATGTATAAGAGAATATTTTATAAACAATTGAAATGCATTTAACTTTCAACTATAGAGATGCAGATTAGTACATTTTTTATTTGTTTACCCATGTTATATGGCTTTTGAAGTATATTTGGCTGCTACTGGTTTAAACTCAAATTTCCTCATTGTATTTATAGTGCTTTCAATACTTTCCATTAAGAAATTTGATATGACAGCTCCGATTTTAAGACAAGTAACCTCACATGCTGTTTACAGTAATCTAATTTGGTGTATATCCGGTAATATATACTAATTGAAACACTTCTCATTTTTAACAGCTTTTTATAAAACTGTTGCGTTTTGTAACATTTTGTCGTATTATAGTTTTTTTTATTTTTTGTTTTATCGAATGCCACTTCCGGAATAATATTTTTAATTTTAATTTTTTGTAGTTCTCGGTGCGATGACAACCATTTTAAAGAATCGTATAGGTATATTATTAAAATAAATATCAAACCGAATGTAGCTTAATTCCAAACTTATTAAATTATTTTTAGTCGATTGATGATTAGAAAATTAGAAATATAAAAGAGCGGCAGTCGCAAATCTCGTTATTTATCCGATCTTTTTATCCCAATCTCCCAATATTTATTGAAACTTTTTGTACAACTACACTCTAAGCAGAACTTTACATCTACCAAATTTCATCAGAATATTACCAGTTTTCATGATAAAAAAAAATTATAAATTTTAAAACAATGTCAATGCCATCGCCAAAATAAGTATGTATTTTTTTAAATTCTAAAGAGCAACTTAAAAAATCAAAATATGCATAATAATAATCTTCAGCTAACATTATTCGTAAGTAAGTGAAAAGAGGAATATTCTGTGGTGGAAAGCGCATTGCCAGTAAAATTGTAACAACATTTTTTTTTCTTAAAAAGTTTACATTATACAGTGTGTTCCAATTGTTCCAAATACATTAGATTATCAGCATATTCATGTTAATTCCAAAGATATCTAATATTTGCTTTTTCTATGTCGAAAAAATGCTGAAGGCGCCGGGTGACGTGTTTATATTGCTATACAAGTGGAATTAGCCGAGTTGCGTGATTACATAAGTATGTTATTAATATAATACCACACATTTAGTGTTTAGTGTACAATAGTTTATCTACGACTATCCAAAATTGATAAAAAAAGTTTAAAAAAGAACCTGGTCTTTTTCATTATTTTTTGAAAATTGACACTAAAAATCCAATTACTTGGTAAATATCAAAATTTGCATAAACATGTATTTTAGAGAATATATGAAGATTGCGTTATTGACATTTAAAACAAATAGTTTATGGCTTGTTATAGCTATTAACATATCTAGGAATGTTATGAGTATCATAACATCCGTGATTTGTTCAATAGTTTATCGGTTACAGAAAATAAAGACATTATTAATAGATATTATAAGAAGCAGGAGCAGTAGTGATACATTTCAGTATTTAATTATTATTGTTTGGAGTTTTCTGTCTGTTTGTATTAATAAATAGCCCTATAGTTTCACTATTTATTATTTTATCTGTTGACAGTTGTTGACAGATCTGTATTGTAATATTACCGTACAAGCTGTTGGCATGGCAAATATTACTGTACAACTTTAGTTATGACTTACTTGCCAGCCTCCTTTTGCATATGTAAACAAAGGATTAATATCCTGAAACCGATAAAATCAATAATTTTTAACAAATATTTGTTGCTATTATTTACTTAAATAAAGGGCGTGGTTAGGAAAAATAGTGCGGTAATGAAGTCCTTACTTCACTCAAAATGAGTGGGGTTAGTCACATTTACCTCAAAGTCGGAGATAAAAATACTTTAGGTATATTCACAATGGTAATTTCGAATTTTTATGTAGAAATAAATAGGTACCTTAGATTAGCAGAACATGCCCATTTTATTTTTAGTTTTAAAACAAATTAATGGATAACTAAATCAAACTTGTATACACACAGGATGTTTTGGAAAATAATACTCCCCTTTAATAGGTGATTATTTACCCCAATTTAAGGAAATAGTGCCCGCTAATAATAATTTGTTTTCGATATACAGATATCTCTCGATATCTATGACAGTTTTGCTATGATTTTTGTATTATTATTATTCCACGCAATAACATGTGAACAAGTAATTTTGAGAAATCGTATTTGTCTCCTTGCAACGTCGGTTGTCACAAATTTGTGTTACGATAAGTTTTTCTTTATGGGTTACTCATTATTTGTTTAATGTTTTTTCCTGGAGCTTTCATGATTTTTTTAATTGAATGCAAAGTAATTTTTTAATGTCTATCTGTAACGACTTTTTTTAAATATTTCGATGAAATCGCATGTATTGTAGCTCATGAACTATTTCAGGCTAAGTTCGTAGCTGAGTATAGTATCGATTGTTTTATACTGAGTTTTTAAATTTCAAGAAACATTTTACTATTGCAATATTTCTGCCAAGAAATATTTTAACATAATTAAATTTATTAACCTCAGTTTCCATGATATACGTGTAGATAATTTGAAATTAAACAATCACATAAATAAAATAAACAATTTTTTAAATAAAACTCTTGTATAATCTTTATTTAAATAAAATCAACAACAATTTTGAATTGCAACAATTCCATTGTTTTATTAATTTGATGTTTATATTTTACTGTTGGCGAAATAATTTATATTTGACTCCTGACCAATTTCGCAAAAATTCTTGATGAGTAATATAGAACACATTTTAAAACATTTAGTTAGTCACACAGCGTTAGGTATCTGCAACAGAGAAAATGGACGTTTAAAATTTTAAAAATAATTTTCTGTAACAATTATATCCAATTCAAAATAATATGTAATTACTATTATATTTATATTTGAAATTATTGAATACCATATTATACGATATGTACCACATTGGAAATTAATTAAGTATAAGTATATATTCGATATCAGCAGAAAAACTTCGTCTTGAATTTTGAAACATTTAATATAATTAAAAAGCAAGGTGTGAATGGCGAATTGTCAACGAACTGTTACGGACTGTAACGGGCTGTTATGAGCTGTCAAGGTGTTATCATCGAATAATTGTTAATTTACATCTATATTTAAAAATAGAATATTCGTGATCCGGATTAAGAATTTTTTTTCTAGTGCTGGTATGAAAAAGTTCACCCTGTAAGAGTAATTTTTAAATTCAAATTAAGAAACTACATACAACAATGGTCGAAACTGTGTCTTTGATCTTTCTTCACTCTTTTAGCAAATTTTAAATAAATTATTAATTAATTAATTAATACATAATTAACATGAAATCATAATCAACAAGAAACAATTCCAAAACCAGCGTGATATTTTTAATTTCGAGTAGGTACATTTAAACAACAAAACCAGTTCATACGTTGTATATTTATAGGTTTATATGTACTTCGTTCTATAATTGACTGTGTATTTGCCTCAGAAATAAGTACCTACACAAAAAGATAAATCGTAAGGAGCTGCAGGCCCCTAAAAGTAGGACCTTGAAGATGGTTTTTATTTATTCAAGTTAAAATATTGAAATTTAGTACATCCACTAAACTTTTACCAAAGGCAGGTCAAGCTGTAGGGGTGGGGGTAAAAATGAGTTTAACTTGAACAGTTTTGGAGATAATAAATAAGAACCATCTTCAAGGGCCCACGTTTAGGGGCCCGCAGCCCTCTTAGGTAGCATTTTGGTACAGAGGTAAGTTTGGTCCAATCTATTTATTTTGACGTCGGGAATATGTGTATCTTTTTGGTGCACTTATTTCTGAGACATCCTGTATGACTGCAATTACTATTTTGTTAACGTTGATTCAATTGCATGTGCTTGATATTAAAGTGAAGTATTATTAACAAAGTACTAGCTCAGTAACAGATTGCAACATGGTCTTGCATATCCCGAAAGTTTAAAATTGATTTTCTTGTAGAAATGATGAAAAATAATTTGAAAAAATACATTAAGAGGTGTACTGTTAAAATTTGGTTAAAATAGCCTAGTATTGAAAAGAGTAACCCTCGGAGTAACCCGTTAGGACTATTTTTAATTTTAATTTATTAATGGTTTACCTCGAAGGTGTTGAAAATATGATAGAAATAAACGTTTCCTTTAGGCATAAAATTAGAACTAAAATAAGAAAAAAATGGAAATCCGGTGTGTTGCAAGACTTCTTACATAGGTATCTTCGTTTTTCCCATTACATTGATCATAAGTATTTTTTGAAATTCATGCATGTATAAATTTCCCTGACGAAAGCTCAGTGAAGTATTTAAGCGTCGCGGTGTGTGTTTGTTTCTAACTTTTGTGAGGGGAACTGATTTTTAATGCAGTAAAATTAGTAGTAAGTTTCCCATAATAATGGAAAAATGGGGCATCAATGAAAATTACTTCCTCTTTTTAGTTAGACCTAATTTATTCATATTGCACAGTGTTACTGTAACCCTATGTATGTATGAAATGTAGATACACTGAGTTTTATTAGAAAAGTTTCAACGGTTCCGTCGGTTCCCGAAGAATTGATATTTTTACTGATTTTAACTGCATTTTTGTTACAATACTATAATGTGTCTATTTATCGATAAAATCGCATAATATGCTTATAATCCGTTTCTTCTATTTAAGGGCACGCTATATTTTTATTTAATGTCGATTACCGCTAAGTTGCGTAAACTTAATTTAAAATTTATTATTTCATTTATTGATATTTAAACTTATTATTGTATTAATAATTTATTTATGATACATTAAAGCTGAGAAAATTGGGTTAATTTTATTTTTAACTGAAATTATTACGCCACTTCATTTACTAAATAGGTACCTACATGTTGTGATATTACCAAACTAGTGGTTTTGGAGATATTTTTAATTTTGTGGAGGAATGCAGTTCACGTCATTACTTTTTGCTGATTCAGCCGTGAACACTTTCAAGGCGCATTCATATTTCACTAAAAAAATAAAAAGGCGTGTGTTTTATATAAATATATGTAATTATTATTAGAGAAATGGCAAGATTTAAATTACTTATTTTATTGAAATAAGAGCAACAGTTTTTCAAAGAAAAAAATTGTAAACTGTGTGAAATATAATTATATTATATAAATAAATATATTATATGGTTGAAACAAAATGTCAATGAAAACATGCACATGTTTTACCATTTTGCCTTATATTTGAGGAAAAGCAGCACCACTTAACCGTGAGGCAAGAAAGCGTATAATTTCACGAACTTAAATAATTTTTTCCTCGGTATGAAGTGATCTCCAACGTAATGGACTCCGATAGTTTCTTTTGCAACACATGTAAAATAATAATAAAATTAAACTACGTACAATTTCTATCTGACCACTTATTTTTGTTCCCTGACAAATAACTAAATTTAATTTCAAAAACAATAATTTGCCTTTAATTATTTTATTTTATATACGTCATACAAAGCAACTATGCCGCAATTCTTAATATAAACATCAAATTAGTCTTTGCATCTAACTTATTTTTATCGAATTCCTTTTTGTTATTGCGTAATTCCCTTGTTTTAGTAGATATAAAGCTCTGTCGTATTTAAAAGAGGCGTTTTGCGTTGAATGAGATGTCCTAAAAATATTTAGATAACTTATATATTTTTAGTGTTCTTCTTGCATTGGAAAATTAATTTACCCATCTCGCTCGTTGATATTTGTCGATTTTTTACTTCTTTTCCTGTTTTACTTTGTTTTGTGCCCATGAGTTTGTCGACAGTTGGTCTTGGTTGTTTACTCTTTGGCTGGCTCTCTCCGTAACAAATATTTTTGTTGGTGCTATGCTATTAATTATGTTACCCATTTTATATAAGATGTCTCCCACAAATATTCTTTTATATTTTTTTACTCTAACATTTTATATAGGAATATTATTACTTCCGATTATTTTTTCTGTAGGAATCAGAAATCCTTTAACTGATTGTTTAATTGCTTAATTTTTTAAATTTTGTTTTGGTTTTATGGTTTTTTTTTTCATTAGTATACAGTTTTTGCTACGTTAGTAATGAAACCATTAATTTAATAATAACTTCTATAATCCATGATTATGAATTTTATTCACTATGTTTTAAGATTCATTTGAAAAATTGTTTATTTAATATCACATAATTTAACGTTATATCTTGTTATCTACCAGTGCCCTAATTTGATCAACTTAACTGAATTATAATAAATACCAAAAATACGAACATAGATCTCTGGTCTTGAGCCTTGTTTAGCGTTGAACACAAGGTATCGCCGGCAAGCCGTTGACAGACGATTCCTCTTCATTAGTAGACATCTGGCTAACAAAAATACATCCAACGATGTTCGCACCTTTGTGGTTTTTACTGTATAACTCTTGATAAAAATTGTCCGTCATACAAAAGTGGAATAAGTGCAAATTAAACAAAGAATTGTAAAAATGTATTACCAAAATGCACACGGTTTGAAAACAGAACCGATGGACTTCTATAGTTCAGTAGAAGCAGATTATGGTGAAAAGAGTCATACTTGGTCTATGCGTCATTGGCGTCAGGTATTTTTTTTGTAATTCCTTCTCGTTATACAGGGTGTGAATTTAGAGCCATGAAACATTTAAAATTTTTGGCCAATAATTTAAGAAATTTGAGGGGTTCTAAAATTTTTTTTTTCGATGTTGGATGAACTGGTGGACCGATACCTCGGGACGTTTTTGAAATGTTTTTAATACATTGCGTTACTATGGAAATATCGCCATTTTATAAAATTTCGTTTTTCTTTAAAAATACGTCCTGTTTTAATTAAACAATAACAGGCACCATATAAACTGCAACAAGGGATAATTTCTAATGAAAATTGCTAACACCAGCGGCGTGCAAAAAGGGGTTTATGGGATTTAGACACAAAAATTTGTTTTTATTGAAACATTTCAACAGTATCATTAAGCGTTACAGTTAAAAAGGCCGTAACAGTAATTGGCGTAATTTTGATAAATTCAGAGGCGTAAAAAGGGGTTCAGTAATTAAAAAAAATTAAAATACCAGTTTAATTTTTTTTTCATTTATTTAGAAGGTGCTTACAAAAAAGAACCCATAGGTTTATTGTATAATTATTGTATAATTTCTCTGCCGCAATCTTAAAATATTCACCAAATCTGCACTGGTAAGTCACGGTATTTTGCTTCGACTTAAAAATTAAATCTAATGTCAAAACTTTTTAAATGCAGAAATAAAGTTTTAACATTTACATTACTATGCAAGTCTAAACAAATGTCGCGACTTACCAATGCAGAATTGATAAATAAAAAAGTTAACAATGGTATCTACTTACTGCTTACCGACATTATCAGAAAGCGCTTACATGGCCACGATTTAATGCTCGTCAGAGATATCCACTATTAACAAATCGTCACTGAGTGAAGAAAGAACAACATTTAATAAAATTATTAAAAATATTTTCATATCTATCAAGATCAAACTTTTTGGATCACCCTGTATAATGGAACCTCTTTTTTACGCCAATGAATTACATGTACGCACCATCTAAATAAATGGGGAAAAAATGGAACTGGTATTTTAATTTTTTTTAATTATTGCACACCTCTGAATTTGTGAAAATCACGCTAATTACCATTATTACCTTTTTAACTGTAGCGCTTAATGAAACTGTTGAAATTTGCCAATAAAACCGAATTTTCGCGTCTAAATCCCATAAACCCCTTTTTGCACGCCGCTGGTGTTCACTATTTTCATTAGAAATTATCCCTTGTTGCAGTTTAGATGTTGTCTGTTGTTGTTTAATTAAAACAGGACATATTTTTAAAGAAAAACGAAATTTCATAAAATGGCGATATCTCCATAGTAACGCAATATATCAAAAACATTTCAAAAACGTCCCGAGGTATCGGCCCAACAGTTCATCCAACATCGAAAAAAAAATTCTAGGACCCCTTAAATTTCTCAAATTATTGGTAAAAAATTTGAAATATTTCACAGCTCTAAATTCACACCCTGTACAACGAGAAGGAATTGCAAAAAAATACCCGGCAACAATAACGCATAGACCAAGGATGACGCTTTCCACCATTGACTGAAAATCTAACATTGACAAAGAAATGTCGAAGTTATAGCTAGTCAAAATTAAGCAATTTTTGGGCTGTCCCACTTCATCTGGCGCGTAGTTTATTTGACGAACCGTCGACAAGTTTAAGAAAAGAAATTATTGTAATTATTATTATTTTAATAAATAAATATCAATGGAGAATGTTACCAAAATCAGATTTTCCTACAAACAATTTATTAAAGCTGTTCTTAATTATTTTTTCAAGTAATGATGTCACGCATACCTTGTGTTTACTTGGTAACCGCGCAGATATTTTCAGATTTTGATATAAGAGAAACTATAGCACATTTAAATTAATTGATTTCAATCAATGTTTAAACAAAAGTGAACAGGTAATCTATTGTATATAAAAAATAACCGAAAGTTTACAAAACTAGACAATTTAAAGCGATGAAAAGAATTTTAAAATAATCATGTTTTAAAATTTAAAACACTTTTAGATACAGTTAAATAATATCTATCCAACATCTAATTTTGCGTGTTAATAAATTTTTTGATACCTACTTCTTAAAAATGTCATTAATGCATCATAAACAAAACGGTGATGAGTATTTATGGGCGACACATCAGAATATTTTGGCATCGATAACAATTTTAGAAAGCAATAGATTAATATCTGACAAATTTAAGGATATCTAGTAAAACGGTTGTTGTAATTTTATTAATAGAGGCTAGAGAGTGCTATGTGATGAGACTTCATATTTACGAGTATTTAACATTTTTTATCATACATAATATCCACTGCTGCTGACAGAATTTAAACTAAAAATTACCTTCAACAAAAATTAATATCAATCATATGAGTTTTCGCGATTTCGTGGATAAAAATACTTACTACTAGAAATTATGGATAGATTTTTACGTGGTATTTTATGCCGTCCCATAGTGAAATGGGAAAGAAAGAATATAAAATTTTACGTTATATGTATTTCGTTTCAAACTCAAGTAACGGAATTAACGGAAATATAGTAAGCTAATAATAATAAACCCATATCAGAAAGCTGCAAGACTCCTAAATATGACTTTAGGTAATATTTTGTCGTCCAATAGAGATGATTAAAATCAGCAAGTACCTATTTATAGATAGTTCATTTACTAACGAAAAATAGTTCTGACTTAAAACCAATTATAATTTTTTTTTTTATTTCGAAAACATAGAAAAGTTTCCCTTAGGAAATAAGTGTTTTTTTAATACACTCTTAAAAAAATGTATAACTCTTTTATTTATTTAAACAATTGCCTGAAATTTGATAACATAGGGTTTTTGGGATTGCAAATTACGAATCTTACTTCAAAATCAGTCTAAAAACAAAATAGTGTCTACAAAGTGGCGTCGAAAGTCTAATTTTTTATTATTATTTTTTTCGCTGATTACGAATTTTACTTTAAAACTCTACTAAATCCAAAAATGGTAGATCCAAAATAACGGAAAAGGAGCAATTTTTTTATTCGATTATTATTTTTTATATAGGGGTTTTTTTCGGTAACTGATCTCAAATTTTATGTTCTGAAAACATAGAATTATTGTTTTCTGACGAAACTATCGCTATAAAAAAGAAATGTCAAAATGATTTTTTTGATTGTTGGACACACACCACCCATTGAAATTTACCTAACACCCTGTATATACATTTTCTAATTATTAATATAACCATTTTATCTCGCACATCGTATTTCTTATTTCATTATTTTTTTAAATAAATATTTGTCAAAAATGTTTTCTCTTAAAATTTGTCCTATTTGCAAATATTTGCAATGAACTGAAAACCTCTGCAAGTAAGGTTTGGAATACCGCATTCACCAAATTAAATGCATTTTATGCATGCATGCACAACAATAAACAAAAGTGCGTACAATATTTAAAAATAGCTTGAAATGAGTTTTAATGCATTGGTTTTCTCGATTAAAACCGATAATTTTTAAAAATCTTGGTAACCTAATTCATACAATAGGTTTTTTATAACCCCAGTACACATTAAACATATTTTGCACTGCTGTAATATCGATTTAAAAAGTTATCCAGCAGATTTCGAGATCAAGAAAATATACTGCGGATATTTCTTTCAAAACGATTTTGAGATTTTCTTTCTTAATTTGGTATCGAAAATTCTTACTTTTCCGCATTCATTTTGATTAGGATAGTTAGTAGTACTTTTCCTAATTACTGCTGAAAAGTAAAACAAATTAATGAAAACCACCAATAAAATTATTTATTATACAGGGTGTTCCAGTTTTTTTGTAGCAGGACTTTAACAGTCGATGGACATTTAAAAAGTATTAAAAAAAGTTCATATAAACATAAGTTGAGAAATGCTTAGTTTTCGAGATACAGGGTGTTAAAGTTTGAAAATAAATATGGATTTATATTTATATTTCCAGAATGCTAAGAAGTGTCGAATCCAAACTTGCCAATTTTTTACATACAATTTAGAGGCCTATTTTAGAATAACAAACTATGTACTACTTTACTTAACCAGGTGCGAAAAGTCATTTAAAAAGAAAGTATAAAACTAGAGATGCAACGAATAGTGATTTTGCCGAATAGCCGAATACCGAATATTCGGCTCACCTAATGTGGCGAATATCAGATATTCGGCAAAATTGCAAAGTAGTGGGGTGAGAATCCTTATCTTTGGTGGGCAGCTCACCGAACTCAATACCCATATTTAATTCAATTTGCGGCAAATTACCTCTCTGCTCCTGCGAGCAGTGTTTACAGCGAAAGGCTTTTTTCGAAAGCTGGAAATGTCTATGAGGGCAAGAGAAACAAACTGTTGCCCTCAAATGCAGAAAAAGTAGTATTTCTACACCACAATTTGCCGTTGATAAATTTTGAATATATGTGAAATAAGCAATATATATTTGTGTTTGTTATCATTTTTCAGTGACTAGTTGGTTATGTTAATTTTATATTTTAATTTTTAATATCGATAACATAATAATTATAATTAACATAAAGTACTAAATAAACAAATTATTTTATTATTATAACATAACTGCATATGTATAGTTTTATTCTACGAAAATTTGTCTTTAACGGACGTTTTTTTAGTTTTCCTGTTAAAATATAAGAAATTTAAAATAAACGTAATTATTCGGTATTTGGCCGAATAGTGGCTAACTATTCGGTATTCGGCCGAATAGTTAAAATCATGCCGAATATGCCGAATACCGAATAGTTGCCGAATATTCGTTGCATCTCTAATTAAAACGCAACGGTCGAACAATAAATAAATTATTAGAATCTCATAATTGCGTTTTAATACATTTGTGTTATAAAAATTTTGATTTACATGATAATAAACTTTTACAATAAATATTTTAAATGTTTCATTTTTTCTTTTTAAAAGACTTTTCGTACCATCAAATTTGGTGAAATTCTGAGCGACTTCAAGTTTGTCTAAAATTCGTCCAGAGGCATGCATCAAAAGATTAAATGTAAATTTTCTGAACAACGGCTTGTTATATCAAAAAGTGCCAAGAGACATTTAATTTTTGTTTTTTCTTGCTTTATTGAATTAGACTGAGAACATGAGAAAATATCAGTGGC
This sequence comes from Rhagium mordax, assembly GCA_963680705.1. Taxonomy (NCBI): domain Eukaryota; kingdom Metazoa; phylum Arthropoda; class Insecta; order Coleoptera; family Cerambycidae; genus Rhagium; species Rhagium mordax. The sequence goes on along the minus strand of OY796656.1, from coordinate 99,776,427 downwards.
GTACTACTTGTTTTAAAAAAAGACCCTTAGTAAATCCATATATCTACGCCCATGGAAATATAAATATAAATCCATATTTATTTTCAAACTTTAACTCCCTGTATCTCGAAAACTAAGCATTTCTTAACCTATGTTTATATGAACTTTTTTTAATAATTTTTAAATGCCTATCAACTGTTAAAGTCCTGCTACAAAAAAAATGGAACACCCTGTATATATGTAGGTATACATTTAGTCATTTACTACAAAATTATGGCATTTTTTAAACAATCATTGATTTACTGTTTGTGAAGCTACTCGGTTTTTATAATTTTGTAATATTTTTTCATATCGAATTAGAAAACATTACGTGTGCAATTCATTAAGAACATAAATATTTCAGTTCATGTTCCTAACTTAATGCATAAATAACTGTCTACCTCCAACAATGTGGTTAATATCTTCACAAAACTTCACAATTCAATGAATGAACTGACAAATTTTGTGTACATTTTTCATTTCAAGGACTTTCTTTGCCATGACAAATAGATTTACCAATTTTCTAATGAAAGTTTTGGTACCCTCTTCTGACGCATTAATGAAACATTTCTTGTCATCTAAGAAGAGGTGAAATCCAAAACTGAAACTTGAGGTTTTAGTTTGATGTAAAAAAAATTAAATCAGGTAATTTTCCTCCCTAAAAACAAAATTACATTTTAGTTGAGGGTCGTAAAGTGAATATACGAGCTTTTTTTATTTTCGCTTTGTACAAATATTTCTCCGATTATAACTGATTTATTCTCATCAAATAAATATAAACGAAAACTTCAAGATATATACAATTTTTAATGGCTAGGTAATAGCCATCTGTAAATACTTACACTATTTGTAATCAATTCCGCATTTATTTAAATTAATACATTGACTCATCTTCATATATTTAGGCAATAATTATAATTTCAAAGCGAAAGCTTTAATATTGGAACTGCCCGTGTAGGAATGGGATGTTTATTATTTTTACTTCAGATTTAAAATAACATCAGATTGATGCGTTTGTGGGAAATAACAAGTGTAAATTGATGTACTAAGATTAATACAACTGTTAAGAAAAATTTCCAACTTTTAGCGACTGTTTTCAGTTTTCAGTGTAAGTGGCATTTAGTTTGCTTTGTGCGTCACAAATACGCAAAAAATATGTGGTATTTCGGTATTTGTTGTATTTAAACAATAATCATAAGATCCTGCAGGAAATCTATGAAAAATTGTGTGGTATACAAACAACTCTAAAATTAAATTGTGAAAGTGCTTATATTTATATACTTAGTTTATAAAAAATGCCATCCTGGTCGTAATTCTTCTATTATCTATTGATTTGAAAGAATATGCAGAGAAAAGTATAACTTTCATCATAACTATCTTCATTTATACAGATATGTAATAAAATCCAATTCTTAAATTATTTAAATATTTGTTAATTAAATCTTTATACAGAATTATTGTCACAAATGGCAAATCAGTTTAAATAATATTTACTACGATACCCAGTATATTAATTTCTAATTAGAACTAGGGTAACAAAGTAGATTCACAGGTTTATGCTACGGCAAAAGTTGGATAAGCAATCTAAGGTAATGAACTTACAAAGTACTGAACAAGTTAGAAGTCTTGCTGACGATAGACAACTCGTGACCGTAGCGAGTGATCGAATAAGGTGTTGCAGACAGTTATATTTTTGGGGTTGTCGAGATAGGGTGTCTCAGGGGTTGCCCCCTCAGGACCCCCAGGTGAAGTGCATATCTCCCGACCCAGGTTACTGTGACCCCCGTAAGAACACGTTGTTTCTTTGTGTTAATAAATCTTGTTCTAACTCTACCGTTATGTTCTAATTTACCAAAGGCCACCCTTATAACCTATGGTATAAGTAGAATCCTCTCTCGTGCCAAGCCTACTGACCTAAAGAAATTTTTTATGCAGTAATTGCTTTTACTCTTTGGATGAGTTCACCAATTTTAACCAAAGATAAAAAATAATAACTTTTTGTACTATTTTATTTATGCATTTCTGTTATTTTATTTATACATAATGTTTGTGGCATTTTATTTATATAGCATTTTTTCTTTGTTGTTTGTATGTTAGTGTTTAAATATTGTCTGCTTATCATTTATAGTTTGTTAATCATAGTTTTTTTTTTTGACATATTCTGCCAATCTTTGTAATTGGCAGACAGAATTGAAAATAATAATAATAAAAAAAAATTAAAAAATTGTCTTAGTAAAGTAAACTTCTTAGTTCTTAACATAACTTATATGCCATGAAAAGTCAACTATCATTGTAAAATAACTATATTGGTGTGATATTTGTCTCTTTAAATAAAACCTCCGAGTCATGACATATTTAGCCCCACTCGTAACATATGGTGGAGGCGCGGGGCAACTCTTGAGATTCCTTTTATTTTTTCAACCTTTTTAATATAGTTTGTGTGGGTTTTTAATTAGGGTTTTAATAATTTTTCTTAGTTCTTTAAATTTAGTCATATATGATATTTGTGCATGAATTTTTATTTTATTGGGTTTAATTTTCCAATGTAAACCACAGTGGGTACATATTTTTTCTATTATTACAATTATCATTATTGCTATAATTTGGTAGACATACACACCTTAAAAAACATAATAAAAGTCGACATCCGTTATTAAAATAACTCAAAGATTATAATGGTTTAGAAAACGATGTACGAAAAATTATCATGCTATTATTTTACATTAGCTCCAAAATGAAGTAACTGCGTTATGTTTAATCTCATCTCGAAATAAACGAGATACCAATTATATAAACTCGAATGTGTATTTTGAATGCACTGTATGTTAAAAGAAAATGTCAAATTAAATAGGTGGACAGAGATTATTCAACAAAATTTAGTAGATACCTAGGTATAATTTAAATAACTCTGGTGACATAAATTACTTTTATGTTTGATTTGTACAGACGTAATTGAGGGGATCTGCCAATTAAAAAAATGAAGCCTCGTGTTTTCTCACATTATTTATATAACGTTTAGAGGTGCCACCCCAAGATTTATAACGAACGAGTAAATAACAGTTATTTTGGAAAAGCTGCGTACACACCTCCTCTCACAAAGCTGTAAAACTAATCTCGTTCAATGTGATTCTACTTCTCTATTAGTCACCTCGAATCTAGTCAATAAGCTGTTCCTAGACTCTAGAGAGGCTACTTAAAACACTTCAACTTTAAAAGCCAATTCAAATCTCTTTAGTTTGTGACATCTGTGTGGCGGAGACGTTGAGAATTCGGAGATATTTTCACATTTTGTAAATATCAAGTGTTGTGTTTTAAAAACTTTTTGAAATAGAAATTCTAATCAAGATATAAAAACGACTTATCATGTCTCTTTGGATAACTTATGTACGAACTGGCTACAAAAATAATGTCAAAAAGAGGAAGCCTCGTAGAGTTTCTTCTGCAGTAAGTTGATTATTTTTTATATAAAATATTATACAACTCAACGAGTTAAAATTGCATGTACATAGGCTACATAGCTAACAATGAACATCTAGGACTCTTGTAAATGGAATTATTAAACTATTTAGTTAAAAGTTTTATATTTAAAAACCAATCTATATAATTCCTTCATCCTTCAATATTTATTTATATCAAGTTTCATGTTTACAGACATAAATAAATTATAGTCGAAATAAATCTAAATCAATGTAGGTATATTAACACGGGAGGTATTGTGTAATAAAATAAATCAAATTATTTTGAAGTGTTTTATTGGATAATACTTTTGTAGCATACGCTGTGTTGCAATTTTGAAAAACGTAAGGAAATGACAAAATTTACGTTTTTGTTTTTATACATATATATTAAATTTTTAACGTGCAAGCGACTTGAAAAACAAATATACATTATATTTGCGAGTTTAGCAGTAGATATCAAACGAGTTTACAAAATTAGACGCATTTTTGTTAATTTCACTTTTTTTATTTTTCACGTTGTTAATAGTCTACTTTACACTTCTGGATAAATGCAACAACAAAATATTTACATTACGACATAGAATAGACTGAAATTTAACCAGCAAATTTACAACCTGACAAAGACGTATGTATTGTGAAAAAAAATTGGTCGTCCATGTATTTCTAATTTTTTATCAAATAGTCGCTGATTATTCACTGGATCCTATATTTTGTCGAGGTAATTAGTAACTTTCATTAGCCACTTTCAATTTAACACCTTATACATCAATTGAAATGTATCGACAATCTTCTGATGTTCCAACTTCTACTTCTCTACTTCTTCTATATATTATTATTATATTTATTCATATATAATTTTGTGCAATGAAGTTAATCCAAATCAGTTTTAAGTAATCTTATTACTGTGTACCCTTTTTATTTGTAAAATGTGGCAAATTTCCAGACAAACTTAAAATAACATTCAGTCCTCTTATTCTGTTATTTCATAGTTAAAGTTCTATTTCTCAACTGCTATTCTGATTCATTTTATAAATTTTAATACATCAAATAATTTTAATACAAAACAAGTAAGTAAATAGTAAATTTATTTAGGCAAGTATAGTTTTTATATTTCAAAAATAACAACACTACAAAATGCCATACAGCTGCCAGAATTCAGAAGTTGATACAGGTATACACACAACATGGTGGTCTAGGGGTTGTCGATTTTGAGTTTCCTAAAAATTCTGAAAATGCGATAGATATTGACATAATGACATTATAGATAGTTGCTCTTCATTGAATAAAAGTAATGTGATTTGTCAGTAAAAAACAGTAATATAATGTGTACTTATAGACATTGTTTTTAAAAACTGTGACAAATTATGCAATATATCTATTATATTTTGTAAATTAAGTGCGTTGGTTGATAAGGAGGAATGCGAAAACATACCACAATAAATTATTAATAACCTAGCTCGGCGATGTCAGGAGGTTTCCAACCTTCTGAAAGGTGCCACCAGGTATTAGTTTACCCATTAGCCCAAAGTTTGCCTTTAGAACAGTAAGAAGTTAAGGCAACAAATTATGTAACATGTAAACATATCTAAAATGAACATTATTTAAAAATTTCTCTTTGCTAATTGTTCCATTAATAATAATAAGATTAGTTTTTTCATTGTACGGGGTATTTTAAAAACAAAATGGACCGGTTAAAACTTGTTACATTTTGCATATTCCGCATATTGCAATTTTGTTACTATTAATTATTACTTATTACTACTGATTATGGGTACGCCACTGGTCACACAAATTTACAGGGTCTTACAAAAAAATAGAAATTTCACGAACGAGAAGGGATATCAAAAATTTGAGTAATTAGTTTTTCCTTATAAACAAGAGACTAAAAAATGAAAATTTTTTTTGTGGAAACCAAGTACTTCGAAACTTTGGTTAAACCAACATACCTACTTTTCTTTTACCCCTGTGGACGGTAAGATGTTTGAAATCAAAAAGATCGAAATAAACAGACTTGTTCAGAATTAAATTCTCTTTTAAATTCTACAAACCGCGATCGATATCTTTAAGATCCGTTCCCAAAATATTTGACTTCAAAGTTAACGTCAAAATTCGCGTGGTCCGTTCAATTGTTCAGCAGTTTATTTAAAAATTGACTAAAAACTGGTACAAATGAAATTGCAATTTTTTTTAAATTTTCCGTTAACATTTGTGAAACGTGAATAAGTGTTAGGAACAATCGTAATCATATATAGGGGCGGCCAGTGAATTTTCGATATTTCAATTTACAGACATATGGGACCTACGCCAAATTATAAGAGGTTTCATTTGTGGTCAAAATGAGAATATTGGCGAAAAAAATTTCCGAAAACCCCATCGACCCCCCCCCCCCCCTGGAAAATCAATATTATTTTTTTGCTTTTGAAAAAATTAATTTTTGGAAAGTTAACTAGCATCTGAAATTATTTTTTGGAACTGAGATTCCAGATTCAAGTCATTAAAAATTTCAAATTCTGGTAACTTTTCCAAAATTTAATATTTTTTCAAAAGCAAAAAAACCTCGTCTTAGATTGTATCAAACATTATTAAAATATTTTCCAAAAAATTCAAATGTATTAAATTTCAGTGGTTTTCGGAATTTTTTTTCCAAATTGTTTTCTCATTTTTTTTTTGCCAACATTCTCATTTTGATCTCAAATGAAACCTTAACCTTGTATAATTTGGTATAGGTCCCATGTCTCTAAATTGAAATATCGACCATAAAAAAATTCATCGGCCGCCGCTGTCTCAAAAGATTGTTTCATTAGCATTTTACCTGAATCTACGGAGTTTTTCGCGGTACAAAAATTTTCTTGTCAGCGTAGTATATTGTTGGATGACATAGTTATATGCGCTGACAAATTATCAAATAAGCCGCTCCCGATTGATTTCTCGATTGTAGTGATTATTAGCAATGTCTTTATTTAGAATTGATCAGGTTTTCGATTAGTCTGAGTGCCATATATGTTGCCCATTGTAAATTCGAAATAGCATGCGTCTAATATCCTATACACTTTTAACTCATATTAAACGATTTTTTTAATTTGTAATCGAATATACTATTCATGATTTATATAACTTTTTTCCAAAAACATACATGGTCTGCTTGAAAAGGTCACTTCTAATCGATTGAATCCAATGTCCATCTGTGGTCCAAGACCTTTCTTTTTACAATGTTACATCAGAAATATCAGAATCTAAAAATACCTTCGAAAGTTGCCGTGTTTACGAATCGTACGATTTTCCAATAAAGCAGTTTTCTTTGACTTTATAATCGACTTCTTCGCCTTCTTTAGTTCTTTATAGAGCATATTTTGGTCGTTACATATTGCATGGCGTCTTAATTGGTTGAGCCGTTAAGTTGTAACGGTTTTTATAAAAATGCCCAAATGCCAGTATCTCCACTGCTCACACGACAACTTCCCGTCTTTGAAGTTACTGTTTTTTGTGAGCACGTGTCATTAATGTGAATTTGATCAGACAAATGATTCGAGTACTTTTTTGTGACAGACAGCCAGACCGACAGACAGGCAGAAAGAATTATCTGCATTCCATTAGAATCTGGGTATTTTTACGCTTATGGAAAAAAACTAATATCCCTTGCTCGTGGAAACTATATATGGCCCTCTGGGCCATCCGGTATACAGAGTGTGTTCTTCACTCAAAAGTGGATCTTTATATATAACAGGTAATTATTCATTATGAAATACGACAGTGACAGTGAAGATGCAATAAAAGTGGAAAACTATAAATAAAGATACTGAACACGATAAATACATCGCCGCGCCGTAAAGCCCGGACGGGGAAACCATCTTGTGTTGATGAATAGGATCATATACATTTAAAAAATTTAAAATACATATAATATACAGGGTGTCCCGAGAAAGTATTGGTAGTAATGGTAGTATTATTAAAAAGCAAACATAGGTAGTTAATATAATCATACAGGGTGTCCCTAAGGCCTAAACTACGTTCGGAAAATTCGGGAGGTGATTGCATGCGCGAAAATATGAAGAAATGTTCCTATGGACATGGGTCCGCAAATGGCTCCTAAGGGAGCTACGGCCCCCTGAAGTTGGCGCCCCAAATATGTTTTTTTTTAAATATCTCAGGAACCCTTTGAGCTACTGACATAAAATTTGGCATGCTATCTACCGGTAGTAAGGGTTATGAATCTGCATTATCAACAATAGAAAATATTAACCAGAGGCGTACTAAACTGGAGGGGGCTTCTATATTTTTCCCACCAATTTGTTTTGTTTGTCATTTTCTTGCATTTTTGATATCGGACAATTTTACGTAAGAAAGATCCCCTTGTTGGAGAGCCGTAGGACGCACCGTTTTCGAGAAAAATGGGATTATGTAAAACGGTGTTTAACTTACGTGCCAGGTAGATTTTGAAGATAGGTAATTAATTAAAATCTAGTGGCACCTGTCAAAATCTGATAGACTTCTGTCAATTTTATTATTAATAATTCAAAACAGTAGTTAGTTGTTGATGGTGCTTCTTCTGTTGAATTTGAATTAAAACTCAAAAATGGAGGCATACATTGGGGCGCCAACTTCAGGGGGCCGTAGCTCACTTAGGAGCCATTTGCGGACCCATGTCCATAGGAACATTTCTTCATATTTTCGCGCATGCAATCACCTCCCGAATTTTCCGAACGTAGTTTAGGCCTTAGGGACACCCTGTATGATTATATTAACTACCTATGTTTGCTTTTTAATAATACTACCATTACTACCAATACTTTCTCGGGCAAACATCTGAATAAAGTAGGTATCTATTGGCACGAAAGCCCCACTTTTGAAATCCCGATACATTCAGCATTCAGCTTCTAAAATACCTCTTACGTATCCAAAGCAAAATTACGTAGTAAGTATATAGATGTTACAAATAAGTTGACAGACGTTTATCCTAAAAAAGTGTCTTGAACTAAACAGAACCGCCCGGCTAAAAGAAATAAACGATTCCTTTAAACATTGGATAGTATATCTTTTCATTCAAGAATACCTCTGTATTTAGGAAATTTGATGATAATTAATTGATGTAAATATTATGGTTAGAATATTGAACACCGGATGCATCTATTATAGATTTTACTACTAAAAAATAATAAAGTACGTCCCACCGAAATTTTTTACCAAGATTTTATTCACATGTTTTGGCTGAATTCCGAGATACTTCGGTGTGGGTAAATGGCCCATAGATTGTTTTGAATATTTCATATTTCTATCATGAAAACAACATCTAGCTGTATTTCCAACTCATAATTTTTTTTTTATTTAAAAAAAAGGATTTGGTAGAACAATAATTACCTACGTTTATATTTTATTTATACCTGAACCAATTACTTTTCTTTAATCTTCGCCTGACCAGGAAAGTATACAGGGCGAGTCAAACTTGAAGTCTTTCCCGAAAGGATTCAATAAAAAATTGAAAAATAATGCGACTTTCTTTAATAAACATTATTGGTAAAACCCTCCGTTTTTGAAGAAGTTGAAAATTTGATTTCATTTTTATTTTTTATTTCCAAAACGTGAAGAGATATTAGCCTCAAATTTGGTATGAAACCCTTTGAGACTTGCGTTACAACAAGATCACAGGAGTTTAAATATTTTCCGGTAAAATCAAGTGACATTAAAAAAAATTTACCACTAATAAATAATTCTCTTACAGCAGATAAAAAAATTACCAAGAACCTACATCCGAAATACAATACTAAAAAATTAGACAAAAAAGAATAAAAACTATTGCAGATCTGACTCTTTCGAATAAGAACAATTTTGCATAAAATTTAGTTCTTAATCGAATGCAGTCGAATGGCATATATATTTCGAAGCTTCCTCGATCGAAAAATATTTTTAAACTGCTGCGCCATCTCTGGTGATAATGTTATAATAGTAAACTGCACTTCCTGAAAAAGGATTAAAGGATTAACAATAGAAATCTATTACCGTTTACAGAATAAATATATTTTTTAGTTTCCGAGAGAATGTTAACTGAAACACCCTGTATATTCTAATTGCAAGTGTGAATGATAAAAACCATATTAAATTGGCCATTAAATCTACTTAATATATCATGAGAGTTTATTGTTTTAGAACTTAAAACTAATCATAACTTATGTCAATTAATCTGTTTTACAGTCAATTAAAAGCCTTAAAATAAGTTCTAGTAAACAGCTTTCCAAATTATGATGGATGACTTTAAGATGTATACTTTTTGGAGGGGAAAAACATTTAACCAATGCTTGTGATCAATATTTTAAATGTAATTTTTGTTTGGTGGTAAAAAATATATTTATACATAGGTACATGCATTCATACATTTCTAGATATTAGTTTTTAGTGAAGATTAGCTTATTTTAATACATGTATCCAGTAAAAGTTGGTTCAGACTCCACGGTAAACTGTAGGGCCTCGATCGTCTCTTACCTAACACAAAATCCTAGGATTTTCCGGAGGTTACTTTGGTGACTTGAGAGACGATCTCGGAGACGATTAAGAAAAGTTTTTAAGAAGAACAAAGAACATTGTAAAACATTACTACTTATTGTAAGTATTATAAGTGGAAGCGAGTGCAGCTCTGTCATGATCGTACTCTTATTTGATACGAAAGGTTAAGCAAAAGGATTAGCATCTAGATGGCTGACACACCAATCATGTCCCACCTTCTTGCACACTTGCATATCATTGTATATACAGAAGCTATATAGTAAGAGATAATAACAAGAGTTACACAGTTGCTATACCTACCATCCTTTTGAGGGGATGTAAAAATCCCTATTCTTCAACAAGGAAGAAATTTGGCAAAAATTTTCAGGTTGGGGAAAGCTCATCACCTGGCAGTGATGATAGGCCGATAGAAAGTGGAAAAAAAATTATAAGTTTTGCGCATGTAATTTTTATATTGAACGTATTACCAAAAGTATCAAAGTCTTATCAAAAATTCTAGAAATGTACGAAGTAGTAATTACTTTACCTATATATACCTTCCTAATAATTATTTATTTAATCAAACTTATTGTAAGAATATTCCGCTATATATTAAATATATTTTTTTAATTTCAGTCTCATGAAGAATCAGAAAATGCGGAGTCTCCGAGACCATTATCTGAAACTAGTGAAATGAGTCTAGAAGTTGGTACATTGAACAGAAAACGCAAAACCCCCAGCGACAAACAAAGACCACTCACAAGATACCTCCCCATAAGAGGATCAGATCTTGATCTTCGGCAACATATAGAATCAGCTGGTAAGGAATAACTTAATTTCTTAAATGCAATATAATGATTGAATTAGTGTTTTTGTTGTGGTGAAAGGAAAAGGAAGTATGATTTATTATTATTGTTTAAATGTTAATTGTGGCATTTCATAAATTATTTCTCTTCCTTTTCTTTTTTAGGATTTATTACCACATATAGGAATCTCAAGAAATGTGGTAATAAATGCCAAAAAAGAAAAGAAAGAGAAAAGATTTATTAGAGATTAAGTCTGTTTCAAATCAATAAATATGTCCTCAGAAAAATAAACACATGTACAGTCTCTGCCTCTGGATATGATTATAAAATTTATAAACATACATTTTTTTAGAAGCAAATTGTGGCTTCTAAGAAACTCCTATTTATTTTTATTATACACGTCTGGCCACTCAGTTGTTTCTGATACAGTTCAGTAAGTTGCACCCATCTCCCCTGAATAGAACAGGTGGACGGTCGGCGCTCCGTCTCGGACTAACGTGATTATGGGGCGGAGTCGAAATTGTTAGGGGAGTTGGTGCAACTTACTGAACTGTATCCGAAACAACTGAGTGACCACACGTGTATGTACTACCAACCGGTTTTGTGAATATACTATATACTTTACTCCGATATCCAATATATTAAAGACGGGGAGAAATTTCTTATTTGAGTACAGCTCATATTTATCTTTTCTACATATGTGTATGTGCATTTTGAAAATATATTATGAGAAAATATTCCAAAATATATGCTTATTTTATGAATTAATATATTTTTAATACAAATTCACTTTACCTATATTGTGTATTTAACTTTGCGCTTAAATTAATTTATTTAATTCTGCAGGACACCAAGTGGTACTGTGCCCTCATGTCATAATAAATTCAAGTACGTGCCGAGGATTTCTACATAAAAAAGGATCGAAGTTGAATGGTTGGTCAAGAAGATGGTTTGTGTTTGACAGAAACAAGCACACTTTCACCTATTATTCTGATAAGAGTGAGAAGAAACCTAGAGGAGGAGCATACTTTCAGGTAAAATAATTTTTTTTAATAGTTATACATTCTTAAAATCTCACAAATTATTTTTTTCCCACTAAACGTTATGCCTTTAAGATCCCATGCTTTCCAGCGCTAAAATATGGTTGACCCAAATTTCACCAACTACACCTAGTGTTTTTAATCAGGTTATTAATTATTTATGTATTCGTGGATTTCTAGTTTATTATTTTAAGACAAATGGTAAAATTTGTTTTATCTGGTGGCATGTCATAATGACATCATTATGTCATTTGATTATACGTACGAGGGTTCATTATGATACTAGTATCATAATGAAATTCCAGAAAGCCCAAGTGCCATAATGAGATTCAAAAAGTACTATTACAATAATTTTATTTGACTTGTGTAAAAATTCTATATCTGTACCATCAATAAAATAAGTTTAGAAGGAAATATATGTGCTAGATCAAAACATTTTATTCAAAATACAATTTAACTTAACTAATTATTATAAATTGTAAAATAGCAATTTAAACTGAACCTTCATCTATCACATTCTTCGTGTTCTTACTGGCACACCATTTCTCATAATGAGTAAACACAGGTTCATATTCAGGCAAAAGAGAGTCCACGACATTTCCTACAATTTCTTCCAAATCGTAGGGTAAACTTTCATCAGAATCACAGGGTGTTCATTAAGTATGTATAATATTTTAAGTCGTTTAATACATATTCAATTTGCAACTTAATAGCAGTGTTTGACAGCTAAAAAAATAATTTGTTGATGCGTTGGCAAGGAAACGGTAAGGCACAGGTCACTTACTATTTTTTTAAATAAATAACTTAATGCACCTGTCATCGTTTCAAAAATACAAAATTTTAAATTTTTAGAAAAATATTGATATGCCACACCACTCAGATAAAATTTTGTATGTAATTTGGATCATAAAACACGCATTATGGTACACGCCGTGTCATCAGGCTCGACTAACGCCTCGTCTGATGATACTCACGGCTAGTACCATAATGCTTGTCTTTATGATCCTTATTACATAAATAACTATTATGTGACTATTCGCTATGTGCAAGGGTTCTAGTAGCGCCACTCGTGGTCAATTTTTTAATATTTGTACCCCTAATTTGTCAATGTCACTACATGATTGTCAGAGTGTCACGACATGACAGAATAACATAAAATAATGACCAGTATAATTTTGCGTACCAAATTTAAACAAATTACGCATTCCAATAAATTTACCAGAGGTGAGAGGTGTATTAGAAAAAGGAAGGAAATTGGCATTTTGTCACGTGAAACATGTAGAAGCATGTTGTGCAGCTGCAATAATAAAACTACAGCAAAGTGCATTCGACAAACGGCTGTAACAGATACGCCTTAAACTTAATTTAGAGGTAAATACATGCTTTTACTTGACTCTTTTCAAAGCTTTGATCCACTTCGCGCGTTATTCAAGGTTGTGTTTCCGCGCAGGAAATCTGTAAAACTTTATTTTATGGAAAGTGTCACTAACACGACAGCCTAGAACACAACATTTGTTTGCAAGTAGCTTAATTTTTCCCATTTTTCATTTATAACTGAAAAGCACTATTAAATTACGACTCTTCTCGTTCAAACAACAATTTTTATTACTTGATGACAATCTTGACATTCTTGACAGCACGAGCACAAACATAACCATATACCTTAACAGATGGGAAAATTAGGGGTTCAAAATTTACAATTATGGCCACCGCAAACGCTCGCGTCGGATTTAGTAATAACTTCAAAATTTACAATTATGGCCCCCTTGCACATAGTCAATAGAATATTCCACGCAAGTTGACCGATTTTGACAGATGACATCGTGACCTGTCGAAATATACTTTAAAAATTTGTCCCTAGATCGTAAACTGTGGTGTAGAAATACAAATCAAAATGGACGATTGGTATCATATGTTTCCTCTGGTGCTATGAGGTTATAAAAGTAGTCAGTGTCAGTTTTGTGGTGTGTTGATTATTTTGTTGTAATTGTATTTATCTATTAAGTTTGGGTGGGTGGGTGTGCGTGTACGTGTGTGTGTGGGTGGGTGTGGGTGTGTGGGTGTGTGTGTGTGTGTGTGAACGTGAACATTAATACTGGAATAATAGTATACTAAGTATTAAGGTCAGTAAGTGTTCTTTACTGTTTGAGGAGATGGAGACGAAGTCGAGATCTCCAAATTATCCGAAACCAGTAAGACACTTAATGGCCGCAGTGCTTATGACGTTTTTTGCACGCTCAAATATTGAATAAAGGACCCCGCACTTTTGTATGTTATAGTTTTCGATCTCTCGATCAAAATTGTCAAGTCCCAATTAAATCGTATGACCAGTTTTTGAGATACAGGGGGTTAAAGTTAAAAAGTGGCTATTTTTATAAAATATATTTATGGCAATGGCAGGATTCGATTGCAAGTTTTTTTCATGAAGGTTATTCATTTAACTTCAAAGAAGATTTTGTGATGAAATATGCATTTATTTACAGAGTGAGTCACAAATACATGAGGTTTATTTTTGAAATCGATGTATCCATTCTATAAATACAAATATTTAGAAATTACATTCAGAATGAGATATACCGTTTTAATATTACCGAAATTCCAAATTTGTGCATTTTATACAGGGCGAGTCAAAAATATGGTTGCACGAGTGTTCCATTCTAGTAAGACATCCTGTAGATTTTTGTATATATTGATTGTCCATTGATAGCTGACTCCAAATATATATAATTTTGGAGGGGTCTACAGGGTCATACACAAGATATAACATAAGAAAAATGTCGAAAAAGCTATGTTTTTGTAATGGACCCTGTATTTCAGAATTTCCTCTGTTAAATCCATAATTCTTTCAATTTGTATTCATCATGTAAAAGTTAACAGAGTCCCGAACATTTAAAAATCCTATTGTGACTAGTTTTCGAGATATAAAGCGAAGAAGTTGTCATGTATACAGGGTGTCCCGATTTTAAACCGACAAACTGCGGGTACAGAAACTTCACATGTAATTATGACATACCCCTTCTAACATTTCTTTTCTATCGAGCCTCCTAACGGAGATACAGGGTGTTGAAAATTCAATTTATTTTTTGTTTTTCTTTAATAACTTCCACAATATTAAAGATACTGAAACCAAACTTGGTACACATAGTTAGGTTGTGAGGGTCCATCTTTGCTATCGTTCAGAGTTGAACTGAGGCGTGCCAGTGGCGTGCGGTGTGGTCACGTCGACATAATTTTAAGGAAAAAAGTGCACTAATTTTTCATAATTTACAGTTAATTTTCTAAAAAAACTTGCTCATGTAAAATTTTGACTGAGGCGTTAGTTTTCGAGATATTTGCGTCTGAACAAAACGATGCACCAAAAACACAATTAATTAATTAAGATAGCCCTTTCAAAATTATTTTCAATCTTGATTTTCGAAGGGATATACTGAACTGAACTGTCAACTTATTGTTTTTAATGTTTTTCTTCTTTTGCAATGAGGCGTTTTTAAGGCCTTTTGCAAGTCAATATTATTTCTGTCAAAAGAAAAATTTGTTTGTTACGAAATTGCATAAAAAAATTGTCAACATCCAAATATCAAAAAAATCAACACGTGTATTTCCGTTAGGAATGGCTATAGAGAAATTTTAGAAGGGATATATCGTGATTTCATCAGAACTATTCCCGACATGATAATTGTGTTTTTGGTGCATCGTTTTGTTCAGACGCAAATATCTCGAAAACTAATGCCTCAGTCAAAATTTTACATGAGCAAGTTTTTTTAGAAAATTAACCGTAAATTATGAAAATCTGATCAGAATTGCGATAAAAATTAGTGCACATACTTTTTTCCTTAAAATTATGTCGACGTGACCTTCGAGCATATAGGGGAAAATAGAGGTGGCGTGACATCTCGTAACAATGGGATTGTTGTCTGCGGAACTGGCGAGTGACTGTAGGTGAGGGACGCGCGAGGGGGGAACATTTGTTTACATCTCATCCTTTCAACAGTGGCGTAGCATTTATTTTTATTTTATTTTTTACAATAATCATTATTTTCATTTATTTATTATTTATTAACTTGAATAATATCTCTTATAACATTAATAATAATTATATATATTCGATATGATATTAGCTTATATGTTCATGGAGGAGGAAAATTTTAAGTATAATGAAGAATGGTATAAAGTTTTTGTGGTTTGAAGGAATGGTCCAAACGAGAGTTAACATCGAAACTATTATGTATATTTGAGTTCTGTGTTCAGACGAACATCTGTGCAATTTTTTTTGCCTAGAGTTAATAAACGCTGTTTACCGGGTTTATTATATTATTTGACCAAGTTAACAAATAAGGTCAAGTCGGTATACACCTAAAACTCAACCGAACTATTAGGCTTAACATTAGGAAACAATATCAAATGATTTGCAGGTATTGACCATGTTAGTGAAAAAATTAAATAGTATACTCCGAATTTTATCAGTTCGTTTGGTGTCTTGAAATGTTTTAGCAGTACCAATTTCATTGCCAAATATGAAATTGATTTATCAAGTCAAAAATTTTTAAACTGCAGAAAAAATAAGCAGGGTCATTTTAAAATGAAATTTGATGAATGCTGCATAGGCCGCTTGGAAGGAAATAAACTACTCACAATCCCAGATTTATATATTTTTCATATTAATGAAGAACACAAAATTCTTTATATATATTTACTTTAAGAAACAACAATGTAGAACTTATAAAAATAAACACAAATCAGATATATTTTATTGTGTATTTCCGACGCACCTGTACGATGTTACAAAACAACAAAACAATATTTTTTAACATTCTTAGACCTTCATAATGTTTCATAACGGGTAACAAATAATTTGTTGAAATAATAAATAAGTAACTTGCTGCTTTCATCCAAATTATACGAACATGTTGAATATAATTTTGTTAACATTACTATATGAGAATGGGCATTTATGTATGGTAAATGTGAGTAGAAAGAAATGGAATAAATCTTAACACAAATACAAAATTAAGATAATTATAACTATACAATTCTTCAACAAATTCTAAAATTTGAGGAAAACTTTTACAGACGATAACAAAATAAGATTAACTTTTTTTAATGCTAATAAAATAAAAATCAGGAAACAGCCCAGCCAATTACTGTCATTCGTCATTCATGTCACTTTCGCAGACTACGATGTGTCTTGAATTTTGCAGTGTTCTTCTAAAATATAGTAATATTTATATTAATTTATTTTATTTTTGTCATATTCACATATTGCTTACATTTTTCTTGGTGGTAGAACGGCAAAACTACTAGAAGGTGAACTGGCAGATAACGTGCGTTCAGGTGATATGCCCACAACAATTTCAACATTACTTCCGGATGAACTGGCAGTATGTCCAGGTGATATTTCAACAACGTTTCCGACATTACTTCTGTGTGGACTGGCAGTTAATGTTCAACTTGAATGTTCGCATGGCCGAGAATATCCTGTACACATTTAATTTTAGATATATAATCTGCCATAGATTACTTACTAGAAACAAAATAGAAAAAATATAAAACAAGTGTATATTATTTATTAAATTAATATACTAATCGTACGGGCATATAATTACAGTTGACTCAATGGTTTTCTGGACTGACGTCATCAACGTATGACACCGAAAGTTGTTTGTTATCTGGTCCAATGCATAGGATGTGCTACGCAAGCTCATTCATAGATTGTAGATGACGTGTGTTCTTATAGCCATTTCAGTAAGAATAATGATGAACGATCGAATACATTATGATTGTACAAACGAGTCAAATACTTCTTTTCTGGTTTCTTATATTAACGACGTCAGTCAAAATTAAATATATTTTATTATTAACCTATTACAATTACATACCTAGCCCTTAACAGGGATGGAGATTCACACAGTCTTAATGGAACAACAACTTTCTTTAAATATTCATTCCAACCTGCGGTTCTTCAATGAAATCATTTTGTGCAAAGTGATCTGAGCAAATATATGCATACTTTAGCAGATCTTTTGAAATGGCCAGACATTATCCATGTTTGCTATTGTTCTATATCTTCTGAAAATCTAGGAAGAAAATATATAACTACCTCAAAAAAATAACGTTACGAAACGTCTATGGAATTTGATTCTTACCAGTGAAATGTCCGATTTACGTTTTATCCTGTACTATATGACACATTACGCACCTTTTGTTCACTGTCTTTTATTAATAGAGTATCCAAACACTCAAAAACACAACAAATTAACGAAAATCAGCAAATAAACTAAAAATGACAGTAACTGTCATATACAATGAATGTTTGGAGCAGTACAGAGCATGACATTATTTTCGCCAACCAATAAGATTAGGGGATTTGCAGTTTGTTTGTTTACTAAAATTTAGTAAATATTTACAGTTGTTGGTCAGACAAACAAACGGGGCTTTGGCCCCCTCTATTTTCCCTTATATGCTCGAAGGACGTGACCACACCGCACGCCACTGGCGCGCCTCAGTTTAACTCTGAACCATAGCAAAGATGGACCCTCACAACATAACTATGTGTACCAAGGTTGGTTTCCCTATCTTTAATATTGTGGAAGTTATTAAAGAAAAACAAAAAATAAATTGAATTTTCAACAACCTGTATCTCCATTAGGAGGCTCGATAGAGAAGAAATGTTAGAAGGGGTATGTCATAATTTCATGTGAACTTTCTGTACCCGAAGTTTGTCGGTTTAAAATCGGGACACCCTGTATAAGTCTAAGGAACGAAATTCGTTTTTTTCTAATCACCAAATACGAGTTTTTGCTTAAATAGTAGAAAGTGGTATAAATATTAAATACGATATACATAAACATACAGGGTGTAAGGTAATAACTGTAGTATATTATTGTCTATTAGGTGATATTTAAAGTACTCTATCAATACGCGAAAATGAAAATATGAATTTTTCCCTTTATTCTGAAAGTAATGTTACCGTATGGACCATCATATAAGACATAGTAAATTGGAAAACAAAAGGTGTACAATAAGAACAGACATTCAGAATAGGTGAGGCCCCCGTGGCTTTTTTTACTGGGTGGTAGAATAGCAGGTATTAAAATATAGTGTGAGCCAACTTTTACAGGGAGGCAACTCTTTTCAGCGTCACGCTGTTGTTATATTTGTTCGTAGATCGGATCAATAGACCTTAACATCCTAGTTTACAAGATTTATATAAATCATTTAGCAGGAGGTGAAGCAAGTGATCAGTTATTGTTATTAGGTATTGTTGTTATGTTTCATATGTTATTGCAAAACTTTCATTAGGGTGATTCTCAGACCCAGACCAACAGTTTAATATAAGTAATATGAAAAGAAAATTCTACTTTGTATGTCGCCAATTGTAAAAAATAAAATATAATATCCCAATACATACATTAAAAGATATCAGTCATTTACCATTTTCAATATGGTCTGGAATTATTCGGTTTAAAAGTGATGTTTTATTTTTCAGGCTATCGAGGAAGTATATTTGGACCATTTAAACAACGTAAAGTCACCCAACCCCCAACTAACATTTATTGTTAAAACTCATGAACGGTTCTACTATCTGATGGCACCTTCACCTGAAGCTATGAGAATATGGGTGGATGTGATCTTCACAGGTGCTGAAGGGTATCGGGAATTCGAACATGGTACTTGATCATAATAATTCCCTTTAATTTTGTGCAAATTATACAAATTTACATATGTTTATATGTAATAGAATTTTATTATTGTTCATTATGGATAAACAGATCTAATTAGCTACAAATATTTTTATATTACTTATTAGAATTTACTTTTTTTATTAATTTTGTAAATAATGATAAGAATAAATATATCATGTGATAAAATAGCGATTTAGTAGAGATCGAATGAAAACATTTCTTTTTTGAAGGTTACCATACCATTTTTTTAAATTAATTTCAAAGTTTTTGTCTAATTTGTGAATCCGTGCCTTTAAAAGAGACTGTGTACCTGTTGCCGTGGTATGAGTTTTCTCACAATTTTTTTAATGTGTTTATTTTATATTGTAAGACTGTATGCAACAAAGAATTTGTAATTGATTAATTAATTTTAATTGTGTTTACAAAAATATTGAAATATACTAATATTTAAAAAAGTATCTTATTTTTCATTAATTCATCTTCTTCATTTTCAGTAGCATTGACTATTCGTCAGGGGTCGAAAATAAAATACACTGACGATCAATTGAAGTGACCCAAGAAAAATCTGCATCAACTTCCAACTCATATATCTTTTGATACAAGAATCGCAGAGCCATAAATCTTTTTAGGTATTATAGATATACGCCTCAAGAATATGTGACACAATTTGCTTGTCCATGTCTCGTTTATTTTTGGAGATGCGGTGATGAAGGTTGAGCTATGTTTTTCTGCCAAAGTTTGAGGTCGTGCATGGAGTGTCCCAAACCGTTTTCGGATATGACATTATAGTCATTTTGTACCCTCATTCATTGCGTTCATTTCCATTTATGATTGATTGTGCTAACTTAATTCTTGTTGATTTTAAGAGGATTTCTATACAACAGTGCATTTTTTGACTTTTTGACAGGGGGAGAACTGAATTGATATTTTTCGCTAATGAAATTATGAATGCGCGGGATAGGTACCTCAATCAAATTTTGCGGCCTATTGTATTGCCCTTAGCGAATCAAAGAGACCCTGAATTTCTATATATGCAAGACCACATCGTGCTCGAGTAGTAAACAATTTTTTCGAAGAACGTATTACAAGAATGGTATGGCCTTCCTGCTCGCCGAATCTTAACCCTATCGAGCATGTCTGGGGCGCACTTGGAAGACGCCTTTGCAAACGAATGGTACCAGCTATCAATTTGGAAGAACTTGCTGTTGCGGTTTCAGAGGAATGACCTCTTGTGGATCAGCAAATTATAGATAATTGCATTGTCAGTATGCCCAGACGGTATCAAGCTGTTATAGGAGCAAGAGGTTGATCAACTCGTTATTGACATTTAATGCCAAAAATGTTTATTTGTGTATTATGTGCGTGTAAGATTTAATTGTAAACATTTAAAAAAGTAAGCATTTAAAGTCAAAAAATGTCCTGTTGTATAGAAATCCTCATAAAATCAACAACAATTAAGTTAGCACAAACAATCAAAAATGAAAATGAACGCAATGAATGAGGGTACAAAATGACTATATTGTCATATCCGAAAACGGTTTGGGACACTCCATGCACAATCTCAAACTTTGGTAGAAAAACATGGCTCAACTTTCACCACCGTATCTCCAAAAATAAACGAGACAAGGACAAGCAAAATGTGTCACATATTCTTGAGGCGTATATCTATAATACCTAAAAAGATTTATGGCTTTGCGATTATTGCATCAAAAGATATATGAGTTGGAAGTTGATGCAAATTTTTCTTGGGTCACTTCAATTGATCGTCAGTGTATTATATTATTTATTATAAATATCAAAATATCGAATATTTTTTATATGCAGGGTAGTCCTGTTTCCCCAAGGCAGAAACTTCAGAAATCTGTAGTGTACATAAAAATAATTGAAGCAGCGATATATGGAAGAACGTTTTTAACGAACAATTACCCTTTGTGTATTTGTATATTTACTTTACATTGCGCAATAAAGATTTTTATTATTATATTATTTTTTTTTATTATAACTACAAAGATAATGAACGTAATATCTTTGATGTAGCCGCAAAATTGTTGGATATACCTAGATGGCGACAAAACAGTTTTACTAGTAGCGACACGAGTATTGCACAGACGAACTATATGATAATAACTGTTCATATATTATAGGATCGCATTGAACGATGGTAGATTGGAAAACTGTAGCTGGACTACCGACATGTGCATCTAAGCACATTAATTATTCTACTAAACTATAGATGTCGCGCCGCTAAAAATAAAAATAGTAAAATATCTGTAACGTAAGAAAAGTTGCTCTAAATATTGGAACAAAAATAAAATGAATTGAACTAAAATTCTAGCTACAATTTTTAAATTATGGGGCATACCTACCCAATATTTTTTTCATTTTATTAATATATACATGTCTTTTGTAGATTTCCAAACTTGCGAGTTATAGTTTAAAGCAGTTTGCGAAAAATTGCCGATATTTCGTTACCTATTCGTGTCATGTTTTAACTACTATAATATATGAGCACAGTCGTGATATCTCAATGCTAATAAATGCTATGTGTTATTAAGCAATTAATAAAATATGTAAAATAAAAAATAATACAGTGCGCGCCGCCCGACTACGAACACGGGACGGGAAATGAACTGGCAGCCGAACTCGATCGAGTGTCCTCGTTATGGGTGATAATCGTATATCGGATTGAACCGATTGCACGCACAACGGTACAAAGGACGAGGGGCTCGATCGAGGTGCGTTTGCCAACTAATTACTAATTTCGAAGTACCATGTTCGTAGTCGCCTGGCGTGCACTGTACTTATGGCTCTCTAACTTCTCTATAATTTCTACGAGTTTTGGTGTTGCTGTGATTTTACCCTTTTGGGCTTTTTGTGTTAAAATATTAGTTTACATATTAATCTTTTACTGTGATAGAGACACTAGTCGCCCCCCATCTCCTTATACACAATGTTCACCGATTCAAAAAAGACTGGCTATCGGCATTAATTTCTTGAAATTCAACTCTAATTCTCTCCTTTATATTTTCAGCTGTAATTGGGGAAGTATATTGTCAATTTCTTGTACATAACCTTACATAAAATAATCAAAGTTTTTTAGGTCTGGGGTCTGATGACCTAGGTGGCCAATGAATTCGCTAACCACTACCAATCCACTTATCTGCATATTTTTTATTTAAATATAGGTACTCGCATGTAGTAAGATTGAAAATATAAGAAACAATTCGGCACCTTTGAATTTTTATGTGGTTTTCGCCAACTATAAAAATATATTATGGTCGACTTCAGATTTGTAAGACACATAAAAAACCAGCGGCTTGTTTGATGCCCATAAAAACTTCAAACAAGCCGGCTCTTTTTATGTGCTGTATATATATGACACAGACTTTACAAATATTCCGACAAGGGCAGGCGGCATGCGATTGTAATGAATTGTTACTTACCTATATCCTTGCATTTGACTATACTCAGAATTTCTAGAAATTACCTACGTGATGTTTTCATTAACATATACAATTTTACTGGAAATGGTTGATTTTAGATATAGGTTAATAAAAATTATAGAGCGATAAAGACGCTATCCAAATATGTAAAAATATACGGGGCGGGGAGTTCCAATTAAAAAAATTAAGTTATGATCGATATCATATTTACATCATTGCAATAAACACCCTGTACAAATAATTGCAACTTTATTATAGGTATCTAATAGAAGCTGGTACATTTACAAAAAAAAGTTGTTTAATGTGGGGACATATCTATTGCAAATTTTATTAGTGAGGTCATCAAGTGTAACATTTTGTTTGAAAAAGCAGATGAATAATTCGACAACGTCGCAATGAAATTTCAAACAGTAGATATACTCGAAAAAGGCAATTAAAAAGAAAATAAGAAAGTGTACAAATATATACCCAGGGTGTCCCGTTTAAAGAAATATAAATTTGATATGTCACTCGAATATCAAACACCCTCTATGATTGGAAATTATTTTACAATATTATGGTCTTCTTGTTCTCCTACAATTTCTGTTTAAAAATTTTTTCGATATAGATAATAAATACCTATTAAACGAGATATCAACCGAGGTGATCTTGTTGACACACCCTGTATAATATCCTGTATCAATAGGGTTATTTCATGTTAAAGAAAAACTTAAAAATACCTATCAATTTGGATAGTAGAATATGCAAGAATAATGTATTGGTAAATACCATGTCTTTATTATTTGTTAATTATTCATAAATCAATAATAAGTATCGTCAATAATTTCAAATTTTATTAACTTCTGACGTCACGGTTTAGAACTAAATCTAGGAAGATTTGTTTTTGTTAAGAGTCCAGTAGCATTTGACACTTTTGACAGTTTGCTTTAGTTTGTGTTAGTTCATCATTTTTTACTATTATGGAGCCTAATTTCGTTAAAGCTAGCAGTGAAAATTTACCTGAAGTGAACTACGTTATGATTCAGGAATTCTTTGCGAAAAATATGGACTATTTCAGTGTCGAGTTTAAGAGCGTGAAAAATGTGAGGTTAGTTTTCTTGAGATATTTCATCTACGCTATACTGCGCATGCTTAAACATTTACGTCACGACTGTTGGCGGGAACTTAATATTTTCAAATTACAAACCGAGTTTAAAAATACGTAGGCGCAAAAAAAATACTTTTTTTCCAAATATACAGTATTTTTAAGTGTTCCTGATTGTACATTTAACATAAATATAAATTGTGAAATAACCCCATTACATATTTCAATGTACTTTTTTAGAAAATATCAACATTAATATTTAATCGAACGAAAATAATATTGATTTGATTTCATGTCAGACAACCCAACATTTTTATGTTCTTTAATCAGAAAATATTATTTGTGGTAAGGTAAATTTTTTTCCGCAAGTTTGCTTTGCGCATTGCCTATTCACCCACGAATATGGATATAAACGTATTATATTAGATATACGATAAAAAATCATTCATAAATTAGATTAAGATAACGTAACATAAGGTAAGATGAAGTAAACTACATATTTCTATTTTCTAGTGCACAAAAAACCTCAAAAGCTTTGCCGTTTACGCATTGACGGGAGAGCGGGACATACTTTATTTTTCTACAGCTATTAAATAATAAATATAAATAATATAATGTATTACTTAATACCATAGAACATCATTATTCTCATGTAAAATTTGTTCTGGCATGATTAAAAAATAAAAATTAACGGAAACACTACTGTTTCAATTATACCAGCATTATATTTTCAAATTATTTTAAATTACTAAATTAGTTACCCGACTCACTCCTACCGAAGCAGCTTTACGACGGAGCGGTTTAATTTATGGCCTTTTTTATATAGAGACAATTCAGACAATTTAACGTCACATCTATGTTCATTATGCCATATTATGGCTTATTGCAGTGCTATTTTCAAATCGTCAAATCTACTTAGGTTTCTGTATAGTTCATGTACTAAATTTCCTTTAGTACAGTAATGCGCCCAAAGGTACCATCACTTCCTTGATATAAATTTTGCTTGTATATTTGGTTGCCTAACTTGAAATGTTGCTTCAACACTTTTCGTACGGTTAACCGTCTTTATAGTTCCATATGTCACTGATTGAAGTTAAAGTTTCCTTTATGGCCTTAATTCGAATAATGCACCATAGCATGAAGTTTCAGTCAAGTTTATAATTTAATATCTGTCAAATTTTTATATAAATATGTATCTACATACAGTCAAAAATATTAAGAGCCAGTGATTACCTATCCTTTTTGTAGAACAGCGTTCGGCAAGTAATTTCTAATGGGGTCTGGATACTTTTAAAAAATTTTTTTGGGGTCCAGAGAAAAAAACTTCAAATGGATTCTAGGATGTTTTTTGGCTTCGGGATCATGTTCATTCAGCCGAGGAATTTTTTGTTTCTCAAAAGGAAAGTGGCTTATAAATACTCATATTATTAGTTTGTAATTGTTATTTGTTATTTATTTTTACTCTTAAAAATAAAATAAGAGGTATTTGATCTTACAAATTAATGAGAAATTACACCACGAGTGGGTCTCCAATTTTTAAATCATTTATTTAAATTGGATTGGGTTAATTATGTTTAAAAAGATTTTTGGCGGTCCAGTGTTGTACCTTCGGCGGTCAGGACGCGATCCGCGGTCCGCCTTAAGTGGTATTCCAATAAGCCTTATAAGCAAGAAAAAAATAAAGATCAAAGAGACTGCAATCCTCCTTTTATGTCAACAAATTAAATATGCACATGTTATAACAATCAACAAAAAAAAAAAAACAAAAGATAACAGCATAAAGTTATATATCGTTGAAAAGAGAATAAAATGGGTTATTCTAATACATAGAAACATATATAGTAAGCAAAAAAATTTTAAATGTGGAATTCGTTACTGGTTAAACCGAGCCTTATTTTATCTCATGGAGATAACACGCATAATATAAAATAGGGTATCAAAATTCGTAGAAAATTATTTTTTGACCACTCGTATCTATATTTAACATGACATTTGCTTGGCAGATTCGGAATCTACAGAAAAAATTGCTACTAAATTTTTCTTAATATTAATATTAAAGCCAGAAAATTCAGTATCCACCTGCTGACATTGAGAGAAATTTTTAACTGTATATTTTATCTTCAATTTGTAAATATATACAGCTGATTTGCTAGCACATTGAGTTAGAATGTATTGTGGCATTGATCAAACTGTCTATCACGGACCGAGTTAAATCTCAATTTGGTTTTGTCTTTCCCTACCGAGAATCTACAATAGTAAAAACACAGGTATTGTTTCATATTGTTGCATTATTTTAAGCATTTTACATATTAATAATTTTATTAGATATGTATATATAAAAATAAAAAAAATTGATATGTAGTAATAAATATCATGATATACAGAGTGGTGAATTTTTCAATGTCCACCATTGGTAGCGATACGGGACCTTGAACTTCAGCCAACAACAGAATTTACTACAATTGATGCAATAAACATTGTGTTCGATCTTCGACAAATATTTTTCAACTACCGGGAGATACTGCTTAGAGAATAAAACAAAAATTCCACTGTTTAAAAAAAATCCTGGATTTATTTATTATGATTACAAGTGTGATATCTTTTAATTGGCAAAGAAGTCGACTTTTCTATACCAGACTTCAATGTGATAACTTTTCAAATATTCATTTGCTATTCACATTTTATTTACATGAGGGGAGGCTATGATATGTTTTTCTTAGGTTGTCTCAGGGTTGTCTACTATAGACTATCTGCAGAAAGGCGGAGCTTACCTATTCGTGACTACTAGCGCTCGCGGCGGCCTGTTCAATAACTTTTGTAGTGTACCTTTCAACGTAGCTAATATGCGAAATCTTTGCTTTTATTCATTATTTTATTATAATCGTTTTGTAAGTTTTTAAGTTCATGAATATTATTAACTGTAAGGTAAATGAGAAGTGTTGTAGACAACACATCTTGATTTATTGTCGGGTGTATTAGCGGTAGTGTTTTGTGTTGTGCTACATAACCCCACGCTCATAACATGAGCAAACGCCGTTCTTATGGAAATGTTTGTGGTCAATTGTGCAAATAAGCAGAATAATACCGAAAACGTACAGTTTTATTCATTTTCCACAAAACCACAAAGTAATTGTAATTGTAATATGTATGAACTTTTATGATGAAATAAATACTACTACTACTAATTATTGACAAGTCTCCTCTCTCTGAGCGAGGACATTTAAAATGTATCGTCGATTTTCTCGAGAAAAACCGTCGCGTTCATTCTAGCGAAAGGTCGACAGAATGTTCGAATTTCTTCGCCGATTGGCGAAGTTCGGTATTGTGTTGTTTGTTTCAACAAGAAGGAACGAACGAACGAACATTCCGCAGTCGATCCGGTTCTATATAAAACGATATATGGATATTTGTACGGATGCAAGTGAAACGAACGAAGCCCGCGGACCAGTCAGCGTTCTTCCAAAAACTTGGCGGGAAGCTTTCGAGAAACCATAGCTTTTGGGTTCCGGGGAAGTATGGTTGCAAAGCTATAGATATTCTCAAGAACAGAAATAAAATAAATGTACCTGGTATTAGGATTTATGGTGATCAAACCAAAATGCAAAGGAACTATTATTTTTCCATTAAGGAAAAACTGAAAGAATTGAATGAAAATGGCGAGATAAACAAAACTATTAGATACATTAATAATGTTCCTACTATCGTTGATAAAAGTAATAAAAATCAAAAAAACTAACTTGGTTGAGTTAGTTTTTTTTTCTTCTTTATAGATGGCATCCCCTGCTGTGGAACCTGCTATTCCATCTTCAGTGTAACGCTCTCCCCAGATGCCTTAATCAAGTCGATGATATCCTTCGTCGATGATATAACTTTCTAAACCTGACATAATTGTCGAGACAGATCCTCCAAACCTCTCGGCCCTTTGCTTAAGTGCATCCACGCTCGTTACCACGTTTGTTTTTTTATAATTATTATTATTAGAAACTAAAAGTAATTGACGGAAGGGAGTGGAGCCTGCGATTTAATTCGATCCAACACGAGAAACCTCACTTGACCCGGAATGATTGACATATTGAGAGTTCTTTCTTGATTCGGTGGGTGGTGATGCACGGCCATTCTTAGTTGGTGGAGCGATTTGTCTGGTTAATTCCGATAATGAACGAGACTCTAGCCATGTTAACTAGGCGTATTTCCATATCCCAAAAGCCCGCCGCGCCGTTTAGGCTCTGGTCTCTTTCTGCGTGCTCTTTTTACTGTTGTCGTTCAAAATTTTCTTCTTAGAGAGACAGGCGGCTTCTAGCCGCACGAGATTGAGCAATGGGTAACAGGTATGTGATGCCCTTAGATGTTCTAGACCGCACGACGCTACACTAAAGGAATCAGCGTGTCCTCCCTGGCCACGCGACCCGCCGAACCTGCTTGGTGCTAAGAATTGAGGCTTAATTGTTCCCCATGAACAAGGAATTCCCAGTAAGCGCGAGTCATAAGCTCGCATTGATTAGGTTCCTGCCCTTTGTATATATGATTGAATGATTTAGTGAGGTCTTGGGACCGGTTCACAATGGCCGATGTTTCTAGGAAGATGACCAAACTTGATCATATAGAAGAAGTAAAAGTCATAGCAAGGTTTCCATAGGTGAACCTGTGGAAGGATTGTCCTTCGACAAGTCTGTTATATTTACGGGGAACGACGATGGTCTTCAGTGCACTTGTTTTTACACGTGTATTGCGTCGCGGTTCCTTCATTCGGCCTATTCGCCGTCGGCGATACAGCCGAAGATGACAATGTTCCGTTAAGGATTAGCGCTCGAGATCTCTCAAAGAGACACGGGATGCGTTGACGTTTTTTGAGTCTTGCCTACACCTAGTTTCGAAATCGACGTGATATTCTCGTCTTAACGATGTCAGAAATCTTCAATTATTGTCGTCTCTTTTTGTGTTTCCCTCACGTGCATGAGGTGATTATTTTCAACTTTCCTTTTTGTTGACAGGCAAAAATCAAAATTAAACTCTATTTCGAAAAAATCCGGTTTTCAAAATGGCATGCAAATAAAATCATTTTAACAGTTTTCATACAAAAAATAAATACAATGCTAATGAAAATTATATTTACTTTGTAAAAAATTGTATGTACTCACGATTAAAAACCATTGGAAGAAGAAAACCTCGAAAAAAACAATATATTTTTTATTCCAGAAAAAATAAAAACCCAATTTGACGCATGTAACAATACAAAGTCACAGTACAAAAATGCGGAAAAATTCCGCGCATGGCGCTAGTAGACGTTTGCGCAGATAGTCTATTGACAAAATATTGAAGTGTCAGATTTAATACGCACATTTAGTGCGCGTCATATAAGTCATGTAATGTCAAAATTGGATGCAAACAATTTATGAATTTATAACATCCACTGATATAAACACGTGTAACATTTTGTAACATTGATCAAATAAACTGTATTTATTTATAAATAACCATTTGCAAGGTATGTATACAAGACTATTTTATTTTTGTTTATAAATTTAAATCTTTATTATATTACGTTATATTATAACAGGTTATAAAATACTGGTAAATCAATCTTATACATACCTTTTTAGTGCTTAAATATTTTTATTTAATTAAATTATTATCGCTTTTACTAACTTCAAACATTGTTTGCATCCAACATCCAATTATCTGTCAGATGACGTTTTCACTAAATGATCGACACTATCATATATTTTTGGCTGAATTGCCAAATTTTTTACTGATAACATTGCTGTGATTTCTTTAGGGTCTCACTCTGGCAACTATGTAGAACCAATTTGAATTTGTGGTTATGTTTTTGACTTTTCAACATAACCTCAGTAATTAAAACAAGTCATTCATACCCAAGGATTGTTAACTAGAAAGGATCGCTCATCTCCATAAGCGCAACGTTGCCCACCCCCCCCCTTTGGTACCGTTTGTGACGTGTTCAACGGTTGAATTGTCGGTGCGGCGATAGTTGATTTCGCCACGGGTCTGGGATACATCGCGTCGTCTCTGTGTTTTGGTTTCATTCGATTCTATGAAAAGTGTGTTTTTGAAGGTGTTTTTGTTTTGCAATTTGCTTATTATTTAACTTAACAGTATATTTTTGGTACGTTCAGTTCAAATATAAGAAAGAATTTCCAAGTCTGGGCAATTACACCTATAGAATTAAATCAGAGGACCATAATTATAATCTCCCCTCTTGGGTCCAGCAACTGTCTTTCGGGGGTCTAATTATTAAGCCTACAGATGAATGGCTTACAAAAATAAAAACTTGGGAAAAATATTTAAAAAAACCGCATTCTAATGGTTTTAGAAAAGGCCAGGGGTTGTGAAACTGCTGGCAAAAAAATTTCAAAAAAGGAAATTCAGTTACCATTTGAAATTATATCAGAACTTTGTAAATTAAGAACAATAATAAAAATAAATTTCTATAATTTTCAGGACAACCAGAAACAAAAATTGAAAAGGAAGAATATAGTAAGTAATTCCTCAGATTCTAAGAGGGAAAACACGTAAATTAAATAAAATAATAAATTAAAATATAACGTGTCAGTCTCTGCACGTTCTACAATTTAAAATTTCATTATATTTTTTTTATACTTGGTATTAAAACTATCTTTATTTTAAAGAATGTGTTTTATTCTTTTTTCCATAGGCACATATAACTATTTGTTAATTTCAAGAATAGTTTTTAAAACAAATAAATTGTTATTCATTAAGTAATACATAATATACTGCTCCCAATTTGAAGTGGGACACTCGAAAAATGGTCACAATTCAAAATGCCGTAAAATCCTTAAAACTTTACAGATTTCGACGGAACAGGCGCTATTTTAAAAAACAATTCTTTGGCTTTCATTATAAGCAAACCAACGGGCCAAAACATTCAATGCAAATACTCTACAGAGTGTTCAATGCATCCATGTCATTTTGTAAAAGTTTGACAATGTGTACGGACTTAATGGGACATACTGTATATTTTGTTTTAATGATATCTTGTAGCCTGGAGTGTCGTGATAAAATCGTTTTTTGGTTTTTGTTTTTATCTCCACTAGTTAACTAGATATTAAATAAAAAGAAGATATATTTCTATATGATTTTTTCTTTTTTAATCTCGCACTAATAAACTGAACTAAAATAAGTAAACAAAAATAAAATATAACCTCAGTAAAAGACTATTACAGAAGTCAGCTAAACCTAATAATGTGTAGGGCCTCCTCTTGACCTCACAACCTCTTCACGTCGTTGATGCATACTTCGTATTTTACTGTTTACAATTTCAACAGGTATTCGTGTCCATTCTTCAACAAAAGCATTTTAGATTTAGATTTTGTGGACGATTACGACGACTTGAAATTCGTATCTGTAGCGCGTCCCAAATATGTTCAATGGGATTCAGATCTAGAGATAGAGCAGGCCAGTACATTCGATTAATGTGTTCTCTGTGAATAAAATCATTAATTATTCGAGCTCTGTGAGGCCTTTAAATTTAAATAAGCTTCATTTAAACGAACCATTTTTACCTGGGGGTTTGTTTTACTTGTGCATTTATTTGAAATGTCAAACTGACGCACATTTTATTTTTAATTTCAAAGCCAACTACTGAAAACAAGAAGCTAATCCAATTTTTATGGAAAATATGACTTAATTGAGAAAAAATTAATATCTTCAAAACTAGTAGTGATAAAAACAAAAACCAAAAAACGATTTTGTCATGACATTCTAGGCTACAAGATATCATTAAAGCAAAATATACAGTATGTCCTATTAAGTCCGTACACAATGTCAAACTTTTACAAAATGACATGGATGCATTGAACACTCTGTAGAGTATTTGCATTGAATATTTTGGCCTGTTGGTTTGCTTATACTGAATGTCAAAGAATTGTTTTTTAAAATAGTGCCTGTTTCGTCGAAATCTGTAAAGTTTTAAGGATTTTACGGCATTTTGAATTGTGATCATTTATCGAGTGTCCCACTTCAAATTGGGAGCAGTATACATAGAGAAGTACTATCGCGGCCGAAAAAAAGTAATCGACTGATTTTCCCGTTGTAATTATGGTTCTATTCAGTGTCGCATCAATCACAATATTTTTTTATTAGTGTCAACGTCATTGTCATATTATGCAAAAATAAATTTTGTATTACTTAATCATGCCTTATCATGTTTTGAGTGAAGAAGAAAAAGGCTACATCATCGCCAAACTTGGAGAAGGGTGGTCTCAACAACGCATAGCAAGTGAAATTAATTGCAGCAAAAGCACGATTCAAAAACTAAACAAAAAGTGGAAAGAAAACTCATGATCTGAGCAGGGCAGTGGGTTCTGGGCGGCCAAGAAAGAAAGAAAACGACAATACCCTGGTTAACTATGTGAATTTAAACCCATTTTCTAATTCTATTGAAGCCAAAGAGCAAACCAAGTTCCCAGCGTCTGTTAGGACAGCAAGAAAACGGTTGCGAGAGCAAGGTCTATTTAACTGTGCCAGTGCTAAAAAGCACTGACTAACAGATGTTAATAAAATACTTTTATTAATGAATAAGATCGTTACTGGGAGAGAGTGGTCTTTTCCGACGAAAAGATATTTCAGTCCTCAGAAGAATATTTGTACAAAACAGATAATAGCGGAAGGTTTAGTTTTTGAATTGTGCCTTTGCTGCAATTAATTTGACTTGCCATGCCTTGTTAAGACCACCCTTCTCCAAGTGTGGTGATGCTGTAGCTTTTTTCTGCTTCTCTCAAAACCATACTAATTAATTGTTTTCTTATAATTAAAAAATATTACCAACTTATTTCTTATTAGTTTTTTTTAAATAAATACGACCCCACCAATGATTTCTTGTCAAAATAATTTAATTGACATAACTGATGTAAACACTCCCATTTACAAAGGAAAATTTTTCGAAAAAAACATACTACTTGATAAAAAATCGATTACTTTTTTTCGGCCGCGATAGTACCTAATGTATATTATGATAACTGTGTAAAATAAAAATCTACGAATTTTAATTTTACCGTCCATAAAATATCAATCTATTTAGCTAAAAAAATAAAACGGCATCCCACCAATGTAGTATCTATTGTAAAAAGAACCACTGGTGCAAGCCGCTAGCGGACCGGTACCGTTGCCGACATCACAACCGGCCTGGCCTGCGTGACCTTGAGGGAATAAATCGGTGTTGATAAGCTATCCTTTCTAGTTAACAATCCTTGATTCATACCAACAGAATTCAGATTTTCCAAAGCCTCCCCTCATGTAAATAAAATGTGAATAGCATATATTTTTAGTGATGTGAGTGAAGATAAATATCAAAATGATATATATCTGCTATGATATAAACGTTAATAGCTGATATATATCAGATGAGCAAACTTAACCTAACATTTCGGTGCCAATTGTCAGTAAATTTCAATTTTTCGATAGGCTGGCGCCGTTCTTATTTACCAATTATCATAAAGTGATCCTAACATGTTTTTCAAGTTCATACGACAGTCTATCAGAGCTGTACAGCATTGGCATGCGAGAGGTCCCAAGTTCAGTACCCACATGTTTTTTTTTTTTAATTAATCAGTTAGGTTTACTGTGACAATATGGTGAAAGATGTTCCTTTTTTAAAATAATAAAAACAAAAACGTATTTAGGGGAAAAAAATCTTCAACATCAAAGTCAATCGTTTAATAAGAGTGGCGCAAGCGTAGCGATTGCGTATCGTGAAATCGGCGGTTAAGTAGACGCTCCCTTTATACTACAATAATTTAAGGACCTACAAAATAAATAGGCAATAGGCATTGAATTTAAAAAAAACATTAAATTTTGAATTACCTACATTAATAGGATTAGTAGATCAAAAATAATAAAAAAATAATACATAACAAAAAACGTAGATATTGGTTATTAACTTCTTCAGAAATACAAATATTATATATGTATTTGGTGTCAAATTAACAAGGAAGACGTAAACAATACATAAAAACTAATTATAATAGAGTTTGATTTTAGCAAAATCATTTGATATATATCAAATGATATATATCTGATATATATCACCCAAAAATAAATAGCATGCTATTTTACATCACTATATATTTTAAATATGCCTCAGTTATATCTGTTAACGTTGAACGGTCTTTTTCTCAATATAAATAGATGTTTAATGAAAAACCCTGACTTGATAAAAAAAAAAAGGTGGTCTACCAACTTATCCGTAATGTCGTGTTAGGTAGTTTTGTTATAGTTATCTGTTTTATAAATAGCGGCTGGCTAATGTGTTCCATATTCAATGCCATTAAAATAATAATAATAATAAAATTTAGAACAAGTATAAATAATATACTATTATTATATCATGTAGATAAGTGAAAAATACTTACGCTTGTGTGTGACTCCAGTCTTACATTGCAGTACTTCCAGCCCTCCTCGAGTGTGTATAATAAATTGAAATTATCAACTACAAGGTATATACGTGTATTATATACATATGTATTACATGCATGAATATGAATAAAATGCATGAACATATTTACGCATATTTATTCCGAACTCTAATTAGATAAATTAAGTTTCAAAAATTTCAGAAGTTTCAGCAAAACTTTTAACAATTTTAAATTTCAAGAAATTTTACAACACTAACCAATAGCTACCATTATTTAGTAAAATATCACTCACACTAAAAAATACAGCTCTTTAAAAAATTCCTATAAAGAAGATCTATTAACTTTAAAACATAATTTATACAAATTTTTACATCTTTATGCATTTATAAACTATAAAACTATACAAGACTCTGTAAATATTTATAGAACAATTGAATCTTAAAAACCTAACTTTTTTAAAACCAAAGATCACCCCCGTCGTCGTCCTCCTGGAGTGATTCTTGAGGAACATTTGCACCCTCATCTTCACTTTCACTAACTGCTAAATCGTCGTGTATTTTCATATCCATTTCTTGAGATGGATCCTCAACTTTACGAAGAGGTAATCCAGACATTAGAAAATCTGAGGGATCATAGTTGGGATCAACATCCATACTTTCTTCTAAAAAACAAAAATTAATTTAGAGGGTTATCTGTGGTTAGTATAGCATAAATAAGTTGGAAAATTAAGTTAAATTTAGTTCTAATAATCTTCCGAAGATGTTAACTTGGTTGGCAAAATATGTATTAATTTATATATTAGATGTTTTGCTGTTCAGCGAGAATTATGTCATATTCTTTGCAGGCAACCGTTTTATTCAATTTTTTAAATAATTCTGGTAATACTTTTATTTTTAAAGTATTTTACCTAAAATAAAAAGTAAGTAAAAACTTAGCTACATCATATGTTGACGTCACTCGGCTGACGAAGCGCACGTTAGTATATTATGATTTTTGTATTTATAGAAAGTCCTTGATTTGACATAATCATAAATTTTTTTATTACTTCTTTGATTTTTTTCAGAAACAATAGAGTTTATCTCTAGTAGCAAACACTAACTTACTGCCTAAATTTAGACCTCAACATATTCAAAAAATAAATTGACAGGCAAACAGACAGACATTTGTTGAACATTGTGTAGAATTTAATGCATTGGTGAAAATGTTACAATATAGTCCATATTTATTATTTTAGAAATGTGCTGGCATATGCAATATACGAGTAAGTATACTTTTTATGTTTTACAAAGAGTACAATAATCATATATGATCGAGTGAGTAAGTATAACTATATAATTACTATCTGATGTCAATTAAAGATTTTAACAGCACCTACTATTAATCTATAATAAATTTACCTTTAAATACTAGCGCTTCAGTCTCATCTCCTTCATTTTGTTGATAATATCCCATGGTACCCAGTTGCACCATAGCCTCGGCAGCCTGCTGACTGTCATCATCAGCACCTACACCCTCCATAGGCATCTCTGCCGATATTAAAATCCCTTTTTGATCCTCCTCAAACTCATGCAAAGGCACCTCATCCAGCTCTTCTTCACTAGAAAACTGCAAGTCTTCTTCAAGTGTATGAGCTTCCTCCTTCTTAAATTTCCGTTTTAATTTTGGAGGTTTAGGGACCATATTTTCGTCCAAACCCTGAATACCTTCCCCCTCCACATCTATTAAGTCAAATTCATCCAACTGTGACTTGATGGAAGATAAATGGTCTGGAGAACTCGCCTGACTCTGTAGTAAAATAATTTGAAATAATAAAATACAAAGAAGATATAAATATACATAGTTATTGTAATTCAATACATTCCTTTGAAGATGTTGCACTACAGTGTCTATTATCATTATCCAAACAAAAGTTATTAGTTTGTTAGATATTTTAATTTTTATTTTTTTCTCAAAAAGTAGATCTTCATGTCTTAAAAGTTAATTTAAAAAAAATCTACCTCGCATTTTTTAACTTTTTTTTACTGAATTACTTGACCAACGCCGTTTGGATTGAAAAATATTCGGAAACAATTCAATGTGAAAAT
The DNA here is from genome assembly GCA_963680705.1 of Rhagium mordax. Lineage (NCBI taxonomy): Eukaryota > Metazoa > Arthropoda > Insecta > Coleoptera > Cerambycidae > Rhagium > Rhagium mordax. The sequence goes on along the minus strand of OY796656.1, from coordinate 99,739,947 downwards.
TTCAAAATAAAATAATTTTTAAAAATCCGCTATGAGATCGAATATCGAATTACCAATAACCCTGTATAAATCATTATAAAACATTAGATTTATTTTCAATTTTTTTACTTGATATGAATATACCCAACCTATTAAGATTTTATACTCACAATTCGGTCAGGTTCTGCAATGGTATAATTTTCATCATCGCCGCCCATCCAAGTTTGATCATCATCCTGCATAGCTCTTTCTTGAGCAAGCAATAATTTATTTTCTAGTTGTGTTAAATGTTCGTCATACTAAAATATACATAAAACGATTTAAAACAAAAAAATAGTAATAAATTATTATATATATTTTCTTTTTCTACATACCTAAACAAAGTAGCAAATGTGCCACATGGTTAATTTTTAATAATTACTAGCGCAAAAGAATAAATAGCAATTTAAGGGTGACCCTTAGACTTGAAGAGGGAGATAGGTTCGGTAGGAAAATATTTACAATTTCCGGTTATATTTTTTCTTAACAAATATTTTATGAAAAAATACCCAAAGGTAAAGTAACAGAATGCCATTAACAATCTAAGATTGTCTTTTCTTTTAAATATTGTCTTCCACTGTGTGTTTAGAAGGTTACTCGTGAATTGAATGTCTATAATTTCATTTCTAATGAATGAAGAGAGTATATTGAATATTTCTAAAATAGTGGCATAAAAACGTTTGTCTGGTTTATGTATAATCTAAACGTGATTTTGACTTAGTGCAAAATTTGATATTCAAAAAATCTATTGTTTTGTGAACAAAAGTTTCATAGAATTTTTGTGAAGATTTATTTCATTCTTATTTTATTTCAGCAACAAAAACCTGATAGCAAGATACCCAATCAAATAAACTTTTAGGAACTAAAATATGTTTTAGTCAATCACAATATTCAGAAATGGATTTTTTTGTAAAAATAAAATTTTAATTATATGAAAGAACATTTCAGGTTTCATCAATTTATTGATCAGTACATTCCTAAAACTTCAAGAAATACTAACTATAGTTAGTAAACAATCTGACATCAAAACAATTGTCTGGTACAGGGTATGCACTCCTCCCTATTGCGCCATACTTTAATTCTTATATTTTTTTAACTAAGGGACTTACCTCCTCCAACGTAGCTTTACATGCTCTTACCAGCACTTCTGCTTTTTCGGTAAAAGGTGAATCTTTTCCATTGTAAAGTATACAATTCTGCAAAATCTGCTCAATATCTATTAGAAACTCATGTCGACTATGATATTTATGGGCTAAAACAATAATTAATAACATTAGATAAAAATTTCTTAAAAATCTATTTCGTATAGAATAAGACAAAGTCAACAAGTCTGAACATATTTAACACGTTCACTGCCATCTCGGTCTATATGACCGAGAAAATAATTTCCGTTTACGCCGGCGCGGTCTATAAGACCGAGAATTTTTTTTTTTTTTTTGTCAATATGACCAAGACGATTTTCTTTAGCAGGGTTGACGAATATTTGAAATTTTTACTTCATTACTCGTGGATATCCATTTCTGTGCATCATGGCTCAAAGAATCAAAATTTCAAAATTTTGACCCCACATGGAATATGCCCCCGGCCTGAACGGAAAGTACAATAAAAGACGTTTGGCAGTGAACGTGTTAAGAAATATTTGTATAATAATGATATGTGCTTAATTACCTGCAACTCTTTTGGATATAGTTTCCAAATCCATCGGCCTTTTGACAATACTATAATAATCTTTAACGAGTTTTTTATTAACAGGTTTAAGAAAAGGCCAAGACTCTGACATTGTTTTTAATCGGGTGTTCACAACATTGTCGAGGATAAAGGTTAAAGCAACTTGATCATTGTCATCAAGTAATGGATTGATTGCCTTTTCCAATCTCATCAGTCTATCTTCCTTTTCTCCTAATCTCTCCACGCACTTATTTAACATTCTTTGTGCAGCAACAGTAAGACTGCTTTTGGGACCTAAATAAAAATTATTCGTTAGATTTTAATGAAAATAATTTATATAGAATGTGCTGCTTGTTACGTCACACATTCAGTTATACATTAAACAATCAATAAATGAAATAATGACATTACTTTTTATATTAAATTTGTCAAATAAATTTTTCCATAAAACTAGATGCATCTCCAAACTCCAGAGGTAGAGTTTCCTGTGTGGTCAGTGAAGAGTACTCAGAGATTGGAAAAAAAACTTTAACATTGTCTTTGAAAATTATTAAAAAATGTTGATATCCAGTTAAAAGGTTTAATAAAAGTTGTTGTAAAAATTAGTTTGTCCAAATTGATAACAGGACATTTTTAATCTTTTACTACACAAAACTAGACAGTCTAGAAGAGCGGAATGGGCGAAAGTAGAAATGCAAAGCTTGAATTTAACATGTTAATGTGATTATCAATGATTCATAGGAACCATTGAATAAAACATAATAAAGACGCGCAACTGTCAAAGTTTCGAGATTTTGATTTTAATATTGTATTTTTTTAATAAATAGGATTATAGGAAACAGCTATTCAACGGACTAAAACCCCGGCTTGCGCTGCATTATACCTGCAAATCCAAATGGGTAGCCAAGTTTACTATTCGTCTTTTCTACACCAGACACAGACTGGTTTCGAACTTTTTGTGTTCTCGTCAGTGTGCCATAGATAATTGAAAAGACGAATAATAAAGGCAAACCAAACTAGTGTCTATGACAGACAAGCAAATTAATAACAGCGAGGTATAAAATTATCCCGGCGAAGGACAAAATTATCCCTCTATTGGTCAGTTGTGGCTACTAACTGTTGAGACATACAATGTTACTGTGACAGATAGCTACTTTACTAAAGTACCAAAGAGAAGTCGACCTCTAGCCCTGGTGGACTAAACTATTAATAATAAATTGGATTATAGGAAACAGCTATGCAACGGACTAAAGCCCCGGCTTGCGTTGCATTATACCTGTTTCGTATAATCCTATTTATTATTAATAGTTTAGACCACCAGGGCTAGAGGTCGACTGCTCTTTGGTACTTTAGTAAAGTCGCTATCTGTCACAGCGTAGCCTTCGCAATTACAGGCCCCTAAAATCGAATATGACCTTGACGTGACGTCACTTTACCCGGCTAGCACCTAGTTGGAGACTAGCTGCCACAGTGCCACCTCTAAGGGAGGCTACGCTCTGGAACAAATGCTATATCAAAACTGATTTGCGTCGGTTACGGCCGTGTTCATTCGAGCACCAATGGAAATGAAGTATTTGAAAATATTCAATTCCTATTGGTTGTTTTCAAAGCATCATATCGTGACTACGTGAACCGACACAATCCGATCTACGCGTGGTTTTATTTAGTTAACTGACGTGATGTAAACCGGCGTTTGTTGTTAGTGCATTTTTACTCATATTTTGTAAGAAAAGTGTTTAATTTATGTGTTTGAAGTAGTTAATAAGTAGTTAATATCATATCTTAATGTGAAGAAATCCTTCTGTGTATCCAATTTCATATTTAATACGTAATATATTAGTGAAAACGGAATAGGTAAATGAGTGTTACAGGTTACAGTGCACCGCCATTGTTTTATTTGTGACTTACGATTACGGCGTGTTTCCTTGTTTTATAATAAATAAAAACTTGTAAAAAGAGCTGTTATAGTTAAAAATTTGTATAGGTGTCATAACTAAGGTAATATTTTAGAAGGATATTATTTATTAGTCAATACTAGGGAAGTGTTAAAAACTAGGTAGCTAAATCATAATTTCTTTTAATTTATATTTCATTATGCCCGATAAATGTTGTGTACCTGATTGCTCAAGCAATTATGACAATACCAAAGATACCGGTTACGTATCCGTATTTTCATTTCCTAAAGATGAGGAAAATAAACAGAAATGGATTAAGGCCATTCACAGGGAGTCATTTAACCCTTCAAAATATTCGGTTGTCTGCATAAACCATTTTTCAGAGTCATGCGTTGTAAAAATTGATAAAATGACAAGGGATGATGGGTCCATTTTAGAGGTACCTAGAAAGAGACCAAAACTTACCAAAAACGCTGTACCTACAATATTTCCAAATCAACCATCCTATATGACTAAAAAGTCACCAATTAAACGTAAACATCCAGATCAAAGGCGACATGAGTTAGAAAAGCGGGATGATGCCATTTTTGAAGGATGGGCCCGGGAGGATGACGTTTTAAATTTCGACAATTTTTTACTTAAATTTAAAGAGAAAAATTTATTCGACTTCCTGTTTAAAATATCTGAGGATTTTATTACTTTTTTTAAAGTCGATTGCGATTCAAATGCATATCCTATCATTGCTCTTGGTTTTAAAATATTTAGGGACTTAAAGGTTGTATTCTTTTGTAATAATAAAGTTATTCCTTCGACAAAATTTTCGTGGATATTAGGAAATGAGTCAATTTGTTCAAAATGGTCACAATTTGATTGTTTATTAAGCCATATAAATTCAAATGACATAAGTAAAGTTTTTGACAAAGTTGAGGATGTAAAATTAGCATGCAAAGCATTAGAAAAATCAATTAATAGTTTGTTAGATAGTGATGTGAATGATGAAACGATTCCTTTAAAAAAATTGTACTTTATTAAAGATCAGTTAAATTTAGTATTTACACGTCGTCCACAAAATTCAACAGAAATGTTTTTGTGGGTATCAGATAAGTATGAAGCTGAGTTTTTAAAGAGGGGTAAACAAAGAATTATTTTGCGAGAGTTGATAATTTTAAAACTAGAAAAATATATAGGGGACATAAACGAAAAATGTATTACATGTAACAAAACATTAAGATCAATACTATTTAAAACCAGTCATATTCTTTCAAATATGTTTCTTAATAACTACTCAAAATTAATGAATAATGAAATTGATACTCAAAATAAAGCCAAATCAAATAGAAAATTAATGAAATTTTATGTCTAGTAAAGCATTAATCAATTTATATCTATTTTAATGGAGATAGGGCTACTGGCGAGGCCTGCTATAAGAGCCAACGCATCGATTAGAGTACCTCCATGGGTGGTGTGGAAACCTTTTTCCATTTAGTTTATCGTAAGTAAGTGAAAATACTAGGTGTTACTCATTTTTACTTGTAAAAACATGGAAATGTCCATATACACTGTTCTATCGCGCGGACGGGTTTCGTGACGTCACGATTCCTTGTTGAAGGCCTCTAGTATTCACGATGGCTACGCTACAATATTTCCAAATCAACCATCCTATATGACTAAAAAGTCACCAATTAAACGTAAACATCCAGATCAAAGGCGACATGAGTTAGAAAAGCGGGATGATGCCATTTTTGAAGGATGGGCCCGGGAGGATGACGTTTTAAATTTCGACAATTTTTTACTTAAATTTAAAGAGAAAAATTTATTCGACTTCCTGTTTAAAATATCTGAGGATTTTATTACTTTTTTTAAAGTCGATTGCGATTCAAATGCATATCCTACCATTGCTCTTGGTTTTAAAATATTTAGGGACTTAAAGGTTGTATTCTTTTGTAATAATAAAGTTATTCCTTCGACAAAATTTTCGTGGATATTAGGAAATGAGTCAATTTGTTCAAAATGGTCACAATTTGATTGTTTATTAAGCCATATAAATTCAAATGACATAAGTAAAGTTTTTGACAAAGTTGAGGATGTAAAATTAGCATGCAAAGCATTAGAAAAATCAATTAATAGTTTGTTAGATAGTGATGTGAATGATGAAACGATTCCTTTAAAAAAATTGTACTTTATTAAAGATCAGTTAGATTTAGTATTTACACGTCGTCCACAAAATTCAACAGAAATGTTTTTGTGGGTATCAGATAAGTATGAAGCTGAGTTTTTAAAGAGGGGTAAACAAAGAATTATTTTGCGAGAGTTGATAATTTTAAAACTAGAAAAATATATAAGGGACATAAACGAAAAATGTATTACATGTAACAAAACATTAAGATCAATACATAGTAATAATGATTGGTCTAGATATAAGGAGCTGCGCAATTATACTTTGTCAATGGTAAGGAGTGAAAAGAAAGGTTTCTTAAAGTCAGTTTGTTTAAAAAATAACTCGAAAAATACATGGGGTGCTCTTAAAGCTCTTAATGTTTGCTCCAATAAAGAAGTTAATATTCCTGAAGAATTGGCAGATCCTAATGTAATTAATAATTATTTTGCATCCTTTGTACAAAGTGTTAATAATAACTGTGATAATAAAATTGAATATTACAATGATAATTTATTAAATTTAAATATATCATTTAGTTTTTCACTTACTTCAGTAAAAGAAGTGAATACAATTTTACATAACATTAAAACTGATGCGATTGGCATTGATGGTATTTCCTCTTCTATGTTAAAATATTGCAGTCCTTTTATTGATAAGTTTATTACTCATATTATAAATTGTTGTATTGAAAAAAAATATTTTCCTCATATGTGGAAAGTTGCAGTAGGCAAACCATTTCCGAAGAAAAATGACCCATCTGCATTATCGGATTTAAGAGTAATTAGTGTTTTGCCTGCTATATCTAAAATATTTGAGAGGATATTATATGATCAAGTTTATAATTATTTTATACTGAATAAATTATTGCCTGATTCACAATGTGGCTTTAGAAAAGGGTATAGTACAACAACTGCGCTAGCTGTAGTTACTAATGATTTATTGGAAGCATTTGATAAGAGTTTGGTTAGTGTACTTGTGCTACTTGATTTCTCAAAGGCCTTTGACACCATAAATCATAAACTTATATGTGCTAAATTAAAATTTTATGGCTTTGATCAATCCTCAGTTGCGATTATTTCATCTTACCTAGATGGGCGTTCACAAAAAATTTCAGTTAATAACACATTCTCGACAAATTTAAATATTCTTTCAGGTGTCCCTCAAGGATCAATTTTGGGTCCTTTGTTATTTATAATCTATACAGCTGACATTTTATGCTCGATCTCTAACTGTAAAGTTCAAGCTTATGCAGATGACACAGTACTATATTCACATTTTGCTATTGAAAATACTGCAACTGCTGGTGATCTCATCAACCTTGAGCTCGATAAAATTAGGACCTTGTCAATCGAACATAATTTATACTTAAATTCTAGTAAATCTAATTTGATGTTGTTTGGTGCTAAAAATAAAGTTAATGCTATAAAAAATATATTAAACATTAATATAGATGGCACAACGCTGCCGATTGTTAGCAACGCAAAAAGTCTTGGTGTAGCATTTGACTCTGATATGAGATTTAAGGGCCATATAAAAAATCTTATGCAAAAGTCATTTTCTTCCCTAAAATTAATTTATGCGAGCCGTCACATTTTAAATTTTAATTTAAGAAGAATGTTATGTGAGTCGCTTGTTCTGTCTCACTTTAATTATTGTGATGTTGTTTTTGGTTTTTGCATTGATGAATATGATAAAAGACGCATTCAAAAAGTTCAAAATTCATGTTGTCGCATCATATATGGCTTAAGGAAATATGATCGCATTTCCCATAAAATTAAGGAATGTAAATGGCTTAATATGAATAACCGTAGAGTTCATCATCTAAGCACTTTTGTTCATAAAATTGTAACTAACCCCGAGTCATCCTCGTTTTTAAGAAGTAAATTTATCAAACGTTCCACTATCAATAGAAGAAATATTAGATTTAAAAATAAATTTACTATGCCATTTCATCAGACTGCAATGTTTCGGAGAAGTTTTATCTTCAATGCTATTACTACATATAATTTAATTCCTGATCAGTTTAAAGCTTTTAATATTAACAAGTTTAAATACAAAATCAAAATATGTTTATTAAGCAAGCAATAGTGCAACTATTTTGGTTTTACTTGCTCGTTACCCGTGTTTGTGTGCCCGGCTATTGAACAAATTTAAGTTTTTTTTCTTTTTTAATTATATATTCCTACCTATATTAAATCTTTGTTTATATTTTTGTTTATTATTATATCTTCGTCATCATGTTACTCTATAGCGTAATGTTACTATTGTTATTTTCATAACTTGGAGTTGTTAATGTGTCTCATTGTGGTTGAGTATGAGTAGCTTTTAGCTAGACTTCGCCGCAGTGTGGTATCATTGCTTCTCTGCAAATTTTTTCTTGTTAATTGAAACAATTTTTTATGGATAGAAATTTTATTTTTCTTGTATTTTTCTTGTAATAAAGTCGATTTATTATTATTATTATTATTATTATTATTTAAAACCAGTCATATTCTTTCAAATATATTTCTTAATAACTACTCAAAATTAATGAATAATGAAATTGATACTCAAAATAAAGCCAAATCAAATAGAAAATTAATGAAATTTTATGTCTAGTAAAGCATTAATCAATTTATATCTATGTTAATGGAGATAGGGCTACTGGCGAGGCCTGCTATAAGAGCCAACGCATCGATTAGAGTACCTCCATGGGTGGTGTGGAAACCTTTTTCCATTTAGTTTATCGTAAGTAAGTGAAAATACTAGGTGTTACTCATTTTTACTTGTAAAAACATGGAAATGTCCATATACACTGTTCTATTGCACGGACGGGTTTCGTGACGTCACGATTCCTTGTTGAAGGCCTCTAGTATTCACGATGGCTACAGTCACAGTAATATTGTATGTCTCAACAGTTAGTAGCAACAACTGACCACTAGAGGGATAATTTTGTCCTTCGCCGGGATAATTTTATACCTCGCTGTTATTGTATTTTTTTGTCAACAACTTCATGATTGTCATCAATTTTTAGTGCTACGGGAAGGTATTTGTAATGTGGCTATACCGTGTGTGTAACGAATCATTAGATATATGGCTCGGAAATGACAACACTGGCTACCACGAAATCCGAGACAGAGCGCTATCCTGTGATCGTACCGTACAAAGCATTTACGGCGCATTGTTGTCTCTCTGCAACTCATCCTATGCATTTATATATCTAACGATTCGTTACACACAGTGTATATCCCTTAAAATTGAAGACAATCGTAAAGCTATTGGTAAAAAAATACAACACAAATCTTGAAACCTTGACAGTTGCGCCTCTTTATTATTTTTTACTCAATGGAGGAACTATAAATAAATGTAGGCAATTTTTCATATTTCCAAAATTAAGTATGCATGAGAGATGCAACGTTAATTCACCCTTTCAAATTGAAATCTTTTTGGTGAATTTTTAATGTTAGGACAAACATCTACTTTTATTAAGAATACATTTCTCTGAATAATGGACAATATGGTTTTCCATGTATAATTCTCACTATTGTGATCACACTGTATATAATATTTAAAACATGGTTTTATTTTAAATTAAATTTATAATGCCATTTACCTCCAAATTGAAAATGGCACATGATTTATTTAGATAGTCCATTTCGTCCATTAATTATACTTACCATTATAAAGTGTGGAATTTTCAACAATTTGATTTACATCAGCTAAAAACTCTTCCCGACTTTGATATTTTTTCTGCCTTAAATTTTCACGAATTGTCTGAAGATCCATGGGCCTTTGTATAATTCTATAATAATCCATAACTAACTAAAATATAGAAGTCCAATGATATATTGGGCAAGTATATATTCATTTATTTAGTTCAAACATTACCATAATATAATTGTTTTAAAATTTTATGGTGCTGGTAATGGTAATTTAACCTTTTCAGGACCGCTCTTGGTTTAAAAAGTTATGCAACTGGTCAGTTACTAGAAGTAAGTAATTATGTTTGCTTAGATCCTATTGAGAGATGTTATTTTATGTGTTAGTTGGATTTTTAAAAAGGACTGGCACAAAACATAGGGAAAAGCGGGTCCCGGTAAAATCGGCTGAAAATTTAGTATGTTGTAGTTCTGAAGCTCCTGATTAAAAGTCTCAATGGGCAGAACTCCCGAAAATTGCCAGATTTTGAGATATTTTAATTTGAATGTCGAATTTGGAATAAAAGTCTGTACTTGAATGCAATTGATGGAAAGGTAGGCAAGTACCGATAAATGGATACCCGTTACCACCCTTGTTTTTTGGGACGAAGAATCGATTGCGATGGGTCCGAGAGTTGAGAAACTCTTTTCACACCCCCTATAGGCCGAAAACTACCCCCAAGTGGCGTTTCTCGAAGTCAAGGGGATGAAGGCTGGTTTTCCGGTGGAGAACCTTAATACATGGGCTTTGATTATATGATGGGAGAATAAGGGGATGACGGAAGTGATCTGGAAGATCTGCCCAGAGGGTTGAAAACTACCCCCATGGGAAGTGGATAAATGAGTATTTAATCCTACTTATCTCCCTAGACCCCTAGACCGCATCTCAACACAATTCTCTTGAAAAAAATTTAAAAAAATTGGACGAAACCACGATTTTCGGTACGGAGATAGTTTTTATCCCCTCAGCCAATAATATCACAAATCAACCAAATTAAGTGGAAATACTTACCTTCGGATTAACAGGAAATAAGAAAGGCTGAACATCTGGCATATCTCTCATTTCATTAAGTATATTTTCCAAAATAGTCGAGAGAACCACCACTGGATCTGTTCGTCTCCTATTTGCTGGTCTGTTATGTTTTTTTAAATAATCACAATGTAGATCTGAGACACCTCTTCGGCGCTTTTTACCTCCCAGTGCATCTTTAGGAACTTTTAGCATAAGACTTCGCCGTTTTATTTCTTCTGCATGCTAAATAATAATAAAATGACCTTTTAAATTGAACAAACAATTTTTTATATGCAAATACAATTGACTCCAAGCCGAGAGGTAAAATTTCTTCCTACTTAACTAAGAAATGAAGCACATAACATATGAAAGAGTCTTTACCTTTAATAATTTTCCAGATAGCTTAACCTTTGTACCATCAACGTTGACTAAATCCTCGTCATCTGTATTCAACTGTTTTTCTATATCTTCTTCTTGCTCTTCGGTCATTGCGACATTTATTGGAGCATTAGTTCCTCCTGAATTTTGATATAGGGGACAAGCTTTATTTGTCCTATAAAATAACAAATACTATATTTAACTCAACTGAAGAATTGTGACCTATAATTTTACCTCATATGCCCAACGTTTCCACAAGCGCCACATTTTAGTTTTAAATCGGGCTTTAATTTGGTTTTCCTTCTTGATTTAGGAGGGGACGTATTTAAGCTTTTACTTGACGTGGGTGTTGCTGGAGTAGATGGCCCTAATTAAAAATAAGAAGTTAAATTATAATACCTCTAAATTAAAATGCAAGTGTATATTTTCATTTTCTTATCAAAGTAATAAATATTTTTTTGTGTCACTTTTTTTCTTTCTCCCATTTTTTATTTAATGGATAAAGTGGATTGAACTTTGGGTTTTATTTCCAAAGTATGATAAAATATTATTCTCATAAATTGTAAACTTAATAAAAATAATGCAGATGATCATTATTATTATTTCTTGATAAGCAATGAGTAACTGGTTAATTTCTTGCAAAGTCTTCGAAACTTATTCCAAATTTGCAATATTGTTTGTTTTCTATCAAATATCCATTTCTTATCCTTCCCTCCAAAAAAAAAAAAAATTTCTTCCCCCATTCTATGCAAAAATGTGTTTCCCAACTAATTACCCAAAAAACATAGACCTCTATAAAGACCTCACATGTAGATATGGTTAAAGCGTGCCAGAGCGATAACCTGGGACATCCTTATGTGTAATAAAAATTTTCAAAACTAAAGTTTTGATTGAAAGGAAAAAACGCATCAAATGTCTTGTTCAGTAGATCACATTCAATCATCAATAGAATGCTTTGCGATATATAAACTGAGAAAACCTTTTTATAGCCAAAAATATACTTTTACCAATAGTAAAATATTACCTTCATTAGGATTAGGTAACTTCTCTACTGAACCAGCAGGAGGTAAGTTGTTAGATGATTGCCCTTGGCTGTGGCCGCTCATTCTTTCTTTCTCCTGATTTCTCTTTATTCTTCTAAGCTGCTCTTGAATTCTACGTTTTTCTCGCTTCATTTCTTCTTTTTGAGCTTCATCCAGAGTTGCAAATTGTCTAATAAACGCTTCATCTTTTGTAGTACGAATTTTTACATATGCATCTATCACAGCTGCTTTCCTAACATATTCAACTCTAGTAAATTCTCTTCCTTCAGGATTTCTAAATGTACGCATTATTTTCAGAACTCGGCCTGTAACAACAATATTATTGGAGACTTCTGCCTTGTCATTATAGGGATTTAAAAAATTAGTAACAAAAAAACCTATTTGTTGTTGTACCTTGTTGTGCATAACTTTGATCTTCGCTTTCCTCTTCACATTTCTTCTTATCTTTAGTCCTCTCCTTTTCCCCTTCCATAATCATTTTTCTTAACTCTTGCCTTTCTTGTTCTTCCCGTTCCAAGGACAACTAAAATACAACACGAATTAATAAGTTTAAAATACTACCACATAACTATCTACCTGTGTACTTGTCTTTTTATTGGCCAACATATTTTCAATGTTTTTACCCATTTCTTCAATGTCCTCATCACTCTCATCTTCTGAACTTTCTCCCTCATCTGTACTCAACACTTCAGCACTCGATAAAACACGGTTCTGCAAATCAAATATTCTTTGACACTCTTCCTTGTACCTCTCCTGATGTTCAGCAATAGAAAATCTATTTCCTCGTGAAAATTTGTCCATGCCCTCCTCTCCTGCTTTAGCTTTTTCAGTGGAAAGTGTCCTAACTACATCTATAACTTCCCATCTAGATAATTTTTTAATCTAAAAATGATATGTAAAAAATAATTAGAAAATAAAATATATTTATTTGATGAAGTATTACAATCTCTAAGTTAGGTAAAATAGCGAGGTATACTAACTTCTTCCTCTGGAACACCAAACTTCCTTAACAGGGCTTTAGCATTGTTTAAAGAAAGTCTCCTCAAATCGGCATCTGTTCCCGTAACTGTCCTCTTTGGTTGCGACTCTTGTTCCTCCTTACTTTGAGTTGGTTTATTAGGAACTCTGACATAGCTAAAACCTTCTCCACAACCAGTTGGGTCAGCCGGGCCAGTCAGCTGAAGAAGACATTTTCCCTTCATGGCCTGTATGTAGGCTCGAGTGGTATTCCAGGGAGCTACTTTCACTTCATCATCCATTTTCAACTGCATTTCTTCATCGTCGTCTTCAGCAGGTGTGAAGAGAAATTTTTCTCCATAACCTGCATCCTAGGAGTAACAGAAAAATAACAAATTTTGTGAACAAATCATTTCAGCAGAGTATTTTAAAAATAATAGTAAAAAAACATTTTTAAAAACAAGCTTTTATTTAAATGCTCTAAAAAGAAGAAAATAAACTTTAAATTAAATCAAACCTATCAATTTATTACATTATACAATTTATATGATATAAAAGCTTGTCACGAGAGTTTAATATTTTGTATTCTTGTTTATTTACACACAGGCAAATCTCGCGACAAGCCTTTATATCATATAAATTGTATAATGTAAAAATTTATGGGTTTGATTTGATTTAATTTAAAGTTTATTTTCTTCTTTTTAGAGCATTTAAATAAAAGCTTGTTTTTAAAAATGTTTTTTTACTATTAATTTATTTTTTATTTTTTAGTTTTTTTTTCGTATTCTTCTCAGCAAACCCTTTTATTTGATACCCATATCATGGGGGTGCATAAAAAATAACTAGTCCGCCATATTGAATTTAGTGTGACGTCATTTTATATTTCGTATTCTTCTCAGCAAACCCTTTTAATCGATACCCATATCATGGGGGTGCATAAAAAATAACTAGTCCGCCATCTTCGGGAGTCCGCCATATTGGATTTAGAATGACGTCACTTAGCTAAACATGCATTGTCACCCAAACTAAACGTGTATGCAAAATTTCAGCTCAATCGGTTGGGGATAACTATTTTAAAATTCAGTTGCAAGATTTGACCTAAACAAACAAACATTCATACATACATACATACAAACATTGCAAGTTAAATAAAAGATTGTAATTGCAATGTTCACGTTTTAAACAGAGAAAAAATTGACCTTATTTTTCTGGGTTTTCTCTGATTTAAGCTGAAATTTCACACACTTTTACGTTGATTTATAATTTGGGATTTGTTAAAATAACTTACATTTATTTTATGTTACTTGTATAGCAAAATAATGATACACAGGTTCACGCCAACAAGATGTTCATTTAGTATTTAGGTTAGTATAAGAGAGAGAATAAAATAGACAATACACACTTGTACAGTACATAGCTTTGTTCGTAGTACTGATTCGTGATAGTTTGATGACTGTAGAGACGTGATTTTTAATAGAGCTCTGAAAATTAAAAGTGCTTTGACTTAACACGCGCAACTCTACAACCAAATGCGCATGCGTCGGACAGTTTCTGATGGTTTCTGACTACTCTACGAACAAGGATCATATTATCAAATTTCATTTTATTTAAAAATTAATTAACAAATTTTTGTCGATGGTGGCTATTTTGCAAAGGGCAGCTCGAATTGACGACTTTCTTAAAATTTTACTCAATTTATTTTACTAATGATTACAGGTAATATTAATCGGAATCAATTATTTTATTATATATGACCTTTCTATCAAAATATCCAGATAATTGGTAAAAATCTCAGACTATTATTGTTATTCTTGAAATTGCATTTTTTAGTGAAATTCTTTATATTCCTGATTTTTCCAGTTTCTCTCATTTCTCAGAACTCTATCAATCATGAATTAGACTCTAAATATGACGTTCACTTCGATTTAGTTTTAGTCTAATACTCCTCTATAATGGGCATCTTTCGTGTAGCAATTAAAACTTCACGGTTTTTACTTTTCGAATTCAAGTTAATCAGTCCCTAATATTATGATACTTGAGAAAATGTAGAAACGGGTTGGCCAAATCAAATTGGCGAAAAAAATCTCCAAAATTAGTCCAAGAGGATCGTAGCACTAGCAAATGCAAAATTAGAAAATCATAGGTTAACCTCGAAACTGACAAATATAAAAATTTTCCAGTGGGGTCGATATAAAAATTACAAAACTATTATAAAAAAAATGGTAGGTAACTTCAAAACTGAACATCTTGAAATTTTGTACCCAAAGGAGTAAAAAAAAATTCGATAATTAATCCAAAAGAATTACACATTAAACCCAAAACGGAATATTATGAAAATTTTCAAACCATTATGTGAAAAATTTGTCAAACAAAAATGACACTATGAAAAAATTGTTTTTCCTTTTTTCACCGTCGATCTTAAATTATTTTTAAATTTTATCAAACTTTCACGCCTTATAAAAATAGTTTCCCCAAAATGTTTTCTCCACTTCACAGGAACAAGCCAGCATTTTATCTACTAAAAACGATAAAGATTGAATTTGAATGAACTGACCAACTGAAAACCTTCAGAGAATTAGTATCAGAATATTTCACAGATAATAAAATCTCTGGCATACTGACCTTTAATCTCTGTTCAGCAGCTACCATACTAAAATAAGCACAACATTGTTCAGGAGAAACCATTGCCCGAATTTCTTCTTCAGTAGGTAAACGAAACTCCGGTTTTATAACCCACCAATTTGAGTCCATACCTGCAAAAATGATTAAATATATAAATAATAAGTTAGTTACAAGTCACAAATTTAAACTTAACTCTTACCTGTTCTTTTAAAGTCTGCACAGAGCTTTAATCTTTTTCTTATACTACTTTCAGAATGAGACGGGAATGCTCGTTTTATGTCATCCATTTTTATTCTTCTAGGATTGTCTTTACTTCTCCAGAATAACCGATATATAAATACCTGCATAAAAGCAGAATATTCGCATCCTAATATTTTATAAATTTTACAAAACAGAAAAAATTATGTTTACCTGAAGAAAATCCCTCACAAAATTATTAGCTCTTTTAGAGTTAGGTCCGGGTACCTCATACAAGGGACACTGTTGTCCAGCACAATATACAGCATCCATTTCCCTTATATAATATTGCTGGCGTGTTCTAATTATCAAGAAATCACTTTCGGGTATTTGATGTTCGTATATTGGAGCCCTATAACAGTATTTTGATTTTTTTTTTTTTTAGGGTAAATGGTAAATGTATTTTATTCAGTTTGTTACATAAGAATATTAATTAACAAATTGAAGGAATATGTGGAATCAAATACCTCATTTAAGTAACAATAGTATATTACGTAATGAAAGTTCAGTTGTAAATAGCATATTACACACGAATGAAGAAACTTCCATGAGTGCGTAATTGCTTTACAACTCGAATTATGTACTATACTTTACTTACAATCGTATTTATTGAAATTAAAAGACAATTTTGTATTTCATTTTTATTATTTATCGCTTATGTCAGTTTTGACAGCGTTAGAAAATTAAGTTTTGCACATGCCTTTTTAATGATTTTAACCTTGCGTCAGAAATATAAACTGGTGGTGTAATATTGGTCACGAGGTCACATTACAACACACCTCAGCGGCTGAGCGATTTGTTTACGGTGTGTAAGGTTCAATTTACATAGATGGCGGAGAGTGCATTTTCAGCTATTTACGTTAGTGATCGTAGGTAAAAAATATTACGTACCTGTACATGTTATTCTCAATAGCTTGGATGGATTGTCCCGGGTGTAAAATACCCAAAAATGGTGAAGTATGAGCATACGCAGTTTCTCCATATCTATAGCTCGGGGGTCCAGAATCTTTTGCAGCCTTCCTCTTATAGTAGTTTTTGATTTTGGAACACATGCCAACCTTAAAGTTTTAAGGTAAAGTCTATAACCCAAAATAAATAACATTAATAAAAAATTACCTGATTCATAAGTGGTGGATGCTCCTCACAAAATTCAACAAGGATAATATCTCCATCTCGTCCAGTGAGATCGTCTGGTGTCCTCATGAAGAAAACATCTCCACCTCCCGAAGCCATTCGTTCGGCTTCCCTTTGCTGCCATACACGAAAGAGATTAATAAACGATATACAATACAGGATGTTCCGAAATTATGCAATCCAACTAATATTCTGCTGTAACTCAGAAATCAAACAAGGTACTATCGCGGCCGAAAAAAAGTAATCGACTGATTTTCCCGTTGTAATTATGGTTCTATTCAGTGTCGCATCAATCCCAATATTTTTTTTATTAATGTCAACGTCATTGTCATATTAAGCAAAAATAAATTTTGTATTATCAGTGACATATGAAACTACAAAGACGGTTAACCGAATGGAAAGTGAAGCAACATTTCAAGTTAGGCAACCAAATATACAAGCCAAATTTATATCAAGGAAGTGATGGTACCTTTGGGCGCATTACTACATTACTATTATTACATTGGTTTGCTACTAAACTATACAGAAACGTTGATTGAAGTATTTATAAGATTTTTAACTAGACGGCGCTAAACGCGCCGACTGTAAGTTCTACCTGCTATGAACGCTAGTATCGCGACACCTACCTTCTAGAACATAAACTAACATACCTCATTGACTGAAATGTGCGATATTATCGGCGTTAAGTTTGGCATTGCCTAGTCTCACTCGGTTTGCCAGTGGCGTATCTAACGTAGATATTTTCGTAGATTAATTTATATTCCAATAAGCGTTGTTATAAGTTTGTTTAAGCGGTGAAGTTAAAAAAATGAGTTTTACAATTGCAAGCCATTGTTGTGTATATGTAAAATGCAAAAACTCGAGGAACACCACGCCTGACACGGCATTCTTTAAATTTCCCGTAAATGATCAAGCCCGTTGTAGACTGTGGGTGAATAACTGTCGAAATATTAAACTTCTCGATATAGACCATCATGTGCTGAAAAACAAATTATTATGTGAAAAACACTTTACCTAAATACTTAATGTTCTCGGCAAAAAAAAAGACTTTAACTCGTAATGCCAATTAAATATGAAGTGGCCTCTGATATAGGTAAGAATCATTACATAGGTAAATTAGGTACATGTGAATATTTACTATTCTTTACCTATATCAAAATAATCCAATCACGATGACAGCAACGAGTTAAGTTTAGGTATTTATGTAGGCATTGATTATTCAATCTTTGCAGCTTATACACTTGCAAGCCGACCGTTTCGTCGGATCGACAGCGGTATTAAAATTAAATAATTTGTATCTCCATAAATACATAACGTAAGTTTTCAAATAAAAAAAAAAACTATTGTGTTTGTGGCAATTATTTCTAGGGAGTGTCGACTTAACCGCGCGGCGCGGCGATTAAATAGTTTTTTAATCTTAACCGCCGGCCGGCTGCCGCCCGGCACGCACCTAACCAATTAACTTTGAAGTGTTGAAGTTTTTTTCCTCAAATACGTTTTTATTATTTTAAAGAAAGAACATCTTTCACAACATTGTCACACGAAACCTGATATAAGTATTCAATAATAAGTATAAAAAAAAAAACAAAGATTGTGTGGGAACTTGAAAAACATGTAAGGACAAGGATCACAAATCCAAACTTCAGAGGCCGCTAATTTATCAAAAAATAAATGGACTTTCATTAATAAACATATGTCCTTAAACGCATAATAGGGAAGCTACAACCCTTTGAAGGGGGATGATGAATATCAGCTGATTACGTAATATACCTATTACGTAATCAGTTATGAAAAGTCTAATTTTATTTGACGAATGTAATATTTGCCAGAACGAGCGAGTTCTGCAAAATTACATGACTCAAATAAAATTAGCGTCTTCATAACGTGTTTACGTATAAAATTTTATCTAACCCCGCTTTAAAATAGAAATGGCGATTTATTTTGATTATTTTGCAGCTCCTAACTGGCATTGACATTTGTATAAACAAACTTCAGTTGTCAATCTGTTAAATTATATAAATATTCAGAGATAATAGTATATTATTTGACGAGTGGTAATGTAGTAAATAACTCACGCAGATGAAGTATGCAATGTAATTCATCAAGTGATTTATTTATTAAAGGGTTGTAGCTTCCTTACTATGCGCTTTAGGACATAATACTTTATCTACGATTATAACAATAAATACTAACCTTTGCAAGCGAGTTTGCAAGTCCGTATTCATCATTTTTGGCACAATTATTACTTAACATAATTAAACGTCAAAACTATTCAAATGTCAATCCTTCCCTCAATAATGGACCATTCTATATGCTATTCACATTTTATTTACATGAGGGGAGGCTTTGGAAAATCTGAATTCTGTTGGTATGAATGAGGTTATGTTGAAAAGTCAAAAACATAACCACAAATTCAAATTAATTCTACATAGTTGCCAGAGTGAGATCCTAAAGAAAGCACAGGAATGTTATCAATAAAAAATTTGGCAATTCAGCCAAAAATAAATGACAGTGACGATCAATTAAATAAATAAATAAATAAATAAATACACCACATGTAATTACGACCCCCTTTATCCCAGAAGGCTGAGCCTTGTGCGGGAGGGGGCTACACATTTAAAGACAAGGGACACACATCCAATATCCGTGTATAATGGAAAAATCCCTCTCACAGTATTTTCCATTGCCACGACCGGGATTCGAACCCGGGACTTTTGGGTGAGAGGCAGGTACTCTACCATCTCGACCATCAGTCACACTAAAAAATCTGACACTTCAATATTTTGTCAATAGTAGACAACCCTGAGACAACCTAAGAAAAACATATCATAGCCTCCCCTCATGTAAATAAAATGTGAATAGCATATATTTCACCGTATCGGAAAAGAATTTCCATTGGACAGACTAGGCATGAAATGCAAGGAGATTGGCGTAAACCAACCACGCGCTTGACTTTTTACGAATATTAATAATAAATAATAAATACACCACATGTAATGACGACCCCCTTTAACCCAGAAGGCTATAGAAGGACTTGTGCGGGAGGGGACTACACATTTAAAGACAAGGGACACACATCCAATATCCGTGTATAATGGAAAAGTCCCTCTCACAGTATTTTCCATTGCCACGACCGGGAATCGAACCCTTAATTTTATAATTCATTTCAGTATTATGATATTTGTTATGCATATTTTAGTAATAAAATAAACTTTTTATACTAACTCGCACAACTCTAATTTTTTAGAAATATGTAATAAATTATTTTTATTTCTTAATTATTTTCGTCTATTATTTTGTCATCCCTCTTTACATTTACCTACCGTTAATATAGAAATCAATAGTGTGTGCCCCATTATATATCAGTTAGAATATGTGAATAAGTTAACTCACAATTCCAGCAATTGTATAATCAAAACGGTATAATTTAAAAACCGCGAAATTTTAATGTTACCCTAGAGAATAATAATAATAATAATATATTTGAAGTAGTGTAATTACATTAAAAATTTCGTTAAAAATTATTAAACGACTTAATAAAAGATCTCCAACAAATATACACACTAAACAAGCAAAATATGAAACATTTTTATTTAAAAAAAAAATAAAAGTAGGATGTAAACAAATAATATTATTGATATTTTTTATCTGACGATTATTTTGGCGTGCGCCCATGCCTTAATACCTTAACCTTTGATTGAAACGCTTTACATTTCAGCGGGATACACAACCTAAAAACACAGCATAGGAAACAACCAGCACTCTTTCTCTCATTGGCGGTAAAATTTCGCGCACTTTTCTGTACATCCGCCATTCCGGAATAGAACCAATCAAATAGGGCCAGCGGCGGAGATCCGGAGGTACACTGTCGGGTCAGGCACGAGTGGCACGGCAGTTTGTTTTTAGAGTTGTGCAGTGGTGTCGCCATTTTATTTGTGTGTACATTTTCACTATTTTCAGACTTCTTATTTCTTAAATCATTATTATCAACATTATGGATGCTCATAGTAAAAAAGCGGGAACCGTATGTGCCGTGAATAATTGCCGAAGTAAGCAATATTCCACGAAGACAAGTTTTTTTAGATTTCCTATTGATGCAAGAAGGTGAGTTTAATTAAATATATTTCTGTACTATTTTATTACTGTGCAATGCAGGTAGCTAAGTATTAAAAAAATCGCACGAATGTATCTATATAATAGTGCCCGAAATGTATTCATAAAAATTTCATGCGCAAAAATATTACATTCGTGAACATTTCGAGTACAAAATGGAAAAATTGTTATTTTTACGTTTTTTAATTTATAGAGCAAGAGCATGGGCCATAGCTAGTCACAGGGAGGACCTACTTGACAGGGTGGATAGTCTGTATAAGGGCTATAGACTGTGCAGCTATCATTTTGAGGCGCATATGTTTACAAATGATCTGCGTAATCGCTTGAAACCTCAAGCTATGCCAACCATATTTCCGATGTTGGAGTCATGTTCTAAGCAACCAGACGATCATAATTACACTCTTCCCCCAGTAATCGTAGATAAAGGTGTTCCAGAATCGAAGGTACAAATTCTGCAAGATGTAACGTTAACTCCAGTGACTGAAATGGACGTAGGTAAGATAGTATTTAAATTTGCTCAATTATTCTAAGCCATAACAAAATTCGAATTGTTTACTGTTATGAAAAATCAAAGATTTTTATCTAATGTGTACCTAGTTAAAAAAACTTTTTCGTTTTTAGATGAGACTCAGTGCAAAGATTTGGAGTCATCTTCGGTTGTTATTGTCGAGCCTTGTGAAACCACCGATTCAGATTCGAAGACTCCTCCACAATCGCCTTTGTTAACCTCTCCAAGTTCTACGCAGACTAGTTCAAGATTGTCGGCTCATACCCCAAGAAAGGAACAATACCGCCACAATATTCACAATCTTCTGCAACAAAATAGAGCTTTGACGAGTCAGGTTGAAAAACTAGAAAATCGCTTACAGAATATTGAACAGCACATTACTATAGAACAGTACAAACGATTAACACATAAATTTTGTGCATCTCAAGATTTGGCTAATTTTATTAATATGCAAGTAAGTGAAGTGGGTAAACATCCAAAAGGACGCCGATATTCACTACGGTTTAAAAATGAGTGTTTGGCTATGTACTACGCAGGTCCCAATATGTACAAGAATAAGTTAATGAAAAAGTTTTGTTTACCATCACCACAAACCTTGTATAAATCAATTCGTGGTATAAAAGCAAATCCAGGGTTAGGTAATCAACAACTGTTTGATATTTTAAAATTGAAAGTAAATGGCTTTCAAGAAGAAAACAAGTATTGTGTTTTGCTGATAGACGAAATGAGCATCAAGGCCAATTTATTTTTCAATTCCAGCACTGATAGTATTATCGGTTTGGCAGAAAACAATGATGGTCAGAAGATTTTCAAACCTGCTCTTAGTGCTTTAGTTTTAATGGTGAAAGGTATATTTCACAAATGGAAACAGCCAATTGCATATTACTATTCGCATTCCACTCGCGATGCTGAATCTATGAAAGAAATGATTTTTGACGCTGTTACAAAGTTGAAAAGTATTGGTTTGCATGTGTGTGTCTTGACATCCGATATGGGGTCTAATAACTTACGTTTAGCAAACTTATTAGGGGTTACCGAGAACAAACCAGATTTTTATGTTGAGGATCAACAAATAACATATATATTTGACGTGCCCCACCTAATAAAAGCTGTAAGGAATAATCTTTTGAAATATGATTTCATCCAGAAGGATAATAAGAAAATTTCTTGGCGACATGTGAAGTATTTTTATGAACATGACAAAAAATATCCACTGAGAGGAGCACCCAAACTTACTGATTCCCACATAAACCCCAACAGTTTTGAAACGATGAAAGTGAAATTCGCTACACAAGTTTTTAGTGCCACTGTTTCTGCTACCCTAAACTTATATATACGATTTGGTGTTATCCCTGCAGAAGCAGCTGCAACCTCAGAATTTATAGACAGGATGGATAAGTTGTTTGATTTGTTAAATTCTTCAAAAACTTCTGGCACAAAAGTGTATAACAGAGCATATAAAGGTTTAGATTACCAAATAAGTTTTCTAAAGGAATGTTTTAATTATTTTTCTGAACTTTCGGTATTTAATGAAGAAAAAAACATTACTGTTAAAATAAAATGTTTCAAATATTTAAGGCACACTATAAATGCAGTTATGTCATTGTTCAATATCTTGAAAACTGCAAATTATGAATATTTATTTACTCGTAGATTAAATCAAGATGGTTTAGAAAATTTTTTTGGTGCTATCAGACGACAAAATTGTAATTGCATAAATCCAACGCCTATTCAATTTGGAAGATCTTTTAAAAAATTACTGTGTATGAATTTATTTCATTCGGGTACTGAAAACTGTGAAGCAGACCCTGATCCAATATTGTTAAGTTTAGGCGATATTCAAAATGAACCATCGGTAACGACTGAAGAAATTGAAGTTGAATCCCCTATTAAAATAGATACAGATTATCAAACCAGTGATGTATTGCAAAAAAACTATGGAAGGTATATTTGTGGATATCTAATAAAAAAGGCCTTAACTGTACATACTTGTAATATTTGTACAACATACGCTAACGCACATGAAAATCTTGATGACTCGTCATTGTATTGCTTTTTTAGAGCTTATGAAAACAGTCAGCAAGATACTTTTGGAAACTTAAATATGCCACATGATGATTTTGTCAAGTTAATAACATGTGTTGAAATTATTTTCCAAAAGTATTTTGAGGAATTTTTAATTAATAATAATGTAGTTGGAAGGTTTTTAAATATTTGTTTGTCAACATTACAATACACCCACCCTTGTGATAATTTCCCTTTCAAATATGTCATAAAACTGTATATAAGAACTAGATTATATTATACTTTGAAAAATATTAATAAAAATTTTAAACATGTAAATAAAAATAAACTTATTATATGGAGACACCAATAAAATTATATGATATTTTGTACTTGGTAGTTTTATTTTCATTTCAAATATATTTTTTCTACGATCCTGCAAAAAGTTAGTACTTTTAAATATTTCTTAAAGTGATTATTTAGTGTTTATGCCACTTTCAATTTTATTGCACTTTTCTTTGGTAACAGCGCAATAAAATCGTAAAAAACGCGCTTTTGTATGTTGCCTTGGTAACAGTGCAAACAAGCTTCAAAATTATTATGACATTTTCACACAAATTATCATGGAACAAAACTTTATAATGGGCGAGTTGCTTTTCTCACCGGTTGATCCACCAGATGTGTTTTGTCTCGTTCTAACCTCGAAGATAGAACGAGACAAAACACATCTGGTGGATCAACCGGTGAAAAAAGCAACTCGCCCAATTTTAAAATATAAACAACGATCGTAGAAGAAACATTGTATATAACAGGTGTAAAAAGTGCGTTTTATGGGACCCTTGGCATGTTATATTAATTTTCATGATGGATGCAACAAACACTAACTTTTTGCACTAGATACATAAATAGCTATTACTTATAATTATTGTCAGTCATGTAAAAAGATGTTAAATGCATCAACTGTTGCAATAAAATTGTAACACAATTTTCCTAAATACGGAGCTGCACTTTATTCAGGCACTTGATTTAGTATTGTCTAAATTTTCCTCAATACATCCCTGACTTCTATGCCCGCAAAATGGAGTCAAGGTCACAGTAACTAGTTTACGATTTAGCACGAATGATATACTGCTGGTTGTTTCCTATGCTGTGCTAAAAACCTACACTGTTTAGTTTCTCGTGTTCACGAAATTGTCGCACTGTTACAGTGAACGAGTATATAGAGCCTGCGGAATGAGACGCAAAGGGGTTTGTGGGAGGGGCAGCAATTCGGCCGGCTACGAGGCGATTGCTGCGGTTAGATATCTTATTAATACTACAATCAACGACAGAAACCTAAGTAGATCTGACGATTTGAAAATAGCAATGCAATAAGCCATAATATGGCATAATGAACATGTATCTGACGTTAAAATTGTCTGTATATAAAAAAGGCCATAAAAATCGACCATAAATTAAACCCTTCCGTCGTAAAGCTGCTTCGGTAGGAGTGAGTCGGGTAACTAATTTAAAATAATTTGAAAATATAATGCTGGTATACCTAATTGAAACAGGAGTCCTTCCGTTAATTTTTATTTTAATCATGCCAGAACTATTTTACATGAGAATAATGATTTTCTATGGTATTAAGTAATACATTATATTTATTATTTAATATGCTGTAGAAAAATAAAGTATGTCCCGCTCACCCGTCATTGTGTAAACGGCAAATCTTTGAGGTTTTTTGTGCACTAGAAATATGTAGTTTGCCTCATCTTACCACAGAGTCTGTGATCTTACGATCTTACCTTATGTTGACGTTATCTTAGTCTAATTTATGAATTATGATTTATTATCGTATATCTAATATAATACTAAACGTATTGTGTGTGTATGTTCATATTCGTGGGTGAATGGCCAATGCGTAAAGCCAACTTGTGGAAAAAAATTTAACCTTATTAGTTACCACAAATAATATTTTCTGACTAACGATTAACGAATATAAAAATGTTGGGTATGTCTAAGCGGTTCCAAACTCTCCCGCCCCGCAGAGGCGTACGCATCTTAATACTTGAATAAATGCAATAAATTGAAAATAAATTTTAACAATACTGACTGTATATGTAATGCTCGAAGTCGTTTAGGAGATTTAAGAAATACTTTTTTTGTTTGCTATAAATGCATAATGCATCTACCTCTGGAAAACATTTTCGATCAATGATTAACGCATGCATTTTACACGTACATGTGAGCGTTTGTTTATATTTCATGAACGAAGTCATGGTTTTAGTTTATTTTATAGAACATAAATTATAGTTAAGTGTTATACTGAGAAGGGATGTATTCTTAAGACACTTGAGAGTCAGCTAAGCTAGGGGCGACTCGACATTCTTATTCTAACATTGGTAACGAATAGTTGTATTTTATTCAATATACGGAGTGTTCTGAAGCCAATTGTTCGTTTTATTTTATTTACAAATTTGGCCTTTCGGCTTATTTGCTTACATCAGAAGTGGGATAGACTCATTAAAAGTACCACGAGTGACAGACACGTTGTGATTGTTATAGTGTGTGAAAAAAAAAATAAAAATAAACATGGAAGAATTTGCCAAAATTTTGGTGGACTCTTTGAAATCATTGAAAGAAATAAAGGACCAGTCAGTGAAGACTGCGACCACCAGTGCAGTGAATATTCCAGTGTTTAATCCAAAATTAGACGATGATGGTGCCGAGAAATGGTGTAGTGAATTAGAAAATTTAGCGACTACTTTCAATTGGGCTGACCATGAGTTGTTGATGAGAGGTACCACCGGCCTTGTGGGAGAAGCAAAGGAATGGTTTTTAACATGGAAACCGGATGGAAAAACTTGGGAAAATTTCAAGACTGAAATTTCCAGCTTGTACCCAGCGAAACGAAATTTAAGTGAGAAACTCCGCAGAGCCAGTTTGTTCACCAGCGATAAAGCTGATTCTTATTGTGAGTATGCCAGAAAAAAAATTAGTTTACTTAGAGCATTAAGTTTTGCTTTGTCCGAAAATCAATTGTTGGAATTAGTCATTGGAGACATCACTGATATTGATGTCAAAACCGCTGCATTTAACAGTAATCTTTTGTCAGTTAGTGATTTGTTAGTCTTGCTAGGCAATTATAGAATGATGCCAAGGGGCATAAAAAGAAATTACCCCTTTGATCATAAAACTAGTGTAAAAATTTGTTATAATTGCAATCAACCGGGACATGTTAGTCGTAACTGTACAAAGAAAGGAAAGAGAGATGAATTTAAAAAATGAATGAATTTAGAAATGTTCCCTCTGGTAGTTCTAATAAAATTGTATGCACCTTTTGTAAAAAAAAACTTGGTCATAAAGTCTAACAGCTTCGCAAAAAAATCGCGAAAGAGCCCCTATCTCTAGAATCAATTATTTTTGTGATAATTTGGACGCCGACTTTTGTACTAGATTTAAAATTTAAGACCAGATAGTGAACTGTTTGTTGGATACTGGAGCAGAATGTAGTTTGCTTACGAAAAAAATAGCTAATTATTTTAATTGTCATTTTGAGCCTGCACTAATTACTTTGAAAGGTCTGGGAAACAACACAACATTTGCAAACACAAAGACCACTTTAAATATTGAACGAGACGGTACGGCATTTGAAATTGGTTTTTATATACTGACGATTCTGTTTTTGATGCTATTTTGGAAAGGGATTTATTTTTACATAAGGGATTAGATTCATACTGATCAATATGGCTCCCGAATTTATTTAAATGAAAGTACAAATTGTTCCCCAAAGTTAATTAACAATATAATTATTGAACCCGCCACTGCGAAAACTTATTTAAGTATGTTTGGTATTACTAAAAGATTTGTTAGTGATAGAGACACAAATTTTACTGATCAATCTGTAAAGAAAATGTTGTCCGAATGGGGAATTGACCACCATTTAATAGCAAAAAGTGCACCCCGAGGTAACGAACAAGTCAAACCGTTTTAAATATGCTTAGAGCGGAAATAAGTGACAGATCAGAATGGCCGAACGATACTGTTAAATTACAAACTACTCTCATCACGACAATACATGATTCGAGTCTGGCCAGGTGAACTTGCTGGAGATTTTTAACATACGGTGAGTAAAGTATGCTCAGGCAGTGTGAGCGTTTGCGGGAAGAATTTGTAAAAATATTTTGTTTTGAAATTTTAAGAGTATTTGAGAAATAATTTGATCAATAATTTAATTGATATAACAGTGTATGAGAGACGTTTTATTTGTTTTTGGTTGAAAGCGTAACGCTTTGCCTGTTGTTGATGGAACTGTTGGAATGCGGAACGCTTCGCAGTTGAGGTAAAAAGTTTGAACTGTTGGAATGCGGGACGCTTCGCAGTTGAGGTAAAAAGTTGTACTGTTGGAATGCGGGACGCTTCGCAGTCGAGTTGATACGTATTGCACTGTTGGAATGCGGGACGCTTCGCAGTGGGTAAAAGTTTGAACTGTTGGAATGCGGGACGCTTCGCAGTTGAGGTAAAAAGTTTGAACTGTTGGAATGCGGGACGCTTCGCAGTTGAGGTAAAAAGTTGTACTGTTGGAATGCGGGACGCTTCGCAGTCGAGTTGATACGTATTGCACTGTTGGAATGCGGGACGCTTCGCAGTGGGTAAAAGTTTGAACTGTTGGAATGCGGGACGCTTCGCAGTTGAGGTAAAAAGTTGTACTGTTGGAATGCGGGACGCTTCGCAGTGGGTAAAAGTTTGAACTGTTGGAATGCGGGACGCTTCGCAGTTGAGGTAAAAAGTTGTACTGTTGGAATGCGGGACGCTTCGCAGTCGAGTTGATAAGTATTGCACTGTTGGAATGCGGGACGCTTCGCAGTGGGTAAAAGTTTGAACTGTTGGAATGCGGGACGCTTCGCAGTTGAGGTAAAAAGTTGTACTGTTGGAATGCGGGACGCTTCGCAGTCGAGTTGATAAGTATTGCACTGTTGGAATGCGGGACGCTTCGCAGTGGGTACGTTTTGTGAGACAGATTTATATTGAAAATGTGTTTGATAATTGATAATGATGATTGATGATGCGAATAAAATAATCTAGTAGTAGTGTTGATTTGAACTGTTGAAAGCGACACGCTTTGCAGTGATTGATTTGAGATGTTGGAAGCGTCACGCTTCACATTATATTTGTTGATCGGAAGCAAAACGCTTTCCGTTAAGTACGTTACAACCTAAGCTGCCGTATGATCGTTTTACAGGTCCACAACCCCGCCCATGGAGTCTGGAGGTTGCCGACCCACAACATTGCCCATAATGCCCATGGTCCCAGGGGATAGGGATAATTCGAGAACGAATTATAGGTCAGAATTGGCCGTGTGAGCGTTTGTTTATATTTCATGAACGAAGTCATGGTTTTAGTTTATTTTATAGAACATAAATTATAGTTAAGTGTTATACTGAGAAGGGATGTATTCTTAAGACACTTGAGAGTCAGCTAAGCTAGGGGCGACTCGACATTCTTATTCTAACATTGGTAACGAATAGTTGTATTTTATTCAATATACGGAGTGTTCTGAAGCCAATTGTTCGTTTTATTTTATTTACAAATTTGGCCTTTCGGCTTATTTGCTTACATACATGTAAAAAACTACATCGTCTTTTTGAAGAGAACGGCCTAGCAACGCATTGTCGCGGCACCACCGGTCACAAACATCAACACTTTGACTTGATGATAGTTCAAATATTTCGAATGTCTCCAAACCACCCACGTAATTGTTTCGCCAGTAGAAGCAGTTAGTGTTTTGCTAGCTGGTAAAATTGGAAATATTGGTTTAAGGGGTCGACTCCTCGACTCACTTGTATTGTTTACTGTATGCATCATTTAGTCGCGGACTATTTGTTCCGTGTCGAACCAATGGCTCATTCATATGTAACATTTTTTTTTGCGTAAATATATATATTTTTAAAATATATAGCTAACTGATAAATAATAAATATCTGACGAATAAATTTTGTACAAAAATAAATTAAAAAACAACTTGGAGGAAAGCGATGATGATGGATTAGTTTCAAAAGTTTCAAATTTATCAAGCATTCCGGCTGATAAATATTTAAATTGATTCGAATATTCTCCTATGGTGGCTCAGCTAATTGTTCCTATTCTTATTTGTCTGCTGATCTTGTGTTGTGACAGCAGTAGACAAGACCCTGCTGCGCGGTTCACGCGAATAGACTACAAAAGTTGTGACGTCATTCTTATGCGGTAAAAATGATTAGGTTTCCAAGCTCATATTGCTATGACCCTTATATTAATCGTAACATAAGGGTCAAAATCAAAGGTGCTTTTCTAAATATCGATATTTTGGTGTTATTTTCCATGTTTAACAATTGTAACCGTCTTCTTCGGGAACTATAATTAATCTGTATAAATGGTCTATAAGTAAAAAATGTTTTATTTCTCGAATAAATTAGAAAAACGTTAAAATGTTTATTATAGAAGATTACGCATGCGCACGAGAATGAAAGGATGGAACGTCGTTCTTGGATTAATTACCGTGACGGCTGACTCGGCTGTTGAAGTTGTTAGTTGAGGTTGGATTTCGTGATGTAAAAAATATTTCAATTTAATTTCATCCTTACTTGATTTGGCGTCTGTTTTTGTGTTTTTCTAATGTTGAAAAATTTGTGAAAATTTTGCTTTGTAAGATATGAAGTGTGTAAAAAAAAGACTCAAATAGGTATGTTGATGTGCTAGATACCAGACTGTAAACATAGTCATAAACAAAGTTATAAACTCTTTAAGTTTCCAAGAGACAGGCTTCTCAGACATCTTTTTAGACAATAAACAACACAAAACACAATAACTGTAAAACATACGCACTTTTGGTACTTTAATTTCAACAATAATAAAAAAAGTTAGGTTATTATTTCCTTATGACATCTGTCTCGGAGAAAGCTACGTCGCACGCCCGAATTCTGAGACGCAAGCGTAGTAAAATTTATAATATTCTAAAACATTTTCTGGGACTCTTTTTAGTAAATTTTTTTTATGGAAAAAAGCAGATTGTATTGGTAATAAATAAAAAAAATAGCTCAATGGTTATAAAATAATGTTTTTTTAATTAGAAAATTTAAAATGAAAATTTGTGTGTCCCTATGTGAACACACAATTATTGGGGTTTACGAAAATTAACTCTGAGCGATCTGCAAATACCCTTCTCTTTTTCTAAAACTATAAGAATAACAAAGACAGAAATAGTGATCTGGGTACACGGAGTAAATTTTTGTAAACCCCAATTATTTTATTACAAATTCATGGTTGAGATATAAGAACTCAACTATGTTATAAATTATAACTTTACACATCAACCTAGAACAACGTATTGAACGCGTAAACAAAAACTTAAAACAAAGCGGGCCGCGGGCGATAACGCGATGTGTACACGAAACCATCCGAGCCCTCCTAGTCGACGAGCTACTGACGCTACTGTGTTGCGGGAGACTTGGCTCAGCTTAATTATTTGGTGTGCTTAATTTTTTGTATTAACTAAATAATAATAATAATAAAACATACAAATCAATGTAATAAACATGAAATAAGGAATTTACAAAGAGGGTCCATAACGTATGAAAAGTTGCTCTGATAACCGGTGAAAAATGAGTCAAAACTGTAACAACAATTCTTAAATTTAGGACATATTATGTACCAACGTTCATCCGCTCATCCGCTTTTATTTTACATATTTTATTAATTGCTTAATAATACATCATAGCATCTAGAAAAGCCATATATTAATAAAATGAAAAAAAATTGGATAGGTATGCCCCATAATTTAAAATTTGTAGCTTGAATTTTAGTTCAATTCATTTGCACCAATATTTAGAGCAACTTTTCTTACGTTACGGATATTTTAGTATTTTTATTTTTAGCGGCGCGACATCTATAGTTTAGTAGAATAATTAATGCGGTTAGATGCACATGTCGGTAGTCCAGCTACAGTTTTCCAATCTACCATCGTTCAATGCGATCCTATGTATGAACAATTATTATCATATAGTTCGTCTGTGCAATACTCGTGTCGCTACTAGTAAAACCGTTTTGTCGCCATCTAGGTATACCCATCAATTTTGCGGCTACATCAAAGATATTGCGTTCATTATCTTTGTAGTTCCATGTATCGCTGGTATTATTATAATCAATTAAGCCTTATCATGTTTTGAGTGAAGAAGAAAAAGGCTACATCGAGGGCTACATCATCGCCAAACTTGGAGAAGGGTGGTCTCAACAACGCATAGCAAGTGAAATTAATTGCAGCAAAAGCACGATTCAAAAACTAAACAAAAAGTGGAAAGAAACTCATGATCTGAGCAGGGCAGTGGATTCTGGGCGGCCAAGAAAGAGTTCTCTAGAAAACGACAATACCATTGTTAACTATGTGAATTTAATTTCTCTTCTTTTTCTTTTTTGGGATTTATTACCACATTCCTTTTTAATTTAATTTAAACCCATTATCTAATTCTATTGAAGCCAAAGAGTAAACCAACTTCCCAGCGACTGTTAGGTTAGGACAGCAAGAAAACGGTTGCGAGAGCAAGGTCTATTTAACTGTGTCAGTGCTAAAAAGCACCGACTAACAGATGATAATAAAGAGGCAAGAATGCAGTTTGCAAATACTTTTATTAATGAATAAGATCGTTACTGGGAGAGAGTGGCCTTTTCCGATGAAAAGATATTTCAGTCCTGCTACAATGGTCAACTGCGAGTTTACCGTCCCAGGGGTCATAAGTTTGATGAAGAATATTTGTACTAAACAGATAATAGCGGAAGGTCTGTCTTTTTGTTTAGTTTTTGAATTGAGCCTTTGCTGCAATTAATTTGACTTGCCATGCGTTGTTAAGATCACCCTTCTTCAAGTGTGGTGATGACGTAGCTTTTTCTGCTTCTCTCAAAACCATACTAATTAATTGTTTTCTTATAATTAAAAAATATTAACAACTTATTTCTTATTAGTTTTTTTTTAATAAATACGACCCCACCAATGATTTCTTGTCAAAATAATTTAATTGACATAACTACTGTAAACACTCCCATTTACAAAGGAAAATTTTTCGAAAAAACATACTACTTGATAAAAAATCGATTACTTTTTTTCGGCCGCGATAGTACATCTAAATTTACAAATTATTTAGGTTCTCAACAGTGCCCACCTTTACTGTTAAAAAATATACTCAGGGGCATGAGGCAGGAATGAGTTACCACCATCATTAAAATGACTATTTACGAAAAGCCTTTTTCATCATTTTCCTTACCTTTCAATATTAAATATATAATACCTAAATTATTGTTAAAATAGAGAAGAATTTCCTCACCTTTGCTTTTTTTTTAATATGCTTAACCAGCGGCATTACACTATGCGGTCCTGGTTCACAAAGTGGCCCGTGTGAAAACCTCTTCATAGGTGGCCTGTGAAAGTTTCTTAGTCTCATATGTCCCATATGCGTTTGTACAAATGGTACTCTTAATTCTACAACTGGAGTGGAATGTTGTATTAAGTTGCCACCACCAACTTTAAGCCTTAAAGTTGTTTCTGATGTACGAGGCTGATAATAACTAAAAAAACAATTCAATAATGTTTACTTTGTTATTTTGGTTTACAACATTAGGTTACTTACATATCATTAGAGATGTTAAAAGGATCGCGATCTGGAGACTTTGGGGGTGGAGGAGGGGTATCTTCTTGTAAAACATTAATAACACCAGCTTTGCCCAGCAAAATTTTTGACTTCTTAACATGAGGATGAGGAATCTTGACCTTAACAGGTGTAGCTTGGCCTAAAAAATTATAAATAAAACATATATTTTTTATTTCGGATATTTGGTACGATATTAGTTATTTTATTTTTTTTAGTTTCTGAAACTTATTTAATATAGATATAGACATCTATAAATTCATAATTCATGAAATAGGTAACTTATTTTCCCTTGGAGAAACCCCTCATCCTGCTTTGTCATAAAAACATAAATATTCTACTCTCGGTAGTTCTAGTAGTAATTTCAAGAGAGGCTGGTCGGAATGCTTTTTCAATTAAAGGAGCTTATCTTCTCCTTTGGTTACTCGAATGCCTCATACTGTTCCAAGAAATAGAAGATGTTTTCATGTCCTGCATCTTAGGAAGAAAGGATCTTCCTTTTCTTCCTCATATTAGTAACGTGTTTCAAACTGTTAAATTCGTTTTTAAATTTCATGACTGTAATAATACTTATTACCTCTATAATAGGGAACATGCACATATTTTAATATCAATAAAATTAGATTCTCTATTTGTTTTAATAACACCCTTGATTATAAATTTTTTTGAAATATGTTGTTGGTGGCATAAAATCAGATTTGAATAATGCTATTCCGCAAAACGAGTTTGACGTCACGACCGCCATGTTATGACGTCACTCTATTTGTTTACTTTTTCGACATTGACAACAGCGGTGTCAAAGCGACAAGAGCGTGATTGTTTACTGCCCGTTTACTGTTTATTACTCGTAAATTCGTTTTAACGTTTGATTTACTATGGAAAAACCTGATTTAAAGTGCTCTAGTCTAAATACTGCTTAGTGCCACAATGTGAATCAAATCTATTACAACAGCGGAAAAAGTATTTATTTCATTGCCAGTGGGATCAAGTGCTAAACTGAAAGAAAAAAGAAAATTGTGGTTGCGAGCTATGAGACGAAATGAAAATGCGAGATGTCTGAAAACACTAGAGGATTTGTTAATTTGTTTGTGAAGACCATTTCAATGTAATTTTTACCTAATAATAAATAATATGATAGTGAGAAATATTTTTGTTAATAAATAAAAGGTTAGGTATGTTAATGGTCTATCTACTCTGTATTGAAAGTAAAACATATTTTTTTGTTTTTTTTTGAGCTGGAACAAGATATGAAGAAGTATATATGCGATATAAATTAATGGGTGAGAAGATATGTTTGAGAGATCAAATCATTCCACATATATTATTATTTCAATGCCAAATAGATAGAAAACGTTATTTAGAAACAACTGAAATTGTCACTTTGTGCCTTTACGAAATCAGTCTCAGCCATTGTAATAATAATAAAACACTTCTAAACTATTAATATACGTTAAACCCGTTAATAAAAAACACAGAACGCTTGAAACTCTTGAAATAAACTTTTCTTGCACGTTTTCAATAGAAGTACAGATTACAGACACAGTCGAAGCATTGATAATTGGGAGTGATTACTGCACGGTCCGACCGTCCCCGTTAAAATAATAGCTGTAACGTCTGGATATTTCTTCTTCCTCAACTGCTCTCCGTTATCAGGGTAAAAACACACATATCTAACCTGCCTCCGGCTATCGCCTCCAGCTTCTAACTCGCAATAGATCTCATGCCTGATGCATTTAATAGAAAAAATAAATAATAAAGTGTGGAATTTGAACCCTGAACCTTCTCCTTGCCAAGCCCGGCTCGTTGCCTCTAGGCCATCGCACCGCAGACGAAATGTGAGTAAAGCAAGAATAAATTCACTACATGTCAAATGTCAAATATTCGGACCGCGTGCAGCAGTCACTTCCTTGATAATTTGTTTATGGCGAGAAGTAAACAAATAGTATGACGTCACGCGAGTCGTCGGAGGTACTCGACAGTTGGTCGGAAACCTTCAAATAATTTGAATTTTATTTATTAATTATTAATTATTGTGTGTCTAAATAATTTAAATTATGGTGTAGTTGGTCTTTTTCAAACATAAAGCTTCCGATAAAAACAAATTTGGGTGTAAAACTGACACGCGCATGTACCCTATTAACTTGATGTAAAATGTGTAAAAATTGCTTATTTTATTTTTTAATGATTCTAGTCAATAGGACCTGTATTCTCAAGTTTCCATCATTTTTTGTATCAATATGGTAGAACTTCACTGAAAAGAGCATTTTTTGTAAAATGCATAAAAAAACATATTTAAACTTTAAAGAAAAAAGTGATATTGTTTTATTGGTACTGACATTTAATATTCAAGATAAAATATTTTATTAGCTTACCGGCGATTTGTTTAGAGGGATCAATATCATCTGGTATTCCAAGAATAATGTTTTCATCATTTGGATCTAGTGTCAAAATTGATGGTTTCGGAATATTTTTCATACTTTCTGCATCCCATATGACATCATCCTCCCATCTGCCGTACACTAAATCCTCATTTTCTACAGGGAAAATTGAATACCAAGTGTCATCTTGATCTTGATCGGGTCTTGGTTTATTTAATCTAGATGTTAAATATATGAAATGAGTATATATTTTTCTCTAAGAGTGGGTATGTCGCTGATAAAATGTTTCTAAAATGTCGTGTCGTGCGCCCCTGTTTATAATTATGTGATTGTAATTTAGAGATTCAAACAAAAATTAATTGACAGAAAACATGTCAATAGATGTTTCTATCGTCTGGGTTTTTTTTTAAATAATAATTAGCAATTAATTAGACACAGGATAATTAGCGGCTATTGGCCTACTTTTGTCATTTTCTTTTAAATATTTAGAAAAAAATTATTGGATAAAGAGGACGATACAAACATGCATGTATTCTTTGTCTTAATAGTATTATTTTTGTTTTTCCAAAAAACATAATAGTTACCTCAAAAACAGGGTAGCACGGTACCTCTGCATGTGTAAATTTTGCGACAAATATTTAGTGATACGAGCGCCCTCCGGTTTTATTTAAACTTTGGCTCCGCCTCTCAGTCATAAATTGGTTCATGATTGAAACTATAATGGAACGAAATAAGAAGCTTAAATCAAAGCGCTCTCATAATAGTACGGTACGAGAGACACAATAAAATGTTATCTATTTACTTCCTCATAATTAAAAATTGTGGGGCCTTACGGAGTTGTTAAACAAAATTATCTAGTATCAGAGTAGACGGCAGTTTGCTCCCATCTTTTCTATCTATCTAAATCTAACGACTATATTATAATATAACAAGAGCAAACAACCGGCAATCTTTACACGAGTTTTCGGATGGACCTATGTCTGTCTTTGTCTGGCACACCAAAAGTATCTTTGTCAGTCCTTTTGATCACTGCTTTTGTAGTATGAATCGGCTATCAGTTTCACACTAGTGAGGGGCGCTGGAGCACTAAGTGAGTTGGTAAATCCATTTATTTTATTAAAGCTACCGATATCGCTGGGTCCGCCTTTCTTATTTATTTTTGGAGGATATTGTCACAATCCAATATTTGTCAACAGACAGGGTTTCTGATATCATTTCTATATGTTGCAATAATCAGCAAGAAGAGCGTGCCATATTGTTATTTCATATATGTTTTTGAGTGAGTATAACATTTTTCTGGGACAAAAAGAAAAGTTTGCCAAATTTACATTTGTAATGTAATTTTATAATTTTTAAAAAATATTTTGGCAAACGGTAGTATTATTTTTCCTAAACAAATTTTTCTAATTTCATAAGGTTTGTAATGGTTTATATAAATTAAAGTTCAGCCACGGATTTTTATTGCCTACTTCGGTACAGACGTTTTTATCCACATATTCTTTATTTGAGCACAAGTGTCTGTGGCTAAAAATTTGTGGGTAAATTCACACCAATATTCCATATTCTGCGTGTAATATAATATAAAGGATTGTAAAATCCAAATTTATCACATAATAATAATTATCGACCGTGGCGTCATAGTCGTAAGAATCATATTATATTGATTCCAGCCAGCAAGTGACATGAGCTCCCAGTCTCCAATAAAAATAAATTGATTTGGTAATTGTTTAAAAATATTTTGTACCCTGAGGGTACTGTAGAGGACTATAGTATCTACCGGGGCTGCGTCAACATTCCTTAGACAGTAAAATGTAACGGAGTTAAATCAACCAGATTTGCGCAGAAATATGTTTTTTTTTGAAAAGCGTTTGTACGAGTGTATACGTGTCAATGGAGAACACTTTGAACAGTTATTGTCTTAGTTTTAATTTTATTTAATTTGTTTTTAGTTAATAAAACTTGTTCCCTGGTAATTCTCATTTTTATTTAAAAGTTAGTATTTCACATAACGACTAGTGCTACGACATGTAACTGAAAATATCTCGGAAACGGACGCCCCTGGGCAAATTAAACAAGTATACCTCTTTTGTAGTGGTAATTCTAAAAATTAAAATAAAAATAGAAAAAAGTTCACTGCAATTTATTTTTAGAGTATAAAGTGCCACATGACTGCTATAACTACGCCACTGGATTGTTAGAATGCACTGAAAGTTTATCTGTTTACTGCCTTTTCTAAGTAATTGTTGTGCACAAAAAATTAATTACGTCGGTTTACTCTGTTAAAAGATACAAGTAAAAGAGTGATTTGCTAGTCGAACACCCTGTATCTTGTTAAGGAAGCATTTTCGAAAAAAAATTTATGACGACTAATAATTCCATAAGCAAATTGCGAAAATAAAAAAATATATCATTTTGTTGTTTTATGGTTTTATGATGGGACATCATGTACAATAGTCATAGTTAATATTATCTGGAATAGTAAAAATTTTTGATAAAATTACTGAAGAGTTTCCAGCATATTTAAT
The DNA here is from genome assembly GCA_963680705.1 of Rhagium mordax. NCBI lineage: Eukaryota > Metazoa > Arthropoda > Insecta > Coleoptera > Cerambycidae > Rhagium > Rhagium mordax. Next base: position 99,701,964 of record OY796656.1, on the reverse strand, counting down.
ATTTTTTGCATTTCTCGCATTTACAATAATTATCATTTACTTATCATTATAATAAAGTCACTCCATATCGAAAATTAAAATTTTGGAGGCAGTCGAAGTTGCCGACAATTAATAGAATATGAACGCATTAGACTATTAGCCGTGACCCTGACCGTACCTCTTCGCTGCCAGCGTTTTGCCTGGGGCGATTGTTGGTAAAAATTCATAGTACTATAAAAGGCGGAGTCTTTATATTATCGGTTTTTAAAGGACCATCCAGAGCAAGTTCCAGTTCACCCCCGCAACCGTAAATTTTAGCAACTCGTCGAGGTACCCCCTCTTTATATTTTTCACATATATTTTTTTCTATTTATTCGGTGTGTAGAATAAAAATTTAACCTAATATAATTTTTTTTTAACGCCTGGCAGAGTTTTGTTTGTATGCTTTGAAATTTAAATAAAACCATAGATAATAATTTTATTATGAATTCAACTTTTTTTAATAGAACATATATCCAAAAATGACTGAAAGTTACTATAATCATTGTTAAATAAACAGCTTGTTTATTACATAATAACTATATTGAAAACGAAACACAAATATTTTCAATGATTAACCTTAAGATTATTTAGAATTTTAGAACATAACTTAGTAATTTATACATTGCGTACTAGTTCAGGGGCATAAGTAATTCCATGGGATTTTTTATTGAAAGCTAGAAGCATTGACTAAAGAATACAAGACGCTTAACCTCGTTAGTTACGGATATAATATAACAGAAATCAGCAATATGTAATTACAGGCAACTGTAGCCTTGGTCCTACACTATTTAGCGGTATTGATCCCCAACGCGTATTTACGTTCTCATATTCATTTAAAGACGTTTAAAGAATATATATTCTTGATGTTACAGAAAGACTTGGATATTTAGAAAAAATTAAGCAGGAAGAAGATTAATAAGAGATTCACTTGTCAAACCTACTTGTCTAGGACAGTGATTTCATACATTAGTCACTTTATGAGTGAACGCCTAATAAAAGAGAAGCAAAGCGAAAATCTTCCTTAACAAGATGCCATTTAACAATCATCAACATAAAGGCTCATAATATAATACAGTGATGAAGTGACAACACATTAATAATGCCCGAATCTCCCAGATTCATCACAATTTGGATAGGAGATGAGAAAACCAGAACTCTTCTGGACGTCGATGCTTGAGTTCTAGGAACAGAAATATCATGAGAAATGTAAGCATGGTTCTACTACAAGTATTAAAAGTTGATGTAGTGCTATTCTTGAAATTTGAGATTTTTCTCATTTAATCATTCTTTAAGATATTACATATTCTTAAAAAAAATGTCAACTAATCTCATACACCCCAGGTCTAGTTTATGAAACAGTTTGACCTTTTATTCAGCCACTCTGCATATATTTGAAAATTATGGCTATTTTTGTTTTTTATCGACAACTGGTCAAATAGGCCAAGGGCATGAATTTTGTTTAAGCCATAAAATGGCCCAATATGTATTTAAATTGACCCTCTTAAAATAGCCACCCTGTATAAGCAATTGTCAATATCGTTCGAATTTAGTTATTACACTATGTAGAAAATACAAGGTTTTTCATTTTGAATTAAGATATACTTACATCTGTGCTTTTGACTTCATGCCTGTCATAGGAGGATTTGGAACGGGTGGCATTCTCACTGTACTACCTACTTTTCCAGGTTGACTGAAAGCTTGAGCCGTCCGATTATTACTACTGGGTACCCATCCAGCTGCATTCGTTTTTGAATTTAATTTCTGCAACACCTAAGTTAGAGAAATAACAAAGCTACATGTTAAGCTACACTACCCAAACACAACGACAAAACAGTGGCGTAGCGGACGGGCCCGCAGGGTCCGCGATGCGGGGGGGGCCCCCGAGTCTAGGATGCATGGATTTTATAAAAACATAAATTTATTATATTTCCTTGATATTTCTTAGATTTTTTAAGAATACATATAATAAAATAAATTGATAAAGAAGTTATTTCGTACATAATTAACTTTAATAAAAATCCACTGAATGACGATCAGCTTTATTTGGAAGCTAGCAATCTTGCTGAAAATTATTCTGAAGATTTATCGGCAGATTTTCCCCGCGAACTTCTGTTACTAACAAATGTTTTGAGGACACAAATAATAAAAATTAATTGCGGATTCTTCAATCTTAAATATTACTACATTTCTCATACAAAATCACAAAACTTTACTGTCAAGTGTTCCAAATATTTTTACTGCTATAAAATTGTTCTTAACCCTACCAGTTACTGTTGCTACAGCTGAAAGGTCATTTTCAAAATTAAAACTTATTAAGACATTTGTAAGAAATTCAATGACACAAGAAAGACTATCAGCATTAAGTGTATTAAGCATTGAGCAAGAGAGAGCAAGGAAGTTAAATCAGAGAAGAACGATCACAGAGAAGCGACATAAAGGCTTTCAGCGTGAACAGTTTTCGTACGCGCATGCGCAAATTAGGGTGTGTTGTTGTCACTTGTCACTTGCCACGCGTTTCGCGTGCTATCTAGTTCGGGTTTTTAAGATGTCTGGATATTATTGTGTATATCGTGGGTGTTCAACAAAAACTGGGGAAGGACTAAGCCTTTTTAGATTCCCCAAGGATTACGAAAGGTAATAAATAATAAAGTAGATAGAAAATTGAAAATTTTAACCCATACCTATACATACATATAAATAAAAATATTTGTTGTGAAACATCTTGTTTTATTTTCTATATACATATTAACACATATTATTAATAATAAATATAAAGGTGTGAATGTGGCCCAAAATCATTCTAAAATGTATTTTAAGAAATGCATTAAACATCTCTAATATTAGTTTATATGTGAATCAAACTAATTTATATTTTATTATAAATAATGCCAAAGTTATGAGATAGAGATTATATCATTATTGTCATATTTAACAAAATGATAAAACCAATATTTAGGTGATAAGTTTTAAAATTTAACATTTTTAAAATGGATACTTTTGGTTATTACATTTTAAATAACTCAAAAATGTATGTCAATACCTATACCACTAAATTATCTACAACTTACTATTTAACTATATTATTACCCCTATTTAACCAATTTCTATCTCTTTATATTATTACTATTATTATTATTTAAAACGTTCCAATAATAATATTAATTGGTCTACATTTTATAATATTTACCCATGCGCTCTAATTGCGATGAACAATATTATTATAATACACTGTCATGCAGTTCGCTCAGTGTGCATGTACCAAAAGTATAACTTCTCTCAGTGTAAACGTGTGTGTTTACTTCAAATCGATCGATTATAGCTGGGCCATAGAACTTCAAACGTTCCGCCTGCACTGTCGCTTTTCTGTGATCGTTCTTCTCTGGTTAAATACTGATCGCATCATCGAAGACTTTGGAGAATGTACGCCGCTGACGAAAATTTTATGATATATTTGAGATGTAAGAATTGGAATAGGTACCTAACGATTTTTGGTCAACAAAATTGGAGGTGATTTATTATTTTGCGGGGGCCCTCATCATATATTTTGCGGGGGGGCCCAAGATTTTCATCTACGCCACTGCGACAAAATATTAAGTCACGCTGCACTAAAATAAATTACTACAAAACATACACATAGGAAAACATGCAGACTTGATACGAATAAACATATTTGGAGATAATCTCACGCTTTTATACAAGCAGACAATGAAAATTGAGATTTAAAACATTGATTAAATCTGGTAAATGTATGTTGTCAGTTAACAATGCTTTTCGCTTTTCGGTATTCGACAATATCTGACTTGAGCAAAATGACATGTCAGTAACAAATCATTTTAAAAAATTGAATCCCAATTACAGCAAATTCTATAACATAACCTTAAAATATTAGTCAGAATAGAGAGAAAACATTTAATGAGGAATTTAAAGCAAAAAAAATTTATGGAATATTTTTTTGAAGATAATAGAAGCATATTATATATAATAACACTACACGTAAAGGGTCTTCATAAATGATTGTAAACCACGTGACCACAGAATTAGGCAAATATATACGCACTCAATGGTATATGCAGAAAAAACGTGTATTTGGTTGATTGTTTTTGTTTAAGTGGTTTATGATCCTTTATGAAGGCTCTGTAGTAAATATTCCAAACCAACCCCATGTGGAGGGAGCACACATTTAGTGACGAAGGACACACAGCCAATAATCATATATAGTGGAAGTAATCTTTCTCACACACGTTGACATGACCGGGAATTGAAACAAAATGTTCTGGTGAGTCACGTGTGCTCATCTTTTGGCCATCAGTCATACAATACTCATATTATAGAAAGAAATTAACTGTTTTTTAATCGTTATCTTTATTGAGTTACAATGTTAATGGATTAAATGAAAAAATAATGCAAGTAAAAAATAATAATTAGTTTATAGATATACAAAATAAATAAGTTTTTATCCTACTTCACAACCTCATATCTCCGGTCCTATAAATCGCAGAGATCTCTAGCAGTGGATTTTAACAGGAATTTTTAATGTGACTATAAGTGCATAAACCTGCAGATATAAAAGCAGTTTGCTATTTTTTTATGTATAATTATGTCACAAAGTTCATATTTTTCTTTTTTTTTTTAAATTGAATTTTTTTGACAAAATAGCTTACTTGTATCATTGTTTAAAAACAATGCTTGTATTATAGAAAAGATAATTCAATATTTTAAAGATTGTGCAAAGATACTCTTATGGACGAATCTAATTATATTTATTTTCATGTAAATAGTTGTAGGTTTAAAACGGGCTCAACACAAAAAGGAAATATTAATTATATTAGTGCTAATTAATGTTATTTGTATCTATTTAAAAAAATAATTCAAAATTACCTTACCTTATGTTTTATATCATTTCCATCCCAAACAACATCATCTTCCCAATGCAACTGCGTCACCATTAAAAAGGCATCATCTGGTACATCATCTACATCATTTACTGCAATTTTTTTATCTTCATCTTCCTCCTTAATCAACGGCTAAAAGTTATATATATTATATACAGTTTTTATTTTCTTAGCATCGTATAACTTAACTTAAAAAAGTTATACTTTTTTCTGGCATAATATTTATAAATGATATTTAACTGAGTGTGATTTTGTTGTGAACTTTAACACCATTAAAGAAATTACCTTTAGAATGGTGACATATTTTCGAAAAACAGATGCTATTGAAAGAAAAAAAAACCTAACATTATTTTAACTTTCGATCTCACATAACAAAGAATTTTGACTTTTGAGTAATCAAAGACATGCATTAAAAAATTCATAGGTGCAGATATTTGCATTTTTTGTTGCTGTATTAGAAACAAAATATAAGAAAACAAGATATTTTGTTGGATTCATCATTTTTACTGTGGTCCAGTTAACGCGTTATGCTCTATTTTCTCGATAGTGTTTAAGATATACTTTTGGTTCAAAAACTGATCTGACGTAGTATTTTCCGAGGAATTCAATGCTGCTAAAGCTAAAAAACAAACTATTGACCATAAAAAAAAGTTTACGCCAAAAAAACTAACTTTATTAAAAAATTCAAAATGACGGGTGTTTGTATATTTTTAATCGACTATTAAAGGTTATTAACTCGGTTATTAAAAAAAGCATGTAAATTTTAAATATCACTTTCGGTTTACACGGAAATGAACGTTATTTTTTATAAAAAATAAAATCATAAGTTTTAGTCTCTTTTTTAGATTCTTAATTTTACTTCCTTAAATTAGATGTTTAGAGATACAAGTATTTTTACCTATTTTCTTTACTAAAATTTTTGGGATTATTAGTTACCTCTATTACTTTAACTTCCAGCGGAGTAATTCTTTATGACCTATATGTAAATATTTGTATGTATTAAACCCAATCATTTATTATTTATTACCTATTTATTATTTCTTGCAGTTTGACCATAATTTTTTTTTCAAATGTTACCCATGTTCCTAATAGGAACATAACAAATACAATTTCTAAGAGCGCTGTGTGATAGTGTGATCTTACAAGTATTGCTTTTCAAGTGATTTAGTTAATACTTTATAAAACCATGATAAAATTACTTTATTTAATTTAACACAAAAAAAAACAAATAAAAATAACATACCATTTCATCTTTAACCTTAAATCCGTAATTAAAACCATCACCAGTTTCTGGAACCTCCAGCATATCATACCAGATTTGAGCAGGGCCAAACCTCCAATCTGCAGCTTTTGGTCCAGAATCGTCTTTCTTCTCAGTTTCCTGCTTATTTTCTTCATTTGGTGCCTCTACTGGCCTTAAAAATTTGTCCTAAAATAGAAACAAATTTTTCTTTAAGTAAAATAAAATTATTAATTTTAACATAATTTTAACATTCTTTGATATATAATAGTACCTACTAAAAGAAATATAACAAAACTTTTAAAACTAAACTTTAATTATTTTTAACATACTTAAAGAAAAAGAAACGTGTAGAAAATTTATGTACCTCATCGTCACTTTGAATTCGTTCTGGATTTGGTTCGGCATAATCGAAAAACCAACCCCGATTTTTAGGCTTCTCATCATCAGAATTTGAATCAGTGTCATGCTGATTAAGACTCTCTTTGTGTTTACGTTTTGTACGTTTCTTCCTAACATTTTTCCAAATATTTGGTAAACTACTTGGTTTGCCTGGTCCAAAAAGTCTTGAGAACCTTAAAACCTATGGCAATGTTTTAAAAAAAAAGTTTAAAAAACTGCCTTAATTTCACCTTTCCATGACGAAAATCTGGAAACAACTCTGTAACATCTATATTGGCATATTTAGAAGGTAACATGGCTGCTAGAGGCGTCTCAAGTTTCTTTTTCTCAATATCATCATAAGACTTAACCATTTCTAATTCCTTCTGTTCTGTTTTGACAATAGGAGCTGGAGGAGGTGGCATAAGTTCGTCATCTTTTTTGCTGACCGTTTCATCATCAGCATCATAATCTTCATTAAGCAATTTAGGCTAAAAAAATTTATTGGTAATAAATAAGTAATCGTATATATTGACTAAATGAATTTTTACATTACCTCATCCTCCGCTAATTCATTAATATCAAAAAAATCAACTGCAGATGGTGATTTAGCTTCATCTGAAATACATAACATTAAACAGTGGAAATATTTGTTTTAGTGATATTTATTACTACTTAGTTCCTCCTGACTTTGAGAAAAATAGCCTTCACTTCTGGTGTCAGTTTCATCCTCTTTAATTAACGAGTTATGTTGTAAATCTGAATCGCTGTCAACTTCTTCTTTTATTTTTTCATCTCCGATCATATCTTTAAGAAAGGAACCAAACCCCAATCTGAAAATGTATGGTACATAATCACGAATAGTCTGATATTAAAATTACCTATATACTCACTTCCCAAGCGAAGCAAGTTGCTTTTGTGCCTCTGAATCCAAAACATCACTTTCAAGTTGCCCAGATTCATTAATATTTCCAAATAAGAACCCAGTCAGGTTAAGACATTCTTCACTATTATAGTTTTCATCTTCGCTGTCAGCCATCGTTGTTCATTAATAAGACATAAGTTATAAAATAAACAATATTCTTAATACAGGTTAGATTGAATATCTTATCAATTATTAAATGTTATAAATATAATTATGTAGTTAAAGGCCAGAACAATAATTAATAACGAAAAGTACACAATAAAAAGAAATATATTTAATCGTAAATATTCCTTAAAGATTTTCAGATTCTTACAACAGCTCACTTTCCACCATATTTTTTCTTTTGACAAACATTATTAAAATTAATGACATTTATCAATTGTCGAAATGGGATACCAACATAAAGGCATATAATAGAACCAGATTTGTTTTTTATCTAAAGCCGGCGCCACACATATGGCATTCGGCGAAAGGCGAAGTTTGGCTTTCGTCGAAAGATGGCGCCACACATGCGGCATTCGGCGAAAGGCGAGTGGTTACTCGGCGAAAGCCGCATGTGTGTAGCTGACGCTCGCCTCGGCGTTCGCCATTCGCCATTCCCGCTTCGCGTCGGTAAATTGACGCGAATCAAAGGATTCGCGCGTCATAAATTCGATTGGTACACACCAATGAGTAAATATCTAAGGAGAGAAGGTATTATAAAATCTGCCGCGACGGAAGTTGTGCTAAGGTTGGTACGAAAGTGGTTTATCTAGGTGGGGGAAATAATCAGTGGCGTTTCCCAAGGATAACACAACATTATCCGTGGGTACCGAAATGTAAATTTTGTGATATTGAACCAGCTATTTACCAAATAATTAAAATGACTAAAAATACTGTGGATATGTACTGCAATGTTCTAGAATTTTATATAAAAAATTAATAGATAGTATGGTTAAAAAATCAAATCAAACTCGTGGATAAATTGTACATTACGAACAAATTTAGGCAATTAACAAAATAAATGTGGTTTAAGCTTGAACCATGCTCAAACGATTGTTTGCACAGTTGTAACCTTAAATATTAAACCAAGTTCAAGCTGAACGTCTTTGGTAAAATCAGCTCTAATAAATATGTAGGATAAATAAAGAAATCAGAACATATTATAATACTTTATTATTTATCTTTATAATAGGTACCTACATACATATAAAACATAAACCAGAAAACTATTGCATTTTAAAAAGTATGGTATAAACATGTAATTGAAATCGTTCTCTGATGTAAATTGTAAGCCTTTGGTGAGAAAAAGTGTATAGTGAGTGCAAACTTTCTAATTTCATGACCACTGTTTCTTCCAAATTCACCTAATATACTACTTATGTAATAAATAGGATTATAGGAAACAACTACTGGACGGGCAAAGGCCCCTACTCCCATTGAATTATACCTATAAATCCAAATTGGTAGCCAAATTTGTTATTTGTCTTTTCTCCACCAGACACAGACCGGTTTCGAACTCTTTATGTTCTCATCAGTGTGCCACAGGTAGCTGAAAAGACAAATAACAAAGGCAAACCAAACTAGACTATGGCAGACCCAGCACAAGTAAGTTGTGAGGGATAAGTGCATCCCTCTGGTGGTCAGTTGCTACTACCAGTCGAGACATCGATGATGTCTCTGTGACCGATAGCGGCTTGCCAAGCAAGCACCAAGAGCGGCGACCTCTAGCCCTGATGGACTAAAACGTGCATAATAAATAGGATTATAGGAAACAACTACTGGACGGGCAAAGGCCCCTACTCCCATTGAATTATACCTATAAATCCAAATTGGTAGCCAAATTTGTTATTTGTCTTTTCTCCACCAGACACAGACCAGTTTCGAACTCTTTATGTTCTCATCAGTGTGCCACAGGTAGCTGAAAAGACAAATAACAAAGGCAAACCAAACTAGTCTATGGCAGACCCAGCACAAGTAAGTAGTGAGGGATAAGTGCATCCCTCTGGTGGTCAGTTGCTACTACCAGTCGAGACTGGTAGTAGCAACCAGTCACTTATGCACTTATCCCTCACAACTTACTTGTGCTGGGTCTGCCATAGACTAGTTTGGTTTGCCTTTGTTATTTGTCTTTTCAGCTACCTGTGGCACACTGATGAGAACATAGAGTTCGAAACCGGTCTGTGTCTGGTGGAGAAAAGACAAATAACAAATTTGGCTACCAATTTGGATTTATAGGTATAATTCAATGGGAGTAGGGGCCTTTGCCCGTCCAGTAGTTGTTTCCTATAATCCTATTTATTATGCACGTTTTAGTCCATCAGGGCTAGAGGTCGCCGCTCTTGGTGCTTGCTTGGCAAGCCGCTATCGGTCACAGAGACATCATCGATGTCTCGACTGGTAGTAGCAACTGACCACTAGAGGGATGCACTTATCCCTCACGACTTACAATACTACTTATGGTCTGCATCCACTAAATTTTTCTTCTCCAGTTCTTTTACTATGCCAGATAGTTTAAAAATTCGTTTTTTGCCACCACAGTTGCTTTTGTAGTTTACGAATTTTACAACTTTGTTGTAAGTGTGTCCTAGACAATGTTCGAATTTGACGTTTCAACTTCACTTTTCTAGGACAATTCTCTTCGGTAGACAAAAGAATGGTACTGTCCATCTTAGGTGTCCTTGGAGATGGAATTTGTGCATCCATTATTTCAGCAGTTGAAGAAGAGGGAGTAGGTTCCAAGGTAATGCAGACAGGTTCTGCATCAATTGGTTGATGGCTTGTGGCAGTACTGGTAGTAGTTTGATGATGTATTGTCTGAAAATAAAACATATTTATTCATTACTTCAATTTTTTTGTTAGATATAAAATCAAATCACAAATTTAAACAGGTTTCTTAAATGTTTAATTCTTTAATTGTAAGGTATACACAGTTAAAATTTATGAAGAATTTTCAGCAGTAAACTAGCAATTCATAGTTATAAGTAATGCAAACTTTTTTTTCTCCACAAAACATTCCTATTTTATCAATGTAGGTATCTCCATTCTTACAGTAAACTTACATATTTGTGCCTCTGTACTATTCTTGAGGGTATAGCATTTTCCTTTAGAAATATTTTGAGGGCAGTTGTCTTGAAGTCTGTCTCTTCAAAATGCTGTGAGCACAGCACTGCAAATGCAGGTATTTCTTCCCTTTTTCTACCAGTGAATTTAATCCATTCCCTTTGCTGAAAAAGCTTCTTTGGCAACCTTTTGGAAAAATATGCAATTAGTAGTTATCACAGGATCACAGTTTATACAACCGCAAACTTACATTCTTTTATTTGCACACAATTATAATTTAACTAGTATGTAGTTAAATCAAGTATAATTTTTTTATTTTATTTTATTTTCGACAAGCAAGACAAATTTAGGATGAACTGCCACTGGATAAATTGTAAACAATCATGGCGGCGTATAACCTAGAATTTAGCTCTTTGACGATTTTATTATTGTTGTGTTTATAAACTCTCCAACATAATGAAAATATTACTAACAGTTGGTTTATTTAGTTATAATAATATTTAATTACTTACCGATGAAAAGTAACGCCACGTTTCCTTGCAATGTGCGATAAACCAGACGATATGCAACTAACCATAATAAAGTTTTATGTCCAAATTTCGCACATAAAACGCACACACGAATAAATAATACAATCCTTATATACTATACAATCGTTTAACACAAAATCGGCACTCAACAAATAGTTTTGCATAAGATGCTGACACCACAGAACAGAACACGTTGAGTTTTGAGTTTTTAACGCTTCATAAATACAAAACTGTCAAACACTTGACGTGTAAAAAGTGGTTTATCAAATATGGCTGCTGCGAACTTCCGTCGCGCGAATTATTGCCCCCACCACCGATAGTTTACCTCCTTTAAAGGCTGAATCCAGATGCATCCGTAATTACGGACGTCCGTATCCGTAATACGCATACACAATTTGTATGTCATCCGAATGGGACGCATACGTGTTACGTACTAACGCATGCCATGTTTTATTGTGATTAGAGATTAGAGGTTATGGAGGTTAGCATTCAGGTATATAGGAGCGTTTTTATAAAGTAATTGAAGTGAATTAAAGCTTGTTTTTATTATACACAAGATAAATCCACAATACCAATGACCCGATACCAACAACACCGCCCCACTACGGTGACTACGGATGCAAAACACGTATAGAAGTTGAAATTAACCAACTTCTATCCGTAATGACCTTGACGCACATACGTTGCGAGATTTTGCAATTTTTATTGGTCCTGAGCAGTCACGTGGTCACTTCGGATCCGTAATTACGGATGCATCTGGATTCAGGCTTACTCTTTGGTACACACATTGGGATTGTTTTTTACCAGTCTTGACACTTTGGCAGCGTTTGTGTTGGTTTTCGATAGTTGTTTAATAAAATGGAGTGGTTAAACGACGCTCGCCTATCAAAGCTTTCGCCTTTCGCCAAATGCCATTCGACGAAAGCCAAGTTCGCCTTTCGCCGAATGTCGCATGTGTGGCGCCGGCTGAATGGCATTTGGCGAAAGGCGAACGCTTTGATACGCACATTTGTTTATTTGTCGAATGACGAGCAAATGTGGGAAACACGAATATTTGAGTAGAGTTTAAAAATAATGAAAATAGAGAAAAAAGTAAACTTATAGGAAGGAGATGCGTGGATGGTTTTACTTAATCCTAGCAGAAACGTGTAAATATTTTGCAATTCCTGCTACACTTTTATTGAGACTTGAGAGTTAGCTTAACTTTGTTAAGATGTGTTCGAAAGGAAGCCAATAAAAAAAATATGTCATTAAATCCGTATTTTCTCCCAAAATTTACTTCTATGGCTTTCCATGCAACAAAAACTAAATTTTTGTTTTCATGTGAAGGATGTTCTGAATTCCATATTATGATTTTGCGTTTGTAGTGGTCTAAAAATTCCACACCATTTTATTAAACATCAACTATCGAAAACCAACTCAAACGCTGTCGATCAAGTGTCAAGAGTAGTCAAGACTGTCAAAAAAACAATCCCAAACATTGGGCGAATGTGTGTACCGATCGAATGTGTGACGCGCGAATCCTTTGACCTTTGATCATAGACATAGAGGTTATGTCTATGCCTTTGATTCGCGTCAATTTACCGACGCGAAGCGCGAATGGCGAACGCCGATAGATAGATGATAGATAAGAGTTTACCAGCCTTGGATAGGCGAGCGTCAGGTTGTACACACATGCGGCTTTCGCTGAGTAACCGCTCGCCTTTCGCCGAATGCCGCATGTGTGGCGCCGGCTTAATGAAGATTCGATTAAATATAAACCTTCGAAGATATAAAACGAACTACCTGAATCTCCCGAATCCAGAATCCAGAATGTCCAACCCACAGGTAATTAACATAAACGTTGTTACGTTGTCAATTGTCATCGAATAAACAAACAACAAACAAATCGGGAAAGTTTTCTTGATTTCTTTTCTCGTCCTGTCAAAACTAGGTTAGGTTTTAGGTTCTTTCTTGAACGTAAATGAACTATTGAAAATTGAAATGTCTAAAAGAAAGTTAGAAGAAACCAGTGATGAGCCAAAAAAACAAAAAAGTAACGGGCACTGGGCTATGGGACTTATGAAGTCGATGGAAGATCCAAAATGTATAATAAAATCGGATGATTTAGTTACCGTCATAAAAGATGCATACCCTAAAGCCGAATTTCACTATTTGGTTCTTCCAAAGCAAGATATAAAGAATTTAAATGCTTTGACTAAAGACCATGTAGATCTATTGAGCCATATGGAAAATATTGGAAAAGAGATAATAAATGACGATAAACACAAACATAGGAAATTCAAATTAGGCTACCATGCTGAAGCTAGCATGTTCCGATTACATCTTCATGTTATCAGTGATGATATGAATTCAGCATGTGTAAAAACTAAAAAACATTGGAATAGTTTCAACACAGATTTTTTTCTGTTATCGTCGGGTAAAAAGGTTATTTTGCTATAGTTTTTGCATTGTCAATTTTTTTTCTTTCAGACGTAGTCAAAAGACTAAGAGAGAATGGTAAAGTCAGTTTGCCAAGTAAAGAGGCTTGCAAGAAATACATGGAATTACCTCTAAAATGTCATAAATGTCAGTATATACCAAAGCATATGCCTAATTTGAAGAAGCATATTTTAAAACATTTAAAGTAATTTTGAATGTGTAAAATATTTTTTTAATTTTATTAATACATAATGAAGATGTCTAAAATAGTATGGCATGTGGTAGGTACACTTCTGGTATCTCGCAAATTTTCATGTGAATTAAGTATTTATCTAATTTATGCAAGAATATTTTAAGCCAAATTATTACACTTTAGTTTATTTATTATCCGTAAAGGTAGCATTAAATCTTTTTGCCATATTTACTTTAGAAACATTAAAAATTCTGGTGTGTAGAGGACATGACGGAATATTTTATTGAACTTGCCAGTTTTCAGAAATTGATCCATAAAAGCTATTAGTCCCTCTTCTGTTTAAGTGTAATTCTCACTTATCTTTCATGTTTGTTAAGTTAAAAAATTTCCTTTAAGTAGTCGTTTGGTAATGTGTGGTAGCCTCCTGACTGTTGCCTGAAACATTTGAGTTTAATATTAAATTTATTGTTGGCTAAAAGAGATGATCTTTGCTTAATTTTACAATCATTTATAAATTTTAGACTTACACTGAAATATGATTGCAAAGCATTTATTAATATTATATTATGGTGAAATATTCTATTACATTTTAAAATCTAAATTAAAAGGCACGTGTTATATACTAAATAATCATTTTATATAGTAAGAAACTTTTAATCAAAAGAAAATGGGTATAATCGCCATGCCATTCTAGACATCTTTTCTTGTAATAAATGTAAATGTGTCATATTTTCTAGACGTCTGTTTTTTATATATATTTCTAAAACTTGGACACGGTATTAAAGTTTTAAAGATATATCCAATAGTAATACCTTTACTGTAATTTATTGTTTTAATGTTCTTATAAAAAGTTACAATTAACATAACTAACATTTTTTTCAACACTGTCATTACAAGTGAAATATAAATTATTGCCGAAAAATATTACCACGTAGGTAATTCACTCGGTAATTCATAAGAATGTCAGTTTATATGTATACCTTTTAAAAATTTTATTTGAAATTTAAATTTTGTTTTTTAGTGAACAATACTTGAATATTGGGCCCTAGTATTTGTTATCGGATATAACCACAGAAATATTAATTAGGTTCTATGTAGATAAAATAACAATGCACAAAAGAATGTTCATATTAAAATTCTTAATACCCATTTTAACGCCAAATGGTTGTTTACACAGACATTGTTTTCCTGATAAAAAAATTGATTCGCCATGTAAACGTATTTAAATAGTTGATTTATCATCACCTACCTTTTATATCAATTTTAACATAAAAATTAATGACAAAGCGATGATAATTTATGTATTGGTACACTAAAATTTAATATGTCTGATAATACACAGCTGTGCTAACACAAATCATATTAAAAAAAAACACATTGCTTTTTAGAGTACTTATTGATTTCTATAACAAAATAATTATTGTGAAATATTTATTTAAAATGATAGGGACTACTATTCTAGTACTTTCCTCAATTCCATGAAGGAAATTGCTATCAAGAGCTGTTTTGCATACTAGAGAATTTGGAGATTATCATTATTATCAACTGTCCACAAAATAAGCTGTTATGTATTAATTTTTAATTTAGGGAACTCCTATTTCGAAAGCGTACAAACACCATTTGTAGATTAATTTCTTGCTATTGGCCTGTATTTGCCGTTATCAACACAAGCTGATATACCATTTAATATAAAGTAAGTATAAAATAAAGTCTCGCAGCGAAATAATAATAGAGATCAAGTGAGCAAGCAAGATGGTCCTTATAGGCTGCCTGCCATGTTCTTATATCGAGAAATGTTTGTTAAGTAAGCGGGGATGTTCTGTTCGATCTCAATTCGTCCTAGTTAAGTTTTCAGCCATATTATTTGCTTTTTACCCATACGTAAAAATCAAAATATATTGGTGAAGGTTTTTACCAGTCTAGCCCAGTGGTGTAGTCGCAAAATTTGCTGAGCCGTAACGCAATAATAAAATAATTATTGTCAGGTCCAATATTTGTCTTTATTTTTAAAATTAATTTTTTACTAAAAAGC
Organism: Rhagium mordax; assembly: GCA_963680705.1. Lineage (NCBI taxonomy): Eukaryota > Metazoa > Arthropoda > Insecta > Coleoptera > Cerambycidae > Rhagium > Rhagium mordax. Next base: position 99,686,287 of record OY796656.1, on the reverse strand, counting down.
AGTGTCGGAACGCCGTTCCGGCGCGTTCCGGCTCCACTACACCACTGAGTCTAGCCTGTTATCAACATTTTTACCAATAAAGAGAGATTATTGTTAAGAGTCTATATCAGATGCAAGTCTCGATTCTACTACACCCCGCACAGGTCAGTTTGACGTGATGCAATCAAACCGAAACTACCACAGCTGCAGGTTGTGTTTTCGCAAATTTCTACGAGATGGCAGCACTTTCATAGGGCATAGACATGCACTTTTTGTTTTTCAAATAAATTAATTTACAGCTCATACCAAGAGTTGGGGAAAATAAATTTAAAAGTTAGAAGCGATAAAAATCTCGGAATGTTAGTAAATTTGGCCAGAAAAAATATAAAATGCATGCAATTTATTTATTTTTTTTTTCGAAGAAAAAAATAACATTCCCGACATTTTATACATATTTTAGATTGATCTGAAAAAAATTGCATTCAAATCGAATAAGTCTTCAGCGAGATATTTGAAAACTGATTTAAGTGGGTATATAAAGACTGTTAAAGAGTATTTACAGTTCAGGATAACATAAAATGTATATTTGACCGTTATAGCTATATAACGGTCTTATATTAACTAAACGGAGATACTTTTTTTAGGAATAATTTTCATAAAAACAAAAATTTTTAAAAAACGTTACTAGGTAGTCAGTATCGCTGGTCATACTTTTGAAATTATAACAAACTAATTTAATAATCTAAGCTAATTTGATTGTGTATGAGTATTTCGAATTATAAAAACCTAAAACAAAAATTATGATTAAATTTGTGGTTGCAATAATCCAAGACATATTAACACAAAAATAATCCAATTTCATAGATGATATCCATTAATAAATGAAACATGCCCAGTATTTTTTTTCACCAACACGATTTCGTCATTTACCAAATGGTAATAACCGAATAAATGTAAGCAACTCAAATTTCATAAAAGAAGTTCAGTGCTATTATTTGTACAAAATACAAAAACTTCAAAAGTTTGTCCGACTGAGTAATTTTAAAATATTGATAATACATAGTTGGAAATTGCTTTCTAAAAGATCACCAGTCAATTTAGTGATGTTTGCATACTTGAGGAAAATAAATACCTAGTCTAAGAGATGGCTACATAATTTTAACGTGACTAGATACTAGATATAGTCTTACTTTCTCATTCAGTGAACGTGAGAAATAGGAACATTAGAAATGCGAGTGGGAGCGTAAAGTGGTTTTTGGTTTTTCAGATTGCAAGAAATTGAAAAAATTGCAAAAACACGAAAACATCGTGAATTGCACAGTCTCGCTCTGGTTTTCGGCTCAGGATTAGTGAACGAAAACGTGCAATTTTAACATCTATTATTGTTCTTAAAACGGTGGCAATTTTTTCCCAGTATTGTCACGCATGCACCTTTAATGTTTATACCGCACACTCTAAACGCTCAACATATACATCTTTTAAGTAGGTGACGGAGTGGGCATATGGCTAAGTAGTAATCTTCTGTGGCCAATATTGATGATCAGAAAATAGGAAAAATAATTAAATAATTCCGTCGGCAGAGGGGGGATTTGAAAAATCCTTAAAAGAATGATTGGTGGCATATCAGATTGATCAAGACATCAAGATAGGGCTAATTTAAATCTCATTGGCCATCACTTTCCGTAAGTGAAAAGTTAGAAATGTGAAAACACCGTTCTATCCCATTTTTTTATACTTTAAAAAAATTAATTTTTGTCACAACTCGTTCCGATGTCAATCTGAAATAGATTTAATTACAAAATTTGTTTACACACTATTTTCAACAACCCAGTTTGATAGAAAATTAAATGGGTGAAATTCTAGCACGCACATGCCACATGCAGACAATTTACAAAAAGTTATCTTACTGATCTAACTTTGTAAGAGTATAACGGATTAGGGGCGTCAAAAATATGTACGTGAATTATAAGGTGTTGCATGTCAAAAAATATTCAACAAGGAACACCTTGATTATAGTTCATAAATAAATTTGAAAATATTCAATTTAACTTAAAATGAAGTTAGGTGAAATAAAAAACATTCAGTTCTATGCATATCGTATTTATAAAGCAATAATATTAAACACAAGCAACACATAAAAAAAATATTTTCTCATTTGGATATACTGAAAAATGTGATAATTTAAATTTAATTTAAAGGTTGTACAAAACATATTTTCTCTAAAAAGCTTATCAATATATACTTAATATAATTTATAGAATTAATAATAGCATTTAAATAACGAGCTTTTTAAAATTTTAGCAAAACCTAAATACTTAAGGTAATAATAAAAATATTTGCACATTTAGTAATCTCAGATTATAAAATCACATTTTGGTTATCATATTCTAATTAATCTTAATTTTAAACATCAACAAAAAAATAGCATACATTTGTAACAAAACTTATAACAATATGTATGCTAATTTTTAATATGTGGAAGGAAGATTTTAGATAAATTAATAATGGAGTGACTATGATTTGGTCTTAACTAACTGGAATTAACCGATTCAAATAAACTATTGCACAATTAAAGGGCATATTGAAAAAAATCTGTTTTTTCAACAAGATCATTAATCCTCATATGGTTTTTGTTATCATAAGTTAAATTCAGTGACCACAGAGAGTTACAAATAGATTTTTCGTTTTAAGTTGTGGCTTGTTACCATGCCCGTGGTAGGAATGTTAAAAATTTTTTTTTGGAATAAATCGAGAATTAAAAATATCATTTGTGTTCGCACAAAAATTACAAAAAACATTTGCAGTAAGCCAATGGCCCAAAAAGAGTAACTTGTCTTATTCATACCAAAATGATACTATAGATTGCCATGGATTTTAAAAATCCTATTCAATTGCATATTTTGCAAATAATTATATCGTTTAACAATTAAAATCAGCTATTCAAATTCAATAATTCCTACTGAAATTCATGAGAACGATGATATTTCTGGCTAATAACCCTGTAGATAAAAGAAGAGCTATAATTTAAAAATTTATTAATTCAAATTACTCCATATTTTTTCATAATTCATTTCAATTGTGCAACAAATTTTTTAAAAAAATCTGAAAATGTGAAGTTTTTATAAAATCACCTCGTAGATATTTAACTACTAATTAGGTGGTCTAGAACATCGAACAGTATCTGAAAAATTAATTTAGTTAGTAAAATTTCTATATTACAATTGAAACAAATTTGAATCGGTCAACTACTCATAAAAGAAAAAATAAAACAAAAACTTAAAAACCATTTCTTACATACAGAAATAATAAATAAAGTCAGGTATGTTAATGTGATGATATGCTTAATTATAGACTAAAAATAATAATACAAACATAAATAATTATTATAGTATGTAGGTAATGTTTTTCAATGTATTGAAATACGTAAAAATATTGCTACATGTTTTCGGCACTGGACTAAAGTTTTAGTAGATTAGATTAGTGAACTAACGTCGAATATCACAGCAAAAATTTGCACAAGGTAAAAATAATCATTGTGTTTATTTCGGCAGTATTCTGATCCTTTTATTTTGAGCTTTAAAATTAGGGAAATGAAAAGAAATTCCAACCATACGACAATAAAATAATACACCTATTAAATAACTATCTAATTCCAAACTACCCCCCATAATTTTATCTCTAATACAAATCCAAATAATTTATTATTTGAAAGACCTTCATTTATACACAAAAAAAAATGAAAGACACATTACCTACATACAGAAAATTCTACAAACAGTGCTATAACAAATTCACATAATTTCCTAATTATTAACCTCACATATGAATATGTCAGTAAATATACGGTAACAAACTATTTTAGAATAAATAGTCATGGTCTAATGTCGGATGCGCTCCCATAAGGTGTGCCTTAAGGAGGCCCTTGCAGGACTCAGTTCGCATGGACTGGGAGTTGGTGGACTGAAACCCTCATCTGCCGATAAGGTTAAGTCCTCTTCTTCTTCAGAACTTATCAATTGCTCCAAAGCAGCTGTACCGTGAAAGCTCTGGGGAAAGAAAATATATCGTTACTAAACTACATTTTAAAAGTTTCTTAATTTGTGTTGTGCATAAGAAGTTGTTAGTAATGTTATTTTATTTACATTAGTTTTAAATAAGACTAGTGTTTAGGTGATCATTTTTAATACCCTGCTAAGGTGCTAAACCTATTGGCTTAATATAATTATAAGACAAACGATGGAAAAAACACTATTTAGTTCCTACATTTGTGCTGCATTCTACATACTATTACATATAAAACATTCCGTGACGATCAAATCATGTTTCCATTTTTCTTTCTTTCATCATGCTGTTTTTGCAAAATTTAGATAGGGGATTTAGTACCTTGAAATTTATACATTAACATAACTTGAAAAAATATTTACAATCTATTTGGGGATTTTCAGCTAAAATAAATATTAGGTGCGGGGTAGTTCACGAGGATAATTTTGGTGTACAGGATCAGGGAATTAGATGGGTATTAGTTGGTCTAGGTAAATGTGAAATTAGTATAAACATATATGACTTGTGAATTTTCCCTCTATATTAAGATATTTTTGCTCCTTAAGGCACCTGTAACATCACATATACTTTTGGTACCTATTGTCTGTTTGTATAAATGTGGTACAATTGAAACGAAATTTAAAAAAAAAAAATCAACAGTAATAGTAAAAGTGTGCGACTTCTCATTTAATATTTATTTGAAGTCGTTTAGTGGTGCTATCGTAGAAATTGTTTATAACTTTGAAGCCTGGAAAACCAATTCGAACAACCACCCAAATGTGGATTATGTTCTCATTTTAAGTTTGCGATATAGAGTAAGAGCCAGCGACCGCCAGACTTACGTTATGTTAGCAAGCTTCATATTCAGTGGAGATATTCTACGAGACTTGCCATATACGGAATGGGGATTGCGAACTTTAGCCGTCAGTTCCGTTGGCACCCTTATGCTTTTTTAGTTGCAAGAAATTGAAAAAATTGCAAAAACAAAAACAATATTTCCAAACGAAAAACGTTCTGGTAAGAAATCCAAGGTAGGGGTCCAACTTCAAACTATATCAAGGATTGCACAGTCCCGCTCCCGTTTTCGGATCAGGAGTGAATGAAAAAAGTTCAATTTTAAAGTCTATATCGTTCTAAAAACGGCGGCCATTTTTTTTTCATTATAGTCACGTTTATTATTTGTTTCCAATTTTATAGTCAGAGGGCTGATGAACGAACCAACTTTATCAATTTTCAAATTGCAGGAAAAAATAGCGAATTTAAAATGAAGTATACCGCTTAAGAACAATAAAACTATAAAATAAAATTTTGAGTACTAGCTCGCAAACATAATTGCACGCGTGACAGTATTGTGTTCTATAATCTGTCTCACCAACAAACAGATATAAAGAGACTCCTCCCCATTAATTTTATGGTTGCGCAGAACGGTGTGCGCAATAGTCAGTTTTACTTAATGAAATTAATGAAAGCTGTGATAGCCATCAGTTTTCGATGAAAACCTAACCTTAAAAAAATTGCGTTTTAACATTTAATCATAATATTAATCGTTTGCATTACATACCTTAATACTTAATACACAAAACATATAAGGTTAATTCTTATACGTACTTTAATTTACAAAGTAAGATATCTTTATATAATATAAAACTCAACGAATTCAATAACATAAACAGCTGACATAAATTAAGAAATAATTATCACAAAAATGAATATGACAGTTGACAGTTCCCTATTTATTCACGTTTTTAATAAGTTTAGCGTTTATGCGTTTCGCGACAATCATAACATAAGTTGAGTGGTCTGGTGCAAAAGATGTAAAGGTTTAACGCATTCGCGAATACTTTGTAGAGTCGGCCTTTATCAGTCAAATTTAGCGGTTGCCTTGTAATTGGGGCTAGGGTTTCTAGTCCCAAAAATAAGGACCTCGAAGTAATTCTGGATTCAACAATTTTTCTGTTTCGGATAATCTCAGCAGTCCTTAAAATATTCTGACAAGAATCAATTTGCATATTTTGGAACTTAAAAATACATGTAGTAGCGTATGTCATTAATTATTATGGACTCATTTTAGTAAAAAATAATTAAACTACAGATTATATTAATATACAGAGTGTCGCACTAAAAAGTGAAACATCCTTATAACTTTTTTTCATTTTTCTCCGATTTAAACCATTTTTCATTCAAAGATAGAGCTAATTAGGATCAACTTATGGCCAAAAAACCATTCGCCCACTACTAATGCAAAGCCACCTGAGATACCAAAACAAACGGAGAAAATCAAAAGAGCACATAGGCATTTTTTTATCGGAAAATTTTACTAATAAAAGTTGTTCAGAATTGTCCAAAATTTGTTCAAAATTTAAAAATATTGATATTTTGTTTGAAAAAATTTTTAAGTCCGAAAATATAATTTTATAATATCAATTAAGTATTCGTTTATAACTGCAGAATATTTCCTTGGTGTTTTTTCATAAAAAATTAACTATTACAAATTACAATCCATTCTGGGTTTAATTTTAATTTTAGGAATATTTTTTTTTGTTTGTTATTTATTATCTAATTTATGAAAAGTGTGTTCCTAAAACTAAAATTAAACTCAGAATGGAATGTATTATTTTGATTTTTATGAAAAAAAAAAATTTTCGACTTTTTGGTTTTTGGACAATTCTGACCAACTCATTGGTAAAATTTTCCGATAAAAAAATGCCTAATATGTTTTCTTCATTTTTTTCGTTTATTTTTGTACGGAGGTGGCTTTGCATTAGTAAGAGGCAAATGGTTTTTTGGCTATAAGTTGATCCCAACGTGCTCTATCTTTGAGTGGAACTTGGTTCAAATCCGATAAAAATTAAAAATGTTATAAGGGTGTTTCACTCTTAAGTACAACACACTGTATTTATTTTTTTCATACCAAGATCGGGAAACCGATCCCCAAAAGTGGAAACACTAAGCGTAATTTTACTTTACTTTCAGCAAGTATTATCAATGAAGTATATTATAAAAACACAGCATTTGTGAACATATAACCATAGGAACTCTTATCATTTATTTACTATAAAGAGTAAGGTATGCACTTTTGATCCCAACGCTGTCAAACTAATTATAATCCATAGCTCAAATTTCGATTCACTATCTCATCATGTGGAGAGTAAAAAAATATTATTTCATGAAAATACCCCCGAGTTCCTGGATCTTGGATATAGTGTACAATTATACCAATTTCTCTTCTCCATTAAATAATTCAAGGAATTAAAACTTTCTGAAGTTATTATTGACAAACAAAAAAAATAAAATTGATCACTTCCTATTTTCTAGTATCATATTTCCTATAATAAAGTTTGTGACCACTTAAAAAACCTACAATGAATGGAATGGGGCTGATAGTCTAAAAGCCACATCCGAATATAAGAGCACCACTCCAGATAAACAAATTAGTTATGTTCATAAAACATAATTTATTAGTAGGTGGCATTAAAAATTCGTTTCGTTCTAATCATAGCATAAAAGTTATCAATCTATTTTGTCTAGCTCCTTATTTATAATTAAGAAACTACCTGCATTGCAACATCCAGAACAAACTTTGATATGTGGCCCAGGAAGTGCCTAATAACTATATCAAATATGTTTACTTCCTAGTAATATCTAAAAGCTATATAATCTTACTTAAGTTATTTTCAATAACTGTTTAAACATTTTTTAATAATATATAATTGTAGTCAAGTACAGGGTGTTTCACTAGTTTTTATCTATTATGTCATAGCACACTCAAATATAGAGCTATTTCCTATTTCCAACAATTTAAAAAAAAATACCTCTTCCTTATAGTCTAGTAGTTTCAATGAGAGACTACTATTTTTTTTTTAAATATAATTCTTCTTATGTCTGGTAAACTCTATGCATCAAGACAAAAAAAATATTTTCAAAAAATTAAAGACGAGCATAATAAATTTGTCTTAGCTTTGTTCACTTATATTCGATATATGTAGTTAAGCAATAAGAATTGCAGATATGTAGTAAAACTACTAGCACTCTATGAATATAAAGGTTCAATATAAAAAAAAGTTTATTGGTGCAGAAACAAGGTCTTATATCATTATGAAGTAAACAGTAAACATATCATAACCAAATTAAGTGTTAGTGGTTAGTGCAATAAAAACGTAATAGTAGTGTTATTATTTGGTTATTGTTGGTTAGTGATATCAGTAGTGCTTTTAAAACTAACTTACGAAGAACAAATATAGTTAAACTCGAACTAGCTGTAGTGTCGATAGTCAGAAGTCACCAGCAACCATATTACTTAGCAAAGAAGATACCTAAATAAGCAGATTCAATAAACATGCTAAAATGCAATCATATTTCATCAATAAATTACAAAAATACTTTACTACTAAAACTAAGTAAGAAACCTAAGCATACTTTCTCCACTTTAGTATTTTATATTATTTCTAACTGAATTAAATTGAATTGAAATGCCAATGTAATTTTGATTACAATAAATAACACAAGTCGATTCTAACTTTGATGTTTTAAAATGTTTTAGTCGTGTTTGTTTCAATATTTCAGAAATAATATAAAAAGGCATAGAGAAAACACCCTTGCTCATTACTTTCGATTGACAATCTAGAAAACAATGTTATGTAAATTACTGAAACGGTTAATACAATTCCTAATAAAAAGTAATAATTTGTCAGTTTTATGATAATTTATCATACAAACCAGTAAAACCATATGTTATTATTTTGTAATAAAACTTATCAAATGTGATAAAAACATCAAAAGCAACGACCTATGAATAATATCAAATATAACTATGATTGACATCACAATTTTGTAATTTTTGGCAAAATGACAAGCAAGCTATTTATTTTTGGTAACAAGTGTTATATTTGATTTTCTTTGTTGATATTTAAGGAAGAAACTCGTTAACAATCACATGCTTTTTAAAAGGTTTCATTTTTCTTTCAAGAAATGATGAGGAACTTCTTGCATTGAAAAATTACCATTTTGCCTAATTTGGTCAGGATATTCTTAAACTAGGACATATTAGGACTAAGTAATATTTCTGTTTAAAGAGTTGTTGATACAAAGGCTTTTAAATACACACCAGAAGTAGAAAATTTTAAATTTAAATTCTTACAGTTTTCACTTTCATTTTTCTTTAAACACCGCCACATTGTTCGACTCTAGGAATGAACTCGATATTACGGCCAGATGGCATAGGTTTTTTAATTTATAGTAAAAGTTTCATATCCGTCTGGGAATATAACTTGTAAATTATTTGAATTAATTCCAAAATAAATAAGGAGGTAACTATTTAGATAATCAAAAAATATAGAGTGCAGTTCCGTCAGGTTTATGGTTTATGTTATCTTGAACGTTGAATAAGATAAACAAATCGGAGACCCCTTGAGGCTAGGGTAGGGTAATATCTGATTTTTATTAAAAAAATTTTTTTGATTTTTTTCAAGAAAATGATTATTTCATTTTTACTGTTTACTATTTTGTTGATTTTTTACTTATTGTTCTAAAGTTTTGAAGTTTTAATTTGTCACAATTTTTCTGCTTTAACCTTTAATTTACCATAATTTGTAGTATCTATTCGAAATTTAAGACTATAGCTTTCTTACATATTTGATTACTCGTAGTGTGAATGTCACCTTTATTATAAAACTTTAATTCTCAGGTAACAATGAGTAGTCTAGCATTAAGAAGAAAGTCCTACTTTCAAGAACATCCTGTATATATTGAATATTAAACAAAAGATAAAAAAATATTGCTTTATAAAATTATCACCATCATATAAATGTTAATTATATAGGTACTAAATCGATGATATTAATATTGAATGATAATATTTAGGTTGAATAATGACAATAATATATGGTTATATAACAACTAGTAAATGTTAAATAGAAATATTGTATAAAAAACTCAAGGATAAAAAACGAGGAAAACTGAAAGTATATAAACAGATATTATAATTTAAATGTGAGCGGTGGTATGTTTACCTATTGTTGTATAGATCCTCTCATGCAATAAATGCGAATGTGAAATTATTAATACTTTGTAACAACAATTGTAACGTTATGTCAAACTTTACTATTCTTAATTATAAACTAATAATGGCAAATATTATTTTGAAAATATATAGTGTACTTACATCTGGCCCACAACAAAATATTTTATTTTTATTTTGCTGTACAAAATTGTTATGCATGATACATATTTTATAATAATTTCGTGTTGAAAAAATACAATTATTGTAAGATGGTGTAACCTCTCTGAATAAAAAAGCATTGCAAAAAAATAATGACGGTTTCTCGAATTTTTTTTTCACGAAACTGAAATTCCATTCTGTGTATTAAATTGGAAGAATTTATTTAAAACATGTTTGTAAAATTACTTTATAAAAATCTGATTTTTACAAAAATTCCATATTAATTACTAATTAGTTGGTTAATTAGTTTTAATTTAGGTAATGTAGGTAGTTAAAAGGGGCGTTATGTTTTAACATTCAACAAATTAAACAATGAGAAGATTCTATAAAGTACAATAAGAATATTAGTGTAATTTAAGTACATATTTACAGTTATTCGTTAATGTTTAACTTTATTTGATTTTAAAAGGCCTGGGATATTCGTGCTTCCTTCTCCATATTTTAATTATCTATTGTTTAAAAATATATAATGAATGAACACAATTTCCTTCAATGTTGAGATTTCTTTTTAAAATTTGTATTAACAAACTTACTTTACAAATCACTAACTACTCAAATAACTATTTTTAAATTTTGCATAGCTTAGGACAAAAAAAGTATCACTTATCTTCTCATAATAGTATTTTAATACCATAAACACCTGCAAGATTGAATAAAACAGAGACCCATCTGTCAGGAAACAGGTGCATATTTTCTCTACTAGAGATTAGAAAATAATTTTTAAGAAATTGGTCCTGTCTTTAACATATGTTATATATATAAATAAGTATATTATACTATTTATATCGCCTATGGAAAAAATACCTTATTAGGATAATAATATAGTGAGTGACACTAGTTTTATATTTGGCTTTTTATCTACTTTTATCTTAATGACTACATTATATACATATATTAGATTTCAATGATTTCATTAAATTTAATTGCAGTCTTACTATATAAAACTATAAATTTTCTTGAACATTTTCTATTGATGACCAAATACAAACACAAGTATAATAGAATAGAATAGTATAATAGAATTATAGAAAGTTTAATTATAGATAAAAATGATATCTATATTTATTTATTAACGTAACTTTCGTAAAACGGCACTAGAGTTGGTCACTATATTTCTATTTTGTATTGACAACAGGAACTAGAAACCGCGTACGACCACTGCACAACACATGATATTAAGGTTATCATCGGTGACCCTAACGCCAAAATTGGCAAAGAGGGCGCATACCAACAACACATAGGCCTGTCTAGTCCACATGATGCGACAAACAATAACGGCAATAGACTCGTCAATTTTGCAGCATCCAAGAGTATGGTCGTGGGAAGCACATATTTCCCACATAAGAGAATCCACAAAGTGACGTGGACGTCACCGGATGGCCAAACGCAAAACCAGATTGATCATGTCTTAATAGATGCCAGACACTTTTCTAACCTCCTGGACGTGAGAACATACCGAGACGCAAATGTGGACTCTGACCACTACTTGGTAGGGACGCGCTTGCGTGCAAGGATTTCTAATGTGCAAAAAGCGAGAGGTGAACGACAGCTTAGGTATAATACTTACCTATTAAAAGATCCTCAAACAGCTGAACAGTTTCAGAAAAATATAAACGATAACATAAATGGCATAGAAGAAGCTACAGCAGCACCAGAGGCTTGAACAGCATGCAAAGAGGCTATAAAGGCAGCAGCAAGAGATGTACTGGGGACGGAAAGACACAGACCATCAGAGAAGTGGTTTGACGATGAATGCCACGATATAACGTCAAGAAAAAACGAAGCACACAAGACCATACAACAGAGAAGAACACGCACAACCGTAGAAAGATACAGAGAACTAAGAAGAGAAGAAAAAATAATACACAGAAGAAAAAAGAGACAATTAGAGCACAATATTTTAGAGGAGCTGGAGGCACACAGAAGCCAGACGGAAACAAGAAAATTTTACCAAAAGGTTAACAACATGACAAAAGAGTTTAAACCAAGGACTAACGCATGTAGAGATAAACAGGGGAACATAATAAACGGCGAGAACGAGATACTAAAACGATGGGTTGAGCACTTCAGGGAACTACTCAATGAAGAAGCCCTGGAAGACCTGAGGATCTCCCCACGCCACATACTGAAGGCGACATTGCCCCACCAACTTTGAACGAGGTACAAGAAGCTATTAAACATCTTAAGAACAACAAATCTCCGGGTAGTGATGGCATCCCAGCGGAGTTCTATAAACACGGAGGACAAAATCTGGCTAAGCTTATCTGGACCATGATTAAGAAGGCCTGGGAAAATGAAGACATGCCGCAAGAATGGAACATCGGCCTTATCTGCCCTCTGCATAGAAAGGGCGACCAACTGGAATGCTCAAACTACAGAGGCATCACCCTACTTAATACAATATACAGTGTGTCCACGGATGGACGCATGAATAGGTGTAAATGACAAAAAAATTTCGAATTGGACATTACTCTTCTGGATTTAGCCCCTGCTTCGTCTAAAAGTAAGAAGTGCCAAATATGAGTGAAATTGCTCGTATACGGGGTGTTCTAGCGACAAAAAGATATGCCTAAATACAAATTTTCAAAAAGATTGGCCTGTTTTGATGAACTCGTCATTTTTTTTCAATTTTGGTATTTTTATTCTCGTTTTTATTTGAACAAATAAAATAAAAATCAAGTATGTAGTTAACCATAACAGAACAAAAATCCGATACATTGTTAATAAAATAATGAAAAAAAGAATGCATAATAAAGGTAGTTTAATGAACTTTATAAAAAAAATATGTTTTTTAAAGTTGGCCGATTTTCCTTAAATTTTGCAACCCAACATAAATCTTTATTCTGAACAACTTTTCTTAATACAATTTTGTTGTATCTTCAAAAGTAAAGGTAGTTTATTCTAGTGCATTTTTAAAAATATGTCGCTAGAACACCCCGTACACGAGCGATTTCACTCATATTTGGCACTTCTTAGTTTTAGACGAAGCAGAGGCTAAATCCACAAGAGAAATGTCCAATTCGAAAATTTTTTCTAGTGATGGGAGTATTCGAATGCAAGAATCGAGAAGTATTCGATTCTCATAAGTTCTCGCTGTTCTCGAGAACTTCGAATACCGAGTTCTCATATGAATTGACGGATACGACACAACAATCCGAGATTTCACGTTCTTGATTAGGTTAGGAGTCTGAAAACTTAACTGACATAATAAATTAAATAAATTAATAATGCGAAGTAAATTGTTTAGCAGTATAGTTTTATTATTTATTATCCACAACACGAGAAGCCCAAAGTCCGAGTGGAATCAATTCAATCCGACAGTCATCGTAGCAATAACGCAACCAAGCAAAGTTCTCGTTTCCACATGACATCGCATGGCCATTCCCGCTTCCAGCTCCAGTTCTCGGTTCTCGGATACTCATTCGATTCTGAAAAGTATTCGAATACTGAGTTCTCGATTCTCAAAATAATTCGATTCTGCCCATCACTAATTTACACCTATTCATGCGTCCATCCGTGGACACACTGTATAAAATATTCTCTCACATTATATAAAGAAGTATTTAAAGAGAAAAACATACTTACGTTACCATCCTTATACATATACCAATGCGCCTGCTTTGTGAGGGACAACTACACAGAATTATTCAGTAGATATGAAACCGATCATGCTTTTAATACCAGAAGTTGTGAAACATCAGTGCTGCGCCAGCCACATACCACTTTCACTACAGTACAACGAAATGCAGTAACTCAAAAATTTATAATAAAATGCCATCACAATATAAAAGCTTATTAACAAAAAACTTTAAAGTGAAATTAAAAACATATTTAATTAATCAATCTTTTTACTCTGTCTCAGAATATTTTAACCACCATTTTGATGTTTCTGTGTAAAGTAATTTAATGTTTATTAATTAATCTATTTTAAATATATAAGGACCTATTCTGTAAATGTTATATTTTTGTGGTAAATATTTTATACAAATTTTATGTTTTAACTAAATTCTATTCTATTCTATTTGACGTGTTCTACACATTGTATAATGTCTCTTTTATGGAATAAATGTCATATTATTATTATTATTATTATTATATAGAAGATTGAGCCAGTATACCGAAGGCTTACTGGGAAAATATCAGAGCGGTTTCCGGCCAGGCAGATCTACCGTTGACCAGATTTTTCGACACGTTCCACATGTTTATAGACTTTAAGGCAGCCTATGACAGCATCATTAGACCTAAACTGTATGAGGCTATGAGAGAACTCAGAATACCCACCAAATTAACAAGACTCGTCAAAACAACAATGAGACAAGTAAGGGCTGAACAACAGGGGCATAATATGTAATAAGAGCATACAGATAATGGCATACGCAGATGACGTGGATGTCGTATCACGTACAATACGACACTCCAAAGAGGCGTTTGTCACACTCGTTGGTGCAGTAGAAAAGATGGGTCCGACGGTGAATGAGGGAAAAACTAAAGTCATGGAGTCGACACCAGGCAATAGAGCCAGAAACATCGGACAAAATATGACTATCAATGAGTACAACTTTGAGGTAGTTCAAGCATTTACTTACCTGGGGTCCTCAGTAAATAATAAAAATAATATGTCCGACGAAATAAAACGCAGAATAGTATTTGCAAACAAGTGCTATTTTGGACTTGGAAAACACCTTAAAAGCCGGCTTCTATCTTTTAAGACAAAGCTGATGCTGTATAAAACGTTAATACTCCCGGTCCTGACATATGGATCCGAGACATGGACGCTGGGTAAAGCTGACGAAACCATACTCCAAACTTTTGCAGGGAATTGGAGGCAAGAGTCGCCGAATCGGCAGGAATGGCGAAAGAAGCTAGAGAAAGTCGGGGCTCACACAGAGCTGTAGCACTAAGGATGATGATGATTGACAACAGGAATACACTTTTTCGCTGCATTTACAAATGATTTTGCTTAAAACGTTTCCGACCATTGGCTCTACAATATGCCTATAAGGTATCTAAGTTTATGTTAGTCATATGATGCACACGATTAATTATATTATTATTAAACTAAAAATTATTGGCTAGTTCTTTATGTAAATTCCTTGAAAATTTGCAATGTTGTATAATCCTAAATAACCTAAAGTAATTATTTGTATTATAACTTTACACTTGACTATTTACAAAATCAAATAATCTAATGGAAACATGTGTATTCCCTTTACTTAATAACACAATTTCAGAAATCTACACAAAATTGCCGCATATTACAGGTCACAAAGGAAACTATTTTGAATTTGCTATTAAATCTGTTGCAATACGTCGGATAGGAGGGATTTAATTGCCTATTTTGTTGTGATTGTTGTACAGTAAAGTAAAGACCATAGAGGTACTGCAAACATAGGCATCAGTGAATTCAGTGAAAAGGATTTACACATAGCCATAACTACATGTATAGTATATCGAAGCATGGGCGCAGGCTTGGTTAGTGTATTACAATATGAGTTCGATCAGTCTAACTTGATACTATGGCTTAAGACTTTCAAATGAACATAAAATATTAAGTAGTCAACTATGAGAAATTTCTCCCCATTAGTGGACATTTGGCAAATGGCAAATGTAAAGTGTAAAAATGCCTCAAGTTGTATTATCTGTTCGCCTCTTCGTGATGTTTGATATTTAGATATTTACATGGGCATCGTTTGGGGGGGGGGGCAAGGAGGGGCAAGTGCCCCCCCTGACCTCGGCAAAAACTAATTCTCAGACTTATAGCTTACACAACGTTTGTGCGATGCGCGTTCTGTTTTTTGTTTTATGTAATACGTAATCGTAATACGCATTATGAGCGAGCGAAGAACGCAAAAAATGCTAGGTAAATAGAAGCCTGCAGGCATAACCCGCATTTGCCCCCTCTTGGAAAATTTTGTAACGACGCCCATGGATATTTAATCACTGTACTGTAGTAAATTAAATTCTTCATTTTTTTTCCTTTTTGGATATCATCAATAGAAAAGGTTCAAGAATGTTTTATAATTATTACAGTTTATCTTAGAATCTCATTTAATTCAGTTATAATCAAATTAAATATAATGTTGAACTACTGTAGGCTAGTATAATATATGTTGTGTTTCAATACTAGGTACACCTACACTTTTAAAACCAATTACTTCTAACATATTTATTTCGAGATACCTATTTCTCTCGATACCATATTTTTAAAATGTTGAGATATCTCTCAGAGTCCTGTGTTTCTTTTGTTAACTCGTTTTTTATTTAAATGGTTTTTATTACAATATATATTTAACTGGCTTGTTAATTTAACTTTAATCTTAAACTTACTACATACTTATTATTTTTCTTACTAAAATACCTAATTTTATCTACAAGTGACAACTACTTTAGGCTACTATTTAAAAAAATTATTATTTTTTCTCACCTGTGACCGGTGTACAGAGCTAGAATGAGATGGGGAACTATCTTGGCTGTGATTGGATTCAGTGTAAGACTGCGTCATAAAATTAGGGCCAACACCCGTGCCTTGTCTTTTAGCAATTTCTTTTTTCTTTCCCTCTGCAGCAGCCTTCATGGGGTCATAACTCTTCCTCCTTTTCCAATTTTGGAATTCCACCTCTCGACTGGAAAGGGAAGAATTGCTACGGGCACCTCCTTGCTTTTTACCTAAACGAAAGAAATCAAAACTTTTATTATGTCAGTTTTAGGTAACTTCTGTATATATTTTTTATTAATAAAAAACTGTTCAACTTTAGAAAATAACTCTTGTTTGTAAAGTTGTCTTTTTTGGCGCTATATGTTGGAGGTAAATGAAAGGGTGCGATACTACTGAAAAATGATTTTCCAAATTTTCCTCGATATTTTCATTATAACATATCATGAATAAATATCCCTAACATCACGAACGCATCGTAAAAGTACAGAAGCGCATACAATACGCCCTCTAGAAAATGAATTACCATGTTATATTCAATTAGTAGTCTCCGAAATAGTTCAATAATATATTTTCAAGCGTATTTCGTTATTAGTCCTTGATGAGCAGGAATTAGTCATTTTAAAATCACAAAATGCTAAAAGCTAAAACCCACATACTTAATGAGGTCATGTAATCAAACACGTAGTAAACAATACACACAGAATACTTGAACTAACTGTTTTAATAATATAACCGGTAATATAAGCTATACTTTTGAACTGATTAAGAAATAATTTTCATTTGAGGTTTCAATAAACAAATATAAGTTGTTTTCCAGCAATATATTGTGTGTGTTTTGTTATAATCGTAAATAAAGCTCGATTAATGGAATGGAAGTGCATTTTGATTTTGAAGAAATAATTTAAAAATGAATTTACTTAACTCATAACCGAGCTCATAACTGACCATTTAGTTAGACATAAAATCTTGTAGTTATACAGATATTTACCGAGATATTTACATAATATATAATAGCAACTATCTTCTATCTTCCTCTTACAAATAAGTACTTAAATATTGTCTAAAAGTTATTTGTGGCATCGTTTAATTTCCTTTCTTTTCTATTTTGGGATTAATTACCACATTCTTGAATAGTCCCAGATAATCTAAAAATTCGTCTAAAAATATCTGCATATCTGGACATTAAAAATTGTTTTTTTTAAGTATAATATAAAGAAAATAAAAATAATGAAATTTCACAGACATTTCGGAAACTCAATATATTTCCTGTTTTCTTTTTCAGTGCTAAGCTTTTTTATTTTTATAATTCGTGAAATTACACTTAATACTCATGACGTTAAAGACACTTAATATTATCAACGTAAGATTTCCTGATAAACTTAAAATCAAGTAAATTTTATTATCAAAATCCAATATTTGTTTTTCAAACCATTTTCACTACTGACTAAAAAATATATCTATAACTTTGGTATTTTGAAATTTGTATGCTCATTTGCATGTAATAAACCATAAAATTAACATATTGTAAATCATGAATTGATTATGTAATAAGGAATATTTACTTAATTAAAACTCTTTTTAACATAATAATACTACAATGGTCTTTAATATCTGTTTATATATAAATTTGGAAGTTGTCATCCTTTGTTAAGAACTATAAATAGACATTAATTTAAGTTTTACTTTCTAAAATGAATGACATTGAAGAACCAATTAAAACATAAAAAATAGACATGCATGTATGCAGATGGATATACCCAAAGATATACCTATAATTAAATTCCACTTCACTTTACTTTTAAATTAACTACTCAGGTAATGTGCGGAAACAGCTATACATTTGAGACAACCACTATCCAAATGTATGGGACTTCAGTTCTAATTCGGAAAGAAATATAGTGCCACGATTGGGAATCAAACCCAGATGAGAATCGAATGTGCTTGCCTCTCAACCAAGCACTCGTACATCACTGTCACTAACTTCGGAGATCTAACATATATTTTACATATATTTCTATAAAATATTCTTCTTTTAAATGTCTAATAAATTTAATCAAATATCTTTCAAAAATTGTGAAACATTTGATGGATTTTTGGATAAATTCACAACAAGCATTAAATGCATAAAACCGAGCATAAAACGGAAGTTATAAAAAGCTGCAAAGGAAACTTTTTGAAACCAAAACACAACCCATTGGTGATATATTACTATTACCTAAGTACTTATGATAACATAAATGCAGTATACATATGGTCACTTAAATAATTTTAAACTGAAGTACCATGTCATGTTCGGTTAAAGCCTCGGTTAAAACAGAAAATAATTTTATAGTAGTATTTAGGAAACAGCCGAAAGAACAACATATTTCTGAAACTAAAATTATCTATAAAAATATCAAAATTATCTAAACATGTCTTCTTTCATCGCAAGATAAAATAAAAAGGATTAGGTAATTTAATTATGCTTCCTAAAATTTTTGAGAACTTTCATTTTTCAATAACAGAAATAAACATTTTCAAGGAAAGTTAGGTAGGTATTTAATAATATTAATACCTCGATTAATATAATGGCATACATAATCCTTAATTTAATACCATACTTAGTCTATAGAATAAATCATTACTACTTAATTATATGTAAACAAAGTAAATACATAAATAGACACCGAATGCATAGCATTAAATTAAAATGTTACAGTTTACGGTTCCTTTAATAATTGTTACATTGACTAACAGTGTATTTGCAAGCTTTCTCCAAAATTACAATATAGTAATTCTACAAGTACAAATGTAGAAAAACTATTATTATTGTCCTCTCGATTGTCCTTAAAGAATGAATGAAGGTTATAAAAAATATGCAAGTCTACAGTAATTCATAATTAAATTCAAAATTAAGATGTTACTGATACCACAGTAAATAAACTTTTCATTTTTAAAACGTACACCAATTTTTAAATCAAAATCATGAGAGATTTTTTACAAATTTGTTTTTGAAACTTATAAATTAGTTCATATATGAGATAAGAACGATTATTTCGTTTGACATATTTGGCCACGTTGCCTTTATTTAAAATATAAGATTTGTAAAAATATGGCCTTGGAACTAACGAATTAAATGGTTCCAAGAATGGATCCAAGGAATATTTAATTAAATGGCTACTTAGCAGAAGGATAATCATACTTTACATTCGCCCTGCAGTTCTTAGTTCGAATCATAGCCTTGACACCAGAGATTTTTTCTGAAGGAGAAATTAATCCATTATATTGGACCGTGTATGTACATTGTCTCTTAAAATGAGCCCTTTTTTGCACAAAATCTCTTCAGGTAGTGAGGATAAGTAAATTGTATGGCCCTAGGTGTTTCATTTAATTTAACATTTCTTAAACAAAAGAAAATTTTCAATTATTCCATGAAAGAACAATGGTTCACTTTCGGGTTCAACCCATTCACCGGCAGGACTTCGAAAGACAAGTATGAATGATTTATCAATCAGAAAGTAAATTAAAATAATATTTAGGCAATTCAGAGGATAGCGATTAAGAGTTAACGAAAGGAAATTTACTGCGTTGCCTGTAAAAATTATAAATTAAAATTCATTAATTTTCTTTTCCTAAATATTCACTTGATTTTTGTGGGTTTATTATAACAACGTTTATTGAAATTTGACCATGAAAATGTTTGGATAACTTTAAATGTCTTCTACTTGCAATTCCTTTTCACAGTTGTTAAGACAGTTAAGAACCTAGCAATAATTATGCAGGATCGCCTTGATGTTAATGTGTCTTTGAACATGCTACAAAAGGTTCATATGCTTTGATGAAGTTATAGATGGAGAAATTTATGTCAGTGAAAAATTATCAAGCTCGATATGTTTACATATATTTTAGATAGTTTGTAGCACATTATTTCTACGGTGTTAAAACATTTAATGTAATAATTGATAATGATTGCCATAACGTATAATAATTAATTAACATATAGATATATCCGAGGATATATCCAAATTTTTAGGTAAACCTAAAAATTTGGATATATGGTTTACCTAAAAATTTTGATATATCCTCGGATATATCTATATGTTAATTAATTATTATACGTTATGGCAATCATTATCAATTATTACATTAAATGTTTTAACACCGTAGAAATAATGTGCTACAAACTATCTAAAATATATGGTTTTATGTACAATGTACAGTGTACATACACAATATCTGTTGCAAACAGGAAACTTTAGTTTCTTTCTTTATGAAATTAGTAGACAAGAACTAATTTTAAACAGAAATTTTTTTTACTAATTCATTATTTTACTTAATGTGACTAAGAGTTTTTCAAGTAGAACCAGTTTGAAAAAGTTAAATATGAAGAATTCTTTATATTTTGTCAACAAAGTCCAAATGTGTCTACAGTTCACCGAAATGATGACCCAAAATAAATAAAATGAGATCATTTGTAACTTTCAAGGTAAATTCTATTTTAGGTAATTTTTAAATTTTTTGCATTTTTATGACTTTTCTTACTCAGCTTTAAAGTATTATCGAGGGTATTATTATTAAAATTAATTTTTAATACCTAATTAATTCCTTTCCACCTAATATAACCAGCTAGGTATTTTATTTGTCTCTGTACTTGTATACTGTTTACACATATGTATATCTGATTTAAGCGAGGATTTAAGTTAATGACAATCAAATAGGTACCTATGTCTATTTTCCAATATAGGATAATTTGCAATAAAAAAAAAGGCACGATACCTACTATGACAGTACCGAGAACAGTACCTACCTACAGGCTAAAAAGCGAGCTAAAAAGCCTCAGGTATCACAATTTCAGAGGAGCTAGAAACTTTAGCAGCTTTAGAAATATTAAAAAATAGCCAAAATTTAAAAAAATTCTTAGGAAATTATGAAATAAAAAAATCATATTAAAGGTACCTACTTAATATGTTTATAAATTAAAAATCAAGGTGACACCTAAAAGTCTAAATATGAGAAAAGCCTATTAAGTAAGAATATTCCGAGAAAATTCAAATTAAAGTG
Organism: Rhagium mordax; assembly: GCA_963680705.1. Classification (NCBI taxonomy): domain Eukaryota; kingdom Metazoa; phylum Arthropoda; class Insecta; order Coleoptera; family Cerambycidae; genus Rhagium; species Rhagium mordax. The sequence goes on along the minus strand of OY796656.1, from coordinate 99,664,574 downwards.
TCACATGATCACATGGCATGCCTTTTTTTGTCAAAAAATTTCGTTGTTCTCTTCTAGGCGCTGATTTACTTTTATCCTCAGACGCCATAAATCGAACGAACCATAAACCTTTAAAACATCTCTCACGTGATGTCTTGTAAACTTTACCTCGTTTACCAACATTGATCGTTTGAACAGATCTGAAATGACACAAGTTTGATGTTATTCATTGTACAGTGAAAGCTCCCATAAGCAGACACTGACGATTTCAATTTTTTTGTCCGCTCATAAGAAAGCTCAAAAGAAAGAAAATTACTAATTGGTTCCAGAAAATCGTCCCCTCATGAGAAATGTCCACTTATTAGAGCTGTCCGTAAAGAGAGCTTTCACTGTATATTCTTAAAAATTTTATTGAATCAAACAGACAGCCGATTAACAACAATATTTGTAATAATATATAATATATATAATAATTTAATAATGTTAGAAGTATATATTCCACTCCACTCCTCTCTGCCACCTTATTTGACTGGCTTAACTGGGAGCTTAACTTAAATTTTAACTTCAATAATTATTTGCAGTCTTCAGTTTTAAACTATCAACATTATATTTATATATATTTTTTAATTTAATATATTAATATAATATTTTAAAATGATACATATTTTGTTTCTCTTTATCTCTGCTCAATAAATGATAAACAAGTAGTTGAAGATAAGTGAAGAACGTTATCACTGTTAATGTACATCGAGATGTACATACATATTAAGTTTAAACATTAGTGAAGTAATATAATAATTAAAAAAATTGTATTGCTACTAGGTAGTTCATTACTCTTTCTTTGAACCCAAGGGCAATAAGATAGAGATAGATATAAATGTTTTTAAAATACTTATATTTTATTTATCTGCAAAGCATGACTAATCTGCACATCATATTCTATTATTACCTGTATTTTTAATTAACAGAATTCTGTGTGTTGGCAGATGGTAGGACAATAATTAATGTTACCTACTTTTATGGTGCAGGAAATTCTAGAAGAATTTATTTACAAAATTAATATGCCAATCACGTAAACTAAGGTGCACACAAATAAGTCTAGCGTGTTAATTCTTTTGAAAATAATTATCAACAATATTTAATTAATATTCAGTACTGCTATTCTTTGAACATTTAACAAAGCAACCCAAAAAGTAATACTACTATATAACGTCATCATTGTTAGTCATCACTATGCTTTATAAAAATTAATGTGAGATTTATAAAAAAAAAAAGAAGGTCAATGTTACAATTACTTAAAATATTTTATTTATTTTTCAATGTTCGCAAACTGATAAGTATTAATAGACAAAATATTTACAAATCTTTCATATAATTATTACTAGCAAATTTGCAACAGACAAATTAGTCTGCTATCAAATTAATATTTCATAAGAGTAGATTGGAGTGGATATCAGACAGATTAGGTATGTACTTAGGTAAATATTAGATCTGCACTAATAAATATTATTCGATATATGTACTTGTACTGTACCTGTATTTCGTAGACAGAAGAAACAAGTGAGAAAATTTCTAAACTTTTAAGCTTTTTTTATTTTGTTTTCAAATTAAAATTTAATTGTATATTTCCTTAATTCCATTCTTCGGTACTCCTTGGAGCTTTTATTGATACGTTAATCCTCGGGTAGAAACTATTATTTTTCATAATTTTTTTTACAAAATTAGCTTAATGTCCTCGTTAATTTCACCTTGGATATACTTAAATTATTAAATTTCCTCTATGCCTACCTTAACTTCATGCTTAATTCAATTTACCGTTAATCATTTGGTGAGCCAAGGAAAAAATCAAAAGCCATGCCAGAAGATTATTTTCCCACACTTAACAGGTTGAGCGCCACAGAGGACACCGGTGACTATTTTGAAACGTCCACATAGGCCATGGCGGACACCGGTGTCTGCTCGCATTTATGTGATCTTGTAGCTTCGTGTCCGCTAATACACGTATTTTGGCTATACAGCATGCCCTCTATGGCCTCAGTTGTGCATGAGGTTACAATAAATTCCCTAATTTTTTTGCTTTGTTTTTTTTCGATTTTGAAAAACACCTTTACAGATGTAATACAGCGATGCTCAGAAAACCAAATCCACTGTTGGCCCAGGAGGCTAAACATTGAAATTTGGCTTGGCGCTCAACCTGTTAAGTGACAAACATAGTTAAAATTTTAAACTTGAGAGTTGAGTTACGATCAGATTAGGTAAGTAGATCCCATTTAGGATTTATTAATGGATCAAACCTCGGATCAAACATAATATATTATGCCACCTGAGATATCTGATTAAATTTGGGAATCTTGGAGATTTTATAAAAATGAGAACATGATTTAAGTAATGTCTTTAGTACCTATTCATATAGAATACAAGGTGGTCGAAACACGTCGAAATAATGTTAAAATCAGGCAATGTGATTTTGATTCAATACCGGTGATGAGCTGGGTGGTTTAGGCCACAACTCTTATATTTTTGTAAATTTCAGGATTATGAAGAATTACCTAATTAGTTTATTGTAGAATTAATTACAAATTATACATACCACTTCCATCCTTTTTAAGTCCTTTTGGTATACTATTCGTCACTGGAGGTTTGGTCGTTCGCATACTAAATCTACCACTATCTGTCCTCGAGAAAACTTGCGGTCTATTCGTATTCGTTTTAGTCGCACTATTTATTTTTGGCACATTTTTCACTTCAACTTTTGCGGATGGCGGAGGTGTTCCTCTTTTACTGATATTTAGCAAATACCTGCTTTGAACATCATTGGTCTTCATCAGTTTTCTATCCATAGATATCGCTCGTTCATGTTTCATTTCTGGTTGAAAAGACTTCCGCCTCATTTCTGGAGTATTTGGACATTTTATTTGCAATGGTTCGTTGTCTATTCTGGCTCGCCTTAAACTAAATGCTCGGTTGCATCTTGTATTAGTAATATTAGCTAAATCTTTTCGTTTTTGTAGGTTCTTTTCAAAATCCTCCTCCGAACTCGATTCCGTATCACCGAACTGACTTCTGTCAATTTTCTGATGGTCGGTTATACTTGACCTTCTATTCGGAATATAATTAGGTTTGATACATGCAGTGGAGGAACTCCTTTGTATGGAAGTATTTCTTGAAAAATTAGGGGAATTGCAAATATTTGATTCTTTTTGTGGATTAACAATATTTGTATTCTTTGGAGAATGAATTTGATTTTTTGTTGAAAAACTACTTGATCTCCTTATAGGAGAATTGCTAGGGGAATTTTGTATTTTATGAATTACTTTATTTTGAGAATATTGATTAAACAAATTTGTGTACGTTTGGTCAATACCTTGCAAATTTTTATTCTGAAAATGTTCCAGTTTGTTTGAAATATTCATAGTTCTGTCATCTAATGAATTATGTCTAGTGTGTGAAGCTCTTTGTTTTAATAAATGTGCTGTGTTGTTTAGTTGCATGCCATATTTTGCATCATAATCACTATCAGGATCGCTGTCAAGAGATAAACGTTGCTGAAGAGAATTTATAAAATTTTGTGTTGGCTTTAGTATGAGATCAGTATCCAAACTACTATCAGAAAACTCTACATTCATAGAATTCAAACTATTTCTACTACGTGGTCGTGATATTGTATGTATCGGAGATGGAATTTTTGTTGGAGATGATTTGCCAGAGTGACCTCCCACTGAAGGGGGTAGATTAGCTGTACTTTGGCAGGTTGTAGGCGATATGTTGGATACTTTGCCAAACACGAGGTTAGCATTAACAACTCCACTGGAATCAACAGAAACATTAGGTTTTTTCACTTCGATACTCTGCACATTTACAATATTTGCTGTTAATTTTGGTTTATTTTTTGTAATAATTTCTCGATCATATACTGGTTCTACAATGCCATCATTAAAATTTTTACCATCAATATAAGCCTGAACTTGCACTTCAGATTTGGTAAGACTATATTTACGTTCGGGTTTCTTTTCATTTCTTGGCTTAAAAGCACCACTAGAAGTCACTGAAATCACTGATCCTTGATCATAAGATTTCTCTAAGCCATCATGTTTAGCTTTAGGACTAGGAAACATTATTTTAGTAAAAGTTTTGTTATGTAAATCACATTCGCCGTTATTTAAGGTTTTATCCAATTTCTGTTCAACATCTTGCGTAATAGACATGTTTTGTGTTGGGGACATTATTGGTGAAAGTACCTTACCTATCGTTTTTGGTTGTGTTGGGGTGGAAGCCAGTTTATCAAATTTTCGTACTGTAGGAGATCTTGGCGATTTCAAAGCATTCTCAGCATCTAATATATTTAATGCCTGTACACCTTTGGTAACTTCAGTTTCTTTCAAATTAGACTTGTCCACAATAATTGCTGTAGTATTTTGTAGTACATGATCTCTTACAGTGGAAAGACTTTTAACATATTCTTCTGTTTTTTTCTGCACTGAGACTTGTTCAATTTTAAATTCTCTATCTATACTCATTCGTGCTTTCTGTTCTGCAGAATAATTATCAGCGTCCAAAGTGTAAGTTCCCGCATCACTTACTGTGTCTGATTTATCAAAATCAAATTCAATTCCCTCTACAAATACATCGTCTTTGTCATTATTGTCTGCAATATACATTTTCTCACATTCTGGACTGGAAAATTCTTTTTTTACGCTGGAATTTGATGAAGTTTTAGACTGTTCTTTTGGGCTAAATGGACTTATCAAGTCTAATTCAGGGCTAGAGACATCTTTCAATTCAATCTCATCAGGACTCGTAATGCTCGGTAGTGTTGCGTTAGGAAAGGACTGTGTCATTCTGTCTGAAGTAACATTTTTTAATAACAACGTTAGATCACTACGTTTACCACTACCTCTTGTGCATTTCGCACGATCAGTTTTTTCATCTGATGAAAAGTAACCTTCCGACTGGAAACTAGATTTTCTGGGTAAATTTCCAGTTAAGGGAAGTTGTTTTGCAGGTGGAGTGCAGGCAGAGTCCTCTATTTTTGATAATGACTGGCCTCTTTTGTGCCTTTTTTGCAGTTTTTCAGCCAAAGCCTTTTGCCTCTGTATGTCAACATTTTTATTATTGCCAAAGTCTATGGTAAAGGCTAAGGGTTTTGGAGATTCAGGAACATTTGCGGGGGAAGATTCAGTATCCTCCATGACTCAACGCGAAAAAATTTGGCCGATTGAACCTAAAAATACAAACAAAACCTTTGCCAAATTTGCACTATACCATATTTTAAGGGTTAAAAAATTAATTCGGGTTATACTTACTCGCTTAAATATTAATCCTAGCAGAAGAATTGCACATTACTTGCACTAAATTTTTTAAAACTACAAAAAAACTAATTCCCATGGCATTTAACTACATTTTTTACAGCTGTAAGGTGCGGACGAAGCAGCTCTGGCAGCAGCGCGACTGGCGAAAACTGTCAGTGAAATTTTTACTGTGATTGGTCATTTACGACGTTTACATGGCACACTCCAACGACTAGGTACGCGCATTGTCTACTTTTAAATATAGATTTGTTATAAAAATTTTATATAGGATTTAAAAACACAAACATCAAACTAATTGAATCAAGAGATAAATGTTTATCTTAAAATAAACATTAGGAGAGACAGACATTTACTATTTCTAAATAAACTTTTAAATAGTTTAACAAAATAAAACACTTATTCGTAAAATATTCCTGCCTGCAACTATTTAGTCTCTACTTATACACGTGAATAATAAATAAATGCGTTTGCTTTTATTATTGTATCTATGTATAATCTCGTATAAATAAATAAGGGATTATTATAGCATACCTAATTATCATTATATAAGACGGTACAGCGAAGAGTAAATTATAAGGTTACCAACTCATTCTGCGTGACTCCTTCGCAGTCCCTCGTTAGAATTGCGGGACGTTAAGAAAACGACTCATCTGTATAACATAAGTATAGGTATATCTATTTATTAAAATTGGGAATAAACAACAAATAGGTAGGTATAAACCTTAACAAAGTTCTGAATAAAAAGAAAAAATTACTTTCCCTTATTGCATGACATAAAAGTAGGTATATTTATATATTGCATATTATTTTTTTAAATGAAGGCATAAAACTACGAATAATGATTAAATTGGCTTATTTTATACATATATTTCATATACTATTTGTAATTTATATTCATGTTCGTACTGGTAACCTGCTTTTAAACTTTAACCTGGATGATTTAATGAATTTATTAAATCATCCATTTTCTTACTCAAAAATTAATCCCGGTTTATTGACTACAAATTTCCTGCTGCATGATTGATTGGATACAACGGCAAAGCCTAAATTCCTTATTAAAAGTGTTACAGCATTGTATATCAAATATAATCGAAAGTTTAGCTAACTTGAACATAAAGACGAATAAGTTGTAACGGTGCATATAAAGTGTATAGTCACATTTTTAATTTAAAGAGCTATAAGTTGCATCTATCATCTATCTAATAAGTAATCAAAACAGAGATTAGTTTTGAAATTGTTATAGCAGGGATATATAACTCATTTCTATACCTGATTTCATTTGCAGGAATCTAGATATTTTCTAAAAATCGGAATACAAATAGTCATGGAACCACATAGTAGTAGTAGTAATTGCATTTTGGCTTTGATTTTCATAAAAAATCATTAGCTCGCAGCGCCAGAGATGGAACCACATAAAAACCAAAAATAGTTATTTTATTCCCACCCATTTAAATAGGTACAAATAATATAGGTGTTTTATTTATATATTATATTAAACTATTTTATATAATATTATTGTCTATAAAAAAAACTCACGAATTATTATCGGCATATGCCTCTTACATATTATGATTCTATTATACTCGTATTACCCATTCAAGAAGTAGGTCTAAAATAAACTATAACGATGTAGGTATGTAGGAATGTAGGATGCAGGTACCTAAATAAATAAATGCGAATAGCACGTAGGTTAATGATCGCAGTATAAATTATGAATATATAAGAATAACGGCAAGTTTTTATAAGTAACTTATTTCAACTAAACTGAATATCGCATTAAACGCGTATATACAGAAACCTGTTTAACTGTTTGTTAAAAATTAAAATATAAACGGCATGTTAATTTTAACGGAAGTGAATGATAATAGACCCGATAGTATAATTGTTAAATTAATAAGAAACTTAAAGTTTAACATAAATTTACCATTCAATTTTTTTACTTCTAAGCCGCGATAAACGGTGCCTATTGTTCCTTTGCCGGGGTAGGAGTGGTTTGCTATTTTTTTCTTGGTCAGCATCTTCGAAAACGGGGGGTAAATGCGTTGAAAACACCAGTACTCGGCAAACGTAATAATAACAAAATTATAACAAGCATTTTAAAGGGTTTCAAAAGTACTGCAACTTGGTCTATGCGCACTTTTTTCATCCGATGAATGGTTTTTTCAATTTTTGTCGCGGCAATGTTTTAATTTTGTTCCGAAATTGCTTTTTTGTCCTTCTATTTCTTTCTCATAGACGGCCACATTTACGACAAAAGTACAAAATACGAAAGTTGTAGCTCTAGAAAGAACCTACAAACATGGTATTCTTATATTTGTCTTGCATGAATGCTACAGCCTGTAGCGCGCCTGATATTCTTTGTAACTTTTTCCTTCGAGGAAGTATAGTTTTTCGGAAAAGTCGATCTTTTTAAAAAATTCCTATCTCGGCTAATATCGGAGGACCTAAAAAAAAGAGCTTTTCAAAGAGCTTTTCACTTTTCCCTTTTCCTTCTTCTTGCCCGCCGTCCGGGTCCGGATCCTCTAGATCCAAAGGGAAAGACTGTGGCATGGTCTAAATAAGGGGCAAAATTGAGAAAAATGATTAAATTACATCTGGTTTTCAAAAAGAATACGCCGCCAGTCCATCTCGCAGAAGGCGCGAATTATTAAGCTCGGCCCGGACACGTGTTTGGAGAAATTTGAAAAATTGAAAATAATTGCGAAAACACGAAATTTTTAAACGCTATTTCCGAACGAAAAATCGCCGCCGTTCTCGTAAGAAATCCAAGGCAGAGGGTTAAACTTAGAACTACATTGTAAATCGCACATTCTCGCTGCGATTTTCGAGGCAGTAGGAGCGAACGAAAAAGTGGAATTTTGACGTTTTCACGAAAATTTTGAAGTAGGGTTAAAATTTGCAAATTTTCTGAAGCGGTCATATTATTCTCACATGTCTCTCGAATCTCACAAATTTTACACTATCCTCCGACACACTTTCTTAATACTCGAAGGATCGCTACGATGCCTAAAAGATTTTCTCGACACAAAGGCTCCTATAAAATACGACGCCACGCGTCGATACTCGCCCCGAAAAAAGCCTTTGAGGCGGCAAAGTACATAAAAAACTCACACGAAATTAGAGCGAGTCTGCATGATCGCCGTAATTTTTTTCTTGCCAACTGAAAAGTTATTTTCACCCTTTCTGCAACATCCTGGGACTTTCCTTTGTTAATAAAACTTGTTTCTTTTGACTCGAACTAAACATTTTGCATGAAATTACCCGTGTTGTGATAACTTGAAATTTTGGTAGAGGATTCTAGGCTAGCTCCTACTATCGCGACTTCTTCATACCATCTAGCGAAAATCTGGGGTATTCTCGTAACTCTCACCCCTGCAATCTTGTCAGATGATCGAGCTCTTGAAGTCCATACTTTTCTGCATCCGCAACCCTGCCCACAATTTCCTTCGCATTTCCATAGTTTCAGAAGTGCATCTGGTGCAGCTTTTCCACGCTTTCAGGTTTGTTGTTTTGCCATATATATCTTCCACCGACTTCCGACGTGGCAAAACAACACAGCATGGCTTGGGAACCAACTGAACCTGAAAAATGGGGCTGGACTCGTAGAACGTAGAATGGACTTGAAGCGGTTACAATCACAGGAAAAATTGCACCGGATGCACTTCTGAAACCATTTGTATGTAAAGGAAATTGTGGGCAGGCTTGCGGATGCCGAAAAGTATGGTGTTTAAGCTCGATCATCTGTCAAAATTGCAGCGGCGAAAATTGCGAAAACACCCCAGATCTTCCTAGATGGTGTGAAGAAGACGTAATACAAAATACAACACATACAACCAAGATAAGACGATAAACAACCTTGGAACAGCAGACAGAAAACATCGAAAACGAAAAAATTTCTACCGGAGCAGAATCAACCAAAGGAATAAGGAGAACAGAAAGTTGCAAAAAGCATCAGAACATAATGTGATGTAACGACAAACCGTGGATTAGTCATTAGTACTCCCGAGGAAACCACGTAAAAAGAACGCACCAAAGATTCCACCTCTCAGGTCTTGTGGAAACAGAGATATTCAAATAAAACCGATGGCCGCGGCGCCTCAGGGAATAGAGATAATATCTTTCGTCGCAATCGGAAATATTTGTAATGTTTGTAAGAATGGGCACACGTAGGTTGTATACAAGCATAATAAAAACAAACATATCCAAACAACAAAAATTTACTTCAATAATTTATTTTTGGACGTTTTGAATTTCTAATTTTTAATTCAATTTCTATCATGTATTTAAAAAAGTTCAATAGATTTTATAATTGTATGTTTAGGGATGAAATACCAATTTAGATGTATCAAATATAAAATTGGATATATTTGTTATTGTTATGCTTGTAAAAACCTAAATAAAATCATTTATAAACAGCATGTGTATCAAGTAAAGAAAGAAAATTGTAAAAAAATGGCAAATGTGGCAGAATCGGTATTATACCTAATATTTGGCCCTCTGCTCACCGCCTATAATATGTGATATTATGTTACAGTATAATCTAATTTGTACCTACTCATCTTTGGTTGGTAAACAATAAACATATTATTATTATTATTTTATTATTATATCGATCGCAATTCTTGCAAAATGAACTCCGACATTATATTGTTTCATTTGACACCAAACCCTCGTCTGTGGCCCCTTCGAGATGACCGCACAAACCTTGCTGAAATACTCGATCCTCTTTCCTCTACATTTTGGATCTGCATGAGATAGTACACATCCAAGTGCCGAATTGCTAGCATCTGTGTCAAGAAAATACAATCCCTGTTGTTGAGGATAAGTCAGGACAACTGCATAACGCTTTCTTCAGCTTCTTGCATAAAGCGTCTATAATAAGTGCAGAGGTCAATGAGTTTTGTAATTCGTGAACGTTTGAAAGTCTCGCGCCACTCTCAAACTGTAGAAATCTTGTCCAGATCCAAAGAAACAACATATGTCCAAGGAATTTGACTCCTTTTTGCAACAGTAGACACTTTTCTTTGGATTCAACTTTTAGGTGTGCATTCGACTTTGATTCTTCCAAATACTTTGAAGCTTTTCCAGGTGTTCCCTAAAGTTCCGTCCCATAATTATCACATCTTCAAGACAAACTAGACATGTCTTCCGTGACAGTCCGCGGGCTACAAATTTGCATCAATCTTACAAAAGCAGTTGGCGCATTGCAGCTACTGCCTCCCAGGTTGTTGGCTAATGGCGGTTAAATTACCAGTATCTATTGGATGCTGCATTTTATCGGTTCTGCGTTCTGCGTTACTGGCAAATCCAACACTTTCTTTCTCCAAGAACTTAATTGCCTCCTACGTTCGTCCTTAAATAGTTGCACAAACTGAGAAGTCATCACTTTCCTTGTCACTGTTATTAGGTGAGCTTTTATCTACGTGCTCCTCACATATCGATATCCAATCAAGTTCCTGATTGGAGTTCTGTCTCCTAAGTTAATGGTTAAAATGCTTGCCAAAGATAATATTTTTAGTCGTAATAGAGGCATATTCTCAACGAGGCCAACACGGCATCCATCAGAGTTTCCTTCCAGAACGGTCTCGATTATTTGTTCCTGTCTAAGTCGTCTAAGTCGTTATTGAACCTTTCGTCTACTGTTGAAATTCTTCATTACCAATTCGTTCACGACACCCACGTCAAGAATAAAATCCATATTTTTCCATAATGTTCAATTCCTAGGAGAAGTAAGTGAAGTCAAAGGAAAAGTAAGTGAGGTCGAAGGAGAAGTAGAGTTACTCAAACGGCAGCTGAGGGGAAAAGGAGACCAGCTGGGGAGAGTTTACAAGAACTTGAAGATACCGTTGAGAGACTGACCCAAATTGCCTTTCCCAGATGCACCAATTAAAGTGATTTTCAGAAGCAATTGGTGGTTGGGGCCTTTATTGATTGCATAGGGGACGAGGAGGTTAGGCGACTCCTTAGATTATCTCAGCACAGAAGTAGTATCGAAGCTTATTTAGTCCGTGCGCTCGAAATTGAGCCCGAGGCAGCTTACAAGGATACTCCACGTCAGAGAAAGCGAGCAAACTATACTGACGACCGTGTTCACTTAATTACTGACCAAATTTGATTTACAACCGAAGCCGGAAAAACAACAAAATAACAAAATGATGGGAATTAAGCCAAGCGTAGGTATCTGATGTTATAAATTCATATCCAAAGAAATTGTCCACAGCGAAACCTATGAGAGGGTGAAGGCCGCAATTATTGAACAGCCGCAGGAAAACTAGAGGTAGCCAGCACCCAAGGCTCGTTGCCAGCACCTCGGCAGGGAACGCGGTGATCCAGAGAAATAAAAGTTTCCCAGCTGCGAAGAGTTCCAAGTAGTCTACTGTTGGAGGGTTGTTTAAACAAAAGGAAATGTGTCTTCACCATTGACGCGGGTTTCACGTCATCAATAGTACGACCTGGGCCGGGACTCTGTAACTCATAGCGATCGGTAGCGATCTATCTGTCTTTGTTTAGCTTGCTGAAAAATGCGCTTAGCATCTCTTTTATCGTATCGTAACAATTCGTAGCGAGCGTACAGGATCCAAGCACAGGATTCATAGCGGGCACAGAAATTAACAAAAGGTAAAATGGAATGGTCGTTTGGACTCCTAGTCTAAGGTTTGGACAGCCACGGAAGACGGCAACAGTTTGTGGAGAAGTGTATACTTGGACCTGGGTTGCCTATATTTCAGTCATAGGGTGATCGCAAGAACGGTAAACTGGAGCCGTTCTTGGGGTGATCGTGGCTGACATATATTCAGGATGACTTCATTTTGACCATGGACGTTATGAAAAATACGGATTAATTCTTGACGCGGGTGAAGGGTGAACGAATTCTGAAGATTGATAATGAAGAATTTATTGTTTCAACAGCAGACGACCGATTCAATAAAACAAGGTTATTGATGGCACAGAGAGTCAAGATTCCTAGTTATACGAAATAAATTATCGAGGCCGTTCTGGAGGGAAACTCTGGTGGATACCGCGTTGGCCTCGTTGAAAAAGATGATTCGATTACGACTACAAATATTATTATTATTGGCAAGAACTTTAACCAGGCCTGAAGACAAAATTCCAGTTAGGGTGATCAATTTAAATTCACACTCAGAGTGACTTTGCAGCAAGGCGAGGCAATTAAATCCTTCGAACCTGTATTAGGTGGATAGCAAGTTAGGCGCAAGCAGATACAAACTCACCTAACAATGTAGACACGGAAGCTATGGCATTGCTACTGACTCCTCATCAGCACTTATCTAAGGACGAACGTAAAGAGACAATCAGGTTCTTGGAGAAAGAAAATGTAGTATTTGCCAGAAACACAGATGTTTACGAAAACGGAATCATTGAGAAGTCAACCAGTAATTTTGGTTGCAAAGAAGGATGGCAGTTTAAGATTTTGCGTTGACTACTACCTGAAGCTGAATGACGTCACAGAGAAAGACAATTATTCATTACCAAGAATTGTCGACACAAAGTGTTCTGTCAGCTATACGACAGATGATGAACAGGAGTGGGGGGAATTGTCTGAAGGTGGGGAGCCTAGCTGGTGATTCTAAAACACTGGTGCGGGAGCGAGTTAGTAGTTAGTTAGCATGGTTAGCATAGTGAATAAACGTATTTTGAGTTTACCGGTGTTTGCTTTCCTATCCATTACTAACAGTACACAAAGTACACTGGCATGTTCACGGTGCATGGTTTTTAACCTTAGACCTGAAAAGCGAATACTAGCAAGTGGGACTTCACCCAGACGATAAAGAAAAGACAGCCTTCTCAATATAGGTAGTGGTCTGTATCAGTTTACTGTGATGCCTTTTGAGCTCTGCAATGCTCCAGCAACTTTCAAAAGATTAATGGAATTTGTACTCCGAGGACTGACATGGAAAACATGTCTATGTAGTTTACCTTGATGACGTGATGGTTATGGGACAGAACTTTAGGGAACATCTGGAAAATCTTCAAGAAGTATTCTGGGAGAATCAATAGAATGCACACCTAAAGTTGAATCCAAAGAAGTGTCTACTTTTCGAGAAACACGTCAAGTTCCTTGGACATGTTGTTTCTTCGGATAGAATTACAAACGGACCCGGACAAGATTTCTGCAGTTCGAGAGTGGCCAAGACCTTCAAACGTTCATGAATTAAGAAGCTTTCTTTGCCTTTGCACTTATTATAGACGCTTTGTGGATGGATTTGAGGATATTGTGAAGCCACTACATTAATTAACAGAGGAAAAAGTAGGTACAGTACCAGTGGACACCAGACTGCAAAGCATCCTGGAGAAAGCTGAAGGCAGCGTTATGCAGTAGTCCTGTGCTAGCATATCTCCAACAACAACGATTGTATATTCTTGACACGGATGCTAGCAATTTGGCACTTGGATGTGTACTCTCCCAGGTCCAAAATGGAGAGGGAAAGGGTGATCGAGTGTAACAGTGGAAGAGTTATTGGCCATTGTTAAATCCATGGACTATTTTCACAAGGGTCAACTGGCTCGTTGGAGAGAGAGGCTACAGCAACATGATTTTACAATCGAACATCGACCTGGGAAATCCCATAAAAATGTAGATGCCTTATCCAGAAGACCATATATGACGGCAAGCACTGCCATCGTGTTGAAAAAGCGCAGAGCATGGTAACTGTGAATATAGTTGAGCTGAACGTTCTGGATGATGTGACAAAGGATTCTGAGGGAAGAACAATTGAACGACAACGACACTGGGCCTATATTGAGGGCGAAAGCAAAAGGAACCCGACCAGAATGGAAGGGCATCACAGACAAAAGTGTCGAATTGAAAGGTTTTATGGGCGCAATAAGACTCTCTCAAGGTCATAGATGGGCTGTTAAATTGAGCATAGGAAAGCCCGGATTTAATGAAAGTTACTGTGCGTCTGGTGATTCCCAGGTGCCGGGTGCCAAAAATACTTCAAGCAAGTTCACGATGGGGTATCCGGAGGACACATTTCGGTGAAAATAATACTCTGACTAAAGTACGGGGACGATTATTGGATAAACAGCTGTTACCAACCCCTAACCCTTATGGTACTTTATATGATTGGGGATTGTACATTCCGTCACTCGACCATGCAAGGATAGCTATTACGAAAAACAAAATGATACGCTGCCACCAGGTTGTGAATTATTTGACTTCTGCACAACCACAGAAATAATTTTGAAATAAGATTAATAACTACCCCGGTCTGACGGGTAGGTAGCTACTGGTTCTCCTACACTCAGATGCTCTTCTTTGGCGTTGGAATTCGACCACTGCGAGACGCTCAGCCTACTTAGTGAGTGGTTTTTTATGGCAGGAATGAAATAAACACTGGGACACGATTATACAGAGTATATTAAAATAAAAAGAAAGAACCGATCAGACCATACAAATTGGCGTAAAGGTTTTGCACAAAATTAAAAAAGAAAATCCACTACTATAAAAACAACCCAATCGAAGTGGCGTTTATGATTAAATATATGTACTGTACTAGACACAACAATAAAAACGCTAAATTTACTGTACTAACAACAAAAAAATTTTAAAAAATCACCCCAATTTTTTCCCGGCAAATTGCGTTTACCTGATGGCTCTACCAAAATGAACAATGAATAATTAATAAAAAGAATCCAATAAAACTGACGATTATATTAAAGTAAGACGCTATTTCTAGGTGACAATGATAATTATATAATATTTTAAATATGGCTCAATGCCACCAAAATGCCTTTATAACCCAACAAAACCTAACTCGCACTGTATTTTAGTGAGTAAACGCCCCGCTAAATTATTATATAATTCTCCCATGTACAAATCACTCAAACTCAGTCGCTCACTCGGCGTCCGTCGCGACGCTCTTACAAATTACTCTTCTGGCTCGACGCAACGAACGATCTTTCGCCCGTCAAATCTTCCGTCGGACTCTGCCTGCTAACGACTATACGCCCGTCGCGACGCTCTTACAAATTACTCTTCAGGCTCGACGCTAAAGACCTTTCGCCCGTCAAATCTTCCGTCGGACTCTGCCTGCTAACGACTATACGCCCGTCGCGACGCTCTTACAAATTACTCTTCAGGCTCGACGCTAAAGACCTTTCGCCCGTCAAATCTTCCGTCGGACTCTGCCCGCTAGCGACTCTCTTTCCACAGCCCCCGCTCTTCCCAACTAACTTTATGTTTATCTAAAAAAAAATATATGGCCTGACGATGTCTACCAATAATTTTAACTTTCCAACAATAAATTGTTCTATCCCCGCCTTTTACTGGAGCATTCCCATTAATTAAGTTCCCTCACCTATACTCTGCTACATCATAGTTTATCAAATTTTGGTTTTCGCCCGCCTCTACAAATTTTAGCTTGCGAAATTTTCTTCGACGCAATTCCCAGCTAACTCGGCGTTTCCTAATCTAATCTCTCGACTATTCAATTCCGGTGACGAGTTATTTATTTTCCCAGTCCCGAGTCCGGAAATTACCTATTCATAACAAACTGTACTGATTCTAAAATCCCAAGCTCGTTGTCGATCATGTGGCCCACATATACTAAAAATCAAACCCTAATAACTAAAGTTTACGGTCGCACTTCTTATTGTTTATTCAAATTAGAATGGCGGCCGTTTGCTTACACGTTGATGTCGAAAATGTAAAGTTTGCAGGGCCAAGTGGCCACAAACGAGGAGCAGAGGTCAAATGAGACAATACAGGGTAAATTTGAAATACACTGAATAATTTTAATCCGTTAAACTCTATGGTCCGTAAAAATTCTTAAAAATAGTCATTTGTAAAATAAATGAAATAGTCAGAAAAAATTTTTTGAATATTTTTTAAATATTCACGACGCTCCTGAGCAGAACAGCTGATGTGTGTAGCAACCATAGACAAATACATATATATGTATTTGTCTATGGTAGCAACATAAATGCCTGTACCCCCACTCTTCTTAGCTACCGTGTTGTTGGCGTAGTTCAGCCTGTACATACATCCATGATGTCAAGTCAAGTGTGAATTTTTCCTAGTGTTTTAGATTTCGGTTTTGGTTTTACTTAAACACTGCGAATACTGCTTAGAGGAATTTGTTTGTAACCAAGTCAATGTCATAGTTTTTTTTTAAACCTTAACTATAGAATTTTGAAATTAAAACAGTGCGAATTCATTAATTATGCTATAAGAAATTACAGATTAAAAATATTCAGTGTATTTTAAATTCACCCTGTATAATGTCGGAGCTCCATTTGAAAGGATTCCGATCGAAATAGCATTCCCAGTGACAAATGATGGCAATAAATACACCTTGGTGGCCGTGGACTCCTTTAGGAAATGGCCGGAAGCTTATGCCATTCCAAATCAGGAAGCACTGTAGCCCAAGCTTTGGTTGATAACCCGCCGACATGTCGGTTTGGGGTATCCTTGGAATTACATTCGGATCAAGGCAGGAACTTCAAGTCGAGGGTATTTCAGCAAATTTGTGAATTGTCGGGAAGGCACCAGACGCGAACAACTGCCTTTCATCTTCATTGAAATGGAATGGTGGAGTGACATAACAAGACCGCATGAGAGAACATCATAGAAATCAGCGAGATTGGGATCGTCATTATTTACAATTTTTCCTCATGGCGTGCTCCCATTCACGAGGCTACAAAACAGACACCAGTTCATGTGATGTTCGGACATGAGATCAGGTTGCCATGTGACTTTTTGGAACTCCTGACAGGCGGAAGCCGCTTTCCGTGATCGTGAATAATTATGCGGATGATATTAGTGAACGGCTAAGGAATGTCCATGAGTTGGTTAGAAATCAAATTACCATAGCTAGTGACCGAATGAAGGTTCGTTCTGACCGTTTGTGTACTTGTGTAGTGAAAACCACGTGAAAAGTGTTTCTACGGATATTTCTTGATCCCGTGTTGAAACGCTGGGTCGCCAATGATGTACGACACGTTGAGTAGATTCAAGACTGGTAAACTTCTAAACTATGTTTGACCATTAGATATAAATAGACTCCGCCCCATTAACCGCAGAACGATGTACGCAATAGTCAGTTTTACACGATGTACATATTTTATTTATTAATATCTATTCTAAGATTACTTTCGATTTTTTTTACGAATAGTTATGAAATGTTTAAGCAATAAAAACTATACCAACTATATACCTACCGGCATCTTGTTTTATTTTTATTGAGAAAAATCTTTAAAAACCCTATCATTTGCTAGAAGATGACTTAACTATAAGTTTTAAATCCAAATAAATAAAACAACACATACCTTTTTTTCTTTATTTTTACAAGGTTTTCTATTACAACTCGTATAAGAAAGTTATGAGAGAAATCAATATACTCATAATATAATAATAGAATGCTTTATTCATCATTTCCATACATTTGGTAGAAAAAAATAGACTTTATCATAAATTTGTAAACAATATTAAAACAATGATAAGTAATAAGATAAACGTATAAAATATAATAATTGGAAAAAATGTAGGGTATCATTTTTCTTATCTACACACTGAACTGTCAGAACCGGCGAGCGGTTCCTATTTCTCCACAGAAAAAAACCTTTTTGAGAACCTATAATGCCTACAATTACATTACAACACGAAGAAATAAAAAGTCCGTTTACTCACCGAAAGCCAATTTCTCTTATTAATAACTTCAAACTACTGCGTTTAAGATTAGATAGGTAAATGATCATCTTCATGCACTGCTGCTAAAATTTTGTTTGTAGTTGGTGGTTCATTTCTTTTTAAAAAAAATTCAATATTAATTGTTTGCATTACGTGGTACCTTACTTAACACACAGCACAAAGCACAGATGATATAAATTATTAAGAATGGGTTCTAACTGGTCTGTTGCAAAATGTGTAAAACCGAGTCGGCCTTTGTCAGTCAAATCTAGCGGTTGCTTTGTATCGGGTTCTATAAATACGACCAATTGAGAAATTCCATTCAAATTTAGCGGACATTTTTGGGGCGGAGTGTATTTATATCTGTTGGTCAGACATATTATAAAGGTTATACCTCATCTGAACCTGACCTACTCAAATTATTGTACATCATTGGCGACCCAGCATTTAAACACGGGATCAAGAAAACTCGGTAAGAAACACTTTTCACGTGGTTTTCACCACACAAGTACACATACGATCAGTGGCAGTTCTGTGCAACTGCGGTCGAAATAAAATGACATAAATATAAATAAGGCCGCATTATTGTATCATAAAGAGACCGGGGATCGCCAGCGATGTCCGCCTCTCCCGCGCATCGCGCATTTATCTCTTCCTAATGCTGCCCACTGAACACTAACTTCATAAATAAAAATGGACTTCATAACCCATGCTCTCCCCGTGTAAATATCTGGTCGTTTTCTGCCAAGGCTGGTAGACTTTGTACAGTAATGTACAGATTACATCAATGAGCAGCATTAGGGCGAGGAAAATGCGGGGTGAGGCAGAGCTGGCTACCGCGGTCTGTCATTTATTCTATATACTAAAAAAGAGACACTAAACACTGCTCTGCTATTGTAGAACAGAGAAGGACGAAACGCAGCGGTCGCCAAGTGACGTATGATATATTGAGGTAGGTCAGGTTCAGATGGGGTAACCTTGAGTTTACCAGACTTGGGGTTATATATAAGGCATTTTCGGAAACTTACTGGAGTTAACTAGATTACATCAAATGATGTTCGTTTACTAACCTAGTCAAATCTATCCGTGTTCGTAAACATGAAAATACTCACTGGTTTTGAGTTTCAAGGTAAAGCTTCGTTTACAACCAAGTCGAAATTACGCTAGCACGGAAATTGTGCGTGCTAGTATTTGTGGAACCCACTTCTCTATGTTTACAATATACAATGGACGACACGACACAACACGAACAGCTGACGGCCCTGAAACTGACCAAAACCTAACTTTATTTATTAAACTAAAATGAAGTGCTTGAAAAGTGGGTCAGAAGTAAGAACAATGATGATGGGGAAACGAAAGAAAAGAGGGTGGTATTTATTAACAAACAGCAAGAGAATTGCCATTATTTTTCATGCGTTCATCGCTCATCTTAATTGCATTATTTCAATACGATTTACAGTTTACAGGACGTGTCCCACACTACTTTTCATCAATATTAATTTATTATTCATCCTTATACATATTCATATTAATCACATATTATTCATATTCTATATAGAAAACAACGGAAAAATATCTAATCTCAACATTACATAAACAAATTTGACATTTGTTGGCACATTCACCAAAGTACACGAATAGCACGCACAAAGCTTGGCTTCGCCAAACTTCGGCACACTTTTAGGTTTGTGGGCACGTGCTACGATGTGCGCAACAAAGTTTTGCGGAAACAGAGTCATGTCATCAGAAATCATTTGCCAAACTTCAGCACGAAAATTGTGCGTGCTGGAAAACGAGGTTGTCAACGAAGCTATTTTTGAGAAACTAAAGACCTTTTCGGAAACTTACTCTGGGTTACGTACTCGGTTGTTTGATGTCACGTGACAGGTTTACCCGATCACCAACACTTTTCTTGAAGTATACGAACGCATGTTTGTTTTCATTTCGTTTCTTAACCTCAAAGATTTTCCTCTTCTTGCATGTTATTCATAATTCACTAACGCAGACAATAAATAAAATAATATCATTTATTAAGTCACAGCACAGAAGACTGAAGATATAATCAGGTTGAGTATTTTCATGTTTACGAACACGGGTACATTTTACTATACTCGGGCCAAAAAGAGTAGTCAGTAGAGCAAAAACTCAAAGGATTTAGCTGTTATGGAATACAGAAGCGGCAGCTCGTTTTACCATATAATCCCATATAATTCAGAGAAATATATCCAGTTTTCTCCGCCTACCAGAGATGAAAACCACAACTAGGTCATTATGTTTAATTGGTATAGTCAACCAAATACAGTAAATGCTTGAACGTGCCGCCCTTATACCCAATAATTTGTTCGGCTATTGGAAAGGTCGTCGAGAGGGCTTAGATAGCGCATTCAGTGGCGTCACATATGTTGCAACGCAAAGGATGTGCATTGTTCAACTGCGTTGCTATACCTAATTCGTGGAGATAATGTTGCCAGATGTAAGCATATTATTTAAAATTTAAGACATGGTAACTCATACTCATGCATAATTAACACAATCCGCTTTCATTTGTTCGAATTATGGAATTTATGAAATTCGTAAATCCGTACGCCCCTCTACTGACTACTCTTTTTGGCCCGAGTATAGGATAGTAAACGAACGTCATTTGATGTAATCTAGTTAACTCGAGTAAAAGTTTCCGAAAATGCCTTAAAATAGCCATAACTTTTTTAAAATAAATTTTCTACGATAGATCCTTGGGACGATTTTTATAGTAAATTAAACTGATTTACAATGAAACAAATTTAAATCAACTTCCGGTTTGACCAAAAATTACATTTTTTTATTTTAGAATGGGACACTCAGTACGTTTTCATACAAAATTAAAGAGCAGATTATTTAGAGCATTTATTTTTCAAATATAACCATATTGTGTCTACAATTAATAATATTAAAGCCATTAATAAAACAATTAGATAATTTTATTTTTCCTAACGCAAACAAAACTGAAACAAAGGTGGCTGAGACTTTTGACTGTTTGTTTGATATTGATATTCAGTATTCAGAAAATAATGAAGGATGAACAGAAATGTCATATAAACAGCCAAAAGTCTCAGCCACCTTTGTTTCAGTTGTTTGCGTTAAGAAAAATAAAATTATCTAATTGTTTTATTAATGGCTTTAATATTATTAATTGTATACACAATACGGTTATATTTGAAAAAAATGCTCTAAATAATCTATTTTGAATGAAAACATACTGGGTGTCCCATTCTAAAATGAAAAAATGTAATTTTTGGTCAAACCAGAAGTTGATTTAAATTTGTTTCATTGCTAATTAAATCAGTTTGATTTACTATAAAAAAACGTCCCAAGGATCTATCGTAGAAAATTTATTTTGAAAAAGTTAAGTATGGCTATTTTTAGTTTCTCAAAAAGGTAATTATTGAATATACTACAATGTGCTTAAAATGTGCAAAAATTTTGGAAATCCCTTTAAATAGGGTCTTCTGAACACGAATATCGGATTTTTTTCCCCCGGAAACGAGGGGTTTTTCTAAAAAAAAATGTTTTTCGGTGAATTTTTGGCAATTTTCTATATTACGGAACGTCCGATTTTTGACATTTCGCAAATAAAACGAATATGTTCCTTCTTTGATATAAAAATATACTGCACCCGCCCGCCCCCGGGGCGCCCGGGGGGTATATTTTTATATCAAAGAAGGAACATATTCGTTTTATTTGCGAAATGTCAAAAATCGGACGTTCCGTAATATAGAAAATTGCCAAAAATTCACCGAAAAACATTTTTTTTTTTGGAAAACCCCTCGTTTCCGGGGGAAAAAATTCCGATATTCGTGTTCAGAAGACCCCATTTAAAGGGATTTCCAAAATTTTTGCACATTTTAAGCACATTGTAGTATATTCAATAATTACCCTCAAAAATATTACATTGAAACTCAAATATCTCGGAAACCAATGATTTTTCGAAAATTGTTTGAATCATAAAAGTTGCTTAGAATGTAATGTTCTTTCACATGCACCTCATTTCAACGTTCCTGGGACCGAACAATTTCTTTGGATCGCAACGCCATCTATATCTCAACATGGAGAAAAACCGTATTTACTCAAAACTGAACACATTTATATACTCTAGTGATTGCCCTTTACAGAATTCAAATATCTCTATAAGTTTCCGAGAAAATGGCCCCGGGAGTTTTAACTGGGACACCCTGTATATATGCCAGAGCTTAAAGGATTACTGAAGGATGCTACAAAAAAAAAAAACAAGTAAAATGTATTAATTTATTTTCCATTTATAATTTAACAAAATGATTATACCTATAATAATTGTCAAAACTTACACCTCTTTTGGTCGCAACTGAAGTACCACAATATTTGAATTTTAGCAAATTGTTTCAAAATACAGGCACTTACAAATACATAAAAATAAAACATTTACCTTTGAATATGTAATGTTTTATATCTTTTATTACAATAAATATGTTTCTGTAATATTGTATTTAAAGCATTTTTTCCGTTAAGTTTTATATTTTTAGTACGGTAAAGTTAAATAAATATAAGATCAGTTATACAAAATATCAACATTATTGATAAATTTACAAATTACCTGTGTAAAACATAATATAAGCAGATCATGGACAACAAATTATTTACAAATAATAATAATAAATAGTACAACAGATTTTAAATACATATAATTAATATCTTTAAAAAAAACAAAAGCATAAAAAAATAATATCAATGTAAAATAAAATTATTAAACTTAACACAGATCTTGTGATTCGTAAAGCTTAAGGACAATTTGTGCTTATTACATAATTAACCTAGAATATTTAACTACCCGTTTGAATAAGCGTTGCTTCTGGTAACCATGGGTAGTTATAATATTGAAAGATTCTTGTCCGTATATGGATTTGTGATGTAAGAACTGAAAGATAAAGTAAATATTACATTAACACTAACATTTAAACTTTTTTTTACATACATTTCTTTACCACGCCAAATAAATGTGTGACGGCGAGTATAAAATTATTATCTACGATGCAACTATATTGCACATATTTACATGCACCTTTTGTTGAACATATGAAAAGGGAAATATATAATATATTACTAAAACCAATGAGGATTAAGAGAAAATTACAATAGCACGCTATTGCTCCTGTACATTGCTATTTATTATATCTATTTTTTTATGAATTAATCTACATCTGTTTTTTAAACTGAATGCTTTTTATAACCATCTAAAATTCAAATGTAAAAGATATTCACAGAAACAGTCATTTTCAGTTGAGTTTCGGTAGCATCCATTTGTGCTTGAATCAATGAATTGGTTGCATATTTCATCAAAGTTGAAAATGGTGTTTATATAGTTTCTAGAACATCAACAATAATGCTTTCAATATTATGCTTTAATTTGATTGTAAATATACAACTAGAGGGTTTCATAGCAATAAACAATGCGTAATTGTAATCACATCTTAAATTTATTCATGCTCTCCACTTATTACAAACAAAAAAGTTGTTTTCATGCAAAATATAAAATTAAAAAATATTTGAAAAGTCAGATCAGGCTATAAAAAAACAATTTAGTGTAGTGTCTTCAGAAAACATATTAAATCGTTAATTTTTGTTCCAGCGTCGTAGCTAAGGTATGAGCGCCCAGGGCAAGATTCGAATTTTATGCTCCCAAAAAAATTCTCTCTCTTGTTTTTTTTGTGCAAGCGCTAATTTTCTTAATGTTCCCGTCAGTGACCGCTCGTAATGTAAATTTATAGGAGGCTCAGAGGTAAAAAATTGTGTACAAGGAGCATGAGCTACAGGGGGTGAGAGGGGCGGCAGCTCACAACATGCGCCGCAGCCGGAAATTTTTCAGGAATTTCAAGGTCATTGTCTTTTTGGAATCTGTTCTGCGTCCCAGGCTTCCACCCCTATGGCCAGCCCCTAGCTACAATGCTGTTTTGTTCCTTTAAATTGTTTATTTTTACCTGTTATAGAGACTAGTATACAAAAAAATATAATATGTAGTTGTAAATTAAAATATGTAGAAAACGACAAACCAACTGAAAACGGCAAAAACACTCTCTTACCAATTATTCACTCAAGACCGGTAGCATGGACCCATAGAAAGAAATATTATTAGTAAAAATGTTTTATAAATACTAATACATATCTAAATGAAATAATAAATATTTACATAGGTGTCCTACCATTATAACAATATGTATACCCTCTCCCGCATTATGTTTGTTTGGGTATATGGGGTTCGTAACAAAAAAGTAATTATTATTTTGACTGAGTCAGTTGTAGACTAATTGAAATGGTAGCACACTTGCTTGAAACAAATCGAATTGCATAGAAATAGATCCGAAAAATTATTGGAAATTTTTCTATCTAGATTATAAGAGAAAATTCTGTTTTGTGTGTTGTATATGTGTCTAATACAATTCTTTTTATACAGTTGAAAATTCCTATTCTTGTATTTAATAATAACTTTATATTAGTTTGTAGTTTGTATGCTTGTAAAAGAATTTAAGCGATTTAATTCATAGAAACTTAAATTAAAGTGAACATAAAACTCATAAAGTACGAGTTTTCTTCTATTGCACATTGCACATGATGATTATCTTTTTTTAAATATATTATTTATTTAAAAAAATATACTTACAGTTCAAGGTTGTGGATTGTGGATGTGGGGCAATTGTCATTCACTTTCACATGGCAGTGCTTATGACATTTCAGTAAACAATCACGACATTCATAGCCTTGCTTACCAAATCTACGAGCTATAGTCTTGCCACACACCTGACAAATACTACCTCTAAAATATAATAATGAATATTATTAGCATATTAAATGCATAAATTATCATATATTATGTATTGTAAATAATTAAGCACAATTTTCACACGAAAATAGAAAATAACTCTACGTTCACATTACCATAAACCGCACTTTAAATTATTAAGCTATAAATATGTTTTGAATTTTTCCTCTACGATAAATAAAATTGTGATTGTGCTGCTACTTATCTTAACTTTTAGCTTATTCCACCCTACCTCTACTGTTCTATTTGTGTATTATGTATTTACTAACCCTTGTAAATGTTTAGCCACAAACGTGTGATCATTAAATATATGCAATTTAGTTCCTTTTTTCCTCCATTTTGATTTTTGCGCTAAGGATAATGGAACTAAATAGTGTTTCTTTATTCCATTTTCTATCGTTTCAAGTACCAATGTACTAGCTTCATTAATATATGTTCGTGTAGAGGCACTGCTTAAACCAGAAGCTTCAGATAGACTGGATCTCCTTGATGTTTCATCAATAGAACGTTGACCAGGAACGTTTAGTCGATAACCTATAATTTAACAACTTTGTAATATTAATCTTTTTTTTTTTGTAATGCTGAACATTTTCAAATATTTATTATTTATTAATTAATATACCTTACCGTCATCACTATTCCGACCTCTATCTGCAGAGATAGATCTGTTTAACGAATCATCTCGTCCAATATCATTCTCTGGACCAGCAGATTTCGAACGATTCTTCGACTTTCCTAGTCTTCTTTTAATAGTTCCGAAGAAGTCTCGTCGTTTTCTGGGTCTTCCTCTAAAGTCTACATCCGATGGTGACTGAGACTGTAAAGTGCCGGTTGTGGAAAAATCACCAGGCTAGTTTGAAAATTTTTGAGTTAATTTACTTATTTCTAGTCTATTTAATTTATATGTGACGTAACTACTAGTTCTAAGTTATTACCACGTTAATAGGATATATTCTTTAACTAACGTGTTAAATTTAAATGTCTGCTAAAATTCGTAACTATAGATATGACCAATCATATGTATAGACTCTAAATTTTAACGGAATTACAGATTAACTATATCAGATGCGAATGCTTCGCGCGGTGCCTTTCATGTCCGCGACACACGAGTAGCCGACGTGTGTCGTCGACACACGTCGGCTACTCGCAACGTTGCATGCTTTTTGCACCACTAGACTTTAATATTTATTTTTGTGGATGCGAGTTAGTTGCACCACTTGAGAGCTCGAGAAAAACAATAAAAATATATTATAAAATATTTTTTATTAAAACAAATATGAAATTGTATGTTTACAAATGGGATAATATTGTAAGTTTTCTATTTGTTTTATCAGGTTTTTTTGATGTTTTTAGATCTCTATTTGTATACTCGTTTGACATTATTTTGACAATTAAAATCCGAATGCTCGGACTAACAATATATCGCCGTAAACTCTGCTACACGCTGTCACGATAATGCTCTCGTACTAAACCCTCCGCATATTATGAGGATGGAAGTAGTGGGGACCGTTGGACAGGCCGTCACGCTTACATTCGCATCTGGTATAGTTAATCTGTGACGGAATGTTAAAAGTTATAGAATAGACCCTAATACCAGGTAATTATCCTAAGTGTATTGCTTTTTCACATTTTTTTATACAGTATTTCGTTTTTGCTTTTTTTGCAAATTGGAATAGTTACTATTTCTTTAGGTATCTGATTATATTTTTTTGATTTTGTTGTGATCTGCCATACTTTTATAGACCATTGTGCTTAAAAGGTTTAAAGCTTATTTATTATACACTATTGGCACATATTTATTTAGATTCAGCTTGACGAGTTTTGAAATGAATAAAATTACAGGCAGAAAACGGCAACAGCATTATATATATGCTATTCACATTTTATTTACATGAGGGGAGGATATGATATGTTTTTCTTAGGTTGTCTACTATTGATAAAATATTGAAGTGTCAGATTTAATTGATTGTCAATGTCATTTATTTTTGGCTGAATTGCCAAATTTTTTATTGATAACATTGCTGTCCTTCCTTTAGGGTCTCACTCTGGCAACTATGTAGAACCAATTTGAATTTGTGGTTATGTTTTTGACTTTTCAACATAACCTCAGTAATTAAAACAGTCATTCATACCAACAGAATTCAGATTTTCCAAAGCCTCCCCTCATGTAAATAAAATGTGAATAGCATATAGCTACACACTCCTATTTCGCACATAATACTGCTAATTTTATTCTTTTTTAACTCGTC
This sequence comes from Rhagium mordax, assembly GCA_963680705.1. Taxonomy (NCBI): domain Eukaryota; kingdom Metazoa; phylum Arthropoda; class Insecta; order Coleoptera; family Cerambycidae; genus Rhagium; species Rhagium mordax. Next base: position 99,637,559 of record OY796656.1, on the reverse strand, counting down.
AAGTTGGATTACTAAATAAATATTTGTCAATAGTGTAAGGTAAACCATGCAACATGCACGAACTTCTATAAGTCTACGTTCCTCAAATAAAAGACAGACACTTGTAAAATTTAATATCTCCAATTACTTATTAATCGTTTATAAATCAATTTATGATAGTCCAACTGAATCGCTTATTGTTGATATGTTTATTATGGAAAGGGGTTGTCACTGAAATAGCCCCATTTAACATTAAACGGAATTTAGAATACGTACAGTTATACCGTGCTTTCATCTCGCAATACTACACAAGGGAGCATTCGGTCAAGCTCGTGAGTGAGTGAGGCTACAGAACGCTAAAAGTGGGAATTAGCCGTCATGCATCGTCGACTGAGACACCCATCCGAATAGGCCACACAGCACCGGTCATGATCTCCCCCCTACTCCGAATGTACACGATCACCGCATATCTATGTAGCTGAGCTGTGAAAGCACGGTATATATGGCGCAGACGGAGAATACCCATAGACTTAATAATACTAAGGACTGAGCCTAGAGAGAGAGGTGATGAGGACGAGACCTCGAGAGAGACGCCGATAGATGCGAGTTCAAGGTTATGTATTTTGTTCCTTAACCTTCTTTAGGTACCTACCTATTAATGCATAAATATCTGAGATGCACCTATTTTTATAGTTCACAAATCACTATGTGCTAAAATATATTTATAAAGAATCTCGGCAAAATGTTCCTATCCGCCGTGTAAAAAAGTAACTTGGCCACGTGACTGTGGACTGTGGAAACAACAGTCACGTGGTCTTAAATCTTACTATCCTTATTTGACGCAATCAATTTATATCGCTCTATCTCTCTTCAATGGCGTCCTCACACTGGCGAACGGAAAGTGGCACAATGCTCCGTCCATACGTTAGTATTATTAAGTCTATGAGAATACTCCTTTCAACATCAAATGATGCAGCTAGGTCAAAAATGAAGTTTCTAAATTTTAATTTTATCTGTAAATGGCTAAAAAGTGACTTGATCCCTTTCAATAATAAGCGATTCAACTGAATTCTCACATTCACAACCAACGACATCGTATTTTTATTTAACAATAATATTTGTTTATAATTGCTGAATTAAATGTTTTTTTGCTTTATACAATACAATTTTCTTTATCTCCAATAAATATGTATTTTTTGTAATAATTAGTCACTAAATAAAATAATACCTATTCCTGACCTAAAGAGCTCTTATAATAAAAGACAAAGTGATAAAAATTAAAACAGAACAATCTATATATTTATAATATTCTTATAACCTTTGAAATCAAATAACTGTGTTCTGTGCTATTTAATTAGTGTAGGTAATATTTTGGTCCAAAAACTATGAAAGATGCAGAATTTTGCGTCATATAAATATAGCTTCAAAACAATTATTGGAATTATATTGAAAAATAGTTCTTGTACAAAATTGATTTTAACTCGTCTCTATGACTAATAGGAGTGGAGAAATGGCTGATCAAACATGAAGAAAAAACATCCTAAAACCCAATGAAATCACACTTTACCTTTTTATGGACCTCATTTTTACGCATCTGATAGAAAAAGTGTATATAAGTTAGTTCAAAGTGGAAGCAGACTTAATAACTAAAAAAATGAACCTTAATTATGACAAATGGTTTTGGAAATTTAAATTGCCAAAGTTGAGTTGTATGGTAGTGGTCCGAAGAAAAGCAATGACGTTGCAAGTGTACAAGTGAAGCTGAGAGTAAGGTTAATTATTCCATGTTTTTTTTTAAATTTATGTGATGATAATGATCACCAAAAAATGTGTACAGTAACAAAGAAAGAAAAAAATCTGCCCAGTTGAAATCGCTCAAAATACTTGATGAAGAAAATGCCTTATGTTTTAATTTAACTAATTAGGTTAATTTTAATTAAGTTAGTTACAAAGCCAAAAACAGAAATACATTAAATATTACATCACACATTATATAAATTATTAGACTTCACAACATAAAAAATCTGATAATATACTGCTTGCCAAAGACTTTCGGATTTACACATGAACATCTCGAAATTTTTGGGAGAGTAGTAGAGTAGAAGTGTAGTAAATGACATCAATTTATTTATTCATATTAAGTACGTTTTTATTAACATCTTGCTATTTTGAAAATGTTCAATAAATAGATGCAAAAATAGAACAGGAGTAAAAAGAAATTATCCATTATGTAAATGGATATTAAAATGTTTTCTTAACCGCCTCTCAAGTCAACGAAGAAGTAACCCCCGGAAAATCCTAGGATTTTGTGTTAGGTAAAGAGAGATTATTAAATAAAAAAAAACAAATAAAATAAAATAAAAAAACAAGATAGGTCATAAATTTCTTGCTTAAATGTCAAATATATATCTGCACTAGGGTACATCAGAGTGAAAAATTCAAATAAAAATCTTGTAAAGGCAAAATTTATAATTTTAATGCACATTTCTCAACAGTATTCTCTAATAGTTACCTTTGAAAAATATGGAACACCAAATTTTAACATTAATCAAAAAGAGGGAATATCTATAATTTATTAATGTGAGACAACATATTCAAGAATATAAAAATTCAAAAATCAAAGCCAAACCTTAATTGTCTCTGTTTCGCTTGCTATATCCTTACTATCTCCATTCGCAGTGCCGTTAAGTTCCGACGTAATTCCACCATTAGTTTTTTCATTACCTTCATCAATTTTCTCTTCAAGTTTATCCTCATGTTTCTCATTTAAATTCACTTCAACTCTTTCAATTTCTCTCCAATTTCCGTCGCTTAATTCGACCTTTGGTTAGTTTAAAAAAGAAAAAAACAAACATAGCACACAAAAACTTAAAAAGCATCGGTTAAGATGTAAAGTTATTTTTAAGGCAAAATCATGAAAAGATTATTTCTCAGTTAAATGAATAATAAATGGTGAATTTGATCTTACCTTCACTAGCCTTTGAGAAGGTTGCTAAAATAAATATAGCAGGGTTAGTAACAATTGAAAACCACTAAAACAAAACAAGTTCTTTGTAAGGACACTTACCCTTTGAACACTATGTATAACTAGTGTACTTTTATTTGAATTTAAAGCTTGTCTATTTCTATCTAAGTCTCTTAATGCTGCATCAGTTAAATGATTACCATTCGTAAGGTTATCTGGAATTCAAAATAAAAATTATTAAATAAGTATTATATTTACTCATTATTATTAGGTACCTTTTACGGTTATTTACCATATTTCATTACCAGAGATAAGGAGTGAAACCGTAGTCATACAAGTAAAGTAAAGTAAAGTAAAGTAATTTATTCATGTTAGAACATTAAAAATGTTTACATAGGTCAGTCAGTTTCAATAATAATAATTACAATTGCTTGTTACAATATAAAAACAGTTAAGTATAACATTTATTTGTATAAGACGATTACACTAACAAATTAAAAGTATAAAAATTACAGATATTAAACGAAATAATTAAATGGTAAAACAGTAAAACATGTACAGAAACAAAACAATGCTTATGTAAGAAATTGATGGATTACTATTAAAAGATAATCGTCATTCAGGAAAAATTTTTTTGATCATATTTAATAGTGAATGATGATATTTGAATGAATTATTTTTAAATTGGTTTAGCAAAGAACTAAAAATTACTTCCCAATAAAACATTTGTCATCATGCATTGAATCAATCAAATCCCTAATTTTGTGGACGCGACTCACGAGCCTAACCGATCACTTCCTTATGTAGTGTCTTGAAATGAAAGCACGGTATATTCAAACAGTTTTTTTTTATTTGCATTTATAGTGAGGGCCCAACCTAATCGTTAACGTTAAAGACCACATTTTGAATAATAAATAAAGACATAACTACAATATAGTACATATAAAATTGAACTGTAAATTCAACTTAGCAGACATTTTTATTGGCCGATTATTTTTAATAGAAAATTGCCAACAAATAAGATATCTTTCTAACAATTAACGTTTACCAAAATATGCATTCGCATATAAAGAACAATGGCGAATATTTACTTTTAAAATATTCAGTTTTAATGTAATTAAACAAACAAACTTTTAAGAAAGTAAGTTAAATGTTTATGTTGCCTTACCATTATGGAACGTAGTAGTAGTGGTGGTTAACCTAACTCTATTAGGTGAAGGAGTCCTTATTGTTTCCTTAATTTTATATGGCTGATTACTACCTACATTTGGTATGTCGGCACCCTCAATAAATAAGAACTAAAAAAGGAAAAAAAAATAAGTACCTACATTGAAAAAAACAATATGTGTAAAAAAACGGTAAATTCTGATATATTTATAAACGGTTTTTATAGTGATGTGAGTGAAGATAATTATCAAAATGATATATATCAAACTTTGATACATATCTCTGCTATGATATAAACGTTAATAGCTGATATATATCACTCCCCCCCCTAATTTAAGCAGATGAGCAAACTTAACCTAACATTTCACAGTGTCAATTGTCAGTAATTGTCAATATTTTTCGAAAAGCTGGCGCCGTTCTTATTTACCGATTATCTTAAAGTGATCCTTACATGCTTTTCAAGTTCATATGACGGTCTATCGGAGCTGTACAGCATTGGCATGCGAGAGGTCCCAAGTTCAGTACCCACATGATGTTTTTTTTTAAATTAAATATTAAATATATCAGTTAGGTTTAGTGTGACAATATGGTGAAAGATGTTCCTTTTTTAAAATAATAAAAACAGAAACGTATTTGGGGGAAAAAATCAATACCAAAGTCAATCGTTTAATAAAAGCGGCGCAAGCGTAGCAATGGCGTATCGATAAATCGGCGGTTAAGTAGACGCTCCCTTTATATTATTATAATTTGAGGACCTACATTATTTTATTTAACAAAATAAATAGGCAATAGGCATTGAATTGCAAAAAAACATAAAATTTTGAATTACCTACATTAATAGGATTAGTAGATCAAAAATAATAAAAAAATAATACTAAGAAAAAACGTAGAAATTGGTTAATAACTTCTTCAGAAATACAAATATTATATATGTATTTGGTGTCAAATTAACAAGGAAGGCGTAAACAATACATAAAAACTAATTTTAATAGAGTTTGATTTTATCAAAATCATTTGATATATAACAAATGGTATATATCTGATATACAGCGTGTGTAAAAAGTATTGAAACATGACCATAACTTTTAAAATATTGATTGTATAAAAAAACCCTTGGACAGGTCGATTTTTATTTTTAATTACGCAACTCTTGGTGCGACTTATAATTTCTAGTTCTACACACCCCCTCCCCCAGCCACCCCAACTTTTTTTTTCAAATGGCAACCTACCCTTTGTGATACCCCAAAAGAAAGGTTTTAATAGACTATTCAACTCTGTAAAGAAATCCGAAATCTATAACAATAGACCAAATAATTTGGAGGATCTAAAGGATAGAATACGGGCGGAGATTGGTCGAATACCCCAAACGGCATTCGAAAACTGTTTACAAAACTTTGAACAGAGACTTGTACAGTGCCTAGCTGTTAACGGAGCTCAGTTTGAACATCTTATTAGATAATGTGTTAATTTTTTTCAGTAATAAAGTTTTACTATTCTTTCCTTTTTCTTACAAAAAAATTTATTTCATGCGTTTGGGAAGCCAATTGCATCGACGGATTTCGGATTTCTTTACAGCGTTGAATAGTCTATTAAAATACCTTTCTTTTGGGGTATCACAAAGGGTAGGTTGCCATTTGAAAAATAAAGTTGGGGTGGCTGGGGGAGGGGGTGTGTAGAACTAGAAATTATAAATCGCACCTAAAGTTGAGTAATTGAAAATAAAAATCGACCTGTCCAAGGGTTTTTTTATACAATCAATATTTTAAAAGTTATGGTCATGTTTCAATACTTTTTACACACGCTGTATATCACCCAAAAATAAATAGCATGCTATTTTACAGCACTAAGTTTTTAGTTTAAAGGTTATATCTACAACAATAAGTAAAACAATCAGATATACACAGCCTATATCAAACGTGCGAGTAATAGTATTTCCTTTTTATTAGCCTAATAATAACAATAGTAAATTTATAGTAAACAATGGAATTTTATTATGATTAAAATTCATGTGAATATTAAGGAATGTATATATTTCTGGTTTAAAGAGTGTATTTTATTTTGCTCTCATGAATAATAAAAATATTATGGTTATTTTCGTACCTTGATTAAAGATAATATATCAGATTTTATTACAAAAAAAAAAATATTTGGTTATGCTATTCAAATCCAAAATTATTATTACTTGATATGAGATGTTTAAAACGCATCAGTCATGATGTAGGCCAGTGACCCAAACCCATAAAGATGAGTGTGCTCAGAAGTGTATGTCGGGTTACCTATAGTAAAGGTCCATGGTAAAATGAAATACAGAATATAGAGATAGAGTTTTTTTAATTAATATACCTACCTTACGATTTCATTATTTCGAAATACATATTTTTCCCTTATATAGAAGTTACATTATTTTATGGCGATATTTGTTTGTTGAGGTCAAATACATTTAATTGTTTGGGGCACCTAGCCAGTAAAAGTAAATAAAAATATGTTGTTATTGTTAAATACTTGAAAAAAATTGTTTCTAAGCGTTGTAAATATAAAATGAACAGTTGCTATTCTGATAAAGAACACGGTGTTTATTGATCTATTCAACACTGATTAAATTTTCACCCAATTCTTTTGTTTTAAATCCTCTCAAAAGTCTCAAATATAAGTTGGATATCATTATTTTTGTAGTAACAAACTGTTTTCCCATCTGACGACTGTACTGTAGTTGATTTTACCTTGAATTTTTGCTATCCAATAATTTTGCTCGTAAGTAAGTATTCTTTAAAATCTCTGAAATGTATGTAACATATGACTGATGGTCGAGATGGTAGCGTACCTGCCTCTCACCCAAAAGTCCCGGGTTCGATTCCCGGTCGTGGCAATGGAAAATACTGTGAGAGCGATTTTTCCATTATACACGGATATTGGATGTGTGCCCCTTGTCTTTAAATGTGTAGCCCCCTCCCGCACAAGGCTCCTAGAGCCTTCTGGGATAAAGGGGATCGTAATTACATGTGTATTTATTATTTATTTATTATGACATGAAAAACTATTCTATATTCCGCCTTTCCCTCTGCTTGACTCTATTTCTTTCTCTTTTACACGTAAATTCAAAATAAATTATTGTTACCTACACAAATGTTGTTTCATACGGCTATTAAAACTTACCTAAAGAATATAATGCACTCAACACTGGAACAATAAATAAAAACGAGAATTTAGAAGTTTTCACGGACAAAAAATATAAAATGTTATTACACACGAATATACCACATTTAGGGTTTAGGTTTGGGTCACTGGCCTATCAGGTAACTTCCAATATAATAACTTTATTTCAGATTGATGTTAAGGCATTGTCTTTGCTTATAATTTTTAAAAACTAGAAAATTTTAAATATAAAATATTTATACATTCAGTAGTATAATTACAGGCAAGACTGGGAAAATGATTTACGATTTTTCACTACTGATATAAAATGTGGCAATTTAGGGTTATTATATATATTCAAGTTTTATTTTGCTATTAATTTATTAATAGCATTAATTTTTATTTTGTTATTAATTTAAAAATGTACCTGCCTAATCTAAGTTAATTTATTTTATTTCAAATTAAATATTTGTGTCAGTTTTGTTACATTAATAGAAAAAGTTCAGATGCCTCATATACCTTGGGAAAATAAAACCTTTAAAATATTTAATTTGTCGAGAACACAATTTCTTACATATTTAATCGGAAAGTATTTGTATATGAATATTTATTTCAAACTTTCTTTACTCAAGAACTAAAGTAAATAATAAAATTGTTAAAATATGAAATAGGTGCCTATATAAATTTAAAAAAAGTTAGTTTAATGTTCAAATAAGAGCAGTGTTCAAATATTTACCTCTACGGTAAGAGTTCCAGATACAGGGTCGCTTTCATACGGTCGACTCTGCAGAGTAATAATTTGCCTCTGAGATGGATTTATCAGCAATTCTTCAACACCTACTATACCTAAACCAAGGAATTTATGGGGTTTTACCGCATGGTCATACACTTCAAATAACAGTTCTGCAGTGTTAGGAGATAAATCACTGAAAATGAATTAATGAATATATTATATCTGTAGGTACACAGTTGAAAGTAATAATATAACTTAAATTTCTTGAATTGCAAAATAGTTTCTATAATTTAAAAAAAAATAAAACTTACAACAGGAAATGTTCATCCCAGAAAGGAGAATTAGTATTTTTTTGAACAGAAGTTTGATTTTTCTGAGGTGGCTCGTCCATTTCAACGACGCAGAATGGTTCAACACAGCCTTGAGAAGCACCTAATTGTGCTGCTCGCATCACTTTTACCAAAAGCCTTCTTTCTCCCCGAGATTGTCCAAAATTTGTAGTCAGATGATTTGGAGTGGATGTATAAGCATTTGACTGAAAAATATATTAAATTAAATACAATCAGATAATAAATGTAATAAACATGTTTATATTTATCATTCGTTAAATGGCATTACAATTTCTTTATATGCAAATCAATGATTACCATTAGATTGAAAAGAAACCTTCCATATCTGACATTGAGAATACTGAGATGGTAAAAATCTTACAAAGTTTTATCTATCAAACAAATTACTTTACAAGTCTATATTATATTATCATAAGTAAAAGTAGTTTAATGTAAATATGCTGTTGGTAAAATAGGTGCAATGACAATTCTGTAAATTATTTAATGAACTTAAACTTTTATTTTATTTTTGCAATAAAGAAACTAATATTCCAATATTTCCAAAAAATTCCCAAATGTTTCATAAACTGAGGTTCTCATAGTTGCAAATATGATTAACTCCCATTCCAATCCTACTTACCATGCTGTCGTAGTGAACAGGAAGAATTTGTCCAGGAGTGGCAACATGTCGAATAAGACGAGGACAAGTAGGATATTGCGCCAAGTTTAGGTTAACTTCTGTACTTCTCAGAGCTGTCATGAGAATTTCACTAAGAAAATAAATCATTGAGTAGTTAATTATACTAAGATTTTAATGGTAGTAATAAAATGTAGGTAGAATGTACGACAGCCATTTTGCAAAATCAGACCTTAAACTCATACAATAACCAATATCCGACTGGGGTGAAATTTTATATTAATATCTATATATTACAGTATCCTAATTGACAAAAGAATGAAAATAAGTCTATTTAAAAATTGGAGAATTTCTATTCAAATCATGTTTAACTAAATTAAGTGGTGGAATAATTAATCATTAATGGTAAATAAATTTATTTTACCTAATGACTTCTTGCAATTGCGTTTCGTCCAAGTTATTCTTGATATTTCCAACTGGTGCAAGGGCAATTTTGATTTCAGGCCATCCATCACATTTAATGCTGGCCTGCAGCTTTTCAGATACACAGAAGATGTTAAGTCTAGCCCTGAAGCGGTTAACATTAACTCGGTAGTGTGAAGTTTCAACTTTATCACCTTTCTGGCGGAAGCTTTTCAACTGAAAAGCTGGAGTTGCCTCGCAGTCGCATGTTATGGTCTGAAAAATGGTATATAATTTTAATTTCATACAAAAAGATCTCGACAGTGTTTAACTATTGAGTGTAGATAAATATAGAATAGAATTTGAAAGTTTGTCGTTGAAAATGTGTGGTTTTTCAAACTTCTAAAACAGCAGCTGGAAAACTAAAGAAATGCTTTCAAAATTTTGATATTATTGCCATTTATGAACATTTTAAGTTTTAAAAGACAACTACATATATAAAGGTGCTAAAATTATACATATAATAGTTTTCGAAAATTGACTATGACTTCAAAATGGTGCAGTACTTATTTTCAATAATTTTGTTCCCAAAATTGGCCATAAAAACACATGAAAATTTTTTCATCAAATAGAAATCCTATTATTATATAGGTATATCATCCATTTCTAATCAAGTGTGTGAAAATAATAAATCAAAATAATTATTTTTTTCGGACTTCGGTTAAGGTTCAAATTAAAAACCTGCTTTTTTATATCAGTCGACGTTTCAACGTTAAAATTCATTTGCATCTTCAGGACTCGCGAATAGAATTTATAAAAAAAAGGGGGTCAGACAAACATATATATATTTTTATATTTACCCCCCTGATTTAATAAAGCAGTTTTTTAATTTGAACCTTGAACTATCCTAACCCCATCCGAAATGAATATAAATATGTAGGTCACTAAACAAGTTAAAAAAAAAAAAATAAATCATATTAGTTTGACACTACCTCTAAATGTTATGAGGTTTTGGTAATTTAATAACAACTTAGAGATAAATTTTTGACTTAGGACATTATAGCTGAAAACTAATGTCAAATTACTCAAATAATGGATACCTAGCATAATTCTTAAATGATATTAATATAATTTTTTCCTTTCACCTTCAAAGTTCAATGCACTTTTTTCTAACATTCTAATATTTATTAGGTACTAGCTTAGCTACCCTCCTTTCCAGTGGCGTAGCGGAAGGGCCCGCAGGGCCCGCGGTGCGGGGGGGCCTCCAGCTCTTGGGGGCCCCCGAGTCTAGGAATTTTTTACGCGAAAATATCGTCGAAATTAAAAGTGACGAAATCTTACATACATACATACATCAATAGTTAAGATGCATGGATTTTATAAAAACATAAATTTATTATATTTCCTTGATATTTATTAGATTTTTTAAGAATATAATAAAATAAATTGCTAAAGAAGTTATTTCGTACATAATTAATTTTAATAAAAATCCAATGAATGACGATCAGCTTTATTTGGAAGCTAGCAATCTTGCCGAAAATTATTCTGAAGATTTATCGGCAGATTTTCCCCGCGAACTTCTGTTACTAAGAAATGTTTTGAGGACATAAATAATAGAAATTAATTGCGGATTCTTCAATCTTAAATTTTGCTACATTTCTCATACAAAATCACAAAACTTTACTGTCAAGTGTTCCAAATATTTTTATTGCTATAAAATTGTTCTTAACACTACCAGTTACTGTTGCTACAGCTGAAAGGTCATTTTCAAAATTAAAACTTAAAAATTAAGGCATTTGTAAGAAATTCAATGACACAAGAAAGACTATCAGCATTAAGTGTATTAAGCATTGAGCAAGAGAGAGCAAGGAAGTTAAATACTGATCGCATCATCGAAGACTTTGGAGCATGTACGCCGCTGCCGAAAATTTTATGATATATTTGAGATGAAAGAATTGGAGTAGATATAATGTGGTAAAATATTCATGTAGCTAACAATTTTTGTTCAACAAAATTGGAGGTGATTTATTATTTTGTGGGGGCCCTCATCATATATTTTGCGGGGGGGCCCGAGATTTTCAGCTACGCCACTGACTCCTTTCATGCTGTTACAGTTATTCGTCAATTTAGATTTTAATTACTAAATAACTATATAACCTCATTATCACAAACATATACAGGGTATCCCACTTGCTCACCATATGGGTATCTTGGAAACAGTAACAGATACAAGGTAAGTCAAATCAAATGACACCAAATGTAGAGCTTATCCTACCTACTATGTGCAAAAATATTTTAATAAAATCAAACTGATTTTTATCATTTTCATTTGTTATTTATAACTTCTTTATTTATGAACGTAGTTTATTGCGATCTTTTCTTTTTTGGTGCACTTTTTGATGCAGATTTTAAAAAAAATATAATATTTTTGCTAACTCTTTTAGATTTTGAGATATTAACACCAATTTTCATTTTTCAAATACAAGTCATAACTGGCTATATGGCTTAGTTCTTAGTTAAAACTCAATGTTTATTCTCTTTAAAATGATATATTACAATTAATGGTTTATTTAAAAAAATAATGGAGTTATCGCCATTATTTGATTTTTTTATTTTCCTCCCTAATTTTTATGAAATAAAACAAAAAACACTCAAAACATATTTTGATTTATTGATTAAAAACTTATTAGATGCCTAGGCATCATTCAAATAATATTAGGCTTTTAAAAAACTAAGAAATTAGGAATTCTTTTAATTTTCAAGTAGGACATGTAAAAAATTGTTTCAAAGCTATCTGTCAGAGTTTTGTTTTTGTTCTAATAATTTATCTCGTGTGACTGTGGACGCTTTGGAAAGCGATTTAGATATTTTGTTTGCTGCATTTCTTGAATTTCTTAAATTCCGTATGTATAGTATGTAGCAGGTAACCATATTGTATCTGTCTTGACTGTCTTCATTATGAAAACTATTCATTTTTTACCCAAATGTACAAACTAACCACAAAGATAAATTATTACAACAAAAGCAAAACTTTGACAGATATCTATCTAAAACAATTATTTACATGACCTACTTGAAGATTAAAAAGAATTTTTCATTTCTTGGTTTTTTAAAAGCCTAATATTATTTGAACCTAATAAGTTTTTAATCAATAAATTATAATATATCTTGACTGTTTTTTGAAAATAAAAATAAATCAAATAATGGCGATGACCGTTATTTCTAAAAATAAACTATTGTTGTGATATATCATTTTAAAGAGAATAAATATATATTGGGTTCTCAATGGTTTTAACTAAGCCATATGCAGATGATATACAGGGTGGTCCGAAATTAGTGGTCATCATTTCACCCGCGTATTCCTCGATCAAAAATAAGACAAAAATTTCCTACAAACATGGCCCCGGAAATGCATCCTAAGGGAGCTACAACCCTTTAAAAGTGCATCCTTGACGATGGTTTTTATTTAATATTTCCGAAATTGGTAAAAATAAAAACATGAAATTTTGGTCAATCACTAATCGTTGTATGGCCAATAAGGTGATGTGAGAATGATCCAAAAATTTCACTCAGGGGTGGGTCAAACAGGGAGGGAGTGGAGTAAAATGCCCCACAACTTTTTCGCATGTACGTCTTTCCAGATTTTGATAGCAAATTATGGAATGCCAGAGTTTTTTATGCAATAAAGGTATTCCAGTTGAACTTTGATAGGACGCACCGTTTTCGAGTTATTTGAGTTTCTGGAAAACATTAATCACAAAAAAATCAAAATGGAACGAGTAAGATCATTACCACCAGGTGGTAATGGTAAGATGCACAGTTCTCTAGGTAGGTACTTAGTAATTAATAATAAAATTATGCTATTATTATTTTTATTATTATTATTATTAGTTTCGAAAATATTAAATAAAAACCATCGTCAAGGATGCACCTTTAAGGGGTTGTAGCTCCCTTAGGAAGCATTGTAGGAACTTTTTGTTTTATTTTTGATCGAGGAATACGCGGGTAATATGATGATCACTAATTTCGGACCACCCTGTATATGGCTTGTATTTGAAAAATTAAAGTTGGTCTTAATATCTCGAAATATAAAAGAGGTGGCAAAAAGATTTAATTTTTTCGAAATCAGCATCAAAAAGTGCTCCAAGAATGAAAAAGCCGCATTAAAATACTTATATAAATAATGAAGTTATAATGGATAAATGAAAATGACAAAAATCATTTGTTTTTGTCAAAAACGAGTTGACTTTACTATGTATCTCCTACCGTTTCCAAGATACCCATGGTGAACATGATAAGTGGGACACCCTGTAATTTATTTAAGTAGACATAGTACTTAATATGTTATCACAAGAGTCAGGCAAATAATAATTATTATATTTTTGTTGTAAAGTTAGCCATAAATGAGCCATTGCCATTTCAGATAATAGGAATTATTTTCTAACAATTGATTATTGCATGGCTGATACTACTGAGGAATTTAAGATTGAATTAAAAAATCATATTTTTTTGGTTAGCGGTCACACTGATATGATTACTAAAAATAACAGAATTTCATTGATTATTAAAAAAAACAATATTTAAAAAAATATTAAACCTTTAATTAAAACGAAATGCATAACAAAAACTTTTTAGGGCAAGTCAAATTTTGTTTGCCAACTGACAAGAATAACATTAGTAGGTATTATGCTGTGCTGTGGATATATAGTTTAAATAAAGTTTGAAAATAATTTATTGGAGAAAGATGAACAATTCTAAGATAACAATAAAAATAAACCCACCACAAACAGGTTGAACGTGTTAATTTCACTTTCATCTCTGACATCATACATACAGAGCTCAAGACTAATTATCGTGACATACTTAGTGCACGGAATTATAAACAATAAGATCTATATGAAATAACAGTTTCCTGCCATTAACAAGATATAAACGAATATAATAATAATTATTTTTGTTCTTAGATAAACTATTTGAAAATTGTAACGTTTATGCGAAATTTTACACCATTTGAAACCTTATTTTGGAACAACTTACACTCAGCGACGATTTTTGTAATATTTAATATTTTTTGCCATAATTTTTTTTCCTAATTTCTAATTTTTTTAAAAATCCTCTCACCTCTTAAATACAAAGTCTCTATTGAGCTGTCAGAAGGGAGTACTATGAAAATATGTATCTACTGTATATACCTAATGGGATTTTTTCACAATTACGTAATTACTACTTATTTTATAAAATTAATTAATCTCAGATGCTGGCTGTGAACTAAAATGTTTCCTTACATTAAAAACACACCAAATAAATAAGGTAAACCTCAAATCCTAAGTCAAATATCTTCAGAAATAAGGACACATTTGTAATAATAATTAAACGTCTTTATTAGGTATGTAATTTATAATTAGTATTGTCACTATTATAATTTACAATGAGAGTTTAAAAAATCAATAGTATGTATCCATATAATGAATTGAATAAATTAATTATTAGTTTTACAAATTTAGATTTGATTACCAATTTTGTTAATTATTATTAGGAAAGTAATGAATGGTTTGCTATTGACTAGATTATTACAACAACTACTCTCCACCTCACTACACTACATTCACAAATATCCATGGATCCATGGTACCTACAGTAGGAAAGTAAACCTCAGGAAAAATTAAAAAATCTCTAAAGAGTACGAAATAGCATCTCTTTCAGATTTACAAAAATCTGTCCACCAATTAGCGTAAGGCAGCAAGGAATTACATATAGTCTTCAAACTGATAGATAGTGTAACGTAAATTCCTTTCTTACTAATCGGTAGGCAGATTTTATAAAATTGAAATTTCATTTCACACTTGTACAGAATTGAAGGTGGATCAAATTGTTTTTAAAATTATTTTTGTTACTGATAGTAGGTGTCAAACCCACTGCGAAAATAACTAGCAGCAAAAACCGATGAAATCTAAAATGTCTTGTTGCTAGCAGATTTTAACTCTTGAATGAGCTATGCAGAATTAGCCATCATCGTTTCCGATCTTTTTCTGATTGAAATCAATTGGAAATCAATATTTCGATTATTAATTGATAATTATATTATATACGTAGCCGCCATCAAGATGGAGCATACATTATTCATATCGTGGTATGTAGACAACTTTGTAACTTAGGTGTCATGCATTTCATCAATTACTTCTTATGTAGTCTGGAATGTTTATTGCATGATGTAGTTTTCAAGCACAATTAACCTCACACTGAACATAATATTCAATGTTAATTTAAGTTAAAAAGATTTTTAAATGGTTCCATTCATCAACATCACAAAGCAGAAGTCAACTGTAGTCAACACTTTAACCTTTGTTCATGATTAAAATTAAAAATAAAAGTGATGCATTATTTTAAGGTCAGATCAGATATAAAGAAAATCACCGTTTCATTAAATTTACTAAACTGCGTTTTATATCGTTGATAGTGTGCTCTAGTTGTGATTTGCGGCCACACACATTTTTTCCAGTTTCTTTCAAAATGTCAACATATTAACATTTCTTCGTGAGAAAATATTGATTATAATACCTTCGTATTATTATTTTTTTCCTCGGCAAATGAAAAGTGGGGATTCTTTTAATCTATAATTTTCCGAAAAAAGTGTCCAGTAGCGTGAATATTGGGGGAGAGCTTTTCGCCCCCTATTTTCTCCGCCACTGCAGATTTTTTTGAAACCGATGGTGTTCATGTATTAAAGTTTAATTTAGAAGAGAATGCAAAAATTTTATTTGTCATTTTTTTTGAGATACATATTCAAGATTAATAAAGTAAGCCTTGCAATTTTTTTGTCCCTGGCTCTACGAAAGGGGACTAATAAGGAGTAGCGTATTATATATCTTTGATTGAAAAAATAAAGCATTTCCAAAATATGTAAATATATAGTGTTCCGTTTACAATCTACAAAGAGTTTCGTTAAAAGATGTTTTGGTGGTTTTCGAGATATCGACTATTGAAACAGTATAATCCCATAGACAATAAACCGTTTTAAATTATTATTTTTTTCACCTTAGTCACAAACAATAAGTTACGTTACACACGATTAAATTTAACAACAATTTTAACAGGTTAAATTAAAGTGACCCCTGCCTCAGATTTATTTAATTTGCTTAATTACACAAATATTACTTAAGATGTTTGTAGAATAAATCTTGGAAGTTGGAAGGGTATTTCGGACGACCGACGCGGCGTATATTATGCAGTTTTCTCCAAATTAAATATCTGTAATAAAGGTACACTATTGACTCATTGCAGATACTAAAATTTAAAGAGATAAATTCAGAGGAACATGTTACCACGATGACAAGCAACAGAAAATTTACTGGGTACATCACTTTAACAAAAAAAGTTTACTTTTGCTCTTCTGTAAAATTCAAATGAAAATGACCGGAGCGGAGAACTCACGATCATTATGTGGTATATTAATTGATAACACCTGGATTTAATAATACATAATAAAAATATGCTACGCTACAATAAAGTAGTTCATTCTGTTGTAACGGTCACGTTTCATGGTTTTGTCATTATTTGTTTACCTGTGGACATGTACCATTATATTTCCTGTTCTAGTTCTACCACTACATAATTTACAATATAATATATAATATATGTACAGGGTTTCCCAGTTAACGCGTTACGCTCTATCTTCTCGGTAGTGTTTAGGATAAACTTTTGGTTGAAAAGCCGCTCTGGTGTAGTTTTTTCCGAGGAATCCGATGTCGCTAAGAAATAGAGCGTAACGCGACTCAGGATATATTAAACTTCAGTAATCATAATCAAAGACCATCGGTAACTGCAATAGGCTCGTTTATCAATTTTTTTTTATTAAAAATTCTGAAAGAGCACACTGAATTTAAGGGGTATGCAAAATTTTATAATTTTCTGATGCTTATTTACTCCGTAAAAAATTCCGAAAAGTCCAAATCGAGCTCGCCAGTTGTGACGTCACCGGCCCCGTTAAGTCGGCTTTGGCCGCATGCTGAGTGACATTTCGTCGCCTGCACTGTCACAAACGGCGACACAAATAATGTAAACGTCTCAAGCTGTCAACGAATTAAAACAAATTTAAATCGCAACAACGGAACGCGGAACTATCGCAATACGCTTGTGGGAGCCCGTGACGTCTCGTCTGCAGCGGAGTCGGTCTTTTTATACCCCAATATTTTGGCCAATTCTTGTCCGATTCGAAAAAAAATTTCTCTGCTGCTCCAAATACAAAGTTCTTTACCGAAATTAAATATAAAAAGTAATTTTGGAAATGCTACTAAATGAGCCTATTAGATTTTTTATTATCTCTTTGAATAACAAATGAAAACATAATCATGATTTAAAGAGCTTTAGAGGTATCGAATTCAAATCAGGACTGAATAATTGCGTATACTGGATATCATTTTTAATACCTACAATATACATGTTTTTTAACAAAACAAGATATTCAAGCAACTGTGCAAAATATGTAAATCTGAAAATCAATGTCGAGACTGTTCCATGTATTTGAGTTTTACGATATGATGGAGCCATTTGCTTTGATTTTTCATGGGGCCAGATGTGCTTGTGCAGTCTTCAAGCTGTATCCTTAAACCAAATAAATAATAAGGCAACAGAACCATTTCTGGGTGATGTACAGGGTTAGTTTTATTAATGTAAACTCCCCATATTTATTATTTTCTTTGACCGATTCAAAAAATTTAAAAACTGGCCTCATACGGTATTTTATGTAGATTTCACTTCTGCTAAAGGATTGGCAATAGCGTTTTAAATATACAGGAACACACAACTGGAACACCCTGTATATTTTGACAAATTTCAATTCCTCCAATTATTCTGATTACAAATACATATATGCATATATTGTATAATCGGTTTACTGATTTTTAAGTTACTTTCACGTTATTATGGATACGTCGAAACAAAAGCGTTATTTTATAAACTCATATAATAAATCAATAAATGAAATAAATCAACAAACAAAACAAAATATATTAATTATTAAAACAAAATTACATACATTTTTAACGTAACCACCATTAACTTCGATACATTTCAAATAACGTTTAATAAAACTCGAACGGAGTCCAGACCTGAATCCATTAGATTATTTTCTTTATTTTTATAGTGAACGAGTGGAAAATTTTAAACAATTAAAAAATTAAATTGAAAAAAACATAACTTTGCTAAATTTGGATGCAGCACTTTTTCAAAAAATTCGTTCGAATTTTATTAAACGTTGTTTGAAATTTTAAAACGGATTGAAGTTAATGGTGGTTATATTGAAAATGTTATGTAATTTGTTTTAATAATTCATATACTTTGTTTTGTTTGGTGATTTATTTTATTTATTGATTTATTATATATGGGTTTATAAAAAACCAGTAAACCGATTATGTAATGTGTATATATTTGTAATCAGAATGATTGGAGGAATTGATATTTGTCAAAATATACAAGGTGTTCCAATTAAAAAACCTAACTTTTTGCGCACCCTGTATATTTAAAACGTTACTGCCCATCCGTTACCAGGAGTGGAATCTACATAAAAAGCCGTGGCTGGTTTTTTCAATTTTTAAATAACTCAAAGATAAAAATAAAAATGGGGCGTTTCCATTAATAAAACTAACCCTGTACATAAACGAAAACAATCGTTAAAATATTCATTATCATACCAATCCAGTTACAAAATAATTTATGCTAAAGTAATAACCTTACTTAATGAAATGTGAAAGTTTAAGTTTATTGCGAATGTAAAAGAATGAAAAGGAATTATTAAAAACTTTTAACACCTTTGATTTAGCGCATGTCGTTCAGCAGTCAGCTTCTGGTTAAATTTTGGATTATTATCGGAATTATAAACTATTCAAATTTTCCCGATATCTAAAAAGGCCATTAAAATGACAGGGCCATAGCTTCTTTCGTAAACTAATGGCGGTCTGACATTCCAAGGTACCATACTCAAACACTGCTAATAAAAATTGAAATAGGGACCCCCTAATTTGTATTGTCTGTTTAACCTTTGCCGGTTTATTGATCATGATTATAGTGGCAATAAAGTGAAGTCATTTGTACTTTTACAAATCGCAATTAACATATTACATCATCTTTAAATACAAAAATTACTGTATTTATTTGACCTAGATCGTTCAATCGGAAAAAATATCTGTTGCATTTATTTATCAACTTTATGAAAAAAAACGTACCTAGTCCCAATGACTATGTTGTGTAAAATATGATACGGTGCCTACGACGTACCTATTTCATTTTATAAGAAAACTGCAAACACTTAACTGCAGTGGACAAGAACGTTTTCTTAAATTTAAAATTAATCTTTAATTTGCAATAAGAAATAAAAATACCTCTTGAAATTTAAAGTGTAGCTAATCAGATTAAGCGTAAAGCTTTGTGGTTAAAAAACGTTGAAACCTTGTAAATGTTGATATCATCTCTACACTTTAACAGAAAACTTATAAGAGCCGCATTACATAAATACCTGAGTTGCGAAAAATATTTTTTGCAATCCACAGGATCTGAACGCGTTAATTTGTCTTCCATAGCAGTTGAAATTTAGTAACGTAGGTAGGTACTTAGTTATTTGCACCAACGCAGCATCTTTTTCAATACCGTAGACCTTATTCAATTTCTGTTTTACAATATATTGTGAATCATATATTTTTTTTTTAATTTTTTTTTTTAGTTTTTGGTCGTGAACCATATAGACAGCCATAATTTAGTTTAAATTATAGAAAATGAGAGGGATCTAACAGCACACATTTGTCGTCCTGCGGGACCGTATAAGGATATTTTACAATAGACAATACAATAAGGAAGAAGGACCACGATGAAAAACATGGAACAAAGCTAATCTAAGTTAAAAGTTTTATTTTGGTTGCTTCTAAAAATGCAATTAGATATACAATTTTTTCTAGAATCCGTAGACAATAAGCTAAGAACGTTAAATGGAGTCATAATAATACAGTATTTTTTAATGTTGCTAATCAATACAGTGGAAGCATTTTTATATTTGACACATCCAAAGAAAATGTGGTCGAGATCGGTAACGATATTGAAATAGTCGCAATTTGGTAAAGCATACATGCCAATTTTATTTATTTAAATGAGCTCAGGGTAACAAGCGTGACCGAATTTTAACCTTCCCATGTCAGAGCCTTTTAGGAATAATGGGATGATCATGTATTTGGTAGTATCAGTGAAACAATACTCGTTCCATTGGTCATTCCAGCTGATTTGGACCTTGTTTTTAGCAAGGTGGAAAATCTGTGATGCTAATTTTGTGGTTTAATAAAAATCCTGAGGTAGCTCCTTTTTTGGCCAATGCATCAACGTACTTTTTTTTTGTGGCATTCGGCCACTAGCCATACAGCCAGCCACTAATAATTTAAATATCGTTTATTTCAGCTAACCTATTGGTGATACAAAAGAAAAAACAAAAGTTGAAGATGAGAAAGGGATAAAAAAGAAAACGGGGACACACGCTTCTCGTCCTGGGGTCTGTCAGGACATTTACTTTTTCATCAACGTACTCATTGTGTTTTATTCCTATGTGCGCTTTTACCTAGATGCAATTAATTGTTCTCCCAGAGAGGTTGATTTGGCGAGCGATGCTTTTTTTTGACAATAATGTACACCTAGAAGTAGAGAGCTTCTATATAGAGTGGATCGATAGGAGTCGAATTTCATTGTTCGCTTTTAATTGAGTAACTTCCTGCCTTTTTAATAGGGAATTATTTGCAGATCCACATATTTTAACATACCCGTAATCGATAATTGATCTGTTATATAAAAAAAAAAAAACCAAATTATAAAGGGGCGCAACGCCGTAATATTGCTGGCAGCGAACAATAGATTACACTTCCACAGCATCAGTTCAAAACCTGCCAGTGGGGTTAAAATTGTCAGACTCCAATGATACCTCCAGAATGTTTTATATTGCTGGCAGCGAACAATAGATGACACTTCCACAGCATCAGTTCAAAACCTGCCAGTAAAAGGTTTCCAAGGCAATTCTTTTAATCTAGAATAGAATCACACCTAAGTACTCGAGTTTTTTGTTATCTACTTAAAAATATAAATCGTTAGCATACAGGACCATATTTTTAAGATTATAGAATTGTGTAAGTCAGTAGTATAAAAGTTAAATAGGAGGAGACTCAAAACTGAACCTTGCGGCAGACCTGGTTTGTTTAATCTCGGACCGATTCCTTCATTTTAATTATTTCTTATATAAGATAATTGGATTGGAGAAAAGAGCAGTAATCCCTTTAGCAATATTTTCAGAATAAAGAAGGAATATTTGGTCTAATTTGCACTGCTTGGTGTAACGTTCCTTATATTAAAAACTTAATCCCATTTCAAGAAGGTCAGTTTCAGGAAATTACACTAAAAACTCGTAAAAATATCACAAATGCGTTTTAAAAATAGAAAACTAGAACCTAATTTTATGATGGGTCGGTTGGTTCAGTTGAAAATTTTGATCAAACCAAAAGACTGATGGTCGAGATGGTAGAGTACCTGCCCCTCACCCAAAAGTCCCGGGTTCGAATCCCGGACGTGGCAATGGAAAATACTGTGAGAGGGATTTTTCCATTATACACGGATATTGGATGTGTGTCGCTTGTCTTTAAATGTGTAGCCCCCTCCCGCACAAGGCTCAGCCTTCTGGGATAAAGGGGGTCGTAATTACATGTGGTGTATTTATTATTATTATTATTAAAATAAGGGCAGTTTGGATTTTTTTACTGTTCTCTAATTTCAAAATGTATTGTAATTGTGGGGTTGCATAAAATAAAGTTTGAGGAAAAAGTTATTGAAAATCTTAACTTTACAAACAATGTTCCATTTCCGTTAGGAACTTAAATAAAATAAGTACCGTCATTTGGGGTGAAATTGATCAGCGGGGGTGAGATTGATAACCATTACATCACAATGAATTTTTAAATTTGGCGCCTTTCTCGCTGGAACGATTTGATCGGCTAACACGATTTCTAGAAGACGAGACTTGTAAGTCTGTGTTGAGTAGGCATCGAAGGTGGATGTGCTTTAATTTACCGCTGAATAGCACGTGATCTTATAACCTAACACTTTTCTATTATAGTGATACTTCCAAAATTTGTCTGGTAAGTCCAAATTGTTTCATTTCTTCCCAATATTTTTCAGGTTTACATAAACATTAAAGAGTGTTTGTGCATCCTACATTACTGCATGGCATTCCAGTTGCTTGCTTTTTTTTTATTTACGAATTTGCTAAGTGGGGTCAGATTGATCAGGTTGATGGGGTGAGATTGATTGAACAATCTAACCCCATGGACGGTTTAGTGTATTGGTTTTCGATTTCTTAGAAATCTATTTCAAATTTCTTTGTTGTAGAAAGAATATAGCTATGCCTAGAAAACATATAAGAAAATTGGGATCACGTTCTTATATGGACTATCCGTTTGAAACCGTAGAAATTGCTCTAAAAAAAATAGCTGATGAAGGATGGTCTATCCGTAAAGCATCGAAATTTTACAAAATCCCTTTTGGAACGCTTCGAAACAAATTTCAAGGAATTCGAATTAGAAAGACCGGTGGGCAAACTATTTTCACTCGAGGAGAAGAAGCTGCATTTATTAAAGCAGCTAATTTATGCGGAGAATGGGGCTTTCCTCTAACGCTAACAGATATGAGATATATTGCCAAAAATTATTTAGATAGTCAGGGTCGCACTGTGACAAGATTTAAATTAAATATGCCAGGCGTAGATTGGACTAGATCTTTGATAGAGAGACATAAGAATGAAATAAGCCAAAAAGTTGCTTCAAACATTAAAAAAGCAAGGGCTGACGTATCAAGGGAGATCATCGTGCAGTATTTTAATAATTTAAAAGAGACCATTAAGGACGTGCCGGCCGCTAACATATTCAACTATGACGAGACCAATTTACAAGACGATCCTGGCAAACAGAAAATGTTATTCCGGCGTGGAACTAAGTATCCCGAGCGTGTCTGTAATTTTACAAAGAGTGCCATAACTATAATGATGTGTGGTTCTGCTGCTGGCGTATTGCTGCCGCCATATGTCATATATAAAGCTGAAAGGATGTGGCAACAATGGATTGAGAGTGGACCAAAGGGTATTCCATGCTGCGATGACAGATGTTGTAAGACTGGTTCAAGGTTCAATAGAACTCAACATGGGTGGATGGATGCCCAAACCTTCACCGATTGGTTCGAGTCGTCTTTTTTACCTCACGCAAAAAGACTCCCTGGACGCAAAGTGTTAATAGGAGACAACTTGTCATTCCGCTTTACAGAAACCGTTTTACGCCACTGCGAGGAAAATAACATCGCTTTTGTTTGCCTTCCGAAATGCTCAACTAACCTTACTCAGCCGTTGGATGTAGGATTTTTCCGACCATTTAAGATCGCCTGGAGATCCAAATTAGCTAACTTTAAAAAGGCTCACCCTCAGCAGTCATCACTAGATAAGAAGGATTTTCCTCATCTCTTGGCTTCCACACTAGACGAAATGAATAATAAATCTGACAAAGCAATCCAAAAGGATTTGATTAATTCCTTCCGAGCAACTGGCATTTTTCCTCTTGATGCTGAAAGCGTCTTGCGAAAATTACCCAATCCAGATGAAAACGCTAATGTTGATGGTAGTGTAAACAACATCCTTGTGAATTATCTACAGCAACAACGCTTTACTACTGTGCCTACCCGAAGAAATATTAAACGTCAAAAACTATCTGTAGAACCTGGTAAAAGTGTGGTTGCAAATAACGCGGACTCCAGTAATTCATCGCATGAAGAAGACCCACAATACGATGAAAATTCTGATAATGATACAAATTTGGACGACATACTCGACGAAGTACAACATGAAACCGAATATTTCCAACCCGAGCCCGAGGATATTTTAGTTGGAAAGTTTGTTCTAGTTAAAGTACAAGGTGGTTCCAGAAAGAAATCGATTTACAGATACATCGCAATGGTACAAGGCATTGTAGAAGATGAAGGCGATAAAGAATTCCAGTTAAGAGGTCTCAAATCAATCGACAAAACTAGAAAGGTCTTTAATGTGCAGGCTGATGATGATTTTGTCGTAGATATATCTGACATAATAGCTATTTTGCCGGATCCTGAACTAAAAAACAAAGATGGTTCCGACATTTATTATTTCCAAAATGCTATCGATGTGTTTGAAATATAATATAAATGTTTATTTTTAATTTTTGTAAACATTCTTATGTATTTATTTGAATGTAGGACCATTAAAGGAGCCAATTAAACGTTTTTGCATAAAAGTTCATTTAGTATCAACTTAAAATATAAAAATAATTCGACTGAACAATCTCACCCTTCCTGAACAATTTCACCCCACGACCTTAAAAAAGCCATAATTTGTGAACCGTTTCACATAGAGCAAAATGGGTGAGATTGATCAGTTCCCCATATGTTTTGCCTTGTATACACGCAATAAAGTATGAGTGATCAATCTCGCCCCAATTCATGTATGAGATTGTTCACGTGTTTTTTGCATTCTCAAGCGAAAATTGTCAAAATAAAAAAAAAATTTTTAGTTCTAAAATGTTCATAACGATTAATTAGACCGAATCTTGCCTTGCTCGTTAACATAAAATGTAAGATTTAAGAAATATTTTTGAAAATAGATTTTTTTTGATCAATTTCACCCCAAATGACGGTACTATAAATTTAACAAATATTTTTTCTATTAGATAGATAGGATTCGTGGAGTCAAATATAAATCTTTTGGGGTATATGGCACGATTTAGTTTCTTATTTATTTTTTCTATTTTTCATTTCATGCAAAACCCCATGCAAAACAGTTTGATAACGCTTTTGATACTTTTTCATAAAAAATATAAATAATTTGTTAAAAATTTCTCATATGCAATTCCACTTACCGTACTTTTTGGGAAACAGAAAAATATTCCTCTCAAAAAATATAAAAAATTATCCATATTGCCGTTTAAAAATAATGATCTTATATTTTTTGAAATAACAGTAAGAAAATTTTTATAAAATAATGCCTGAATAATCCCAAATGAACCAAGTTTTTCCCCTATTTTTACTTCTTTATGCTGTTTACTTCGATTTTCACAAGCGCCGGCGCCGGTCCATATTACACTTGCCGCACATTATATAATCTAATTAGGAACAAAAGTAACGATCAAATAGGGATATGTTAACTTTTGATGTTTGTTAATAACATGATCAAAATCTATTTTTGATGATCTAGGACCTAGTAGTAGGAGGGCCACAAATAGGGGGTTCGTGGGAATTAAATGATTAAAGAATGGCATCCATTTTATATGTTCGTATATACATTTGTCAATAGAAAAACCTTTCTTGCCACCCCCAATTACGCGTCCCTCACCCTTGACGCTCCTTAAGGGGTAAAATCTTTAATAGGCTATATCTCTTGAACCCTTAAAGATAGCAAGTTAGTTTTTTTAATGGACTGTCAATCTTTTACTAAGGAACAGAAAAGGTCATTAGCACTTTTGTCCAATTTTTATTCCTAACAAAGTTATTCAAAAAAATAATTTTATTTGTCGACACCATTGTATTTTATAATCGATTTTGTCTAATAAAACTCACTCAATCAGAAAAATTGTTTAAATAAAATTTGGTCACTAAAGTTTTACGTATCTAACGGTATAATCAATTTTACCATTACGGCGCTTGTGTACCTTAAAATCTCACTAAATTGGTTGAAAGTAGACCACGCGAAATGCATAAGGATCGCAGCGGTCGCTTTTGGGGGAGGGCGCGGGCGAGACAGGTAGCCGATTAATAGGAAATTTTGGCGCGTGCCCATTGTCTTATTGTCATAATTTTATTTATACATACCTACTATGTATATAAAGTTAGCAGGTCAACTGTTGCAAATCGGACTGAGTATAGCATAAACATTTGCCGTTTTTTAGCCGTTAATTAGCCGTGAAAGGGAAAATTTTGTCGCTATTATTTTTCAAAAAGTATGAGATGACCTGCTAACTTCGTATGAAGTTAGTAGTTCATCTATATAAAAAATTATTTAAAAAAAATTTAGGTAGCTTAAAATTTGCCGTAGAACAAGGGCTATAGGCAAAATATCGTAGGACTCGATTTATAATCGGAAACTTATTTTCTCGATTGTAAATTCCCGAGAAGCAAAAAAGAAGGTTTGAGATAAACTTATACATTGAAAAAAATAAGCTAACGCATCTCGTCGATGAATTAGAGTTGGTCCGACTGAAATTTTGTTTAAATAATTGATTTTCAATTCACCCGACTCTCAAATAATTGTCTCAACTCTGTCAATGCGTGATGTTCAAGACTATTCAACCATGCGCATCAGTTGAACCAACTAAATTCTGGTTAGATCAACCAAAATATGTATGCGGCAATGCATGTGCGGCAAGTAACTTGAGAAAAAATATTAATGGCGATAAACAATTTCCGAAAAAATTTTACCCTTCACGAATAAATCAAACAAGTCGAGCGACAAATTCCTAGGTAGAAAACGAGTCAAAAAAATAATATTCAAAGCGAGAAACTCGGTTGCTTTCCTGAGGCCCGTGGATTCCAAATTTATTGTTTATTAATGGCGATGAAAAATTTCCGAAATAATGTTATTCTTCACGAATAAATCGAACAAGTCGAGCGGCAAATTCCTAGGTAGAAAACGAGTCAAAAAAATAATATTCAAAGCGAGAAACTCTGTTACCTTGCTAAGGCCCGTGGATTCCAAATTTATTGTTTATTAATGGCGATAAACAATTTCCGAAATAATGTTATTCTTCACGAATAAATCGAACAAGTCGAGCGGCAAATTCCTAGGTAGAAAACGAGTCGAAAAAATAATATTCAAAGTGGGCCTTGCTAAGGCCCGTGGATTTTTCTACCTAGGAATTCACCGCTCGACTTTTTCAATTTATTCGTGAAGAATAACATTTTTTCAGAAATTGTTTATTGCATTAATAAACAAAAAATTTGGATTCCACGGACTGAGCAATGCAACCGAGTTTCTCGCTTTGAATATTATTTTTTCGACTCGTTTAACGATTTAAGCGGAGAACACATACGCGCGATCGGGACCACGATCGCGGTGATCGCTGCAAACAAATATGTGTGGGTTCATTTGTTTACTTAGAACGCGTTCAGCCGCCACCGCCATCGCCATCGCGATCGTGGTCGCAATCGCGCGTATGTGTTCTCCGCTTTAACGTTTCGTGTAACGCTCTAAATTCGTGAGACACCGTCGCCGTATCCGAAAAAGCTTGGTTTATTGTGTAACAATAGTGACTGATAATTCAGTTTTTTTTATTTCTGGGACATTACATGATGGAACTTTCATTGTATTTTAATTATTCCAAGTGCGTGATTTGTCAAAATACAAAAAGGAATTTTATTTATGTTTAAAATGTAAAGTTCCGTTCAATGTAAAATAAATTTATTTCGACAACAAACCGTTGCAATTTTGTAAATATACATACTCAACCTAACCAGCTAACATTTTCGATGATTTCTCGACCTAGGATTGTGTTAAAATGGGAAGTATATACACCATTCGAAAGCTAAAGGTGTGAACTATAACTATCAATTAGAACTTTTTTTTCTAAAAGCTGCAGTTTACGCACTATAGGGTGTATTCTGTATCGCCTGTGGTTAATTATAACGCACTGTTAAAATTCTTATCCAATCAGAGCCCCTCATTTTGAGGAAATCTTTGGCCTGATTCGATAAGAATTTTAACAGTCCGTTATAATTAACGACAGGCGATACAGAATACACCCTTATGTCTGTAAAAATTTAGAACAATATAAAAAAACGTGTGTTATTTCGTCTAATTCTTGAAATTA
Source organism: Rhagium mordax (assembly GCA_963680705.1). Lineage (NCBI taxonomy): Eukaryota > Metazoa > Arthropoda > Insecta > Coleoptera > Cerambycidae > Rhagium > Rhagium mordax. The sequence goes on along the minus strand of OY796656.1, from coordinate 99,609,325 downwards.
TCAAAATTTCGAGAAAATTATAATAAACTATTTTATTCTACGCTAAGAGACAAACATTTTGGCGTAACGAAATTTATATCTTCATTCGTTTACAAGATATAGCCATTTTAAATATTCCACCCTTAAGGGGATGGTAGGAGTGAACAACGCGTGTCTCAGGGTGGCAAGAAACATTTTTATACTTATATAGTATGAAATAATTAAACATAAAAAATATCTTGCCAGCTTTATACATTTAATTCCCACGAAAATCCCTATGCGGTCCTACTATAGGTAGCTTTAAAATAAATTATGTATAATAGTTTCAGTTCCTTCCCGCTATAGAAAATAAAGGAACGAAACGGTAAAAAATAATAATGCGAAAATTCGTATTTTTTATAAACAGTCGTTTTAGTCCTATTGAATTAATTTATCGTAGAATTGGTCAGTCATAACAAATTTTTTCAAGATATATCAGTTTTAAAGTGATACAATAGGAAAATTTCACCATTTTCTATTGTGGAGATTATAATAATATAAATCTTTCAAATGAAACTCTCCGTAGTTTATAATTTTATTAATATGTAGCTCTCATTTATTTAATTTAATACTGTGTAAAACTGTACTAATAAGTTTTACATTTTTACATCAAATACATTACTTCATTAATATTAATATCATATAGAATTATGCATGGATAGGTACACTTTTAAAAATAAAATAATGACGTAACTGGCTTATATATATTGCATGCTGATATTATTACGCCATACTATGACAAATGTTTACTCACCACGTCATCCCTCGAGTCAGCTTCAGCAAAGATGTTTGTCAAAACGGGTGGATGTGTTTCTGGTAAAATTCTGACTAATTCTACCCCAATTCCTTGCTGAAAAAGAAAACAATAATGAAACTAATTATTTTCATCTGATACCATGTACGAAAAATAATATGTTTTAATCGTATTAAATTAGCCTCAATGTGCTATAAATTTCGTTTCTCTTGTCGTTCATTAGCATTTGCCCGGCTTACTTTCAGATTTACTGTGATACAATTTATAATTATATAATTATGTATATTATATTGTAATGAACGAAAAATACACTTGTTACATGTATACACCTCATTTTGACTTTACTAGACTAGAGGTAGTAAATATCACTTGTCTTTGATATAACAATTAATTAGGTATATATATAAAAATTGCAACGACCTTAATTATGAAAACTGGAGAAAAAAATTAAATATTGGAAATACAGTTCTAATATTTCTTCCTCTATAATTTTTGCGAGAACTTTTTTGCCTTTACCTGAATGCTTTTCAAAAATAAAATTTGCACTTAAAGAAAGTAAAGACAATATGTCAACATTATAAACAATCATAGGTACAGGGCGATCATTTATATTTTTACATCCCCTTAACTTCGTTATTTTTGGAAAAAGAAAAAAGTGTAAACACAGAAGTTTTAGTAATTTTTGCGTAGACTTTAAATAGGATATTATCAGAAAAACAATTGAGCAACGCTAAAAAACTTATAATACAAACTTGTGTTTTCTGTATTAATACGCTGTGTTATTGCAGAATATGAAAGAGCATGAAAATAGTTTTCAAAAAATGTATAACATTGTATATTTATCAAAAACCTCTTTTAAATGACAGTGTTACTCAAATTAATGAAAAATACATATATTAGTGTTAAACCAGTACTAAATAAAGTGGATTAGCCTAATTTTTCTATATAAAATATCACCTCGATATCTTCATTTCCAATGCAATATAAAATTGTTTTATTGTGATTAAATTATAGGTCAGCAGTTGTGAATTTTTAAAATGTGTTGTGTAACACAATACCGAAGACAATATGGCTCAAAGAGGCAACACGGTGTCCAAAATATTCGTTTATTGGATCCTGTCAACAGTTTAACGGAATTTAAACAGTTGTTCAACGACGGTTATTTTGGCATCAACTGAAGATTCCAATTTGGTTTAATCAAAGTTAAAATTATATTGATTATATGATTACGCACGAATAACTTTGACCTCAAGTTAGCCTTGTTTATTATAATCTTGTCTCAAAATGACAGCCAAACACTCTGTTTAGATTCTATGGTCACCTTTTTATAATGTCTGAAACGTGACAAATACAAGTGCATAATTAGGCCAGTAGAATTAGACGGGAATCTGTAACTAATTCGTTTCAGATAGCCGTAGGTAAAAACAGGTGTATTTAGTTATAAGGAATATACCTCTGCGATTCCTCCCAAATCAAATATACAGAACATTGTTTATAAGTCACTTGTATGTGAAAAAATCATGAAATTTGGAGTTTTTTAAAAATTGCAGTAAGACTGCAGTAGATTAATTTTTTTGAATGCTTCTGTTTACTAGGTAATTCCAAACCGGTTAATTTAAGCCCCGGTTGATTTCATTTCATTGATTATTTATTTAAATAATTGCCGAAACCATCGAAATTTTCGAAAATTTCAAGCATTTTTTACTCTGAAAGGAAAAATGCTAGACTCTTGAAACTTTGGTGGAATATGTGTCTCATTACCCTCAACTTACAAAAAAAATTTCGTTTCAAAATGTTTATCTTCACCAACTGATGACCGTCATCAGTTGGTGAAGAAAAAAAAATGTCTTGCAGCATCTGTAAGATGCTAAATAACAAAATGTGGCTCTTGTGCGTGTTGACGTGCAACGGATTTTGTTTTGTATTAAGTACCTATAGATGTCTATATTATCATCGTCTCTCAACCTGGGGGTCGCAGCTGGTCAGAAAAAATTATACACATGTACGAAAAAACCTTCTATTGATAAATTATGAATTTTAATCAAATGGGGCCGTCAGATAATTTACTTTTTTTTTTGGCCTTCTCTGGGGTTCGCCGCGGTTCGCGACACGATTGAGAAACGATGGCCTATATATTTTCGTTTACACGCTAGAAATACTGTATGAGAAATCAAGCACAACATTGCAAATGCAAAATACTTATATAAGATTATTTATTTTATTTTATTTTTGTCAATTCCTTGCCTACCTCAATGGGAAGCAAAGTGTGTTGCCTTATATTCTTATTAATTATAAACATAACATCTATTTAGCAAGACGCAGTTAAATTACTACATTAAATAACATTTTATTGGGTGTGGTATTAGAAATTGATATTTATTTATGTACATTTTCAATTAGAAATATGTAGATATTTTTAGCATTTGCTATAAAGATTTATTTATAACTGAACTGTTTTTTGTATATATAGATACCTAATATATATAAACATACATATTTGTTCGAAGGTTTTCGCGGCTATAATTTGTAAAACTGGATTCTCGGGTATTAATCCGTGTTGCTTTGAGATCCTGTTTTGACGACGTTGCGGCAAAATCTCATTTGCCATCCTCAGGTGATGTCCTCTCGTACCAAAGGATTGATGAAGAAGTCTATCAGGACCTCAACGCAACGCGGATCAATACCACAGAATCCAGTTTTAAAAATATATCTAATATATCCATTCATACCTACATTAAATTAGATTAAATATGGCAAATGGTTGATTTTTCAAAAATCACCGGTTTCGATGTATGGGTATATTAGATCTTTTTTCGGTTAAACAATGGAACGAGCTGGCGTCATCAATTTTAAGTGAGGAACCTTATTTTAATATGTATATTAGTTTTTCTGGACACCTACATAAATGGATTTTCGTTTATTTAAACGAAAAATGGTTTAATTTTTGCTAAGAAACATTATTATTCTAAAAATACGTTTCGATATTTCAATGCTGATTTCACAATATTTTATTTTTGCAAAAGAAATGTAGGTAATTGACATTATGTGGAAACAAGAAAAATATAATTACCTAGCTCAGAATAATAAATAATACGTTTTTATAAAATAGTGTGGACAAAACAAGTTAACACGGATAATAATAATTAGGTAAAATCACAATCACTGGCGAATCCGCCAGAATTTAGACGAATTTACGACACTCGTAAATTGTGCTAAAAATATCCTCGATAAATTATTTTTGGCTATCAAAAATAAATAACGTAATAATATACTGACACTCTGAACTCTGTGTTACTAATTACCGTAATTTACATATTTACGATTAAACATACGAGTACAAGACGAAAATACGTGTAGATATATGGTAAGGGATATTAATAACTTCACAAAAAACCACTGGTGGAGCACGTTCTAGAGGCATATCTAAATGTACAGGGGTATCATACGTAGACCCCCCCCATAACTTTTTAATTTTTCAAGTTAGAAAAAAATGTTTCAAATAAAAGTTGTATGGAATTTTATTAGTTTTTTTTATGGAGATTTCTTTGAATATACAGGGTGTTTCATAAAAGCGGGACACAGCAAACTTGCATATTTTTAAATAGAACACCCTATATATTTTCAGTTTTTTGAAATCTGCAATTTTTCTGATTAGCAAATTGGATTATTTTGGCTCTTCCTATTATCAGTTCAGTAGGACAAAACAATTCAGATCATATTTTTCCAGTTTATACTATTCTTACGACAAGTAGGTTACGTTCTTTTCGTTGGCAGAGGAGAGCTACTGCAACGACGCCGTTAGATTTTGCTAACATTTCGCCCACCTGTACTGGCATAGTCAGTATCGATATAATATAAATAAACAAAAGGTGAATTCGGTTGCCGTGTTGCTTTTGCTTAGGCATTACATCATTGATTACGTCACCGTTCCGTTTGGATTCTAGCGCGATAAATGTTAATTAGTTTTAGTAATGGCTCACGCTACATTTTGGCATCGGTTATTTTAGAGTATAAACTTGAAACTGCAACCCCGCCCAAACCTTGACCCAGGACCGTAATGATTAATTTACGTGAGCTATCAAAATATTTAACTTATAGAAATTTGCGCTAGGTTATGAAATTACTGACCAACTGATATTTAAATCTGCTGGAACTCGCATACACGTGAATTTCAGATACAACTGAACGTGATATATAAAATGGAATATGTAAATTACTTTGGTAATTGAAGTGTACGTGAAGAATACAATAGTTATTACAAAAAATTTTAATATCGCAATATATTTTTAAGTCCTATACAGGGTGGTCCGAAGTTTACCCGACAAACTTCGGCAGGTGATAGAGGGACTTAAAATAAGTGGAAAAGTTCCTATCAACTTATGTCCTTAGATGATTGCTAACAAAGATACAGGGTGTTAAAGTTTTGTGAAAAACAAACCATTTCTTTAATAACTCTAAAATTATGAAAGCTATTGACTTGAAATTCTAGGGGCGGCGATGTTTTTTAAGCCTCTATTGATTTACGATCTTGACTTTGTACTGCTTCCAGTGGCGCCGGTACGGGGTGGGGGAGTTAAATTTTTCGCCGAAACTATGTAACACCACTGCTTTGTACAATTGATTTTGAGATTTTCCGAATCTCTGCTCAATTTGGAAGAAAAAAGGTATCTTTTAATTTATTCGTACAACGCTTACTTTTCGAGTAAAATAGCACAAGAATTTCCATGACTAAACTTTATTGTAAATTTATCATTTATTTTACATTGCTGAACAATCTTGGCATCTTGATACCCAACATTAACACTATAAAAACTGACAGGGTGACAGGTCAAACATTGATTGACAATAATGTTTCATTGTTTACCATGGGCAACTAGGATTATTAATTTTATTATTATTGTAGTAAAGGTTTTAGTGTTTTAGTAGAGATATAAAGCAAAAACAACCATTTTACTCGAAAAGTAAGCGTTGTACGAATAAATCTCGGAATAAATTAAAAGCGAGATTAAAAGGTACCTTCTTTCTTCCAAATTTAGCTGAGATTCGGAAAATCTTAAAAACAACCGTACAAAGCAGTGGCGTTACATAGTTTCGGCGAAAAATTTAACTCCCCCACCCTGTGACGGCGCCACTGGAAACAGTACAAAGGCAAGATTCCGTAAAACAATTGAGGCTTAAAAAACATCGCCGCCCCTAAAATTTCAAGTCAATAGCTTTTATAATTTTAGAGTTATTAAAGAAATGGTTTGTTTTTCACAAAACTTTAACACCCTGTATCTTTGTTAGCAATCACCTAAGGACATAAGTTGATAGGAACTTTTCCACTTATTTTAAGTCTCTCTATCACCTGCCGAAGTTTGTCAGGTAAACTTCGGACCACCCTGTATATAAAATATATCTAGAAGTTTAAAAGTCCTATATTTATTTTCGTCCTAGTTCAAAGTCAGTTATCGTGCTCGGTTAGTTGTTCGGTTAGTTGTAAGCAAAAACGCACAACAATGTTCATCATGTGTACCTACATACTTCTTGTGTTATCTTCGGAAACATGTTTAATTGTTTGATAAAGATTACGAATACATCCGCAAAAATGAGGAAAAGAAAATATAAAAATGCGATAACAATTTAAGATAGTAATTCCAATAATGTTAATCTACTTACTTCCCTATATACAGAGCGTCCCGCTTTTATTATTATAAATTGGAAGATGAGATAGAAAATGTAATTTTAAGACAAAATTAAGTTTCCTATAAACATGTATCGAAAAATATACTTATTAAGGGTGCTACAACTGCTACAGCGTCTCACAGTGGTGTAGAAAGAGAAGACAATCAGGAAAAGGAATTGATACAGGAAAAGAGGAGTTTAGGGAATATATGAAGAAAACTAATATGTTTTGCAAGGCTGCGAAAGGCACTGAAAAAGGGGAAAATGGAATAAACCAGAAACTGATGAGTTTGATCTGGAAGAAGATAAAGAAAACACAACAATAGATTAAAACCTACAGCAAGTTTTTTTAGTATGTTCAGTTAGTCAATATGCATAGAGAGCTATAAGTCAATATTAACATCGATATTAATAAATTGATTTATTATTAAAAGCGAGATTGAAAGTTCTGGTAAATCTAGGCTGTGCTCATGGCGCCTATTTGAAAAAGGGCGGTCGAATGTATGTACCTATTTTGGCAATAACTGCAGAACAGTCACTCTTATCAAATAATGCTAAAGGCATGTAAATATTACCAATAAAGCAATACACATTTACCTACAAGTATTTTTACAAAATGAAAAATTACCTATACCTAAATAAATAAAGTTAAAGTTAAAAAAAGTTTTGTATAAATAAATGTACACATAAAATATGTTAAATTATTCCCCTTAAGTCCTACTCTGGATACAATTATTTTATGTTGGTGCTGGTAGAGGGATGTATCCCCTAGCATTAAATGCTTATTAAAATTCAGTATCATAAATACACATAAAATGCATTCCCTTTTGTTATAACTATCTGATTCTAATCATATTAATGTGATATGATATTTTGGGTATTTTTTGGTTCAATTTGTAAATTTTTTCAAGATGGTAGTTCGAGTACAGCCCAGTTTTGCCAGGATTTTTGTCAATGGGGACCTGACTAACGACTGTGACAAGTTCCCATAAGTTTAATTTAATGTTAGCGTTAAAAAAATGTCTCTTGATACCTTGAAAAATACTTAAATACCTATACAGTACGCCTTTGTGTATTTTTAAATATCAATGATAGAAATTGTTTTTATTAAAGTTTATATAAGGATAATCTTCATTACAAACAATTAGTCATAATATATTAATATAAATGCAGAGATAAATAACCAGAAAATAGATCTATTTTATATATTATTTTGAATATTAAAAAAAGCATTTTTTATTAACTTACGAATTTTATTGAAAACATAAAACTTAACTATTAACAGGTTGGACGTATAATATTAGTCAAATATTTTATTTTCATTTGTTAGTGAAAAATTTCCATGAAAAATATATGGGGAATTTATAATTATTGCTTTTTGTTTTCATAAGGTTCAATTTTCGTGTCTTACAGTGTTGAGTAATTTGGCCAATTTCTACAAAGAAAGGACTTTATGCTTACTTTAGACCTTACATGGAGTACCGAGTGAAGTACTGAAACTGAAGATTTTCGAGTATTTTCGACGTTATTTAAGTCACTGAATAGAGACGACGCGTGTCACACGAACATGAAAAAACATACATTATTGACGTAATAATTGTCAACTATGTCTGGTGGTAGGTAGGTGCATTTGTTTGATAAACTAAATTAGGTAAGTAGGTGCATTTCTCGGTGCATTTGTTGTGATAAACTAAATTAGGTAAAACGTTAATTTTTTATGGGAAATTTCCCATAATAACAGTATAGTTGTTGTAATGTTGTGATTGTGACCAAAGCGATATACCTACTTTGTTTCTGTTTGTATTTGTATTGTTCGTTGTTAACGATGTAAACCTCAGTATGAACTTGACAGAGGCGTATTATTAAAAACGGTAATTCAAATTATCCAGTAGTTTCGTTTGGTTATTCCAATAAAACAAATTGAGAATTTTTTGTGGGTGGTTTAGGTGGTTATTATAAAACAGTTTTTTATCGAGTCCTATTTTTGTCCATGCTTTGACGACAGATTGTTATTCATCCTAATGAAACAAATTACTCAGTTTAAATAAATTAAATACTCGCACCGGTGCGCTATAAATTCCTTAAAGTTCAAAATTTCATTTAAGAAAAATTTTATAAGAAATCCTATTGACTTTCCGCGGATAGCAAGATGGAGAAAATCACAAAATGTCAATTTTACGACGGACTTCAAAATCGCCACGAAGTCCGGCGGCGATTTTTCGATTCGAAATAGCGTTTGAAGTTTTCGTGTTTTCGTATTTTTTTCTATTTCTCCAAACAAGCGTCCGGTCTTAATAACTCGCGCCTCATTCGAATAGACAGACAAAACAGTTTTTTTTTTTTTTTGTAACTAGATGAAATTTAGAAAATGCTGGGCGAAATCGTTTTGCTCGATTTTGCCTCCTAAGAAAGTTATGACTCCTGACTCATAGGCACCCTTTAGGAATATTCCGGCCCTTCTATTTTGACCTGGAGGATCCAGACCTTGATGGAGGCCAAGAAGAAGGATAAATGAAGAACTCTTTTTTCTTATTAGGCCATCTCGGATATTACCAAAGATACGATTTTTTTTCAAATTGTGCGCGGGCTGCGGTAAAAGGGGGCCTGGCATGTGAAATTTCAAGTCATTATTATCTTATCACTACCGATTTTACGCCTCCGGCTCTTAGACTAATACTTATACAACATGAATTAACAACATGGCAGGCATGAAAACCTGGATTTGGGTAATTGGGTATGATTTATTTGACTTTATACATGGTTATTGGTAATTCGAAACATTCCTTTGGAGATGTGATAGTAGACCCATTTTGTAATATTTTGAGCCACGAAGTTTTCTATTATCCAAAAGTGATTTAATGTTTGAGATATTTAAATTTTAATTTTTGTCTCAAAAAAGTAGATCTTTATGTAAAGTAATTTTCAAAAACCCCACTTGACATTTTTTTAACTTTTTTACTGGATTACCTGTCCAACACTATGGTCATCTGTTTGGAACGAAAAATATACGGAAACATTTCGATCATGTGAAAATTTCAAAAATTGTAAAAAATTATTTTGAAAACTCAGGAAAATTGCGAGGAAAATTACCATTATCAGTTTTGTTAAAATTATCATTTAGAAACCAAAAATTGTCTAATGGCTGCAGCGTTACATAATTTTTACTTATACTGTATTTTGAGTTATATGTTGTTTATGTTTTTTGTGTTTTTCTACAAGGGTTAAGTGGTAGAGCACCATATTCGGTGAACTTCCCCTTGTTTCCCATTTTGTGTATATGTAATATATTTTGTTCGTATTCTTACATTTGGGAAATAAAGACATTTATTATTATTATTATTATGTAAATAAATTTAAAAAAAATAAATGAAAAGTGTTTTAGTATTAACTTTGCTTTAGAAAAAAATGTGATAGGCATAGGAAAATGTGAGACATCACCATGTTCCAGGCGGTCTGAGTTTCAGAACTGATTAGAAGTACCTACCACCGTACCCAGATATTCCCTTATCTCCCGACGACGGCTAACCTTGGTAGTGAAAATAGGCCAACAATAATGTGATTTACAAAAAGCGTTTGTTTAGTATTCGACGAGGTATTCGATATATGAAAACTTGTCCCTTATCAATGTCAAATTCAGCTATTTTTATTTTTTTAAGACTTTTATTTATTTCCACCTTTGAACAAATTGTTTATTCTCTTATGTTTTTAGATTGTTTCCAAATGTTGTTGCCACGATTTTATAGAAAATTCTTGTGTGGTTGTGTGTGCTTCTCTTTATTATTAAAAGTTTGTTTCAGTGTAAAATTGTCTGCTTCCAGGTTTTTAGTTTTTTTAAGTTTTACATTCTCTTTTGGAATATTGTTTGTCTTTTAGTGGTTGGTTTTCATATTGGATTGATTTTTTCTCACATTTATGTGTTCGTTTCTTCGGTGAACTTTTATTTTTCACATTTTCTATTTTTCAGACCAATTTGTATGGAATACTGTAACACTGCATGCACTTTTTTTGTTAACTGCACGTATATTACAGAATTTGCAGAGCATTGGAACTGTCAACACTCATGTCAACATTAGCCATTTCATCTGTTTCTGGTTGCTTTTAAAGTATTCGTTCATCCCGTTATCAAAATATTAATATGTGATGACTTTTTTACATTTGAATATTTCTTTTATCCTACCCTGGAAAATTTTTCACGAACAATTCTTTTGTAACGTATGTTTCACTTATGAACACCGAACACGCAATATATTCACGCAATATAAGTTTCCGCAACACCGCAAATTATATTATGTTGGCAGGCGTGCGGCAGATCTAGGACAGACATTTATATTTATTTTTCCACGCAAAATGAATTTCTCAGTGATATTGAAATATTTTTTTTGTTTGAGAATCCAATTTATTTGCAAACTGTGTTATTTATTGTATACAAACAAATTTAAATAGTAGACCCATTCAAATTGGATCCATTTTTTTTTATAAAAAACTAATATAACTACGAGTTACCAGATATTTTGCACATCTAAATAAATAGTTTTATCCTCGGTTTAAGTAGGTCTGGTATTAATTTTTGTTATTCGCATGAATAATATTAATGAAGTAAAATTATTAGTTTCGTAACTAATCTCAAAATTTACTTGAAATCTAAGAGTTTGTTCGGTTCTGGGAAACTCCCTGTGTGACAGAAATTAATTATGTATTACAAGTTCCAGTTTCAATAGAGATGGAGGATTATTCATTAGAGAACGCGCAACAAGAAAGTACGAGTATACAATTTGTTAAATGCGTGTAGCGCTCAATAAAACTAATCTGATATCCAATCGGCTAATTTTTTATGGAAGTTTGTTAAACGGTAACTTAATTTCCATTATCTATCTCATCGCTTTACTTTTAACATTCCATTTTCGACCATATCAGCCTTGTATACATTTTTTAATCTAGCATGATTGGTTTGTATCCAAAATATACTAGTGTTTATAATTTAAATATTTAAGTATTGTATACTTAAAACACAATATTTGGGAAAAAATCTGGTAAACAAAAACTAATGAATGAACCATTGGAAAATACATTATCTTCGACTGAAGGATACATTCTTACTCTTACGTAATATATGGAAGAATAAGTTCCATTGGCCTTCGTTCTGAGTTGATCTGAGTGTAGCGCAAGTACGTACCCAATGGGATGAAGAAGAATGCTCGGAAGAATATTAAGTAATGAATTTCGATTTTGTTTGTGGATCATAGATGGACGTGGATGATATTAGATATTAAATTTTGCTGGGAAAGGGAGTCACTATATTTCCTTCAGGATTATACTCGTAGTACGAAACGCAAATAAAATTCCCCTATTCGTCCTAAACATAAACATGAATGCGCCGAGGTTTCAGAATCGTCGTATCTTCCTCGGTACCTTCAAAGGTCGCACATTCTATCATGCAGCTATGAGATTCATAAACGGATTCAAAGTTTGCAATTACAAAACAGAAACCACCTAATCCGAAACATGCCTCACAGCAGATATCACGTAACCTCAGCACCTATTCAATATTATTTTTGAGGTAGATACCACTGTCTAATTATTATGAAATTTTAATAATTTTAATCATTTATATGACTGATGCATGGTCGAGATGGTAGCGTACAATGGAAAAATGGAAAAGAGGGATTTTTCCATTATACACGGATATTGGATGTGTGTCCCTTGTCCTTAAATGTGTAGCCCTCGGTGTAGCCCCTCCAGCACAAGGCTCTTCTAGAACCTTTTAGGATAAAAGGGGTCGTAATTACATGTGGTGTATTTATTTATTTAATATTCTTTCTACGTTTCCATGCAAGTCAATTGTCAAGCAGTAGGCATTAAAATATTTAACAGTTATTAGGTTTCTATATCACTTAAGAACTCCGAACGATTTAATTAGACCAGAGGCCCAATAACTACCTATTTCACGTATCACATTATTATATTATTATATTTTGAGGCCATAGAAAAACAAAACAGTTTATATAAAAATTGTCAACAGTGCTAGTTTTTAATTAAAAATACATATTAAAAATGAAAGATGATGTCCGCCGTTTGATACTGAAGCTTAATTTAAAAGAAGAAATTAAATCGGACGGATAGAATGGAAAAAAAAATAAGTTGCAACTAAATCTTTAAATTTTGAATAGAAAACTATTAATTCGGTATCGGTAGATAATAAAGGATTACATTACATAAATCTGTGTTATACAGTACCTAACTACTGTCTACATATAAATAATAATAATAAATAAGCGTCTGTTTTGACTACTGCTTTGGATTTATTTTGCTGTTTATAATAATGACTAACAATTAGCAAAATTTCATCCTGGAAACTTGATAAAAAAATATTTCATCTTGAATCTTCACTTCTTATGATTTAATGGTATGTAAGTATTATAAATTATATTAGTTTAAATATACACGATATATTAACGCAAATAATGAGTGGAAATAAACCGAGAAGTAAACTGTGTTTAATTTATAAGTTTAAAAAATCAAAGTATAAAATTTGTTCAAAACAAAAGGTTTGTACAAAATGTTACCACATAATATATTCCTGATATTAAAATAGAACAATTTAACCAAACTTACATATATGTATATCTAAAATTGATTGGTTGTAAGGCGCTATCGAAGATATTCAAAAATTTTTATTTTTTGAAATATAATAACAAAAGGTTGCTTTTAATTTGGAGATTAAATTTTGAATGTAAATCTATACTGACAAAAGGTGTTTTCTGACCTAATTGTTTTAATTATGGGTGTTTACTAAATGGTCAAAAGTTAATCATCCACATGTAATGAGGCGTTTTGCTTTTTTGAGACACCCTGTGTACACTTTAAAGTTTTCAGAAAATTCAGCTTTTTATCAGAGTACATATTGTTTGAATTATTAGTAAAGTGTAAATACAAAAATCGTTACACTGTGAAGCATCATAATGCTTTTTTAGACAAACAATTGAGAGTCGCTCCTAGGTATCATAAAATAACATTTTTGGCTCGACTTTTGTGTTTTGTGTTTTTTTAATATTTCTGTCTTTTTTGATAAAATCTAAAATATACCCCATGAAATAATTTTTTTGTAAAAATGTAAATTTATTCACGAAACAATCCCCAACGTGCAACATTGTTAGAGGCTTTTATATAAAAAAAATTGTTTTACGTCGTACGTCTCAGTTGTTTTTGTTTTCAGTCAACTCAAGTGAAGTTAGCGCCGCTTTATTTGAAAATTGAAAATTTTTCATGAGTTCCCGCTAGAAAAGGCATAGTTCTAGAGTTCTAGTAGAGAAACATAAAAAGTTCCGGTGAATTAGGCTCAGAAATCGAACGGCGCTAACTTCGCGCAGCGCCGCTTTAAAAAAAAAGGAGTTCTGAGGGAATTTATCGTTAGCGGCAGAAGAGTTCTGGAGTTCCTGATGGTTTTAGAAAATAGTTCCGGCGTTTTCTCAAAGTTATGAATTTTTTATATAAAAAGGTTTTTCTCAAAAAATCAATTCCGAGTGCAGTTCTGAGCAGCGCTCGATGAGTTCCACAAGAGTTTTAATGAGAACTCACGTTAAAAAATCGCTGCAATTGTTATTAACAAATTATTGGTTGAAATTTCAAAGTTTTCTATTTTCACGCCCCCAAAGCTACAAAATTCATTTTGCGACAGTTCTGATGGGAGTTCTGAGCGGCGCTCGATAAGTTCTACAAGAGTCGCCTACGAGAAATCTCGTTAAAAAATCGCTGCAATTGTTATTAACAAATTATTGGTTGAAATTTCAAAGTTTTCTATTTTCACGCCCCAAATGCTACAAAATTTATTTTGCGATAGTGCTGATGGGAGTTCTGAGCGGCGCTAGATGAGTTCCACAAGAGTCGCCAACGAGAACTCGCTCAAAAATTGCTACTCAGAACTCCCATCAGAACTATCGCAAAATGAATTTTGCAGTTTTGGGAGCGTAAAAATAGAAAACTTTGAAAATTCGACCAATTTGTTAATAACAATTGCAGCGATTTTTTAGCGAGAGTTCTCGTTGGCGACTCTTGTAGAACTCATCGAGCGCCGCTCAGAACTTCCATCAGAACTGATTTTTTGAGAAAACATTTTTATAAAAAAAAATAAAAAAAATTCATAACTTTGAGAAAACGCGGGAACTATTTTCGAAAACCATCAGGAACTCCAGAACTCTTCTGCCTCTACCGATAAATTCCCTCAGAACTCCTTTTTTTTAAATAAAACGGCGCTGCGTGAAATTAGCGTCGTCATATTGATTTTTTCGATTTCTGAGCCTAATTCACCGGAACTCTTTATGTTTACTAGAACTAGAACTATGCCTTTTCTACCGGGAACTCATGAAAAATTTTCGATTTTCAAAAAAAGCGGCGCTAACTTCACTCGAGTTTTCAGTCATTCTTAAAATACTTCATAGCCTAGCAATTTTTATAAGCATAGTTTTTAATATATTTTTTTAAATCGGCATTAAAGTACCTCAAAATCATCATTAAAGTGATAGAAATAGTCATTAAAGTAATCCATTATTAGGAAGGGAAGGTCCTTTTTTAACAAGCTACCGGTTTCGGAACCTTTATATAAGTTCCATCTTCAGGCTTCGGAGTGATTAGTTAAAAGATATACAATTTTAAATTTTTCTATATACAATGATTTTAGTTCAATTGAATTTTGACAAAACCTCTTTTAACTAATCACTCCGAAGCCTGAAGATGGAACTTAAATAAAGGTGCCGAAACCGGTAGCTTGTTAAAAAGGAGTTGTGAGATTTAAGACTATTATTTTACACCTTCCCTTCTTATCATATTACTCACATATGGATTCTCTTCGCAATATTAATCCATTATTGTACGATTTTTGTAGTTGGCCGAGGTGTGGTTTATTTGCCTCGGCCCTATGGGCCTCGGCAACTAAACTCCACATTCATGATAAAATGTTAAACTTTAATGCCTTGATACATAAATAATTATTATTCTAATATTTCTAATGAAGGAGTTAATATCGAGGGGCAATGCTGTTGAGTTATAACAAAAAAAAATCAAAATAGGTTCTTCTTTATCTCATTATTTATTCTGCAACTTTTTATAATATAATTTTTTTGTTATTTTAAAAATGAAAGCCGATTGGTTTCTGTTAATCGACGCAACTTAAAAATGTTTGATCGTTCACACCTGTGCGAGTGCGTGCATCCATGGACATATTATCATTATGTATTGTATACAGATTCTAGCTCTTGCTGTTATAGTAAAACTGCATGCGAGAATTCAATAGCGTGCGGCAACTTTCCTCAGCCAAAAGATTTTAACCAAAGCAACTTGGCAAATTATCAAAATATATGAAATTGCCAGCCAACGAGGCTCCTACAAGATCGCCATATCCAACAGTTTCTAAGAGAAACGTTTAATAGGGAAATATTTACTATTTTTGACGAGATTTTTGATCTTTTTCTTCATGCTATATCACCAAAAAAACTGTAGCAATAAGTACCAAAGTTAAACTATAAGAAGGTTATAGTTATGAATTCTTATTTAATAACTTTAAATGTAGGGAAAATTAATTAATTTAAAAATATTGTTCAAACATCTCTTAATAAAAACTCTTAATATCAATTTTTATGGTGATACACATATTACAAAGAAAATTATAACCAAAAACAGTATTTAATTCTCCAAACGCCCTTTCAATGACTTCATCGAGTCTTTTGGAAACGGTGTCTTTAAAACCAAGTAAGAATACAAATACAAACTGGAGCTCTACGTTACCATTGAGTAAATAAATAATTGTTTACTCAATGACGTTACTTATTTTTCTTAAAATAAATAGATATGTGTCGATAGGAAAAGCCAGTCGATCATAATTTTGTTATAAAATACAGAAAGTACTAAATTCAGATATAAAACGCCACAGTAATCGATTTTCCAATTTTCTCTTTACATCCTGTCGGGTGCCACGCTGATGTTGGCGACGAGGTTCAAAAGAAAACAATACGTAGCTAATGTCGTTATATAAAACTCAATGTTGATTCACGCCTAAAACAATATTTTTGTATGCTAGGGAATTCGTATTCAAGGTAAATGTATTAGCCAAGTTGTGTTGGTGCGTTTCGAATCGGTCTGTTATTATTTTATCTATTGTTCCAAGTATTTTCCTTATTCACAAAGATTATTCCATAGTTTTATAGACGATTTGAACATTCAATTTTAAAATCAATAATATCCTTCATATATGTATACTATTGTATGCCGATATATCGAAACGTTATATTATCCTTTGCATCTTTGGAAATTGACATTGACATAGATAACATTTAACAATTTTTATTAAATCAAGATGGTTCAATTCCGCTTACTTCACAAAACTTACACGTTCTTCTTTGTTCACATCTTTTGTATACTGTCCCAGAATATTAAAATAAAATCACATTATTGGATTCTAAGACAACGATGCGGTTTCCCTCACATTCGTGCTGACCTAGGTGTTCGCATATGTCTGGATTTCTAGTGAAAAGCTGGTTTTTGCAAGAGTAGAACTGCAAATGAATCTCCCTACGCAGATTCGAACGATGATTGTGTTTCCACGGTGCGGGTGATGAATACCGTTCTCAGTCACGTCGATGACGTTCTCAGGTGTTCTTAGTGACAATTTTGGATCTTGAAGTTTATAAATAACTACTGGCGAAATGCCCTAACTCTCACATATGATTTTTGTCAGATTTACATTCAACATCTTGTAGTATCTTAAACTACTAAAACTACTAAAATTCTCTGTAGCATAAAGTCTCACATTAGTTTTACAAGACCTAGAACCCACAATTAGTACAAGGCAGCTGGGAAATGGACACGATAGCCGAGTGGGTAAAAGCATTGATATTGACTTACTTGGTTGCAAAAATCGATACTTCGAATCGATCCTAAAGCAAATTAATAATTCATTTCTGATTTGCTTCGGCCTTAGATAGAAAGAGAATTGTTGGAGACGTGGTTCAGACTTCACAATAAATTGTTAGGCCTCGTCTGTCTTACTTAATACAAAATTCTAGGATTTTGAGAGTTATTTCGGTGACTTACATAGGGAGTATTTCCGATATTTTCTAAATGGGACTCCAAAAATGTATCAGAAGTGTGGGGTTGCATATAAAAAATTTTGAGAAAATAATTATTGAAAATCTTAACTCGAGTCAACGAGCTTACTGGTAGCGCTTAGAAATGAAATAAAATATCATGGTTCAGTCAAAATTTTTCATGCATTTTTTTAAGAAAATATCGTAGTAATATTTCACTCGGTCTCGGTAGGTACCTACCTACTTTACATTTCATTTTTAATTTATGCTACATAATTATAATTTAAAAATTAAGTGAAACAAAAACACACAATAAGTTTTTATTTTCTAAGATACATTTTTGGAATCATAAGAATTGTTACTTTCAGAAAATTGCGAAAACTATCCCATTGCCACTTAAAGAAAATGATCTTGTCTTTTGAAATCATAGCGAAAAAATATCAAAATAAGGCCATAATATGCGCAAATATACTCATTAAATGCTATAAAAGGATCACTAAAATTGTATACGGTCCTCAAGCAATTACTATGCAACCTCTGGATATAAAGGGTGTCCAAATTTGAGGTTGCTTTTTGAATTTGGAATAAAACACATGCATTACTTAGATCATACGATATTTTTATTTTAAGGTAAAGTACATCAATGGCGGTTAATAATGGAAAACACCATCAGGGCTGTGACCTCCTCTGGTTATTTTTTTCAATGTGCAATTGCTGTGCTCGATGACGAATTGATGTTTTAGAGTTTCCACAGCACTTTCACTAACAGCAGCAATGTTTTCTGGTGAACGACCATTACGATGGTAAACACGTTTTCTTGCATCCTGTACTATACCAGTTTCCGCAATAGTAGTTTTGATGGAGCATTGTTTTTTCCAAATTCCATGACATTTTCTGACCATTTCCGCGATACTTTCCCCATATTTGTAATAGGTTTTCATTATAAATAGGCATTTTTGCAGCGTATAGCGTTCCATAACTAAACACCGCGATGCTTTTACTTCACAAATGTCACATGCAACACGACAAATAACATTGAATACTGTAAATGGCGGGTAATTCAAAAAGCAACCTCAAATTTGGACACCCTTTACTTCGATGAAGGTTGGCAGCATAATACAGATGATTCCAAAATTATCTTCCTTATTTTTCTTTGTAAAATGGATATTATAATGTTATGGCGTTCTCGTCCAACATCATAACTGATGCCCCTGAACGAGAATATCAGCGACAACCTCGGCGACAACATTCACATCACTATGTGATGTTTGTATTTTGTTTACCTATTACAAGTGTTTACAAGTGTTATATAAACAAAAATGGCATCATGACGCAACATAAAAGTTGGCGTCAAATAATAAAAGCATATTGTGTGTTTTTACGAGGTTTTTTGTCTTACTTTATTTTTGATTTATAATTATTATAAATCAAAAATAAAACATAAAGAAAGTACCAAATAAAATAGTAACTACGGTATTCTCCTGGAAAATTTCAACAATTTAAATTATATTTTTTACTCGATTTTCTAATGTTAACTTGGTTGCTGAAGCGCGAGTCAAGGTGCTGTGGTGTTGACGAAAACTGTATCTGTGCTTCCATTATATCTCAGTTTATGGTTTGATTTGCCTACAGCACTCGCTACAGCCTTTATGTTTGGAGATATGAAAAAAGCTCGAAAAAAGTGTGTAGAGACAAAAGTTGTAGATTTGGGTGTCAAATATCTTTTACTGAAAAAATATGAAACAAAATAGCATCGGAAAGTAGAGAAAGAAACACAACTTATGCTTTTTTTAATGGAACACCCAGTATATTTTTGCACATTTATTTTGTTCGGGTTGTTTTTAAAACAGTATGCCTCTTTCGAGGCCTCTTTGGGCTCTTGTGTAAAACAGTTCACATTGCCATGAAAAAAAAAACGAGAAAAAAAAACGAAGAAAATATTTCTGATAATTTCTGACAGTTTACCACCAGATTTTTATACCAAATACTTTAAAATGGGTTATCCCGAGGGTTATTCAGATGTGAATAAAACATTATTTTAATTGTCATTCACCAATTTTGACACCTACCTATACAGGGTGGTCCAGATTTTAATACATTAATTTAAAGAGGCGATAGAGAATCGCAAAATAAGGGGACATTTCTTAATAAACATACCTACCTCGAAAAATGCACCATAACTTAAGATACAGGGTGTTGAAATTTCATTAAAAAAAACTTTATAATTTAATATCTAAGGAAAGACAAAAGCCATCTTTTTAAAATTTAGCACACCGCCTTTCTATGTAAATCTGCATCTACTGTTCAAGTCAAAAATAGTAACAGAAAGGCATTGGCGCAGATATGGGGGTTACATATCCCCTTTCTAGAAATATGTAGTACGCCACTGGATATTTTTGAACAAATTATTAAATTACTAAATTGCCTATGGCATTCTGAAGAAAAACGTGTTCTTGTAAAATTTTAATAGAACCTCGAATAGAACAAGCCGTTTCCGATTTATTTACAGTTAAATACTTTTGTGCAAGAATAATAAAGGAGATAATAGCCCTCCAAATATGATTAAAAAATATGTTTTATTGATATTTAATAAAAAATTACAAAAACCAGAACGAAAGAAATTCACATATGTATTTACAATAAATTTTCCATCTTTCGGCTTCAATACACTTTTGACATTTTCTGGAAATGGAGTTGATTGCCACCAATATTTGAAGTCGATTTTCGCGTAATTGATGGCAAGCTTGACGAATAAATCGGAAACGGCTTGTTCTATCAAAATTTTATAAGAACACATTTTCCTTCAGAATATCATGGGAAACTTAGCAGCTTAATAATTTTTTCAAAAATATCCAGTGGCGCACTATATATTTCTAAAAAGGAGATATGTAACCCCCATATCTGCGCCAATGGCTTTCTGTTACTATTTTTGACTTGGTAGATGCAAATTTACATAGAAAGGCGGTGTGCCAAATTTGAAAAAGATGGCTTTTGTCTTTCCTTAGATTAAATTATAAAGTTTTTTTTAATGAAACTTCAACACCCTGTATGTTTATTAAGAAAAGTTCCCTTATTTTGCGATTCTCTATCGTCTCTCAAAATTAATGTATTAAAATCTGGACCACCCTGTAGAATTTATTTACAGAAATACGCAAAAAGTGTAAAAACAAAAATTGTAGATTTCAATGTGAAAATATTTTGGAGATAAGAAATAAAACAAATGAAGAGCAGAAACTATCAGTAATAAAATTATCAGAAAAATTTTGTCATTTTTTGTTCATGGCAATCTATGTTCCCTGCAGTACTGTTTTGCATAATATTTCCACAACGAATAGAGCAAATTACAAATTATAATATATTTTTGGAATCAGAAAAACAGATCTCTCAAAATATGCAAAAATGTACAGGGTGTTCCATTTAAAACAACATAAATTGTGTCTTTTTTTCTCATTTCTGCCGCCATTTTGTTTTACTTTCTTCACTTCACCAATAGATAGTTTACACTTAAATCTACAATTATTATTTTCACGTTTTTTTCATATCTATAAAAATAAAGGCTGTAGATAGGGTGTCAAAATATATGGAACTATCCTGTACACATACAGTTTTGGGAATTTTCTTAGGTCACATTGGGTTATACCGAGGGTTATACAGTGAGATAAATAGAACAATGTGTACAAAGATTTTGACCATTTCAGACATCAGGTAATCGCGAGGATAATAATAAAATACAGTCTCGAATACAGTTGATGTACATAACAATTGACAAAAATCCTTAACAATATACAGGGTGTCCACACTGTCCACCTAGTGCATATTTCTTGCATAACTCCTTAGCTACAGTAGATAGACAAAAATGTTTAAAACAAAAGTTGTTACGCAATCGACAATGCATATTCCAAAAATATTTCTAGTTGTGTAGGGTGTTCAATTTAGGCTGGGCAGTAACCAACTTTGTTAAGCTAAATGCGAGGTTAAATGAAACACCCTATATTAAGTATTCCAAATTTGATTAGAGAATGTCAAGAACTTTTCAATGAACTAAAATAACATGTACCTACTTTTTTTGAGCGGTGTTTGAAATATTCCAAGAAATATTCTAAATTTTGTCAAAATGTTGACAAATGTAGAACCTAAAGAGAAATGCGAGGAGAAATGCCATATTTTTCAAATTAAAAATAATTTTAAACTTTTTATTATGGCAACTGATTAAGCTAGATACGAGGCTAGATACGAACTTTCAAATAATGTAAATATTAGAATTTAAACTTTCGTCTACAGGGTGTTCATATTTTAATTTCGAATATATAAATTTAAAGACGTCAATAACTTTTTTATTTTAAATGGAACACCCTGTATATTATTTCATAATCAAATAGAGAATTACAAGTGTTTTCTGACTATCCCCCACACATGATATTTATTTAGAGTAATTTTGAAGATATGTATTAGCAATTTAAGGTAATATTTTGTTAAAAAATAAGCACCTGAAAGCGCTTTATCAAATATTGTTTATTTATTTATACTTTTCTCCGAGCTTTGCTCTTATTCACTAATAAATATTAGTAAAAAATAAGTAAAATAAGACGAGTTTGAAACTCGGTTTGAAACAATAAAGGTTGATTCTCACTTACGCTACAATCAGCTCGGCTACGCGGCGCGACGCGGCGCTGCAAATTGCCGCTAGGTAATGATCGCATTGTTTTAAATGCGTTCATTCTCACTTGCGCTGCACTACAGTTTGCGACGCCGTCGCGCGGCAACGTTGGAATTGTTCCGTGAGCATTTTTTATGTTATGTCGCGCGGCGTCGTTCAGTACAATCCTGATTGTATACGGTTCACATGCTGTTTTGTTAAAAATGTCTGCTTTGGCCGATGAAAAGGCAGGCATTAATCATTCTTGTGGCTGAATCAGTAGAACTTTACGATCTAACGAACAAAAACTACAATAATCAGCAAAGAAAAGAGAATATTTGGCACATAACTAACACGAATATGTATGTCTTCATCAGTACTCGATAAAAAACTAGAAATGTGTAAGAAAAAAATCCAATTTAATTCAAAGATAAACAAATGTCAACTGTGGACTTCACTCTTTGCTAACAGCGCGTAGTGTCGCGTCGCTGTAGGTCGCTGTAATGAGAATACCCCCAGCGTCACGACACTTTGCAGCGCGGCGTCGTGTCGCGTCGCCGAGCTGAGTGTAGCGTAAGTGAGAATCAACCTTTAGAATTACCTACTCCCGATTAATCATTTTACTTTATCTTTTCGTCAATTGTTTCAACCCAATTTTATGATTACCGGCTATCTGAAATGGCCAAAAGCTTCGTAGACATTGTTTTATTTATTTCACAGTATAACCCAATGTGATTTAACCTCGGATTTAACAAAATTCCCCAAACTGTAAATATCGTCGTAAATAGCAATATCGTAAATTAGTAATGAGCCGATTTATGTTGATTTGTTGTAAAAAGTAATCCATTTTGACCATGACTTATTCATTATTTTTACTCGTATAAATAATTCAATAATATCAGTCAATAATATGCTGCTTATAAAAATTGAAACCGCGAATTTATTAATAAAATAAATACAGACATCTGAAAAAATAAATTTTCCTTTGGCATATTCAGAAAACGAAAGGACACACATTCTGGTTCTTGGAAATGTGTATTTTTTCACTTCCCCAGCACTCAATAACAAATTTCTGAAAGAATTAGCAAAAAATATTATTTTCAATCCCAAAATATTGGGATTGTGACGTTTAAACAAACCCTAATGTTGCCCATTCTAGATTCCATTTTTTCGGAACTTTGAATTTTAATTTTCCAAGTTACTTTTTCCGACTATTATACAATATTTAAAAAAAAATAATATAATCGACCTCAGTCAGCACTTAAAACCTGATACTCGATTTGAATTTGGTTAAACATTAGCAAGATAATTAGGAATTTCGAGCCCCCCCCCCTTATATCTTTGACCTGGAATAAACAGGTACTTATTAGGGTTTTTCAGTTTTCCCACATTTTTTATTTTTCTGCAGTTTACCGTGTTAAAACTTCAAAATAATCCAAAATAATTCCAAAATGTTGACGTATAATCGGTCAATCGTAAAATTTTGATAACTAGGTATCTTTTTTTAATTTAATATTAAATTTTTTTATTTCTTCAAATATACTTTTTGTAAACATTTTAAATTTTAATACAACTGTCCAGTGCAATGTTCAATACCTTCATGAGTTTCTATGATGAGCAGTGTATTTAAGATAAATCGAGATATAATCTGTACTATGTTGCAACGTAGTAAAATAGCAAACTGGTTTTAAAATTTTAAAAGCAACACAGTTTTTGTCGTTTTATTCCACAATGACGTAACCTTTTTAGACATCGAAGCTCGGTAACATCACGGGCTGTTAGTCAACATAAAAAGAAGTTTGCCATAGCCCATAAACCATAAAAATTTACTTTCAGGCCAACTTATTATAATTTGATATTAATATCGTTTATTATTAGTATATTTCTTTCTCGGTTTCTTTTTTGAATTTAATCACGACCTACATTCATAATAAAAGTAATTGAAACAGGTGGCTGAAATCTGATTTAATATGTAACGTAATTAATAAATAATAATTATTAATTAGTTATTGGAAAGGTAGGTAGGTACTCGTAGGTACTTCTAACAGAGCTTTATGAAGAAAATAACCTCGAAAATAACTAATACAAAAGTTATTTTATTGAAAAAAAAGTTAGAATTACTTATGAACTGAGCGCGGAAACGATTCTTTGGGAATATAGGATCCTCCGTGTAATAATTGATTGATTAACCTCGGATTTAATCCAGTTTACCTCCTGGACGGACTTATTACTGGTTATTAGTTAATTTTTTATTTTGCTAGGCATTTAGAATATGTATTCAGAAAAATGAATGAAAGTCGTTTAGAGGAGATATGGTTTTAACTTGCATTTTTTCAAATGGAACACCCCATTTTTTTGCATTTTTTAAATCAAGGTACTTTTCTCATTTCGAATAAGGTATCGGCTTTGTATCTAACATGAAGGGCGTCATTTTGAACAGTTTATGTAGGATAGTTTTAATTACTTTTATTTATAGTTGTAATTAATATCTAAATTAGCCAAGACTAATGCATTCTAAAAATAAAAATTTGTTCTGTTATTTTATTTCCTTGTTTTCGGGCGACAAAAATTGCAATAATTAGAAAACCCTAAAAGATAATATGATATATATCCGAGTATATATCTATATGTATATTCGAAATGAGAAAGTACCTTGATTTCAAAAATGCAAAAAAATGGGGTGCTCCATTTGAAAAAAGTTAAAACCATATTTCCTCTAAACGACTTTCATTTATTTTTCTAAATACTTACATATTCTAAATGCTTTCAATAAACCCTACAACTTTTATAGAAAACATTTTTTTATAACATCAAAAATAAAGAAGTTATTAGGGGTGGTCATTTTCGTTGGATATCCCTGTACACTGTGGGCCAAATTAAATGGGACCCTAATAATTCTTCTTGTAATAATTTCTTTATTTAACACTTTGTATTATAAATTATTGCTTTTGCAGAACTCGGATTAATTTTTTTTTTTTTAATTTAACTTGTGAGAAGGTCAAATCTTGTAATTCGGAGTGTAATTCAATTTGCAGCCACTTCCCGATATCGAATTATTCTGAAATTTTGCTTAATTATGACGAAAATCTAAAGACTTAAAAATTCAAAATGAAGGCTCCAAGATAAAGGGTGATTATCGGAAAAGTGACACTGAGCATGTCCTTGGTTATAAAAGCATTGAAAATTAATTTTAAAAATTGAACAAATTTGTATAATCAGACATGATGTTCATATATAAGCATAGTCAAAATAATTCATTAGGTAAGAATTATCTCTTAAAAAAGATTCTGAAAAATTTCACATATCAATATGTTTAGATAAAGTCAAACATTAATATGCATCATCATGGCATCATGTTAATTTTGAAAGTATTAAATCCATTTTGTTCCAGATTCCAGAAGGGCTAATATTTGGTCCCTAACCTAGACGCGTCATTCCCGTGTAGGCAATAATTATGCCCATAGATGGCAGTATAATACTATTTGATTCCTGTCGAATATATTAGAATAATCCTTTAACAGACTGGGCAGTCGTTCGTCAACCGTCGAAAAGCAACAAACGTATGTGATGACTTTTACCAATTTTTGTTTAATGTTGTAATGTTATAAGGCATAATTCTCGAGGTAAAGACTTATTTTTTTTATACAAAGAATATTTATTTTTGTGTCTTGGGGAAAGCGACAACCTCGGCGACAACTTAAGTTATTATTATTAACTATTCATCTAATTTTACATATTCGTTTTCATTTGTTATTTATACACCTAAAACATCGAAAAACATCATTCCCGTCCCGTGGTTGTCCGGTACCACGGGAATTACGTTTTAATCACGGGAATGATTTTTTTGCATCTTATCATAAAACAGCTTCGTTCATTTCTGCTTCTCAAATACAATTTGTAATTTGGTTAATAGTGTATTGAAGTCTACCTATATTTCATAAACCAATGAAGTATTCTGGATTCTATTTCAGTACGTTAAAATGGGAAAGAAGAAAAATAGTGAAGCTGCCGAAGCAGAGAGGAGGCGGATAAAAAGAGAAAAGGAACGTGAGCGTAGACAAAGAATAAGAGATGGTCCTGTAAAAAGAGAACTGCAAAGGCAAAAGGAAAGACAGAAATATGTAAATCAAAAAGAAAATAAAATTAAGAGTAAAAAGAGCATTTCGGAATTAAATCCTAGAGAGCAACGGCAAAGACGTAAACAGTAGAAGATCAACTCGAAGAATTATAGAAAGAGGAATAAAGTAGTGCAAGAAGAAAGAAAATTATTGGAAGAGATCACACCACCCCCTTCAGATGGTGAAAATTCTGCACGGCCCTTATGCCCACGTCTAGCACAATATAGAACAATATCAGGAAAAAGAATGGCGAACAGGAAAAGAGTTAGACGTCATCGTGAAAATAATAAAACAGCTCAAAAAATAAAAAATCTGGAAAAAAAATTAGAGGCATACCTACCTATAAGAAACGCCTTCAAAGGCATAAACAAAAAAAAAGATCATGTTATTACCAAGTCTTTACAGAATGTAACAAGTCCGACATTAACTCCTTTTACGCGCGTGAATAAATTACTCGAAGAAACAAAAGCAGACCAGTCTAAAGTTGAACTTTTAAAGAAAAATCTTCTTTTTGGGGAAGTAATAAAGGATCAACTGTCTGAAACATATCAAACTCTTAAAACGCAACGCTCCAAACAAGTGTTAAAAAAAATAGTATCAGGGAGGGTTTTGAAGAAATATAGAATGACAACAGGTGGTACAAAGATTTTAAAATGTAGAAGACTGCCGGCCTCGGATGGTGTAGATATATTGAAATATCAAAGAAAAGAAGGAATCAAACAGAAATTTATGGATATCGTAAAACGAAAAATCCAATTATTTTTGGAACAAGATAACAACAGTCGTCTTGTCCAGGACAAAAACACTTTGTGACAAGGAATAAAGTTTCAAAACAGAATATAAAACTGCATGGTCTGCATGGCGCTTTGCTTTAGGATCGTTATTCATTAATAAATATTTTGTAAAGCTATTTATTCTTTTTTTATCATTCCCATGGATCATCCAATCATTATTCCCGTGTCATCGGATTTTATATAATTGTAAAAAATATGTTAAATTAGAAAATTATGAGTGTTCTACTAGTGTACTAGACTCCATAGGTTCTGAATAACCTTTGGATGCATTTATTTTGATATTATATTTTATATTTCTAATATACAAATTCTGGATCTAAAACGTGCACTATGCAGATAATCATCCATAACAGTTATACGGGTGAATAGTGAATACCAATAACTCATTTTAATTTTAAGGGATGGTAGGTCCCTTAATGGTAAGGCCCGAGGTAAGGCCATATACCAAAAATAAAAAATATATGCCCTGTAGTTTTCGAGAAAGAAAATAAATTAAAATACGTCAACATTTTCAGAACTTCGTAACTGACCTATCTCAACAGGAAATAAATCAGGATAGGTCTTTGCCTCTGGCATTCACCTTGTTTTTTGCAATCATAAATTCACTAGTTTTTGCTGTCACTCTCAATTAACTTGTCTCCGACCGCAAATTTATAACATTAGAACAGTGTCGGCCTGTGTTGCATTTATGATTTTTTTCCCTGTGTAATGTTGCAGGTGGTCGAATATGAAAGACCGTCGAACGGCGGCTTAACTTTATTAGACATTTTTTGTCACATTTTTTACGTTAGACCTTGGAGTCTGTGACTTGGATACGGCATGTTGTTCACCCCATAAGTGGGTCAGTAGAGCGGCGAAGCGGTACTCAAAAGTTTACCAGAATTTTACGTAGGGTACCTAGGTCAGTTTTTCAACTTTCATTTTTATATTTTTTTATTGGTAATTTGTGTTATAAATATCAACACAAACCCCCTCTAAAAATTAAAATGAGTTATTGGTATTCACCCTGTAGATCAATTTCGATCACAATCACTATAACGGAGGATTTAGGGTTTCTGACTACGAATATGAAATCAGTTTTTGTTTTTACAAATCGAAGATGACAGATTCAAAAGATAATCAAAATGAAACTCGGCATAAAGTCGGTTTCATCTTTCTAAAGACTTATAAAAACACCCGGCCCGTTTGAAGTTTTTATCGGCATCAAACAAGCCGCCGGTTTTTTATGTGTCTTACAAATCTGAAGTCAACCATACCTAGTTAATATTGACGTAAAATGTCACATTTTTTCGGACTTCCGATTTAGCCGAAAGTGATACCAATTCTTAATTTTTAAATGGAAAACCCATATATTATTACACTTTCAGAATCCTGGAAAAATTCTGAATGGGTTTGGACTATTTTGGTGAGTTTTTATCGAGGTTTTTATGCCGATTTGATTTTCTTCAGCCAAGTTTTGTTTTGAATCTAGAGTGCTGCAAATGCTGCGATTAACTTTAAAGTTCATTCATCATAAATGACATATAATAAAAATAATGGAAAAATACCAATTTGACATTTAACTAACAAATTTAAAAGGTGCATTCCGAGGCGCATTCTAATCTTTCGAAATTAGTCTAAAATTTCCTTCTGAAGGGGTCTTGCCATCGCGACCTTAAACAGTGGTATTGGATCAAATCACGGTATATTTGAAAACACGTGTCTAAAAATAAAAGCGTGGGGCGTAAATATTAGAATGTCCCTTTTATATAAATATTTATATTGCTATATGTATTTTGATACATTGGTTTTCTATAACTGCAATATTCAATATTTACGCCTCATGCTTTTATTTTTAGTCATATGAAATATACAGTGACTAAGGCCTGAGGAAAATTGTTTTTTTCATTTTTAGTGTATTTTAACAAACAATTATTTAATCCGCCTGTCAATTAGGTTTTGTCTTGGACATTTACAGGCATATTTTAAAATTATGCATTTGTTTATCTAATCTAGTAGCTACTATAAAACAGTGTCATTTACTCATTAGAAAGCTATTGTAATACCCTTATCAAATATACACCTGATGTTTCTTTTGTAATAAAATTATGAAATTTATTAAATCCTAATAAATAATATTCGAACACTGGATGCCGCACCGACTGGGAACTCATTCACTCAAATATAACAATTTTTTTTATAAAGGTTAAAGTCTGTGAATATTTCTATAATACTTAAAAAATCTTTATGTACCTAGAGTATTCAATTTAAATTTAAAAATTGATATTACTACTCACCCAAAACAGAAGAACCTGCATGACTAAAATATTTCCATATTTTTTATAATA
Organism: Rhagium mordax; assembly: GCA_963680705.1. NCBI lineage: Eukaryota > Metazoa > Arthropoda > Insecta > Coleoptera > Cerambycidae > Rhagium > Rhagium mordax. The sequence continues at coordinate 99,579,939 of OY796656.1, read as the reverse complement.
GTGATTGCTCCTTATTATCCTTGTATTCCTTGTTATCTTCTTTATATTTAAAAGAAGAAAAGATATTTTGATAATTAAAATGCCAGTTAGGTTCTTCCTGACACCTCTTGCCTAATATTATACATCCAAAACTAACGACTTTATGAATACCAAAAAATAATGCATGCAAACCCGAGCGTAATAAAAACAAATCATTCTAAAACTAACAAACTAACACTCACCTCAGTAACAGATTTCTTCGTGTAGTCATTAAGTGACTGTATCCAAATACCCAGCAACTCGTTGACGATGACAAAATCGTTGTACAACCACTGAAACACATCGTTAACCCACAAAACACACACGTTATCAGGTCCAGTGCACTGAGGGGCAGGAATAAATTTAGGTTTCCGGACCTCTGGGGCAGGGCTTTGCCTTGTTAGTCTCTTCCTGATGGGAGGCGTGGGTGGCACATAGCCCCCAGAACTTTTACCCAAAGGTGCTAACTTTTTCACAACCTTCACATCAGCAGTATCAACACTGTCAGTTGTCTTCGACAAAGGAGCATCAATAAGTTTCGATTTTGTTTCGTTTGCTTTCGTTTTCGCTTGGAATTTCGCGTAGATTATTTTGCCAAGCCACAGGACGAACAGGGCGGCCAAGATCCAGCCAAATATAAACATAGCTAAGGTATCCATTGTAGTATCACCTGATCCGTCAAATGTGCAAATTAAATCTTCAACCACCTCTGCTAAATCCATCTCAGGGCAGCCATATTTCTTCTCCTTGTCGTTTATTCGGTCCCGTCACGCCATGCGGTTATCTGTAAAAGTTTGAAGTTACTATCTATACATTCGTGTAGCAAGGTGCTCATTTCTGCGAGTTAACTAAAAATAAAGTCTCCCAGACCTCTACACAATTATAAATATCCCTGCTCCAGTTTTCTACTGCGTGTATGCATTGCACAGGAACAGTTTGCTTTTGTTTTGCATTCCGCATCCATTTTTAAGATGCATTAGGACGAATCTGTTTATTTTATTTGATTGTCGCGTTTAGATTAGACGATTTGCATTTGTAGGAGTTTGAGCTTTGACATTTTTCTATTGAATTTGATATACGAGTATATTTTCTAAAATCCTAAATATGGTGCGGAATAAATGGCATACACATTGACAACATGAAGCCTTATGGGCAGTAGTTCTAATAGATCTAATCCCAGATCTAATATTTAAAAAAAAAATAAAATTAATGCAATAACGACTAAATACGTGCTATTACCCCAAAATGAACAAAAACGAATAATAAAATGATTTCAAATTTTTGAGATTTATGTAAACCCCGCCCATTAAGACCGTTGTTGCTTTTTGACGTCACGTGCCATGGAAGTTTGAAAGATGTGCATTTATGCTACCTGCTGTTCGTAAATCACATCTCTTAGCCGGGTGGAAGCAGAAAATTAACCACCCTTTTTGTGGGTGGAATACATAAAGCATTTCTTAAACTACTAGTAACTTATTTAGAGGGTTATTAATTTACAGCACTTATTTAAAAAAAGAATGGGCGAAAGCAACAAAATACTGCACATATTATGCTTATGTTATCGCCTTAACTTTTTCGTCCTGATCGAAAACAATTCGTTTTTACAAGCTCTTATTTAACTTCACTTATTGATTTTTCATCAATTTCATATTTTCAGGTACAGTTATAATTTTTATTCCATTAGGGAGATTATCTTTTCAACTATGTAATCAAAATTCGATAATTTTTCAAAAAGTATGTTTGTTATTCGAATATTTAAACATTATTCTTAAAGTTCAGTATGCTTTGTAACTTTTACAAACATTCGGATAGCAATATGCTTTTTGAAAAATTATCGTATTTTGGTTACATAGTTGAAAAGACAATTGTTTTCTCTATCTAATGGTGTAAAAATTCAATATGGCATCCATAAGAAAAAAAGTTGCCTATCGTTGTTCAAAATCTAGAAGGCTTAGAAAATCCCTGCCAGTCCAGTATTAGTAGTTAAGAATATACAAATGTCCAAGTTTCATTAAATTGGTATTATGGGATATTAGTGTTTTAAAAAATTCACGTTTTTCAGCTATTTAAGGATAAATCAAGAATGAATCAAGATATCCGGCATTTTTTTGGCAGGAAAATATAGAGCATAAAATAACGTGACTTTTATCCTATTTATCTATCTATTACAGTTTACGCGATAAAAAATTCACCACCCTGTATACTTGCACTACAATACTAATACAATTTTTTTAGTATGTCTTCTTTCCACAATTCACAATTTCATTCAACATCAATACAAACGGTTCTACACAAATATTGTAAACAGTTGGCACAGAAATTCTATTCATCGTCATGCAGTTTCGAACTATGTCAAATTTTCAAACTTTGGCAGCAAACGTTTGCAAACGACTATTCGTCAATCACGTACGTATATTTTTATACAATTACACGCATTTGTTTTAAACATTTAAAAGTACCTAACAAATGATTTCAAATAAAAAATGATACATACATACATAACTAACTTTACAGCACGAAGTTTTAAGTTTAAATAATATAAAAAAATTAACAGTCCTTCACACGACCAACTTAGATGAGGCGTCCATGGACTTTGAAAGGCAAAGAAAAAAACATAAAATATCAACTATATAAAATTAATGAAACGAAACTAAGTGTTTATACTTTCAATTCGTAATAACGAAAGGAATATTTCGTAATTTGAAATAATTAAGCATATGTTTATTAACATCCTCTGACAACATTCTCCGTTAAATTATTTATACAGGGTGTCCCATTAGTATGGAATAGTTTGATTCCGTCTAAACGGTTAGTTAGGTATATCTAGACGAAAAATTAAAATAACATGTTCCTTAATTTTTTGAGCTGCATCTCGTAAAAATATTTTTATGTATGCAGGATGTCCCATAAAAGCGCTACTGACATCAACTTTGTTTTTTTAAATAACATCCCCAATTTTCTCTTCATTTTAAAATTCTGCATAAAATTTGGAACGGTGTGATGCCCCGCCATTGTGTACCCTTAGCTCTAACCGTTGGCCCGCCATTTTAACATTTATGCCAAAAATGTCAAATGTCACTTGCAAGGGGTATTTCAAAAATTAATTACTCAGAAACGGTAAGAGATAGCAGGTTGTATTTTTCTCGGACTTTTAGAGGAAGAAATGAGCTGTCTCTTTGTTGATCCAAAGTTTCATTATCTGCTCAGGTGTATTTTCTGCAAATTTTCAAATTTGAAATATTTCAATCGACCAAAATTAATTTTTTCGTATAACAACCTGCATTGTTTAATCCGGTTTTCTTTGGCATCTTATTTTGCGTCTTTTAATACCCACATGTCATATACCCTGACCCATATGGCATAATTTAGGAAATAATGACCAATTCATTCAAATTCGCTCACCATTAAGCATAATTTAAGCATATATATTAGAATAATTATTCAACTAGAATACAAAAACAACAAACAACAAAAAACTATGGTCTTGTTCTTAAAATGTCTCCAACATGACATGTCTGCTTGAGCAATACCAACACCCACTGAGGTGTTGTTGGCAATACACGTCTCAATTCAATACTTCTACGAAATGAGGACTCATCTCTCTGCAGAGTATCTCCGTCAATGCTGCGAAATGCCTGGATGATTCTGGACTGCAGATGTTCGCGGGTAAAGAAAAAATCTAAATTCGTGAGATCTGGTGATCTTGCTGGCCACGGAACTGAACCTCCACGACCAATTCACTTCCCGTTAAACTAATCGTCCAAATAATCATTGACAATGCGACTATTATGCGGTGGGGCACCGTCGCGTCGTGCTGAAACCACATTCTTGCCAAAGGAAGATTTTCGAGATCCCTCTGTAATTCGTTTTGATGAAAGTTCAAGTAGGTCATTGGTTATATTTTAGCCACCCATCTAGGGTTTTCTTTTTAATCTGAGAAAAAAAAGTTAAAGTACAAAAGTTGTTAGTAGTTTATTTAAAAATTTAAAATTTTTATACAGGGTGTTCCAAAAACGCGTGGCATACCAAACTTACATTTTCTCAAATGGAACACCCTATAAATTATTGCATTTCTGGATTCTACGTCAAATTCTACGGCTTTTTCATATAGCATACCCTATGTCTAAAGTTAACCATTTTCAAATAAACGATGGTTAAAGATAAACCATAATTTTGTAATTGTTGTTCAATTGTTTTGATGGACGCGTACTTAATTTTCGTAGTTAGGCAAGGAAACAAAAGAATGCGACATGCAATACAAGTCGACCATTTTGGTTTTTCCTCTCGCTGGAAACTTTTGTGCGTCAATTCTTAAAGCTAGTACAAAAATAAATTGTTGCAATGACAACCATTTTGACAGTAGTGAAGAGGTTTACTAATTTTGTTTTTCATGGCACACTTAAATCTGCAATGAGCAACAAATGATGAGTGAATTTGAATAAATTGGTCATTATCGGTCATTATTTTCTAAGCTATGCCATATGGGTATCAAAAGACGCAAAATAAGATGCCAAAGGCAGCCAGATAAGATAAACTGGGTTATTATCGAAAAAAAAATGAGTTTTAGTGGATTGATATATTCCAAATTTGAAAATTCGTAGAAAATACACCTGAGCAGAAAAAAAGAAAGACAATTTGTCCCTCTAAAAGCCTGAGAACACTGCAACTTGCGATCTCTTACCGTTCTTGAGTAATTAATTTTTAAAATAACCCTTGCAAGTGACATTTTTGGCATAAAAGTTAAAATGGCCTACGTGAACGGTTAGAGCTAAGGACCGACTATGGGGTATCAGACGATTCCAAATCGTATGTAAAATTTTAAAATGAAGAGAACATTGGTGGTATTATTTAAAAAAACAAAACTGATGTAGGTAGCGCTTTTATGGGAGACCCTGTACATTTGGTAATATTTTTACGAGATGCAGCTCAAAAAATTAACATGGTATTTTCATTTCTCGTCTATCTCTAACCGTTTAAACGTAATCAAACTATTTCATACTAATGGGACACCCTGTATATGTACCTAATTATATTCAATTTTCAGACAGAGAGCATGAGTATGAAAACTTGCTACTAATGAAAGTTTAAGAAAATAATTTTCAATAACTATTCCTACTACTAATAAATAACAAATAGAAAGTAGACAATAATTAAACACCATCACACATAACGCATAATTGTATTTTATATTTATTGGTTAATAAGTTTTATAATTTTTAGGATAGGTACTGGCCTGTAAAACTTCAACGGTATCAAATCGAAAAAACTGCACTGCAAAATAAATACAATTTATGTCCGACCACGTTATAAAGGACTGTTTATGACATAGTTTTGCGGCTATAAAGTACCTCTTTATTGTACTAGTAAAATAAAGTTATTTACTTTTTATTGTAGCTACTAGTAAAATAAAGTTTACTTTATTTTACTGTTGTCAGATTTTGACGTAAAGTTACTTTATTTTACTGTTGTCAGATTTTGACGTTTTCAAATTAATATGTAGAACTGTCATAAAAATGCCACTGAATTAATTTTTTTCGTTAATAAGCCAAATTTAGCAGTCGGACATAAAGCTTTGTATGCAACTCGTCCATAATAACGCTTTATTGAACTCACCCTCGTTCAATAAAGCCTTGCATTATGGACTTGATACATAAATAGCTATTAAAAAACTTAGAAACACCGCAATACCGATTACAAAAAACGAGGTTTATTATTTACCGAGTACCTATATGTGTGTATATATATTTGTGATGAATTTAGACGCCTCTGAATCGATTTTGATTAATCCCAATGAAGTAATAGGTATATCTGAGGGTATAACCATGTCAAGTGTTGAAGTGGGTTCTGTATTTTTTAGTGTTGTATGCAGACTGAGGATGAATTAATTCCTACTTTAACAAAATCTCTCGCAAAATCTATTTTGTGCCTTAATATCGACTTTTAATATTGTTAAGTGCGAAAAGAGATCTGTAAGATACAGGGACCACCATGCATGTCTAAAATGGATCAAAAAATGACGCGACTGACTACAGTTCCCTGTAAAACAAATTATTCAAAAGAGATCTTGAATCTCATAGATTATTGCAGAGAACTTGGCTACAGTTCTCTTAGTAGGTTGGAATTGAAGTCTTAATAGTCTTATAAACGAAGAAATTACAAAATAAATACTTAGGAGCTTAAAGTGGTGTTTTCTATTACATCTGTTATTATTGTTAATTTATTAATGGCTGATTTAATCTGTTCATTGTTAATAAAGTACCTAGTGTGTTACCAAGTGTCTTATTTTACCAATATCCACGAAACCTAAAATTTCTTTATATCTACTCCACGCTAGACAATTTATATTGATTACTTAACAAAATGAGGAATTCTTTAAAATATGTCGAATAAATTATTAATATTAAATAATGGAAAGTCTTTAAAAAGTAATGTGAATTAATAAGCCTCCGCCGAACAGAGACACCATAATTCAAAATATACCCTGATCTTTCTGGTCTGGAAATTTCAATTATTACAAGTGGATCTTAGCGTTAACGCTGAGCTATGTCTTGACTTGACCATTGTAGTTCCATCCATCGTTTATTAATTCTGTAAAGCAAAGTGTAAAGTAAATTTTTTACAAGGATTTGTGTTAATTTTTGATTTGCATTTAATTTAAATAAAATCTAAAAATGATATCACCGCTGTATTTAAGTATTTCCGGTCAGTTTAAATTGATAAAAATAGATAATAAATATTTTACATAACAAAAACTGCTTATTTGTGAAAGCTAATACATATTTATGTAGACCATTGAATAACATAGTAATTAACATAATAATTAATGCTATATTTGGTCATTTAATCGAGCTATGTTGATCTTTAAAACAAAATATTATGTACTAAATTAATAACATTTATTCAAAGATTTATTACTAATGAGTTGTATAGATAGATAGCACATCCGACATCCATAATAGGTATTTATAGAAATTACGTAAGTTAAGTATGTTATAATACAAACTCCAAAAATGGAATGGAATGGAATAGTAATTCTTTCCTTGGCATTTGGGTCTTTCGACATTTTGAGAATGAGAATGTATAGCGTTTATGCCGGTTATAGGCAAGACTTATCAGTCTTGTAAGTTTCCAATGAATAATTTTTAACTAATACACCACTGTTAGTATCAGACAAATACTTATACTTGTTTGCATAATACATAAAAAGCATTATTTTTAAATTTAAGTGTAAATTTAAGTCTTTAAAATAAAGCTAACCTAATATAAAAAATAAGGATATGAAACATATTATTTTAAGACTATTGTTTTATTTTTTGAACAAAAATTATATCGTTTAATTTTTATACGCGTATAATATTTAAAAAACATGACTTTTAAAATAAAAATTCTTTGGTTACTTTAATCGTGATTTTAATCATATGATTTAAATCAATTACACCGTGTAAGATTCTCTACAAAATTAAAGAAATTCACAACAGTGATGGAAAAATTTAGCAGCGTCAGCTGCAGGAGAATGTCCTGTGGATTACTGAGAGCATTGTATTTAACTCGCCCTCTATGTTAACAAAATATATTTTAAAACGTTGTGATGTTATGACTGTTATGTATGCTTTTAGTTTCATTCATATTAACATATAGTGCTTTTCTTTTCTTGACCGTTGGTATCAATTAATTTGATGTGTAGTTTCCTAGGTTTTCGGTCATGTGGTAAAATAAAAAACTATTTTCTGACGTTTCGGTTTTATTAAACCATCTTCAGAGAACTAGATAGAGAGCTTACTTTAAAAAATTATTTATAATGAATTCACAGAATATACTTACAATTTAGGTGGTAAAAATTATATAATAATTAATATTAGATACATTTTTATGTCTGTTATGGTTGAGATCTTAAAAGGAACTAAATGCTAAAATATTTTGTGCCTGGTGTTTTGAGATGTTTATGCTATCCTTGATAAGGTGTAATTTATGAGATTATTGGTACTTAACTAGAGTGAGTGACATGAATTTAATGTTTGGGCTATTTACAATTAATTTGTTTTGGATGGAAAGATGTAAAAATTATTTTTTTTTTATTTATATTTAATTTTTATTTGTCAATTATTATTATTATCCCTTTTTAGTTTATTTTAATAAATTAAAAATAATTGTAAATAGCCCAAACATTAAATTTATGTCACTCACTCTAGTTAAGTACCAATAATCTCATAAATTACACCTTATAAACATCTCAAAACACCAGGCACAATAGTACATTACATACCGAGCTGGGAGGTGCTTCATTACAGCCGAGGGTTGACATCTGACAGAGGCGCGTAGCGCCGAGGTCAGATGTAAACGCGAGGCTGTAATGAAAACGACCAGCGAGGTATGTATACTATTTTATTCACAATCATTGTATAATAACAATATCAGCATACAATTTTTTTATTTAATTGAATAGATAGTGAATGAGAATTAGGAAATTATGCAAAATAAGTAGGTAGGCTGCAGTGATAAAAGTTGAGTGTTGCTAGGTAACGAGCATTAAGTTCTTCTGTCAAATAAATTAGGTTATTTCCTCAAGTATTTATTATCAATAATTTCTGTTAAATTCGCTCAAAATTCTACAACAAAATGTTTGATTCTGATCATTTGTGACTTAGAGAGTGTATTTCACCAAATTTTAAAGCTGCTGCACAAAAGACAACCAGAAGATTTGCTGCCGCAAAGTGTGACGTTTAACTTGCCGGAAAAGTGACGTTTCTAGCCGGTAAAGCTACTTTACCCGCTAGCTGGCTAGCTGGAAAAGAAGAGTGAACAAATGCCTACCTCCCAACTTTTTATAAGCTGGCAATTGAAGCATTACATATATGATTGTGAATAAAATATTTTAGCATTTAGTTCCTTTTAAGATCTCAACCATAACAGACATAAAAATGTATCTAATATTAATTATTATATAATTTTTACCACCTAAATTGTAAGTATATTCTGTGAATTCATTATAAATAATTTTTTAAAGTAAGTTCTCTATCTAGTTCTCTGAAGATGGTTTAATAAAACCGAAACGTCAGAAAATAGTTTTTTATTTTACCACATGACCGAAAACCTAGGAAACTACACATCAAATTAATTCATATTAACAATACTCTGCACCCTTACTGTCTCTTTATGTTATCTTATAGTGAGTCATTTATGAGCCCTCATGAAGGGTAAATTATTAGGTGTGAAATTGTATTGTTTAGATAACTTTAAGCGTTTTATCAACATTTTAAGATTTAACTAGAGGGCATGTGTAAAGAACCGTCGATTTTATTTAATATACTGTGTGTTCAGTAAATGCACTATAGCTCACAAGTATGTTATGCCCCCCCCCCCCCTGTTGTGGAAGCTTGATGGGCTCCTGAGAAAACTTACAGACGAAGTTTTTGAAGCTCAATGGAATGCTGATGATGTAGGCATTATAATCAGGAGAAAGTTCAACAAAATCGTCAGGGGTATATTTTTTTATGGTCCACAATTTTTACTTAATAAATATTTTCATAAAACCCACAGTTTTCTTTTTAATTAAGTACATAAATAAACATTTTCAAAATAAACTTTTTCTTCTGAAGTAAACGTTTTATCACTTAGACCTCGACTTAGACTGAGTTTAGAAAAATGCATTAAATATTTGTTATAGCCACTTTTTTAGAAAATTAAAATCGATTAATAAGGCAAGGAAAAAATAATTTCTGCGGCTGCGTGCGCATGCCATTTAACATTAACATCAGTGGCGTGCCCAGAAATTTTGTTTGGGGGGGTTGACTCCTGAGTCTTGCATTTTTTACAACAGATTAAATTTTTCTTAGTAAGACGTAATTTTTTTTCTTTGGTTTCTTGTCTTTAAAACCCTATTTTGCAGGTGTCTTGGGGGGGTTCTAACCCCCAAAACCCCCCTTGGGCACGCCACTAATTAACATTGCGGCTAACGCTCAATTATTCGGACTTTTCGGGACTTTTAGTACGTTATTATCGAGGTTATTATACATAACTGCATATTCTGAAAAATTCAGCTCGGTAGTCAAAATGTTTAGGTTAGGCCTCTTTCTAACAGATTGTGCCGCCAGTCTCTAATAAGATGACATCCAAAATGGAACAAATGGAGTCAAATTCTGGAATGCAAAGCAATGAAGAAACTGATGAACTTGCCCGGAGGTCGTGCTGGGCATTTTCAAAAGCACAGCAAGAAGGACATCAAAAACTAGGTCAAGAAGAAACGTAAAAATTATTGGAGAAATATACCAAAAAATCAACGTGGGAAAATTGACTCAAGTAAAATTTCATGAACTCCAAAGCAGTGTTTCTTTTTTGACAAATATGTCATCTTTGAGATGCCATCTAGGAAATTGCTAGAGGTGGAGTGTTTTATTTTGTTTTGTACAGTTTTATAGATAATTTTATTTGTCTAATATCTCAACTTATTGAGACGACATCGAGCCATTTTGAATGTTTGTCGTTGGTACGTATTTTTGAAAACTAGAAGATTCACAAGGCTCGGGCTCGGGCGAGGTAAAAAACTTAGAGCCTTTATTTTATTTTAATGCCATAATAAATAGTTCAAGTAAAAAATGCAGTCCTTAGTTAATTCCACATTTATAATTTCTTTCGACGTAATGCTTGAACCAATGTGTAAGATAATTAGGTGGTGAAACGCCTCAATGTATCGTATGGTTAGAATGTCTCCAAACTGTTAACGCATCGTAAGACAAAGAGAGAGAGTGTGTGGCCACCAGGGCCGCGCGGGCTGCGGCTCGTATCGTCCCTAGTTAATTTCCACTTCATTTTACCAGGTCGAAAAATATACCATTCGATGCAGAAAAATATGTAGAACACGATTGTTGAAAAATTATGTGTTTAAATTGTCGGCTACTATGCAAAAAAAAATAAAAACCATAAATGAAATTGGACGCCGGCACGTTTAACTCGAAACGCTGCTAAAACCGTTCGAGTTATGAAAAAAATTAACATAAACAATTTTATAGAGAACTAAATTTCCTATAAAAAAGTCAGTGGTGGCATTAGTCTATCTTTAAGCGTGGTCGTACACCAAAGAAATATCAAACACGCAATATGCAACATGCTACATAAAGTAAATGTCGCATGTTGCTGAACCTCGTAGACAAGTATGACACAATTTTATACATTTGCAGTATTCAATATGTCGTCAAGCGAGGAGGATGTGGTTGTAGCTTGGCACTTTTTGCGAAATTGACGTAAACGTAAAAGGATGCGTCGATATTGGATTCATCCATTATTTGTTTCTAATTTAAAGCACAGCTCAGTAACAGTTGCACAGGAACAACTGTCTCTCAATCCGGAAAAATTTAATTTGCTGTATTCTGTTAAACTATAATTCCATATGCAAGGATGATTTTCAATTAATTTAACAAAATTAATGTTGAAAGTTGGATTATCAGCCATTTTTGTCAACAACACCTAGATCTTGCTTATTCAAACACGCAACAAATACTGCGGCGAAACATGCACAGAAAGTCGCATGCGGTTTTTGTTGTGAGACACATGCATGAGCTGCATCGGTGTGCGATGGTTCCGACGACCTCTACGGTTTTATATTGGTTTTATGCGGTACCAGTTTACCCGCGGTATTTACCTCATGTCGCACGTTGCATGTTGCCTGTTTGATGTTTCCTTGGTGTACGACCGCGCTAATAGTTTTGGTGTGAGGGCGCCTCAAATTCGCGCGCTGATCTGTTGTTAAATTAAACTTATCGTTTTCCAGCGCATAACTTTCAGGCCCACGGTGTAAGAATTGTCTTACACCGTGCTCACGCCTAAAATATTTAAGATAGACATATGCCGTCACTGACTTTTTTATAGGAAATTTAGTTCTCTATAAAATTGTTTATGTTAATTTTTTTCATAACTCGAACGGTTTTAGCAGCGTTTCGAGTTAAACGTGCCGGCGTCCAATTTCATTTATGGTTTTTATTTTTTTTTGCATAGTAGCCGACAATTTAAACACAAAATTTTTCAACAATCGTGTTCTACATATTTTTCTGCATCGAATGGTATATTTTTCGACCTGGTAAAATGAAGTGGAAATTAACTAGGGACGATACGGGCCGCAGCCCGCGCGGCCCTGGTGGCCACACACTCTCTCTCTTTGTCTTACGATTTCGCGTCTCTAGCGTTAACAGTTTGGAGACATTCTAATTGAGGCGTTTCATCACCTAATTATCTTACACCATGGCTTGAACCAAATAGTAGATTTGTAACAAAAATTATGAAATAATAATGTAAAGTCGACCACATCTTTATAACGCACGTAAAAAACGTCGCCGTCTTTTAATTTCTTAACGGCACCAATGACGCCGAAGTTTTTTGTGTGCATTGTAGAGATGTGGTCGACTTTGGAATGGCAAATTCTATGTTAGTAATAAGAAACACAAAATTGTAAACTCCTTCATAACGGAGTGGCTCATTCATATTAAAAAGGAATATACAGTATCGACGCCGACGTAGCGACGCCAACTAGAAAATATATCACATGCAGTTTTATCAGAAAACTTATAACATCTTTGTTAGAGACAACGTATATTTTATCTACTTTTTATGCTTTTTTAATAAACCCAGACATCGCATGAAATATTAAGTAAATATCGAGATGAATAATGCTATTTATTCCCTATTTACTAGTACACAACACAAAATGATTCAAAATAAGCAAAAAATATATACTCAAAATTATATATTACAAACACGATATTGTATCCTAAAATACAGTTTTTGAGATACAGGGTGATTAATAATATTTGATAAAACTAGTTCTAAAAATAGTCTAATCCAAGCCAGTTTAATTTATTGGCTCATTTTAAATAAGATAGGTAAATTGAAAAATTTTCCTCCTGCTTAAGAAAAAAAAAAAAAGATTTGTAAATATCTTATAAATATGTATTTAATTAACACCTTACAAATATTTTCAAAGAAAATTTGGCGAAGTTATCTCTTATTGAAATATGTATTTTACTATACCTACAATAAATTATTTTGTAACACACAAATTGACGTTTATGTTCTCACAATAGTTATTAATGTTGTTTCAAGTGTTATTCTAACTTCTTTTAACTATTAAGACTAACGGTGGGCACAATCCGAAGTTAAAATTGTATTTTCTGAAATATGATTAAAAATGTGCGGTTTATTTTAAAATACTAAAAATTATTAATATAATACCGTTTTTTAAAATTTTGAAATACATACAGTGTGTTCATTTTATAAGTGTAAATGGTTATTACGAGGTTACTATTAAAGATGGAATGATGGGACAAACGTCGTGTGTGAGGATTAGAAAAAATTGTTTTTATGTTTTAAAGAGAAAAAAAACAAATGATGCCCGTTTTGGAAAATATTAATAGACGTATTTTTTCTGAATACAATGATATGCATAATATGGTAGTTTGGATGAATAGTTTCCTTAATATAGCTAAAAAACTGTTGAAATTGTAGAAATTAGGTACTTACAACAGTGATATTACTGAAAGATAGCCATGATTTCAAAATAATATATTTTTTCGGACACCGATCGTGAAGTACTAACTATCCGCACGCTGTAGAGTGCGTTTTTACGCCCTAGTGCGTAAAGTGTTTTACCCTCGGTTTTACCTTACGTAGTGCGTAAAGCTCGGCGTAAAGTAACATACTAAACAATTGCATACCTATTACAGCACCTATAATAATCATATCTTATTTTAAAAACGTTAAATGTGGTTATTTATTTTTATGTAGTCCATGTATTTAATATCACGGTATTATTGTAAAACATACCAGCTAATTTTCAGTACCTATTCTTTAACAATAATGATTGAATATTTTACAATTCTGAAGATTCATTTATATTCTTGACATTGACATTAGACAAAGAAATAATAGACATTGATTAATTTCACTCATTTAAAATTAAGTGGGCTATAACCTCGGCTATAACAGTATTGTGATTTTTAAATGACATATGAAGTTTTGACGTAATAGGTAAGTTTTGACGTTTCACATTATTATTAGAGAATTTAGGTCCATTTCGGTAGTAGAAAAAATCTCGGAAAAAATATTGTATGCAATTCGTGCGAAAAGTAAGATTTTTTCACTCAATTTTTTCAGGATAAACCGTGAACGAATCAAGATATCCAGCATTTCTTGGCAGGAAATAAAATAGCGCAACTTTTGTCTAATTTAACCGATCCTCTATATCTACAGTTTCTGAGATACCAATGATGGGCATCGAAAAATTCACCATAGGAGTTAATATAGTCCCTTATAGTGAAGCGTGTAAGTAATAGTATAGTACCTATTCAACTTGCGATAATGGTAATAACTCATTTGATGAATTACATTACCGCTCGTTGAATAATATACTAGTATACAATAATTTCGGAGTTTATAACTAATAGTAATCAGAAACATTTTTATTACTTTTATCGAGACTTTTATATAATTGCTTATACAGGGTGATTCGTGAGGAGAGGGTCGTACTTTACCAACAGATAGGGAACATTGAGGTGATCTTAAATCCCCATATAGTAATGGCTATAGCGGCTTCGTTTCCGAAATACAGGGTGTTTTATATTTTTTGGAAGAATTTTCTTTTCGCCATATACGAGGCCATATATCTGTAATGCGTAAATGGAATTCAATGAAATTTTGTATTTTTGTTACAGTAGTAATTCACCATCAAATGCGTGGGATATTAATAAAATATCAGGGCCGGACCCAGAATAAAATTATTTTTAAATTATTCCTAGAAAATAACACTCTGTATACTGTTTATGAAATTCTTGATTTTGAAATATTAATTTACATCTAGAATGATACAAGATCCCATAAAAAAATATTTTGGCACCATTTCATTGTTTAAGTAAAAAAATTAAATTAAATTTTTTTTGAAAAATTGAGAGAAAATAGTCTCTTCAGATCAGTAACATATATTTTTTTTCTTCTCTGTTTGCACTATCTTTTATTCGTATCACATGATGGTACCTAGTAAAATAATAAAAATATATTGTAATGATTGTGTAATTAATAATCTTAAAAAAATAACACATAATAAAAATTAACAATTTAACAGTCAAATTTACTAAATACAATTAAATTTTTTGAATCACAATCTGTTTTCAAAATGACCACCGCCAAATTCGATACATTTTCTTGATCGATTTGTCATTTGATTTATACTTTTTCTAACAATTTCTAAATTGTTATTAATTTAATTGCAAAAGTGCTCAATTCTTGCAATCAGCTGTTCTCTGGTGTTTATTTTTTCTTTGTATACCTCAGTTTTAAATAACCCCACAAAAAATAGTCAAGGGGTGTGAGATCTGGTGATCTCGTGGGCCATGCAACAGGACTGAAGTGTCTATTTTCTCTCAATTTTTCAAAAAAAATTGATTCTTCAACAATTTAATTTTTTTACTTAAACAATGAAATGGTGCCAAAATATTTTTGTATGGGATCTTGTATCTTTCTAGATGTAAATTAATATTTCAATATCAAGAATTTCATAAACAGTATACAGAGTGTTATTTTCTAGGAATAATTTAAAAATAATTTTATTCTGGGTCCGGCCCTGATATGTTATTAATATCCCACGCATTTGATGGTGAATTACTACTGTAACAAAAATACAAAATTTCATTGAATTCCGTTTACGCATTACAGATATATGGCGAAAAGAAAATTCTTCCAAAAAATATAAAACACCCTGTATTTCGGAAACGAAGCCGCTATAGCCATTACTATATGGGGATTTAAGATCACCTCAATGTTCCCTATCTGTTGGTAAAGTACGACCCTCTCCTCACGAATCACCCTGTATTAACAGCAGATAAATAGTGTCTCCTGCAGAGGCGCAACTAGGGGATGGCCCCCCAAAATCAAAATTGGCAACCCTCAAAAATATTTAGTTATAAAAACTCAAGTAACAACCCGTCTATAAATATTGTCTAAAAGTTATTTGTGGCATCGTTCAATTTTCTCTCTTTTCTTATTTGGGATTTACTACCACTCATTGTCTTCAAAACGCCTAAGTTTTGGGAAAATCGCTCGGACAGGTCGAATTTGATTTTATATTAGGCCATTGCGTAAAAAATAATAAAGGTGCAACCTCGGGTGCAACTGTCAAGGTTTCTAGATTTTAGTATTGGATTTTTTTGCCAATAACTTTATGATTGTCATCAATTTTTAGTGCTACAGGAAGGTATTTGTAATGTGGCTATATAGTACCGTAGCCCTTAAAATTGAAGACAATCATGAAGCTAGTAGTAAAAATAAAAAATATACATTAAAATCTCGAAACCTTGACAGTTGAGCCTCTTTATTATTTTTTACTCAAAAATTATGCCTATTTTAAAAATATTTTTTATTCTACAAGGTGTCCCAAAAAGGCTGGGCTGTGATCAACTTTGATTTTTCAAATGGCAACCCTCTATTTTTTTGCAATTTTTAATTTCTTGTGAAATTCTACACATTTTCTATGTATTACATCCTATATTTAAAATCAACGCGTCCGGGCCGAGCGTAATAACTCGCGCCTCCTTCGAGATGGACGGTGGCGTATTTTTTTCTGAAAACTAGATGTAGGTAATTTAGAAAATCCTGAGGCGAGTCCTGAGGCGTGAGGCGTAATCGTTTTTCTCGATTTTGCCTCCTAAGATAATTATGAAATTTTGAAAAGAGGCAATTTCGAGGCAATTTTGTCGGATTTTAGCGATTTTTCAAACATGTACCCTTTTAAAAATGCGAAACAGCCTTTCCCTTTGCATCTAGATGATCCAGAGCCGGACGGCGGGCAAGAAAAAGGAAAAATTGAAGAACTCTTTTTTTAGGTCCATCTCCGATATGAATTTTTTAAAAAGGTGGATTTTGCTGTAAAACTACCTGGGGGCCCTAGCTCCACTCTCCGGAGGATTTTTTCGATCGAACTTTCAGGAGAGCTATAGACCCAACCTTCCTCGGGCTAAAAATTTCGTTGCTTAAAAATTCGCGGCCGAACTTGGATAATCGAATAACTACTAAAACTACTTATTATTACCTACCCATTTTTTTTCGTCCTCGAAAATTTTTCTCACCCCTTTAGCAACGAGATTAGACGTCAGTCGCAATAGAATAATTTCGAGAATAATTTATTTTTCCTATTGACATGAACTGTTGAAAAAAAAATAGAATCCTCGTGTCGCGATCAGGTCGAAAATCCTAGTCGAGGCTCGAGTCGAGGGCTCTCCTACTTATTACAAGTGTCTTGTCAGTGCCCACTGTTACCCACCACCATACAGAATCGATTTTATATTTATGTTGAATGGGTAGGTATCTAGGCTAGATACACAATATAGGTATACCGAGAGGTATACCCAAATAAGGAAAAGTTTCCTACATTTATATTTAGGGTACCTAATTAAAAATAAAAATGGCATTTTTCTTCGTTTTATAAAAGAATCTCTTCCTATTCTTTTATCCAAAAAAAAATTATTTCACCCGCAAAAGCAAATTTTACAATACCTCTACTACCTATAATTTTTAATTATAGGTATTCTATAATTTTTAATTATAGGTATTCTAGGTAGGTACTATACTTATCTGAATAAAAAGAATAATTTGTAAAAAAAAATATTTAAACAATAGGTAGGTACCTTTACTTACAGGTAAATATTTGTTTATGTTTTTAATATTTTACTACCTAGTTCATTATTACTACTGAAGTAGATAGGTATACCTACTTATAATAATTACGGTTGTAGAAACCCATTTAATGTTTAATTTTTCATTAAAAATTAACTATATCATGTTGTTTATTATTGATTTCCTACCATTTCTTTCATTCAAAACAAATGAATTTAAATCTAATGAAGTACGAAATTCCGCCAAAAACAACTTTGTTTACCTTGGACAATAGCACTAATCAATATCAACAGATATTCACTTAACAACTTAAATAGTCACTTTTTATTAATCAAATGTCAAACATTAAATTGACAAGAAAATAAAAAGGTCACTGAACATAACCTGGTGCGCGAGGTTCCTAACAATAATTTACACCACGGTTAAAAGTTAAAACACAACACTTCTCAGTTCACATGCACTACATCGCCTCGCCACCCGCCAAGCAGATCGCATGTAGTCGAAGTCGATACGCAGGGCAGGGTCTCCACATCTTTGCTGTCACCCCACTCTTTCTATACCAGTGAGTATAAAAAGTTTAAGGAAATATAAATATTCAGAAATGCTTTTTCAAATAGTCGACGTTTCGCCGTTTCACTATAATTTTTAACAGCCTGAGAACTATTTGGGGAGTTTTCTATTGGCATAAAAATACACAAAATACCAACAGACAAATAGATAGGGTAAAGCAACACCACTATTGATCTACGTGATAGATGAACGATGAACAATGATTACGTTAATATTTTTGTATCGCATTTAGATTAATGATTAATAAAAGTAGCAAATAATAAAAGCTGTTAAAATAATTAAGCAGATTAAGCAGGAGGACATGACATTTGCAATTGCAACGTTTGATTGAAACTTAATATCTTAATTGTTCGGTTTTATTAACTCCAAAGTATGTATCCATTACCAGGTGGTAATGATTTATCGCAGTTCTCACTGATATTAAATTATGAATTAATGTGAAAATTATATATGTTAGAAAATTATTAATTTAGATTTCTTTTACAAATGACTTAACTAACTATAGGTACCTTACCTATACTAGGTATATAGTTTACGAATAGTGAATAATTTTTCAGTGTAAATATGGATGCTGGTTTGAAAATCAGACACTTTTGTATACAGTGTGACCCATTTGTTTGCGGGCCACCCCTGTAAAGTGGCTATTTTTTATCCGATTTTGATCAATTTTTTTTTAGATTGTTGCTCATGGAATACTGCGGTTTGTGCACAAAAATCAAGGCCTACTTTACAATTTTTTTGGAGCGAAAATTCGAGAAATCATATTAGCGATTTTTTTACGTGAAAACTAAGTACGCCACTGTGTTCAGCGTCCCCTAAATGGGTTTGTACCAAATTTCATCCAAAAATATCGCATGTTAAAAATTGATAATATTATTACTTCTAAAAATTAATTTATACCCAGAAATGTTTAAATAATCGTTTCAATAAAATAATTTGTTGCTCTTATTTACTTATTTCATGAGTTACTTGATGTTCACAATCACAACGCATTTCCGGGTATAAACTAATTTTAATTATTATTAATTAAAAGTAATATCAATTTTTAACATGCGATATTTTTGGATGAAATTTGGTACAGACCCATTTTAGGGGAAGCTGAACACAGTGGCGTACTTAGTTTTCACGTAAAAAAATCGCTAATATGATTGTGGGCCACTTTCAAATGGGTCACACTGTATGTATAGCTACTAGAAAAAAAGCTAAAATTAATAAAAATGCATGTGCATCAACTATTAGTTAACCGTCCCAGTTAACACAAGGCTGCTCCTGGGACGTCCCAAAAACATCAAGCCAAAACATTTGAAACATCCCAGGGACATCCCAAAACAAAGTAGGGACGTCCCAGCGCAAGCCGTTTGGGACTGTTCAGGATATCCCTGTCACGTCCCAACAACGTCCTTTCAGGTCGTGTTTGGACAATATTAGGACCTGACAAGGACATGCTCTAATAGCATACCAGATATAAAACCTACATCCAACTGGATTCAAAATAAAATACTAATTGACAATGAAATTATTTCCACAAACACCAAAAATAAGTTTATTACAGTTGACGAGCTTGGCCAACATGGCATCATTGGCAGATGCTTAAAACTGTTTATCACCTCCCAATGATGTCAACTTGGTTGGCGAAATGTGGGTCAAGTTCAGTATAATAAGTATTTGAGGATCTACTTCAGTCTCAATGTCGCATCAAAAGTTCAAATAACCCTTTACAGGAATACTGATCATTTATTCAAAGGAAGGAACATCACAAATTAATAGGCATAATGAAGCGTAAAAGAATACAATAATCAATCTGTAAAAGACCACTTAACTTTTAACAAAACACCAGACCAAAAAGACACCAAACACCAAACAAAACATGCAAGCAGCCATATTGCTCTTCCTCCTTCTTTATTCTTGCCCTGGATTGGTTCTTGCAGCGAATGTGCGAATACGCTGAACAAATGACAGACAGTGGCTTGCACACGCGTAGAGCTTGGTCCGTTTACATTTATTAAGCGGCGGCAAATTTAAAATATTTGAGTACCCAACGGAACTTGAAAATTTGTTTACCAAAAGTTTCTTTGCTTTATCACAAAAGAAAAACTTTTAATAGTAATTCTAATATTATACATAATACCAAACATACTGAATATCAGATTAAACGATTAAAAATTAGATTGTTTCCACATTTTTATAATTATTCTACTCTTTGTTTTTGTTGAATGATTCCTGATATAATATTTATTTAATAAAAACATTATCACTCCAAAATAACAATATTTTTAGGTTTAAAAAATTGTTTTCAATATTTTCGACCGTCAATTGTGATTGAGCATGTGCATTTTTCACTTGTTTTTTTATAAAATACCTTACCCAGAATAATATCCAAGTCCTTAAGTCCTTGGGACGTTAGCCTGGGTTGTTTCACTATTTGGGACATCCCAAGGATTTTCTTAATATAACTCTACAGGGACATCCCAGACGGTAAGTCCCAGGGATGTTTCTGTGGGATATTTCAGTCCTTGGGATGTCCGAGGGACATTTTGCCACGACGATCCCATATGGAACGTAAAAGCTCATATATGGACATCCCACGGACATTTTGTGCTAACTGGGGTTAATTTACGGTAAAATTTAAAATTAACTACAAAATAACCATGACCTCAA
The DNA here is from genome assembly GCA_963680705.1 of Rhagium mordax. Taxonomy (NCBI): domain Eukaryota; kingdom Metazoa; phylum Arthropoda; class Insecta; order Coleoptera; family Cerambycidae; genus Rhagium; species Rhagium mordax. Next base: position 99,559,044 of record OY796656.1, on the reverse strand, counting down.
AGATATGTGTGTGAAGTTAGAAACGTTTCTGAGTTAGCAACGTTTCTGGTTAGTATCGGTCTGCGCGCCGAGTATAAGAGGCGGCCAATACAGATAAAATTGTTTTTTGCTTTTCCGCCAATGGTTGCTATTAAAATATATTCGCCTAAAACGATGTTTTCTCGGAAATCTGACAGGGTGCCAACCTGAACTTTTCACATTATATTAAATAAAACATGTTATTTTCAGTTCTGCTATTAAATTTGCACAAAAACACATGATATACAAAAAGTACAAACTGATAGCGACAAAGCGACAACATAAATATAATAATTTTTTTCTCCAAAAGTATAGAGTGTGCCACCCTGTAATTTTTACATTATACTAAAGGAATGGCGTTCTTTCCAGTCCTGCTGTCAGTTTTTCCCAAAAACCCGTAGGAGTCTCGTGATATAAAAAAAATGCAAATTGGGGTTCGCGACTATATAAAACTAAATAATTTTTTTCTCCAAAAGTATAGAGTGTGCCACCCTGTAATTTTTACATTATACTAAAGAAAAGGCGTTCTTTCCACTCCTGCTGTCAGTTTTTCCCAAAAACCCGTAGGAGTCTCGTGATATAAAAAAAATGCAAATTGGGGTTCGCGACTATATAAAACTAAATAATTTTTTTCTCCAAAAGTATAGAGTGTGCCACCCTGTAATTTTTACATTATACTAAAGGAATGGCGTTCTTTCCAGTCCTGCTGTCAGTTTTTCCCAAAAACCCGTAGGAGTCTCGTGATATAAAAAAAATGCAAATTGGGGTTCGCGACTATATAAAACTAAATAATATTTTTCTCCAAAAGTATAGAGTGTGCCACCCTGTAATTTTTACATTATACTAAAGAAAAGGCGTTCTTTCCACTCCTGCTGTCAGTTTTTCCTAAAAACCCGTAGGAGTCTCGTGATATAAAAAAAAATGCAAATTGGGGTTCGCGACTATATAAAACTAAATAATTTTTTTCTCCAAAAGTATAGAGTGTGCCACCCTGTAATTTTTACATTATACTAAAGGAACGGCGTTCTTTCCAGTCCTGCCGTCAGTTTTTCCCAAAAACCCGTAGGAGTCACGTGATTTAAAAAAAATGCAAATTGGGGTTCGCGACTATATAAAACTAAATAATATTTTTCTCCAAAAGTGTAGAGTGTGCCACCCTGTAATTTTTACATTATACTAAAAAAAGGCGTTCTTTCCACTCATGCTGTCAGTTTTTCCTAAAAACCCGTAGGAGTCTCGTGATATAAAAAAAATGCAAATTGGGGTTCGCGACTATATAAAACTAAATAGTTTTTTTCTCCAAAAGTATAGAGTGTGCCACCCTGTAATTTTTACATTATACTAAAGAAAAGGCGTTCTTTCCACTCCTGCTGTCGGTATTTCCCAAAAACCCGTAGGAGTCTCGTGATTTAAAAAAAATGCAAATTGGGGTTCGCGACTATATAAAACTAAATAATATTTTTCTCCAAAAGTATAGAGTGTGCCACCCTGTAATTTTTACATTATACTAAAGGAACGGCGTTCTTTCCAGTCCTGCCGTCAGTTTTTCCCAAAAACCCGTAGGAGTCACGTGATTTAAAAAAAATGCAAATTGGGGTTCGCGACTATATAAAACTAAATAATATTTTTCTCCAAAAGTATAGAGTGTGCCACCCTGTAATTTTTACATTATACTAAAGAAAAGGCGTTCTTTCCACTCCTGCTGTCAGTTTTTCCTAAAAACCCGTAGGAGTCTCGTGATATAAAAAAAAATGCAAATTGGGGTTCGCGACTATATAAAACTAAATAATTTTTTTCTCCAAAAGTATAGAGTGTGCCACCCTGTAATTTTTACATTATACTAAAGGAACGGCGTTCTTTCCAGTCCTGCCGTCAGTTTTTCCCAAAAACCCGTAGGAGTCACGTGATTTAAAAAAAATGCAAATTGGGGTTCGCGACTATATAAAACTAAATAATATTTTTCTCCAAAAGTGTAGAGTGTGCCACCCTGTAATTTTTACATTATACTAAAAAAAGGCGTTCTTTCCACTCATGCTGTCAGTTTTTCCTAAAAACCCGTAGGAGTCTCGTGATATAAAAAAAATGCAAATTGGGGTTCGCGACTATATAAAACTAAATAGTTTTTTTCTCCAAAAGTATAGAGTGTGCCACCCTGTAATTTTTACATTATACTAAAGAAAAGGCGTTCTTTCCACTAATGCTGTCAGTTTTTCCTAAAAACCCGTAGGAGTCTCGTGATATAAAAAAAAATGCAAATTGGGGTTCGCGACACTCTATACTTTTGGAGAAAAATATTATTTAGTTTTATATAGTCGCGAATCCCAATTTGCATTATTTTTATATCACGAGACTCCTACGGGTTTTTGGGAAAAACTGACAGCAGGAGTGGAAAGAACGCCTTTTTTTTTGTATAATGTAAAAATTACAGGGTGGCACACTCTATACTTTTGGAGAAAAATATTATTTAGTTTTATATAGTCGCGAACCCCAATTTGCATTTTTTTTATATCACGAGACTCCTACGGGTTTTTGGGAAAAACTGACAGCAGGACTGGAAAGAACGCCGTTCCTGTAGTATAACGTAAAAATTACAGGGTGGCACACTTTATACTTTTGGAGAAAAAAACTATTTAGTTTTATATAGTCGCGAACCCCAATTTGCATTTTTTTTTATATCACGAGACTCCTACGGGTTTTTAGGAAAAACTGACAGCAGGAGTGGAAAGAACGCCTTTTCTTTAGTATAATGTAAAAATTACAGGGTGGCACACTCTATACTTTTGGAGAAAAATATTATTTAGTTTTATATAGTCGCGAACCCCAATTTGCATTTTTTTTATATCACGAGACTCCTACGGGTTTTTGGGAAAAACTGACAGCAGGAGTGGAAAGAACGCCTTTTCTTTAGTATAATGTAAAAATTACAGGGTGGCACACTTTATACTTTTGGAGAAAAAAACTATTTAGTTTTATATAGTCGCGAACCCCAATTTGCATTTTTTTTTATATCACGAGACTCCTACGGGTTTTTAGGAAAAACTGACAGCAGGAGTGGAAAGAACGCCTTTTCTTTAGTATAATGTAAAAATTACAGGGTGGCACACTCTATACTTTTGGAGAAAAATATTATTTAGTTTTATATAGTCGCGAACCCCAATTTGCATTTTTTTTATATCACGAGACTCCTACGGGTTTTTGGGAAAAACTGACAGCAGGAGTGGAAAGAACGCCTTTTCTTTAGTATAATGTAAAAATTACAGGGTGGCACACTTTATACTTTTGGAGAAAAAAACTATTTAGTTTTATATAGTCGCGAACCCCAATTTGCATTTTTTTTTATATCACGAGACTCCTACGGGTTTTTAGGAAAAACTGACAGCAGGAGTGGAAAGAACGCCTTTTCTTTAGTATAATGTAAAAATTACAGGGTGGCACACTCTATACTTTTGGAGAAAAATATTATTTAGTTTTATATAGTCGCGAACCCCAATTTGCATTTTTTTTATATCACGAGACTCCTACGGGTTTTTGGGAAAAACTGACAGCAGGAGTGGAAAGAACGCCTTTTCTTTAGTATAATGTAAAAATTACAGGGTGGCACACTCTATACTTTTGGAGAAAAATATTATTTAGTTTTATATAGTCGCGAACCCCAATTTGCATTTTTTTTATATCACGAGACTCCTACGGGTTTTTGGGAAAAACTGACAGCAGGAGTGGAAAGAACGCCTTTTCTTTAGTATAATGTAAAAATTACAGGGTGGCACACTCTATACTTTTGGAGAAAAATATTATTTAGTTTTATATAGTCGCGAACCCCAATTTGCATTTTTTTTATATCACGAGACTCCTACGGGTTTTTGGGAAAAACTGACAGCAGGAGTGGAAAGAACGCCTTTTCTTTAGTATAATGTAAAAATTACAGGGTGGCACACTCTATACTTTTGGAGAAAAATATTATTTAGTTTTATATAGTCGCGAACCCCAATTTGCATTTTTTTTATATCACGAGACTCCTACGGGTTTTTGGGAAAAACTGACAGCAGGACTGGAAAGAACGCCGTTCCTGTAGTATAACGTAAAAATTACAGGGTGGCACACTTTATACTTTTGGAGAAAAAAACTATTTAGTTTTATATAGTCGCGAACCCCAATTTGCATTTTTTTTTATATCACGAGACTCCTACGGGTTTTTAGGAAAAACTGACAGCAGGAGTGGAAAGAACGCCTTTTCTTTAGTATAATGTAAAAATTACAGGGTGGCACACTCTATACTTTTGGAGAAAAATATTATTTAGTTTTATATAGTCGCGAACCCCAATTTGCATTTTTTTTATATCACGAGACTCCTACGGGTTTTTGGGAAAAACTGACAGCAGGAGTGGAAAGAACGCCTTTTCTTTAGTATAATGTAAAAATTACAGGGTGGCACACTTTATACTTTTGGAGAAAAAAACTATTTAGTTTTATATAGTCGCGAACCCCAATTTGCATTTTTTTTTATATCACGAGACTCCTACGGGTTTTTAGGAAAAACTGACAGCAGGAGTGGAAAGAACGCCTTTTCTTTAGTATAATGTAAAAATTACAGGGTGGCACACTCTATACTTTTGGAGAAAAATATTATTTAGTTTTATATAGTCGCGAACCCCAATTTGCATTTTTTTTATATCACGAGACTCCTACGGGTTTTTGGGAAAAACTGACAGCAGGACTGGAAAGAACGCCGTTCCTGTAGTATAACGTAAAAATTACAGGGTGGCACACTTTATACTTTTGGAGAAAAAAACTATTTAGTTTTATATAGTCGCGAACCCCAATTTGCATTTTTTTTTATATCACGAGACTCCTACGGGTTTTTAGGAAAAACTGACAGCAGGAGTGGAAAGAACGCCTTTTCTTTAGTATAATGTAAAAATTACAGGGTGGCACACTCTATACTTTTGGAGAAAAATATTATTTAGTTTTATATAGTCGCGAACCCCAATTTGCATTTTTTTTATATCACGAGACTCCTACGGGTTTTTGGGAAAAACTGACAGCAGGAGTGGAAAGAACGCCTTTTCTTTAGTATAATGTAAAAATTACAGGGTGGCACACTTTATACTTTTGGAGAAAAAAACTATTTAGTTTTATATAGTCGCGAACCCCAATTTGCATTTTTTTTTATATCACGAGACTCCTACGGGTTTTTAGGAAAAACTGACAGCAGGAGTGGAAAGAACGCCTTTTCTTTAGTATAATGTAAAAATTACAGGGTGGCACACTCTATACTTTTGGAGAAAAATATTATTTAGTTTTATATAGTCGCGAACCCCAATTTGCATTTTTTTTATATCACGAGACTCCTACGGGTTTTTGGGAAAAACTGACAGCAGGAGTGGAAAGAACGCCTTTTCTTTAGTATAATGTAAAAATTACAGGGTGGCACACTTTATACTTTTGGAGAAAAAAACTATTTAGTTTTATATAGTCGCGAACCCCAATTTGCATTTTTTTTTATATCACGAGACTCCTACGGGTTTTTAGGAAAAACTGACAGCAGGAGTGGAAAGAACGCCTTTTCTTTAGTATAATGTAAAAATTACAGGGTGGCACACTCTATACTTTTGGAGAAAAATATTATTTAGTTTTATATAGTCGCGAACCCCAATTTGCATTTTTTTTATATCACGAGACTCCTACGGGTTTTTGGGAAAAACTGACAGCAGGACTGGAAAGAACGCCGTTCCTGTAGTATAACGTAAAAATTACAGGGTGGCACACTTTATACTTTTGGAGAAAAAAACTATTTAGTTTTATATAGTCGCGAACCCCAATTTGCATTTTTTTTTATATCACGAGACTCCTACGGGTTTTTAGGAAAAACTGACAGCAGGAGTGGAAAGAACGCCTTTTCTTTAGTATAATGTAAAAATTACAGGGTGGCACACTCTATACTTTTGGAGAAAAATATTATTTAGTTTTATATAGTCGCGAACCCCAATTTGCATTTTTTTTATATCACGAGACTCCTACGGGTTTTTGGGAAAAACTGACAGCAGGAGTGGAAAGAACGCCTTTTCTTTAGTATAATGTAAAAATTACAGGGTGGCACACTTTATACTTTTGGAGAAAAAAACTATTTAGTTTTATATAGTCGCGAACCCCAATTTGCATTTTTTTTTATATCACGAGACTCCTACGGGTTTTTAGGAAAAACTGACAGCAGGAGTGGAAAGAACGCCTTTTCTTTAGTATAATGTAAAAATTACAGGGTGGCACACTCTATACTTTTGGAGAAAAATATTATTTAGTTTTATATAGTCGCGAACCCCAATTTGCATTTTTTTTATATCACAAGACTCCCACGGGTTTTTGGGAAAAACTGACGGCAGGACTGGAAAGAACGCCGTTCCTTTAGTATAATGTAAAAATTACAGGGTGGCACACTTTATACTTTTGGAGAAAAAAACTATTTAGTTTTATATAGTCGCGAACCCCAATTTGCATTTTTTTTTATATCACGAGACTCCTACGGGTTTTTAGGAAAAACTGACAGCAGGAGTGGAAAGAACGCCTTTTCTTTAGTATAATGTAAAAATTACAGGGTGGCACACTCTATACTTTTGGAGAAAAATATTATTTAGTTTTATATAGTCGCGAACCCAAATTTGCATTATTTTTATATCACGAGACTCCTACGGGTTTTTTGGGAAAAACTGACAGCAGGACTGGAAAGAACGCCATTCCTTTAGTATAATGTAAAAATTACAGGGTGGCACACTCTATACTTTTGGAGAAAAATATTATTTAGTTTTATATAGTCGCGAACCCCAATTTGCATTTTTTTTATATCACGAGACTCCTACGGGTTTTTGGGAAAAACTGACGGCAGGACTGGAAAGAACGCCGTTCCTTTAGTATAATGTAAAAATTACAGGGTGGCACACTTTATACTTTTGGAGAAAAAAACTATTTAGTTTTATATAGTCGCGAACCCCAATTTGCATTTTTTTTTATATCACGAGACTCCTACGGGTTTTTAGGAAAAACTGACAGCAGGAGTGGAAAGAACGCCTTTTCTTTAGTATAATGTAAAAATTACAGGGTGGCACACTCTATACTTTTGGAGAAAAATATTATTTAGTTTTATATAGTCGCGAACCCCAATTTGCATTTTTTTTATATCACGAGACTCCTACGGGTTTTTGGGAAAAACTGACAGCAGGACTGGAAAGAACGCCATTCCTTTAGTATAATGTAAAAATTACAGGGTGGCACACTCTATACTTTTGGAGAAAAAAATTATTATATTTATGTTGTCGCTTTGTCGCTATCAGTTTGTACTTTTTGTATATCATGTGTTTTTGTGCAAATTTAATAGCAGAACTGAAAATAACATGTTTTATTTAATATAATGTGAAAAGTTCAGGTTGGCACCCTGTCAGATTTCCGAGAAAGCATCGTTTTAGGCGAATATATTTTAATAGCAACCATTGGCGGAAAAGCAAAAAACATTTTTATCTGTATTGGCCGCCTCTTATACTCGGCGCGCAGACCGATACTAACCAGAAACGTTGCTAACTCAGAAACGTTTCTAACTTCACACACATCTCAAAGATGACTAGTAATGATTGTAAAATATGATTTTGGTGTTAACCGGAAAGTTATCCTTGACTGGCAGTTAAACTTTCGATTGTAAAACCGGACCTTAAATTAAATGAAATTTTAAAAACCTGTTAAATTAATCCTGTTAAAAATGTAGTATTTCCATTAAATTTTGATGGTCACTGATTATATGCAGTACTTTTTGTTATTTATTTCCACGCGATTTAGTTACCATCAGCCTGGCTGGACTGTACTGTGACTGTGGAGTGGAGTAAATATTAAATCTCGTATTAAATATACTAGGTAAATATAGGGAAGTGAAAGTGAAAATCGTTTTGTCAGAACTTTTTGTTATTCATAAAAATGTCCATATTAATTAAAGCCCAAGCATAACTAAGCTAAGGAAGGGATATCCAGAGGACGTACTTGTTGCACAATGATGGACAGGGCCGTGCCTACCCAGGGGTGCTAGTGGCGCAAGAAACCGGCGTCAATGCTCCAAGGGTAGAGCGCTGAATACATTTTAATTTTATTGACAAAATAAATGCTGGATGGCATGGATAATTCTTCAGCGTAGGCACTTTCGATTTTGAGATGGGATAGTCAGGGCAAAAATCAGGTGAAACCCAGTATATGGATGAGTTTTAGAAAACCTGTTAAAAGAGCTTTAGGATATAAAAATCACCTGGGAATGTCGGAAGAAGAAAAGTTTGAGGCACTCTGCCATCAGAAATTGGACACAGAATGCATCGGAATCGGAAGATTCAAGTCTATTTATATGACTGACGGTCGAGATGGTAGCGTATCTGCCTCTCACCCAAAAGTCCCGGGTTCGAATCCCGGTCGTGGCAATGGAAAATACTGTGAGAGGGATTTTTCCATTATACACGGATATTGGATGTGTGTCCCTTGTCTTTAAATGTGTAGCCCCCTCCCGCACAAGGCTCTTCTAGAGCCTTCTGGGATAAAGGGGGTCGTAATTACATGTGGTGTATTTATTATTATTTTGAGTTTGACAAATGTGAGCATTTTCAGTTTCAAGTTTCAACTCGTCTGAATCGTGGTGCGAGCTTAAGGCCGCTACACACGGTCGTTGATGACTTAATACATGAACGCGCAGGCAATAACGTCCGTGTGGATGCATGCATTAAAACTAAAACGTGACGTTGAAAGCACAGTCAGAAAGTCGGTCGCGTTAATTTATCAGTCCTCGCCAGAAATCTTGAGCGTATGGTCGACTTCAGATTTGTAAGACACATAATAAACTGGCGGCTTGTTCGATGCCCATAAAAACTTCAAACAAGCCGGCTCTTTTTATGTGCTGTATAGATATGACACATACTTTACGTTCACTAACGTACGTGCAAGTCTCAACGCGTGGAGCAAAATAATAGACTTGTGCACGTTCATTTATCAGCAGCGTCGGGAAATTAATTTTATATTCACAAATTTTTTAAATATTGTATTAATTACAGATTAACAGTCAAGTAGGTATTCAAAAAATTTGGAATGCTTGACTTCAGAACAACGTCTCGAGATTTTATGAGGGAATTAATTGAATTATACAGGGCTCAACCTTATCTGGCACGACGACAATTTTTCCACTTTCTTTGTTTTTTCCTTCGACCATATAGGAATAGACCCCGCGTACTTACGTTCTCGATGATTGGAAGAATAACGGTGGGGAACGGAGGGCAGTAAGCGATGCATTTGTGCCAAATTGTATCATTTAATGGCAATTTTGAGGAAAGTTAGAATAAGAATGTTCTAATTATCATTAAATTATCTGTTGTCTTTTAAAACTTCACGCTATATAATTAGCACTAAAAAGACAAAAAAAATTCTTAATTTATATCGTGAAAAATCATCATGACCGCATATTAACATTCTTTACAGTCGTACGGAAATGGCAGTATTCGGCGCAATCTCGCATTGGCCGTTTCAAGGCCAAATGTCACATTTAACCAATCCTAACTGAACTTATTCCTTCTTTACTCGCATTTCGTTAGTAGTGTAATGGCCCAGCGGAAACGAGCTCGGCTTGGTAAGTAGAAGGTTCCGGGTTGAAATCCCACACTTGTTTTTTTTTTTATTAAATGCATCAGGCATGACGAGGTCTATTGCGAGTTAGAAGCCGGAGGCGTGTTAGATATGTGTTTTATTCCCCTGATAAAGGAATTTTTTTTCATTAGGTTAAAGGAATTTTTTTTTTATTAAATGCATCAGGCATGACATGAAGTCTATTGCGAGTTAGAAGCCGGAGGCAGGTTAGATATGTGTGTTATTCCCCTGATAAAGGAATTTTTTTTAATTAGATTAAAGGAATTTTTTTTTATTAAATGCATCAGGCATGACATGAGGTCTATTGCGAGTTAGAAGCCGGAGGCAGGTTAGATATGTGTGTTATTCCCCTGATAAAGGAATTTTTTTTATTAGATTAAAAGCCAAATTTGTTTTTAAATGTGACATTTTGCGTCCGCGCCAGGTCGTGGCCTTGAAACGGCCAGTGAGATTGCGCCAAATACTGCCATTTCCGTACGACTGTAAAGGATGTGAATATGCTGCCTGGCCTGTCAATATACTTTTATGAAGTATTTTCAATTGATTTCTAAGAACATATTGGCAACCCTGCTGTACACGCTTCTGACTCGACATTTCTGACAATTATGACATGCTTGTTCGCCGTATTGCTATTTGATCACTTTGTTTCGGTACCTAAATTGTTTGTATTTGAGTTGTTAAAGTGTACCTATTCATTGTTCAGAATGGTGAATAAATATGTTACCTATTTGTAGAAAATATTGTAATAAGGGACGTGGTCGACCATTCCACAGGTAAGTAAACATAAATCATGAACGTAGAAAAGGGATAGTAAAAGGTTTCTGTTAAATGTTTGTTGTGTTTCCTAAAGAGTCTCATGCAAGAAAAAAATTGGTTAGATGCTTTGGGATTGAAAGTAGAGGACGTACAATTGAAAACAGCAACTGCTTATTCTACAATTTATTTACAAAATGCATTGGCCGATATTGGCCCCCTATGATACACACCCATGGTAACGAACTCTACTCGTCTCCCCCGACCCGCTATTGTTCCCTTCTACGATTGTAGACGCAAAACGTAATCAAACGGGGTCTATCCTATATGGTCGAAGGTTTTTTCTAGCACACGCCACTAACCAATTCAACTTCATTTAAAGATATCTTCTGAACACAGCAGCAACTACGCCAAAATTAAGTACGTACGTCGTACGTCTGTAGGCAAAATTAAAAGTACGTTATTGCCTGCGCGTTGATGAATGCACGTTTATGTATTAAGTCATCAACGACCGTGTGTAGCGGCCTTTATAATGGTGTGGCGGTAATGGAAGCTAACCGATAAAAATTGAAGCATATGTTCTCACAGCCACAGCAATTTTCACTCGATTTTAGTTGATCCACTAAAGTTGATCAACCAAAATCGCATCGTGAGAACGTGCCCTTATACACTCTACGGCCTCTATATGCCGCTATATTCCGCTTCCGACGACCTAGTAAATTTGTTTGAGTGCATAATTATAAACTTTATTATTAATACCTATATGAGAGACATAAGACATACATAATACATATTAAAATATGAAAGTGACGTAAGCTCTCTAAAAAGAGAACTCCATTACGCCACTCTCAGCGGCCGGCTGGTAAAATAGTTTGAGTGCGTGGTTGTAATCCTCTAACCTATGACACAGAATTAATAACTTCTGTGCCTATGAAACGCATAAGTAGGTACCATAGATTAGACTCTCTAATATACAGGGTGTTAAGAAAAAGTAGGTCATAAGCCGTTACCACAATTCTTTGGACAAAAATTATGCGACTTTTATTGTGTAATTTTTTTAGCACGTAGTTTTCCTTTTTCATTCAAAGCATAAATTTTGAAAATTATTTTTATTAATAATTCTGTTATTTTTTAAGTTTTTTGCATCAAATTCTGCACAGACTTACGCAGATACACTATTTATTTAATTTTGGTGAAAAAGTGAAAGTGCAAACGGAGAAAACGAGTTTGTGGTACCTATTAACCCTATCAACTTTTTCATGCGTACGCCTATGGTCTCTATATTTTTAGATTAAATACTTATTTCCCCGACATTTCTTATACTCTCATAAAATTCTAATTAGGATTTGATTAACGAAATATTCCAATAAATTCAGAATCATTTTCAATATCCTACTTTTGGAATTTATTATTTTTATTATTGTTGTTTGTAGTAACCATTAATTGTTTTTTTTAACGATACTTACTTTTGCTAGAGATCTTTTTTGTTGTGCATATAGTTAGAAAAGTTCGATAAAATAAAAATTATAAGAAAAAAACAGTGGTGTATACATTTTTGCTTAGAAAACCTAAATTATCATTTAATTATACCACTGGCGTAGGTAAAATTAGCAAATAAAAGGAAATATTTTTGCTTAAATTGCCTTGCACCATTCTCGTTCTCATAATTGTTGCTCATTTAAAATGGAACCGAATAAACAAAATCTTTCACAACTAACAAAAAACTACAAATAAAAAATATTTTTTTAACTGAAATCAAGTGCTTTTGGAGATGTGACGTTATGCAGAAACATAATTACACAGAAATTCAACTGAAATCATTCCAAAGACGTTTTTGTGAAATTCATATCACTAGCAAAAATTTATACGATTGCCGATAATGAGAATACCTCGGGTTAATATCCACATCTGAATTTATTGGAATATCTCGTTAACCTAGTCCTAAATTAAAATTTTATAAGAGTAAGAAAAGTTAGGGAAATAATAATCCATAAGACCATAGGCGTACGCATGAAAAAGTTAGGGGCTGTAATGGGTACCACAACCCACCTTTCCGCGTTTATGCTTAGAGTTTTCTTTACCAAAATTACACAAAAAGTATCTGTACATGAATAATGTAAAAGTCTGTGCAAAATTTCAGGTAAAAATCGTAAAAAACAACAGAATTATTATTAATAAAAATAATTTTCAAAATTAACACCCTGTATAAGGAAACTGCGTGCCAAAATAAAAAATCACACCATAAAAGTAGCATTATTTTCGTCCAAAGAATCTGTGGTTAACAGCTTGACCTACACATATTAAAAATAAAATATGAACGTATAGTAGCAGTGGCGGCTTGTCAGGGGAAATTTACAAAAAAAATTATAAATAGACAAGTTACAAAAATTAATCTAACAAATTTTTCTGCCTCCCCTAAAAAGTCACGAGCCGCCGTTTTATTACGCTGCTCCCGTGAAGCGATGGCATGGTAAAATGTTTATGTGCGTGGTTGGTGATTCTCATCAACTTATGAAACACCCTGTACATTATTATTTAGTGAGTCTTGCCATAGAAATATAATATAATAACAGCATATTACTCTCTACATCTACAGAAATATAACGTACAATGTAATTATTATTTTTTAAACAATAATATAGCCATCCTGTTAATACTTCCCAGCTACTACCGTTTGAGCCCGGATCGACGCATGAATAGGTGAAAAAATCTGAAAATTTTTTAGTTGAATTTTTATCTTTTGGGGTTCAGCCCTGCTTGGATAGAAACTAATTTATAATTATTTATGTGTCGATCCGGGGACGCACGATATATCAGTAGGTAAATATTTGAAGAAAAAAGTGGTCGACTTTTACTATTTGTAGACAAAAAGTATAGAAAGAATAAAAACATGACTATATTGTAAATAAAACGCAACCCCTAGATGGTGCAGAAATTTTTTATAGCAAGAAATAAATTTTGTAATCCACAATAGAAGCCACAGACATCTTTCAGCTTCCAGTTGGCTGTTTCACTTGAATTAATATTCAGAAAAATCTTATTTTATTCTTAAATTTGATTATTGAAATTGACGACCAAGGCATTTTTCAGTAGTGAAAATACAAGAAAATACTATAGTTATAGTACTTATGTGACTCATAAATTCGAGCTTAGTACTTGGATCATTATTAGCATCGATCTGATCATCTTAAAAAACCATGTTAGAGCTGACTTTTAGAGACAGGTTTGCTATAATTATAATTAATGTAAGGAAGTGCGTTGGAAAATCTAAAATATGAGTCTCAATGTTGGTCACAGATAAATTCTTTGGAGTATCGAACAAACAAAAAACTGGAATCAAGAATGAAATTAAGAGAAATATACGGTACGCATAGAAAACGATGATCATATGAATGCACACAAAATTTGTATAGAGAAGCAAAGTTTAAAATGCATTATAGGGCTGCAAAATTTACCCTTTGACTGCTTAGGATAAATATATGTACTAAAACTTTGTTAGTTGTTCAACTGCTCCAGATGGATGAATTATACACACATGGACAAAATTGTCGAATAATTTAAGTTGAAACTAATTATTCTTAATTTTTATAACATTTTGCATAAATTTTTTTTTGGCATTTTCTGCTAATGGAAACAATATTCTTACTGAAATAAACCATTTCCTTCTTGTGTAATGCGTTTCTTTCATTAAAATTTATAAATACAAAAGAATTGGGAAAATTTAAAATATTCGATAATTTTGTCCATGGGTGTATTAAGATCAGCAAGTGGACAAAAAATTCTATAATATACCAAATATTTTATAATTTTTATATAATTCCTTAAAAATATACCTCTACCAAAAAAGTACCTATATACTGAATACTTTAAATTAGCAAAAACACAACTTAGCTGGACTCTGGAGATATGCTGAATAATGAACAAATAGTTTATTCTTAATATGTTTCATCTTTTTTAAGTTATGCGAAGACAAATAGACAAATAAAAATACATCGGCTAACAAAACCACCTAACACAAAATATAGTAATAAAATTCTACAAGTGGCTTCTGTAGCCAGTCCACTTGTCAAATGTGTCTGATGCACTTTTAGTTAATATTTATTTAACACGACATTAAATAGGTAGGTACCTACTAGGCCCAGTTACAGGATAAAGGACCATAGAACAAAGTATTATAAACAGAGAAGAAAGAAACAATTATTAAATAACACAGTCCATAAAACAAATAATACCTTAAAATACAAAGTAATAAAAATTTAACACACGGGTGCAAACATTACAAGAACAAAACATTGTTTTTAAAAACTGAATGATACGTTTTTTTATTCCAGTAAGATTAGTGCAAAATATAAAGTCTATTTTCCACATTACTGTAGTTGATGTACATTTGATAAAGTGGGGATGACTTATTTGCCACTAATGAATAAAATAAATTAATACTTTAAATATGTTTATTTCAAATACACTGTAAAATGTACAACGCAAAGATAATTACAGATAAACACTTTCAAAAATATAAATAGGTATAGAAAAAAATTGTGCTAATTTTGACTTGAGATCACATACAAAAATAATTCAACTTAAGAATAATATATATATAAAATCCGCGGTAAGAAATATACAATATAATTGTTATGCATGAAAATAAATGCAAATAGATAATAAATATCACAAAGTTATTAATTAAAAATTATACTGTCATCACTGATTATGTTTCATTTATACAAATCGCTTACAGTTATAAATTTCAATATTTATCTCAACAAAGACTTACAAAAAACATGGTAAGTTTTAGTTAAGCGTTATTTGTCTGACGATAAATCAATAACTATTGGTGTTGGCATTCAGCAGTTTTGAAAAAAATTACATGGTTAATAAGAAATGTAGTGGTATAATTAAAAATCATATATGAATCAAATTAATTTTTACTAGTTTCAATTTTCAGAAGGATGTTGAGAAATAACTATAAATCTCTATTGGCAAAAACAAATAAATTATTAGTAAAGGGAATTTTTAAATACTTTGGCGATTTTATTAATAGAATAACTTTATTGGGTGAACTTGTAGAAAAAACAGAGGTCATTTTAATCTATAACTACTGTGGTTTTTTAAAAATATTTAATACATCCAGCAATTTAGAAAGTTCCGTAAATAAAAATCATGTGCTATAGTCAGTGCTAAAATTCAAGTAGGATAAAAATATTGCGTGCAATAAGTTACTTTGAACACAAATAACGTGCAAGACACTAAATATACTGCAGTACAGTATAATTAATTGTTTAAGATTATTAATGTGAAAAAATGTTCATGCTTACTTAATAAAACTTTGTTAACAAATTTAAAATAAAATAGATAAAAAAGTTACCCAATATAACAAACCATTACAGGATTTTAAAATTCCCTACATAACAGAATGAATTATGATCTAGTAAATTTTAGTAACAAAACTGAAGCTAGTAAAATTTAATAAAACAACTTAATCGATTTGAGCATGGTTGAATGATTTTAATTGTACCATATACCTCTCTGCAAAAATCAAAAACGAATGCTATAGAATTATATGTAATCGCCTTTTTACAAAATAGTTATTGATTATTTGAAATATGAATAATGAATCAATGGTAAATTTTCGATGTATTATATGATTTGACACTAAACTATGAAGCTTCTATATGAACTCTCTCCGAGTCTATATTATACACACGATCATTGTTCTCTTTCATTTTCATACAGTAATAAAAATAAACTATTACTTTATTCAAAGTTTGACAAATAAATTTTATTGGCACACTTAATTCTAAATACTGAGTTATCATTTTCAAAAAATAACATGTTAATAAACTCATTTTGATTTCGTTTGACAAAAAAAAAAAAAAACAAAAAAAACCAATGAATAAAGTAATAGTAAAATGACTAAAAAAGAAAACACATCTTTAATAAGATCGATAAGTCAATAATAAAATTGTCAATGGAAGTCTCTTATGCTACGAAGTTATTTACATAGTTACGCAGTACAAAGAAGGGTAATGACTTAGTATTTTGTACAAAAAGGCAGTAAAGTTTATACGATTTTAAAGTATAACTTGTTTTTCCACTGCCACTTTTTATTCATGTGACCAAAATCATTTATCTTAAAATCAATTTATCAGAAAAATATTATTCTTTATAAAAACCGTAACTAGTTTTTCATTTTTTATGATACGAACCATTAAACGGAGTTGGTAGTAAATATTTTTTTGAATGAGAAAATTGCCCCGATATACTCTTTAAACAAACTTATTTGATTTTAAATGAGAAAGCAAATTCCCAAGCACGAAATAGAAAAAAAAAATTAATAAATAACGTAAAAGCTATTTTTGTGTTATGTTATAGTAAAGTAATATTTACTACTCTGCTATTTTGCTTAAGGATGAGTTAATATAATATGTGATTATAATAAAATTACTATTGTTTATATCATTTTCCTAATGAGGTATAAAAAGCTGAGGAGTGGCGGCTTCTAATAAAAACACTTGGCGTTTTAAAATTAAAAATAACTAAATACGTACATATTAATATAAATTTATTAACGGTTCAGTTTCACTTCACACCCTCATACCAAGAAATTGTTTGGCAGTGGAGAAGCATCTATAGTATATTGAATTTTGCTCAAAAATGTTTCCCTTACTTACATTTAATAATAATAATAAACTGCCTTTATTTGGAAGCATTGCAATATACAATACTAAAAAAAAAAACACAAGGGCGAAAGTCTAGCCGAAATTTTGCGAAAAAAATTAAAAAACTTTAAACTTTACGTAACTGCATTTTGTATTAGTATTTGAATTTTTCAACACGCAGGCAAGTCATGGCTAAATTTTTCAAAATCAAATAGCATTTATGATGCTTTTACATTCTAAATTAAGACCGTTTGTCTATTGCTTGATATGACCAAAATTGAGGCCGACATATAAAACAAGAATAATATATTATTGATGTTTTACATCATATAAAACATTAGAATTAAATCTAAAATAAACTTAATAACTGAATCCTGTTTATGAAAAAACTATATAAGTGGTACATTCAAATCAAGCATTGAAGAAAAAAATTATGTGAAAATATTTTACTACCATGGAATATGAAAATCCTAGAATGCAAAAATTATTGAAGTTTATTAGTGCAGAAAAACTAAGAAAAAATTGCTGGTATACAGAATGACTTTTAGTCATATTTGTTTTATTTTCTTTTAACTTTTAGACATCATAAACAATTTAAATTAATTATCATTGCATAATTTTTAATCACCATTGCAGGCAGAATTTTTCACAATACTATAAGATTCTTTACAAGTAACGAACAATTTCGTGGATAGGTTATGTTATTTGTTATTGTCAGCTTGTAATAACGCTTGAGCCACCAAACAAACAAAAAGGTAGGGGGAAAGGAAAAGTTGTGTTATAAAAGAATGGTAAAATATGTTCTTGAGAATCATTTCATTTATTCAGAATGTAATGTAGTTGATTTTGATATTTAGTTTAGTTAAGGGATGATATAGGATTATTTAAAAAATTGTGTATCCAAAAATTTGCAATAAATCAGCAAATGTATATGTATACTTTACCCTTATAGAGGTAAGATAAATCAGTTCTGTAATATACTCTTACGCAAAGTTTTTGAGACAGTTTCCAGATGGTTTTAAAAATTGAGTTCAATATGTTGCTTCATGGAAAATGAGTACCACACAAATAATATAATTATTTCTGTAAATAAAAATATCTAACATACGAGTAAAATTTTAATATTATTAACAAATTATTATTTTGACAAAATATAGTCATAATAAATCCATTGTCCGTATAAGACTATAAAAATTTGCATAGTTTTTTCAAATATAGAATACATAATTAGAACATAGAAATTTGCCCTAAACAATAATTTTGTTCAGTCTTTACCTTACTTTAGCAAATTATCTAGTAATTTAATAATACTGAATTAATTTGCATAAAAATTTTGTTTATAAAAGACCTCTACTTTACACTAACCGCTAAAAATAAATAAAATTCCCTTATTGTATCTGCGCAACTTAGGAATCACTAAAAAACATTTTAAATATTTAATAATATAACTTATATAATAGTAAAATAAATACTATGTTAGAACTTATTAAATAAAAAAGTGCTCTAGTTTTCTCACGACATCTATATAGCATTTTATTAAAATTGTCAGCTATCCTGTACTTTACGAGAAATATTTTCCAATGCAAATTAGGAACGTCAAAAATTTTGCTTTGGAATATATTCATTACATAGTTACACAACCCCCAATGGTTTTTGTCATATAAAAAATTTTCCTACCTAAATTTTTTGTATTAATTTAAACGTACAGAACAGCCGATGCGAGACATTTATTACAATTTCTTCTTTTCATAAACGTACATTGCTTATGTCCGAATGATCGAGATTATTACTTATTTTAATGTTACAAATTGTCGCTTTTTCTGGTTCATGTGTAAAAATTATACAAAAACTTGTAGATTTTTTAACTTGATTTTCTCAGTTGGATGATATAATAAATTACCTCCTGTTCAGTTCTGATTTGATTGCTGAAAAAAAAAAGAAAGCATAATAAAATGAAATTCTACATTTTCTCAATCATTTAAAATGTTTATTTGCGCTAAATTGCTGGTAAAATTAGCAGAAATTATTTATTGCATTATTATAGTACAAAATTAAGAATGGACCAAAAACATTTCAGAAACCTTTTATCCTATACGATTGAGGTATTGGTTTAAGAGTAAATTACACTTGTTTTTAAAAATGTTGAAAAACGTTTTATTTAAAAAGGTCCTTTTGCAATATTATTTAAATAATTATGTCCACTTTTGTGGACATCTCTATTTTTTTTTTAAATCAGTTGTAAAACAATTTTATTTTGAGAAAAATAAACGCTTTAAAATGATGCTGTATATACAAGATGTGGAAAACTTCATTGGTGGTACTTTGTAAATAAAATTTGAAATTTGTTACAGGCAGTGAAAACTAAAAGATAAGTAATTATATAATTTAAAAAATCTTACCATCTATAATTTCCTGTTTCATCGTGGCAATTTCTTTTCTCATTTCTTTAACTAAATAACTTTTGAGGCTCTCCATTTCTGTTGGTCCAAGGGATAGGTTACTGACCTCCGATAGGCCATTTACTTTTAATATTGTTTCTTCTGAGGCCGAGCCAAACCTTTTCCTTACACTTTTCGGTGACTCCGAATTAAACTTTGATGTATTACTTGGTAAAGTATTTGTCTTCTCCCAAATCGCAGCCTTTTTGTCTTCTTCGTCTTTATCTGGTACTTTTTTCTCCACCTGAATGAATAATTCAAAATAAAATAAACATAAACTGTAATAATTGTATGTTTGCGCTAAAAATAAGGCTTAGAAAGAAATTTATTCAGTCGGATAAAAATTATTTTTAGTAAAAATTTCTCAATTAAATAGTGTTTTTTCTATTTCAAAGGTAGTTTATATGGCAATATATTTCTTTTATTTCATTACTTAAAACTGGCTAAACAGACTACAATAAAATGAATACAAAAATAAATACAAAGTAACCAATAAATACACCAAATATTCGTATATTAAATTGTTTAGTACAAGTTAAACTTACTGCTGCTCTTCTCCTAGCTAACGTTTTGGCCATCTCGTCCATCATGGATGCCATACTACCTCCTCCCCCTCTTCCTATTGTACCGTAATTACTGCTACCTCCACTACTTGTTGATGATCCACTATTTTCAGTCGGTGGGGGTGTATTCTAGAAAATGAAACAAAAACACTTCTAACAATGGATAAACATGTACATTTCAACAAGACCATTTTATGTGGATATACACATTGTAATAACAAAGTTTATGTTTAATTATTATAATTCTAAGTAGTTGTTCTTTAATCATTAACTAGTATATTGACCCACACATCAAGCTTTGTTAGTTTAATGACTTTAGGATCTGCTGAACAATATTAATTATGCTATTTATACAAATTGATAAATTTACTCTTCTTTTATTTATAATATTTTTATTACTGAAATAAATATCTAGACAGGAATATCTCCTATAGTAGCATATTGTAACATTTCTAAGCGAAACAAAAAGCCTGAAACAAATAATAAATTGAATATGAATCAGGGCTGACAACTGACCATTGAAACTTTTGAATAAGGTCTCAATGAAACTACTTTTGAGGCAGTTACGCTAGTATTCTGTTAAGAAAGTTTTGTATGTTTGATCAAGAGCCCCTCAAGTAGCTCGTTTGAAACCATAGCTGTGATTAGTTTTTTCTGATTTCTCTATACATTACGCATACTCTAATACCAAACTTACCTTATTGTTTCTTTTGAGCCTAGCGTTCTGCAATTGTGCAGCTAATGAATTAACTTCGCCTCCATCACTACTTTGCGACCTTGACATATTCATAGGTGGTGGTGGTGGAGGAGGAGGTGCAGCAGTTCCAGGACCTGCCGGTGGTCCTGGAGGAGGTGGTGGCGCGGGAGGAGCACTGACAGTACGCGTATGTCCGGCTTGATTCCCAGGTGCACCCTGGGGAGGTGATACTGGACTAGGAGCTCCCATGGGCATTGCCGGTGGTGCAGGCACATTATTTTGTTGCGGAGTCATAGGGGAGGTAGGTTGAGGAGACATTATATTGGACGATATCCGCCTCTCTTGAAGGATTGCAACATCCTCTCGGGTCATCGTACGGTAACCCATGTCCTCATCATATTGGTTCTGTTGAGGCATTTGTGGAGGTTGAGGAGGTTGTTGTTGCATCTGAATTTGTGGAGGTTGTTGAGGAGTTTGCTGTATTTGTGGCATTTGTTGCACTGGAGGAGCATATTGTGGTGGGATAGGTTGCCTAACTACATTGCTAAGTACCTGCAAAAGAAATCTATAATAAATATGTACTGATTGATACTTACAAATTAGTGCATATAAAACTATCCATTACTGCTTTAGTTTACAAATGCACTCATTTATTAATTTTTTAATTAAATATCCAGCATTACAAATTTTCTAATTAGACTTATTATTTTAAATGTAACAATAAGCCATTTTTTACAACTGCCCATAATAACAAATGGTATTCAGTAATTATGGCAATAAATAACATTTTAATTTTTGCAATGATTATTTAATTAATGTACTATCGCGGCCGAAAAAAAGTAATCGACTCATTTTCCTGTTGTAACTATGGTTCTATTCAGCGTCGCATCAATCCCAATATTTTTTTATTCGTGTCAACGTCATTGTCATATTAATCAAAAATAAATTTTTTATTACTTAATCATGCCTTATCATGTTTTGAATGGAGAAGAAAAAGGCTACATCATCGCCAAACTGGGAGAAGGGTGGTCTCAACAACGCATAGCAAGTGAAATTAATTGCAGCAAAAGCACGATTCAAAAACTAAGCAAAAAGTGGATGGAAACTCATGATCTGAGCAGGGCAGTGGGTTCTGAGCGAACAAGAAAGAGTACTCTATAAACGACAATACCCTGGTTAACTATGTGAATTTAAACCCATTTTCTAATTCTATTGAAGCCAAAAAGCAAACCAACTTCCCAGCGTCTGTTAGGACAGCAAGAAAACGGTTGCGAGAGCAAGGTCTATTTAGCCAGTGATAAAAAGCCCCGACTAACAGATGTTAATAAAGAGGCAAAAATGTGCAAATACTTTTATTAATGAAAACGATCGTTACTGGGAGCGAGTGGTCTTTTCCGACGAAAAGATATTTCAGTCCTGCTACAATGGTCAACTGCGAGTTTACCGTCCTAGGGGTCATAAGTTTGATAAAGAATATTTGCACAAAACAGATAATAGCGGAAGGTATTCTGTCTTTTTATTTAGTTTTCGAATTGTGCCTTTGCTGCAATTAATTTCACTTGCTATGCGTTGTTAAGACCACCCTTCTCCAAGTTTGGCGATGATGTAGCCTTTTTCTGCTTTTCTCAAAACCATACTAATTAATGGTTTTCTTATAATAAAAAAATATTAATAACTTATTTCTTATTAATTTTTTTTTAATAAATACGACCCCACCAATGATTTCTTGTCAAAATAATTTAATTGACATAACTGATGTAAAAACTCCCATTTACAAAGGAAAATTTTTCGAAAAAACATACTACCTACTCGATAAAAAATCGATTACTTTTTTTCGGCCGCGATAGTACCTACATATTTGTTTTACAAGAAACTGATAAATTTATTTTGTTTTTCTAAAAGTAGAATTTTTCAGCCTACATTTTACTAGAAATATTGAATATGAATCAACAAATTAGTCTTGACAATTGAAATTTAAACACCAAAGTATGTCTTTAGTTCCGTTCTCCAAATAGTAAATTATGGGCTAATCTAAATTTCATCGGTCATCATTGGTTATAACTAAGAGGCCTAATTGTTTTCTATAGCATACTATACCCTTAATGATTGAATTTTGAATAGAAAATAATCAACATAGTAATCATACTATGTTAAATACCTATCAATTTATAAAGTACTCTAACACAGATGTTTGACATAACCCGAAGTGCCCTATACATATATGATTGATTTCATTACGTAGAGCACCTCTAAAACCCCTATCTGAAAATGTTTTGTTATTAAATTATTTACAGTTTGTCGCTAGCTTGTAATAGGTCACTCGGCATGAAACTATCAGTATACATATTTTGAGAGGTTCTTCTCAGTGGCGGTTTTTTTATAAGGTCAGTTATTAATTCGTCAATGACATTTCATATAACAATGAAAAACGAGAATTTTAGCCTACTTCTATAACTTTACAAGAAGCATTTACTATACACAATACTAAATACTACGGTAACAACTATCTACAGCATTCATGGGCAGACGTGTCACTAAAGCCAAATACGAATCCAAACTTACGAGTTGAAATAGATGAATGTATGGTCGATCATTAAAACAAAATACAGAAAATGCTGCAAATCTACTGATTTTTTATTTTTATCACTGATTTAAATCAATGAATAATTTACTACAGTCAGTTTCTTTATTAAAAATACCAAAACAACAAATAAAAAAACCACAATTGACACGTTATAAAATATTAAAAACTAAAAGAATCATTCGTATTAATAAAGTAAAATAAACAATGGTTAAGTAACTATACGTAGAGAAATTAAATACAGCAATTATAAGCAAAATAAAAAACGTTAAAAAAAATATCGAAATTTGTTTCATGGAAATATAATAAGTAGTACAAGAAAAATAAAAATATCATAATACTATGCAGATAGTAAGAGAGAAAGGCAAATAAATAAAAAAAAACTTCGATTTTTTTCGAACTCTAGAAACGGTTTATACATATCGAACAGAATTATTGGACTGTTTAGTAAAAATTATTCATAATTTAACAGAAAACAACTAAAATGCAATTACAAAATCGTGATATTGATGTCATAACAGTAAACAAATGTACTGTCGATTTAAAATGGTAACATCGAGGAAATTAAAAATAAGATTTTAGATACCTAATTATCTGGAAGGGTGTATCTGCAAAGGGAACTAAAATTGAAGGTTCAAAAAGTAGAATTTCGTTAAAGTTTGTGGCCATGTAATTATTTCTAAGATCAAACACCAATTTGACTTTGGTATTCATTTAATAGTACCGGTATTTCAGTTATTCCATACAGATTGATTTATAGACCAGAAACCCTCATGACAATTTCAAATCAGTTAAAAGGAATATCCGGTAATAAATATATTCTAAACTAAAATATGGTAAAGCTAAAGAAATATGTTTTTAATATTTTTTTGTGTTAAATTTGAAATATCAAATATTTTCAGGATAATAGGGGGAAACCTAAGAACATACAAAGATACCAAGTTCTCGACTAGTTGCTTGATGAACAACATAGCCATTTTATCTAGTTAAAACATAGTTCTTATTAACAATGCCGGATTAAGGATAATTGTGGCCGGGCGCAAATTTTTCTATGGACTCCTATTTTAGATGAGAAAATTATTGTTGTTTAGAGCAATTTTTAATTAAGAATATGTACTTACATACATTAGAAACATAAGAAAGCGAGCAAACTGCAATATTGCAATATTTCATATTTATAAATATAACTTTCTGAAGTTATTTGACTTGTGGCATTATTTCAATTTTTTTAGGTTCTTCCAAAAATTTAAAAATGATACTTGTCGGGCTTTTTTTACTTTTCCAATTCCATTTAGAATTAGAAATACCATACATAAAGCCGGGCGCGGGGTTAATCCGGCATTGCTTATTAACCAACTGATCTATTGCAGTTTTGGCCTTCCAGGAGAGAAACAATTAAATAGGAATCTCCGAATTTCAATACAATACCCTGGTAGTCATAATTACCAGTGTACAAGGCAGTGTAAAAGCTTATATTGCTTTCGGCAGGCCTGAAAATAATATCGGCAATCAAAAATCAAAATTCTTGTCATATTTATTTTCAGTAATTACTTCTTAAAAATAGAAAACTCCTACTAGCCAATTAACTAAAACAAATTAAAATTCTTATAAAATTGCCTGAAACTTAAGAGCCGGTTTATAAGTTTAACACATTGGACATGCCAGATGGGGTTTAAATAAAAAGTAGTTAGTAGTAATAGTTATGGAGAACAAATATGCTAATGTTAAATATCAACACTGCGTAGGTGTCAATTCTGTCAGTGTTCTAGAAACAATTACAATTTCACATGAAACTATAGCTTTGTCATATCATAATTTACTGCAGTGACTTGAAAAGGGGGATTACAAATTTCTAAAACAAACATCTATCAGTGTAAATCATTATCCAAAATAATAGTTCTAGTAAGTCAAATAAATATGAATTAACAATAAGATTTTGATTTTAAGTCTATCCCTAATACAGTTTATATATTACAACGAGAATTAGGTAAAACAATCTTTAACCTATGAATCGAGTAATAAAATATAATATAATTTTTCTTTAATACTTGCTTATTTGCAGCAAAACACAACTTTTGAAATAAATTGATTGTTGAAATTGCCATTACCTTCACTTGGAGAGTTCCTATTTTCACATGGTTTTCAAAAAATGAGGTTTTTGCTTTTAAGATAGATTAGATTAGGTCATTATTGGTTTGTACTGAACTGTTGATTGAAGTATTTATTAATTAATACTTCAATCAACGACTGACCCGCAAAATCAAAACCCACCGAGTCTGTTCAACTATGTACTGACTTATGAAACATATTGCATAATATAATGCGATGGATTTATATTATTATTGACCATAAAATGGAAACACTTCTATTACGTAACTAATTTAATAAAATCCTATTTAACTATGGAAAAGCACAGTTTACATGTATTTAAAGTTTCTCTAAAAATAACGTTTTTTTTTTTTACAAAGTATTAAAACCACTATAGAAATAATTTTTATCAATTGATAAATTATAAATAAATATACTTTTAATGTGCATATAAATCCATTATTACACAAAATGGAAAAATATATGTAACTCGTCACTTGTCAGCTCTACGTTAAAAATTATAAATGAAAACACGTTCTCTTTCATTCCAGTGCACATTAAAACCAACAAAGCTTTTTCAACAATTAAAAAAATAATTAAAGTTTTACTTACTTCTAATGAATGAAACATGGCTCTAGCAAAACAATCTGCGTCTTCTTTGGAACTAAAATTTAACCCGTAAACTTGCTTATTGTCTCTCCACTGGTGAAATGTAGCTGTGGCTTGATTGTATTTCAGTCCTTTCAGAATGGCACAGTTGATGACGACCTGGAGATATTACATAAAATTTTACTTATTACTAATGGACCTTTACAGGAGTGTTTTCAGTTTCTTATTATTTTACTTATCAATAGAATCCAGTCTACTAATGACCTCACTGTCCAATAATGTTATGTTGGGGCTATGCACTCTAAATATCCTGGGTATTTTAAAAGCAATTAGTAATATGTATTTGTTTTAGATAAAATTGATATATGTATACATTTGAGAAAAAATTTAAAATTAACAGAAGATAAGGGAAAAGAGAAATAGCATATTGTAAGCTGAGCTAAATAAATAAATAAATATAATAAATAAATAATAAATACACCACATATAATTACGACCCCCTTTATCCCAGAAGGCTGAGCCTTGTGCGGGAGGAGGCTACACATTTAAAGACAAGGGACACACATCCAATATCCGTGTATAATGGAAAAATCCCTCTCACAGTATTTTCCATTGCCACGACCGGGATTCGAACCCGGGACTTTTGGGTGAGAGGCAGGTACTCTACCATCTCGACCATCAGTCATATATACTTACATATTCTAGAGTTACTTTAGATTAATGTTTATTTAAGCAAATTACCTATTTATTAACAGGATAAATCATAGGTTATTCAGAGATTAATATATTTCTGTTTTAAAAAACTTTGTGTTTCTTCTGAATAATTAATAAACAAAAAAATTACGCAAAAAATTATCTGCTATATACATATATACAGTTGTTGCCAAATTGCTGTTAACTATCGATTTGAATATCTCAAGGAAATCAAACATTTCGTAAGATCTACTCTCATCATCCTGTTGCAATGGAGTGCACAGTGGTTATTAACTAGCTGTTTTTTTAATAATTAACAGGGTGATTGAGCGTCAGTTGCACCCTTATATAGCGTTTGACATAAGATTATAGAGTATCCCTTGATATACTCTATTCCAGATATCGCTAAATTAAGATATCTGAAATATTTTATTTTCATGGCATATGCGATGTAACTTACCGACATTGAAAAATCAAAAAATAAACGGAAATAACTTTTAAGCTATTGCCAGTACAATAATTGCCTTTTTAATTTTGTTACATTATGGAATTTATTTGATTTTATTAATTGTTTGATGATAGGATAACAATTTTGCAATTATTGGCCTTTTTTGTATTTCCTAATATTAATTTACAAGTGTCAACAAAATTCTACCCCCTCAGCGCAAAATATATGATCCAAAAAAATAATATCAACATCTAATTATCTTAGAATTCAGAATAGAATATACAATATTGTTCTTGAAGTGCAAATTTATTTTTGACTGTTAATTATTTATTCTGAAACATTGAAATTAAGGAGCAACAAAAGAGAAAAATTATAACTGAAAAATAGTTATAAATCTACCCATTCAGACAACAAAAAATACAGGGTAGAGCTGTGTCTATGTTTTTGTCTTCACCGAATGAGACTTAAAAACTTGAAATATGCATATGAAACTCTCATAGGCTAATTTTTGGACAGGAGTTATATGATAAGTGCTTATACTGCTTATTCAGCGTTAAAAGACAGAATTCGAAACAAATGAGTGATATAAGTCACTATAAGTTTCCACTTTTTCAGTTAATTAGGAAATAAAAATGTCAGCTTCAATTTAGAAACTTATAATATTTACGGGGTTATTCACAAAAAGCGGGTATTAGACGTTTTTTGGGAACTGTCAAGTTTAGAATGTGAAAATTCGTATCCAGCGGATTCTGCGTTTCTGGGTATGGCGGATCTAACGAAAATATTTCAAAATTTGTGTCACTTCAGCTTATACCGGAAGTCACCAACCTTTGTTATTTTATACAAAAGAAAGAAGTTTTTTAGGGAAGTTAAATAAAACAGAGAAATGTTTTTTGCCATTTACCCCAAGAAATAAACATGATGCAGCTATAGACACGTGTTTCGGAGTTATTGCTTCTCAACAGCGCAGCGCGTAGCGTAGCTTAATGGATCCGCGTGAATAGGAACACTTTTACGCCGTGTTATTTTACACGTTACATAAAAAAATCTAAAGCTTAAACTTTGAAAAAGGAAACAGATATAGTTTCCGAAACGTCGGTGCAGTGTTTTTATATTATGTATTTTAATTTCTATTAGTTGTCATTGTTGTCAAAAAAACACCCTCTAACTGTTTCTTTGACATTACATCAAAGGTGTAGAACCGTGTAGAGGTTATTTCCCAATTTTAAACTGGTTAATTTGAATACCTATTTTTAAATAAATCAATTTTTTTGGACAGGAATTTGCAGTGGCAATAAATTCCAAAAAAGAAAAGGAAGAGACAAAATTACTAAAATGTCACAAAAAACAATATGATAGAAGATGTCGATTTTTTTCCGAAAAGTAGATACCGTCAAAATTTTCCAAAAATATTAATTATATCGGAAAATAGTAAATTTATGGCACACAAACCCAAGATAAAATTTTATGGGGAACTCAAATATGCAATAATATACAGGGTGTATAATTTAAAGTAACAAAATTTGGTGATACTTCCGGTATAAGTGGAAGTGACACAAAGTTGAAAATATTTGCGTTAGATCCGCCATACACAAAAACCTCTTTATACGAATTTTCAAATTTCTAAACTCGACAGATCCCCAGAAACGTTTAATACCCGCTTTACAAGAATAACCCTGTACCTATACGTAGTTGTAACAAAATTGAAAACCTCGAAAAAAAAAACTAATAAAAAAGTAGAAATGAATTCTAATATGTACTGGAATTCTTTACTCTTTTTATAATGTACTTTATAATCAAATTGGTCTTGTATTTAATGTTTAAATAATTCGCATTTGCTGGATTAAAAAAGCAGCCTAAATTGGTAGATCCAACTCTTTGAGTTTTCAAGGTAGAATTCGTGAAAACATTGTAGTGTCGTCGGCGCTACACTGTAGTTTAAAATTTGCAAAAAAATCCTACTTAATTTCACCTCAAGAGCATTTTGGATATAATATGAGCCTTATTTCATTATTCAATACCCAATAACAAATTTCAAAAAAATAATATTATATTATTTGACCACAAAAACTCATGAAAGTCAAAATAAACAATATTTTTTCCTATTTTCTACTTTTCAGGATTTTAGATTATTTAGGTCGACTTTACTAATACTGTCATATTTCTTAAACGACTTGCTTCTCAATACTCAATACAATTTTTAAAGGGCAGTCAAGTGTCGAGTCCAGCTAAGAGCGTATATTAAAATTTATTTAATTGAAGATCAAAAAAAAATGGAGCTCAAAGTAAGTTTGTACTTACATCTCACACCTACCGCTAGTTATTAAAATTTCAATAGAAAAACCACGATGGAAACTTTTTTGTGCTTAAAAGACAAGACCCTTATAATCCAGAATTAAAACCAGAAGACCCTAAGACCGGATCGTAATTGTTATTTTTTTCATTGGCGAGAACGGAACGGAATGAGAATCGGTATTTGATTTAAGTAGGTACGTCCAACTCCTTGATTTAAAGTAAAGATTTTTGGGTTTGTTTAACTCCCATTTCCCAAAAAAAAAGACAAAAGTTTGGATTAAAATTGTAGCAATTTTATTCCAATGAAAACTGTTTTGGCCCATTTTCAATTTATTCGCAACTCCCAGGCCCAGCGTAATATTTTGAGCTTTTCATCCCACTCGCTTTATCGGTATCCAAGGTGAAATTTACGGATGCAGACAGACAGACAAAATGAATTTCGCTATTATTTACGGGATGAATGGGTCATGCTTTCAGGAAAAACTTCTACTGCATACCTCATGATCCTGAAGTTTTCTTCCCACAACTCGAAACGTCTGTTGTACGGTGTGTTGGTAAATGTGGACTTTGGAGAGGCCCGACGACGTGCCTGATGGTACCCATTTCTTGTTGACGTCGTCATATATCATCACACTTGCCCGAGCGCTGGCTATGGATTGCTCACTAAGAAAAAAAATCAAAATGTTGATATTTTAAAAGAAACATTTTTCAATGTTAAATTCTGTAAGGTTCATATCTTGATTTGCAGGCGCCATTATACACAAGCATTTTCGAATAAAAAAGAAAAAGAGCTAGCTGATTATAGTGATCATAGATATATAATTAAAATACATTGAAGTATATAGGGGATTGAAAAAAATTCCTACAACTTCTAACTGATAATCAAGAATTAAGAAAATATCTAATTCAAAATAAAAATACTTTAAATTATTTTTGTAATTTAGGAGAAAATATAAAGACAGTTAATATTTTTAGCGCATATTCCTTCTCATGTTTTATGCAGACACAAAAAATCATAAAAACTAATATAAAAGAATATTTCGTTCCAGTACCGGCTAGCGTGAGGTGTATTATTTAGATTTGTTTTGATTTTCAGTTTTGTGATGTGATGTGTGACACCTAAATTGTATTATTATTTAACATTTAACTATACATGACTACTTCAGTTGCATTGGTAAGTGACTAGTTTTTTTAAATATCAATTTTTGACAACATTTAAAAAAAATTTTGTATCATTGCTAAGCAATTTCAATAAAACTGTTATACAAAGATTTATCTCAGATATGAACATTCAGAATTTTTATTTTTAGGAATAATACAACAATATAAACATTAACAATCAATAAAATCAAACATGCTGCTAATCTATTTTCAGAGACACAATGTATTAATAAAACACAATGCCAAGAATAAACTACTGCTATGAATATAATATGCAAATTTTGTTTTTAAATAGACAGTCATGCTATTGAACTTCCCAGACTTTATGCTAGACGTTTATTTCCCAGGGAAACAGCTTCGAGAACAAAACTTACTGGCGGTTATCGGCTATTCACCAAACATCCATAAAACTATAAATCGCTCAGAAACACCTCATTTTTACAGTAATGTTTACATTTGTGTAATGGTACCTATTACTGGAAAGGTATTTAATGACCAGCACTGCCAGATTCTGTTTTCATAAATAGGGTGGGTATTTGTCAACAAAAGAGGAACATATGATAAAATACGAATAAATACAAAATATTTTTTATGTTCAAAGGTTACAAATGTGTTAAGTACAAGTACATGTAAAAATGATACAAATTAATGATTTTTTATTTTTGTAACTTTTATTTATAATTTTCAGATGATCTTAACTATGTAAAAATGTTCTTATCTATTTTTAAATGTTTATAAAATTCCTTACAAGACACATCAAAGTTAAATTTTTATCTACCCCGTTTGATGTCATGTAATACATCAAAATAAATGTTATGTTGACATGTTATATATTTTTAATCTACGTACCAAATACATTTTGAAGGAAAAATCACCTTAATAAGAAAACATATTATATTCTTTAAATAATTTACAAAAATTTAATATAAGGAAACTATACTGTTAGAATAATAAACAAAAATGAATATTAGCCTTTTTACATTTTTTGGCAACAGCAACATTGGTTACTGACCATGTTTGGTTTCAATGTATTTTTTCAACATTAAGTTTTTTTCAGTTTTTTATCAATATACAAGTTCTCACCTACAAGTTGGTATGAAAATGATAGTTTTGAAGACAATAAAATTAGCAGATTAAAGTGTTGTTTATTACATTAATATTATGCGATAAAATAAAGTACATTCACTAAAAGTAAAAAAACTTCATGTTGTATTATGTACTGTTTTTTTTTTGTAATTTATAGTGTTATTTTTTATACGTTTGGAGAATGATGGCCCAAATAACATGAACTTTAAATTCTTTCACCTCTCCCTTATTCAAATCATCGTCGTGTCACTTCTTCCTTCTTCCACGATGTCATCGTAAGCGTGGAAAAACAACCCACTGGACCCACTGCAATGGGGCTGGAAGACTTCAAAACCCGGCTTACTGCCAGTTCCCACTACTATATAGAGAAACAGCACCTGTGGCATTCCTGCAAACCATATGCTGCACATGCTCCCAAAGGCTGCCATGGAGGTTGTTCCTGCCGGAAAAATGACATGAAATGTCTATACTATGTAAAGGCCAGTCCTGCACCAATTTTCAAACTGAAATACCGATTCTCGGTACTGATGACTGCGACACAGATTAGATAACATCATGGAAGAAGAAAGAGGAGACCTCGACAATGATTAATGAATAAGGAAGAAATGGAAGAATTAGAGTTCATGTTATTGGCACCACCATCCTCCAAACGTGTAGTGTAAAAAATAACACTGTACACTACAAAAAAAAACGCACACGTTGTACATAACTCAACATGAAGTTTGTTTTTCTACTCTTAGTAAATGCATTTTGTTTTACCATATAATCTTAATGTAAGAAATAACACATTAATCTGCTAATTTTATTGTCTTTTCAATGCCAAAATGTAATTACTACTACTACTACTATTGTCTTCAAAACTATTATTTCCATAACAACGTGTGTAGATGAAGGCATGTATTTTAGTAAAAAACTGAAAAAAATTAAATGTTGGAAAAAACAATTGAATGGAAAACCAAATATTTATGTTGGTCAGTAACCATTGCTATTGCCAGAAAATTGAAAAAGACTAATATCTACTTACTGGTTAGGTTTTTTGGACTTTCTGAAAACATAATTTGATGCGCCACAATTTTGGTTCCACAACATTTTGCGTTAAAGTTGGTCGATTCATAGATATTGTACGTTTTATAGAGATCAAAAGGGTGTTTTTCGAAAAGTGTGAAAAAATATCGATGTTTGACGTATCTTTTCTATAAGACCAATTAATTACATTCCAAAGTATTTGTACTCAATCGAGGTAGAATTTAATGCTCTACATTTTTAGTAATAGTGGACTTTTCGATTAATCGTTTAGTTTCAGAGGAATTCGAGAATAACCGGATAAAGCCCGAAAATTTCGATGTTTTTCACGGTTGAAGCTCCACGTGGAAATCAGGGCGAACTCAGATTATTTATTCAGAAACCTACTGAAGTGATTAACTCCACCCTCTTTGGAAGGCAGAACTCTAATTTGCCTGGGCAATTTTTGGAATTCCTATTTTCCTAGTGAAAGTAGCATTTAATACGATTATTAATGCTCCCTGTAATTGTATAAAGTAAATTACAGAAGTAGTTATTTCATACATTTACTAGATCACAAATAGTTATGCAGAAACGTCCATAAATTCAAAATTTTAACGTCAATTAGCGGAAAACGACCGAATATAAGTTGGTATGTATGTACTATTTTTAGTCATACCTTTTAGTTCATATACATATTGCAAACAAAATTGCTGGCTAACCTAAAAACTACAATAAGATTAGAATTATTATGAATTTCTATCGAAAAATGTTAATTGGTTGTTGTAAGGGGCATCTAAAGGCAGTCAAGGTGGCCTCGCTTAACCTGCTCATCATTAAACATTTTATTTCCAATATAATTGATGAGTATTGAAAATGAAATTTTACAAACCATTGATTTTGAAGACATCCACGATTTTGCCGGTGTAAAATCTAGAAAACGACCTTTATAATAAAACTCCACAATATACATTACAGTTAAAAATGTATTATTTTTTTATTACTTAATGCTATCCATAAGATATATTTTTTAACGAAAGATAATTATAACAAGGGCGAACCCTACTTATGGGCTCAGGGCCTAAGACGTCCCTGTTGCTTATTTAGAATCATAAAAATTAGTAGATATCATATTTTTAAATGAATTAATTTTCCACACGCACAAGTTTTCGCATTCCAGTTTTGAAGTCATCTTGTTAGAGATATGCCTTTATAGTCGTCCGACTAGCTGACACTGAAGAACAGGAATACCAGTGGAGTGTTGACCAAGTGATAGATTTTGGGCTCTCTCCTTATATGTATCGTGCCTGGTGCCTGTTATTTTTGAATGTAGAATGACAAAAATTCAATTTTATAAAATCGTTTAAATTTTGTTTAATCCAAGGTAATGTTGCCCCTAAGTTTTGTAAGACCTTTAGTATTGGTAAAACAAAATTTAGTTCTTTTATTAAAGTGGTTTTTCCTTCTACATATTGTACGTGGGTTGAAAAAAATCTAACGTGCCAACAATCTCATCACAAGGGACAGATGGGAATTTATGATTTTATGTAGCCATTAAATTGATGTAAATTAGTCATAAAGTTAACGTTACAAACAAGGTACCTAATAATATTTGCTTTTTTAAACAAATCTCTTTGTTTGTATACAATAACTATAGTACTGCCTGGCTGGGGAAATAAGGCCCGTGTGGCAAGGAAGTGTATACCAGAATATAATTAATAGAATAGAATGGAATTATATTCCTAAATAGAATATGTATCTACATATACTAATTAATTTACTTTTTTACGAATTTACGTTTCATATATCAATGGAATACCGGAAAGTACAATATTCTTTTCGAAGGCCTTCTTTCTGCGGTCAGACAGTATTTTAACAATCTTTAGATACGGAGTGAGTATGTCGGTCAAGTATGATTCAACAAAAATTCATGCAACCAACAGTCTTTCTACATACATATATTATCCTTAAAAAACCAAAACATGTACATTTATCGTTTCCTGATATACAAAAGACCAATAACATAAACTGAAATTCCAGGACGTTGATAACATTACAATAAAGTCACTGTTTAGATACGTGAAAGTGTGATACATAGGGAAGTGGTAAATATGCACAATTTAGAAAGTACATAAAAAACGTTGATAAAGAAATAAACAAGAAAGTTTTAACGTCGATAAGATAAAAAGTCAACAAAACCCCGCAATTGCAGCCGATTATTATCAGACATATTATGTGTAATTCGTTTCTATAGATGTAACTTTGTTTTAATGTATTTACGACGTCTAATAATGGAACTATATCGCAAATAGATTCGAAACACGGCTTAAAATGGCTTTTTCCTTTTTCTGTAATTTGTAGGAGTTCCTCTGTTTAAAATTTAAAACGGAAACACTATATAAACACTAAAATCGATCCATTTTAATATTAATAATGAAATTAGAATTTTAATAAGTAGAATACTAAGTGTATGAACAATATGAACATAGTAAAGCAGCAAGCACACACATTTTTCTTTCTTTTTTAATTTGGGATTTACTGCCACACTTCTGAACATTTCCCAGACAATCTAAAAAATATCTAGATTTAAAAAAAAATAACCCTCATGCCTGTGACTTTACGTCAAGGGAATAGTTAAAAAGGTTGTTTTTTTTTTTTATATAAAATATAAATGAACTAAAATAAAAACAATGATGTTTCGGAAACCTAATCTGTTTCCTTTTTCAACGCTTAGAATTTTGATTTGTGTAATTCGTGAAATTACACAATTTTAATGTTTATATCATAACAATAGATACTTACTACGTTCACAGAAAATTGATCAGATTAGATAATTATGTTGCTAAGTTTTTTTAGCATCGGTACCCACATTGTTGTACAACATCTACAGAATTGTTTGATACGCATTTGTCTTCATTTGGTAAAATTAATGCAGATTTTTAAATTTTTCTCTTTTTTTTGTGTAAAAATAGAAAAATTAAAACAAAATTAAGACAATTTATTAAGACTATCCACTTAATTTATCTTTCTTTTATTTATTTTTCATGGACTGCTTCGATTTTTAGAAAAAATCATGTAAAAATTATAAAACACCTAAATTTCGTCATAAATCTTCCATTACTTTATTTAATATTTTTTCACGAAATTTTGGATTTACGCATTTGAGCTGTTTCTGAATCCAGTGGTATAATTAGATTTAGTAGAGTAGAGTTTTCAATGGTTTATCTTAAAAAAAAATCCCGTTAAATCAGATAATAGACACATTTTTTACAGGGTTGTTTCCATTCAAAGTGGGTCACACCGTATGTGTACTATTGTATACATAATATATAATATAATATATTAGATATTGTATAATAAATAATTATTTGAAACACTTGATAAGCAATTTTTTTACTGAGCGCCTAGGGGGCGCTAATTTTTGTCCCACACGCAGGCGACCAAATATCTAGAGAACGGGGCCCTGTGGTTGTTATAATTATTAATTGTCATATAAGTCTAATGATTATTATTATACTGTATACTGGAACTGGATATACCTAATATAACTTTAAATTAAAACAGCCTTGATATTCTTTAAATAAATTTTAAGTTTAAATATGATTTGTTCGACTGAACTATAATAATTTAAACCAGCAATTAACTTTTTCTATCCGAATTAATATTGTTTAAATGTAACTCAATTCTCTTTCTATTAAATAGTGTTGCAAAAAAATAATATATTTGTACAGAGTCCCTACAAGTTAATAATTAGTCTTAATATGCAGGTGAGGAAAACGTATTATTACATGGAGGTTTTCACCGGGTATTGAAAATAAATATTTTATAAATACGGTGTCAATGAACCTACTTATTTTTCATTAAATGGTAACCTATTGTCTGCATGGTTTTGGCTTTGGAATTCTTATAAAAAAGGCGCTGGAAATAACAGATCCTAAATAAATTGTCCTATCGATGCTAAAAATATGCACCTTTGTGTTTACAACGTACACTTCTTCTATAATTTCTTTTATATTATTCGTGTCGGCTTCCGTCCTTCCAATTACTATTATGGTAACAGAAAATAATAAAAGTAATATTATTTTCCGTCAATATATCCTCTCTGTGTTACGCCACTAAACAAAGTCTGACTTACTACAATGAAATTCAGAAGAAAATTCCATGACAACCAAAATGCGTTCACATTTGGGTGTACATTTATTTCTATTTATTTTCATTTACAAAATGTTATAAACGTCAATACCAAATTATCCTTTCAAATTTTTTTAGTAGTTATCTTTTATTCAATATAATTATACAGGAATTTTATTAGTCAAACAAAAATTAAAGATTTATTTTTATATTAAAATAATAGATAACCAGGACTTCGTACGTAGATAAGATTTCCAAAATTCATCCACTGTAACTTTTTTATTTTTAAAGATATGTATTTGAAAAATTCATAAACTACCGATATAAAATTAAACAAATTGGAAATGCAATATAGATTTTTTAAAATGCCCTGTATGTTTAAATAAATTTGGATATAGCGTTTTTTATGGTTTAAAAATATATTCTTTTAATTTCAATTCAATAATATAGAATAAAAACTATTTCTTATTTCACAAATGAAAATTATTAGCTACTGGCACTGTTATTGGTTGGGAACCTTGTACACTGTTTTTTGTACAGGGTTAGTTTTATTAATGTAAACCCCCCATTATTATTTTTATTTTTGACCAAATCGAAAAATTAAAAACAGGCCATACACGTTTTTTTACGTAGATTCCACTTCTGCTAACGGATTGGCAATAGCGTTTTAAATATACAGGGTACGCAAAAAAGTTAGGTTTTTTTAAATGGAACACCCTGTATATTTTGACAAATTTGAATTCCTACAATCATTCTGATTACAAATATATACACATATTGTATAATCGCTTTACTGGTTTTTGAGATATTTTCACTTTATTATGGATACGTTGAAACAAAAGCGTTATTTTATAAATAAATCAAAAACAAAACAAAATGTATGAATTATTAAAACAAATTACGTAACATTTTCAACATTTCAAACATTATTTCTCTTCCTTTTCTTTTTTGGGATTTATTACCACATTCCTTGAGATTCCTATTCAAAAAATTCAATTTATCTAAAAAATATTCAAATTATCCAGTTTAAAACTGGGAAATAACCTCTACGCCTTTGACGTAATGTCAGAGGATCAGTTAGAGGGTGTTTTTTGACAACTAATAGGAGTTAAATTAATACAAAAATACTGCGCTGACGTTTCGGAAACTATATCCGTTTCCTTTTTCAAAGTTTAGACTTTCGATTTTTATGTAACGTGTAGAATAACACGGCATAAAATAAAAATTGTTTATATCATTTCCATAGATACTTACCATAGAAATGTTGAAAAATATACTAAATATTATTAATTTTATTGAGTTCTTCTCTCAACATTGGTAACTAAGTTGAACAAAATTCTACCGAACAATTTGATACGCATTTATCTTCATTAAGTAAAATTATTGCAGATTATTTGATTTTTCTTTTTTTGTTGTCTGCTTCTTTGGTCAAAATTTTTGCTGAATTCCATTTTATCCTGTGATCGTTTTCCCAAAAAATTTGAACGGAGTCCATACCTTAATCCAGTAGATTATTTTCTTTGGGGATTTACAGTGAACCAGTGGAAAATTTTAAACAAAAAAAAAAAATGAAATTGTAAAAAAATATAACTTTGCTAAATTTGGATGCAGCACTTTTTCTTCGAAAAATTTTTTCGAATTTTATTAAACGTGGTTTGAAATGTATCGAAGTTAATAATTGTGGTTGGTTATGTTGAAAATGTTATATAATTTGTTTTAATAATTCACATATTTTGTTTTGTTTTTGATTTATTCCATTTATTAATTTATTATATGATTTATAAAATAACGCTTTTGTTTCAACGTATCCATAATAAAGTGAAAATAACTCAGAAACCAGTACAGCGATTATACAATGTCTATATATTTGTAATCAGAATAATTAGAAGAATTAAAATTTGTCAAGATATACAGGGTGTTCCATTTAAAAAAACTAAACTTTTTTGCGTACCCTGTATATTTAAAACGCTACTGTCAATCCGTTACCAGGAGTGGAATCTACATAAAAAACCGTGCAAGGCCGGTTTTTAATTTTTGGAATCCGTCAAAGATAAAAATAAAAATAGGGGGGTTTACATTAATAAAACTAACCCTGTACAATTTTAATATTTCCCCATTACATATTTTCAGATCCCAATATCTCAATATAAAGTTACTAACTTAATGAGGTTATATTGTTAGCACAAAAGAATGCTATCGTAGGTAATAATAAATACATTATCAGATGATATATTTATAATGAGTATATATAATATTATACAACACTACCTTATAAATTACATCTTTTGTTTTCTGATTCATAGAAGTGTCAATTATATTATCGAAATGATATGAAATCTTTTAAATTGTCATTTTTCTTATTTTCGTTTAATATCCCGATTTAAAAAAAAGTTATTTAAAACTTAAAACACTCTTAAACACTAAAAATTTAACATTATGAAACTGCAGCTAAAAATACGTGAAGGGCCATGATTCGCAAATGCAAAACAGTCTGTCGTCAGTGCCAATATCCAAGCTCTTAGAAGCTTGTAAATAAGCCAATAAACAGATGTGCCGAATTTGTATACCTAGGCGATTTATATCTGTTTTTACAAGCAATAAATAGGCATTTAAATTTATTATTTCATCTGGAAGAAATAAGATTTTTCCGAAAATTACGGAAAATAGTACCCAAACATTTAACGCAGAAACGTTTTTAAATTGTTCAAAAGTTATTTGTGGCATCCTTTAATTTTTCTTGTTTTCTTTATTTACGATTTATTACCACAATATTAAAGACCAATATTTGAATATAAATATTAAATATCCGGATAATCTAAAAATATTGAAAAAAGAACTTCCACGTCTTTGACGTGAAAAGTTGGTTGGTTTTTGAAATAAAACATAATATGCAATAACATTACCCTGAACAGAATTCTTGTCAGGGTGAGGATAAAGCTATAGTAGAATTTAAAAATTGATTTCATCTTAGGTTACGATTTAACTGACCATGAATTTAAGAAGCACAAACAGTAAGTGGAATGGCATTTATTAAAATAAATGTCAAATTTATTTAAAACTGGCAAAAAATTGTGTTCAACATGGCAGAAAAGTAAATTCAACGCTGGTGGTTCCATAAGCGAGGGGAAGCTGCGGCAGTGAATTTGCTACCATTAAATGGGACTTATATTAGTTTGAAATACAAAAAAAATCTTTTTACATTAGATTGCAGTGATAAAGTTATCGACGTATTTTTACATAAGGCAGTAATAATTTTGTTTTTTATACAATGTGATGATTTTTTTTATTATAAAGATACATGTTTTCCTGCGTCACTGATGTTTATTTCCGAAAAATATGGGCGATATTTGAACCTCAATATTTTTGGAAAGGTGATTAATGTTGATACTGCTTTTTGTGATCGTTATCAAAATTCATTAACCATCATGGTCCACCATAATTAAATTTTTAAATTGTGGGATTTTTTATCTACAGGGTGATTATCCAGGCCCTTACATTTATGTTAAATTTCATCGTTCTCCAATATCCACTTTAACTGTGCACCAGTTTAGTTATTTCAGAAAACCCTTGCAGAAAAAAGTATTCCTAAATCTTTTTTTTGACACCTTGTATTCGAAAAGGAAGCATTTTCGGACTATTATTTTTATTTATTTACTTATTTCGACCTCTAGAGTACGTCCTTAAAAATAGTTCCCTTTTCTCTCGAAACACCCTGTATATTTATTAACTTTACTAACAAACGATTAATAATTAGAAATGTATAAAAATTCGGTATAAAACAAGTTATTTTATTGATACGCCGCACAGACGCCAAAGAGGTTCGACGACATATTTTTACCAATATTTACTACACGATTCAATAAGCTGTGATAAAAAGCTTTTCCTGGGGTTTCTTGACGCTTAAAAGGTGATATATTATTAAATTAAATGTGATGAAAGGTTAGACAAGGTTTTGGAAGGCATAATCTCAGCGGCGTAAGTTACTAGGGTACAGGGTACTGAACAGACTGAACTGAATAAACCTCGGAATAAACTTATTTATATAAAAAAACCGGCTTGTTTAGTTTTGCCCTAAATTTTTTTAAAAACTAGAACATTAAAAACGGGATTATCTAAATGTGTTGGTGCCGAGGCCCGATTGTTATTTAATTTGTTACTGAACCTTAAAATACTAAAGCAGAAATTATTTTTTATTTTTATTTTTTTTTTGCAAATCTGCAATCAAGATGTAACCTAGCTGCAGTTTTTAGTCTGCTTTACGAAATAAAAACAAAGAACCGTGCGTGGAGGCCATCGACGCCGAAAAAATAATTTTCGCCATGATACCTGTCTGTCTGTGTTCCAACTCTCAAACGATTTAACTATCAACTTGAAATATTATATCTCGGTTTCCGGCAATAACAGGAAGAATACAATCGATTTAGATTTAAATTAGTCAACCGGAAGATGGTTTATGTTTGGACGTGTGTGGATTCTGAAGAGAAAAGTTCTCTAAATAAGATTTCGCCATTATATAAACGATTTTGCAGTATATGTTTTATTAAACTTTTATAAACTTCTGTACACATCATTGTTACTGTTAAGTCCTTATTTTATTATAATTATTTATAATTTACTTTATTATTATTTACTTGTCAGTTGTGTGCAAGTCAGACCAGGTCAGGGATTACGAACGAGAGCAATCGGCAGATTGTATTTTTTTAAGAATATAGTTTAATAGAACGCACAGTGGGGCGAATCAGAAATTTACTGTTCAAAAATCGCTACAGGCTTTATTTTTTATCGAATCGGCATAATTTTTTTCAAAAACACGTAATGAAATTGTGAAAACATCTCTCGAGGCCGATTTTTTTAAAATAACCCCAAAATTGTCAAAAAAGGTCTGAAAATAGGGGTTAGTCAGTTGAAATTTCGATATTCACGTGAATTAGTGTTTACGGGTTCAAGACTCGTTTTCTGGTGACCCTCAAATCCCCAGAAAACGGGAGAATATTTTAGTAAAATCAACTTGTTTTTGTTTCATAAGAGCAAAAAACTGATATTTCCGTAATAACTCCTCTATTTATGAAAATAATAAGCCGTTTTTTTCTTTCTTAGAGCATTTTTTGATGCAGAATTTAACAAATTACAATATTTTTGCTTTTGGATTTTTAGATATTAACACCAACTTTCATTTTTCAAATACCAGTCATAGTTGGCTATGGCTTAGTTAAAACCCAATTTTTATTATCTTTAATATATTACAATGGTTTATTTTCAAAAATAATGGAGTTACCGCCATTATCTGATTTTTTTATTTTCCTCCCTAATATTAGGCTTTTAAAAAACTAAGAAATTAATAATTCTTTTAATTTTCAAATAGGCTATGTAAAAAAATGTTTCAAATACCTAGATATCTCTATCAAAGTTTTGTTTTTGTTTTAATAATTTATCTCGTGTAGCTGTGGACGCCTTGGAAAGCGATTGAGATAATATTTGTTTGCTGCATTTCTTGAATTTCGTAAATTAAGTAAGTAGCAGGCAACCATATCATATCCTATCTTCGTTATTAAAACTATTCATTTTTTACCCAAATGTACAAAACTTTGACAGATATTTATTTGAAACAATTTTTTACATGGCCTACCGTCTACTTGAAAATTAAGAGAATTTTTAATTTCTCTGGCTTTTAAAGCCTAATATTTGAATGGTACGTAGGCTAATAAGTTTTTAATCACTAAGTCAAAATATGTTTAGAGCGTTTTTTGTTTTATTTCATAAAAATTAGGGAGGAAAATAAAAAACATCAAATAATGGCAATATTATTTCTAGAAATAAAGTATTGTTGTGATATGATATACTTATCATTTTAAAGAGAATAAAAATTGGGTTTTAACCTCGGTTTTAACTAAGCCATATGCAGCTATGGCTTGTATTTGAAAAATGAAAGTTGGTGTTAATATCTTAAAATCTAAGAGTTAGCAAAAATATTATATTTTTTTTCGAAATCGAAAAGTGCTCTAAAATGACAAAAATCAGTTTTTTGCCTATGAAACAAAAACAAGTTGATTTTAC
Source organism: Rhagium mordax (assembly GCA_963680705.1). Classification (NCBI taxonomy): domain Eukaryota; kingdom Metazoa; phylum Arthropoda; class Insecta; order Coleoptera; family Cerambycidae; genus Rhagium; species Rhagium mordax. The sequence continues at coordinate 99,516,117 of OY796656.1, read as the reverse complement.
TAAATTATATTTGCATATAATAGTAAGCCTTGATAATGATAAACCTTACATTTGGTGTTATTTACCGTTTCCAAGATACCTATGGTGAGCATGAAAAGTGGGACACCCTGTATATTTCCGAAGAAATTGATTACCATGTTTGAACTGAAATGTCACGTGAAATCACCGATATTTAGGTTCGATTTTTAAGTGATATTTGAATAGACGGTGTGACTTTGTGTCTTACCGTACTAAATCTCGCCCCTTCAACTGTTATTTCTTTAATTTAATTTGAACAATAACTTTTAATAAAGGCCTTTATTATTATTATTATTATTATTAATAATACATATTCTGAATAATAAACCACCAGATTTCTTAAATTTGTAAATAAAAATAGGAACCATGCTTGTACAGTATGTAAGTTGTTATTTTAGATTTTATTGTTTTTGTTTTCTCCATTACGGACTACATATTGATATACAATTTGTAATTATTGTCCTTACACAAAATAAATGAGTTTTTGAATTTTGAAGTATGTAAATGTCCAAGAGAACAAGTTAGTTTAGATAAAATAGGTACTTTACAGAATTCACATTTTGCTTGCAGTAAGACAAAGACACAGAGCTTTTGTTTAAAATAAGAATCTGTCTACTCTCACAAATGTATTACCTAATTCTACAATATGTACTAACTTTTGATATTGGGAGACACTAACATTAAATAATAGCGTGAAATTATTTGGACAACCAAAAATATTTTTTTTACTTATTTTCGTATTTAACTGTTTTGCGTTTTAACAGAGGAACTACTAATTAGTTTATATTAGTAGTACACCGACAAAACTTTATTTAATTTGAATAGGTATGTATAAAGTTTATTTTAAAAACGATCACGTAGCAACAAATTGCTTAATATAAAACAATATTTATATTCACATTCCGTCAAGCACGCAGAGGAAATTTAAAACACTAATAAAAATATGTTAAAAACAGTAGCCAATTTGAATAATTAAAAATAAGGACTAACCATGCCCAATAATCCTCCCACTCTTTTTTTGGAGAACTGTTCACTGGAATACTATCTCTTCTTCTAAGAGCTATTTCAAACTCCTCATCGATTTCGTGGTATATGTCTTCGGTGTCGATGAATTCCATTTTGTTAACAAACAACACAAATTTTCACTTATTAATCGAATTAGTTCGGTCCTTGTCACTGCACACTATTGTTCGCAATTAATACTGCAATCAAACACATCTGACGGTAGGCAAATAAAAAATAAAACAACAGCCACCGCTGAAATTAATATTAACCAGGAAGTGTTGTAGCAAAGTCCAGCATGAATATGGAGCAGAGTATCTACACTATATTGAGTAAACTATAAGTTAACGCTGTTGAAAGGAAGTGATAACCTGACTGAAGACAAATACCAACTTGGAATATGTGTCACTGCAGTACTGCACACCGAGTACGTCAAGGAAAATGACCATTGCTCATTCGAAATCAATATTGGGGGAAAGAATGTACCCTCACAAGTAAAACTGGTGCGTCTAAATTACGGGTCACAGTCGGAGAAAATAAACGTATTGTCTCCGGTGCAGTGCAATTATCAAAAGACATACATGTGTCTCCCTCGTTGACACCATTAAAATTGAAAATAACAATTCAACAAGTAAAGTTGTCACAGAAAATCTTTGATTTGATATGTTATATTATATAAATACCTGATATCTACTAATGAAATTAATTATTTATTTCATTTACATACTTACATATTATGTAAATAAAAACAATTTTAAAAGTATTAAAATCCATCGTTATACGTACAGACTATAAAAAATTCGCTAATTTAGTATTTATTAAACTGCAAAAATATGCACCTACGTTTATGATTTAGAAAATATAACATAGCATATTTCCCTAATTTATTCTTTCAATTAAAAATGTCTTACATACATAACGACTTTTTTTCTAAATTGTATTTCATTTTTTAACTTATTTTTTCCCATTTTTGCTTCGGATTTTATATAAAAAAAATTGCTATTTCATGAATCGGAAAATAGGTGGTTCCCGAATGATTGCATGCGGGAAACACCTTTCCCGACCACGTTATGAACGTAATTGTTACAAATTTTATAAAAATAACGTATCATTTGACAAATTTATTATATTATGGGAATTGGCATTCCCTAAACTTATATTCCCCCACTTGTGCGGGTAATAAAAATTTATCGCACGCAAAATAATTGTGGGAAATGCACGTTCGTGAGAAAATATATTCTAAACTGACAATTTCCACTGTTGTGAACTATAGTGATAAATAACAAGTGAAAAAAATACGTGTATTTTGTAGCGAAAATGTCGTTTCGTGTTTTAATAATAATAAATTTTTAAATGCAACAAATATTTTTTATATATTTTAAACAATAACAAGCGCTTTTCTTGACAATCTCAAATATCCACCTTATTGAAGTAATTTAAATATAAAGAAAAATGTAAGGTAACCATTTTCCATGAAATACATCTATTTAAATTAAAAGCATGTTTAAATGTTTCTTACTATAAAAAGTTCTGCAACTTCTGACAAAACCTTTAAAATTAATGTGGAGGAGCTGTATTATTATACATATTATATTGTATAATATGAATTGAAAATATCGTTGCCTTTATTTAGAAAATTAGAAAAAATGTCCGCCTATCACACAATGACAAAAAATTGAAAGTCAAAATTTCTTTTTAAGTGCGATTTGTGGCCTCTAATAAGAAATTTGAATTGATATTTGGCCCATTTAAATACAGGGTGATTCATAAGGAATGGGTAGGTAATATTTTACCTGCAGATTCTATAGTGGAAAATATAAATTTTTTGCTTAATAACTGGGGGTCAAATATTAATATTTACCGGGATACAGGGTGTTAAAGTTATAAAAATAATTCAGTAATGTTATATTTCAGTTATTTCTTCACACATAAATATAAAAGTCGGTACAATTAGGATTTTTGACGTGAGAAAATCGAATATGCTATCGTTTCTGGTGTATCGCATCTTGCAGCTATCTTGATTTAACAGAATCCGTCATAACTTTTTTGTACTTCGTTCATTTATAATTTCATTGTAAATTTTTGATTAAATCATTATTTTTAAACAAAAAAGGGATACTCATTTTATCTTCATAAAATGCACCCCTATCTGGATATTTACATTTTAGAAAATCCTGCGCAGTGCGCACTCATAATTTTAAACAAACATCCTGATTAATTAAAGAGTAAGTGCTAAAATTTTTAACAAAGTGTGCTATGGAAATAAGTGAAACATACTGACATATTAGATGTTAAAAATAACTGAAATAACAACTGAATTATTTTTATAACTTTAACACCCTATATCTCAGTAAATATTAATATTTGACCCCCGGTCATTAAGCAGTAAATTAACATTTTCCGCTAAAGAATCTGCAGGTAAAATATTACCCATTCCTTATGAATCACCCTGTATAATCACAAAAGTATATTTTGTCAATATTTTAATTTTCACTTGGATTTTTTTTTTGTTTTTAGTTTTCTTAGGTTATGTAGATAATTAATCTATAAGATTTTGTAGGAAAATTATTAACGATGAAAATCGTTTTTTAATTTTTTTGTCTACGATTGTGCAAAAAGTTACTAATTTTAACACTATTTGCAGTACCAAAAGTGACTGTTTATATCACTTTCCTTTGTCAACAGTGCAATAAAAATGTAAAAAACACGATTCCAAATTTTTATGTCGTTCATTTTGACACAAATTAAAAAAAAAAGTTAACACTTTTTGCACGATCGTAGAAAAAATTGAAAGTGGTCACAGCCACTTTTGGCACTGCAAATAATGTTGAAAGTACTAACTTTTTGCACCATCGTAGAAAAATAGCTATTAAATCTGACTAATAGAATCAGAGATATTTATTAAAATATAATAAAAAAAAAAAATATACAAAAACGAAGTAAAAACATGTTTAATAAAATCACTCCCTCCTTGCAGTTTCTTATTTATTTATTTATTTATTCATTTATTTACTGGGAAATTTCTGCTAGTATGACTTCCCTGATATTTAAAATAAATCAGGACGAAAATATGGTAAAAAAATAAGAACAAATGTTTCGTAAACATATGATACCTAATTAAATTTAGCTTTTAAAAGTTATATTTAAATATTTAAATTCCCCCGTCACTACATGAAGTCTCTGAGAGTGAAAGAATCACATCCTCATTCACTCAACTATGAGGTTTTAATGACAGCTTGTGGAAACAATCATACATTCTAAATGTAGAACAAAAATATTTTTCACAACCGTGTAAAAAGTCTAAATTTCTAATATGCGAGACTTTTTCAAGTACAAACATTTCACCGTTGTAGAAAAATAATATTTAATATGCATGTGGAAATGTCTCATTAAAATACTCGTGTGACTGCAGCACGCGCTTTCATTTGCTCAAACATCACAGCCGTAGAGTGAAGCAATCGTTAATATTCAAAACATGAAAGTAAGTACACTTCTAACCAATTGTATAACAAATAAACCCCAATTTCTAAGGTAGGTAACCATGCCAAAGGTTGTTCATAAAAGTATTAGTGTGCAAACATCCCTAGCATTCTTATCAGTAGCTTGCCTAAATAAACTGAGTTCGGCACATCTGCCAAAAAATAAAGTTATTCTTAGAAAAATCAATTTTAGACGTAATTGATTGATTTGCCAATTCAGTAAGTATGACGTCCATAAAATAGAACAAATCGATTGTTAATAGCTATTGTATAAGTAATGAGTACAGACATTTGGTCTTTGACTAAATGTATTAGTAATTAAACTTTAACGAAATATTATTTAGCAAGACCATTAAATTTTAACTTTAGTACGTGTAAGGTAAACAATTTTTTTTTTAAATAAGATGACAATTATTGTAATAGAAAAACACACAAAAAAGCTCTAATTCATGTATCTGTGTAGTGTATCAAGTTTATCTTCTCTAAGGAATTAAGGATTAAATTTGAATCATACTCTTGGAGTTCTATAGCTTTATGTATAATAGAACTCAAATTTTACAGAAATTATATGCTCCATACCAATCTGTAGGTGCAACTTTGTAATTCTTTAGTTCCTTTAATAATATGTTGCATTAAATGAAAATAATGAAAATTCTGATTAAATTCACATTATTTGCTTGCAATTCTATTTGTACAAAGCGCCACATAGGATTATTACAATTTGTATAATATGAAATTATTTCCAAATTTCTAACACTGTACCTATATCAATTATTAAGTTAGGAGCATTTATTTTTAAATGTTATAATGCAAATTCATCTGTAAGGTAAATTGAAACGTACTTGACGTCTTTCAGACTATTGTGCCTTATTGCCCCTATTTGTCTGCCAGGTAAATAGTCTCCAGACGCTTTTTATGCGTTTCCTAATAGCACTTTGGTTTATTGTCTGTGACTTCACTAATTTATGCAAATCGGAATAGGGATCGCAGTCTGTTGCTTCTGTAATAGTAACATGTATTCGATGACATTGTCTAACGAAAGTTTAGATATTACAATAATTAATTACAACCCTTCTTTCTTTAATGGGTAAATCGATGAAATTGTAAAAGGGAACGACTTAATTATTGAACATGTAGTAAAAACCATAGATATGCAAACATAGTAAATAGTGGAATGTATTTACTTCTGCCCGTTGACTACTAATGGAGAGGTATCGTCAGTTGTCAAAGTCTTGTAGGTTTCCCAGTTTCGTTATTTTATTACGCTTTCAGCAATAGAAACAAGTCAAATCATAAATGGTTTCGACAAGTTTCAAACGTGCAATAATTATCTGTATGTAATTGACTAATGTGTGATTTTTTACATATTAAAAAATAATAATCATTTTTATACATAAGTAACATTTATACAGGGTGTTCACGTAGTGCGTATTTCTTCCATAACTCCTAAGCTATTGTAGATAGACAAAATATTTGAAGCAATAGTTGTTCAGTAATCAACAACACTGCACATTTCAAAAATATTTCTAGTTGTATAGGGTGTTTCATTTAGGCTAGGCAGTAACCAACTTTGCTAAGTTAAATGGAGCACCCTATATATGATTCCAAATTTGATTAGAGTTGTCAGGAGCTTTCATAACATGTGCTTCTTTTGAGCGGTTTTTGAAATATTATAAATTTTGTCGAAATTTTGACAGATGTAGAACCTAAAGAGAAATGCCATATTTTTCAAATTAAAAATAATTTTAAACTTTTTATTGTGCCAGCTGATTAAGCTATATATGAACTCTCAAATGATGTATAATAATTTAACCTTTCGTCTACAGGATGTTCATAATTTAATTTCGAATGTGTAAATTTAAAACCATCAATAACTTTCTTATTTTAAATGGAACACCCTGTATATTATTACGTAATCAAATAGAGAATTACAAGTACTTTCTGACGATCCCCACACATGACATTTATTTTGAGTAATTTTGAAGATAAAGCAATTTAAGGTAATATTTTGTTAAAAAAGAAACAAATGAAAACGTTTTATCAAATATTGTTCAATTTTTTATACGTTTTTGCAGGATTTCAAGTCGCTGATAATGCATTAAATTAATTTGCGACAGAAAATTATTTCAAAGTAAATATTTTTCAATTCATTGGTTTCATGTTTAAAAATTGTTAAATTTCAAGTGGGTTTTGAAGACAAAATCCCGAGCAAAATTCTCATAAGTCTTACTACACTAAATATATTTTTGACAGTTGTTATACCAATAAGGTTTCACTCTACTTTTTTGTACCACTAAAGTGATAGTAAAGCAAACATGAATTTTTCTGACAACGAACTAATTGATATGGTTGAACTCCACAAATGTTAATATCCTTCCAATATAGAATTAATTTTACTTTACCTTTACTGTTATTTATTTATTAAAATGATTGCCTCTTTACTTATTTTCAAAAATTACATATCACTAACCACGGGAAAAAATGTTCGTTTATTATTATTTACTATTATTTACTAGGAAATTAAAAAAAAGTATAAATAAATAAACAATATTTGATAAAATGCTTTCATTTGTTTCTATTTTAGAAAATATTGTTAATATCTTCAAAAGTACTCAAAATAAATATCATGTGGGGGAACCTCAGAAAGCACTTGTAATTCTCTATTTGAATATGAAATCATATACAGGGTGTTTCATAAATAAGAAAGTTATTGAAGGTTTTAAATCTACATATTCGAAATCAAATTATGAACACCCTGTAGACAAAAGTTTAAATTCTAATACATCACTTGAAAGTTCGTATCTGGATGCCACAATAAAAAGTTTAAAATTAAATTATTATTTTTAATTTGAAGAATATGGCATTTCTCTTTAGATTCTACGTGTCAAAATTTCGAAAAATTTGTTAATTCAAAAACCGCTCAAAAGAAGTGCTGAATCCGAATTTGACGCAAAAATTTTTATGACGATAAAACAAATTTTTTTCTCTATGATATCGAACTCTCTCTCTCTTGTTTCTAAACGACCTTCTTAGAGACAATCACTTGGTTCCTTTTGGGTATCCAGGCAGATCTCTTTTTAAATTCCAGCAAGAAGGTCGTTTAGAAACAATAAGAGAGTTTGATATCATAGGAAACAAAAATATTTAATTCATCGCCAAAAAATTGACTCGTTAAAAATTTTTTTTGTCAATTCGGATTCAGGGCGTCAAAATACATAAGGATAATGGGGAATTTTAAATTATAAGGAAAAGTGCAATTTCAATCCCAAAAGGGGGTGCAGGCGGGAAATTGATTAGTTAAAACAATTTTTATTTAAATTCGGTTTCAGCGCTTCAGAATACATGGGGGTAGTGGGGAATTTCAAATTATAAGGAAAAGTGCAATTTCAACTCCAAACAGTGGGTAAAGGGGATGCTAGCGGAAAATTAAGTAGTTAAAAGAAATTTTTAGTGTCGTCAAATTCGATTTCAGCGCATCAAAATCAAAATATATAAGCATAGTGGGGAATTTTAAATTATAAGGAAAACTAGGAAAATTGTAATTTCAACTCCAAACAGGGGTTAAACGAGAGTGCTAGCAAAAAAAAATTGTTGTCAAATTCGGTTTCAGCGCATCAAAATACATAAAGCGGCGTTGACATTATGCTAGTTCACTAGTGCTAATCAACTAGCGCCAGTCGAATAGCGCTTGTGAATCTGTTTACATACTGTACTGGTACCAGCAAATTAATACATTTGACTGTTATTAAAGTCTGGAAGTGGGTGAAAATGAGTGAAGTTGCCGAAGGAATTGAAATAGTAGCTCAATTTGCAGACCCACAAACATATATTAATCACTTGGCTGAGTCCTGAAAAATTTTCAGAACTATTGGCAATTGTCGCCTCGTTTATTGAAAAACAAGACACTTGTTTCAGAGAAGCATTGTCGCCTGAAATAAAACTGCAAATTACATTACGATACTTGGCGGCTACTGGTGACTTTCACTCCACCTATTAGTCGGCGCCATTTTAAATAACCGGACTGGTACACAAAAGTTCAAATGCTTTTAACTTAACTAGCGCTAGTAAAATAAGCACGGTACTAGCGCTAGTCACAGTTTACATCATGCTTGTAACATGCTAGTCGACTGTCGCTAGTTTACTGGTGCTGGTGAACTAGCATAATGTCAACGCCGCTTTAAGGGTAGTGGGGTCTGTTCTTTGGGTCTGAACGTTTTTTTTTGTGTGCCTGTGTAATTTATAAATACTTACTATATTACAAAGTTATTTATAATAAATACCACTACTTTACTTAGGTACTTTATATATTTGAGTATAGTATAGGTATCTATTGTTTCAATTAAGTATCACATTTTAAATAAATAGCGTTAACAAAGATCCGGCTTTGGCTATTATGTACTAGTATAATTACGCAGAACGAATTTATTGCAAGTTGCACAACTTATTATCTTTTTGCAAAATGTAAATGTCCAACAGTCAAAGGTAATTTGATAATATCTAATTAAAATAATAAAACATTTCACTCGCTTGTAGCGTATTTTCTAATATAAATATATTAATATTTTATAATTGTTATAATTAAATATCTAAATAATGTCGTAATAAATGGACCGTAACTTACCGACTATACTAAGGCTGTTTCGAATTTGTTTTTTACGACGAGAGAAACTGCTGTAAAAGTATGTAATATGAACGTTCCAAATAAAATATACCTACTTTAGGAGACAATTTTAGAATGGATGAAAACAATATTCTCAATGAACTGTAAAATGATACAAATAAACGAAAATATAAAATAAAACACCTCAATAATAATAGTATTTTATTCCACAAGCATATAATGGCCTATATTATTCACGAGGATGAAAGTTTACGGCAGGAGCCGAAGGCGAGTGTCGTAATTCACCCGAGCGAATAATGGCCATTATATGCGAGTAGAATAACCTATTTTATCCACGACTATTAAATATTTTTCACTAAATCTTTTACTGAAGAAATTTATAAGTACACTATTTGTTTTTAACATTTTCTTATGACTAGGCCGTTATGCCGGCCTGTCATAAATTAAATTTAAACGTCAACGTTGTTTACAATTAATTTCTTGCTTTGACTCACATGTCATGGTCACTTTAATGAAATTTTTAACAAATATCCGATACGTTGTCGTAGAAACCTTGTTCATTATACACTGCAGTGAATAATGAAATCATTATTCACTGCAGGGAATAATGGATAGCATTATGCTTGAGAAAGTACATACATAATGCATACATTATTAATTTAGTAGTCGTGGATAAATAATGTTATTTGTTATAAGAATGCTCACAAAGTGTTAATAATAATTACAATAAATATTGACGTTTGAAATGTCACCTATGTGGTATCATGGAATTCAGAAAAGTATGTGCAGTTCCAAATTTCATTTATCTTCAATACTAAAGGAAAAAAGGGTTATGATCCTATTACACTCGGTGTAACTGAGAAACACTTTGTACTTAAAAAGCAATTTTTTTGCTGGGAGCCAATAAAATCTATATAAAATTACTCAGACCCACAAAACAATAACAAATGCGCGGGAAATTTATCTTCTTCGCGAAAAAGAAATAAATTAAACTTCAAATTTCCATTTTAGACCACTTAATTGATTACATCGTGGAGTATATTAAAATTCTTGTTGAAATGTTACAATTTTCGGATAAATAATGACAGAAGTTGGTTAGGATATTTTCTGAAAACAGATCATATGAGCCTACCATTTATAAAATGTTGAAGGGACTCGAAGGGAGCAGATCTGTAAAAGTTTAAATTGTTGAAGAGCATTATTAAAGACCTTAAATATTTTAAACCAATACATATATACTTACGTTTGCTTTTGTAAAATGATTGTTTTTTGGAAAAAAAACATTTGATCTGTAAGCGATATAACGTATGCAAGATTTTTGTTTATATTTTTTCTCAGCGTTATGCAAAAGCGGTACAACGGATTCAAAATTATGCACACATCATATTTTAAGTAAACGACATTTTAGGAGAAAAATAAAAGTGTAGTTTTAAACAAACTTTTATGGGCAAATATTTGCATAATTAAATACTATGGTCATATGACCACTAGCTTTCAAGAGACGGATTCAAGCTAGCTCCAGAGAACGATATGGTATTGTCAATAACACCGCCTTATTAATCAAATTTAACCAAAGAAATTGACCATATTTTCCTCTGCTGGCTAGTAATTAGAAAATCCCAATTCATTATAGGTAGGTGGTGATGATCTTTAGGTCTCGGCCATACGGTTCTGAAACGTTTTCGGGGGAAATTAAGCCCCACCAATATATACACTGGGGCATTGGATGGGTTTGCATTATTTCTAATGCGTAGACCCTGTCATAGAAAATCTCCTTAGATATAAAGGGTGTCGTATTATTAATGATTAATTTAATTATTAATCAGACGAAACTTCTAATATGTAGTCGTGCTCGGCAAATTCCAAGTGCAGTTATTGTTACTTTATTATCTAAATTCTTGCCCCATCATGATTTTAATTGTCCAGTCCACGACATTATGTCGCCTATATAACTAAACAATCGACTGATAAATTAAATCTCAAGGTAGGTGAGTAGAATGGTCTTATAAGTTGAATGCACCAGTGCATGCTGGATTACTAAACATTTGTGATTTTAATTATGTGCGATAAGTCAATAAACTAAAAATGACTGACTGCAATAATCCCCGTATATGGAAATAAAATGAATTATACACGTCATAGTTTCGAAAATAAAATTAGGTATACATACATCTGCTTCGAATATGGTTTGAAGAAACATGTAGGGATTGAGAGAATATCGGAAAAACTATATTTTGCAACAAGCCCTAACGGTTCCTCATATTAAGCTTGTAAAAATAAAAATGAATGGCACTATTATAGTAGGGCCAAAAAAGAGTAGTCAGTAAAGCCAGGGGGAACTAGTTGTGGTTTTCATCTCTGGTAGGCGGATAAAACTTGATATATTACTCTCAATTATATGGGATTATATGGTAAAAAGAGCTGCCGCTTCTGTATTCCATAACAGCTAAATACTTTGAAGAATTGCCGGTGAATTTTTTGATCTACTGACTACTCTTTTTGGCCCTACTATACAGGGTGAGTCACCAAGGGCGCCTCGGTCGATATCTCCTTTAATATTTATTATACAGAAAAAAGTTTTAAATAAAAGTTGTAGGAGACCAAAAGTACCATATTTTAAAATTATTTCTAATCATACATGGTGTTTGATATTAGAGTGGCATATCAAAAGTATGTTTTTTTTTTAAATGGGACACCCTATATATTTTTGCAAATTTTTATTCTTTCTTTAATTGCCTTTTCGAATATATCTGGTTTTTGAAATTCCGATACGGCGTTGTCGAATTATTCAACTTTTTTCAAAAAAATTGTCACTTGCAAACCTCACTAATAAATTCTGCATGAGCGGTATTTTCACAGATTAAGCAAACTTTTTTTGTTAAATGTTAGGCAATGCCATGTCCTAGCCTCAAGATATTTTAAAGTTGAAATTATTTGTACCTACAGGGTGTTTATTACGGTGATACAAAAATGGCTAACTTTAATCTATCATAACTTCATTTTTTTAAATGGAACACCCCGTATATTTTTACTTGTATCATCGTAATAAACTCCCTGTACAAATAATTTCAACTTTAAAATATCTGGAGGCTAGGACATGGCATTGCCTAACATTTAACAAAAAAAGTTTGCTTAATCTGTGAAAATACCGCTCATGCAGAATTTATTAGTTAGGTCTGCAAGTGACAATTTTTTTGAAAAAAGTTGAATAATTCGACAACGCCGCAACGGAATTTCAAAAACCAGATATATTCGAAAAGGCAATTAAAGAAAGAATAAAAATTTGCAAAAATATATAGGGTGTCCCATTTAAAAAAACATACTTTTGATATGCCACGTTAATATCAAACACCATGTATGGATTAGAAATGATTTTAAAATATGGTACTCATGGTCTCCTACAACTTTTATTTGAAACTTTTTTCTGTATACTAAATATTAAAGGAGATATCGACCGAGGCGCTCTTGGTGACTCACCCTGTAGTAGTGTAGTGCATAAAATTTTTAAACAATTTTTAATAACTATCAAATCATTTGGTTTTGTAATTATTTTATAAATACAGGGTGGAAACTTCAGAGAACGATAGACCATCGAAAAATAATAAGAGTTTGCTACGTAAACATTGCCTCTAAAACGCACTGTTTTTGAGATACAGGGTAGAGAAGTTTTTATTTTCCAAATGATTTCTTTAAATAACTATCTCTCAGACGAACAATAATATAAAAATATTTAGTGATGTAAAGTATCTCATGGAGCACTAATATTTCCCTATTACAAAAGTTGCCGAACATCACCAGTGGCGTCAAACTGAGGGGAGGGGGTAGTGACTCTATTTTTTGCACATTTTTTTGTAGGATACCGTTTTCAAGTAAATTGCTAAAAGCCATGGGCATAATATGCTTGGACATTGGTTTGAGATTTATTTTTCTAAATTCCAATAGCCGTACATAAAATATATCAAAATATGTCAGAATTTGTTATTAGCAATTATTCTAGTTTTTTGGCATTTAAGAGTTTCTGATTAATAATAGTTGTTTTTTGAGAAAAAAATTCTCTTATTGAAGCAACACCTAAAATCCACTGTACAGGGTGTCCCAAAGTTGACGTCTTGGGACTATATCTAGAGAATGAAAAAAGTTAAGGCAAAATCGTTTACGTGGTTTAATTTGGGGTGCACTAAGGTACATTTTACGCTAGATTTTTTTTTTTTCGAAATCTGGAAAATGGCGAAACTGACGTCATCAGACGTTTTTTCCCAGGAACATACACTTTTTTTGTGCTACCTGGAAAGTGCTATTTTTTCTGAACATTTTCTATTAAAAAAGTTTTTTCGTATCTTTTATATTTAAAAATATACAGGCGCCCCCTAGAGGAAAAATATTTTGTTCAAAAATGAGTTTTGGATAAGAATACTGAAAAAAAATGTACTCGTTCATCGGGAAAAAAACTTACGTTAAGAAAACCAATTGGGTATGCGCGCAAGTGGCGCCCTCTATAAAAAACTGCAAAACTGATAAGGTTAAAATATTTTACACATTATTTTGATGATGTGCATAAAATTTTATTCAAATCAGTTCTGTACTTTTCGAGAAATTTGAAGAATAACGTTTTTCATGCGCTCCTTTTAGAGCCCAATATGACCCCCTAAAAATTAAATTTTGACAAAACAAAAAAATACGGGTCTCTTTATTTTTAATGCTTAATCTGCAGTATCATTTTGGCAGCATCGTTTTGAATCACCCAGTATACAGGGTGTCCCGAAACTCCCGCCTTCCCCTTTAGGTGCTAATTCTCCATGCAAAAATAGTAAGAAAAGTTCCTATAAACATGAGTAGGGAAATGCTTCCTAAGGGAGCTACGGCCCTCTAAGGATGGCGCAAAAATAGGTGTTTTTACTAATTATCTCGGAAATAATTTGGGACAACTTTATGAAACTTGGTTAACTATTTTCGATCATTAGACGTTATTGTTTTACAGTATTAGCCAAAATTAATTTTATCCAGGGGCGGAGAAACGAGAGGTCCGTGTCCTTTGTTTCTACATATTAATGTTTCAAGTTGACATTTTTAGTATTTTAATCCCTGATTATGATTCCCTGGTTAATTCTGCATAAAAAAGGTCCTCTTTACAATTACCCATATGGCAAGCCGTTTTCGAGTAAAAGCGGTCTAAACGAAATATTGCGTAAAATGTCAACTTGAAACATTAATATGTAGAAACAAATGACACGGACCCCTCGTTTCTCCGCCCCTGGATAAAATTAATTTTGGCTAAAAATAGTTAACCAAGTTTCATAAAGTTGTCCCAAATTATTTCCGAGATTAGTAAAAGCACCTAATCCTTAGAGGGCCGTAGCTCCCTTAGGAAGCATTTCCGGACACATGTTTATAGGAACTTTTCTTACTATTTTTGCATGGAGAATTAGCACCTAGAGGGGAAGGCGGGAGTTTCGGGACACCCTGTATTTCATGGCAAAAAATGCAAGTGATTATTTTATTTATTTTAAGAAAAATAATCTACCATAAACCTCTAAAATACCTAAAATTTTCCAAAAAATTAAACTTTTATTTTGATGCTATAAAAATCTTTTTACTGGTAGAATCTTAAGTTTGATGTGAAGTTTTGCTTTGTTTGCTTCCCTATCTAATTTAGGACTCAGAACTAAACATTATTGTAACCAGTGGCGGAGATATGGGGTTTCGTTGCCTGTAAAAACGGAAACCAATTTTCAACTAAAGTACTATCCTTGAGATATTTGCTATTATATTACTCAGTGTATTGATATTTTCAGGTGTCTCTTTTTTGCCTCATAATTTAGTATAGTACAGTATAAAACAATTGTAGTAAACTATATGGTAATTTTGTTTGACATTATAAAAAACAAATAAAAATAATAACACAAATAAACCAAATTTAAGATTCTTGCACTAAAACAGTTTTTGTAATGTCAAAAAAATCTAATTTTTTGGAAAACTTTAACACCTTGAATCTCGGATATGATAAGAGTTTTTACATTTTTTCTTAAAATAACTCAACCATGTCATCTGTATTTTCGGGATATGATTAGAACACATTGGTATATACTTTGGAGTCAGATATTCGCATGTGTATTCTGTAAAAACAGGCATACAACTAACGACGTTGCGTTGTATCGAAAATGAAAATACTGATTATTACAAATAAACGAATTTTATGTAGCTATACAGAGGATATAAAGAAATGTTTTTTTAGGCCGATCGACCACGACGGGACGTATATGATTCGAGTTACAGTTATGACTGATGACACATAAGATAAACATAAAACAATTTCTTTTGGTTATCGATTGTAAACAAATTCTGAAAATCTGCAAGAACATTATAGTTTGATGTAAAGTTCCCAATGACTATAGAACGGTCGTGTTATTCTGAGTATTTGTTCTAGATTGCTCCGTTTTAAAATGACATCTGAATAAATATTTGTATTTACAATAAGTTATTTATCTCTGATACAGCTTGACACTCGATAAGAATGAATAAAATCAATTATTGATTTTCTGGCCTACTTATTAATCGCAATAATTACTAGTTTAACTTGAATTCCAAACACCTCATTCCCGTAAACAAAATGTGCAGTCTCTTAAGAAATCTTAATATAGCTGCTTATAAGAGGTAATGAATTAAGGAACATAAAAGACTGGATTGGGGATATAAACAATTTAGTAATAATCAAAAGTAGAGAGGTACTTGTAATAAGAGTTGTAGAATACACTTCACAATTTCACCAGTCGAAAATTGATTCCATGGTTCTAGAACTGATACTGGTAACAAAGTTTTCGATAGAGACAGACACCCTTATCGTCAAAACGTGAAGTAGCGCAGAATTAATGGACTAAAATCCTTTTTTCTAGAGATTGAATACTGGGTACCAGATTTCTATCGGGCAATATGTCTATTGTGTGAAGCTAGAAATGTGTTGACACGAAAGAAATCGTACCAAAAGAGGAGACCGTTTCTATACATTATAATATACAATACCGTTCGTTGTTCACATTAATTGTTAGTTTTTGTAATTATTTTTCGATGTATATTTTGTTACGTTTTGAAATGTTATATTTCGCACATTCCCAATTCTACTTTTTCGCATCGGCGCGGCGCGTCGCGTCAACGTCGATTTTTTACCAAGTAATAATTTTTAACAAAGTGGTGTCACGTTGAAAATAAATATAAATCCATATTTATTTTCAAACTTTAACACCCTGTATCTCGAAAACTAAGCATTTCTCAACCTATGTTTATATGAACCTTTTTTAATAATTTTCAAATGTCTATCGACTGTTAAAGTCCTGCTACAAAAAACTGGAACACCCTGTATATAATGCATTTGTTGGCCCAAGTCTCATTTCTCATCGGAGCAGGCATTTTCAGATAATAAAAAAAAAAATTTAATGAACATTTATTAGAACAGTTTTTCTTCCTTCATAAGTTCTCGAATGTAGCAAAAAAATTAAAATAAAAATACCTAAGTAATAATAATAAAATTTATTTTATTTCCACAGGGGCTATTTTACTTTTTTGTTATACTAGTTCTAACAATGTTTAAAAATGTGTATTATTTTTAAACATTGTTAGGATTAGTACAACAAAGAAATAATAATATCTCCCGTGGAAACAAAATAAATTATTTAAAATAATTCCTTTGGACATCTTAAGGTCTGCTATAGCAGGTCTACATTTTAAACACAGTAATTCCCAAAATGATTTGAATTCTAGGAATACGCATAAAACGTCACCCCTCTTTTCTTACCCCAATATCAACGTATGACTAATCCCATAAAATATAATGGCAGGGGTAAAGGGCGAATATTATCATGAATTACTCTCAATTTAAAGGCCTCACGTTCCTGTTCAAGGTTACAGGATACCCTGCAAATAAAAATAATGGGTACATATATTAATGGAATCAATTATTTAAATGGATATAACGCAACATTTAAATAGTTATCATGGTTATGTACCGTAAAAGTATATGTATGCGTGTGTTGAACTGTTGCAAAATATTGAAAAGTACATACAGTACGATTAATTACCTATAGACCCGACATCAAATTTTAAATGTTTTCTAATATTGTGTCGCAGTGATGATGTGATCGACAATTTTTTTAAGGGAACATTTTTTCCCTAGAAATGGAAAAGAAAAAAATTGTTATTCATTTCAAGTAAAAAATACCACCAGTTCATTTAAAAAAAATGATTTATTATCAATTACGCTGTATGCAGTGTATGCTGTATATCATTTTGGATAGAAATATGAAGAAGAAAATCGTTTGATAAAAACACAACTTTTCATCATGAAAAATTTGTTATCAGAATCTTAACATAAATTTTTTATATAAAACATTTCCGAAATGTATTTCTATATTATTTAGAGATTGACAAAATCGTGATTTAAAAAAAATTATATTGATTTTTTTGCAAAAAGTCGCAATATCTATCGTTTACAGCTGATTTATTTATATTTTAAATATTTTTGCTTATTTTATCAAAGATACTTTCAACTGCCTGATTTCCGCATATCAGAAAAATTAACTTTTCATGAATATCCCTGTCACAAAAATATTCGACCGTCTTTATAATAGGACAATAACGCAGCAAGTTGCGTAATTATACCTAGTGTTTGTAGGGAAATATTTTTTAACATTTCTACTCATAAAAGTGGTAGAAAAAAAATCCTATTTGGCAACATTTTACTGAAAAGTTCAGCAAACTTGACGGAAAAACTGGAAGTAGAGCTACCTGCAAAAAATGTAATGGGGAAATGCAAGAGCTTGTGAGACGATTGAAAACCCTCTGGGATAGATGTGCTCAAACTGCCAAAACAAGTGCAGAAACAGAAAGTGTTTCTACTTCAGGATTAGTTGCGATATTAGATAAAGGAATAATATACGCATACGTTACAATGGTTTCAAACGCAAGTACAATATTTTTTATTTTTTTGACGCCGTTTATTTCTTGCCTTAGTTTTGTTGTAATCTATAAGTTATCACTTATCAATTAACATTAATCCTAAAACTCTTTTTTTACTGTATTTCTGTATCATTTTAAATAAATTTTTTAAAGGGTTGAAAAATATGTGAGGAAAACAAAAAGGAGATTTGACAATACTATCTACCAAAAGGTCTTAAACGCACTGCTGAAGAATATTTAAATACTTTAAAACCCATATTGGTATAGCTTTTGATAATTTGCAGAGAAAAAAATGCTTTCATTTAAGATGCGGTAAAACAATGGAAAAAATTACAACAAAATCTAGATCTACCACTACCAAAAAACTAAAATATTTCAATGACGGTATGAGGAAGCATTAATGCCATATCATTGTATAGCCTATACATTTGACCCATCCAAGCAAATATCAGAGAGAAGCATAATTTTACAAAAAGACCTGTTAATGTTTACAATTGAGCAACTGTAGAAAATATACTATTTGGTCACTCGCTTTCAACAAAGACAAAGGTGAAATTCGTCAGCATCCCAAAAAACTATTTGGGGCAAATTGTTAAAATATTTAACGAAGTTTCTGAGCCCGACAGAATAAGGAAAGTCGGGGAACGCTTTCTTTCGTCATTATTAATTACAAGCTCAATCTACAAACAGTTACCATTAAATAGATATAGACCACTGCTTTATGGGTTCAGTTGCTCAAAAGCGAAATTAATCTTGCCTCAATAATGAGTAGCAGTACCCGAGAAGTTTGGAAAAAACCTGTAACTGTTCGCCATTTTAAAAATTTTGCAAAATTTCCACGATGATTTCAAAGCTGCAACCGCATTGGCTATTTTGAGTAATGAATTCCTGCAAATGCAAGACTTGGTTTCTACTTGAATTATTTGATGATAACGTCTCCTTTTCTGACCGAATAACCGACTGCCCTATTATATTATTAATGTAATTTTCGTTTTTATGATTAACTATAAAAATAATAATAATAATAAAAAGGTTATTAGTTGTGTATCGCTATAAAGAGATGAAAAGGTACAGACAAGGAAGCGTGCAAACATTTTGTTCCAATATTATTACTAGGATTCATTATTGTGGAATGAAATAATGGCAATAATATTAATTGCATAAAAAAAGTAAATTTAAAATATAAATGAACAATATAAGTCAATTACTCAGAGCGGAGTTCAATTATTTGCTAACATCAATAATTTTTAATTAACTGTTGGCAATGACCGAGTTCTAAATGAAATGATATCGCAGCTCTAGATGGCAAAAGCATATCAAGAGCAGATATTCACCAAGTATTGCATTTATTTATTACAAGGCACAAACCATTTAAAACTTCTCGAACTGAGACCTGAGACCTCACACACAGAAATATTACAATCAGGATTAACGGCTTTTAGTCGTATATAAATAAAGTCTAACAATTTAAAAATGGCACAAAATAGTTTAATCTATGGACATTAAAATTGCTAACAATACTGGTACAACGATAAAATTAATAAAAATCTTCCTTTTAAGATCGGCATACCCTAGAAAATAGAATATATTTTTAAAATGGTATAGGTGTCTTAAAAAAAAACTATCAAACAAAATATGAAATGTACATTCACCATCGCCTACTTACTAAAAGTGACTCTTGGAGCAATTTGTGCAGTTGTACACACATAAGTCGACAGCAGCCCTTGTCCTGCAAACACTGCGACCTCCTTATCTATTAATAGTAACTACGCGCGGATTACATCCTCATTGGCCTCGCATATACGGAACGCACTTAAATAATTTTTGTAGTAGACAACCGTGTTTTTAAATTTGCATGAATTAGGTATCGACTATTAAATCAAAAGTTTTGATGTATTAGCTTATACAAATGACTACAACCGGACTAATTTAAACGGCGCGGCGTTAGATATTCCGATTGGCATATCTTTTTCTTAAAATGTGATGAAGATGAAAACTTTATTAATGACCTGACAATTGTTAATAAATTCTGAAACATCAAAGAAATGCAACTTTCTCATAACTTTCACAGGGTAAAAAGTAAACTGCACGAAAACTTATCATGGAAACAATTAAATAATTCTTTGGAGATACAGTGGTGCAAATGGAAAAAATAGAAACTTTGGTAATAGCCTACGTTAATTTCTTGGGGTACACTAAATTGTCGATGCTTTCGAGAAATGTATATTCTTATAGCCCGTTTTTATTTATTAAAAAGAGGTCCAGGCTGTTTCGACCAAACGCTAGAGAAATAATTGATATCTAAATTATGTTTTTCTCAAAAATTTCGAAATATATTGAAAAATTAGTTTCGTTTTATAACCTGCAACTTATTATATTTAAGAAACATCACTGCTTTCATACTTATTGACCATTTAAGAGAATTTTTATATTTTTAACTTAACAAATCACATACAGGGTGGTCCAGTTTATAATAGCAGGACTTTACCAGGAGCTAGTTCAGCGTAAAATAAAGACATTTTGTCCTATAAACTATGGTCGAATTCTGCTTCGTTTAAGATCTACAGGGTGTTAAAGATGGGATTTTTTTTAGAATAATTGGCCATAACTCTATACTAACAAAAGATAGCTCTTTGAAATTTAGCATAAAGAGGTTGTTTTACATTCTTTATCGGATAGTGGTTGCAATTTTTTTATCAAGAATACAGGGGCGTGCGTACGGGCTAGTCAAAAATTATTTTAATTGAAAACAAAGGTACGCCACTGTTTTTTCACAAAATCGATGTGCTTGTGTTATTCCCTGTACCATTTATCGACTTTTTTGTATCTCTTGATATGTCAATTAAATGCATCGTTTTCGAGTAATGGGCTCATTTCGTGATATTTGTTTTTTAATTTATTTTAGCATTTTCCGTAAGTAATTCATCCTCTAAGTATATAGTGAAAAAATTAGATAGCTAGCGTTAATATTAACCCTAATATTTGATTTCAAATTCGTAACATATTTGAAACGGCTATGACGTCACACCACCCGACTCCACTGATTCTATGAGTTATGCGGATATATGGTATTTAGATTTCGCTGTACCAAGGACGAAGCACTTAAAAGATGAACGAAATTACCACTTCCGCCGTGTGTGTAGTAACTGCCGCCGGTATGAAACTATCTAGCGGCCGACCGCTGCGAGTGGTGTGACGTCACAGCGCTCTATTTTCATTATTTATTTTGAGGGAGAAGCAGTTGAAAAAAAAATTTAATATTTTGCACATTTACTAATTACAAGGTGTACTTTCGGAATATGAATTAAAAAAATTTTCCGAAATGAGCCCATTCAACTTCAAAGACGGAAAAAACTAGCACCAACTGCTGACTTGTAATAAAATAATTTTAATAACAACAATTTTCTTAATAATAAGAATTGCAAATGGACCACAAAAATTAATTTAATAAATGTTCGAAATGAGAACCATTTTGCTGAATGCATAATCCAGAGCGTCTTATAATTGAATTAAATCAGCATTTGGAGGTAGTTTCTTCCGTCTTTGAAGCTGAATTACTCGAAAACAATGCATTTAATTGACATATTAAGAGATACAAAAAAGTCGATAAATGGTACAGGGAATAACACAAGCACATCGATTTTGTGAAAAAACAGTGGCGTACCTTTGTTTTCAATTAAAATAATTTTTGACTAGCCCGTACGCACGCCCCTGTATTCTTGATAAAAAAATTGCAACCACTATCCGATAAAGAATGTAAAACAACCTCTCTATGCTAAATTTCAAAGAGCTATCTTTTGTTAGTAAAAAGTTATGGCCAATTATTCTAAAAAAAATTCCATCTTTAACACCCTGTAGATCTTAAACGAAACAGAATTCGACCATAGTTTATTGGACAAAATGTCTTTATTTTACGCTGAAGTAGCTCCTGGAAAAGTCCTGCTATTATAAACTGGACCACCCTGTATATACATTCCTTTGGAACACATTTCTACAAAATTGGTAATAATTATCTAGTATATATACAAATTATACCTATTTTCTGAAAAACACTTTTCACTTGTCCCAACATGGGTCAATTTCTTAAAGGCAAAGTCTAAACCTGAAATTATGATAATTGAACCTTAAATAACTACATCCAAAATGTTTTTAGTATACAGAGTGTCAAACGTGACTGATTAGAACCAAGTTTTATAAATATTCTCTAAAAAATTTAAAATACAATGTTAAATTTGATGTATAGTTTTGGTAAAAATTTGGTTTAATAACATACATAACATATTGAATACTGAATGATTATATTTTTCATAGGAGTGATCAATAGAATTGTGGCATGGAAAATGTAATCACTCAGTATGTTAAAGTTAACTAAATCCAAGCTGTATATGAAATTGCTTGCATCTTATAATAACAATTAAAAAGATATATTAAATTATTTGGTAGATTAGATACTATAAAAAATATCTATAGTCAAATTGAACATGAAAAATTAGTTAAATTATTACAATTATTATCATCATCTAGAATTTACCCATAAGAGATTAACTAACAGTAAGTTTGAGAAACCTTGTATCAACTTGAACGTAGAAAAAAGCTCATTTTGGTAATAAATTTCCACTAGATCCATTTTCTTTTATGTGTTTTACGAGCTACAATTTGAGAGAAAACTTTCTGAAAATCGATTTCGCTAACACGTTTAAGGTACGTGGCACCCTTAGTACAGATGGGGGGTTGAAGAGTTTTAACATAACATTTAATAATTCCAGTTTGATTCTTCTGAATCAATTCAATTTAAAGCAGTTTTATTATTCACAGTGCTAAACATGGGGTATGTTATGAATGACTTTTAACGACTTTTCCAAAAATTTACACTAGCAAAGGTATAGTTTGTTGATTCTACTCACTTAAGTAACCTTGAAAATACTTTTGTGCTGCTTTGTGCTGGTAATTATGATGATTAACAACTCTTTTAAAATCTGTAAAGAGCATATTTTCTTCGTATGTTTTGTTGTAATTTTTAAAGTACCGTAGGTAATTCTAAAGTTTTTAACAAAATGATATTGAAGAAAATTGTTTGCTCCGTTGTTAACACTGTAAACTAACAAAATCTTTAACAGTTAAAGCAAAAAAATTATTGATATCCAAACTTAATGAAAACCAATATCTTAGAAGATGTGATGATTTGAAACAATTTTCTTAAATATCATTTTGCTAAAAACTTTAGAATTAGGGTACTTTACTTTTGTAAAAAATTTGAATTTTTAACTTTTTGGACATCCTGTATACAATTTTAATTTTTTTTCATCGACAATCGTATTTTTTCAGCAAGCTAATTTTCTTATAAAGAATGACTTTTCCTCGAAAAATTAAAGTTTTAGTCCGTTTGTCCTCTTGTCTAGCACATCGCCGGCTGTATATGAAATCGCTTTGTGTATAAGTTTAACAAACCAATAATATCCAAAATGTGTAAAAATAATTTAATTATAATGATATTATAATAACCGAACCTCTAGAAATTAGGTAACACGTTACAATTTTCTGTCCGGTTATTTATAAGTACAATAATTGCTTTATCTCATAACTGCTTTAAATATTAATTACTAATAGTACATGCTTATTAGCAAATTTGAAGTTTCTCCCAAAGTATCATCGTACAGTAGGTACATAAATACATATATTGTACCTAATATCATTGATTAAGGAATGAATAAGATACGCGACTTCAATGGTAAAGTGCGAGGCCTTTTTTGGCAGCGAGATCTCAGCAAGTTGCGGGCATTCCTGTGATTTACGTAGTATGCTTTTGACAAACCTGTGTCGTGTCTGGTTTTATATCATTAATAATCTAGTGGTAATAAAAATTTAATGTCCAGATTAATTTTAGTTTAAAATTATTAACGTGGTATGTTCTCTCTGCCAGCTATTTCTCAACGTTTGTTTGACTTTTAACCGTCACATAATTTTAAACTAAAATCAATCTGAACATTCAGTTTTTGTTTTCATTAGATTATAAATTATATAAAACCAGACACGGCACAGGTTTATCAAAAGCATACTACGTAAATCACAGGAATGCCCGCAACTTGCCGAGATCTCGCTGCCAAAAAAGGCCTCGCACTTTACCATTGAAGTCGCGTATCTTATTCATTCCTTAATCAATGCTAATATGTAGTAAATAAATCTTCGTGTGACGCTAAAGCTGGTAGAAAATTATTTTGACGATATAATATTTCACATCCCCAATCACAACTGAATAGATAGATAGTAACTTCAATCACAAGATCAATACTTTGGTTGCTATTTGGAATTATATCACTTGCAATACACTCAGACTCGCAGTTCTTTATAGATGTGTACCATGCTTCCCCTGTATTATAGGACATATAGGACACATGCACATAGTTAAAAAGTGAAATATCTTCGGAAATATCGAATGATGAAAAAGATTTTTAATTTAGAAATTAATATTTTTTCCTAAAATGCTTCTTTCGCCTGCGAAAGTCTGAATATACAGTTGGTTGAATCGGTACTATTTAAATTTCTTATTTCTTGTTTCTGTTTTTTATAATCGAGTAAACTGATTTTAAACAAACAAATTAAAAACTGTGATATCCAATAAAAGAGAAACTAATAATTTCAAAATTTATGTGAGAAAGTTGTCTTGATCGGAGAAAGTAGACTCGAGTGAAAATTCTCAACTCGAAAACCGTGTTCTAGAATTAAATGTGCATGGGCATCTTAAAAGATCCAAAATAACGGCCATCCGTCAACCAAGTATTTTCTCTGTGTGCTCCTAAGTTTTACTGTTTTATTTGAAAGTTTTATCCTCGGTTTCATCAAACCATATGTGGCAGTTGCCAGGCTCCTCATTTCGGCAATAGTTTTTTGTGATTGTTGTTTCATACGTGTACGTTGAAGAATGTAATATAAAAAAACAAAAGAAAAAAAATGGCAAAAAATTAAAAGTGAGTAGAAGCAAAGTTTACTAAATACTATAAGTTATCTCACTCTACGAAAGGCGCGAATCCGCCTGCCTCACTTCTCGGCTCGCCTACCCCTACCTCTTCACCCCCGCGGTAAAAGGTACCCAGGGATCATCTAGCATGTACACAGTGGCACTCGTTCACTCTACGAATGATTTGTACTTACTCATTCCTTTTTTATTTATATAATATCTGACCGCAATTATTACGCTCTCAAACTTTTGGAACGCCCTAGCACAGAACACATTTTTCTGTGACCTAGGTACATGACTTAGTGCGCTGACTGCGTCTTTAAACGTTACTAACTTTGCTAATATACCCGGTATCCGTATCGCTTTATGATCAACAACACGTGTTCGCGGTACGCCTTTGATATCCAAATATGAAAGAACCGCGAAGGAGTGAGGTAACTTATAGTATTTAGCAAACTTTGCTTATAGTATTTAGTAAACTTTGATAGAAGGCGATAGTAATTAGGTATAAAGGCCCCAAACAAAAAAGTGCCCAAGCCACCAGAATGTTCCAACCCTGTCTATATCGAACTATAAAGCGAACTTTGGGGAAAATCTCGGGAAAAAACCACGGAACACAGACCCCGTTTAAATCTCTGAGGGTTGAATTATTAAATATACATATTACACAATATTTTACCAAATGGGTTAACAAGAAACAAACCATACTAAAGCATTTTCCTCAATCTCAATTTGTTTAAAAACATTTGCCCTCCGAATAATGTACAGGGTGTCCCAAATTGCTTGATTTTGGCTGGTTTTCCTATTTCCAGACCAGGTAGAGAAAAACTGACCTATGAGTCTAGAGCTCGATTTTTGTGAAACGCCGATTGGTGAAAACCACATTTCGATATCTCTAACCGTTTCCGAGATATCGGCAAAAATTGCCATTTTTACAGATTCCGAAATTTTTTTTTTAATGTTAAAAATGTAATTTTTAAAGAGTTATGTATTATATTGGCAGCAAGGATGACTAGACATATCTTGGCATATATATTTTTGGAAAGCTTATTTTTTTTTCCTATTTTCTAAAGTCAAAGCCAACTATGGTTTCCATTTGAAATAACAAAGTTAGCTTTGATATCAAACAATCGAAAAGCGATATATTTTGACAAATGCATCTTATTCTACGTCAAAAAGTGCCTGTAGAAAGTTTTTACCGTTTGAAAAAATATCCACAAATAAAAAAGTTAACAGTTTTTCGGAATCTGTAAAATGTCAATTTTTGCCGATATCTTGGAAACGGTTAGAGATATTGAAATGTGGTTTTCACCATTCGGCGTTTCACTAAAATCGAGCTCTAGACTCATATGTCAGTTTTTCTCTACCTGGTCTGGAAATAGGAAAACCAGCCAAAATCAAGCAATTTGGGACACCCTGTACAAGGCAAAACCATTTAGACACATGAAATTTTAGTAAAGAATTTTGATAATTCAGGGTTAGGTTAGTTTTCTTTTTAGATTTTTTTTCTTAGAAATTACAAATATCCGGTTCCTATTTTCTATTCTTTAAATTTTGATAATGTACATTTGACTGGTGAAAAATTTTGTATTTAATGACCTTAAAATTAAAATATTTGTAAAGGACAATACACTAAGTTTCAACGAACTAATCAACTTATTCGGCCTAGGCCAAAATAATAAAACTTCACAACTTGCAAAAAACTACGCTTTTTGGTACCATCAGAGAAAACAATTATAACGTTACCCGCTGTCATAATATTCAACTTACCTCCACTCGTTAATGGCAGACATACTGTTCATTAGCTACCATCGACCAAGAGCAAATCCCATACGATTAATGTTAAAAATCCAGATAGAAAATGCTATGTAATATGATGGAATACATAATTTACCAATAAATTCACTCCTGTGATAGATATCACAAAATATTAGTACTTCCCCTATATAGGAACAAATCATCAAATCGATGTGTAAACCATATGGGTTCAATATATGAATGATAGCCCAATAGGTTTCGTACGTTGGTCGAATATTTTGTGCTGGTAGGGCCAAACAGATATTGACACGAAAATTGCAACCTCTAATGTTCCGTTCCGCTCCATATAAAAATGTTTATATAAACAAAATTACTATGATAAAAAAAGAGCTTTCTGCTTCCTTGTGATAAGAATGTTTATCATTCGACATTGGCAATAAAAGGAAATGTTATTCTAATAATAATAATATTTGAAGTTTATATAGGGAAAACAATAGTTACTTATTTCTATAGACATCGTTTTAGGAATATAAGGTACTAAATAAGACGTAAAGGAATACGATAAATTATAGAACATAATACTTCAGTAAACTGAGTCTATGCTACTAAAAAACGCAGAGACGCAATCATTTAATACTACCACTGAGTAGGTATATGCCGAGGCTGGTAATCGAACCCAGGGCTTAATAGACAGTGAGCAGTTGCGTTTGTTACCATTTATAATCTTCTGCCCAATTAGGTCATTTATTATTTAAGTATTATGTATCTACTTACCTTTGAGCACAAAACTCATTTTTTAAGTTATCCTGAAAATAATTCATCTTCACTGATACAAATATTTAAATTAAGGAAATTAAATGTCAAAATATAAATGTTTCCTTTTAAATTTAAATAATTTCAACCAGTACTTTAAAAACTTAGTTAATAAATATTCATTCAACCACTCAATTTTACTAAATATTATAAGTCATTCAACGCACGAATGAATATGAATCACCTTGGCCATCGAATATTATACGAAATTTCCGTCTAACTCGATATATGGATTTACTTGGGATATTAATATTACAAACTTCTGATCATTAATCCAGATCAGATCACCTTCATTTAAGGTGGGCGGAAAAATAGGTTAGATTTGCTTAAAATAAGCACTTTGTAGTTCGACAATTTCTGCCGTATCTCTGAACCGATTCAAAATATTTTTTGACTGGCTTTTAGAAAAAACTCGGTAGAATAGTACTGGACTATTAAAAAACTCAAGAAAATGACGATTCTTTTCTTACCAAGCTGTTAAACTTCGTAAACTTTTAACCTAATTTTGAAATAATTAAAAAAGTCGTGATCTCAATAAAATAGTTCTGGTCCAATCCGCTACGCTATATTAAACACATACATGTTTAAATTTTGATTTTTTATTAAGTAATTATTGAAAAAATGTCGAACTACTAAACCAATATCACTGAAATTAAATACGTTATATAATGCAGGAAACAAGTTTTTTGGTTCGAAATGATACTAAAGAATGACATATAGAACTTTGGCTACTGTCTCGTAGATGGCAGCAAAATCAAAATTATAAATTGAATATTCTGTCAATCTTTTAATTTATTTGAAAGGTCGTATAAAAATATTGAAATCAATTTTAGGATGAATATAAACCGCCGCAGCAGTTTGCTATAAAGGGGCATTCCCAACCATTTTCGTTT
Organism: Rhagium mordax; assembly: GCA_963680705.1. Taxonomy (NCBI): domain Eukaryota; kingdom Metazoa; phylum Arthropoda; class Insecta; order Coleoptera; family Cerambycidae; genus Rhagium; species Rhagium mordax. Next base: position 99,487,632 of record OY796656.1, on the reverse strand, counting down.
GCATTTTGCTTTCCGTACCTTACATTCCTATTGGTTCCTGAAGTACATTTATGAGGCACCACCAATAGAATCTCGTAAAGGGTTAACGCTTGGTTGAGAATGTATTTTCATGTTGCCGAATTTTGAGGCTGCGCATAAGCGCACGTGAATGACAAATAGTGACAGCTGACAGAAGAAAATGAGTTAACGACTATGAACATTGGAAATGTGTTATTTATTATTAGTATTATTTAAAAAGATGAGTAAAATTGAAAAGGAATTTGACATTTACGAGTTGTAGACAACGATAATAATATGGTAATAAACGATTTTTATATTGCGAACGTGAAATTTTTAAGTGCCGAAGTTCATAACACCTAAACATAGCTGCACCAACAAAGGGAAAAATCTTAATTAACATCGTATACTGGAAATCAGCTAGTTTGGCAAAAGTGGGAAAAAGTAAAATGTGTGTATTTCAGCTGTATTAGAAAAGGAAGTGCCCAAATTGAAACATTTCTACAGCAAGTTGTTCAGAATAACATGTTAGGAACCTACCACTATAATAGTTTGATATGATTGTAAAACAATTCTTATTATTTTTAATAATGCAATCATTCTATTATATGTAATAAATATATTATTAAATAATGTCTTTCTGTTTTATGTTTTATTACTCCAACCTTAAACATATCCGAAGGAAAATGATTTCTGTTTCTCAGGAAAATGGTACTTACGTATGGCAGGTATGCCAAGAAAAGTATACAAACAGCTGTTTTGGGGTGTCACAACTAACCTCAAAATTATGCGTTTTCTAAGTTTTTGGAATATTATGTCGGTTTTATCAAAAATTTCTGCTGGGTTCCTGTACTATATCAACTAAAATCTTGTTCAGTGCATAATTATTAAAGTTTTAAATACCTTGATCTAATAATATAAGATGCTTTTTGTTGGTTGGAAATCCAACCTATAATTATGCAGTCGATTTTTAATAATCTACAATATTGAAACTTTATATGTCTATTATCTGAATGAGCTTTTAAATTGTATAATGGATCCAAGTTAGAACTACAAAAATTAAAATTAAAATTGAAAACAAATTTACAAAAAATATAAATTTAAGGTTATGTTAATCATATGGTCGTAGTAACAAAAAAAAATGATAATGCTCAAATAGTTAGATTATTTACAGCACTACCCATAAAAAACACAATTGTCCAAGACACAAATAAATATTTATAGTTTATAAGTCCAAACAGTTACAATAATACACAAAAATATCTACAAATATCCAAATCACAAAATAATATAAATATGTATAACTAGATAAAACAAGCTGTCAAGTGTCAAATCTAAAAACATTATCAGAAAAAAAGTCACTAGTAATTAAATATGTGTGATCATTTGTAAATGTAGTATTAATTTAGATTGCGCGGTTGCGCGTCATAATAATGTAAAAGATGTGAGTGTAATGTCTCTCCATCTATCAAAGGGTAGATACATTACAACACATCACTCCACCTATCTCATAGTAGATAAATTACAATACGTCAATACGGTTATATTGGCAAAAGCTACATATAGTTCCATCTGTTGGAATTCATAAGGTTAGCGACTGGGACCGCCCCCGCATTCGTGTTCGCAGAGATCATCATACTTCTAACGCACTTAATATAACAACTGATATATATTTTTAAATAATTACTCATTTGATTGCCATATTCAGTTACGTGCATCGTAAACCATTCCACATTCCATCATTAGAAAATATAACTTTACATGCTACGGTAGGCATACACAGATCTGACATTATTAACAACATGCAATAAATAGATGGCAACGACAAAGATCACAACAGTACCTAAATAACAATAGCATTTCAACATTTAAATAAAATACGCCGAAGAAACATCTTTGAATTCTGAAATTAAAAAAAAAACTGACTGCTGCTCGTTTGTCGTTTGCAAGTAAGGTCTAAGTCCAAATTACAGGAGTCTCCATAATGTAAAAAATTTGGTTTTCTATTACATAAATTAGGCAATTAGGCGCAAAGATTCTTTGGATTAACAAAAAGAAAATAATACAATTTGTGGAAACAAAAACAATTGAAAGCATCATTTCCGAGTACGTATTAACAAAAATATAATTTTTTTAAATGCATGATTTTTTAAAAGTTTTAGTACACCCTGTTTTTCCTCTGTGAATATTGCACATCGTCAAACGCTGTTAAAACCTTCAGTTTTCATGGCACGAGACCTCAACAAAGTAACATTATCATGTTCGAGTTTGAGCAAAATTCAGTAATTTATTCCAAAATTAGCGTCATTGTAAATTAACTATCATTTTCTATGTAAAATCACTCGTAAAAAAAAATTCAAAGATGTTGGTCCCCTCTTTATACATATACATTGACATGCAAAACAAAGTTGTTTCACAAGAACGTTCTAGTTTCATGGAGGTTCTCAAATTAAAGTATGAAATAAATTTATTATTTTCATATCGTCGAACTGGTCGGTTTCTATTTTTAAACACACTTCACTTGTCTTAGTTATGACGTCATCACTGTTTCAGATTTGACGTCATTGGAAATTTTCAACTGGGACACCCTGTATATTTTTAATTTTAAGACTCTCCATGAAGAGTTGATTTGGGGAACCTATCAGACTTACAGGCTTGTAGTTTAAGTTGATTTGGAATCTACAGACATTTGAAAATCGTAATTTTGAATTTAAATACTCTGTAAAATTAGTTGAAGGTACAGCAAAGCGGCTCTTATGTCGTCGTTATCTTAACTTGTCAAGTACTATCTGATGGAATAGATTTCTAGTAGGTATTGCTTGAGAAGTTAAGATAATAAACATGAAAGTCGCTTTTCCGTACCTTTAACGATTTTCAAGTCAAATTATCAACTTTAGGCCATAAATGTGATAGGTTCTTGAAATCCTTTCTTCGTAGTTCATGGATAGTTTAAAACTGTACAGGTTAACTCATTTAAAAAAGTCGACAATGAAACAACGATAACGTCATAACTAAAACAAATGAAGCAAAAGATGTGAATTTAAAAATATTTTATATTTTGATAATGAATTTATTCCATATTTTCGGACACACTGTATACCTTCTTATTATATATATTTATCTGCGCCTGGAAAGCCACATTATATACATTTATATCGGCGTGATCCGTTTCCGTTAAAAAATATCTAGTGTAAAATATGTATAAAAATTAAAAAATGATAATAACAAATGGATTTCTAACTTTTCCCAAGTTCAAATTTACTAAAAATTCCCTTTCCATATAATATATTATATATTACATAATTTGCAAATTAATTACATTCCTGTTCCATCTTGAGATTGTTTCATTTTGCTTGGATTAACACTGAAATAAAGCCTTTGCAATTTTACGAGGAAGTTCTTTAAATTACAAAACGTCTTAAAATTTTTCTTACCTAAACAGACCCTAAACTAACTAAAAACCGAAAACCAACATAAAATGTACTATCCAATTTAAGAATTTGGCATAAATAATGTGTATTTTTCTTTATTATATACAGGGTGATTCCATATAACGTTCTCACCCCAATTTTTTGGTTTTGTCTTTAGAAATAAAATAAAAATGTTTAATGTAACTTATAGTATTTTTTCTAAGGATTCCGAAAATTTCAACAACAAAACAATTGAAAATCAAATAAAACTGGGAAAAAATAAGGCAAGGTTTATTTAAATGTATAATATAACATATTATACATTTCCTTCATATTTAGTAAAACACTGATATTTTTAACACCAAGTTGACTTAGATGTTTTTGAACTCAGTATTTTACTAAATATGAAGGTAAATACATATGTTATATTTTCGGAAAGAGAATTTAAATTTTTTTCAAAATTTTAAAAATACGCCCATTTAAAAAAATTGTTTTGTTTTTTACCACTTTTAGTTGACTTTCAATTGTTTTTTATTAAAATTTTTGAAATCCTTTAAAAAAAATACTATAAGTTACGACAGTTACGTTAAACATTTTTATTTTATTTACAAAGACAAGCCAAAAAATTGGGGTGAGAACGTTATAGGAATCACCCTGTACTTACCTACCAAGTCTACGAATTTAGTGGCATTTTTACCAAAGATTTATAACAGAAAAATTTACAAAATAAATTTATTTTATTTAAAATTGACTAAATATTTTAATTTTTCGTATCAACAGAAGATTTTAAAAGTAATTTTTAATTTTAAGTCAGATACCTGACCAAATGGTAGCCCTAACCTGAAGCACTTTTATAACATTTATTTTTTTTATTCTGGCAGAATATCCCACAAGGAATTAACTTAATTCAAGTTATACTATTATCGAGACTATTACAGCGGCGGCTGGTGAATTTAAAAAAAAAAATGTTTATTTATTTTTAGGAGCCGTTTCTTCCACCAAATAGAATGGTAATTTGTGGACTGGTAATGATAAATCACAATAAAAAGGATTATTACCATAGTGTACATGATTGTTCGAGTAGACACCAGCCTTCAGAGTAGACAGTATGTGAGCTCATAGATAGATGATGGTAAAGTAAAGTACGAGAACAAAAATAGGCAACCAGGTATACATTTCGTTTTTCTGCATGTAAATACCATTGAATGTGTGATGCTTTTAGCTATCGAGTGTATTGCATTACTTCAGCTACCCTGTACTACACTGATGAGGAGTAACATCGCAACATCAACATCTTGCAACTTGTAGGTGCGGCGTAATACATGAGCATCACTTTAGAAAGTTGAAATATAAATCGTTTTAATTGGAATATTTTTTATTCATTATATGTATTAATAAAATGATGTTTTTAAAGGTAGGTATTTAAAATTTCGATTGACTTCATTGAATATTGAACATTGAACAAATAATTATCCAAGATAAATAATATTGTCTATCTGTTTACAATAAAACATCACGAAGATAAAATCAAGCTATTAGCTTAACCTGATGATATGCAAAGTAGAAATAATCCGTTTTATCTCTGATGTCATTATAAATAATTCTGTCCAAGAAAGATATAATATCTGAAATATGTAATTTCAAACTTCAATACGTTCAACTAAAATATTTTTTATAGTGAAATAGTAGAGAACAGAATAGAATAGAATATGAAGATGCATTCCAAAATAACAGAACAGATCCAGTACAACCGAAGGCCATAAAATAATTTATAGGTATTTTGATTTTTGAAAGAGTATTTTGTTTTTTTTTACAAAATCTTGGCCAGTTTTACCACAGCTTCGGCACAGCCTTTTCAACCGTGTTTTTCTTGTTTCATAACTCATAACAACTGTTGTAATCTCCATTAGGTGGCAGTAAAAAATATCCGAGATAATTAAATGTCCAATTATATTCCATAACAGGTGGATGAAGAATCCAAAAATTTTCCCGTACGGCTCTTTTTGTAAAATGAAAAAAATTTATGAGACTATTACAGCTAAGATCAGAAGAACCAACATGATATTTGAAAGTGAAAATGATATACATGTTGCTCAATAATATGGGAAAATTCAGTTGGAAACGGAAAATTCTTATCACTCAGTAACGGAAACAAATTCATCTAATGGTAAATTAATTAAAAAAATGACTGTTGTGGACGTGTCAGGTAAACTAGGGATTTCAATTTTGGTAAATAATTGAAATTAATTTCAAAAATATATTGGTTATAACTTTCCTTGTGGGATGCCAACTGGCTCCAACGAAATTTTATTACATTCATTTTTAAAGATCAATTTGCAAATATGTAATACATTATGCATACATTTTTTTTCCACGATAATTTTCAATACCTGACCTTAATGGCAACATGCCGAAAATAATTATTCACGGTACTGAAAGCTATTTAACCTATTTATTTTTACATTGACGAATTATTTAAAAAGAATAACTATGAATAATCGATAGGCATTCTGCCTTCCGTTGGCGAGATATCGGCTCCAAGCGTCGATAAATTAAGGCCGTATGATTTAATTAAAATCATTCTTTCTAACAATAAGGTGTAACAAGCTACACGATAATTAAATTGATTATAATGTACCTTCTCCTGACTTCTTGAGTCGAACTCATTTCGGCAATGCTGAAATAAACATCGTTTACAATTTTGGAAGCAATGCGGAAGACACGAACAAGGAAACAGGAACCACACAAAAAAATTTAAATGCCGCTCGTGTACATAAGTTGATTCGGAGAATACATTGGATGGTGGCTTTATCTGTCTGACGTATACAAAGTGGACAATAAAAATGGAATGACCCTTATACAAACACGGTTTTAGAGTTTCAGACCATACTAAAAATATCGCACGATATTTAAAACAATTTTGACAGGTATTATTGGTATTATTCCGTATCGTACACGGATTGTTAGTAAAGCCAAAGTTTACTTTAGTATTTAGTAAACTTTGGTAAAGCTATTATACGAAATAGCAAATAAGTAAGTATAAAAGGTCTTAAAATGATCTTATCTAAACAAAATGGTTAAAAACCCCATCAGTACTCAGTAACACTTTTTTGTACGTCAATATTTGAACAAATATTTACTATATTAGATTAGATAAAAAATGAATCAATTGAAGATACTCGTGAAGATATAATTGTTAAATGACAAACATACATTATTTAAAAAAAAAACGCGCATAAATGAGATCATCAGCATAACGTACTATTTTACTATATGACAATCATTTTTTAAAACTTAAGTAAGTACCTAATGGTTTTTTCTTTGCATAATTGTCTATAAACAGTTGAAGTAATTATTTAGGATTTTAGTCACCAAACGTGAATACCAATTTTAGATTTGCATATTTCTATGTAATACTGATTAAGCAAATTCTTTAAAATGCCCACCTATTTTAACTGATGGAAGAATTACATACTTTTTATGTGATTTATGTATAAGAAATGTATAGGTACGTGACTCACGTAATAAATATCAGAAATTGTAGGCAATTTAATAATGGGCTTGACTAGTAATAATCAAGAAAAGCATATTTCTGTTAAAATGAAATTGACATTGTCAGTTTATGTTGTAACAGAATTTAAGAGTATTTTGAGTACTTAGGTATTCCCAAGAATAATACTATTCTTGAGGTATTCCATCTAAAATTATATTGTCCACTTGGTACGCCCAAACAACTTTAAGTGGGCACATCTGATGAAACTGGTCAAGTTGTTCGAATAAATTACGTTACGACCCCACACTTTTCGTTCGTAAAATACTTACTGTTTTAAATAATAATATAGGTAATTTGCAAAATGGGTGGGTGAGACAGTCAATTATTTGCTGTTGGTTTCCTTTATAGGCTATTTGGGTAATGGGTTGATGGATTTAGTATTCTGGATTAATTTTTAAACAGTTATGTAAAACACACTGCATAATGACCCTACTATGTTGATGTTAACACTTAATTGATTTAATGAAAAAATGTTTTAAGTAAAGTTGTTGGTCACAAATTGGTGGAAATGAATCTTCTTCATGATGATGAGGTTTGCCCGAGAGTTTGCCACATCGGATCTGATTTTTTTTTTCAAATAATCGAAGTAGGTATTTATTGTTAGCATTTTTGGTATAGACAACTTTACGAGAAAATTATACACCGAAAATATCAGATCAGGACCAACAACTTTTTTTAAATTAAACTGATATTAAAGTAAAATTACGGCATAACTTTTTGTGCATTCTGTATGTAAAGTTCTCAGTGTAATCATGTGAAAAAAAAGTAAATTAAAATACAAAAATACGTAGAAAATCAGGAAATACGTATTGGGAAGACAAAGGTTCTCAGGTATACAAATAATAAATCATTGACATTGTTCATGAGCAGAAAATTTGGATCTCGACTTTTTAAAGTTCTTATATGTACATACAGGATGATTTAAATTCGTTTAAACAGTTCCCGAGAATCCGTGAAAGATCGAGCTTTTTTTGGCAATATCGACTTAACCCTATACATATATCTCTTTCCACACTAGACTAGATATTGTAAAATGGTTTAAACATTCTAGTCACTTTTTGAGATACATTCGATGACATAAAAATAATTTAGAATTTTTTTTAGTTTTTAAAATATGAGCACACCTTTTGTAAAAATGAAAAGAGGAGTAAAAAAGCTTTCCATAATGTAACCTTTGGCCTTATATTATTTTTTATTTAAATCTGTGAAAAATAGAAATTGTCTTTTAAATGATTAAACAATTAGGAGCTTAACCACGTTTTATTTTATTATAGTTACTCTTTAACTCTTTACTTTACGTAATTGTTATCAGTTATAGGTGAAATAAAGCCAAAAATGAATCGTTTTCCAAATGATGACATTGACGACAAATATAATCCTTTAAAATGTTTTACTCTAAATAACGAAAATGCAGATTTAGCAGAAGATTTCTATTTTGCTTGTGTTTTTTTTTTTTAGTTTTAACTTGGGCTAGGGAATTGCAACAGCCATATTCCATACCTATATCTTTTAATATTTAAATTGTCTTCTATTTCTTTAGCTGTCTAACAAATTTTAAAATAACAATTTCTTGCTCGTCTCTATTAATTAACTTTATAGTAAATTCTGTTTCTGGGTTCAATCCGTGATTTTTTGTCAAAATGAAAATCAATTTTCGTTATTTAATAGCCTCATGTTTGACTGCCTCTGGAAATGTTGGAAAAGTGTAAATAGAGTTCTTTGCGAAATTCTTTGTTATAGATATTTGCTTTTTACTTTTTTGTAAAACATTTCCGAAGATTACATGTATCATTTTTAAAATGGGTCTATTTTGTAGATTTATAGGTACTGAGGTAATGGTAAGTTATGAAAGTAATTGTCATTGTCAGTAACAATCAATAACGTCAAAATTATTTTGTTTCCATAGCCTTCTATGTCGTTAAGCTTCCTAACTATTTGGAAATTAAAAAAAACTCTATTTATCACAGATTTAAATAAAAAAGTAATAAAAGTATATATATGGAGAGCTTTTTCACTCTTTTCACTTTGAGAAAAAACACAGGGTGTTCCATTTATAATGTATCTCAAAAAGTGTCTATAGAATGTTTAAACCCGAGTTTAAATCATTTTACAATATCTAGTGCGAGGAGAGAAATATAGGGTCGATTTTGTCAAAAATTGAGAATCGCCCTGTAGCTCGAAAACAATAAAAGGTAGAAGTCTGCGGTTTGCGCCATTCTTATTTTTAGGAAAAAAAGAGCTCTGGATCCACATATCAGATCGAGTATCAGATTTGCTCTATCTTTTACGGATTCTAGGGAACCGCAGAATTCCTACGAATTTGAAACGCCCTGTACATAAGTATATCTAAATGTATGAAAATGTTTTACAATAATTCTTGATTGTACAAAATATTAATTAAAATGTTATTGCCATAGTATACCTACCTAACCGAATACCGAGCCGAATACCTAATAGTACTTCCCCTAGGGTAGAAAACTCTGCCCTAATATGTGCAGAGAGTTTGACTTCAGAACCTAGTTTGGGGTCATATGGGGATCAGGAAAACATGAGGTGGACATCCCGGTTCGTGGGAGGAAGTCCGCCATATTGGATTTTATGTTAAATTGACGGGTCGCTGTATCTCCGTAACGCCTAGTCTGATTTGAATGATTTTTTTTTAATTCGATTGCAAATTTTGATTAGAATAAAATAGGTTACATTCATTTTTTACGCAACTCTAAGTAATACCCCCAAAAAATACAAAAAAGGGAATTAAAATTATTCTTTTCCGTTCATTGTCATTTCCACCCATTTTCTTGCACCGTAACAAAAAAACAATTACAATAATATTTGTAGCCTATTGCTTTTAAAATATTAAAAGGGCATATTATTATACTCATTTATATCTAAATTGTTTCAAGGGTATACATATTTTGCTCCATTAATTGGCGTTAATTTTGGGTATAAATTAGATAATGAGGAGGGCTTTAACAAACATTTTGCGCGCTACTCCTGATAATTTTTTAATGACTTGCTCATGCAAAAAATTTTACTTGTAAAAAAATTAAATCAATGCTCTAAATTTTGTAAGCGTGTATTCAACAAATTTTGCCAAAAAGTTTAAATAAAGAGTTGATTTCATTATATTTTTATAAACACCACAGGTTGTCTGGCGCAGGGACGCTCACGGGTAGCAACTATACATTCAAATTGTAGCCGCCTGGAGTGTCGGCTCGGGACTAAAATGGCCGTATCTTCCTTATTCTTTAAGAAAATTTAATTTTTTAAACGCAGATTTGTAGCTAAAACGATAGCCTACAAATATTGTTTCAAGTCTTTTTTTAGTTACGGTGCAAGAAAATGGGTGGAAATGACAATGAACGGGAAAGAATAATTTTAATTCCCTTTTTTGTATTTTTTGGGGGTATTACTTAGAGATACGTAAAAAATGAATGTAACCTATTTTATTCTAAACAAAATTTGCAATCGAACTAAAAAACATCGTTCAAATCATACCAGGCGTTACGATACAGCGACCCGTCAATTTAACATAAAATCCAATATGGCGGACTTCCTCCCACGAACCAGGATGTCCACCTCATGTTTTTCTGATCCCCATATGACCCCAAACTAGGTTCTGAAGTCAAACTCTCTGCACATATTAGGGCAGAGTTTTTCACCGTAGGGGATGCACTATAACGTACATTACAATTTTTCTAATTTATCAATAATAGGCATGTCCACAAAATTTTAATTTCAATTGGAAATGATAGATTTATTGGTATTATGAACTAATGTAACAATAAAAAAATTTGTATATTTTTATTTTGCCAGTTATTCGCAATAGAAATCACCTAAAAGCAGAGAGGCTAAGAAACGTTCCCAAGATAGAGGTTAGTAACATGACGTCACATGCTCGCAGGCACGTTGCCGCGCGCCGGCCGGCTTGTACGGGTTCGTCATGCAGTGAGCGTTCTCTGTGTTTATGAGCAGTATTATAAAAGAAATATGGTGGCACGAATATGGTGTTTTGTTCCTTGCTGCAATAATACAACTACTAAGACGCCAACGAAAATATTTGTAAGCGTCCCAAAGCCAACAATAAAAAGAAAAAATGGTTTGAGGCAGTAAGACGTGATATTAAAAACATTTCATCGACATCTACTTTGTACTGCTTGCATTTTAATGCAAGTTTATTTGGAGGTTTATTTACTATAATAATAAATACTATACAATTAGTTCTCCTCAGTTTAAACCCGAATTTAAATGATCTACATTAAAACACAGCTTTTTTTCATGATTTCCTTTGGGGCTGATTAAAATCACTGTTATCAGAAAATCGGATACCATAATTACGCTTACATTTGGCAAATTATGTGAATCTCCTTTCTGGAAACCTTCTTCCATATTTACTAATAAGAAGATGCAATAAACCAACACCTCAACGCTGTAAATAATAGAGCTACTATAAATGTAGACTGCATTCTGACACTTCTGACAGCTCAGCGCGCGCCGTCCGAAAATTAATCACGCGCGTCAGCCAGGCTAGCGAGCTTGTGACGTCAAAACAATCAGCAGGCGTTTATTTAATTCAAACGGAGCAAAAGATTTCTTCGGTCGCTGTTATGGTTAGGATTAATTTTTTTCAAAAAAAAATTTCAGATATTGGTACCAGGGGCTCCAATGTACGATTTTAACTAACATTAATGTATATTAATTTTTTTGTGGACATGGCTATTATACCTATGCATCATTATTAGAATAAATAAGTTTATAAAAACAAAAAAATACGGTGATTATAAAAGAGGGTATCCAATTATTTACGTAATGATGGATATTAATATTAACTTAATTATAATGAATTTAGGAAAAGTTACTGCATGGAAAATATTTACCAAAAGGTGTACATAGTTTTTGGTAAACAAGATATCTTTATCAGTTTTAAATATTTAATCTGTTAATAATGTAGGTATTACAATTTAGATATATTTCGAGAATTTTTTGATACACCATTATAGTATACGTCAGATTTTATTATATTATTTGTATTATTTTATGAATCAATCAGATTGACATCTTGCTTTTTTTCAAGTATACACGGGTATACAGTACCAATTAAAAATTAAAAAAAATTGAACAACCCCCAAACAATAAAAAAGATTTCTAAAAAGTATATTGTACTGCATTTAAGTACAAACTAGATACTATTACTTATCGATTATTAAATTTGAATTACGTAGGAATCTTTTTCATCTAACATCAATTTGAAACAGTGTAAAACTTCATATCAAAAATACGTTTGGTTGCGATCGAGGTTGCGATATTTGTTCAATTTTACACCGCGTCAAATTGATTAATTGGGTAATAAGATTCAATCCTTTGTTAGCCCACTGATAAGTCGATAATAGCTCGGATAATAGTATGTAAAACAGTGAAATTTTGTTTCGTACTTTTTAAACTACTTTCCATTTTTTGGAGACGGTTAATAATTTTTTTAAATTTTTCCATTTTTGGTGGGCTTTTATTTAGTAAACCAAAATATTAGAAAATCTGTAGGTACTTACGTCTTCGTTTAAAATGGGAATATCAAACCGTTTATTCATTATTCACGTGATTTATTCATTACTCTAATTACAAAACTTTATTTATATATATGAAACTCTATGATTATACCAAATGCGAGACCAAATGAACACTTGGAAGATGACATAATTTTTGTCCCCCTGATAAATCTTCTCTAATATACTAAAGGTTATATCAAAATGGATTAAGTCAATAGTTATTATTAATACAATATACAAAATTAGGTTCTCGGTAGGTACACTTTGAATTTTTTTCTAAAAAACAAAAAAATAATTAAAAGTAAGTATGTCGTTCCTGTTCTCTTGGCTACTGAACAAGTTAAACAAATTGCCGGGCGGGACTAAATATCAATGGGAAACCGGTTTCGAAAATTGGAAATATTTTTGTAAAATCTTAGATATTTTCGATATATTAATATCTTTGGAATAGTCGAATAGTCCAAACAATAACATTGAAAAAAACTGAAGGGTTAGAGATTTACGAGGAGATTTATGAAATTAGTTGAAGATTGTTGTATAGTCCGTTTTTTTTTTCTAGTATACCTAATACTCTTCAAGGCTAAATTTTTAGGGGGAAGTTGCATTCCTGGAAGTTCCCAACTTCTCAGAGGTTTTTTGGTTACTATTTTCACACTAAAGTCTGTCTGATGAGAGATTGCAGTGGTGGAAGGGACGACAAAAGCGCGCGCTTTTATTTTATTGGTTACAGAGTCAGGTATGTTTACAATGGCATTTACGAATACGAGTTGACAGGTCAATAAAGTTTGCGTGTATAGACTGCCAAACTTGTGACTTTTAAGTAATAAATGTGTATTATCCGAGGTATTATCCTAAATTTAACATTATGAATCAATTTTAAACTCGATTTTAAATAATATAAAAGGTATTGTAGGATTCCCTTCAACTTTTAGCAAATAGATGAGTAATAAATTTAATAGTAGCCCCTCAACAATGGCGCAGCACGTAGATGAAGTTGAGACTCAAACAACGGCAGTTAAAATAATTTGAATTTATGCATTTTGAAGTTGAAGTCAGTGAAAATAAAATTTGAAATTCTAACCTATAAAATAAGACCTTCCAACAGTAAATACCGAAAGTTCCTACGGTTTAAGCAGCATTTCTATTCTACCAACGTTGTAACACATTGACAAGTATTATAGAAAAAGAAAACAGACTTTATCTACTCTTATTTAGGTTATATGTTAATTAATCAATTGGCTTTGAACAATTAATAGTATCCATAAACAAATTGCGTTAAGTTATAGTCGTAAAAAAGTCACCGGTGACACTTTGTTTACACCAATCTCCTTTAATTTCATGCCTAGCCTGTCCAATAGAAATTATTTTCCGATACGGTGAAATAGAATATTAGTCCATTATTTTTGAGGGGAGGAAAGTGATTTGACATTGAATAGTTTTGACGTTTAATGAAGTGAAGTAATAATCTTGGTCATAATTGTGCCAAAAATGATGAATTCAGACTTGCAAAGGTTAGTATTTACTGTTATAATCGCAGATAAAGTGTAGTATTCAACTCGTGGTAATACTAAATAACTCACTTGATGAATTACAGCTCTCGCCTTCGGCTCGCACTGTAAAATTCATCGGCTTGAGTGATTTAGTATGCTACCACTTGTAGAATAATATACTTTTACAGTTGTGATTTAAAGTACGTTGGACAAACGAGACGGTCAATTCCAACTAGGTTTAAGGAGCATAAATATGCTTATTTCAATTATGGAAAGAAAACACAATAAGTTTAGTGTCGCTCCCTCTATCGGTTAGTAGGTCAAGGTTCCACTTCAGGATCAATACCTATTTATTTAATATGAGACTTTGGGATGATTTTCATAATGTCCCAAGAGCGTCGATAATAATTTTACGAGTAATTTTATCATAGTTTTGACTAGGTTTTTGATAACACCGCCGGGCTGAAAAAGTAAAGTGCTTGAAGAAATTACTGGAGGTTATTATTTAATGCTTAAGAAATATTTTAGTTTCTTTTTTGCAGTTATTGTAACTAAATTATTTATTCAAAACTATTTATTAAAAACACAAATATATTCCACCCTCGTCCACCTATTAACTGGGTTATTTGGTGGTTTCCTGAATTATTCTACAAGGTGTTTCTAAATTGACTACCATAAATTTAAGAGCTTGTAGAGAACGTTAAAATAAAACTAAAACCTCTATACAGTTTCGTCGAAAAACGCTTCGTTTTCAAAATACAGGGTGTTATAGTGTTGACTGGCAGATCAGTTATTTAGCTATAACTCTAAACCGAGCTCTAAACAGAGTAGGCAGAGGAATCTAAATTTTTGTGAGCGAGTGTTACTTAAGATTATCGATGACTTCAGTGGCGTAATTCATCAAGTGAGTTATTTAGTATTACCACGAGTTGAATACTACACTTTATCTGCGATTATAACAGTAAATACTAACCTTTGCAAGTCTGAATTCATCATTTTTGGCACAATTATGACCAAGATTATTACTTCACTTCATTAAACGTCAAAACTATTCAATGTCAAATCACTTTCCTCCCCTCAAAAATAATGGACTAATATTCTATTTCACCGTATCGGAAAATAATTTCTATTGGACAGGCTAGGCATGAAATTAAAGGAGATTGGTGTAAACAAAGTGTCACCGGTGACTTTTTTACGACTATAACTTAACGCAATTTGTTTATGGATACTATTAATTGTTCAAAGCCAATTGATTAATTAACATATAACCTAAATAAGAGTAGATAAAGTCTGTTTTCTTTTTCTATACTTGTCAATGTGTTACAACGTTGGTAGAATAGAAATGCTGCTTAAACCGTAGGAACTTTCGGTATTTACTGTTGGAAGGTCTTATTTTATAGGTTAGAATTTCAACACTTTTTTGTTAATAAAAAACGAGATAAAAAATTTGCTGTCAGATATTTTGAAAATATCGTCTCATTTTCAAATTCCCCAATCAAAATGCTATAATAAAGATCTCTTATTAAATATCTCCAGAGGCGTTCGTTTTCGAGATATTCTCGGTTTTATGTGGTACCTACTAAATTTGCGAAAAACATTAAAAAGTGACAATCATCACAAGGTAGATAAAAACAAAAACAAATGCAACTCACACCTGCTTAACTGTCAAGAAATTACATTTTAATCTCAAAGGTGCAATTCTTACCAAATTCATATTGATAATTTCCTTTTTTTGATTAATCGTTCAGTTGCAATATTTTATAAAAAGTAGTAAAATGGTAAATTACACATGTGCGGAAGTTTTTATTTATCTTGTACATTATTAAAATATTCTACCTCTGCTTTGATATTTTATTGACTAAGTACATTAAAATATTTTTATTAAACACATGAGTATTGCCATATAAAACCGAGAATATCTCGAAAACGAAAGCCTCTGGAGATATTTAATAAGAGATCTTTATTATAGCATTTTGATTGGGGAATTTGAAAATGGGACGATATATTCAAAATATCTGACAGCAAATTTTTTATTAACAAAAAAGTGTTAGGCTACCCCTTTTTCTACGCCACTGAATGGTGGTATCAGATTTAAAATATTATACAGTCATCGGTAGTCTTAAGTAACACTCGTTCACAAACATTTAGATTCCTCTGCTTACTCTGTTTAGAGATATAGCTAAATAACTGATCTGCCAGTCGACACTATAACACCCTGTATTTTGAAAACGCAGCGTTTTTCGACAAAACTGTATAGAGGTTTTTTTAACGTTCTCTACAAGCTCTTAAATTTATGGTAGTCAATTTAGAAACACCTTGTATAAATTGAGGTATTATCTGCCAATTCATGATTGTTACAACGTCAAAATACTATTTCAAAATAATTAAACTGTCAAGATCTTTGATATAAAAGTCATCGTTTCTTTACCGTTTGTGTCGCGACCCCCAGAGATGTCCAAAAATAATGTAAATCACCTCCACGATCCCCTTAATAGGCAACATTTAATTAAAATTCATTAATTATTCAATAAAAGGTTTTTTCTCGGTTTTTTCGTTCATATGTGTTTTTTATATGGGATTCCCAGGTTGAGAAACGATGACATAAGTGATAATAATTATCCTAAGATAATTTCCAGTTTAATGGGTTTTTTATTGGCTGTTTTCGCACACGTGATTAGAAATGGGTATCCAGTTTTAAACCAAGATTCCCATTTACGCAAACGCCCTGTATATTTTAGTAATTTTGGTATTTACTTTTTTTTTTATTAGCTACCTCAATTTTGTATACCTAACCAGTAGTTTTCCTATACTCGTCAGAATTTCGGTCGGAATATCCACATTGTAGCGTATTTTATTTTAAAAATATAAATCAACTATCTGTGTTTGGTAACAGCGACAACAAAAATAATATAGGTAGGGTAGGCATGACCTTCGAGGGTTTCTCTAATGATTGTCTTCAGGAAAATTTTAGAATCCATCGAGGGATCCATTGTCCATCTACTTAATTTTAAATATACTAATCCGATTTAATAAAGCTTTCTTGATGACGCATATTAAAAAAAATCAATACGCACGAAAGTGAATGAAAAATAAGGTTAATGCCATCATTATTTTACCTTTACAAACTTCTGTATCTATATAGACATAACAAACAACACCAAATCCAAGTAATCTTAAATATCTGAAGACATATTTACAAATAATGAATAATGAACTAGGTACTTAATTACCTATACTAGGTAAGGTGAATGCTTGTTACAACAAATTTGTATTTATTTATTTACCCGATCTACGACAGTATTAACACTATTAACATAAATGAAATAAAAGAAAAGGTATTAATTTGAATTGATTTTGAAATTAATTCGCGATATAGGAACTCATGAACCTTATGTTTATATTTTTAAACAAAAAGAAAAATGTTAAATCAGCTCTAAACTCTGCCATCAATGTAAACATCAAACCATATGTGCTTTTAAAAGCCTAAGAAAACTAACAATCTGCGTAGAGTAGAGAATTAACATACCATATGTTTTATAGTTTTATATCAATTAAATCATATTTAATTTCTATATTAAAAACGTGGGACTGCAGAAAATTTGAGGTTTCTATATGGAAACAGGGAAAATTTAGCCTTATAGGAAACCAACATAGGGGTGGAAGTTTCGTTTAGTCATTAAGGATGGGTTCAACACACCCAATGTTTCCGAATCGATAAAAATACACGAAAATATAAGAAATACATGCGAAAATCTCAACATTATGGAATTATTAAAAGGGTACTTGTAGTATAAACAAATATACATACAAAGAGTTACTGTCAAAATTTCTTTTTAACAAAAAAATCTTTATTGTTAGATAGCTAAATCAATCTTTTTTAATTTCTCACTACAGCTAAAGTATATTAATAATCACACACAAATGAGTCAATATAACTAAACATTTATTTCTAATAAAACCGCAAGATATTTTTGAGTTTTGATTAGATACCACAAAAGCCGATAACTTACCTCATTTTGTTGTTTTCAATGAAAATACATGTATAAACTTATTTTAACTTTATTAACATCACTACACTAACACCCTACACTTCCGTTAAGCTTTGTTGATTTATATTTTAATGGCTTCATTTACAAATAAGCTAAAACAGTCCATGGCAAATTAATACAACTTTGCAATAATCGCCATGTTTAATTTGACCAGCCCGACTATCTACCAACCACAAGAAGATATGAGTAGCGCTAAATTTAAAATGTCTAATAAATAAATAAATACCTCAAAACAGGTAAAACAGTATTAGCTTAAATTAAAAAACAATTATTTCCATCGAATATTATCTGAAATAATTAAAATAGATACCTAAATAGATTAAATTATTTTACAATATACCTATATAACTAAGCTATATATTTTTTTAGATTATGGTGGGTATCAGTACTATCCTTGTATATGTATTAAGAATACATATACAAGGGTACTATGTACAGGATGATTGCTACTTTAAAGGATTTTGAGGAAGGGTTATTATAGGTCTAGAAAACTGTGAAATATAGCAAATATAAAATATAATAATTAATAAATATATACCTAGGTACTATAAAGCCTGTAGAAAAGAGCCCTTCGTTTCAAAATAAGACAAGACAAGAAAATACCATTTTATGTAGGCATATGCACCTACCTAAATGAATGTAATGAAAAATCACAGATTTTTCAAAACGTGTTTTTTTTTAATTAAATTTTTATAGTGCAACGCGACATCTACCCCTGATCGCTAGTACGAATAATTTCACAGTTGGAAAGTGCGGGATGCCTGTGAAACTACGAAGTAGGCAACTAAACATACAGTAACTAAAGTTTATGTACTGCAAGGCTTCTTGTATGTTCTGTACCTATATGAAATGTTTTGTGTTCTGTACCTTATTTATGTTCTGTGGTGACTGACTGCCCAGTGACTGGTGAGTGCTTAGTGCTTATAGACCGGGAGCTAGCGACACTAAATTTTGTAAGATTTTTGAAACATTAGTTTTATTTTATTTGCGTCATATCGGAGCTACAAAACCCTAAAATCGACTCCTGCAGGGGTACCAGCGGGACAGCGATTAACAGCGGCCTGCCAATTACGTTAAAAAAAAGGTTAATGTTGGAAATTTTAAAAGCTGAAACTTTTTCTATTATTTAATAATATTTCAATAAGATAAAAAATTATCTCCTGCCAGTTCTCCCGTAGATCGGTCTACTTCTGCCATAGTCATATTTATGTGAAAAAAATATATATATCATTTGATACAAATATTAAAAGCTGAAATTTTTTTTGTCATATCTTCAATAATTAAGACAATTAAAAAACGTACCCTGCCGGCCATTTGATGGGACCTGGCTTTGGCAGGAGCTGGGAAGTATTAAGGTAATACCACAGAATATAGTTTGTTTCAACGCACAAGATTATTTTCTATTTATTTATGGATAAAAAATATGTAGCTTTAAAAAATTTACAAACACGTATTTTCGTCGATATATTTATAAACTGTTTTCACAAAAGTGGATAAGTCTTCAATGTCGGAATCTTCACTATCTCTGGAATCACTGTCACGTTGAAGATGCTCCATAGTGTTATTGTCATCCTGCTCATCAGTCACCGCATTAGATTATGTAAATTCATTATGAACAATTTAAAAATTAATTACATTTTTTTTTTAATTAATTACTTAGTAGGAAAAGTGTTATTACCTGCGACGTCGGTTTCAGCAATTTTATCAATAATTACGTCACCGATAGAAGTTGGTAATTGATCGCCTTCAGACCATAGAAATTCCAGTTTATTTTCAACTTCTTTCCATCCACAATCTGAAGGAGATAATAAGGTTGGGTGTTGGGAGTGTGCGTTGCACCACACACTGGAAATATAAATTACCCTTAAAATTTGTTGTCGCAACTCCACCTTGCTTGTCGACTGCAGTTTGAGCTGTTCCAGGGTGTCGTTACATTTATAAGCTTTCATAAACGTAGCTAATCGTGCTTCATTCACATTACTTATTTTTTTTATAACTGTACAGGGTTATTCCATATGTTTAGAGAGCGTCTACCTCGCTTATTATAAAAGATAGAAAAAAACTTTAAATACAAAAGTTGTAGAGGGTTTGTCTTAAATTGCCAGAAAGTGTTGCGCAATATCACGAATAGATATTGAAAAGTTAAAAAAAAACACCAAGTTGGTAAATTTCTAATGGAACACCCTATATATTTTCAAAAAATCAAATAGATCTTTTTCATCTGAATTCAAAAATATATGATATGTTGATATTTGGTTTAGCCGTTTTCGAGATATTTGCATTTAAAGAACGTGATTATATTGTTTTGCCTATCGCGGTTGCCATGAAAAAACAATTATTTCTAACATTTTTCCTTCTATATTCGCGAAATCAAACAGATGAATAACTCAGGGATTTACCTTAGATGCAAACAAATTCACGTGTAGTGAAAAATTTAATTGGTCATCGTTGACATTTTTGCCTATCATGTCCTTTGTTATCGTTTTCACATATCAATTTTGTTGCTTCCCCGAGTTATTCATCTGTTTGATTTTTGCGAATAACCATTACCACCTAAATTTACGGACAGAACGAAGAAAATGTGATACCCGAATAAACAATAATTATTATTGACGTTTGGAGCATTTGTTTTTTCATGGCAACTGCAATATGGCAAAACAATATAATCACGTTCTTTAAATGCAAATATCTCGAAAACGGCTAAACCAAATATCAACATATATATTTTTGAATTCAGATGAAAAAGATCTATTTGATTTTTTGAAAATATATAGGGTGTTCCATTAGAAATTTACCAACTTGGTGTTTTTTGTTAACTTTCCAATATCTATTTGTGATATTGCGCAACACTTTCTGACGATTTAGGACAAACCCTACAACTTTTGTATTTAAAGTTTTTTTTCTATCTTTTATAATAAGTGAGGTAGACGCTCTCTAAATATCTGGAATAACCCTGTACATTTCACAAATGAATTTCTCCAGAGTATCAAACATTTTATTTGTTTCAATCCCAATAAACACAACATACGTGGCCCAATAATGGTAAATCACAAACTGCCATCTAACTCATCAATGGTACTTCGATGGCTGCTTAGTACTGGACTGTGCTGGACCGGAAAAAATATGTCCCACCGGCCATCAGAGATTTTGCCATCATTTAACCAGTAATGTGTCGCCACTGCTTAGCCTCCAGTGGTATTTCATTTAATTAACATTGGGCCATTATTAGATCACAATTCAGCCATTATTCAGCCACTCCAAGACCAATAATCTGTTACCAGTGTCTAACCAGTACTGTCTGTGCCATTGGCCATTTCGTGTGCCAATATAGGTACAGTGCTTCAGTGGCGACTGGTGAAATTTAATTTGTCATTTCTTCGTATTGGAGCGAGGGTCAAGCGACACTTTAAATTAACTACCTACTAAGACTGAATGAAGAAGTTCTGCAGAACAGAATTGAACTTGAAATATGCGATAACAGTTGCCAAAAATGCTGCCCCTGATAATTTTGTAGATATAATTTGAAAAACGTTTGCCAAACTTTCTTTCAGATTCAGAGATGTCAAATTTATCTACGGATTTCAATTTGTATTGATATTTTATAAAGTTGACATTTAAAAATACGATAAGTATAAAAATTTAATCAAAAACAAAATTTACAATCTGAAATCTGAAAAAAATGTTTCGCAAACATTTTTCAAATTATCCACATTTATTATCAGGGAAGGCAATCCCATTTTTGGCAACTGTTTTCGCAAATTTTAAGCTCAATTTTGTTCTGCAAAACTTCTTTATTTAATCTTGGTAGTTATTTAAAATATCGCTTGACCCACGCTACAATAAGTAGAAATTACAAACTAAATTTCATCAGTCGCCACTGAGCACACTGTACCTATATTAGCAAACTAAATAGCCAACAGCACATATTTTACAAACCATTTACAAATTAAATAGATCCCATTTTTCAAAGCCGCCACTGAGTGCTATTCACATTTTAGTATTTGAACATATTAAATAAAAATATATAGCATTTAAATACAAATGTTACTTTCTCAATGAAAGGCAGTATATTTATTAACATATTTATTGTAAAACAAATAAAAACAATTTGTATCTTTAAAACTATAACAAAAAACTTTTTTCCAAGGTAAACATCAATATAGGTACATATAATTACATATACATATGATTTTTAGTTTATTGCTTACCTAAATCTACCTAAGAACTAGTTTTTGCCAAAAAATGCAGGTGACCGGTGTTTGGGTAGATTAGGCGCGGCCTATCACAGTTATAGGGTTTTTCTATACCAAAAGACACAAATCGATATTCACTCAAAAAGTTCAGCTGACGTACGTTACCTGTAACAAAGGATTATCACAATAATTTTTTTTTTTTCGTTGTTTCACTTCACTTACTAGAGAAACTAATTGTTCGGGTTTGTCGGTTAATAACCCTGTTTTCTTGATGTTTCGTAACTTTTTTGAGAGATATTTGTAAGAACGATGCGGCAGGAAAAGATATGACGGTTTTAATTTTTACTTCTAAATTACACTGTTTATCAGTACCTATTATCCATATTTCAAACACTTTACACTAACAACTGCTTAAACACTTTTCTTTACTATTGACGACGGACGCCACCACAGGTTAAAATGGCGAATGATAGTAGTGGTACGGAATGTGACGCGCAAGCGCAGACTCAAGTAGATTGCGCCAGCAATGAACCATTATTGGTACTGAAATGGCAATAATGCAATGTATAAAATACTGGCAGAAACTCAGTAAACCATTATTGGTACTAAAATGGCAAAACGTCATTCATAAACTACTGGTTAGACTGTACACAACTTGTAATGGACCATTAATGCCTAACCAGCAACATCACAAAACCATCAATAACTCTACTGGGCCAACAGAATGCCACACATCATGTGTTTACTGGGATAGCTGAATACATGCATTTTGGAGAATGTATCAATAAATTGTGGAGAGTTTTGTAAAATTGTGAAAGGCGGTTTCTTGCCTTTCTTGAAATAAGCAGGATTGAAATCGCATCCTGTGAATGCGTGAAATGCTGGAAGTGTGCGACTCAAATCTGGACCTAATGATTCATGCCGCTTGCCGACATTTATATATCTCTCATTAATCCTGACAGCTACTTTTAACCAGCTTTTTACGTTTTCATTCATAAATTGCATATTGCCTAGTGCTATGATCAAAATGTGTGTGTCAGAACATCTTATGACAACATTTGATTGTTTTATGTGGTACTACCTTACTACTTCCTAACTCCTGCCGAAGCCAGGTCCCATCAACTGGCCGGCAGGATATGTCTTTTAAATATCTTAATTATTGAAGAAGTGACAAAAAAATTTTCAGCTTTTAATATTTGCATCAATTCATATATTTTTTTTCACATAAATATGATTATGGCAGGAGTAGACCGGTCTACGAGAGAAGTGGCAGGAGGTCGATTTATATCTTATTAAAATATTATTAACAAATTGAAAAAGTTTCAGCTTTTAATATTTTTAACATTTACTCTTGTTTTTTAACATATCATTGTCAATCTTTGTCCCGCCAACGGGATGGCAGGAGTTCATTTTGTTGATAAGTACCTATCATTAATATTATAAAATAAAAGAAAAACCAAGGTTTAAAAAATGTGACAATGAAAAATGTCGCTAGCTCCCGGTCCATTAGTACTGCTTAGGTGCTTAGGCCACAGCCCACTTGATAGTTAAGTAGGCTGTGCTTAGGCATATTACTAGTAGCAAAGACGATATCGTTTTTGGTAGTAGGTAGGTATTTGTCTGTTTATTTTTTAAGGGCCCAAGGAGCTCATTATGTCCTCTGAAATGTCTTCAAGCGTTGAATGAATCAACGCTTCAAGTATTGACAATCAGGTTATAAATTTTTCACCCACAAAATATAATTACTCAATTTTTCCCCAAACTCCTCAAAAACTATCTATATCATTTTCTCTAGATTTTTAAAATTGTTATATCTTTGTAACTGGCAAGTTTTGTTTTCCAAATGATTAAATTGCTTGTGTAATCTGGCCAAGTGATTTTATTTTTATATATTAAACTTAAGTGCAATAGATTACGTTGCTTAGTAGGTACATTTAATCATACTCTTTAGTTTTTTCAGAATGAAATGTATAACTTCCATCGAATACCTATGTACAAATTATTTAACAAATTTCCTTACAAATGTACCTGCGACCTACGACAGCATTTATTCTTTCCAAACAAAATTTGAGTTCTTTTTTGGGTTTTAGAAGAAGCAGTGGCTCAATTGTAAAGAACAACTTTAGGGGTTTTTGAATAAAAGCCGTGGTATTAAAGAAATTGAGTTTAATCAAAAAACTTCACATTTGGATTTCATCATAGCGATTATTCGAAACATGTCTTTTCAATTCATTGTTAGCACAAAATTCTTGTAATTTAGTAGTTAGTATGCCCCTCCGGTACGCAGAAATAATACGCATTAGAGTGGAGCGGCAACAAAATATTAATTTTAATAACTATTATCGTTGTTTTTTTTTGCAGTATCGAAAGCATACTTTTCTCACCATGTATAAAATCTTTCCTAAAACAATAAATTGAAAAAACATGTTTCAAATAATCGCTATGATGAAATCCAAATGTGAAGTTTTTTGATTAAACTCAATTTCTTTAATACCACGGCTTTTATTCAAAAACCCCTAAATTTGTTCTTTACAATTTGAGCCACTGCTTCTTCTAAACCCCAGAAAAGAACTCAAATTTTGTTTGGAAAGAATACCCTGTATTTTTTTACAACACAAAAAAACTTTTTGAGTTTTTCTATCGAACAACACCAAAAACTTACCTATAGGTCTTTCAGAAGCAAAGTTATTAGACTTCAAAATATGTCACTACATTATGGGCCACCCTTTACTTCAAATCACATTCAAATATCTTTCATACTTTCAGAGATATTTAACTTCAAATATAGGTATACTAAAAATTTACTTTATGCGTTTCAAAGTTTCAACAGTTTATATGGATGATGTGAGAAATAAAATGTAACCCCCACTACCTCATGAATAATGAACAGTACACCAGGCCCGGACTGGACCTCATTCTATTAACTATTTTGACCGGCCCCTCCCCAGCCGATTGTTTTGTAACTGTGATGAGTACAAATAACAATAATTTTATTATTTACATATTTTATATTATAAACGGCAAAGATATAAAATAATATATTTGTTCATTTGTCAACAGTATAAAAGTTAGCCAGCCGCGCGGCCCACCAGGCATTTGCTCGGTTGCCCGCTGCTCCAGTCCGGGCCTGCAGTACACTAGCTTTTATTTTAAACCAACCAAATAAAAAACAAACATTTTGAAATTTACTTAAAAAAAAATAGTTAATGTCCTAGTTCTTTGTATATCACATATTTACAAAATAATAATTAATAGTAAGTTTAATCAAGTAAGTTTAACTCTTGAACTGCAGAAAATGGAAGATTATTTTTTCCTTCCTTTTAACAATTTTACAATCATTTTTAATTTAAAATATACAGAACATACTGAATTTTATAATAAAATGATCATCATCTATAATTTTTTATTACTTAGTAGGTACTTCTAAAAAAAGTCTGCTTTCATCAAAACGGTATATAAATCCTACCTCATTAACCATATATACGGATGGTTCGAAATTAAGTCCTCTCCTAATAGGATGTAATCTATTCACAAAATTATGAGAACAGCGTTTTTAACTTTTGTTCTAAGCTCAATTATAGGACAGCTAAGACCCTCCTTAGAAAGTGGATTTTATTAATATCTCCAAAACCTCTTGACCGATTTTCAAAAAGTTTTGTAAGCAAATTAAACAAATAAATCTACTTTGTTAGTGATTATTACAAATATCGAAAAAAAAAACATTTAAAGAAAAAATAGCATCTATCGTCAGTTACTATGGAACCATTCAGCGATTTTTTGCCAGTATTATTTTTCAAACAACAATTTTACTTGTTAAAATTTTGTGTTTCAGGTTTCAAGTTTCATGAAAATCAGTCAACGAATTTCGGATATATTGATAAAAAACCATTTTCTAATAGCGTTTTCCAGTGACTGCTCTTTTATGCACGCAGTGTATCGTATTCTTTTACTATCACTGTTCGTTAAAATAAAATAGACATACACTGGGTGCATGAAAGTTCAGCCACTGGAAAACGCTATAAGAGTTGTTCCTCTAGGAGACCATAATCCATAACTTATGTTATAGGGTCTCCAGTAAAATTATAGTGACATAATAAAATAATATTTTTCAATATTTAATTTTAATATCTTTTACTTTGATGTTATATGTCTGTATATTCCAATTTTTGACCATTTATGGCCAAAACTTAAAACTTCTGATAAAACCAAATACGTGTAAATAATTTTTAATCATTATCATTCATTTTTATGGTTTTGGTGTAATGTATAAAATAAAATCATGTAGAATTCTTTATCGGCTTTATTATATTTATATAATATAATATATATAGATGTTTGTATGTCCATATGGTCTATATATGTATGTATATGTAATATTTACACATTTATGGTGTATCTGATTTAAAAAATTATTCATTAAAAGACATACAGGTATTATAAAAACTTGTGTAAAGTAACAATTGAAAATTGAGTATTACTATAAATCTCATTTATTATATTTGATAACATAATTTTAAACTATTTTCTTCTCAAAATTATCACATTCATCAATGAAATCACTAAAACAAAATATTTTTAAAAGTGTTAAATTCAATAAGTTACTCATAAGTACCCACCTTATATATGAAGAGAGTTCTGGAGCTTTAAAAACAAACATATGTCCATATCCTAACTCTTCAAATAAATGGTAGGTAACATTTCCCTGATAGGTAGTATTTCTGTTGTTGACAGCTGTATTGTAAAGCTTAAAAACATTTATATGAATTTTTATAATTAAAATATATTTTTCAAGATAGCGATGGAAACTTGGTATTTCTCATAACTTACTTCGTTTCAAAGTTTTATTTTCACATCATGGAAAATGATCATATGAGATGTTATTTTTGGAATTTTATCATATTTTTTTATTTTAATCCGAAATATACAGGGTGTTTCATTTTTAAATGTCGTCCTTTAAGGAGGTGATAGAGCATCGAAAAATAAGTCGACCTGCCCAAAAAACCTATATCAAAAATGCATAATAACGAAGTTACAGGCCTTCAAAGTTGGAATAAAAAAATCGTTTTTTTGTCATAACTTCTAGACCATACGACCGATTTTAACCAAATTTTGCACAGGCAGTACTGAACTACATACCTACAATCTTATAAGAATAACTCATGTCAAAAATCACCAGTGGCGTAGATACTGGGGTGACGCCCTCTATTTCTCACCCTATTTCCTACGCCACTGGATATTTTTTTTTTGAGCAGGTCGACTTATTTTTCGATGCTCTATCACCTCCTTAAAGAACGACATTTAAAAATGAAACACCCTGTATATTTCCTTCATTAAATGGAAGCTGTCGAAATTTCTTTCCATCAGCCAGTGTAGATATTTGTTAACATGGCATTGTTTAAATAAGGAGCAAGAAGGTAAAATGCATTGAACACATTCAAGTTAATGACAATATGTATTTTTACATTTGAGGACATGGGTTAAATCCTATCGAAAAACATATAAAAAACCATGAACTCAAGCGCTCCATATTAAATTCAAACAAAGCTACTATACGTCAAAGTGAATTACAAAAATTATGAGATTCTTAATAAATTATTGAGGAGACTGTCAAGTAGTTGTAAAAACCCATTTTGGTAAAATTAGATGTGGGTAACCGTTTTGATAGTTTTCAAAATTCTATTTTGGATATAACCCGTTTGGTTGATTTTTTATTTATTTTTGTTAGATTGACCTTTCTCACTTCTCTAGCAAAATTGTCATCATTTAACACGTTTTGCATGCTTACTCCTCAAGTATTAAAAATTTTTATTTATTAATGGCAAAGTCTGTACATTTTCCAATCTGTCTGTATGTATTTAAAGATACTCATGGTGATGGATCAGTTAGTTATGATATTTGTTCTCCTTTTTGAGGAGATGAAATAACTCCCTAATAGTCAATTTTCAGTTTATATATAAAGTTCTTCTAGAATTGTTTCACCGAGCTTGTCGACGGCTTTCAGTGTTTGACACATTTAAACTTATTTCTAGTAAAATAATATGCTGACTTCAGTATTCATTGCCAGTGTTGTACGTTATGAGGGTAGTATTTTTTTCTGTAAGCGCTTATCTAATTACTGAATAAATATCTTGTTTATACATTGACCTGATTCCGCGGTTGGCTTTGTTAAATATTATAATTAAAGAAAAAATTATTCACTTTTGAACAACTAATTTTTACTGGCCATGATATTTTGAACAAAATAATTTAAATTCTAAGAAAAATAGTTTTTAACCGTCATAAATAAAAATCAGATGCTCTATTAGTTCTGTAGCCTCCAGATGTATATAAGAATGTAAAACAAATTTAACAACTAGTACTGAATAAATTCTGTCTGAAACATTTAAATAATTTTTTCTTTAATTATACTTAATCTTGTTTATAGTAGTAAATAAATATACTTACTTCTGTTGCAAACTCATATGATATTATAGTATCATCTTTAGCGTGTAAAATCATAATAGGACAGTCAACATTTGAAATATACAACTTAGAATCGAAGTTAAAACCATTTTGTATCATAGGATCTATTATTGTCGTTGGAAACCAAGGTAGAAATGAATAAACCTAAAAATTTATAAAGTTGAGCATCACCTAAAAAATGTGGTAATATCATAGGATTAAAAAAAGGTGAGGAGGAGGAGTGAGAAGATGTACTATAACATAACTGATATGAAGTAGGATGATTTTCTGGATGATAAATGTCTACAGTTTAGTGTTTAGCAAACAACGAACAAATTTAATTTTTTTTAATACGTAAAATACTGATAAGTTATTCTGATTTATAATATACAATTAATAATTGTGTTATCATTTTTTTAAACGATGGCTGCCTGGGAAAACATGAGGTTTAATTTTGTTGAGAAGAGTAATTATGGATAAAAATAAAGAGACAGACAAGAAATGTGTGGCTAATGATTTAAAAATAAACAATAAAGGTTTAATATAAATATTTCTCTTAAAATATTTAATGTAAGAAGGCATACAATTTACAGTAGGCATCTGACCTACTTCCTGGGATAATTCTTAGTGAAAAATTGAGAAATACGTGGAATTTCACTTTGGTTATATTATTATGTGCATATAGTTACAAGCTTTATGCATTAACCACTGACCAATTGACTTAGTTATATAAAGCAGAAAAAAAGCTAAAGAAGAACAACTGATAAGAATGAAATTTTGATGAAATCAGATGCTTTTAATTTTTGGGTAGACCCATTTCCTCAAACTTTCTAGCTTATAAATTAGTTGCATGAGCAGACGGTAAACATTTTTCCCGGTGCGTGTCTAGTTTAAAATCATTCTTACAGACATGTGATACAATGTTGTACTTTGTCAGATTTTTACCTTAACTAAAGGATGTGTTTTCATGACTTCAGTAACAGATGTAAATGGTGTTTCCAAAATTAAACCATGCGAACTAATATTTTCGTTCTTTAAATTTGCAATCAAGTGAGTTCCTATGCCAGTTCCTAAGGAATGACCCCAGACAAATATTTTTGATTTGCTCCTATCTTTTAACCACTTGTAAAATTGTACCATGTCACCAACAATACCAGACTCAGTCATATCAGCACGTGATGAATCTGCATACCCTAATAAAGAAAAAATTACTTGAACCTTGATGTTAATCTATTAAAGTCATAGTATATTTTCAAAAGAATTGATTTATATTAATAACAGTTCCCCCTCTAGGAGAAAATCACTAAAGATAAAGGGAGTTAAATTGTTTTAGCTGTTGTGTTTGAAAACAAAAACAAAAAATATAGGGTTGAAAAAATAATCGACCAGTTATTTCTTATGGGTTTTTCTACAACCGTGTAGTGTGAGTCTGACTTTCTATAAAAACATGTGAGCAAAGTAGAAAATAGTCTTTTAAAGAACCCCGCGTGGAAAAGTTAACTTCCTGAGTGTGGCGAGAACCTTTTCAGCATTAATAAAAAATCAATGAACCCCAAATACTAAAATTAAATGAAATTTAACAAGTTAAAGTGGCATACCTATTCAAAAGGAATGATAGAAGCATTCTTTCAGGACAAAAATGTCACCATCATTAAAAAAAAATAGTATGAAATGAGGAAATATTCAAGTTATTATTGTACATGACTCGCTTTAACCTACTCTTATTAAATTGTAACCAGATCTTTTTCACATTAGTACTTCAGTAGGTATATTATTCATATTGCACAGAGTAAATCTCATCTCATATTTGATTATATAAAACGATATTACATTTATTTTATTATAATTATAAATATATAACCATAATTAAATATTATTATTCCAATAAAATATTGGTGCTTTTAGTTACTGATGTCTATTTCTACTTTAATAATAATTAAGGCAAAATGTAATAATAAATTTATTTAATTAAATTATATCGCATAACTATTTTCAACCATTCAGTTTTTAAAGTACGTTTTTTATAACAACAAATAAATTAGGTACTGTTCCATATTTAAGTTTTAAAAAATAGAATAGTAATAGTATTAATCAAAAAAAGCAGAAAGATCGGAAAACACCTATATATTTGGTTCAATATTTAAGAAAATATTTTTATTTATAAAACTAGCGGTTCGTTTAGAGATCTTACAAAATTAAAATGATTCTATTTTCACTTTTCATTCCTGTCTTAGCTCAACTACTACTCTGATGCTGGTTTTAAGAAATAAAAGTATTAGCTCAATAATTTATAGTGGTCACACTCACTATACACTATTATAGTTAATATATTGAAGATATATAAACTCTTCTCTCTGCAAATTTGTAAAGTATGCAATACCTCTATAATCAACAGCAAATATATGATAATACTTTCTTAATATATCATATAGTTCCAGGGCGGTCGCTCGATCTCCTCCGTTCCCATGCATATACAAGAGGATATTATAATTTCCATTAGTTAGAGTCCCATCATAATTATAGTCATCATTTTCTATAACCTCACTGAGTATTTCGTTTGGCAAAATTTGCCATACGCCTAAAGTTACATTATCCTTGTTTTTTAAATCGACGTAAAAATTTTTCACTCCCTTTATTCCAAATGCTTCTATATCAGAGTAATTTTTTTGAGGAATCACCCCTACAACATTTTAACTATTATTAACTTGGATTTTGCTTATTTATAATTCTTACATGTTGGAAATATGATATTTCTTTGAATTTCTATGCTATATTTAAACACAACTGGAACAATTACAAAAATAATTGCGAATAAAAGCAGAAATAATAATAATCTAAAAAATATACAAACATTAAATTATGCATATATATACATTTGACAATATTATATTTATATATACGTACTTACATATATAAAACTGTGCCAAAAAAACATTTTGCGCAACAACTCCTTGTTTTATTTCTCATTGGCAATTTCTAAAATTATAAAAAAAATTAGAAAATAACGGTTTAAAAAGATCTTGTTTAATTGGGTCATAATATTCATTTACTTATTTATTTGAATATATATAAGTATAAAATATATAATTCGTTTCATATTTGAAATATTTTTATTCACAATTTGATGTAAAAAATATTATATATATATATATCTACCTGATGCATTTTTATTAAATACTGTAACAATTTAACGGCAGCGTCTGTTATATTATTTACTACACATAACTTTAACAACTACATGTATCATCACCAATCTCAAAACATTTAAAATTTCAGATACTTTTAAAATTCGCGCCACGTAGGTCCTTGATCCTGAAGGCGCTTGGTTTTGCAGCTGCCCAGCTGTATATAAAACACATATAAATAGAACTCGTTGCTTCTATGTAATCGTAATTATATACTAATTTTGTGAAATTAGTAGATTTCTAACGTTTGATTTCTGAAAAACAAATAGTTATCGAATATTTGTGACTTTTCTGTTCGAGTACTTACTTTTATTCATCATATAACTTCTAAAAACGTAAATTAAGTAACGCTCACTAACGACAACTACCTACTCTGTTTTAATGATGCGATATTATAAATTGGAAAGTTTAAAATAAATTAGCCTGTACTGTACGCAGCTAAAACAGATTTATGTTTAGGTTTAGGTTATAAAACTTATTAAATAACAATAATAATGATGAAAGTATTAACCTAGTATTGCATTACTTAGTTTTGGTTAAAACGGTAGTTTTCCGTGTTTAATATTTAAATAAACTTTATTGATTTTATAATTACATAAAATAATTTAACGGAAAATACGATACACTCTATCGTATGTATAATATATTATTATTGTTGGTTGGCGATAGTTACACAGTGTCTCTACACATCCTGTATAAATTAAAGTATTTCCCGCATTGAAAAATAACATGAATCGACATTGTGTGGAACATTCTGAAATTGGCCTCCTGCTTTCTGGGATGTCATGTTGTCAAATGTTCTGAGCCGCAACGGTTTTCCGGGGGTTTTCTGGAACATATCAAACGTATAATATATTATACAGGGTGTCTAAGGTTCTACTCGGGAAAATTTAATAGACCATATAGATCTCACAAAAATAAAAAGAATAGTTTATATGAACTTGTATGTTTTAAAGCTTAATTTTCGGGATACAGGGTGTTAAATAAATATTGTTTAAATGTTAATTGTGGCATTCTCTTCCTTTTCTTTTTTGGGATTTATTACCACATTCCTGCTCGAGATTCCTAATTTTTTTGGATAGGAATCTCAAGCAGGAGTGTGTTAATAAATAAGTTACCTAATTAAAAAAAGCTTATTTCTTCAAATATCTTAAAAACTCCTTGACCGATTTTGATAAAACTTGGCACGTTTATAGGAATAAATAACGAGCTTATAATTTGATGTAATTATTTAGATTTAAGCGGTAATTATTCCTTGCAGCGAGCAATAGATGGCGCTTCCACAGCATCGTAATCATGTTCAATAAAAATTTCAATTAGAAATAATTATTTTGTTTTTTTTTATTTAAGAAAGACCTTGGTTGATGAAGGTACAAAATAGGAATGAATATAATGCAATGTAAAATAGTATATCATAATATTATAACAGTAATAGAATCTTGGTGGTCAGCACTTTGCTAGTTCTGAGTAGCCGGTCCCAGTGCCGTGTCAAATGGGGTTGAACATTACTCCTCCCTTCTTAAGGATGGAAAATAAGGGAAGTTTTTCCTCTAGGGTCCTCTTCTTGAGATTTCTCCAGGGTAGATTTGGTAATAACATCTGCTATCTTATTGTGATTCTTGCGATAGCGAAGACAACTTTTAACTCCAAAATATAAAATAATTAATATCAACATGAATATTAGGCTGGCTATTATCCACTTGAATATTTGAATATTTTCCGTGGTTGGATTTAGGGTTTTTAAATTTAGATTGTCGAAACTCAGCTTCAGATTTTGAATTTCGTCTAAATTTATTTTCTTTAACTGAAATGGTTGGATATAGATTCGTTGATTACATCAAATTTTACTTTTGGTAGACTGTATTGAATAGTTTGGCTTGCTCTACTATTCACATAAGTCTGTTTGTCTATTTTTACATAACATTTCTTTGGAATAGAAATAATGGAAGGTTTCTTGATTTCCTGTATACCATTATTGTTGCAGTATAGTTGTATTTTTAATACGTCCTCAGGTATAGCTATTAGTGTTGCTTCGTTTATAACTTCGATTATGTTTTCTAACACTTTTACAGGTATTAGCGGACAAGTATTAGTCTTTCCGTCTAATAATTGGATGATACAATCAGTTTCTTGTACTTGGTTTGTTATATGATATATACATTTGTCTTCAGTGGAATGACATTCATGGTCAACATAAAAATGGTGTGTAGAATTTCTCAAAAGGTAAGGTTTATTTGGAATAATCATTACATTATTCTTGGGTATAGGATATAAGTGAAATAAATCGTAAGATTTTGGTAGAATGATGGGAAAATGTACTGTAAATACGATTTTGTCTTTTCTAAAAAATACTTGAGTTGTTGCTATATCATAATAAGATAAAATATTATTAAAATTAAGTATACTATCATGTGAATAAATTAATTTAATTTGTTTTATTAAATCGAACATAGTTTCGACTGGGATAATAGAAGTGTGAAGAGTTCCTAGCCTTGCAAAAACAATAGAGTTTTCAATATTATCTAAAAATGAAATAATGTCTCTACATGTCAGCATTATTAAGTTAAGAACTGTCTGATGTTCAATATCAAGTATACCACACATTATTTGATCTATTTGCATTTTTATTAATCTTTGATTTTCTTCTAATCGATAAAATGTATCATTGAATTTTTGCATTAATTGTTTTGTTATGCCAAATAATTGATTTTGGTTCTCTAATAAATTATTTTGATTATTTTGCAAGTTTGTTATTGCATTATCATAATATTCTCCGTCACTGGAATCTAGAGTTCCAAATGCCCATTTAGAAATTTTGCCTATGACATTAATTAGTCCACGTTTTGATCTGTGATTAGGGTTTATATTAATATATTTTAAATTTATTTCTGCAAGTAAATAATTAGCATGTTCTAAGAATTTCCTTATGACATGTTTTTGGTCAAAATTAGTTTTGTTATCAACTATTCCTTTTAAGTATTTAATTTGAACTTTTATGTTATCAATTGTCGGTTTTAATTTATTAATTTCTAAGTAATGTATAAATGTATGATGTCGGTTTGTAATGTAGGCTTTACTTATCAGGTAAGGTAATATCGGGTTGTCTATAGCTTCAATGCGTACTTCGGGAAGTTGATGGGAATTTGTTGTCAGCAACAACACTACGTGTGTAATCATGGTCATTGCGAACCACATTATCACTGTGGTTATGCGAAATGTTGTCAACCTAGTTCTTGATTCCTAGTTCCTATCTTCGTCAAAGTCTTCTTAGGAGGTTACTGAATTCGCCCCCTGATGTTTTCGTGGATGCCTACTAAATTCAGCACCCTGGGATTCTTCTTTCTGTCTCCAATTGATCTGCTTGATGAACGTCTTCGTTAGATTTTCACCACACTCACAATTCGGAAAACACAAAAATGAGTTCGTTCACACCTTGAGAATTTGAAAATTCACGAGACTAATGAAAACACGATGTAACACTAATCACGGATGTGATCCTTTTCGACTGCGCCAATCATGTTCAATAAAAATTTCAATTAGAAATAATTATTTTGTTTTTTTTTATTTAAGAAAGACCTTGGTTGATGAAGGTACAAAATAGGAATGAATATAATGCAATGTAAAATAGTATATCATAATATTATAACAGTAATAGAATCTTGGTGGTCAGCACTTTGCTAGTTCTGAGTAGCCGGTCCCAGTGCCGTGTCAAATGGGGTTGAACATTACTTCGTGTCGGAGACTGCCATTGGGGTTAAAATTTTCACACTCTGATGATACTTCCACAATGTTTCATATCACACATGCAAATGTAATAATTTTCCCAACAATTGTACCGTGATTCAATACAAAAATTCAGTGGCGTGGATCTAGGAATTTGAGAAGATAAATTTGTTCTTATTAACAGTGGCTTGGCCATGGGGGATTGCCATCTCTCAAGACACCTAAAAAATAGGGTTTTAAAGACAAAAACCCGAGGAAAAATTACGTTTATATTCTGTTGTAAGAAATGCAAGACTCAGTATTGTCACCCCCTCCCCCCCGACAAAATTTCTGGGCACGCCACTGATTATTAAGTCGTTCATTATATGCCAAATTGGAAAATTCTACATATTTACTGAATTTACAGAAAATCGGTTGTGACTCAAGACTCTT
Organism: Rhagium mordax; assembly: GCA_963680705.1. Classification (NCBI taxonomy): domain Eukaryota; kingdom Metazoa; phylum Arthropoda; class Insecta; order Coleoptera; family Cerambycidae; genus Rhagium; species Rhagium mordax. The sequence continues at coordinate 99,451,616 of OY796656.1, read as the reverse complement.
TTAACACCCTGCATCTCAGAAAATAGGCCATTTCAAAACTTTGATAAAAGACAAAATAGTATTATTTTTCAATGTATAATTATCTACCAAGATTTGGCCAGCAAGTTTGAGTTATTTTTGTAGACTGGAAAATTTTTGGATTCACTTATGTATATCAGTCGAGTCGATTCAGTGAGACATTTACACTATAGGTCTTTATGTATCAGTAATATAGCATATAGCTATAGTGTAAATTTGTTCTTATTGGAAATGTTTTGAAGTCGGTAAAACACGATGCAACCAGATTGTCCAGATGGATATAACTAGGTGAAATAGAAGAAATGAATCTAAATCATGCGATTTTAATTTCAGGAACAAATTTTTTTCTCACAATTTATCGTGAATTTGTAAGTGGCTGGTGTTAAAATTAAATCTCGATTTAAGTTATTGCAGTGAATCAGGCACAGAACATCTAATAATGAAACAAATATGAATAAGACATTTCTGTGAGACTCTGATTTCTTGTTCGTAGAAATAATGATAATAGGTATCTAAATTTCACTAGCAGTGTAGGGATACAAGTTGCATAAATAATTATTAATGATTCATTTTTTAATTTATTTTTATTAGAATAATTTTGAAACCACACTTATTGTCCCTTCTTAATATATTTTTCCAATACTTTACCTCATGATAATTAGATACCTATAAAGAACTAAAATACATGTTTTAAACTGTTAATTTCTTAACTGCACTTAAACATTAAATTCTGCATTTAAATCGATGTTTAAATTTTGGTTAATGGTTTTTAAATACAATTTGTCACTTTATAGTAATGCACAATGTGAATTTAAACATCAATATATAAGCATGTCGCAACCAGCATAGAGGGTGTTTTAATGTTAAATGTTCATACGTTACCCCTTAACTTGCACTTGAGTGTTCACTAAGAATTCATTTATTACAGCAGTGTGACTTTTGCAGGTATTTTAAGGGACTATTTAAGCAACGACTATGCATACTAGCAAAAAGTTATTAAGAGAAAAAGACAAACATGTTTTTTACCTAATACTTCTTCCTGTGTTCCACACCAAACGTAAGAAGATGGTATACTGTCGTCTTACATAATTTAAAAAAACTACATGTTTCACATATCTAGCATGCCATCTTCTCCCTCCAACCCATTTGGCAGTCATACTTTATTGTGTTTTATGATATAAACGAGCAGCAACTTTTCGTTGTTTTTAGGGATATAAACAAGCTGTACAGGGTTATTCCATATATTTAGAGAGCGTCTACCTCGCTTATTATAAAAGATAGAAAAAAACTTTAAATACAAAAGTTGTAGGGTTTGTCCTAAATAATCGTCAGAAAGTGTTGCGCAATATCATTGGAAAGATATTGGAAAGTTAAAAAAAACACCAATGGAACACCCTATATATTTTCAAATAGATCTTTTTCATCTGAATTCAAAAATATATGATATGTTGATATTTGGTTTAGCCGTTTTCGAGATATTTGCATTTAAAGAACGTGATTATATTGTTTTGCCTATCGCGGTTGCCATGAAAAAACAAATGCTCCAAACGTCAATAATAATTATTGTTTATTCGTTTATCACATTTTCTTCGTTCTATCCGTAAAATGGGTTATACAGAAGGAGAAATGTTAGAAATCCTTGTTTTTTCATGGCAACCGCGATAGGCAAAACAATATAATCACGTTCTTTAAATGCAAATATCTCGAAAACGGCTAAACCAAATATCAACATATCATAATATATTTTTGAATTCAGATGAAAAAGATCTATTTGATTTTTTTAAAATATATAGGGTGTCTAAAAGTTATTTGTGGCATCTTTCTGTATTTTCTTTCTGTTCTTATTTGGGATTTACGGCCACACTTCTGAACATTAATCTGATAATCTGAAAAATATTTGGATTATTTAAAAAATAACCTTTACGCCTGTGACTTTACGTCAAAGGAACAGTTAAAGGTTGGTTTTCTGACATAAAATATAATTAAAATAAAATAAAAACAATTATGTTTTGCATTAAAATTGTGTAATTTCACGAATTACACAAGAGAAAGACTATTTAGCATTGAGAAAGGAAACAGACTAAGTTTCCGAAACGTCTGCAAAACATAATTGTTTTTATTTTATTTTAATTATATTTTATGTCAGAAAACCAACCTTTAACTGTTCCTTTGACGTAAAGTCACAGGCGTAAAGGTTATTTTTTAAATAATCCAAATATTTTTCAGATTATCAGATTAATGTTCAGAAGTGTGGCCGTAAATCCCAAATAAGAACAGAAAGAAAATATAGGGTGTTCCATTAGAAATTTACCAACTTGGTGTTTTGTTTAACTTTCCAATATCTATTCGTGATATTGCGCAACACTTTCTGACGATTTAGGACAAACCCTACAACTTTTGTATTTAAGGTTTTTTTCCATCTTTTATAATAAGCGAGGTAGATGCTCTCTAAATATATGGAATAACCCTGTACACAACATATTACCCCATGCACTATGATCGTGTTATATTTTTTTTCTCTACATGTTCAATAGAGCACACTCTAGAAATGACAACTGAGCGCCAGATTTTTTCATTTTTCACGGTCAAATTAGCCTGTTCAATTCAAAATGTTTAAAATCATCTAGAATTTTCTTCATTGGCTACTGGCACCCAGTTTATGATTGTGCATTGCAAGTATTATACGAGTATGATCTAATTAATATTGGGTATATAAATATTACACAAATAAGTTTAATACAAAAATTTGTCATGTAAGTAAACTACTTTTATTTTTAAACTCTCAATTATTTACAATATTTTAGTAAAGAATTCATCAAATTGAATTATTTATGTAAAAGTATAAACAATATATTCTTATTAATCTAACATGTACATTTATATACACATGCTGCCCGTAAGAATGGGAAGATAAAATAATTGTTAAAGGAAAGGAGGTAACAATAATTATTGTTTGTTGTCTATGTCCATTGAGTTATCAAGATCAAGTTGCCATAAATATAAAATTATCTGTGTGTGAAGCCGAAGAGATTACTGCCAAAAAGTAATTGATTACTGATTACTCGTTTATAAGTGGATATACACACAGGGTGGTCCGAAGTTTACCTCAGGTGATAGAGGGACATATAATAAGTAGAAAAGTTCCTATCAACTTATGTCCTTAGGTGATTGCTAACAAAGATACAGGGTGTTAAAGTTTTGTGAAAAACAAACCATTTCTTTAATAACTCTAAAATTATGAAAGCTATTGACTTGAAATTTTAGGGGCGGCGATATTTTTAAGCCTCAATTGTTTTACGGAATCTTGCCTTTGTACTGCTTCCAGTGGCGCCGTTACGGGGTGGGGGAGTTAAATTTTTCGCCGAAACTATGTAACACCACTGCTTTGTACAGGGTGTTTCCTATAAAACTATACCCCCCCTTATTTCGGTCAATTACCACCGATTTTAAATTTTCAAAAACCGGTCTAACACAGAATTTTCTGTAGATTTTGAATATGCTATTACTTTTTTTCCTATTTCAACCGTATACGAGGGGCAGAAAGAAGTATGGTTTTTTTAAATGGAACACCCTATATATTTTTACATATTTGGATTCGCCTCATCGTTCTGATTACAAATATATATGACACATATATTTGCTATAAAAATGGCGTAAATAATTGAATTTAAATTTAGGGCGTTTCCTTCAAAACTTTACCCCCCTCCCCTTATTTCGGTCAATTATTAACGATTCAAAATTTTCAAAACCTACACAGAATTTTTCGTAGATTTCATATATGCTATTACTTTTTTTCTCCCTTCAACGGTATACGAGGGGTGGAAAAAAGTATGTTTTTTTTATGGAATGCCCTGTATTTTTTTACATACTTAGATCCACCCTACCTTTCTGATTATAAATATATATATAATACTTATATATGTAAAAAAATACAGGGCATTCCATAAAAAAAAACATACTTTTTTCCACCCCTCGTATACCGTTGAAGGGAGAAAAAAAGTAATAGCATATATGAAATCTACGAAAAATTCTGTGTAGGTTTTGAAAATTTTGATCCGTAAATAATTGACCGAAATAAGGGGGGTATAGTTTTTAAGGAAACGCCCCAAGTTTAAATTCAATTATTTACGCCATTTTTATAGCAAATATATAAGTGTCATATATATTTGTAATCAGAAGGACGAGGCGAATCCAAATATGTAAAAATATATAGGGTGTTCCATTTAAAAAAACCATACTTTTTTCTGCCCCTCGTATACGGTTGAAGTAGGAAAAAAAGTAATAGCATATTCAAAATATACGGAAAATTCTGTTAGACCGGTTTTTGAAAAATTAAAATCGGTGGTAATTGACCGAAATAAGGGGGGGTATAGTTTTATAGGAAACACCCTGTACAGTTGATTTTGAGATTTTCCGAATCTCTGCTCAATTTGGAAGAAAGAAGGTATCTTTTAATTTATTCATACAACGCTTACTTTTCAAGTAAAATAGCAAAAAGAATTTCCATGACTAAACTTTATTGCAAATTTATCATTTATTTTACATTGCTGATAAATCTTGGCATCTTGATACCCAACATTAACACTATAAAAACTGACAGGGTCACAGGTCAAACATTGACTGACAATTATGTTTCATTGTTTACCATGGGCAACTAGGATTATTAATTTTATTATTATTGTAGTATAGGTTTTAGTGATTTAGTAGAGATATAAAGCAAAAACAGCCGTTTTACTCGAAAAGTAAGCGTTGTACGAATAAATTAAAAGATACCTTCTTTCTTCCAAATTGAGCTGAGATTCGGAAAATCTTAAAAACAACTGTACGAAGCAGTGGCATTACATAGTTTCGGCGAAAAATTTAACTCCCCCACCCTGTGACGGCGCCACTGGAAACAGTACAAAGGCAAGATTCCGTAAAACAATTGAGGCTTAAAAAACATTGCCGCCCCTAAAATTTCAAGTCAATAGCTTTCATAATTTTAGAGTTATTAAAGAAATGGTTTGTTTTTCACAAAACTTTAACACCCTGTATCTTTGTTAGCAATCACCGAAGGACATAAGTTGATAGGAACTTTTCCACTTATTTTAAGTCCCTCTATCACCTGCCGAAGTTTGTCACGTAAACTTCGGACCACCCTGTATACGTGTCCCACTTAAAATGCCCCCCCCCTCTATCTCCTTTATTAATTAACAAAAAAATTTGAAACTTGGCAAGCAAAGTAAATTCGAGGTGGTGACTCGAAATTTAAAGCTTACGTTCATTTTTCACTTCCGGTTCATACCGGAAGTGATACCAACTTCCTTATTTAAATAGGGAATCCTATACAATTTTCAAATATTCGATTAGCCCTTAATTTTTTGAATACGTGCATATAGCACTATGTGGGTCTGGCATCAAAACTGTGCAAGATATTACCAAAAATGACATGTGCGATAGAATGCAAGTTTACGTATTTGTTTTACGAGATTGCATTAATCAAAGATTGCCATGATTATTAATTATCATGAAAAATTGAAACAATTGAGTATTGCTTAGTTACGAAATAGACATCTATAAACATTCTTCAAATTTATTAGTAGCAGATAGTAATAAAGTTGGGTTAAAAAATGGTCTACGATGTTACCCATCTCCCTATGTTATTAATGCTATTTTTACATTAGTATTTTATGTTATTAATAATAATTCATTTTTTATTCGTTTACATAAAATTATTAGCTATTTATGTATCAAGTCCATAATGCAAGGCTTTAATGAACGAGTCCGATTTATGGCCGAGCAAGAGTAACGAGTAAGGCCATAAAGAGGGCGAGATCAATAAAGCCTTATTATGGGCGAGTTGCATACAAAGCTTTATGTCCGACTGCTAATTATTAACGAAAAAAATTAATTCTATGACATTTTTATGACTTGTAATTTATTGTGTTGACATTGACAGTTGAACATATTAATTTGAAAACGTCAAAATCTGGCATAACAGTTGTAAAGTTAACTTTATTTTACTAGTACAATAAAGAGGTACTTTATAGCCGCAAAACCGAGGGCAAAACTATGTCATAAACAGTGCTTTATAACGTGGTAGGACATAAAATGCTTTACAAACCTTGGGAATCTCGATGTTTAGTAAAACAAATACGTAAACTTGCATTCTATCGCACATGTCATTTTTGGTAATATCTTGCACAGTTTTGATGCCAGACCCACATAGTGCTATATGCACGTATTCAAAAAATTAAGGGCTAATCGAATATTTGAAAATTGTATAGGATTCCCTATTTAAATAAGGAAGTTGGTATCGAAGTGAAAAATTAACGTAAGCTTTAAATTTCGAGTCACCACCTCGGATATACTAACATTGCCAAGTTTCAAATTTTTTTGTTAATTAATAAAGGAGTTAGAGGGGGGGGCATTTTAAGTGGGACACGTTGTATACGGGTGTCCTAGAAATAATTGCACAAAAAGAAACCACATGTTCCCGAGGTCAAAATAAATCGATTGGACCAAACTTATCTCTATACCAAAATGCTTCCTAAGACAGCTGCAGGCCCCTGAAGACGGTTTTTATTTATTATCTCCGAAACTGTTTAAGTTAAAGTAATGAAATTTTGCACATCCACTGAACTTACTAAGCCTAACAAAATGAGGTAAATATCACACTTCAATATTTTGTCAATAGTAGACAACTCTTAGACAACCTAAGAAAAACATATTATAGCCTCCCCTTATGTAAATAAAATGTGAATGGCACATACATGCTCAAAAATTATCAAATTTAAAAATTGATAGAATTACAGTGTAGTATCACATCCCATCACAGAGATGCTCTTGTTCACGTTGTCATGGACTGTACTATATGTTAAAAATAAAGCCAGAAACTGAAATGACCTACTTAGAGTTTTCATCTATAACTATTATATTCAAGAAGAAAGGAATTATTCATAAGAATCAGTTTTATATTATTCTTGCAAAATTAATTTAGCATACATGTCGCACATGCACATGCTGATTTGGATTTGTATTTTATTTGTTTATAACAAGTAACATGCAGAACTACATTTTGGTGTTTTTATCATAAGATGATAAATCACAGCCTCTTATTTCTTTGATGGTAGCTACTCATATTTTTTAACGAGAATTCACATCAATTGATTCGTTTTTATCGGCACCAAAAATGAAGTCCCTACAACAAAAATATATCAGTTTAATATTGCAGTAAAAGCATTGAGTTTTACTCAATGAGTAAAAGATTCTTATGTACAGGGCACTAGATGTATGTTGCAAGATGTGAAATATTGACTCCTGTTTTAGGTGAAAATTAACTAGTGTGTATGAATGTAGCAGATTTTCAATATTTTTTGGTATACGAGGCAGGCAAATATTTATGTGTTAGACTACTTCCCGATGTTTCCATTTACTATTTTAATAATTTGTTTAGTATAAAAAAAACTGTGATTTTTTTCTGTCATGATGACACACATTTGATTTTCAATCGATCCAGAAGTTTGTCACCCACAAAGAACCACATTTGGCTTTGACATTATATTATGTCTGATTATTGGCGTTGGTCAAATGATAACAAAAATAACAAATTTACCGCTACAATATCATATATATACTTACATTATATAGTATTTGACGAATGTATCTTGGTAAATAAAATAGTGATTATATCTTAACCCTTTTCCAAACTGATGGTACGTAGTATTATACTGTAAACTTGAGGATCTATTGGAAGCAATTTCATATAACTAAAACAAAGATATATTAGTGGATAAGTACTACTGGCAGATATAATACCTTTTCTCCAAATTGGTAAGGAACAATACTATCATCTTCAGCATGTAAAATCATTATTGGGCAAGATGCATTTAAAATATTTGTGGCAGTGTCAAATATAAAACCATTCTTATATAAAGGATCCAATATTGTAGTTTCAAACCAGGGCAACCAGGAAAATATCTAAAAAACACAAATCGTGTATTCGTATGTAGAATAAAAAAGTGTACAATTGTACCATTTAATAATTAAATTTAATCTAAGAAATTCCATATAAAATATGTTCAGTTATTTGAGAAAAGTCTGAACCTCGGTTTGAACTTATATGTCAAGTGAAATCATGAAGTAATATTTACTTTTTAATTCTAATCAGATTCAAATAATTTGATGAAATGGAAAACATGTTCACGATTTTAGGTTATAGTATAGTATAGTTGCCTTAGTAATTGAAGTATAAGACAAGGATTATTCTTACCATTCCATAAGGATGTACATATAATTCATCATGAAGACTAGTAAATGCGGATTCCAAAATAAGACCTTTTGGATATACATCTAAATCTGCTAAAATTGCTACAGTTCTCGTTGCTAATGCAGCTCCTAAGGAATGACCCCAGATATAAATAGGAGAATCTGTTCTTTCTTGTACCCATTTATATAGTTGTACACAATCATTTGTAACTGCATTTTCTGATAGATCACCCGGGGAAGAATCTGCATAGTCTACAAAAATACGTTAAGCTTTACATAATAAACCATGTACTCATATGTGCACACTCATAGGCGCCCGCAGAAGTATTTCCAAGGGGGGCAAATCTGTATATCTCCGCCACTGTGTACATGTATAGGTATGCTCTGATATTTATAAGGATGAAAAGTCATTTGCTGGCATTCTGTTCTTTTGGATTTTATGTATTATAAGATAAACATATTAAATTTAAGATTTACCAATCAAAGGTGGTGAATATGTGACAATTATATAATTCCATTTAATTTCAAGCTTATACTAAATACATATGGCAAAAGAGTAGAAAATACAAGTAACTGGAAAGTATATTCATATTAGTTAAGGGAAAAATTGTATTCTATTCTCTGCGACATTACTATCTACTGCAATTAAGAAATAAAATTAATATTTCCATTTTTGATGATGGTAAAAATACAATAATATGTCTATTTGGTTATGGTATAGATTTATTTTTTTTACATGATTTGTAAATTATGGTCTGTTTTGATATAACATTTTCTTAATATTTTTAATATTCTTACATGGTTTAGACTTATACTCTGTCTGACCAAAAGATATAAATAGACTCCTCCCAGATCTGGGTAGTATCCGAATACTTCTGTATTCGAATACTGTATTCGGATACTTTTTCTGTATCCGAAAGCCGTATTCGAATGATTTTTTAAATTTGTATCCGATATCCATATCCGAATACAAATTAATAAAGTATCCGTATTCGAATACCAATAAAAGTATCCGAATACATTAAAAGTATCCGAATACATTAAAAGTATGCGAATACATTAAAAGTATTCGAATACAACAAAAGTATCCGAATATCGAAAGTATCTAAATACGATCAAAAAATGTATTCGAATACATTTTGACACACCACGGAATGATCGTAGGTTTTTGTTACTATCAATCAATCAATCAATCATTTATTGTATTCAAGAAAATACATTTCTCATTACAAGATGTTTGAACTTAAAATAAATAGGTTTTTGTTACTAAGATAAGTTGGCATTCTGCGGGCGTAACGCAATGACAAACACACGAACTCACTTCAGAGCTACGCAACGTCAGTCCCAACGGTAAGGGTCGAGGGCACACAACCGGCGAATTGACCGAATCGTCTGCGAAAATAATTTCGTTGATCGAGATATTAAGAACAACAGGAAAGTCAGGACACAGTTGTTATTTGATTTGATATATATTTTTTCGAGAAGGAATATATCGTAAAAACGATATTAATTGGGGTAATAGAATAGATAATATAGATTTAGATAGGTATTGGATATACTGATATAATAATTATATTTTTTGAAATAAAGTTATTCTGATAATAAATTTTAGATTGGCTTGCCCTTTAGTTTAGATATACAGGGTGATTCATTTTTAAGTGTACATACTTTACCTACATATGTAGGTTACTTGGGCGATTCCATATCACCTATGGTTAGTGGGTCAATAATCCTTAATTACCAAGATACAGGGTGTTTTATTGATTTTACGTATTTTTGTCTTGGACCATAACTTTAGAACCACTAGGTATAATAAAGCAAAATTTGGTATGTATGTTTTACTCAATCAGCCATATCGATTTCTCAATTTAGCAGAATCAAAATACAGGACCGGACAGAAAAAAATAGCCCAATTGTTAAATCTCAAAAACAACACCCTGTATCGAAAGTTTTAAAAATATGTTTTAAGATCCGGAAAGAGCATAGAAAGATAAGGCAAATAAAGTACATTTTCAAATTGCGCGTCTCTTTTTTCTATTTATTTTCTTTGATAAAAGGAAATTTTACAAAACTAAAAACCGACTATCTCATACAAAATAGCGTTTTTTCTCTATAATAGACTACTAATTAATAAAAACTTTCATATTCAATAAGAAACCATTCATACAACGTAAGTTGTGAAAAGTATTCAACCATTCAATTAAAACCCAACAGATTTACACATTATTTTAAAAATTTAAAATTTTGATAAGTAGGCTTTGAATACAACAATTAAAATTTCAAACAATCAAGTGCGTGTCTGACAGACAGTTTCTAAAAGGTTTGTTTAAATGTTCCTCACCTAAATAATAATAAACTTTACTTAATAAAATTTTGACGCATTTTACTTTAAGTTCAATTAAAATTTCAAACAATCAAGTGCGTTTCTGACAGACAGTTTCTAAAAGGTTTGTTTAAATGTTCCTCACCTAAATAATAATAAACTTTACTTAATAAAATTTTGACGCATTTTACTTTAAAGTTATTATTATTTAGGTGAGGAACATTTAAACAAACCTTTTAGAAACTGTCTGCCAGAAATGCACTTGATTGTTTGAAATTTTAATTATTGTTGTATTCAAAGCCTACCTATCAGAATTTAAAATTTTTAAAATAATGTGTAAATCTGTTGGTTTTAATTGAATGGTTGAATACTTTTCAGAACTTACGTTGTATGAATGGTTTCTTATTGAATATGAAAGTTTTTACTAATTCGTAGTCTAATATAGAGAAAAAACGCTATTTTGTATGAGATAGTTGGTTTTTAGTTTTGTAAAATTTCCTTTTATCAAAGAAAATAAATAGAAAAATAAATAGAAAATGTGGTTTATTTGCCTTATTTTTCTATGCTCTTTCCGAATCTTAAAACATATTTTTAAAACTTTCGATACAGGGTGTTGTTTTTGAGATTTAACAATTGGGCTATTTTTTTCTGTCCGGGCCTGTATTTTGATTCTGCTAAATTGAGAAATCGATATGGCTGATTGAGTAAAACATACATACCAAATTTTACTTTATTATACCTAGTGATTCTAAAGTTATGGTCCAAGACAAAAATTTGCAAAATCAATAAAACGTGTATCTTGGTAATTAAGGATTATATATTGACCCACTAACCATAGGTGATATGGAATCGCCCAAGTAACCTACATATGCAGTAAAGTATGTACACTTACCAATGAATCACCCTGTATAATAACTCATCGATATACTCAGTAATAATAATAAATGGAATTGAAAAAATCTTTAGCATGTCGGTTTTAATATTTTTTGTGTTCATTTATTTTCTTCCATTTTGTTTTTAAAAGTTTGCTTTTTTAATTTAATTTGTTTATATTTAGTTGTTTCTTTCTGTTTTATAACGGAAAATAAATTTATAAATCTTATTTTTTGTTTTGTGTTCATATGTTTATTATTTTCATTGATTTTATTTCCACAACAGAATTAAAAAAGGTGTTTGAATAACGTTCATTTTTTGTGTTTTAATTCTTAGTTTCATTCTCTGTCTATTTGCACCAATTTTTTGTTATTCTGTTACAAAAAAACAAATATAAAACCCAAAGGCATTTTTAGAAAAATATGTTCCCACAGAACAATAATTACTAGAGTGCATGTATTTATTAAAAGAAAAACAGAAAGAAAATTAAATTTCATAAATTAGTTTTTTGTCAAACAAAAGAAAAGTATCCGTATCCGTATCCGAAAAAAGTATTCGAATACAAGATATTCGGATACATTGAATGTATCCGTATCCGGTACTCGAATACCATTCTAATTGTATCCGACCCAGCTCTGACTCCTCCCCATTAATTTTATGGTTGCGCAGAACGCTGTGCGCAATAGCCAGTTTTACTTTTTTTTTTTTTGGTGTTTATGCGTTTCGTGACAATTATAACATAAGCTGATAGGTCTGTTGCAAAAGATGTAAAAATTTAACGTGTTCGCGAGTACCTTGTAGAGTCGGCCTTTGTCGGTCAAATCTAGCGGTTGCTTTGTAATTCGGGTTCTATAAATACGACCAATATAGAAATTCCATTCAAATTTAACGGGCATTTTTGGGGCGGAGTCTATTTATCTTAAATAATTTTTCAATGAGTTCAAACATACCCACCTAAAATGATTTACTTTTAGACAATCTGCCAATATAACCTAATCAACTGAAACTAGTAATATACTTACTTCTGTAATCAAAACTAATGACATGAAAGTAATAACGTAATAACTGATATTTTCTGGTATTGTCACTTCTTGCTTCACCAGTGCCATGAAAATATATCAAAACGCTATAGTTGCTATTTAGCAGTGCCTTTTCAAAGTCAAATTGTGAATCATGTAGAGATTTATAAGTTAATTCGACAGGAAGCATTTGCCATATACCTAGAGACTTATTTGTTTCACCATTTAAATCTTTTACCATTACATATTTGTTTCTATAACCTGGTAGTCTATATGTTTCGAAGTATTCCTTTGAATTTGGTAAATTAACTAGAAACAAAACACATTTAGTTTTACAATTAAATTGAATATTACCATTCTCAGTTAACTTACAATGGGTAAAAATGAATAATCTTTGTAGGCCGATAGAATTCATAAATACTAAAGGTATTCCAACAAAGATAATGAAAAATATCAACAACAGTAGACATATAAATCTGCAAAACAAATTAATATCAAACATTTTATTTCTCCAAGTAAGTTAATCTTACATAGTTATGCCTATAGCTTTGCATCTTCTTGAACAATATTTTTTTGGTAACTCATCAAAACCAGTATCTTCAATTTCCATATCATTTACTAAATAGTAATCATTGTACCGGTTATTATTTCTAAACATTCTTAATTACCAGATTACCATTATCAATAGATAACAATAATTATTGTCTTACTTTAATTAATCACATTTATTGCGATTTACAAAAATTTTTCTAGGTTAGAATCAATCAATCAGCGATCAGTGGTCACAGACTTATAATTTAGTTTAGAAGTCACAAACTTCAACAAGGGCTTTTCGGATGACAAATTGGTTATAACCCATGGTTGAGATAAAATATGGTTAGTTTTATCTCGGCTCGATTTTCGTACTGTACTGCGCAAGTAGAAAAACTTGTTGAGTGCCACTAAATAGCTATCTGTTTTCTGCAAAGTGGGAACTGTCAACTGTCAAATAACAAATTGTCAAATCTGCTACACCAAGGCTTATAGACTTTGTACAGGTTGCCTCAATGAGCAGCATTAGGGCGTGGAAAATGCGGGTTGAGGCAGGGCTGGAGACCGCGGTCTGTCATTTATTTTACATACAAGAAGAGACACTAAACACTGCTCTGCTGTTGTAGAACAGAGATGGATATACCGACGGTCGCCTAGTGACGTATGATATATTGAGATAGGTCAGGTTCAGATTGGGTAACCTTTAGAGTTTACCAGCCTTGCTGCTACACAACATTTAAGAACGTTAAGTTTGGTTATTTGAATTTATTAATTTAGTCTGGTGGTATCAGTTTTAATTGAAAAATGCTCAAAGGTTATGGAGGACTCCTTTAACCACAGCGAGAAATTGAAGAGGATCAAATCTTTGACAATATAGCAAAAGATGCTTGCCAGCTATGCTATTCAATTTGTCTCGTTCGGACAAGAACTTACTTAAATTCGTCTACGAGAAATCAACAGAAAAATACAAGATAACTCTAGAAAAACAAACAAGATCACAAAATTTACAGGATTCAAAAAATAGTTACCTATGTTATGCTTTATTATGTAGTTATTTATTTATTTATTTATTTATTTATTTATTATACAATGATAAGAGCAGAGGAAAAATCCTATTGTGCTCATATTAACAGTACAAAAAAAGAATAACAAAAATGTTTAGTTTACAATGACAAACGATCAAGTTATTATTATGTTTTTCCATGTCCTTTTTAATAGTAAGTAGATTTCAACTTTGTTGAATATCCCTTCATTACTTTAAACTATATATTCTTTCGTTATGAACAATTATGTAAACATTATCTAACATTCTATATTCAATGAAAGAATAAATTAATTTCAATTAAAAACTACAAATGTGAAATGTTACAACTTTTATTTATTAAAAATCATGATTATAATTTCAAAGTTTATTTCATATTATGTCAAATACATTCTAATTAAAAGTGCAGGTAAACATTACGATAATAAGCACGAGCTATATATAAATCGTCGATTTTCAATTTGTAGGTACTTAATTTCAAGATTAGATGTTGGGTATTTAGAAATAGCAAAATCTATTCAATTATTCTACTTTATATTTAAAATTCGCGCCAAGATTTCTACTTGATGACGTAGTCCAAGCGGTAGTCAAAATGTGCGCCGCGACATACCATGTTATATCTCTACCATGGTTATAACCAAATAGGACCAAATTATAATAGGTCTGTTCCAGCAGGCATAAGAACTAGTCCCGAACTAGTTTGGAACTTTAACTTTACTGTGCATGCGCAGTAGCAAATACGTAACACTTATCTGTCTCTGCTCATGCTCAGTAATTCCGAACTAGTTCTGGACCAAGGACCAAGGAGACGTAAACTAACAAGGAGTGCTTAATAAAGCTGTAACCAATCAAAAGTCGTTACGTAAAAATCGTCATTATGACGCAGTTGGTTGTATGTATACGGTGTCCTAAATTAATGAATATTCCTTGGAGTCTAAAACATAATTTATAAATGTGTAAATGGCGTAATTATAATAGGCACCTTCCAGGTCCATACTAACAAGTGTACGGAGTGATGCATCATCTGAGTAGAAGTAGAGCGCTTATCTCGCTCAGGCGAAAATAATAAGTTAGGTTGAATTTTTTTATAATTAATTTTTTGTGTACATATCATGATTCAACAGTGAAAACATGGCATAAAGTAAGAATTTTAAAAAATAAGAAACTGATATAATATGCCTATTTAATAATAAAAATCTTACAGACTGGATGACAAAGAAATAAACCAACTGCTTTGGTCGAGTTATTACTTTATTCACCAGTTGATACATCAGATATTATGTTGCATCTAGTTCTATATCCGAGGTTAGAATAAAGATAAACCATAAATCTGGTGAATCAACTGGTGTGAATAAAGCAACTCGCCCTATATATCACAACGACACCATGTTACAACCAGCGACGTCATATTGTATTTCTGTCTCTTTTCCTTGGTGGTAAACGTTCTTATGGGGATTAAGCACTCCTTGTTAGTTTACCTCTCCTTGGTTCTGGACCAGTTCTTATGCTGCTGGAACACAACGACTATATAGACAAATCGTTCTTGGCTGGAACAGACCTAATTTGTTATAACCAGTACAATTCGAGTGCAATCCGAGGAATGTAATACAGGTTGTCTCTGGTAATACCATAGACATAGGTAATACCCAGTACTAACTATTGAGATAGAATATAAGGAGGCTATACGATATAAATAGGTAAGGAAATAACGCCCAGTGGTACCGTTATTTTCAAAGAGTAAATTTGAAAATAACGGTACCACTGGGCGGAGCTTAATGCAGTAGCAATATGGCGGCTTTAACAGAGTTGGATTAAGCGCGTTCTCACGATTCGATTTTAGTTGATCAACTTTCAACTTTCGTAATCAACTAAAGTCGGTGAAGTTTTTGGTTCAAACGTCTTTTTAGACAAGATATTTAAATATAGTGGAACTAGTTTTATGGGGCTTATATGTCCCTTTGAAGGAAAACTGCACTATTAGTTCAATAGTACCAATTCCTACAGCTTCTTAATTAATTGGGTGTGTGGATGATAATATAATAATAAATACACCACATGTAATTACGACCCCCTTTATCCCAAAAGGCTGAGCCTTGTGCGGGAGGGGGCTACACATTTAAAGACAAGGGACCTACAACCAATATCCGTGTATAATGGAAAAATCCCTCTCACAGTATTTTCCATTGCCACAACCGGGATTCGAACCCGGGACTTTTGGGTGAGAGGCAGGTACTCTACCATCTCGACCATCAGTCATATAAATAGACCAAAATCACGTGATTTTGGGGTCCCTCTGAAGAGCCATATAGGCGAAAGAACATGTACATCAAATTGGATAGGTTTTTGTTATTATGCTTGAATAAAGCCTAAATAAAGTCATTTATAAACAATGCATATCAAGCAAAGAAAGAGAATTGTAAAAAAAAAACACTTACAAATGAAATTCTAAATATTGCTCAACATAAACTGACAACAAATGACACTACAGTTTGACATTTTTGACAAAAACGTCGTAGCAATACGCTAAGTGAGTAACTACAGTAGCGCCAACGCGCGGCCGCTCGTAAAATTACGTGGGAGCAAATGTTGACGAACTAAGCCACAGTAACGCACGTCGGGAAAAATTACTGGAAAAGTTTGTTGTGTCGTTGGTTGTAAGTCTTGGTCTTCAAAAAACCCGGAATTACATTTTTAAAGCTTTCCCAGTAGACCGTGGGATATAAATCGACGAAAAAAGTGGATTGTGTCCGTGCGTCGAGTCGCGTAAGTATAACCTAATGTTGTTTACATGTTTTCTTCCACGTATTCCAAAACATTTCTACCCCGATAGACAGACATATCGAGCAGTATTAGCACAATTATCGCAATTTATTTGTGCAATTGTGCAATTATTGCGGCAAGTTGCGACCGCAACAGAACTAAATATTTAGACAACCGTATGATTTGTGTAAGAGTGTATGCAACAACTGGAGCAACATTATCCAGTTGAATTGGATTATTTGTAACGCAAAATAATTGCACAATATTTGTCTAGTATTCGAACAATCATATTTTCCTAGCACAAATACGCTTTTAGCTTCAGATTCCATCGACAATCCGTATTGCATTGCATCCGTGATGGCTCCATTGTAACGCAGTTTTTTTAACTGTGCAGCTAAATTTTCAAAATTTCCTTCTCTTGTTTTTATTCGGTGAGCTTTTTGACTGGTAATGGTAATGCGTACATGTCTTTCCTTGTACTACACTGCAGTTTCGGATTACTTTATTGAATAGAAATAGAATTCGACGCTTGGTCATCGACGACAACATGAGAATAATAAAAGGTTCTATATGCTTCGAGACACTTTACAACAGACAGTGTGAGACGAAGGTTTTCGTTAGCGATACTTTTAAACGCATGATACTGAGGAAAACACATATTTGTTTGCAACTTTTGAAAATTCAATAAAGTATCACGCAGTCCCAAACAGCACTCGACGTCTCTCAGACGTACATTTTAGGCAATATTTTGGTCGGTACGTCCCAAGGCATAATATGTACGTCTTTGATACGTATAAAAATGTACGTACAGTGGATGCCTACACCGTACGTCGTTAAAACATACTTTTTTGGAACACCATATGTATATATATAGCGCTGGGCATAAGAATTATTTTTAAAAAATTACTAGCGGCAACTTAGTTACTTTTTTATGTTTGAAACAGAAAAAACTTGCAACTTTTAAAAAAAGTAGGTACTGATATAGTAGATATTTTTAAAAAAAGTAACTAAGCTAATAAATAATACCATATATACCATATTACGACCCCCTTTATCCGAGAAGGCTCTAAAAGATCGTTATGCGGGAGGGGGCTACACGATTAAAGACGAGGGATACCAACGTAACTTTTTAAAAGTAGCTTTTGCCAAGCTCTGTATATATAGACACACACACACACACACACATATTACTTAGTAATCACAATTATTATGCTATGAAATATTTATATGATAAAATATACTTACTACAATTTTATATTGCGCGCCAGTTTGCAGGGGTGCTAGTCGTTTTGTATTGGTCTCGTTCAGTGTGGTCACGTGGTGTAGATTGTAGAAAGAAGCTTATCAAACCACAAACAACATGGTGTCATGGTGTAAGTAAAGCGTGGTTTGTTTAATATACGTAGGTAATTGTTGTAAAGGGTTGTAGTCAATATTATATATGGTTGTAGTGTACTTTGTAGATAGCAGAGTGGTGAAATAATTAATTGTGTTAAAAGGTAAGTCAGAATAACTTGTTACCTGTTACCTATTTAGTTGTTATGACGAAAGGTTGGGCATTCTTTTAAGTCGGCGGGCATTAAAAACTTATAAGAGACAATTGAAATTGTGTCACATGAAAGAACACCCCCCCGTGTTGAAAGCCCATGTAAAATTGGAAATTTTTTTCTCTTTTATTATGCGAGACAGCACAGACCCATTAGCCGAAATCCAGCCGAATTTATAGGTTATCTTACTTATCTCGTAAATTTTAAGGATGTAAGCTGTAAGTATGACACGATGCAAAATTTTGTAAAAATATGTACATACCGATGAACACAGGATGACAATATTAATGATACATTTCATTCATTTCGTTGGAGGAAATATACAAAATTTTGCATCATGTCAGTCAGTCTTAAAACTTTTCGAACCACGTCAAAGTTGGGGGGTATTGTGTTTTTATAAGCAATAGTAGAAATTTTATCACTTTAGAAAATTACAAAGATAATTTTTTGGCGTCAGCTTTTGTTCCCGATATAACAACCCATTAAATTTTAATTTCAGATATTCTTGAAGCTGTTCAACTTGCCTGACACCAAATATGCTAAAAGAAAGTGGCACAAAAGCCAGAGACATACAATCATATAGGTATGATCCTAATATCCCGGATAATATCGGGGAATTCATTGGATTTTGTTTTTGGAAGAAACACGTGGTGGAAAATTCCAAAAATAAACATGAAATATTTACTGCTTTTTGTATAATAAATATTTTTGAGTAATTTTGAGTTTATTTTTGACGTATTTAAGGCGAAAAAATTACGTACTATTTATATCCACAGTCTGTCCTATATTGGTCCACGTGGGCCTCAAAATGTATGTATCAGGTACATACAATTTAGTGGAAATATAACATCCCCGGTATGTCCCATGTACGTACAGTGGATAAAAAGTGTACGTCTTTTGTATGTAGTTTACGTCCAGTGTGTACGTAATTAAAACGTCTTTAAGATGTAAGTGTGCTGTTTGGGGTTCAATCTCTTTAACTCGCTTTAACTCTTCAATTTCTACCTCAGATTTTACATACAATGCAAGGGTGCAGTTCTCTTGAAGAATTGGATCTACATTTTCTACATCTTTGAATTTATATATTGATTTTGGCTGGCTAGTAGTAGTCTGAAAATTTTCTGAGCTCGTTTTCTCACGTAACATTTCTTCGGGAGGGCGATTCCAAATCATGGATAAATCGGTTTGTAAGCGCGTGTTTTCTTCATTTCAAAAATTCAAACAGCTGCAGCATGTTTACAGTATCCTTTTGCCTTTACAATTACAGTTAGTGTATAAAAATAAACATAAAAATTTATTTTAGTTGACATGATAACTTTTCACAAGTTTTTGTCCTTTGCTTATCACTTTCGGCCTGAAAGTATCGCGCTGGACGGTTTGAGAATGGCTTTTAAAAACTAGACTCATTATTTGCAGTACCTATTGTGTTCTTAGGAGTGTTTAATGGATTGTAAAAACTTAATGTCATAATACTCAAGGTAAACAGTGAGACATTTGCTCCCAACTGACACAACAAAAATCCAGTAGGTGGCGGGTGCTCCGCGAACACCTGATACTCACTTAGCGTATATGGCGGACATGAAACCACTTTTGCCTCGTGATGCCGTCTCCCTATTATATTCTATCTCAATGGTTTTAACTTTTAACTTGAAACATGGCAACTATGTACATAACCTCAGTAATTAAATCAAAACTCATTCATACCAACAGAATTTAGATTTTCAAAAGCCTACCCCAATTTAAATAAAGTGTGAAGTGTAAATGGCATAAGTTGTTGGTGCTATTTGATAAGAAACAAAGTCAATCAGCCCTATTCTACATAGACTTAATAATACTAATAATAATATATATACAGGGTGTTCCAGTTTATAATAATAGCAGGACTTTATTAGGAGCTAGTTTAGCGTAAAATAAAGACATATTGTACTATAAACTATGGCCGAATTCGGCTTCGTTTAAAATCTACAGGGTGTTAAAGATGAAACATTTTTTAGAATAATTGGCCACAACTCAATATTAACAAAAAGATAGCTTTTTGAAATGTACCACAGATTGGTTATTTTGGGGACTAAGTCCCCTCTTCCGCCGCCAATGCTCATGTGCAATATATCATGGACTTAATTATACTATGGACTGAGCCTATAGAGAGAGAGATGATGAGGACGAGACCTCGAGAGAGACGTCGATAGATGATCAGCTGATTGTTGGTAAAACTAGCGCGTGTGTGGTTTGTTGACGTGTGAGCTGTGTTTTGCGCATTATCTAGTTTTTTACACATTTTAAGTGAATTTTCTGTAAAAGAGGACATGGTTATGTCTTGCTGTGCTTATGGGTGCAACCAACGACATAAGAATTACTAGACAAGTAATGAAATGGACTCGTCCACGTACTCAGCGTCTCATTGGTTACAAACACGTGGCGCACCAATGAGACGCTGAGTACGTTGGACGAATGCGAACAAATCGGAATCATTACTTGTCTAATAATTCTTATGTCGTTGGGTGCAACAATAAGTATTAAAACGGAAATGAAGTTGCATTTAACACGTAAGTTTTTTGTGGTATGTGGTATCTACTTAATTTGCGAAAAACATTAAAAAGGGGCAATCATCACAAGGTAGATAAAAACAAAAACAAATGCAACTCAAACTTGCTTAACTGTCAAGAAATTACATTTTAATCTCAAAGGTGCACTTCTTAACAAATTCAATTCATCTTAAAAATTTCCTTTTTTTTATTAATCGTTCAGTAGCAATATTTTATAAAAAGTAAATTACACATGTGCGGAAGTTTTTATTTATCTTGTACATTATTAAAATATTCTACCTTTGCTTTGCTATTTTATTGACTAAGTACAGGGTTAGTTTTATAAATGTAAACCCCCCATTTTTATTTTTATTTTTGACCGATTCGAAAAATTAAAAAACCAACCTTACACAGTTTTTTACGTAGATTCCACTTCTGCTAACAGATTGGCAATAGCGTTTTAAATATACAGGGTGCGCAAAGAAGTTAGGTTTTTTAAATGGAACACCCTGTATATTTTGACAAATTTAAATTCCTCCAATCATTCTGATTACAAATATATACACATATTGTATAATCGCATTACTGCTTTTTGAGTTATTTTCACTTTATTATGGATACGTTGAAACAAAAGCGTTATTTTATAAACTCGCACAATAAATTAATAAATGGAAACAAAAACAAAACAAAATATATAAATTATTAAAACAAATTACGTAACATTTTCAAAATTTTTTTTTTTTTTTTAAATCCTTTATTCAAGTAATAAAATATTCATATTACATTATATTATGAGTATACTTTAAAATTATATAATCCTTAAAAAGAAAAAATTTTTTTTGAAAATTGGTCTATTTTACCATATCTAACAATTTTCAATCTTTCATATCTAATGAGATTTTTAAAGTTTCCTATATCTTTGTGATTTTCAATATTGTTAAATACCAGAGCACTTGTGAAAAACAACCATACATTTCCATCTTTTTGAGAAATCAATTTTACTGAAAGGATATCTTTAATGTCCAAAACATCCAAGTTAATGTTAAACTTTCTTTTCATTAGGTTGTTAATCCAGTCCCATATCATTTTTGAGTTTCGACACCTTTTAAGTCGATGCATTATATTATCAATTTGATCACATCTCAAACACTTTTCAGAGTTTGCCAAACCGTGTCTCTTAAGCTTGTTGGCTACTGGAATTGCCTAGCATTAACTTCGATACATTTCAAACAACGTTTAATAAAATTCGAACGTAGTCCATTAGATTATTTTCTTTGGGGAACGTTCAAAGAAAAAATTTACAGTAAACCAGTGGAAAATTTTAAATAATAAAAAAATATTGTAAAAAATATAACTTTGCTAAATTTGGATGCAGCACTTTTTCTTCGAAAAATTCGTTCGAATTTTATTAAACGTGGTTTGAAATGTATCGAAATTAATAGTGGTTGGTTATGGTTATATTGAAAATGTTATATAGTAATTTGTTTTAATAATTCATATATTTTGTTTTGTTTTTGATTTATTCCATTTCCATTTCCATATATTATATGAGTTTATAAAATAACGCTTTTTTTCAACGTATCCATAATAAAGTGAAAATAACTCAAAAACCAGTAAAGCGATTATACAATATGTATATATATTTGTAATCAGAATGATTGGAGGAATTTAAATTTGTCAAAATATACAGGGTGTTCCATTTAAAAAACCTAACTTCTTTGCGCACCCTGTATATTTAAAACGCTATTGCCAATCTGTTAGCAGAAGTGGAATCTACGTAAAAAACCGTGTAAGGTTGGTTTTTTAATTTTTCGAATCGGTCAAAAATAAAAATAAAAATGGGGGGTTTACATTTATAAAACTAACCCTGTACTTAGTCAATGAAATAGCAAAGCAAAGGTAGAATATTTGAATAATGTACAAGATAAATAAAAACTTCCGCGCATGTGTAATTTACCATTTTAGTACTTTTTATAAAATATTGCTACTGAACGATTAATAAAAAAAAGGAAATTTTTAAGATGAATTGAATTTGTTAAGAAGTGCACCTTTGAGATTAAAATGTAATTTCTTGACAGTTAAGCAAGTTTGAGTTGCATTTGTTTTTGTTTTTATCTACCTTGTGATGATTGCCCCTTTTTAATGTTTTTCGCAAATTAAGTAGGTACCACATAAAACCGAGAATATCTCGAAAACGAAAGTCTCTGGAGATATTTCATAAGAGCATCTTTATTATAGCATTTTGATTGGGGAATTTGAAAATGAGACGATATTTTCAAAACATCTGAGAGCAAATTTTTTATTAACAAAAAAGTGTTAGGCTACCCCTTTTTCTACGCCACTGAATGGTGGTATCAGATTTAAAATATTATACAGTCATCGGTAGTCTTAAGTAACACTAGCTCACAAAAATTTAGATTCCTCTGCCTACTCTGTTTAGAGATATACCTAAATAACTGATCTGCCGGTCGATACTATAACACCCTGTATTTTGAAAACGAAGCGTTTTCCGACGAAACTGTATAGAGGTTTTAGTTTTATTTTAACGTTCTCTACAAGTTCTTAAATTTATGGTAGTCCATTTAGAAACACCTTGTATATTTGTAAATTATTCATTCTTGGCGAAATAAATTTATAGCACAAGTTTTGGAATCTTTATACTTTATTTCCTAAAAAAAATTCTTAAATCAGTGCATGAAAGTAAAAGGTAAGTTCATGCACTAGCGATTTGCGATTTGCGATATGCGATTTTATAACGAAAAATAATGTTCGTTCATGCACAAACGCGAAAACTAGTTACTTTTGAATTTCAAACATACTTATCTTGTTGCTGTTAACCAAAAAATTATACATACAACAAAAAACGAAAAAACTACTTGATAACAAGTAAATACCATAAATACTTTTGTGTTGAGGCTTTTACAACGTAGAAGAATAATTATAACTTAGTATTTAATCAGAAAAAGAAAAAAAAATACAGAGATATTGTGCAGTGAGAGAAATTTTTATGAAAAGAATGATCGCGGCTTAAATGTAAAAAAAAATATAGTTCATCGGTATCTCTATGAAGAAAAGCCCATGCGCAGTTTAAAAAAATAATCGCGAAAAATAGAAACAATTTCAATTTTCCCGCCCCCCAAATTTAAATTTTGCGATTCTCGCAATAAATTGAATTACAAATAGTTGTGTCTAACATTTTTGAAACTAGCCAATCAAATTAAATCCTGAAAATCGCAAATCGCGAGTGCATGAACTTACTGAATTACAGGACTACCTTGACAGGAAATGCGATGTTGTCATTGTTACTTCATGGCTTGTAATTGTAGGGGGCTATGTGTAAGGGGGCGGAGTTATTACTAAATCCGACGCGACGTTTGCGTTGGCCATAATTGTAAGTTTTGAACCCCTTATTTTCCCTTTTCCCATTTGTCAAAATCATATGTTTTGTGCTGTCATAAGGTGTCAAATAATAAAAATTATTGTTTGAACGAGAAGAGTAGTAATTCAATAGTGGTTTTCGGTTATAAACGAAACATGCATGAAAAATTTAAGCCACCTGCAAATAAACGTTGTGTTCTAGGCTGTCGTGTTAGTGACACTTTCCGTAAAATAAAGTTTTACAGTTTTCCTGTGTGGAAACATAACTTTGGAAAACGAGCGACATGGGTCAAAGCGTTGAAAAGAGTTAAGTAAAAGCATGATTTTAATATTTATTCGGAAATTATTGCAGTAAATCTGTAAAAATATTTTCGTTTTTCTTCCGGGTTGATGGAAGTCTGTGGGAGCCGAGTTTAAGGTCATATATGTAGCCAGCACTTCGTAGCGGGAGAAAAATCAGAGCATACTCACAGCACAGCCCTGCATACCGACAATATTTCCGGAAAAATGTTACGGCAAACAAATTCTATAGGTATTTTTCACATGACAAAATTCCAATTTTCTTCCCTTCTCTAATAAATTTCTGATAAATTTAATGGAATGCGTAATTTGTTTAAATCCGGTACGCAAAACTATACTCGCCGTTATTTTACGTTAGAGGGTGTTTTTTGACAACTAATAGGAATTAAATTAATACAAAAATACTGCGCTGACCTACGATCGTATTTATTGAAATTAAAACACAATTTTGTATTATTTGTTGCTTATGTCAGTTTTGACAGAGCTAGAAAATTAAGTTTTGCACCTGCCATTTTTAATAATTTTAACCTGGTGTCAGAAATATGAACTACAAGTGTTGTGTAAAGTAGGTCACGTGGTCACATTGCATTGCACCTCAGCGGCTGAACGTGCGATTTGTTTACGGTGTGTAAGGTTCAATTTACGTAGGTGGCGGAGAGTGCGTTTTCAGCTATTTACGTTAGCGATCGTAGGTAAAGTATAGTACATAATTCGAGTTGTAAAGCAATTACGCACTCATGGAATTATCACACTCGACGCTAACGCGTCTCGTGCATAATTTTTCCATTCGTGCGTAATACGCTATTTACAACTCTTATTACGTAATATACTATTATGTAACGTGTAGAATAACACGGCATAAATTAAAAATTGTTTATATCATTTCCATAGATACTAACCATAGAAATATTGAAAAATATACTAAATAATATTAATTTTATTGAGTTCTTCTCTCAACATATGTAACCAAGTTGAACAAAATTCTACCGAACAATTTGATACGCATTTATCTTCATTAAGTAAAATTATTGCAGATTCTTTGATTTTTCTTTTTATGTTGTCTGCTTCTTTGGTCAAAATTTTTGCTGAATCCCATTTTATCCTGTGATCGTTTTCCCAAGCATGTTCACAAATTTTAGATTTTTCAATATCACCTTTTCTATTATATTATTATATTAATTCTTTAAACAAGTTTCGCTCCTGAAATGTATATCGTTTTTCAGTTTTTTTGAATATTTAAAATGCTAATAAAAATAAATAAAACCTAATACATTTGTGACTATAACTTTTATTTACGTTTACTATACTATTATTATCTATTTATAGAATATTTTACAATTTGGGTAATCCAGCTACAATATCTCCCTCGATTCCAAGATGATTCTTTCCCCGGAGGATTTTGAAATAACCGTTGTCTCCCCAGTCTGTGTTCCAGGAATTAGCTACCAACCAGTATGGAGTGTCATTTTCAACTCCCCAACCTAAAATCCTTATAGCATGTCCACCACTGTAAGATCCCTCAAGATGCTGGTATACGCCTATAAGTGTTAAAAAATGTTTGTTAAATGGCATCAGAGTTACTGGTAGTACCTATTTAACAATATATTTGATTACAAATTAAATTATTAGAAAAAAATCTGAAAACTGATGTTTACAGCAAACTGCATTATAATTTATAATTAGACGGTTATTTTTATATATCAGTTGATGAAGAAAATAAGATACCCACCACTCTTGTAGCTGTAGAAATCTTCGTAAACACTAAAGGCAGCTTCAACTGGTCCGTTTTTCAAAATTTCAAGTTGTATTTGAGTTACATCTTGGGGAACATTGTAAGCACTTTTACCAAAGGTAAGTTCTGTTTTGTAAACTTTAGAAGTACCTGAATCGCATTGCCTCACGCAAGCTGGTGTCTTTTCATCACCGCATGCTGGTCTGGTCGATACAACGTGATGAGCGCAAGGAACTAAAGAATAGGCCCTGCATCCCTACAAAATTTTAATTTTCATTAATAAACACGACAAAAATTTAGCTTAACGTATGTGAAAAAAATTTGTATAAGAAAGGGTTATACATTCAGCATAACATCTTCATATTATACATGTTTGTTTCTGTGGAACGCGGAGCATTACAAGGTAATCATGTATTGACTACCCCATGAGGTACCTACATAAAATCTTTATTATTAAAGTTTTTTCCAGCCATAATATGAAAATGAAAAATGTATTAATCATAAAGCGAGTTGAAGGTCGTTTTTGATGAATTCTATTATAGTTTTTAATATAAAAAAGAAATGGAAAGATGATAATTGAGGAAGGATAATGTAATTTTTCTAAAGGTGTATATAGGTACATGTTATAAACAGCATACTTACATCAGTAGTGTCATAATCACCCCCGGTAACGATACCATCTTCGACCCAATATTCCCAAGCTTCTTCAAGGTATCCACCATTACATCCGTATCCACATTCTGTACAACATGAAAGTAAATCTTCAGCTGAAACTGAAAGTTGCAGTTCTCCATTTGAGTGGATGCAAATTCTGTCACTCATTGCTTCAACAGCACCAGTGGCCTACAATAATATATTGACAACATTTACTAGTGTGAAAATGATTTTTTATGGGATATATAACTCTAATTAAATGCTCAACTGAACAGATCATTGGTTAATTTACCCACCCAACAGGAACCGCACGCCGCTTGATCTCTGATTTTTGAGATGGAAGCACATGTTGGCCATTCCTCACGTGCGTCGAAAGATTCGGGAATTTCTACATCTGCATCAGCTTCATACAGCTTCTCTGGTAAAACTTTCGTTGGACTCTTCAATACACCTACGAGTGTACGGAGGTGAGATACAGGAACGTTCAAGTCGAAGTTTCTTCCAGCCGTCCATGTTGATTGTTTACTATTGATAACGTTGATGAATTCGTCTGATAACGGATGCAATTTGACGCTAGCTGAAGCACATGAAGCAACAGCAAGCATAAGGCATATGATGACCTTCATAGTGGAAAATCTAAGAATATTATTTTATTTTAGCATAAATTATTATATTACAAGTAAGAAGAATAAAGCGGCACGGCATATTTCCGATTTTCTATCAATTAATCACATCAGTATTGAAAGGGTGACATATAAAAGTCGTAAAAAACCGAGGTAGATACACTCAATTGGAGAGGTTTTTTTTTTAATTTTGAAAACAAAAACTAACACTATTTCTTCATATGAGAGTACAAAATCAAACTATACCTAATATATAAATCCAAAAATGATAAAGTACACATATATTCTCGTTAATAACGATTTTCATCAGGTGTTGTGTTATCAATTGATATATGCTTAATCACTGTCCTACATATTTAGTTGTTTTTCTCAATTGGAATATCTACTAATCCTAATCGTTTTATGAAATCAGTCGGCGTCGTTGAATCTATTATCATATTAAGAGTCATTCATGATCTTGCCTTAAAATTCAAGATATATTAAATTTGTAAAGATAATAACCTTATATTTTCTTAAATTTAAATGTGTTTTAAAAACTTCTTAATTATGTTTGTTGTTTTTTATCTTTTACTAATTATTAAATAATAATGACGTACGAGGTTATCACTATTGAGATTTCGAAAACTGATTTCTCTTTTTATTATACACGCGCCCTCAAGTTATAACAAAGTTGCTTTATTTTAATTCAATTAATTATGTCAAGATTGATACAAAAAAAATCATAAAAAATCGAGGTAGATACTCTCAATTGAAGCGATTATTTTAAAATTTTGAAAACAAAAATGAACACTATTTCTTCATATGAGAGTAGGTACTTTATATTCTGCAAGCTTCTATTTCGTATTACGGTGGTAGGTAAATATGAACACAATGATTAATGATTCAACGAAACGAAGTTTTAAGAACTAAATACGAATTGGAAATTAAAGTTAAATAACTCGAAAGCTATGAAGAAGTATTGAATTTTTGAATTTAAGTTTCATGTATTAATTAAGTAGTTTATGTAAACATTGTCTTATTAAATTTATCAAAGAAAATATGAAATCCAACTATAGGTACCTACGTAATAAAGAAATTAAAAATTGATAAAGTATTATTTGATAATATTAGTGATGCACAAAGTGAACACTAATGAGATTTCGAAAATTGATACTTTTCTTTCTATTATACAGATTCTTTCAAGTTACAACCAAGTTGCTTTGTTTTATTTTGATTATATCTGCCAAGCGAACATAAAAATACTGATTTCGTGAACAAAGCTAACAATATATAAAAAAAGGATCTATTTTTTATATAAAATTCTTTTGTTTTCATTGTAGTTATGAGATTGCTCCAAAATTTGGTACATTTATCGATGAATAAATTGCATCTAGGTCTGTTTTATTTCATTCAAATGACAATAACAACCAATACAATAACTTTCCTGCATTCATGCTATTATATACAAAACATGATTATATTGGTGGCTTTCCATTGATATGCAAATAATTGAGATCTTTGACGACGCTTGTCTCGGAAACTTTCAATTCCTAGGTCATACTTCTGCATATTGCCACTTTCAGAATTGGATCCTCTATTCAAATTTTCTCTAAAATTTTGATGGTACCCATTTGAAGAAAATGGCGACGACGTCACATCTCGTTCAAATATGGCAAAAGAAAATAATAATTGACCTGTCCGAGGATTTTTTCGCAAACAACCAGGGCAATTTATATTCTCAGGTTTCCATATTTAAACTACCGCACTGTATAATTATTGTTAAATTAGAAGCATTAGAAGAATTCGAAAAACAAACAATAAGGAGAGTAGGTACTGATATAAGTACGAATAATTTTTTTCTTTGTTATCATTTACATTTAAATTACATTCAACGCTGGAGAATTAAACTAAGTAGGTATATAATATTTTTCAAGAGAAAAAATCTAGTTTTTGAATGTAAAGCTCTAGAGAATAATATGTTGTCATGGTTACGTAAACGCATCATATCTGTTGTTTATTTTACTAACAAACATTTACCAATTTACTTACATTTGTGATAATGCATAGTTAATTTACTACTAGATGGTGTGAAAATAAACCTTTTTTAATAAAACCACAATTATATTATACATACAGAATAAATAACTCTCTAAATTAACTACTAACGAAAATTAAAATTATTTTATTTATGTTTTAAATTAAGTACTATTGAGATGATAAACAGTTTCCATTGAAATTTAAAAATATTCTATAAATGATTATACTTACTAAAATTATTAAATTTTAGTAGAACTATGTTTTTCATGACTTAGTTTAGTCAATATGTCATAATAATTGAAAGAATATTTATTTGATTTCAGAGTTTTTTCAACTTTTAATCTTTTAATCATCTTCAAAGGAACATTCATTAGTAATTACAAAGCTTAGCAAAAATTATCTGTCGAAAATGACTACTCGTAATTAAACTATAAATTATTAAGTAGGTAACTGTTATTGACAACATACCTACTGTTAGATTCATAATCATTCTCATCTTAACTGATCCATTTTGTTTTTATTTTATTGTTTGCATCTGGAAATTTTTGCAAACCTTCATAAATATTAATCACCTGAAGATGATAATTTGCCGAATCTAGTTGAGTTTTAAAAGTTGTCTAGAAATAAAAAGTACTATCTTTTTTTAATCACAGTCGCCTATGAGGAAGTAAATATTTTTGTAAAGATAAAATAGAAAAAATGAGTTGGTATGTATATCATTTCACGATATCTCAGAAAATAGACCATTGCGTCTGAGCGAATAGTATTTACCATTGACGGGTAGAATATAAAAAAGAAAAATAAATCATGAACCTGTTTATTCTCAATTACAGATATTTTTTCAAAATAATTTGTTTATGTTTGAGTTTATAAACGTAGAATTGGGCGTATTTCATGGTCAAGATTTCACACTTTTCTGAGTCATTGAGATGAATAATTTTAATTCTATAAGGGATTTATACAACAGTGCATGATGGGATATTAATAATAAGGCACTTATACATTACCCAGTAGGAACTGCCACTTTTCAGCTAATAAAGTTGGTCAGTTGAAAAACAACTAAATATCGATTAGGAGGGGACAACTTTTTATACGTTTTCAGATTCATGGATAAGTGTTTGATAATGAATTTTTAGATATCTCATGAGTAAAATCTGTGAATCTGTTAATTATAATTACGCGTTCGTAATCACATATAATTCAATAAATTAAACAATAGGTGCTCAAGAATAGGGAAAGAATTAAATATTATCAATAAAAATATATAAAGTATCTAAATTGTAGACACTTTTCAACAAGAGACCTTCATGAAATCTAATATCTCAATCTTAATAAAATTAAACTGGCGTAGATAACCTTTAACAATTAAGGAGTGTTGAAGGTCTTCGTTGGGGCTTATCCAAGAGTGAAAAATAGTCAAAACATGTAATTTGAAGGTTCAAATTAATGATGGTTTCCTAGATGTTCCTATAAACCTACTGACAGGTATGATCCATACATATATTATGAGCACCTAAGTAAAATTATGTGTATGTTCCATTTATCGATAAATTAATACTGAAAAATAATGAATGAAAATACATTTTACTTGGAAAACCACATCTGCTGTTTACGAAACTAGTAATCGGATAATTTGCCAAGATTGGCTACTTAGGCTTTGTAAATAAAGTTCCTAAATTAGTAGGAATTTCCAGTGTTTGTTTTATTGCATCTATTTTTGCCATTTTCACGCCTGCATCTTGATTTTCATTCACTTTTACGTGCCTTATGTAGTACCTATTTCTGTTTGTGCTAGAACTTGCAGAAGAATAAGGAGAAACCGAAATAACCGGCGTGGCACTGAAGAATGTCATAAGTTTTTGAGAAAGTCGTAAAATCGTAAAATGTAACTTATTTTTACACATCAAATCATTCTTGCAGTCTATAAATTCTTGCAAAGGTTACTTTTATATTGTAGCGACCTCAAAATATGCCCGGTATCGTACGACGATTGTTTCTTTAATTTGTTTACTTTCTTGTATAAAGATATACAGGGTGAGTTTACTTTAAATGGGGAAACTTCGAGAATCGATTCTTTATTGAAAAATAAGTGTAGTTTATTCTACAAACATATTTCTTATGGGACTTGGTTTTCGAGATACAGGACGTTGAACTTTTTTTTTTAAGTTCTCGACGAATAACTTTAAAGTGGTTAGACCGATTTTTATAAAATTTGGGTTTTGTTTATGTTAGATTAAAGTTTATCAAATGGTCTGAGAGATTTGAAAATATCGCCCCCGCAGGCGTAGATATGGGGACCACGGACCACTTTTTAAAAAAGAACTTCTACGCCTATGGTCGTCTCAAAAAATGGATATGATTTTTTTATTCTCCGATATTTTCTGAACATAAAATGTCTCTAGAAAATTTTCGCAATTTTTGATAGTTTTCCGGTTAATTGAGGTCAAATGATTTATTGCATTGCTCTCTAATGTTTATTTTATTTGCCAATAAGCTGGTGTCGAAAACTTAAAAAAAAAAAAGTTCAACGTTCTGTATCTCGAAAACCAAGTCCCATAAGAAAAACAAGGACAAACTACACTTATTTTTCAATAAAGAATCGATTCTCGAAGTTTCCCCATTTAAAGTGAACTCACCCTGTATACATAAATATATTAATTAAATAACGGGCTATCAAAAATAAAAATGGTAATAAAATGTTAACGGAACTAGATATTTCCAATTTCTCTGAGTGCAAAAAAGTGTTTCTTTTTATAATAATAGTAATATAATAATATTCCTTAAATCCTTAATATTATTATTATTAATAATATTATATCTGTTAATCTGTATGCAAACGCAGTTGGAGAATTTTTTAAAATAAATAATAAAGTTTATAAGCCAGCCCATTATTTACCGCAAAATTTGTCATGAAATGTTTACATGAACAATCAATCCAGAGTTCACGTATATTTCGAAACACACCTTATCTGCTAAATTTTTAATTTTATGGAAAACTTTGTTAATAAAAGAGAAATGGTCGACATTCAGTTTCATTTCAATTTACATGAAAATCGTACTTTTAAGGTACAACTAGTTTATTTTTGCATATTAGGATTCTACTAGTCAAAACATTTACTATGGCTCACTCATCATATTACTTTTTAATTTAATAATAATAGAATGCTGTGACTTCATCAACACTATAAAATTCGATCTGATCACCTGTAATATATTAATTCTTCAAATACTAATTATAATTAAACACAATTTATTCTTCATTAAGTATAACAATATAAGGTATTCAACAAAACTTAGTTTTTTAAATGAAATATATTTTTTTTAAATCAGTATTATACCGAATATTTTGATCAGTTAGATCTAAATATGCAACGTTATACATGTTGTCCCTTTTAAAAATATGATTTTCATGTAAGTTGCATCAAAATCGCAAGCTGGATGTAAAATCATAATTCGTAATTTTATTTCCTATCACTACCCCAATGAAAGAAATCCATTTACCAATTCAAAAATTACAATTGTCCCCATGAGCCCATTCGGTATATAAAATTTGATGATAGAGAGATAAATTGCCAGTTAGATATACATTTAAAAATAAATTATAAAACAATGAGACAGTTTTATCACTGTTTGGAATCAAGTAACGGTATCATCATAACATGATAAAATATAAACAAAAATTACTACGTATAAAAGTAACATGTCTAATGTCTACTTGGTCAATTATAATTACCAATGTATAATATACTATATGTATAATGTTTGCATTTGCTTTCAAACTCACATCATTTACCCTGGCGTGAAATAATTTTGTTTTCTCTGATTAAATAATCACAAAAAAGAAAATACCAAAATTAAGACAATATATAAAATAATATTAAGATTTGTCCAAAATTTATAAAATATAAATAAGATTTTTCTTCCTTTATCTGTGGAAATCTCAAAATTATATTATTTAATTTGCGTAAAATTACTTATTTCATAATTTCAAGCGTGAAAAAAATGTATAATTTTGAATATTAAACAGTAGGTAACACATACACACACACAAATACTTTTATATTTTTTTCATACAATGGTATTTTTGTGAGTAAACTTAAAGAATATGTATTAAATATAAAATAAGCTAATCCACCCCTTCTATGATAAATATAAACCAAGATATAGACTCTTATAGCTGACTCAATGAACTCAATATTCAACAAGATAGGGATATGGAGATACACAATAGCCCAAAGCTGAAATCTCAAGGTTCCAAAATGCACCCTCAAAATACTTCCTGTAGTTCTTTTATTATACATGGAAAAAATCGAACAAAGACATGTTCTATTACTATAGCTGTCGGAAGTCACTTCGTGATGCTGACAGAAATGCAACAAATGTGCTCCGCAATTAACACATTCTTTATCCAGATGCATATACATCAAAGTTCAGCAATAATTCTCCTAGAATAGTCTTCCATCTTCCATGGGCATGGACGGATGGGAAGGTCGGATATTTGGGCTAATGCCCGAAGGGCGGCCGGTCCGGTCGATCTACCTAGCACCCCAAAATTCCACTATTTTCTATTACACTTACCCGTCTGACGCACAGTGGTCCCCAAATTATTTTGTTTTCTTAAATCAGTCTGCAGGTCATATATACTAATTTAAGCCATCGGACAGTTTCTCTTCGGAATCTTTGTTTTTTAATTGCCTATCGACGTCATGCCAGATTTTCGATTTTTGTCTCGAATTTTTCAAAATTTTCCAAGGAAGTTTGAATTTTCATCAAAAAACGTCTTTTTTGTATAAATATTGGTCTGTCGAGCTAGAGTTTCGATTTTTGCCCCTAATTTTTCCAAAATATTTATGAAAATTTAAATTTCTTTGAAAAATTAGTTTGATAGGCAATTAAAAAATGAAGATTTCCAAAAAAACTTTCCGATTGCTTAACTATTAAGACCTGTAGATTGATTTGAAAAAATTCAATTTGGGGCCACTGCATGTGTGACGTTCGTGCACTGCACCGCCGTGTTTGCGGCGATTCGGTATTCGGTGGTGTCGTTTTAATCAGAGATTGTTTTTTAGTTTATCGATTTTTTTAAGTACCTACCAAAGTTTACCTACTCTTAATGTTTTAGGAAAGTATTATTTTTTGTTATTTTTTACTCTATTGGGTTTAATAATAATAATCATGCTTATTTTATGATTTTTTTTAACCCAATATTTTTAATTTTGTCTCTTGGAGTGAGACCATGGGGCTGCTTGCATATAATTTTCCGGACCGGTATTCCTTACCCGTCCCTGTCCATAGGTACAGGGTGTTTCCTATAAAACTATACCCCTCCTTATTTCGGTCAATTACCACCGATTTTAATTTTTCAAAAACCGGTCTAACGCAGAATTTTCCGTAGATTGTGAATATGCTATTACTTTTTTTACTACTTCAACCGTATACGAGGGGCAGAAAAAAGTATGGTTTTTTTAAATGGAATACCGTATATATTTTTACATATTTGGATTTGCCTCGTCCTTCTGATTACAAATATATATGATACCTATATATTTGCTATAAAAATGGCGTAAATAATTGAATTTAAACTTAGGGCGTTTCCTTCAAAACTATACCCCCCCTTATTTCAATCAATTATTAACGATTCAAAATTTTCAGAACCTACACAGAATTTTTCGTAGATTTCATATATGCTATTACTTTTTTTCTCCCTTCAACGGGATACGAAGGGTGGAAAAAAGTATAAGTTTTTTTATGGAATGCCCTGTATTTTTTTACATATATAAGTATTATATAAATGTATAATCAGAAAGGTAGGGCAGATCTAAATATGTAAAAAAATACAGGGCATTCCATAAAAAAAACAATACTTTTTCCACCCTTCGTATACCGTTGAAGGAAGAAAAAAGTAATAGCATATATGAAATCTATGAAAAATTCTTTGTAGGTTTTGGAAATTTTGAA
Source organism: Rhagium mordax (assembly GCA_963680705.1). Classification (NCBI taxonomy): domain Eukaryota; kingdom Metazoa; phylum Arthropoda; class Insecta; order Coleoptera; family Cerambycidae; genus Rhagium; species Rhagium mordax. Next base: position 99,416,070 of record OY796656.1, on the reverse strand, counting down.
TCGTTAATAATTGACCGAAATAAGGGGGGGGGGGGTATAGTTTTGAACGAAACGCCCTAAGTTTAAATTCAATTTTTTACCCCATTTTTATAGCAAATATATAAGTGTCATATATATTTGTAATCAGAAGGACGAGGCGAATCCAAATATGTAAAAATATATAGGGTACCTATTCCATTTAAAAAAAACATACTTTTTTCTGCCCCTCGTATACGGTTGAAGTAGTAAAAAAAGTAATAGCATATTCAAAATCTACGGAAAATTCTGTGTTAGACCGGTTTTTGAAAAATTAAAATCGGTGGTAATTGACCGAAATAAGGGGGGGGGTATAGTTTTATGGGAAACACCCTGTACACGAAATATATACAATTTTACAAGATTATTTCGTTTGTCTTGTATTTTGTATCCCTAATTCCTAATTCAGTAATTTTAATAGTTCGGTCTTTAGCATTTTAGATGAAATTGCTGCATCTACTTCGCCTTTATAAAGTGTTCCACTTTCATTCAAGATGCGTCTCAGAATGTGTAGCAAAATTTGATTAAGAGATACCAGTGAATTTGTTTAATGGATCAGTTTTTTGCTTTGTATTTAATAATTGTAGCTTAATTCATAAAAATATGTTTTTATTTTTATGATGGTCGACATTAAATGACTATTCATTCTCAATTTCATCTTGTTCTTTATTATATAAAATCAAAACAAACAAATTCTTCAAAGAACAGCAAACCTTGTTTTTATATAATTATTAATTAAGTCTTATTATCGAGATGCTGGTTATAATCTGGTGATTATTATTCAACGAACAAAATTAATACATACAGTTTCTCTAGTGGTCTTAAGATAGATATAGATAGGTACCCGTCACATATTATTATGATAGACTATTATCAATATTATCTGTAGAAAAAAAACACAATGTTTTTGTCTGAATTATAAGCACTTTTTATTTCCATAAACTTTATAATATTATTCGAATAGCTAATATTAATATATCGGTTGACATATTATAATAATTAAAACTTACTGTAAACCAAATTACTGTATTTAATTCTATTATTTTTTTATAAGTATACCTACATTTGAATTTTGAATGTGTATTAAAAAAATACAATTCGGAACTATAGGCATCTAAAGTGTATATTTATTAAAATGACAACTTTAATGGCATAAGATGTGACTGGTTTTAATTGAAAATTATGAAACATTTAAACTAATTCTTGTGTATAACTTATATCTAAATTTAGGATATTTTACAATTTAGGAATTCCAGCAACAATATCAGCTTCGATGCCAAGGTGATTCTCTCCTCGAAGGATTTTGAAGTATCCATTGTCGCCCCAATTCGAGTTCCAGGAGTTAGCTGCCAACCAGTAAGGGGTTCCTTCTTCAACTCCCCAACCCAAAATTTTTATTGCATGTCCACCAAGAACTTCTCCCTCCACATGTTGGTATACACCTGAAAATGATAAATTAAAAATAATGCTTTTCTAAACGATACCATTAAGAACAACTTTTTAATTTAGTGCTTTTGCAATTGGTTACTTCATTACCTTTTATATAATAATAATAATAATAATAATAATAATAATAATAAATACATCACATGTAATTACGACCCCCTTTATCCCAGAAGGCTCTAGAAGAGCCTTGTGCGGGAGGGGGCTACACATTTAAAGACAAAGGACATACATCCAATATCCGTGTATATCCATATCCATATATTTCAATATTTCATATTTTATAGGGTATATAATTATTTTCTTATTTTGAGAAATTTATAGAGAACTGACTGATTATATTGTTTGTATTTTGTAGAGTAAAAATATATACAATTACGCTAAACATTATGGCGTTATAAATGCTGGAGTTAATGCTACATAATTAAAAGAAAACCAATTTCATTGTTAAATGTCGAAAGCACACTCTCACTTACCACTTTTGTAACTAAGAAAATCTTCACAGACGTCAAAAGCTGCTTCTACTGGTCCATTTTCTAAGATTTCCGACTGGATTAGTGTTTCAACTTCTGATATAAAATAAACAATTTCACCGAAAGTTAGATCATTTTTGTAAGTTATGGAAGAGTCTTCGTCACAATTTTGGATACAGCTTGGTGTTGATTCTGTTCCACTACAAGCCGGCAATTCCGATTCAATATGATGTGAACAAGGCGCAAAAGAATAGGCTCTGCATCCCTACAAAATTAAGGTTAAATTAGCGTGCAGTGACGTGTCATTCTAATGACAAATATTGACCTGTATTACTAGTTACAGTATAGTGCCCAAAGTATGTCGTAAAAAAGGGAAATAAAACTTACATTTGTACTATTATATGCTCCTCCAGAAACGATTCCGTATTCCGCCCAATAATCCCAAGCAGTATAAATGTATCCTCCGTTGCAGCCGTCCCCGCAGTATTTGCAGCAGGAAAGTAAATCTTCAGCTGAAACTGATACTTGTCTTTCTCCATTTGAATGAATGCAAATTCTGTCACTCATAGCTTCCACAGCTGCAACAGCCTGCAAAAGAAGATAAGTAATAATATAACCAGTTAAACACATGCACCTACCAGAGAGATACTTGGTATTGTATAACAATCCGGCTTGTACATGCGGTTAAATTTTTGGTTTCAATACGATGGTACACCGACACATTATGGAATACAAGTGAGACATTTCCTGAATGAAAATTTCCCTGAAAGATAGATTGGGGTAGGTGGGCCCATACCATCGCCTCCTGGATCTCCAGATTTGTATCCGTTGGATTTCTTTTGTGGGGCTATTTGAAAGAACAAGTTTACTGTGATCCTGTTGTGAATCAAGATGATGTCATGACTTGTATTCACGCCACTGTGGCGTCAATGGACGAAAATATGCTACAGTGGGTTCGTTTTTCCATGCTATATCGTGCGATTGTCTGTCTTGAAGTAGGAGGTGACCTATTTGAACACATTTTGCACCGACAGATGTGAGCAATGTCTTGTTTTCTAATATATTTATCGTTTCTAACAAAGTTTAAAGTTTGTGTTATGTAAGTTTTTCATTTTTACGAATAACTCGATAATGAAGCACAGTCGGATGTTCAATTGTTTTAGTCCCCTGGATCAAATTCCAAGAGCACGAGCGTCGATTTTGAAACACCCATATTTAAATACTTAGTATTTATTCATTAGTTTTTCTGTAGCTGAAACTTCTGTTTGGCATAGCGAAACCATTCAGAAGATGCCGTTTTCTCTTTGTTGAGAAATAAACAGTAAGATTAAACACAATTTTGTAGTATTAAATTAATTACTAGCATTATTCTTTTACAAATACTGACTGGAGTGTCATAAAAATGCAATTTCAAATTAACAAATTAACAAAATTTTCTCCAATACTTGACGTTGCTTGTTACAACTATTGCATAGAAAGAAATATAATCGAAAATATGTAAACTAAAACAATGTATGATCATAAAAGAGCGCACGCCTCAAGTGAAGATGAAGCATGAAGAAGTTACTTACCATTACTTAACACTAATTTATTATTGTTCCTATTCATAAAAAATAATGTTGTTTAAATAAATTTTTATTTTCCTATTTGATAAGATTATTAATTTTTGTTCCATTTTATTTTTAATACCTAAATGAATAAAACTTCCGTTGTATAATGAAGAGTTTGTTTTATTTAGTTTTACTTTTACCGTTTTAATTTTGAAAGAATTTATAATTATCTAGGTACTTCAATTTATACAATATTTTTCTGTAACTTTTTACTTACCCAACAAGACCCACACGCAGCTTGATCTCTGATGTCTCTGAGTGATGTGCATTGGGGCCATTGCTCGCGTGCGTCGAAAGATTCAGGTATGTCAGTATGCTCCTTAATATTATGTACTTTTTCTTTGAATATTTTGGTTGGCGATTTAAGTGTACCAACTAAACTATTAATTTGAGCTAACGGAGTGTTTATCTCAAAATTTCTTCCCGCTTTCCAAGTTGATTTCTTATTGTTGATATTATTTATGAATTCATCTGACAATGGATGCACTTTTGTGCTAGCCAAAGCACAAGAAATAGCCACAAGTGCAAAATATAAAAGGACCTTCATAATCAATCAATAAAGAACCTAGAAGAAAAAATATATCAAAATGCTGATTTTGATGATTTCTGTGATGAATGAGCTTTCCATATAGGTTTTCATACTTGAGAAATTATTTAAGACTAATATCTGATTGATGTGTGTATATGTGTGTGTATGTGCGTACTTGGGTGTGAATACATGTGAGTGATTGTGTGTATATACAGTGTGACCCATTTGAAATTAGGATACCTCTGTAAAGTAGCTATTTTTGGTCCGATATTGATCAACTTTTTTTTAGATTGTTGCTCATGGAAAACGGCATTTTGTGGCAAATTAATAGAATGGAATAGAATAGAATAGAATAGAAGATATTTTATTCACTATAAATCTTGTTACATGAACAATATAGTTTTGTCCGAATAAAGTGTATATAAAATAGGATAAATACTCATAAATAATAATAAAAGTGTATAAAACAGCAAAAACTACAATAAGTTTCTATCACAAAAATCAAAGCCTACTTTGCAATTTTTTTGGAGTGAAAATTCGAAAAATCGTGTTAGCGATTTTTTTACGTGAACACTAAGTACGCCACTGTATTCAGCGTCCCCTAAAATTTCATCAAAAAGTACCGCATGTTAAAAATTTATGTTGCTACTTTTAAAAATTAGTTTATACCCGGAAATGTTCAAATAATCTTCTTAATAAAATAATTTGTTTATGAGTTGTTTTTATTTACTTATATTATGAGTTACTTGATGTTCACAATGCATTTCCGGGTATAAATGAACATAATAACCAAAATTACTGTAAGTTTAACATTTACAAGGAACATCTGATTTTGGTATGTTATTCTTTTATATTTCGTTTATTGGCTTTTTTACTTAAATCTCATGATAATATAGTCCACTTTAAAGTCGCACCAACCAAATTAAAATAGAAAAAGATGAAAGAAATTCTATTGGTGAGGACAATTTAGTTATTAATCTTTATGAAAAAATAGTTCGGGAATATCGAATAATTCGAATATGACATAATTTTTATGTTTCTTCCACCAAATAGTACTCACTTAATGCACCCGGTAAATTTTTAAGGAAAATCTAAAGACTTCATTGGAGAATATAGCTTCCACAAATGTCGCCAATATAAAAACAAATTTCAAGAAGCATGAACTGTATTTTATACATAGAAAAGAGTTTTAGTCAAACTACCCAAAGAATCCACTAGGTCCGTTAATCTTATAACAGACTTTAACTTTGAGATACGCTGCGTATGGCGATTCTAATAAATTCAAGCCAGGGAAGAGAAGGAAATTAATTTATATTAATTTATATAACATCATTATCTGTTCTTTTGCAAAATTTTCAGCATCCAACTTACTTAATGATGTTAGCGACTATAGTAATGAAGATGATTGCATTTAAAATCTTGATGAAGAAAATGAAATTTCTGAGAAAGAGAATATAGAACCTGAAGAAAATTTTGACACTGATATACAAAATGCATTGGAACACAAAAATGTAAATATTTGATTTGGAAATAGACAATTTTATTTTACTAAATTTGAAACAATAAAAAAAATTAAAGATTTAGATTTTTGGGGTGTTAGGTCCAATTTAATTGAAACACTATTACATTAACTTGCCGACGTTTCGGTATAATTTATCACCATCCTCAGGGCACTGTAAGATATAAATTGTGCCTAAAATAAGTACGTATTTCCTTCAATATGTATAACTATAATGATTAAGTAATTGTTTAAATATTATTTCTATATTTTGGGTTCATTTTATAAAATTTTATTATATGCCAAAAAATTTACAATAATTAATTTATATCTTACAGTGCCCTGAGGATGGTAATAAATTATACCGAAACGTCGGCAAGTTAATGTAATAGTGTTTCAATTAAATTGGACCTAATACCCCAAAAATCTAAATCTTTAACTAAATTGTGGTCTGGAAATTCTAATTATAATAAAAAAAATATTTGTATTTTGACGAAAATATTTCGAGAAATATGTTGGAAAAATTATAACGTTAATAGATATCAAAATTACACATTTTCATGAGCACGGCACGAGGCACGAAAAGCTGAAAATGTGAATGTCTTTCCATGTAAAAGATATTTCTGATATACGATTTATTAAAGTGATGAAGAAAATGAAAATAAAGACATCAAGAAGCGAACGCGAAGTTTATTAAATTTAACGTATTATAAATTGTATCATTGTTTGCAATTGCGGTTGAAGGTGAAAAATTAGTTTCTTTCTTAGGTAATTTATGAAGTGTTGGAGTTGATCCTATTTTTGTTAAATCTTTTTCGATACTAATAATAAAAAAATGATTCTATAAAAATAAATAAATACAAATAAATACACCACATGCAATTACGACCCCCTTTATACCAGAAGGCTGAGCCTTGTGCGGGAGGGGGCTACACATTTAAAGACAAGGGACACACATCCAATATCCGTGTATAATGGAAAAATCCCTCTCACAGTATTTTCCATTGCCACGACCGGGATTCGAACCCGGGACTTTTGGGTGAGAGGCAGGTACTCTACCATCTCGACCATCAGTCAAATCAAATTTGACTTTTTTTCTATATTATTTGTTTTATGCTATACCTCAGCAAAATGTTTAATCTGCAATTAATTGGCAATTATTGACAGTATTCGGCTGTAACCTTTACTTATTACACTTTATTACTCACCAAAAAAAAAAAAACGAATAGTTCAAGTTGTGAGAAACAAAATTTAAAACTAGGCTACGATTATAAACTTACATTTTTATATGTTTACTGCCACTAATTTAATCTATGAGTAGACGATAAAAGTTGTGTAAAGGTTATTTACCAAAATTTTCAAAAATACAATAAAGAATCTCTGTTAGTTTATTCACAACAATAAACAATGAGGTACTTGAAAATATACAATAATACACAGATGTTTTTTTTCCAAAATGCGTGGAATTTCATGGGTTTTCAATGAAATATAATATTAGATTAATCGCGATAAAATTGAAACAGTACGTTAGTAAAAATGTGTAAAGTGTATTTATTATTATCATAAATATTCATGCAGAACTCGCGGTTTTACATCCAGAATAAATGATGGCGTGAACAGATCCAGTAATTCATTATAGGAAAGACCCACTGTAAGCAAGGGCGCCCATAGAAAATAATCCAGGGGAGGGGGGTGGCAAAGAAAAAAAAAAAGCGTTTAATAGTGTAATTTATATAGTTTACTATAAAATAAATTTAGCGAAAACATGAAAATTTTAAACCTTATTTCCAAACGTAAACAGGCCGCCGGGCCGCCGTTCTGGCAGGAAATCCAAGCTCGAAAGTCCAACGTGAAAGTCCAACTTGAAAGTACATCGTGAATGGACTATTCCTCGAAATTTTGCAATTGCAAATGATACCAGACTATAGTGTTCTTTAAAATAGCTCTGACGTATTTGTTCCTTTTGCTAGTATTTTTCATTTAAAGGCCAAAAAAAAATTTTTCAAAACAAAGTAATGAATCTATTAAATTTTTGTGACGTCAAAAACGGATAGTCATTGGTATAGGTCGTGACATCTTATTACTCACATAACCTTAAATTTTTTGTTTTTGTAAATTTATTTTCAATTTTATAATTTTAATTTTTGTCGTTTTAACATGGGTCCATTATAACATTTAGAAACTCTCGTCAACAGAAGATATATAAAGTTTTAATACTGTAGATTATTAAAAATAGACGGCTAACTATAGGTTGGATTTCCAACCAACAAAAATAATCTTATTTTTATTAGATCAAGGTAATTAAAACTTCATTAATAATAATACTGAACAAGATTTTAGTTGATAGAATAGGAACCAAGCAGAAATTCTGAAAAAAGCGACATAATATTCGAAAATCGGAAAAAATGCATATTTTTGAGGTTGGTATTATGACGTCACGTGCACAAACGAATTTGTTTGGAGTTTAACCAATAGCAAGACCGTCCGTTTTTGACGTCATTAACGGAAAACTGGCGGGACTTTTGAAATTCATACAACTTATTAATATTTAAAGCAACTGTAAGAATGATATATTATTGGAATTTATTGCATTATTATATTTAATATGTATTTAACTTTGACGTAAATATATTAAAAACCTTTAATTCAATGAAGGTGTAAGAGCCCATTGTGCTGTCCAGCTGCGATTTTCCGGGTTAAGTGTAAGAGTAGCCGGGTAAAACTGGCTAAACTTCGCCCATTGTATTAGTATTCTGTATACTTTTATAATAAAGTCGTTTATTATTATTATTATTATTTTGAGGTCAGCAGATCCGAACTAAAAAGCGGCATTTGTGACGTTAACAAAACATTTTAAAGTTTTGGCAAGTCCTGCGCGCTCATGGAATTTGGAGGAATCTGCGCGCGCATTCGGCGGCCATTAGTCTCGTATCTCTTTTTAATTTCGCATATTTTACAAAACTCTTCGACATGCGGGTATTGAGACGCTAATAACTTTTTAAATACTTAAAGAATCGCAACGAAATATAGCTATTGGTATTTTCCCGACACGAAGGCCCGTATAAAAAATAATAATAACATGACTGCCAATATCACGTGATTTAGACAACCAATCAAAAATTGGTTACTCTATTGTCACCACTGTTTCTATAAGTTATGCTTCATAATATGCAACATGAAACTGATTTTCGACCCCCTACTAGGAAAGCAAAAACATTTCCAATGGTAAAATTAGCCGAGTTTCAAGAACGCGACAGTGAGTGGGCCTTACGTAGATAGTTTATAAATTTATTTTAATTTTGCTTTTTCAATAAGTTGAAAACCTGATTGATAAATTTAATAATTATCAATAAATTAAATTATTTAATATAATTTAAAACAGAAATAAATCCAATGAACTCAAAGAAGCAATTAAGCAATTCCAGGGGGGGGGGGCAAATGCCCCATCTTGCCCCCTTCCTATGGGCGCCCATGACTCTAAGGTACCAAGCCGATTAACTGGAAATTAAACGACCGGTTCATTGCATTTTATAATTTATTTCGAAATTTGTATTGCTTTTTTTCTTATATTTTCTTATATTATTTTTTATATTTTTTTCGAAATCTACATGAAAAATAAGGTACTGTATGTATAATACTCAAATGGAAATATTGACAGTTACTAAATATGTTTTTTTTTCTTAATTTTCGTTGCTCATATCTGAAATTCTTAGACCATGCCAATCATCACTAACAAATATGTTCAGCTGATTGTTAGCAAGAATGGCTTTAAAATGTTATATCAAAAATTGATCTGTGTTATACAGGATGCGAATGAAATCATGCCAAACATGATAAAAGAAAATTTGACATGGCTCCGTAAATTCAAATGGAACACCCTGTTACACCCTGTATATTATTCAACCATGAGATGCCTATTGAATACACTATAACTTTGTGTACCTCTCCTTATACCTAAATTGGATACTTTTTCCACAACATGCGGTTTCATTTTAGATTTTCACGAACACAGTGTAAAGGCAAGATAAAAAATCAATTTTTTTGCGATTATTTTCCCTAAACTATGCGATGGATATAGATATAATTTCATATTTGGTACAACGCAACGGGCTGGTATGTTGGGCTGGACTGCATGCAATTTATGAAAAAGCATTGAGCTGATTCAACCAGAGGCTGCAACTGTTCCCCTTTTACGTCAGAATTTCTACGCCAAATTTATTAAAAAACCAAAAATGTGTAGAAGTAGAAGATTTGCATTTGTTATAATTTTTATTATATTAACGCTATTAGTTTTTGACTGTTAGTTAATATTACCTATTAAATGCTTGTTGGGTGCATTTGTTTGTTTCATTTTTAAAATGATAGTACATAATTTTATATATCCCGAATCGCGGTATACTAAAATACGATGAATTGCACTTTTTCTGATATATCAGCCTCCGAGTACAAAAGGAACATTTTATTAACCCAGATTTTCGTTTTTTTTTATTACAGGATGGTCCTGCGACAATTATTTCTATGCTGAACTTAAAATATGTAATTTTTCTCAAAATTTGTTTTTGTTTTTAAATTGGTTCAAGTAGTTCGAGGAAAATGAGAATTTATAAAAATTGTGCTGTGGAAATTGTAACTTAAAAAAAGGACAGTTGCGCCTCTTGAACATCTCTGGTCCTAGAAAAAAAATATCTCACAATATTTAAGAAACTTATTTTGTCAAGATCTATCGACTATTTTAAGTATTAAAAGTAAATTTCTCTGTATATTCGTTACAATTCAAGTGGATTTAAATGGTATTATTTACTTGAATAATATACATGTATATTGTGTAACATTTTGGATTTTATATTTCCTAATACATCAATGCATTGTTTTAAGTATATAATCTAAACAAGGTCAAGTGGTGTCTGCACCTTGTGTGATCCGTAGTATGGTTGGCACCTAAATAAACTAGGACAATATTTTGTCACTTTCATGAAAAGTAAATCAATATTTATATTATTTTTGTCCCTTCTAATATAAAATTGTATTCCTCGTGAGGTGTATGTGTACCTACTTAGACTTTTGTCTCAATTTGTTGGCACCAATTTAACCTATCACGTAACATTTTAAAGACATATTATAGCAACTAAATAATATTTAAAATTTATTTTAGAAGGAATGACATGGCAAGTGTACTATGTATGTATATCATTAAAAAAACTCTGTAAAATAAATTTCAACCGTTAGTTGTGACAGTCAGAAAATCTTTCAGAAATGCTGGATGTATGTTCGAATAGTTCTCATATGTCTCTTCTATTGTGATCCTGTATTTATGATTTTCAATAATGGTAAGTTTAATATTTTGCTACACACTTTCTTTCAAATTACCCCAGACTTCTAACGAGGTTACATCTGGAGAAATTTGTGGTCACTCGATCGGTCAATATAGTGATTGAGAAAACATTATTGTTCGATTTAAATTTATCTCGGATTGTTTCATTGTTCTCAAATGTTATCAAAAGGTGTGCAGCCAAAAATAAGAAACCGCTGCCAATTCTTCCTCACCGTGTGGTGGAGTTTATAATAAAAGTAATTTTTGACGTATATTGTTTATTTCAACATTTGGACACGATATTATAATAGGTTTGTATATCAGATCTTATTTATAATCTTTCATCAAAAATAAATTTTTTTGTAAAGTTAGAAATAGAAATGTTGGGGTCCGGTAGACCCCGTTTCAGTGGACAGCTTTTGCTCATCAACGAACTCAATCTTTTCCTTGGCCTCTATCTAGTCTATCTAGATTCTAGAACGTGTGTACCAAATTTAAAAGCTTTATCTCAAAAACTGTAGCTGCTATCACCATACACACACACACAGAGACAGGAATTTTTTTTTGTCCGAAATTTTGTGTATCGTCATAATTCGTCGAGAAAAATTTTTTCACTTTTGATGAGGAAGTATAGTATACAACAAAATAAAGATACAGTAAATATAGAAAGCTGTTGTATTATTAAGTTTTTAGCGTCCACAGATATAAATGTTGTAAAAGTTTATGTGGGTAAAATATTGGATAAAAAAAAAATTCAATATACTATAATTACTATTGTTTAATAAAACATTTATTTGAGATCTTTTAAGTCACGTAAAAAATATTAACATAATATAAACATATTCTTTTAATTTAATTTTGGCAATCCAGTTATCACATTTGATTCGATTCCAACATGATTCTGTCCTCGAAGAATTTTAAAATAACCATTATCTCCCCAGTCTGAGTTCCAGGAGTTAGCTACTAACCAATAAGGGACGTTGTTCTCTAAGCCCCATCCCAAAATCTTGATGGCGTGTCCGCCAAGCTCATTTCCGCCAATATGTTGATATACACCTAAAGAATAAAATATTTTTATTTAGCGTCTCTATTAGAAAGTGTTTTGAAATGTTTTCAAGGTCGCCTTTCAATTCACTGGAATAACCTCCGGCGGGAAAAGCCTAAAATTCGACGACGACGATTAAAATGCAGGTCTTTATTATTTTTGAACCTATACAGTTATTTGTTACCACCTTCAGGATGAAAAGAATTGGCGTCAGTGACGATTTCAATTAAGGACTTCGATTCTGATATTGGTGTTTCAGGATTACCTCGATAAACTTAAAGTTTGAACTCAGGCCCTCAAAATAAGAAAAAGTGTTCTATGGTAGTACGTTAACAAACACTTTCTGGATGCTAAAACTAGGTTTTCATTTTGTTCTGAAATTTAGAAAATATCATAAAATAAATTTTGGTAGATGTTTTCTACCAGTAGGAAACTTATCAAATCATCATAAAATGGGTGAAATTAGCAACTCCTATTTTATTTTTTTCTCCAAACTTTTTTAACAGACCGAAATTTTATCATATAAAAATGTACCTTGAAAGGCTTTATGCTTCGAACGTTTACTATTAGTGAATTTGGTAATTACATAAATAATGCAATTTCCCAAAATTTCCTAAAGGAATCTAGCTTTTCAATGCACATTTTTATATGATCTATCTATCTATCTCAAGCGGTTTGTGATCTCAGGTCCACATATTGAAATTCAATTGGCTTATTGTGCCCCTTGTGTTGCTTCTTTATCAGACGAGTATCCTTGATGAAATTTACTGCCGATGGGTTCATTTGCAATTTCGTCAGGTTCCGGAAATGGCTCCCCAAAGTGCTGGTGTCTTTTTGCACACTGGCATAGGATATGGTGAGAAATTTCATCCTCCTCTTCACATACCTTATATCTAGGGACATCTAATATCCTCATGGTATTGAGGTGTTTTCTAATGGGACAGTATTCGGTTAGGAATCTTATAGCCATTCTTAATTGTTTCCAGCTTAATTGAAGGTATTCTTTTGGCTCTTGAATGGTGGAAGGAACATCCGCTATTGCCGCATTGGCGGGAGTTCCATCCAGTGAGTGTCATGCTGCTTACTTCACCCTTCGCTGTTCCATTTGCAGCTTGATACGATATCCCACATGTGGGTTCCGGGCTAACTAGAACATTATCCGCACCTTTCCTCGGTAGAGCGTCAGCTGCCCCATTACCTTTAAATCTCTGGTGTCCAGGTACCCATTCCAGAGTATATGATAAAATTTGGGTTCTTTAAAAAGTTTAAATATAAAAATAAGAAGAAGGTTCCTGTTATTACCTATACAAGCGATTAAATTGGTAAACAATCCCTCCCAAAATTTGGTTTTTCGTTTCTTCTAAATCGTATTGCATCTATTAAACAGTAAAATGATTAAAAACCTAATTTTAGCCTCCATCTTTAAAAGGGTGTAACTTTTTAACAAAGCCTTTGAGGACTTACTTTTATGCGAAACTTTTTCTTAGTAGATTCTTATTCAAGAAAAAGGAGGATGGGTATTAGCAGGAGAAGACGGAGGAGGAGAGTAAACTTGTATAGTCCTCTTATTACAATAAGTCTTGTAGGAATAAAGTATCTCAGTCATATTTAAATTATTACCAAAATACTGTTAGAATTAATAGTACCTAATTTGTTAAACAAGAGATTTATTAAACAAGAGATAATTCTCAAGGATCGTATTACTGTATAAGCTAAATTGTTTGATTACTATAAGTATAATATGGTCAAGCATTATACAGATTACGGAAATATTAAACCGGAAATAGCGGTTGGGAATAAGTTAGAAACCATACCTGGGTACGAGAGAAGTGCAAAAGCTACACAAGGACACTTGAGTTTTATAGAGTGTTATGTCGGGCGGCAGGGTTCCAAAATAGGTGCTCACAGGAAACCCTGAAGGAAGGAGGCCGGTAGAAAAGCCAAAGTTATACTGGGAAGATGGGGAATGTGGAAGAGATTCTGGGTATAGGAAACTGGACGCATGCAGTGGTAGATCGGGATGGATGGAGGAGGAGGATTGAGGAGGACAAGGCTTGATATGGGCTGTAGCGCCATCGCCATCAATGTAGTAGTAGTATTATATAACTTATATACGAAATACGAATCAATGTCTAGAATATATCTTGAGTGAGAAAGAAGAACGAAAATTGCGTTTAAAGGGTTACCTGTTTTCATAGCAAAACTGTCGAAGGTCCAATTAGCTATTTACTGTAAGTGACAGGAATTCACCAAGAAAGATATTTGGCACTAGGAACAACTTAAAATATTTGGCACAGACTCTTGACTATATCCTATTTGTTTTACCAATTATATTCCATCATGTGAAACATCGTTGTTTTGTCATGAAACAAATCTATGTAGTATTACCAAAATGATGGTTTTTAGACTTTGTTTAAATAATGAATAACTTAAGTATTTATTAAGTATAGTTATTTTTTTTGCAAGATCGGCAATGCTGGAAGAGCTAGGAGATAATTAAAATGCTAAGATGTTAGGTTTAACAATAGCAAGCACTATGAACTTGCTAAATAAATGATACCAGTTTCTACACTGAATTTTTTCTAACATCAAAATTAACCAATTAATACAGTTCATTATAAATAACGGTGTATAACTAGAATCCCATTTAGAGCTGCAAAATTATGGATTTTAATTTATTAATATAATTTCCAATAAATACATTCACATACTAATTCATTTTATGGCCTAAAACAACCATTTGATAGTGACAAAGTCGCATATCGGTTAGATTCCTGTCAGCCTTTGCTCTCATTCCAGGAGTCAATTTGAGAGTGGACAAATTATTGAGAAGGTTTAAGGAGTTCTAGACCATTTTGAGGATTTGAATTGGGATTTTTTAGATGCAATCGATGACGTCAGCCTCATATTTTAGATTGGAAATGTGAAACTGCCATAATGTCGCCTTACAGGTGTAGGTTCAAAACCTTGGTTGAAACCTAAATACAGATATATTGATAATATTACAGGGTTTATCAAAGTCCAAAGACAAACCCCATAGAAGAATGTCATACAGAATTTGAAAATCAAATATCAGCAAACCGCTGTACATTATGGCGAATTTTGGAAGTACTACAGCTACAACAAAGTAAACTTCGTTCAAAAGAGTTAAGTTACATGTATTATATTTTATGAATAATCATCCTGTCCGTTTGAATAAATATCAATTGGAAAAACTTTCCTTGCAAATAATTGAATTCGAATAATTTTCCTTCAAATAATTGCCTTTAAATAATATAATTTGCCTTAAATTAATTTGTATGGTTATAATTAAACTTCAAAGTGTGCCTTAGTGTGACTAACCTGGTAATAAAAATTATGCTTACCATGTTTGTAGCTAAGAAAATCTTCATATACAGTAAAACTAGCTTCTACTGGGCCATTTCCCATAATTTCCATCCTAATTTGTGCCTCGTCCATTTCGATGTAATATGCAGATTCACCGAAGGTAAGATCATCATTGTAATTTAAAGCAGATCCTTCATCGCAGTCTTTCGTACACATTGGGGTAGATCCTGAACCAGCACAAGCTGGTTTTGCCGAATTAATATAGTGAGCACATGGAGAAAAAGAGTATGCTTTGCATCCCTAAAACATTACGCACATAAATTATTAAGTTTAAAGGTTTACTATATAAGAGACTATTGCAGTGAAATATTAAAAAAGAAACGACGCACACGAATATATTTTTCAATGTTCTGATACTAGTCTTTCGGCATATGTTTAGAATTATTATTATTATTATTATTATTATTATACCTCAAATAACCTATATAAAGTAAACGACAGCCTTGTTCATTTTTTCTTGCTGCCTGGGTGCATAGGGCTAGTTTTGAGTTCGCATCAACGTCAGTTAAGAAACTTATTCTAGATTATCTCTCAAAGAATTCTTTGGCTCAACTAAGTAAACGGCCAATTTGTGACTTGTTTATAATGTTATACAGGAAATTCCTCCACTAGAGGCACGGTAACCGGGTGAGTAAATGGGTTAATACCTGATTGCGAAGGTCCATGGTTAGAATATATTTATTTGTGATATGGTTTGAATTATGATTGGAGGGGAAATTGTCGACATCTTAGATGTAGATACTTTTGTGGCTTGGAAGGAAACATTTTAAGAGTAGATAGTGGTGCTGTGAATTTCTTTGTTTCTCTATCTGATGCATTTCTTTCAAATTAGACGAAATAAGAGGTTTATACAATATTCGTGGTAAATAGGAAAATCGAATGTGTACAACATTGTCAGAATAACGTAGTGATATATCATTTTGAGTACCTAACACAACAATGTATATTTTTTAATTTTAAATAATGGTTTTTCAAAATCACTTAAAATGTACAAAATTTGATGACAGAACGAGCGGTTTTAAGTTTCTATTTCAGACTATCACCATTAATGTGAGCTCTAATTCAACAAATTAAACCTTACCGTATTAGTCTTATATTCTCCACCAGAAACGATACCATACTTAACCCAGTATAACCATGCTGAATCAAGGAATCCTCCAGCACAACCGACTCCACATGTAAGTCCACAGCACGTGAGTAAGTCTTCAGCCGAAACCCTTACTTGTTTTTCGCCATTTGAGTGAATGCAAATCCTATCGCTCATAGCCTCAACAGCGCCAATAGCCTATGAATAATAAAAATATTAATGCAAAAAATCTTTCTAAATGCACTGCCTCAGAAATTTAGGCATAATATCTGTCAAATACCAGTATTAACTGTATAATAATGATTATCTGAAACTTAAAGATCATAACGAAATTAATTAATTGTTTGTTTTAATGTAAATTAAAACAATTCTCAAGTGTAGATATAAATTGGGTATTTATTTACAACACAAATGGATAAGGCGACTTTCAATTTGTATTAAAACTATCAACTATTTAAGAATCAATATTTTTACATTATATAAATTGTTAATGAGAAATAATGCATTGGTATTTAAAATAAAAAAATATATATAGATTAGTAAATCAATATGATATGAAATAATCATATTTCAAATAAAGTTTTATAAGTACTAATTTTTAATTAATAAGACTGATTTAGATTATTGCGTAGTTTGCAAAAAAATATCGTTCAACTAGTTTAACAATCTTTCTAATTAATTTAAAAAAATTGGATTAAATAATAACACTAGCTCAGGTAATATTTATCAATATATTTTCTTTCTATAACTTTCTTAGAGTTCTAGTCTTATTAAATTTCTTAAATTTTGATTTGTTTGCTTGCCATAGTTAATTAATTTGGCAAAATCAATAAATCATGCAATATAAGAGAGATGCAATAGTTTTTGAAGATGAAATTTGCCCCTGTAAAATATTCCAAAGCATTGATACGATACCTCTAGTAAAAACTGAATAACTCCAAATGAATGAACATAGGGGGAATTCATGATGCTAAGTAATACGTAATAGGATATTTAGGAAATTTTAACATTTCACTACCCTAAAAAGGACAATTTAGACTTACCCAGCAAGAGCCACATGAAGCTTGATCTCTGATATCCCCGATTGAGGAACATAAGGGCCATTGGATGCGTGCATCGAAATAGTCAGGAATTCTTGAACGTGCAGTAATTGTATGTACTTTCTTTTGTAATGTTTTTATTGGGTTGTCGAGTGCACCAAGTAAGCTCCGAATATGCGATATAGAAGTATTAAGTGCAAAGTTCTTGCCCGCTGTCCATGTTGATTGTTTACTGTTGATGTTATTAATAAATTCTTCTGATAATGGATGCACCCTTACGCTGGCCAAAGTACACGAAGCAACAGCAAGAGTGAAACAAATAACTACTTTCATGGTGATGATAAATCTAAAAATAAATTACGTATATGTTTTGAGGTATGTAAAAGCAAAAAATATAAATATTTTTTTATCGCTAGTAGTATTTTTTGATAAATGCTGGATTCCTCAATACAATTTGTGTTTAAAAGAATAATTATTTTTTATAAAAAGTTATCTTTCTAATACAGACTTAATTGCTTTGTAAGTTTAAAATAATAATGTTTTCCAAACCGCCTCTCAACTCATCGAAGTAGCCCCGAAAAATCCTAGAATTTTGTGCTAAGTAAAAAGAGACAAGGCCTTACAGCTTATTGTGAAATCCGAACCACATTTAGAGAATAGACAGTTCCTTCTCCATCTATGCTCGAAGTAAATTACAAATAAATTTTTAATTTGCTTTAGAATGAATTCGAACAATTGATCAAATAAATGTATGTTTATATAAAAGTAATTCTGTATCAGAATTTTGAAAATTTGGATAGAAGTTAATGATAAGTTAAAGTATGCCTTAGTTTGGCTAACTATTTGATACAAAATGGGCGGGTCTGGAAATATAAAAGTATAGGAACTTTTCCTTTTTTTCCTAATACTTTGATATTGACTAATTTTGACATCAGATTCAAAATCAGCGACACCGAAAACCCCCAGGTATCATGAGTATGGAATAAAAAATAAAGACAAAAATAAAATAAAATTGTAATTACGCCATCTGACGACAATGAGCTCTATAATATTGTAATACTTGATTTTCCAGGATTTTGGACAGATGAATAAGATCCTGTAGTCCATTTTGCTCCAGAACGATTAGTTATCGATGTATTAAGTGCAGAAAATAGCCAAAAATGGCCGTTTTGCACTTTGAGGGTAGAATATCTCGAAATCCTGATGTGATGAAGCAAATTGGACAACGACATCGAATTCAGCACGTTAATATCCTTCAGATCATCCTACTTTGGTCTTGAGGTAAAACAAATCTTCTTTTTAGGCCTATGTTATGATTTTATTCTGTGTTTTCTGCACTTTTGCAAATTTCTTGTGCAACCATGACAACAGCATGTTGTGGTTGTATTTTAAAACTGCTTGAATAATAATAGACTTGAAGAAAACGTTAGAGTCCAGAAATTTATTATTTCTGGCACTAATCCTCTTAATCGAAGACTTTAGAAGAGTACGACTCTCTCTTTACCTAACACAAACATTTTTAAAACAAGATAATCGAAACGTCAAGAATTCAAAATATTCAACGAAGGAAACCCAAAAACTCTTCTACAAAACTATGGAACTTGTTTTAGTAACAGAAATTTTTATTGATTTTTTAAGTAATTTATCATATAAACTGTACGAAATTAAATTAATATATTACTTTTTGTCCACTAATCTTTTTCAATTTCGGCTTAGAGTTTTTAATCATACGGTTCCTGTAGAAAAATGTACCTACTTTACAAACTATCTTATTCAATCACCAAGGTTCATTAAAGTCATGTGTATGTTACCATAATTTTTTTGTCACTCTTATGTATGTTTATCGTTGGAATGAGGCAATTTTAATAAAAATATGTATCAATCAATTAGTATTTATCAAGTATATCATTATCTAAACCTAAGCAGTTTTCAAAAACTCAGTTGTTGTGATTGCACAAAAATTTCAAAATAGTACTTATTCAGGAAAGAGAAAGAGAGAACAAGAGAACACATAACCTAATTCTCAAACTCGTATCGAAAAGAACTTTGCATTATGATGTTTGCATTATAATCCTTTATTTTAGTTTATAAACTAGTAACTTGACACTCCTTAAGTGGAGTAAAGCATGTGCGGGCGGAAAATTGAGATAGTAATTTAATGTGATTTAACATGATTGTTGCATTGTTCTGTATTATTCACTCAACGGTTGAACTGGTCAATATTTCTTTTTAAATATTTCGAGTTCCTTTGGAACAAAAACTATTTTTATTACAATTATACTTTAGAAGTGATTCAAAAATGTAAATGTTACATGAACGAATTCGCAGCGTGATTTTAACGAGGAATTCAGGACAAATTAACAACTAGAAATGTAGCTACACATTTTATTCTTTACATTCATAGCTGATGTCTAAAATCATTTAAAAAAGAATAAATGCTTGGCCCCTTATTACTTTGCAGCTAGCTGCGAAATCTCAAGTAATTTCTTAGTTCTTATATTAATGGCTGACATTTAACTACTTGTGATTTTAAATTCCGGTAATTTGGACAAATTTTTAAGCGGTTATAACGGAAACATTTCTAGAACTATTGATATAATTATAATACCGTGTAATAATAATAAAGTATAAGCATTATAATGGAATCTACTTACATTTTTTGACTATCTGTTTTAAGTAACCTGTACTAATTAATGATTTAAAATGACTTTCAATCCTTATATTTTCAACGTAAATGATTTTATCTAACAAGTGTTTGTTTCCGTCATTTCTTTTGAAGTATTTTAGTGAATAAGAACAGATTTATCAAGATATAACAATAGGCACTTAAATCAGATGATGCTTTTTTTAATGAAAACTATAAAGGTAAATTCGTGAATTCCCCATAAAAATTTATATCTCGATTTATATCTACGACAATATTTTATAAAGGCTGGTTCACACACCACGTGACCTTATATAAATATACAGTTGAAGTTTTTCAACAGAAGATTGAAATCTACGAATGTATTTTATTTCAAAATAATAGCGACATATTTGATATGATAACTGATGGTTTCTACGTATGATGTATTTACTGAGCATGTCGGAAGTTTTCTCATGAACTTAAACTCACTTATTAAAGCGGAGAATTACTTAGCAACATAAATCCTGTTTGCTTTTTTAAGATGAAGATGTTGAAAATTAAAAAGTAATATTTGAGGTCATGCTCAAAAATCAATTTCTCTACTAGGTTGTGAATGCTTTAAAATAATTTTTGGAAAATTTGGCGTTTTCATTCTATACGAAACTCTGCAACCAAATATAACTGCGGATCGTACTTTTGGCAATCACAGGCATGAAATAGGTGGTTGCTGGTTAAAGAATCAATTAGTTTTCTGGTTAAAATTCGACAAATTTTAACAAACGTAACTATTCTAAACATGCTCTTATTGGCTAAAAAAATACCCATTCAGGAGTTTGGTTCAATTATAAAGGCACCTTAAGAGGTTATATTTGCAGATAGATTTATTATTTTTGCTCTTAAGATTTTTTTTGTCTTTTCAGCTACCTGTGGCACACTGATGAGAACATAAAGAGTTCGAAACCGGTCTGTGTCTGGTGGAGAAAAGACAAATAACAAATTTGGCTACCAATTTTGGATTTATAGGTATAATTCAATGGGAGTAGGGGCCTTTGTCCGTCCAGTAGTTGTTTCCTATAATCCTATTTATTAAACTTAGATGCAGTTTTTTTGTGTTTTACTTTTTACGTTTCGTTGAGTAATTGGTGACTCAAAATTTAGAAATAATTTTCAATTGGTGGTGGGAAATAAATACTGTAAACAATAAAACTTGCTTAGATATGATTGTTTATGACATTAAATTAACTGATGGAGCAATTGTAAAATAGGTAAGATAATAATCAGTATTTTAATTTAAAAATAATTTTCCACATTCCTATATTCCTCACTTAAATAATTAAACTAATTGTTCTTTTACGTTTTTTACAGTAATCTACGACAACACTTACGTTAACAGTTTTTAAGTGAATTCGTAGTTTCTTTCTCAAAAATAACAACACAGGTCTGCATGGATTTTTTTGAGATATTGTAGTGCGGTTTGTATTTACATAGCATATCAAGTTTTCGACTAAACGAAGTAAAGTTGTTCAAAAATATTGTTTTTGACCATTTTTGACGGTTTATAATTTTTTTAGCTTTGCTCAATTAGCATTTGTAACAATTCCACCATGAAGTATTACTACTTACCTTCTAATCTCATTGGTGCTGACTGATTCCTTTTGGTGCCTCAAACGAGATATAAATAGTTCTCACAAAAGACGCTCAATGCCTCAACCTTTCCTTCAGAACGATTTTGTAAATAAAAATAAAGAAACGACACCCTCTGGTACGTGGTCTTAGGAGTTAGGCTTGGGGGTTTAAGGATTATGGACTTGGGGTTTTAAAATCTTTGAAGTTTAAGGACACGATGTTTAAGAACACGTGCAATTAGAAATCTTCACTAGTAGGTATTTTAAACAAAGTATCAACAGAATCTGTGAATATTTGAGCTATCGGTAGATCTTTGTCTAAAAGCTTGCCTTAATTTCCGTCACGTCGTATTTAAATTGAATTATCTATCTACCTGACAATAAATCAGGGTAAACCCAGACCAGTCTGGATGATAATTAGTAGTACTTTACGATAATAGTACAAATAATGATAAACGAGCAAAGGAATATTTTTTAGTGATCATCAAAAATGGTCAAAATGGCATTTTAGGACAAATTTATTTGGAAAACTTGACATCTACGTGCATTCTGCAGTCAAAATCGATGTCGGCGTACATCTTCGTCAGCTGCTATAACAGTGTTGAAATTACAAAATCATAAAATTGCTCCTTATAAGGTCATGTAAAACTGACGATACGTAGTGCACCCAGGAAGTCCACCTTCTTCTGGCAAGAAGAACTAAATTCAGAGTCACCGTGGTTGATTATTCTTAGGAAAACTTGACATCTCAACCGTTTGATGATCACAGGATTAGTGACAGTGAACTGCTAGCTCCTTCGCGAAGTATTCATGCATTGTACTTTACTAACATTAGTCTATATTATTTTACATGTTTTCTGAATATAAGTTGTTATTTTGTTACTCGCAGAATGAATAATATGAATGTGTTTATCAATATGAAACCAAACTTTAGTAGATTCTTCCTAAAACAGCCAGCACCCTCGCCTCGCTTCCTCCAACAACTGCTTTGTTATATCTAATGAAAACTAGATTCTAAGCATGATTAATGATGAATGATGTGAAGTGATGTGCGTACTGGAAACGATTAATTTGATCATGATGATTTGTCTGGTTATTATACTGTTATTAAGTTTTTTTTGACAAAAAAAGTTGGGCTTGCATATAGAGAACAGCTTAACCCAATTATGTTATCATTTTTTAAATCTCAAACTTGATTTTTAAACGTTTTATGTTCAGGAAGTGCTAAAACGATTACTTTGAACGAATTTAGTAAGGTATTACACTCATTTTAACTTTCCGGTGGTGCTTCGTTCAAAAGAGACGCCATTAACAAAATGTCTCTCGTATTGTATTATTTCAACATCTAATTTCAACTGTAATTAAAATTTGTGACAAACAACCAGAAGAGTCACTCGTGATGCCGTTTAAGGAAATTAATTTATTAAATCTAGGGCCTAAATGGACCGAGGAACAGTTAGAGCCTGTATAGAAATGGAAAAACACTTTAGGTTCTAATGCTTTGGTTTGGCAAAATTTTCAATATTACGACTGGTTGCGATCCATAAGCTCCTTTAGAAACGAAACAAATAAATTGTTAATTTGGTGCATGATGAAATCGAACCACCGATCTTCGTAACTCGGCTACCCGTCATAATGTTCGACGTCAAGAAGTTACGGCAATACGCTCTAGACACATAATACCTCTGTTTTATCTACTGAGAGTAGGTCTCCGTGGTAGCACTGGTAGCATCAACATCTCAAACTTTTCTAAATAAAACAAAATGTTAATAAAGAAAATTTTAAGGCTACTGATTATTTCATAAAAATTATGGTTGAAAATTTGATTTATATCATGGAATGGGTTATACCACAGAACACTTTAGTGTGGTAATACACAATACACTCCCACTACGAAACGTATGGTTCGATTTCGCTAACTGAGGGAACCTACAAGAATGTTTCTCAAGAAATTCGAATTTTTTTATTATCTTATTTTAGCATGCATGATTTATTTTAGAACGACACACTTCTCATAATTTTTTGTGTAAATATTAGAGCTACAAAAGATTTATGACTAACCACTCTAAACCCAACTTTTGATGCCGCTTTTATGTATGAATGATACAAGACAATTTACGATATCAGATTTATTAAAACACAATAAAGATAATGAGAGTGAAATGATTTTCTACGTTTAGTTTTAGTAAATTGTTAAACAGGTTCATCAACATCACTGTATTTGTGAAAATTAAGGAAAGTATTATCTAAATTGCAATGTTGATTATGACGCACAATTTGTAGTCCCATTCCCATTCCCATACTCTATAGACGTGTGCAACTATGCAATTATGACAGTGTTTTAATTAAAAAATATTTATTTGTAGAATTTGCCATTTTTTCCGTATTTCTTTGACCGGTAGTTATTTTAGGGAAATGTTTTTGATTTTTTTTTACATTGTGGAAGTTGAGTTTCTTCGAAAAGATCATTTTCTAAACATGTCAATACTGGAACAAACTAGGACAACTTTGCACCAAGAGATGCAACATTTTTTTACAAAATATTTATTTGGCCAAAAAAGTGTGGCTAAGAGTTCATCAAAGTGGATTGTAATACATTGCTTAGGTTAAAATTATTATTTTAATATTTCAGGTAACAGAAAAAAATTTAAAAATATACGTAGGTCCTTAGTTCAAAAATTATGCGTAAAAAACGGTGAAAAATTTTATTTCTCGAATCGAGCAACTTTGATATTTTGATGTAAATTTGCAATATGGACACCTTCTTTAAATAAAATTTTTCGATATCTTCAAAAATAAGGGTAGTTTACTCTTGAGCGAATTTTAAATAACGTGATTTTCCGACTTAAGCGCCCGAACTGATACAAATTTGTGTAGACACTTATTCGTTTGAGACCATGCACAAACTTTTATCAATTGTAAAATTTTTCTGAAAGTGAGTAACAAAATAATTTCCCATATGGTGCAGACTTTTTGTCGGACACTGTATAATACCTTTTGACACAACTAATGTTTGATAAGTTTACAAAATATTTTGCACTTAATAAGATAAGATTAAAGTATTATTGTTTTGTATTGGAAAAAATATATATTTTTTTACTTAATCATAAATGAGTCATTGTACTACCTACTTTAACATTTTAACAAACTAAGACGTTTAACTTGAAGGATATTAACCCATTTATCCGTGGTCACTAAATGTGTGTCTTGTCTTGATAAAATGCCCTGATCGACCCCTGGGCGAGAAGCGTGTGTCCTTGTTTTTATCCTCTCGTCAAAATACAATTCTAGATTTTATCATTTTGTCAGTTAGATTAACTTTAGACATATTCATATAGTAAATTAATGTTTGGCTGTGGGTCAACCGCCCTAATACCATTAAACAACAACAAAAAAACATGAAGGATGTTTAAAAAATTTGCTTCACAAATTCAGGAGTATATTATTTACTTTAATAAAAGAACAAGAAAAGAAAGAAAAACGCTTTTACCCAAGGTATAGAATAATGGAGGCACGTAGGACGATCAGAAAATTAACATTTAATAATTTAATTTTGGCTATACCTACATATTATATGGATTTCTAAGTCCAGCCGGTATAAACAAAACCACTAAGAGATGATAATAAATCCATGTTCCTCAGACATTCATATCATATTTACAACCTACCTAATTGTCCCTTATCGTTTTCAATACTAAGCAAAAAGATAGGTTTAAAAGTTCAGATTATTTTACAAGTTGTCCACTTCTGGTCTACTGATTAGATGGGCTTCGATTAATATTATGAACAAATCAGATATTTTATATTCCATATCAACGTAATGTAATCATATAGTCTTATGAGTGTAAAACTTTTTTGCAATCTTAATAGCATAGTCTGTGTTTTTAAACCTTGCCATGTTGACTTTTCTGTTTGGTTTATTGTTATTATATTATTCGCTGGAATGAACATATTTTAAAATCGCAAATATTGGTCCTCTGACTAACTATTCTATTGTATGCTAACTATTGTATGTCAAGTTTTGTAATCTCAATAATTCAAGAGTGGAAAATACGATCAATTTTATTAAAATATGAACCGTATGGAGTTGGTTGAGGAAGAACGCTATTTTTGCAACAAAAATAAAAATGCGTGTAAAAAAAATGAAGGATAATATCCTGGAGAGAGTTGCAAACTCAAAAAGTGGGGTTACTATTAAGTAAATTCTATATACATAGAAAATAATGTACCTAATTAATTCAGAATATTTTTCAGTTAGCTTAATCTTTTAGGAACATTCTTGTCATCGACAATATCAATCTCTTCAGTTCCTAATATAACATATCATCTTATATTATTTCCTGAACATAACTATCTAGGGTTACTTTTTTAGACACTTTCCTACCTCAAGCAGTATCGATTTTGGAGATTCATGTATAATATATAGCGTATCCTTTCATCCATAATATTATGATCTGATCGATTTAAATTTGGATGGAATTAAATGAGTGAGATATATTGATTTTGCTATATTTATTTTATGTGTGGATTCTTAGGTTTTCGACCATGTGATAAAATAAAAAACAATTTTCTTATGTTTCGATTTTATTAAACCATCTTCAGAAAAAATTTTGATGTATTAAAATTACATAATAAATAATATTACATACATTTTTACGTCTGCTTTTGTAGAGATCTTTGATCTTTTTTTTGCTATATGAAGTTAATGAAGTTATGAAACCGTGAGTTGAATGTATCTGCGATGTGAACAATTAATAATTAATTTTTGTGCTGTTGGCTTACTATAATATATAATCAACGGATTTTATTTGGATTTCTTGTTGAAGTTTTTTAATAATTTTTAATTATTTGGAACTTGCATTGCCAACAACTCGTTTAGCGGCAATGATCGTTCCATTATGAACTAAGAATTTAAGGAGTAAATAGAAATATTAGTAATAACCTAATAATAATATAATACCAAACATTCATCTTGACCTTTGAAGTAAATTATAACAAATATTTTTTTAAATTAAAAAATTAAAAGCTTATTTTAGTCTATAAAAGAGTTAAAAAATGAATATCTCGGAATTATGCACAATTATTTTTATTTAAATGTTAAAATTGAAAAATAGTTTTTTTTAATCACTTATTTAACGTCGGCCTATTTCAGCTACCAAGGCCAATCAATCACCGACGCCAGGAGACGAGCTACCCTCAACCTGGAAATTTTGCCGAACCTCCTATTTTACTGAGAGTAGGGATTTTTTACTTGCCTAACATTTAATAGACAAGGGACCAACGCTTTACATCCCCTCCGACAGCTTTACGTCCTCTCCGAAGGATGGTATATCCACAATACAACTCCTAGCCTACAGTTGTATAGCTTCTACGATATCGCTGATATACAACCCGCTATGGTCCCCATCCGAATACTAGATGGGCCTATCGTTGCTTGACTTTTGCATTCGATACGAGGGTATCAAGTCGGACCTCAGCTCGCTGCCCCAAAAATAGTGTCAGTATATCATGTAAGTATTAACAAAGTTATCAGCATTTTATTGCGTTTTGTAATCGTTCTGATATGAATATTTATTATTATTTACTTAAATATAATCATAAAAAGTATAATTTCCCAAAATGTTATTAAAATGTATCAATTATTTGTTAGCGGGTGCCCAATTATATTTTGACCCTTTTTAAATCTGTATAATATTTGAACTAGTTGAGATAATGAAATGCGGTTTTCACCAGTCTTCTTCTAATTTTGATACATCCTGAGCATCCGTCTTTTGTTGCTCACTTCCGGTTTGGCCGGAAATGACATAGCGTATTTTCGGGGATAACAAAGTTGCCCTTTGTTATTTTAAATAGATCACCCTGTATATTTTTTCACAGTTGGAAAGCCCATTGTTTCCCCTTTCCAAATATTTCATATTTGTCAAGGAAATTGTACAGAGTGATGGTTTTATAAGCTTTTCATTAAATAACTATACACTCTCTATAGTTATTTAATAATACCAGAGTCAGCATTTATTGTATTTAATTATCATATCAGAATCATATGTATTATTGTGGTCGGATTAATCAAAAGAATTATAAAACAATATGAAGTAAGAGTAAGTATAACAGTAGGTAAGCTAAAAATGTTAAATTAGGATATTTATAAAACAACTGGCTAGTAAGTCAGGGGAGTAGTTTAGCAGCCATGACAAAAGGAATCAATTCGGTTTTGGGTTTGGTGTCAGAGGTGTCTTTCGAGTTTCTGAAGAAGTGATTAGTATAGAAAATGGTAGCGGGCCAAATTTCCTTGGTCCTATTGAAAGCATGGGTAATGTAAGTAACTTTTTATAATTAATTATGCTGAGCCATGCTGAGAATAATAAAGGTTATGTTTTGTTAAATTGTGTCTTACTACAGGAGTTCCATCTGTTACACCCCTAGCGTGCGTATGGGACCTTTAGGCAAGGTCGTATACGTAACATATGCCCGGCGCATCCACCATATGTTAGCGATATTAGATATTTCAGAAATCGATAATTTACTTTGTTACTTTTGGTAAATAATCGACTTAACGAGCCAAAGTTATAAACAATGACATATCAACTACAAGACATGGAAAGACATTGTTGTTACAGAAAATGTAAGAAATTATCAGATGGCATTACAGTTCTTTTTATTTATACTTATCTAGATGTCACCACGAACTAAATCGAGACTTGATTTTCAGATTTCAGGGAAATGCGTGATTTAATATAGATAAGTTTAAAAAATCAAGTTCTATTCTTCACAAAATTGGTAATCATGCTTTTCAGTTTTCTTTTTGTTGGGATGGGAAAAAAATCAACTTTCCCATGTAAAGTATAGGCGATTGCAATTAATGTAATATATTTTTAACTATTTTCATGTCATTGATCAAAGAGAAATATGACATATCAACGGATTTGCAGCAATTATCTGCTCTTTAAGCCTTTAAGGTCATATCCCTAGCTTCATAGAATCAATAACAATAAAATACACTCTTTCGTTTTTAACGTTGTCTATAATAATAATAATATTTATTTACAATCCAATAAAAAATACAAAATAGTTAAAACATAGATAAATGTAAATAAATATGAATAAACTCTACAAGAAGTCTTGCCTTGTTTGCAGAATCCTATCCTAATGAATAGAAAAGTATTAGTAGTATTTTATGGCATTTATGCAGTATTAACTTCAAAATATGTAATAGAAATGCTTCCATCAATATAGTTGTAAGGAGGAATTTTATAAAAGTCAAAGACCTGTGCGTAAAATATCATGGACGATAATTATTATCTTATAGATACTTTAATATACATCTTAAAGTCAACATCAACACAATGTGCACAAATGTTTTAGAGAGCAGATTAATAACAATAACATAAAATGTAAAATAATAGTAGTTTATCCACAAGCATATAATGGCCTATACTATTCACGAGGGTGAAAGTTTACGGCACGAGCCGAAGACGAGTGTCTTAAATCATTCTAGTGAATAACAACCATTTTATGCGAGTAGAATTCCCTATTCTATCCACGACTATTAAATATTTTTGACTAAATCTTTATAGGCACCATAGAATTGATATCCTACTCAATTGATTTGTTATGTCGACCAAATTCATTCAATTTCAAGATATTCTTATGCTGTACTTTTCCTCTTAATAAAGCAGTAAATTATATTCCAAAAATGAAAACATATATTAATTACTATTAATTTCAATATTTGACAGTAATTTGTGCAATCAGTTCTTATGGTCATGCCTCGAAAATACATGGGAAGTGGTGATAAAGGTGTTTGTGAAATTCTGAAAATGATTTTAAGGTAAGTTGTTGTTACGATATTTGGTAAGAAACAAAGTCACTATGTTTGCTGTATTCACTTTAAATATGTTGTATTAGGATTAAGTTACTTTTTTATTCACATATCTTGATTCACTTAACCTCTAAAAAAATTCACATTTATTTCCGAATGACATGCAATGTTGGTAACATGGGCCTTTTGCGGGTCCGAATATGGACCAAGGGTATGGGTACATTGCGTTCATTGTCTGATGTGTAATATGTGGGCACATGAGAAATGCTCTGGGGCAGAAAAAGACAGTTACGTTTGCGACTTTTGTAGATAATTTTTTCATAGATCTCTTTATTTAGAATATTGTTTAATTTTGTTACATCCATATAGAACATTGTTTTAATTAATGCAGTTGTTTAGTCGGATTGGATAAAAATTAGAAGAAAACCTCAAATTCTCATTTAGTTGACGTTTCGACAATATTTATTGTCTTCCTCATTACTACAAAATATAACATAAATTAAATCACAAATATATAAATTCAAATAAATAAATATGTAAAACTTAACATTAAAACACACAGTATATGATTTTTTTATTAAAAAATATAGATAAAAGTGAGGAATATATAAATCATTTAAAATTCGTATCCATTTCTGTTATTACCTTTACACATATCACGTCGTTTCTGGTTTCTAACCATGGATTACCCAATAACCTTTATTAGACTTAAGAATCCCATTATTATAAGTTACGTTATTTTTATTTTTATATGACGATTATGATTTTGCTGACTGTAAACCAAATACCTCATTGGGTAAGTGTGATGTTCCTAATATTTTATTACTTTAAAGTTTTTAAACATTTTATTTTTAAATAATTTATTTATTCCTCATTTTTATCTATATTTTTTTAATAAAAAAGTCATATACTGTGTGTTTTAATGTTAAGTTTTACATATTTATTTATTTGAATTTATATATTTGTGATTTAATTTATGTTATATTTTGTAGTCCTGAGGAAGACAATAAATATTGTCGAAACGTCGACTAAATGAGAATTTGAGGTTTCCTTCTAATTTTTATCCAATCCGACTAAACAACTGCATTAATATATTTGTGGATTCGAAACTCCTTTGCTAAAAATTGTTTTAATTGTCAAACTTAAACTTTTGTACCATTTTTGACAGGGGCTCATATTTCATACACTCAACCTCCGTACAAAAATTTAAAAATTTTCATATTTTAGCTGATATCTCAGTAATTTTTGACTTTTCAAAACCTGTCTTCTCTCAGTATTGTCGAGTCCTTCGGCGAGGTGTATATCAATTTGTAGATGTATTTTTCTAGAAAAACTAATGGAAATCTATAGAAAACAAAATGGGGGCCCATATTCGAACCTTCTCCTCTATGGTTATCTGATATATAAAATGTAATATGCGATAAAAATTATTTAGATACCATGGAATCTGCATCATATTTTATTATAATACGATGTCACATTCACATCATTTTTAAACAATTACAAATTACAATATTACTCATAAAATAAACCTCTGTTAGTTTTGATAAAAAATATACTTTATTTATAATCAATAAATAATTATGGTACAAAAAGTCAATAAATTAATTTACATCTACAATAGGACTTACTACTAATAAGTGTTTGTCAGCACATACCGATAACCCTTATAATTTATTGTTGTTGTTTTAAGTAAATTAAGAAAATAATACAGTGCAATATTAAATATTATCGATCTGCGGAATTATCGTAAAATTGCCTTCTTGTTTCACATTTAATATTCTACTTAAAAGAGCAATTTGGCATTAAAATAGTCTAAAATGTGTTGTGAGATGCATTTTGATCACAGCCATATAATAATATAAAATTGTCTAAAAATATGCATCTAGGCAAGTCCACATACATATATAAAACAAAATATATAATTTAGGGTGATATCAGCATACATGTTCGACGTCTGTGCATGTTAATTCTGTACATGTTCAGCTCTTAATTATCTATAATGATCTATGATTTCCTTACTCCCACTTCTATCCTTGTGCTTTATTTGCATTGGTACACATGTCCATAAATTCCCTAAAAACGAGGATAATTATTGTAATAATGTACAGAAACTATAGGATTTATATTGGCCAATCCGAAGTATAGCGAAGAGCTAAACGAAAATAGTCATTTCAATTTAGATTATTTACTTGCAGCACTGATTAAGGAATGAAGAAGATAGGCAATGCAAATGGTAAAAGCGAGACCAATTCTGGCAGCGAGATTATCAGTAATTTGCTGGCATTCCTGTGACTCACGTTGTATGCTTTTGATAAAACTGTGTCGTGTCTGGTTTTATATCATTTATAATCTAGTGGCAATACAAATTTAATGTACAGATTGATTTTAGTTTAAAATTATGTGACGGTTAATAGTCAAACAAACGTTGATAAATAGCTGGCAGAGAGAACATACCACGTTAATAATTTTGAACTAAAATTAATCTTAACATTAAATTTTTATTGCCACTAGATTATAAGTTATATAAAACCAGACACGGCACAGAGCTTTGTGCTTTGTTGCATTTTTATATAGTATAGCAAAACAGCTGCGATACTTACTGAATATAACGAGGAACTTCAGGGTCGGATGTAATGCCTATATGTTTGTATCCTAAAGCAGGAAATTGATGGTATGTTACATTTCCTTGTCTTGTTAAATCCCTCTCAGACAAAGCTACTTCATAAAGCTGAAATAATAAATATGTATACCGTTTGTATGATAATACTGTAATAGACAGGTGAAAACAGTCTGCCTATAGTGTCTATTATCGAGGTCATGGCTGATATCATTAGAAATTTTCTTATTGTTTCAAAACATTATACATATATTTCAAGTTAGCTATAAACCACAAAAATAAAAACGGCTTGCTATTATCAACTTTATTTACTTGCAAGCATTAGGATAATATGAATATATTTACTGTTTTTATTTCACTAGTTCTTCAACAAAATAAACGCTTTCATCAAATAGTAATATTCAATAATTTTAATGTTACTAATGAAACTTATATTTATTTCTTTTCAGAATATACACTAAATAATTTTATTATACAATAGCTACGTGTAAAAGCAACGTGGTTACTTTTTCATCTGCAGCGTATTTTATTTTCATAAAAAATTATCAAAAAACACTAATATGACAAGAAATCATTCGCAAGTCAGATCAATGTAGAGAAGATTAAATATATAGCAGTACTGTAAATAATCTAAGTTATCACTTAGTACTTTATTTATTTTATAATATATATTTATAAATAAAGTACTATTTATTATACAATCACTTTTCTTAAACTGATAAAATAATTATTGGTCACGTTTAAAACGAAAAGAATGAGAATTTGAAGAAAACACTGACTTTGTCCTAGAAGCAGCACATGAAGAAAAAATTTAATTCGCTGCAATAATATCCCAATGTTCGCTACTAAGGCTGACAATAGAAAGACAGTCAAAACAATAATGTCGTATTGGTTGTTTGTAATTCTATAGTTGTTGAAATAAACAAGCAATTAGCAGATTGTTTACACCTTCCTTACTCTGTTTTCTACAAAATGCTGTAATATACATATGTTTCACGTCATAATTTAACTTTATAGGTACTTAACATAATCCAAACAAATAAATATTTAAAACGTTTAAAATGTCAACTGATGAAGAAATCCGTATTTATTGATTTCATTTAGCGACTATTTAGAATCACGCTGAAATTTTTATATACACTTACCCGCTTTCCTAGAAAGTAAGGAATAACATTATCATCCTCGGCATGCATTATCATTATAGGACAATCAACAGAAAGGATATTAGTCGTACTGTGAAAATGGAAACCATTCCGTTCCACTGGGTCTAAAATAGTTTGCTCGAAATATGCCAACCATTTAAATACCTGGAAAAGATTTTTTCTGTATTTCTTAAAGTCTCATAAAGGAATGTAATTGATCTGCTGAAAATTGATTTTTAATTGACCAAATTAACTGTATGAATAGAAAAAAATGTATAAATTTTTTTATAACGGTAATAGCACTCCTGCTATTTAAGATCATGCCCAAATGTTGAAAAATTTAATAGTCAACATTGCTTCCATAACATTTACCTGCCATTACTTTAGCACTTACTGGAATTCTGATTCAATTTAAATGTTTTGTTCTAATATAGAAATTAATATATATATTTTCGTACGTCATAATATACTACTTACTTTACCGATCGGGTTGTGTATAATCTCGTCTCTCATGGTGGTAAATGGAGATTCAAGTACGAGACCCATTGGAATGATGTTTTCTTCTCTTAATGCTTTAACTGTGTGTGCGCTAAGTGCAGAACCTAGAGAGTGACCCCATACGTATATCATGTTTGAGGTTTTCGATCGCGTCCATTTGAACAATTGTACAGTATCACTTATTACGCCTGGTTCTGACAGTTCTACGTTAGGTCCTGAGTCGCCGTAACCTAAAATAGTAAAATATTGTATAGATAGCTGGTTTAGTAAAACAACTGTCCTAATTAAAATTATTTTGAATTTCAAGTTCTTTTTATGTTAAACCTGTTAAGACGCAGGAATATCAGGAAATACAGACCTTCCACAATGAAGAAGTGTCATGAGCGTAGAAAGATTGTTCATATATGTTTTAATTTAAGGTCTCCACAGACCAACGAGATTCAGCTTTAATGGGACTTTTGACGGAATTTGGGCAGCGATGTGAAAATAGTGCATTAAATATTTTTCTGTATTAAACCCATTTATAATATCGAATAAGTACACAAAAGACACACATATTGCTGTCGTCAAAATAAATAGATTGGGCTAAATTTACCTCTGTACCAAAATGCTTCCTAAGGGAGCTGCAGACCCCTAAAAGTGGGCTCCTGAAGGTTTTTATTTGTTATCTCCGAAACTGATGATAATAATCCCAGTACCAAAAAAGGAGATATGACAAACCCCCTTTTAAATAAAGCACTAACGATATTGTTAAAAGAAAGATTACAGAAATACCTACACGAAGAATAACATTTCCAGAACAGCTTCAGAAAGGGAAGATCAACGGTTGACATTATCTATACATATGTTAAGACAGGTAAAAATTATGAAATAATATGGAAATATTTATGATATTTAATTTATATATTTCAAACAAGTGTTCGACCAATTGAGGAGAACCCAATTAATGATTGACTTAAAAAACATAAAGATAGCTAAGAAAATTAGAGAGCTAATAAAGATTACAATGGAAGAACCAAACGCAATAATAAACACAGGGCAAGGAACAACAGAAAAAATACCGTTAGAAAAAGAGATGCTCTGCTTTTCACCATAGCATTAGATGTAGTGATAAGAAAAATAGAAGGAACAGGTACGACAAGCAAAAACTTTATCCAAGCAATAGCATATGCGGATGATGTGGTGATCATCTCAAAAAAAAAAAACTAGAAAGAGGAACATTGAAACTTGAATAAGAAGCGAAGAACAAACTATACTTGTTGCAGTAAGGAAGAAAGAGCAATGTCAGAATTTATATGTGGAGAGAACGCATTCAGAGAAGTAGAAACAGCCAAATACCTAAGAGTACTAATAAACAGGATAAATGAAAAGCAAGGCATAAAGGAGAGAATATAGA
Source organism: Rhagium mordax (assembly GCA_963680705.1). NCBI lineage: Eukaryota > Metazoa > Arthropoda > Insecta > Coleoptera > Cerambycidae > Rhagium > Rhagium mordax. The sequence goes on along the minus strand of OY796656.1, from coordinate 99,380,906 downwards.
AAGGCTATAGAGCATTATATAGCAACAAACAAACGTTGAATGATAAAAAATTAAGCAGAAAAACGAAACTGAGAATATATAAGACTCTAGTAAGACCAATAGTAATATACGCAATAGAAACAACAACGCTGACCAATAACGAAGAAGAAAAACTTAAAATATTGGAAAGCAAGGAAGAAGAACAACGAACCCAAAGAAAATTAGTGCAAGCGAATATAATAGGCAACTAATGAACCTTGAAATAAAAGAGATTCTGGGAAGGGAAAACTTTGTAAGAGCTAAAAAATTTATGAGAATCAGCTGGTACGGACACATACACAGAAGAGAAAGAAAGACAGCGTTAAGAACGATGACGGAATGGAATAGATCAAGAAGAAGATGGAAGGAACAGATGGAAGAACACATTAAAGATTTGAAGACGGTCACTTGAGAAAAAATATAACAAAAAGATAAAATGGAGAAAAATAGTAGGACATGCAAAAACACACCAAACGCTATGACAGAACTAAGGGCTTATCCACTTTACAATAGGGATCACACGTCTGAAAAGAACAGCTATAAATTCAAGTGAAATGTATAACAGATATTGAAATTATGAAGAAATACTCAGTTGAATACGATTGATTTCATTAGGATTACACGGATATTAAAAAGAAAAATACAATTTGTGACGAAATTATACTATATTCTAAATATAACATTTTCTAGAAAAAGTACTTATAAGATTTTTCATCTGCCATTGCAATTAACAAAATAGTTTCTTCTTCACAAGCAGAGAGAGAACATATCTTTGTAATTTTCCTTAAAATTAAATATCTTTGCAATGATTATCTCAACAAAATATGAAACCCTGCGCTGTTTAGATATAAAATTATTTGAAATTACCATTCGCTCTCTCCCCAGCTGTACCGAATTGGTTTGTAAAGACTTTTATCTGTTTAATACCAGATTATAACTAATCAATAAATTCCAAAACGCACTGTTCCTGGTAAAATTATGTATGAAGCTAAAGAGATAAGTTGTTGCTAAATATTAATACTATGTGGGTCTGGTTCAAAGGCTGAAAAGGGTACAATCCATTGGTAATATCACACTCTCCGTGCTCTTTCGACTTTCAACTGCATGTAACGTCGAGAGATTAGTTAATTCATATGAAAAAATCAAAATTGAAAGTAAATTTTTATTTTGAACATGACATGATATTTTTTATATAATTTTACTTAATGATTCACTATTTGAAAGAGCCTAATCCCCCATTTCATTGTGTAAGATTTGGAGAACTACTAAAGGATTAAATAAAAAATTCTATGTATTTGATGCTAAGGCTTTCGCGAAATTGATGTGCAAATTCAGTATGATTGCTAAATTGATATATAAGAAAAAAGTAAGTTTTAATAAAATCATATGTTTTTAGGCTGATAGCCACGTATCGTTTTGCTCGTAGTAAAATACTGTCACATGACTCTATAAATAACATTCGCTTGTTTGCCAGCTCGCGTTCCTTTTTTATTGTGTATATTATACGCTATATAATCAAAACGGCTAAAAATCGTTTTGTGTTGTCTCTTTATGCCAATAAAAACTTCTTGTACTATTTTGAAACAGTTGAGTTTTCATTACGTCTGTGTACAAATAATTAGACCCGTATGGTAAATTGTCCACCCCGCTAGCAACGACAATCATCCACAGACTCCTGGACAAGACCGTGTCTTCATTATAGTTATCCCAGTCTCTATCAAAACAGTTGAGAAAGTGTTGTTCCTTACACTCTAAAACAAGGAACTGGCGCCCAAGATTTCGTTCTAGAAAGCGTTAAAAGTTGGCAAGGACTATTTGTAGGTAGTAAATTGCAAACAGCCCCGGTATAGTAAAAAAAGAGCGTCACAACAGTACATCCAAAAATAAGGGTATCCAAACCTCTTCCTGAAAATGGGGAATAAGGCATAAATGACTTGAAAAGGGTTTGGTTTATCGAAATATAATAAGAGTACCTTTCTTCGATCTAATAACTTGACAATTTATTTTCTATAAAAATTTTAAGAAATACTTGAAACATAGGAAAGTTAGGGGTGAAGTACATCGACGGCCACATCTTAAAACAACTCCTTAAGAACATTATTAATATTAATATTATATTTTAAAGCGTTCGGAAAATATTGCAGAGAAGCTAATATTTATCATTCCCTTTTCTTGGGGCATTCCATTTTCGAAAAACGTTTATATAAAAGGGTGTCTTTTTTTTAGATCACAAAATATCTTATAAACATCTTGTTTATTTTTTGTATATTTGATTTTTGTATTTAAACATAATTCGTTTACATTTTATTTTTAGATATTTTCTTTTAAATTGCGAAAATAAAACCTTACCTCTGTGATCCACCGCAATAACCAGGAAGAACTTCCGGACTACGTTATACGTCGCAGTTGGCAAAATTCTATTACAAGCCACACCGTGCAAATACAGAAGTATTGGTTTCTTAGTGTTAGCTAAAATGTATGATGCAGAAGCCTCAGTGTGAGATCGTTCAGTGTAGGAATTAATTTCATCTTCTGGGAGAATCATCCAAGAGCCTAAATTTACTAGTGTGGAATTATCTATATCTTGGGTAGTTATGTTGAAGTTTACCACTCCATCAATATTGTATTTTTCAGGATTGTTGAACTCAGGGTTTTTTGGTTGATCAACTAAAATAAGGAAATGCATGTAGAAGCTGTTCATAATGTTGTCCAAATAGTATTTACATGGCCATATTGTAGATTATTTTATTTTTATTTACTGCATTTTTACGTTATTCTTTAATTTTTTATAATTTAATGTTTCTTATCAACTGCAATCGGAAGAACTTTAATATTTTCAGTTCACTATTCGCAACATAGCTTATATAAAATTAAATTTAAATTCATAAATTCTCAAATTAATCACATAATGGCATAGTAAATAAGATTGGTGAACATATTCATAAAATATGTGTTTATAAACATTTTCAAGGATACTATAGTAATCAAATTGACCGTCATAAAAATCATTTAATCACTATAGGTACACGTTTTTAATTAAATTTATGAATGATTTTTACAATTTTTAGATTAATATCGATGTTATTTCACCTATCATAAATGAAAATTTTTATTGTTATAATATTTTTTATTATTCAATATATAAAGTGATACTTACTATTTATAAACATCATGAACCTCTGGAAGGATATCGAATTCATAAATGCTAATGGTACTGCTACCCATATCGCCAAAAAAATTAAAAATAGTAAGGTAAAACTGCAAAAGAAAATATTCTATGAATATTGTAATATATTTAATCGATTTAATTAAATTTTATGATAGATCAGTATAAAAGACGTTTCCTAAGTAGGTACATGCCAAAAACGCAGGAGGTGATTTCTCAACTGCTTTTAAGAGGAAAAATCTATGTATGTATGTGTCTTAAGAGATTTAATTCAAAGATTTTTCAAAATATCTGATTTCTGTTTGCTATTTTAAAATTTAAAAAAACTACAAGAATTTTAAATACTGATGTGAAGTTTTATTTTCAGCTTATTTTCTGTTTGGAACTCGAAACTAAAAATGTTTGTAACAAGTGGTGGAGATGTGGGTTTAACCCTACCTGTGAAAACAGAAAACCTCCCTGCGATTTTGACGTCTTTAAATTTTGTATTTAGTTGTGAGACAAAAAGTATTCTTATATTTCTTCAACATAAAGCACTGTTTCAGTGATATTACATTTATGTTTCAAAATAATATTTATTTAAAATATAATGGTAGTAAACAACATTATAATTTTGATTTACACGGTAAAAATAAATCAATGATAACACAAAACGAAAATTCACATTCAATTTAAGATTTTGTTTAATAAACCGGTGACATGAAATTAAATAGAGATCCACTGTGCTGATATTTATAAAAATAATAATTTATATAAGGTATCTCAAAGGTGACGACTATACTTTTGGAATTTAATTTAATTAGGAAATGGAAAATCAAGAGTATATTTCCGATTAAATTTTGTTAACAAGTTATTGAAGCCCATCTGGATGCAATCCATTTCTTCGTAGTAATCTGTAATTTGAGTCTTTTGAAATAAGAACTGATAGGTATATTGTGAGGGCTTAGTTGAATCTGCCTTAACAAATTTAAGAATTTGTTTTTGATTAACTACTGTTCATGTATACCTATTTTTTTATTTGATTTGTTACAGCTTCTAAATTAAACTCCAAAATTACAGATGTTGTTCGAGACATGTACTTACATTTATTAAGTTTTTACTTTTTATGTTAATAAAATATCAATTTTTTATTTTGATTATTATCTGCATGTCTCAAACATTACACGCAATGTATTATCACATTTATAAATTGTATTTATCATGATTACTAACGATTATCTTATTACAAGTGAAAACTGTATCAACGACTTATTAAAAAATATTTGAACCGTAGATTTTGGACTCTTATCTTTTGAATTCTTATGGGCACACACAACCACTTAGAAGAAGAGACAAATGTCAAATTTCATCGCATTTGTGAATTTATATCTATAATAAGATTAGATATGTCTTATTTTTAATTAATTAAAATTTATAACTAACAAATAAAAAGTGGATTACAAACTTTCACTATTGAGATGTTGATTAGTGTTAACTTGAATTGAGTCATTCGTTAAAACTCGTAAGAATCCCCGGCATGATAACAAAGCAGCTTATAAAAAAATTGTAACTATTTATATTCTCACGCATCAGCTTTACTTTAGCATATATTCTCAATTCTCATAAATGCGACATTTTCTAAATGCAATAAAATAAATATATTTTGTGAAACAAACTGTTATAGCTGCAAAAGCAAACCAATAGCAAAACCAAGTGCAAATGCAAATGCATTTCATTATTCTTAAATACAGCTCCTGAGTTTTAATTTTGTGTACCTGCGGGTAGGTAACGATGAAGTTGTATCGATGTAATTACGGAATCTAATGGTATTGCTTTTAATTTAATATGCATTTGGTAAGAAAATTGTAGAGTGTAATACGGAGCAAAAAATATGTTACTCCTTGTGTAGGAGTGCACAGGCGTCCTAAAAGAGCTTAATCGACACAAAGAAGTAAACCCCATATGGGTTCCTCGTTACACTGGGTTTTAAGGAAACGAGAAAGCAGATAAATTGACAACTCGGAAGCCTTTTCACGAATCAAATGTTAGGTATCACAACAGCCTTCAATCAGAATGCGGGAAGGAAAACGAAACATAATTTAATTTCTTAAGACAGTATGAGATATTTGGATGACTAAAGCAAGACAATTTCAACTTCTGTTGGGAATTTTCAGTAGGATGAGGTTCATCAGAATATATTTCTCATAACCTGTATCAAAGACGATATCTTGTACAGTAAATTTTACAAAACCCCAGAAATCACATGAACTGATTATAAATTAGAATTACGCTGGGAAATTCCACCACAATATATCCGGATTGGAATAGAACACTGCATGGTAAATATATCGGTTAAATACAAAAGTAAATTGTTATTTTTTTAAATCATATCACTTAAATTAGATATTTATTTAACAAGCGAAATTTGGACCAATTCAAGTAACTAATGAATGTTTTCGTTAATTAAATAAATTTTCACTACCGCTAGCCGCTAGGTCGAATATTTCATAGACTGTTTCATATTTTACGAAAAATAAACTATTTTGGGTCTACAAATTTAATAGACCTAAATTAATTAATGTGTAAAACTAGAGCTAGATAGTTGGAATTTAGTACATTCATGAATACTATATTAACTTCATGGTATATAGGACCGTCCAAAAACTACACAAAATTTTTCCCAGGGGTGAGAAATAAGAGTAGTACAGTAGTTGAGATTTGTTACATTTTTATAGACATTTTACGCCCAACGAAAAGGCAAATATCCGATTCGAATAAGGAAATAAATAAATTAAAATAAAGTACCTCCTTCAAAATAACACTAAAAAGTATGAAAGTTTGAAATAAATTTCACTTAGTTTTGCAAAAACCTAATTACCAATTAGTGTAAGGAAGCAAATTAAAATAACTCTCAACTATCTAGAAGTGGCAGTAAAAATTAAGAATTGATATCAACTTAACAGAATGTATTGAACTTGTTACTGAAGCGAAATTAATAGCAAAACTATAATCAGTGAGGCAAACAAAATAAAAAGTAAACGTCGAATGGGAGCTGAAAGCTGAAACTATGACCAAAGCCATTGAGCCGAATTTCACAAACAGCACTTTTCCTATAACAATGAAGATGTGTAAACAGCGACATCATAAAGACATAAGGCTTATCTATTTATGAGAATATTATTCTTTTGAATAAAATACAGCTCCTATTCCATCGCCGTATATCTCTATTGCTTATCTTGCTTAATTAACAAGCAACTGCTACAATTTCTTGAATTTTTATTGACAAAAATATCCTAAGCGATTGGTAATGTGGCTTTTGTCGGAAATATTTAACAAATATTACCAATACATGGAACAATGAAATCGAGCGATTTTGAGGATCTCTAACCATAGTTAATAGCTTTAAATATTTCGACAGTAGTAGTAGTTGAGTATATCATCATGAATTGCTAAATAAATTTACTAAATAATAGCTTGTCAAATCATTATGCCCATGTGACAAAAGCTACTGTTGTTGGTATAACAAAGTGATACGTTCTGGTTTGGAAGATTTCTCAGTTTTCTCACACATTTTGGAATCTGATTATATAAGCAATATGTAGTAGGTAGCTTATCCTGTTATTCTAAAGATCCATAACCGTCGAAATTCCTGATGAGACCATGTCTTTCTTGAATCTTATTTTCTCAAGCCTTTAAGGCTAGAGTAAATAGGTCTTCTTTAAACTTTCCATCCGACTCACAGGCCACAGCGCATCTGAATTGTAATAGGTATAACCATTTATTGAAATTTTATTGGGTTTCAATCAACGGTATAACCCTCATGGAGTGCCATTCAAAAGAGAATATTGCCTGGAAAACCTAATGCACTGCTTTTGAATGCAGCATAGGATTAAACATAGTTTACAGATCTGTAGAGTATTTGATCGCGGACTGTATAGATAAGTTTCAACAACAATTTTGTAAACTCCAGATAAGTACTGCAAAAGTGTTTTAAAACAGTAATTTCTGTAACTTTGAACCAAGATTAGCAGGATACGATAAATCAAATTTTGTAAATATTATCATTTAAGATTACGAAGAGGGTTGCAAAATATGTATAAATCAAATCAAGTGTTTTAAGAGATATCAGTAAATAGGTCAGAATGTTTCTCATACATTGGCGATCAATATTTCGTACAAATTTAAATACCATCAGTCAATATCAGTTTCAAAGCTTTTCTTAAAATTTAACACTCTGAATCTGGCCTTTGCGTTTTGTTGAATTAATTTAGCCTCATTAGCTCCAAAGTTCAAACAGAAAATTTAAATAAATAGTATTATCAATTTGGACTTTAGAAGGTCGAAGGTCGAATATTTTCAAAGCAAAATTGTTAAAGTAAAATTCTGCATTAATGATTAATGGGAAAGAAGTATCTGAAGACAGATATTATTGAACATAAAACATTCAATCTATATCGCCAATAAGAATCAGTAGATTTAAATCATCATTCTTAAGATAATCAGCAACTGGTTTTTTAGGTATATAGGTACAATATAAAATATTATAAAACTTACATGACTATTCCGGAAATTATTAATATTTTCTGCCATAATGGCATAATTTTGGCCGGCACATCCGTTGTATCGACAGATGTATAAGAATCTATGGAATCTCGTCTCTGAAAACAGTTGGCACTATTAAAACTATTATCACTTTATTATAATACATTACTTACGCAACAATTTATTTTAGGCATTTTGTCACTTCTCTTTTACGCGTACCTACAATGCAAAATACATACTGAATTTAACGTACTAATTGTATAACATATATTGGTTATAGTGATAAAAATCTTGAGATAAGATAATTTCAAATTTAACCTACTGTTACCGAAGAGTAAATTTTCACTATCCCTTCCGAGTTGTTTATTTTCAGAATTTGTTTAATATTACTTAGCGAAACATGTCGTTGCTCTGTTTGTTTTATTAAGATCTGAGAACTATTGCAAATTGCAAATATATGTCAGGTCTACGTAAATATTTAGATAAGTGAAGTTCCAAGGTACCTAATCTTTTCGTTATCATTCGTTGAATAACTTTTGTACCGGATTAAACAACTTTAGGTTACAATTGAGTGAATTAATTTCTGGAAGGAATATGACTCATTCTTATAGCCACAAAACCACTTTACAAAATCTCATCGGAAAAACTAGTGAAGAGTGCTTCCAATAATTAATGCAAACTTACCAATGTTACAAATAGAAAGTGATAGATAGATTTATTGGAAATCCCGAAAATAGAATAAACCATATGCATAAATTTGCGCGAATAAATATTCCTGTCATTAGCTTGTAAACACGAAGTATATAGAGTGGTTAGAAATAAATCAGGAAACATATGAAAAAGAGCTCCTTTTGAAATGTTTCCTGTGGAAGTTACATTTTTCTGTATTCATTTTTAATCACCATCTGTAAAATGTAATTTTAACAGCCGCGCGTCGTAGAAGAAAAAATATTTAGTAACGTTGGATATCACTAAAAAATTTCAACAAAACTCAAAGTCACGTGGTCGCAAATTCATCAAAAGGAATCGCCAAGATTTATAAAATGATTAGAAATTTCCACCCAGTTTTATCATTTTCAAATGCTAATCATCCACATTTGGTTGTGGTGAATTTAGAAAGAAAGATTATTAAATTATGATGTTTAATATTAAATGTTCCTTTGGAAAATTGGAAGGAAATATGGCAGTGCCCCATGATCTAAATTCACAGAACTATCAATTCACGCCTTGAGTCACAACTACTATTATTTTAATTTATGAAGCCACATTATAAACATAAACCAAATTCTCTTATAAAGTTAAATGGCTTCCCAACGTTAGCACTTGGAATTGTTTACCACATGTGTTGTTCACATGCGCTGTGTTCATCTGTTGAAAATAACTATTTTATTTAAAGAACCAATCAGATTATGTAAAACGTACGTGATCGTAATAATTTTTTTGATAGATAGGTAGATAGAGTTATCAATTCAACGTATTTATTTATCGATGTAATATATAGAAACAACTTCCTAAGTATCTACCCCCTTTGGTGCTTCGGATCATATAACCTTATCATGGTGTTTAGAACGTCCGACGTACGAGGATGATGACTGCAAGAAGGAATGATATACTATAAATAGATTTCTATAAATTTTACTCTATGATAACTGGCAAACATTTAATCTAATCACAAATAAACATGAGAACACGACTTGGACATACATCGGCGTGTAGCACTAGTTGATTTTGTTATATATACACAAAACACTCAAATTTTTATTACGTTTAAATTAAATAATTTAAATATGTACCATACAAACAATGGAAATTAACGTAGCCCTAGATTGGATGTTATAAGTATACCGATTATATAGATTTTTACAGGGTCTTTATCGGTTTTGTCCACCATTTCTAACGGAAAACGTTTTAAATAACTGAATTAAATAAAAGGGCTGTTTCGCATATGACGCATGGGAGATAAATTTCATACTTTTATCTTACTTTGATATCTAGGAATTATAGCTAAGCACTTTAACAAAGGTAGAAATGTTTAACCTGCAATGATATCTGTCGAACTGGCATAATTATGTAAATTTGAATGAAAATAATAAAAATAATAATAATAAAATAAACAGACTATTATTAAGTTTTCTTTATCCACTCTGTATTACCTTAACTTTCAGTATGTTGTTCTTTGGAGTAGTTTTTGTCAACTGAGTCATTTTTTGCCGTTTGTATTTTTGAAGTTTATCATACATCATTTCTTACATTATTGGCTATTATTATTCTGTTGCTAAAATGGTATAATATACTCTTGCAAACAGAATTGAAATTCTAAATTTATTCTGAGGATGATTGCGGTAGAGATACATGGAATATTTAATAATAGATCCAGAGAAAAATGTATCTCACATTTATGTATTAGATTTATCGAGAAAACGTATTGAAATCAGTAGTTTATATAAAACGTTGTTGAATTCACACCGTAACAAATGGAGCAGCCCAAATAATATGTTATCGGGACATGTGGCATTAGACAATCTTTGAATACAGTTGTCTGGTTTGGATTCCCAGGTGTACACCTAACTAATATTCGAAGAATTTTAAAAAGTAACAAATATCATCTCTATCGGATCAGCTTGTGCAAGAACTTAATGAAGGTGATGGTGATCGCTGTTTACAGTTTTGTAAGGAAATCAGCGAACGCTTATTGCACAACCAAAATTAAAAACATTTGTTTTTCTGACGAATCCTCATTTGTGTTAATATGAGAGAATTGGGTGTTTATTGTAATAATACTAATCCCAGGCTGTACAAGAAAACAGGTAATCTCACAAAGAAATTACATGTTACAGCTGGTATTTTAGGAAACTACATTGTAGGATCATTATTTATGCCAGGTAAGCAAAGTGAACTCTGTATCTTGACATGTTGAATAACCGAAATTATTAGAAATAATGAGAACCTTTCTGAAGACGACCTATTTTTTTAGTAAGATCCTCTACAGTTTGCTGCTCATGTAAGAGAATTCCTAAATACAAGTTCTGCAAAATAGACTCAATTAAGTGGCCCGCAATATCACCCGATCTTACTCCTTTAGTGTTTATCACCAAGCCAAACTTTTAGAAGACGTACGCTACAGACTAGTAGAATAGGATGCCGTAGAATAACTCCTGAAATCATACAGAATGTTCGCAAAGACTTTTAAGGAAGTTTTTATTATTATATGGAGGTTCGTGTTGGACAAAAATTTACTCAGTTGTAAAGAGGATTAAAATGTCTCTAAAATCCACAATCTCGTTTAAAATTTTTGAAAAGGCTGCTTTTCCTCACGTTGGAGATGAAATAAGAAAGCGGAATTTATCACGAATATACGTCCCCTAAACAACATTGACGTGTTTCAGTGTTGTTCACAATAATTGGCAGAAAGGAAAAAACAGCCCGCCAGCATTACTACGGTTTAGATGATGCACGTTTTCTTGTTCGTACTTCGTAAACAAATGGTCCGTACGAATTTAGGCATATCGTCGTCAGAACTAATGACACCTGGAGTTCCGCAGGGCTCCATATTGGGCCCTTTTCTATTTCTCGTATATGCGTCCGATATTTATAGTGTTACGAAATTTTCTGAAATTAATTGTTATGCAGATAGCCAGCTTATTTATATGAGGTTTAGTCATCAAGACTATGAATTAGCATCTAAAAATATTATTGAAGATCTTAGTCAAATAGTTTCGAATTGTAAAATTCATAAATTAAAACTTATGTCCAAAAAACAACTATAAGTAAATGTTATTTTGCCAAAAAAATTATTTACGAAAGTATGAAATCCACGTTTAACATCAAAATTAATAATGATAGAAGTTATTATTCATAGCTAAGGCAAAGAATTTCGAAGTTGCAATTATTGATATCAATTTAAAGTGAACATGTTAACAACTTAATAAAAGACCTATGTAAATTTAAAATTGTTGTACGGGAATAAGCATACTCTTAACTACAAGAAATTTATTTTATCAATAAAGACGTTTATTGTTATTATTATGTTAAATCCATTGCTATATTTTATTTTATAAACTATTGTATTTAATTATTCTTTAAAACATGCACGAATATTTTAGATAACGTCTGTTTCAATTCATCAGTTAACAATAATTGTAAAAAATGCTAATTTCTGATAAAAACAAATATTTATAATACATTTTTACTCTACAAAGAATGCAAAATAATCAACACGGAAGAGGGCAAAACCCGGAAACTTGCCTACCAGATAACATCATGTTGTCTAAGTGCATATTTCTTTGTAATCTCATTGTTAGGACTGAATGATTAAGAACAATATTTTACAATTTTATTTAATTAAACTCAAAATGTATAGTCCCTCTCTGTTTATCTTCTATAGGTTGCTCCATTTATACACTAGGCAGAAAAAGATGAATTACATAACTAACTAATGTATTTATAATTTATTATAAAAATTTATGAATACTGTTAACCTCTAAATATTCACGTGATGTTTGATTTATCTCTACAATCTATACTTATAAAATATAAAAAAAAATAGTACTTACATGAAATTGTACTACTTTCTACATTTTGTTGCTTTCAGGGAACGGAATTATTTACCAACATTTAAAATATTCAAAATATTGTTTTTTAGCAAATTTATTATTTTCATAAGAAACTCCTAAATTTGTTAGTTTTTATGTCTTATATGTGCGCTCTCTAAAATTAGTTTGAGAAATTAATAGGAACTCTTCTTATTGACACTTTAATAATGAATGACTATAGTGAATAATGCAGAGCTCAGCCTAAGGTTGTTCGATTATTTAAAGAACAACAGCCAAATTTAATACTAATTAGTCATAAGTAAAATTAAAGTACAATACAGAGAGTTGGGCGAGGGATGTGTCTAAACAACGGAGACGATACTAAGTTGAACGTGTTCGTTAACTATTTAAGAGAATATACAGAGTGTTTCATTAATAATTGTACATAAGCTAACTGAACGATCACTGGCCCAAAATAGTAACCCAAAACACTTATATAAAATGTTCCTCCTTACTGAGATACAGGGTGTTTTATTTATTATCAAGAATGTGGTTGAATTTATTAAATGTTACAAAAATTTAACTAAAAAACTTATTTCACGTAACCAGTGCAATGTTATGAGCAAAGATGCCGAAATGATCAATACGAAGATGAAAAATAAATTAAACATTAAAATCAAAATATTGTGCAGCCTTATCTTTAACTTTAATTATCTCGATAAATAATGACTTTATTGTTATGAAGTAGGAGTACATTATTTTTGTAAAAAACGTTTTAAAACTAAAAAATTATACTGAAAAGACGATTCCACCAGTGGATAAAATTTAGAGGGGTGAAACTACTCCTCTGCCCCTGCCGTGCGCCTCTGGTAATAGTGAAAATCTGTCTTTTACCATGATTTGATGTTTCCTAAAATACCTAAACTTTCTGCCAAATATGAAAAAGAAATATTAAACATTAACAAAATAATGGGCAAACATAATTTTAAATACTTGAAATAAAACATCCTGTGCTCAGTAAGGAGGAATATTTTATCTAAGTGTTTTGGGTTACATCTTCTTATTTTGGATCAAGGATTGTTAGCTTATGTACAATTATTAATGAAATACCCTGTATAAGTCGCAATTTTATATATCTCACCTTTTTACTACACCAAAATTTGATATATTTAATATCTCCGGAATGGAGAATTTTTTTGGACGAAAGTCTGTTTATTTTATAGTCTTTATTCGTTGTATGTTGCTATTATTGCGTCCATAAAAAGAAAATGTGACTAGAATAATTTATGATTGAGTAATAGAGCCAATATTCTTCAATTTTTTTACGTTTCTTCAAGGAAATCTCTATTTGTGTTTGACTATTTTATTTCCAAATTTAGACCTAGACTTAGAACCGATTTTGGTATCAACAAGACGGAGCTTCACCACACTAAATTGTGACTATTTGTTAACATTTAGTCGTAAATAACTGGATTGGAAGAAGAGGTCCAATTAAGTGGCCGGGAAGATCTCCGAACCTTATTTCACTCGATTTTTTCTGTGGGGATATCTCAAGAGTAAGATTTATATAATAAAACCGTTGCCCGGTTGAGGACCTGCAACAACAAAGCATGGAGTCAGTCAAATCCCACCTCAAATGGTACAAAATGTAATCTATGGGTCTTATCATTTATTAGCTTTTTGCCAAAATAAGAAATGGCGAATTTTATGAGGATCTTTTACTTTAAATAGAGTTTAACTTAAAATACAAGATTTAATTTTTTTAGTATACCTACATAACCTCTTGAAATATTTAGAAAATAACATATTTATTGTATCTTTTTTGAAATGAACTTCCAAACAATGTGTCACTCGACATACTCTTAGGTACTTAGTAAGAAGGATAACATAAATTAACATTACCGCTGAAAGGTACCCAGAGAAAAAGTGAAATTGACTAAAGTAGGATTTTTTACAGAAATTATTCTCGTTAAATTTTCCACTCTAAATAATTAACAATGACTTTATACATGTACTTTTACACAATTGACTTTTGAACTAAATAATAATGAGGGGGATGTTTACAGAGTACTCTAGATTTTTTATGCATTTTATAAAGTGACAAAATAGATTTGTAAATACTATATTGATTAATTATTATTTAAGAAAGTAAATCCAATCGGTAAACATTTCCACGGAGAGAAAAGGGTGACAGATGCGTTTAAAATTGTATAAAAAAAACAGAGAGAAAAATTACCATAAGGCTTAATTTTCAGCAAACGATAATTTAAGTGCCTAAGATTCAGAAAACCAAATGGTTGGTAGTTGTGAGATATGTATATAAATCGTATGTCCAAAGGGTATTAACCTATATCTATAAAGTTCACAAGACGATAACGGTGAATGTTATTGGCACACGACAGTAATTTGTGTCCTTTATGCAATTTCAGTTTTTTGGAATAACTATCGGCCTTACGAGAAACAATTTTGGATGAAAATTTTAGAAAATTTAATTCCGGACAAAATTTGTTAAAAAACTTTTTTTCTGGAAACCCAATAACCCAATAATAAAATTGCCGACTATTTTCGTTTTTTCAGGGCTTTCAAGATTATTTTCTATTATAATAAATGGCCTTACGGTTCTAAAATGTGTAATTTCAAGAACACGTTTAATTGCGATTTATAATTTCTACCGCTTCAAATCGATAATAAGTATAATAAGGTTCAGTTTCCTGTTATATATTATAATAGGTAGAAAATATTATGTAAAATTGAATAAAAGTTTATTTCCTTTTTAGAGATCTTTTTATTCTTTGAAAGCCATTCAATTAAGCAAAAATCGACTGTTATTTAGTGAAAATATTATTCGATTATTAGGTATTAATTAGGTGCTAAATTTTATTTATTTATGTGATTGTAGCAAATGTTTAACTCATGATACTATTTTTACCCTGCTAAGAAAACCTAAAAATCGATTAAGTAGTTATTATGCCAATAATTTTGCATTTATCGAAAAAATGGCGGATTCGCAGGTGCATATATGTAAACGATACGCTAGATGTAGATTGATCAAACTACAATGAGACCACTAGGCAAACAAGTTTAATTCTCTTGAACCAATTTGGAGTAATGGGTGTATAAACCCAAATAAAAATAGGAAACACATACAGGTTGAATTAAGATTCCTTTTCATTTTTTCTTTGAAGATGAAAAATGAATTCATTAGTTTCCGAATTTCTTATACAAAATTTAGTCACCTAAATATCAAATTTTGTAATACACGAGGGAGAATACAAGGGCACACTCTTCCCGCCCAGGGGCCCTTCAGGGCATTTATATTACTAACACATACAGGTTAAAGGCCACGGTTAGAAGGTCCGTAGTACAAAAGGAAAAACACATAAGGGTTCGAGTCTAACCTATCTAACTTTGAAAATTATAAAAATTGGTTTGTATTATTCAGAAAACTAACTAATTCTTTGTATATGGCTATATTCTTCAGGGACAAGAGATGTAACAGATTAGTTGGAAGAGAGATCTTCAATTTGGAGAGTTGATTTAATAGGTTATTAGTAGCTCTAGTGTGGGCCGAACAGCCGAAAAATATATGATCTAAATCACCAGTAATTCCACATGTCGAACAATTATCAGATTCAAAAACTCCTAAAGCATTGAATTTACTTGACTGCAATTTAAATTAGGTTCTAATTATGTTTCATGAAAAATGAGCTTTCATAAATTAAATATACTGATTACTTCTTGTTTATAGACCTTTTTAACTTAAAAATTTTAAGAAGGTGAATATTTGAAAACTTGTTCTTGTTCGAAGCTTCATTATTATCAGTTCACAGGTCAGTGCAGTAGGTAATGCGGTAATTTTTGATACATGCAATTACTTTACAAATTAAAATAGTAAAATTACAGATATTCAGTTTGTCGGAGACAGGCCTATAAATAAAAACAATACTACCTTGCCGACGTTTCGTTTATTTCACATAAACTTCCTCGGGGCTTGATAGCCAAAATTACTTTTTCTAAAATTAAATTCATATTTTCTTAAATTCAAGTTACTTTTTCCGATATTTAATGAATTTTTTTCGAAATTGAGGGTGAAAAGGTATAGATTAATTACTACTTTTTTTAAACATTATTTTGATCTTAAATGAAAAATACCAGTAAAGAGAGAAAATACGTCAGAACTATTTTAAAAAATATTTTAGAGGAGTCCATTATAAAAATGGTCTAAAGCTGAACCTGAAGCTCCTCAGGTGCGATCTATGAGTCACATAAATAAACTTGTCTGGCATTTAAAATAAAAATTCGTATTTATATAAAAGTGACATATAAGTGTTGCGAAATAAATAAGCCTCAGAAAGAAATATATCCCTGAGTATATTCTCATTCCAGTTAATTAATAATCCATCAAGATTTAAGTTTTAGAACTTCCATCTTGCTTAAGTGATAGCTAATCCATAAATCCTAGTTAGTCAGAGACCAAGATAATACAGAATGTGGAAATTCGTCTCTAATTCACAATATCTTGTGAGAAATCGAGGAAGGAAAAGAATGAAAGAAATTACTCATAATTAATACACAAATATATGTATATGGGAAACTTTTTTTATTATGAATTTGTCAGAAAATATTATTATTGATCAAAGTCGATATATCCTCCAAAACAAACGAAAAGTGAAATAAAATTATGATCCGAGGTCAAAGTTGACGAACTTTTTAAGACACATTATAGGGGCAGCGAGTGGAGGACTGACTTGACTCACTTCATAGCGATATGAAGTTAAGCAACAGCTATCGCATTCAGTACTTGGATGGGTGACTATCCACGAAAAGACGTGGTCTCGCTTCCCCACTTCTAGCGGCTTGTATATCAGCTATATCGCAGAAGCAATACAACTGTAGGCGAGAGGTGTATTGAGGATATACCATCCTTCGGAGAGGATGTAAAGCAGTCGGTCCCTTGTCTATTAAATGTTAGGCAAGTAAAAAATCCCTACTCTTAGTAAGATAAGAGGTTCGGCAAAATTTCCAGGTTGGGGGTTGCTCGTCTCCTGGCGTCGGTGGTAGGCCCTGGTAGCGGAAATAGGCCGACGTTAAATAAGTGTATAAAAAAAAACAAATTATATTATTATATTTTTCGACGATTTTACAGGCTAATTACCTAATTATAAATGCCACTGCTGCTCCTAATATTAATTTCAAAATGGTCATTAGAGACATTTGTCCACACTTTTGATTAAAACGATATTTTTGTCCAAGAATATTAAATATAAATTTTGTTTGTACATTATGAATTAATTTATAAATGACTTTATTAGGCTTTATACAAGCATAATAACAAAAAACATATCCAATTTGATATATGTACTCATATTGATATTTCATCTCTAAACCTACAATTATTAAGTTTATTGGACCTTCTTTAATGCATGATAAAAATTGGATTAAAAATTTCAAAATTCAAAACGTCTAAAAATAAATTATTGAAAACATTTTTTTTTACCTCACCACAAAATTCATTCATTATGGTCACCAATTAAAAAACGATGTCCCCTTTATTTCAGCTTATCAGGGAGACTAGACCACGTTAAATTAAAATTCTACCTATATCTTGAAACTTATACCTACTTATACTAAATTGTATTTATTGACATTAATAAAATATTTTGTAACCATAACAAACAATTTTTTTTTCTTCATTTCTATAATGGATATGCCTCCTATATCTTCACGTCCCTTTGCAATCTACTCTACTTTCTTTTTTGAGACTCATTGCTTATACAAACTTATTTAAGTTTTACACTGGCACTATAATAACAAAATTATCTAATATATTTATTGATGTTCCACTTCTGAACATGCAAATATAAATTATGTTGAATTCAAAGAAAATCATTGAAAACATTTTAGAATGTTATTATGGTCGAATAATGTGAAAATAAAAAAAACTTAATACTTTTGACTATATCTTTTGAGAGCCACTTGTAGCTTTCTCTATATTCTCCAATTACTTTTTTCAAATCAGTACATCATTTCAACGCAGTTTTAAAAGGTTTAAAAGTTAGAATTAACTTCAGTATGTCCTCATAACGCTAGCCCTTGTAAGTACCTATTGCATGAAAGAAAAATAACAAAATAGAACTTTTCGAACATCTTCCATCTCATTAGCTGTACCCTGTACCGAATTAATATGCATCTGGGAACGTTCGTACGAGCAGAACCTTTCAAGAACTTTAGCCCAGTAGGTAAGCCTATTCACACAAAATGCATCGTACCTACTCTTTCCCATTATTTTAAATTTGGAGAAGGATTTTTTTATATTACAGTTGTCTTGGCACGTTCTACAAAATACTTTCTCAGTATATTCTCCTTGTATGAAATCCATTTAAATTTGTCAATTCTCGAATGTTAGAACTTTCTTTTTCGAGGCTGTTTGGAAGAAACAAGTCGTCCATTCCTGTGATATAACTGACGGAATCGCCAAGACTTTGCTCTAATTTGCAAGTGAAGTATATTTTCTTTATATGCAGTGCATTGGGCATTGGCAGTGTTTCCCTCGTTAAGTCGCCGCGGCTGTGGGTTTTATTGTTTTTAAGTTATTAGATAAGTCACAATACCTACCAATAAATATTTTAAATATTGTATTAAAAAACGTCGTAAAAAATATATTAGGTTTGATAATATTTGCAGTAAGGTGTATCTTGTTTTTTACGGTAAAGGAGCAGGATGTTTATATTGCTACCGGATTTAAAGATTTAAATCGAATAAAAGTCGATGATTTTTAAATATAGTATATAGATAAGTAATCTTTGCTGGGTTTTCCCATAAAACTCTAGTGAACTCACCTCAGAGCTACCAACAATCCAAACAACTCGAAATGATTAGCCTAACGTCACACCGAATTTGGAGGAAAATGCGAACTGTAAAGAAAAAATTATTATTATTATATGTCCCAATCAGAACGGAACAAGCAAGACCTAATAAATAAGTGCTTCCAAGTAGGAATAAGATTTGATCTAATGGAAACAATATACCAACAAAACTTCTGGCCTCGTAAAGTTGCTTTCGAGAGATTCAAATTTAGGACACACTCAAACCAAGACTTAAAAAGCACCCAAGAAATGGAAAATGCTTTTTAGGGAAATAAGCCTTAGAGACATTATCAAATCGTATGAATCTCAAAAATCTTTAAATAACTTTAGAATATTGCATCTGAATGTGCAGAGTATCCGAAACAAGACAAACGAATTAGAATTATTTTTAAACGATCATATGTATAATTTTCTATTAATAAATGAAGACTGGTGTTCCAATGATGACATAACAAGCCATAAAGCAACCTCGAGAAATGTATCAAATAATATTTCTAGTGAACAGTTTAATAATTATGTAAAAGTGGCCGACCCGTTAATAAAAGATCTAGATACTTGCAAATAACGTAAACAATATAGATTATCTAGAAGATTTCTTCCCGCGTAATCAATTCACTTTTAAACAAGTATCATACACAGAAGTAGCAGAAATAATTGACAATCTCAAAAATAAAAAAAGTAAAGATGCTTATGACATCACTATTGGAATTTTAAAACACAAAATTTACCATCCCAATTCCCCTCACTCAGTTAATTAACAAATCTATAGAAAGTAATATATTTCCTGACTCCTTACAAATATCTAAAGTTGTACCAATATACAAAAAAAATTACATTGACGATCCCTCAAATCACAGACCCATATCTGATATACCCTGTTTTGCAAAAATTTACGAATTAATTCTGAAAATTCAAATCACATCTTATCTAGAAGATAATGGGTTACTTAGTTACATAAAAAAATAATAGTACTTTCTCAAATGAACTATATGTCGGAAAGGCGTATTTTTCGAGATCCAGGACGTTGAAATTTGGAAAAAGAAATAGTTTTTCTTTTTTTCTAGCCCAAACGGATGGAGTTATGAACTGAAATTTGGTGTATTGTCCACTGGTATCAAGCTTCATGAAAAACTCGGTGGAACGCGTCATATCGTTTACCAGGGGCGTTTCCTTCGGGTATGCTAAACCTCCTTTTGTATAAAATATGATACGCCAATGACCGGTTCGACAAAATTATAATATTTTTTAATTTGTCGATGAATTTTGAACAAGAACTGGTCCTTTGGTAAATTCCGTCAGATGCACCGTTTTCGTAGAAAATGGCAAAATGCAATTTCATAAAGATGAAATCTATTAGAGAATAGATTGATAAATAATTATCAAGAACAAAATTTTATATTCAGATACAAATTAATAATAACAAAAAATAAATTGCATTTTCGTTTTTAAACCACTTACTGAAGATTTTGTAGATTAATATAAATTTCCAGTAGTAATTTTTTTATTATTCTAGATAATAAATGTCATAAACGTATTTTGTCGCCTCTTAATCGGTTATAATGTTTTTAGACTTAGATGATTGATAACTGATAACTTTTTGGATATCTAAGTATGATATCTGAAGGATCCTGGAAGTCAATGAGAGTAAATTTCTGGAATTTAAGTCGAGATTAATATAAGATAACATACACAGTTACACATTTTAAATAGGTTTTACATGAGCAATTTTTAGAAATCTTAAAAATATAAATCCTAAGAATTTCTAAAGAAGTGATAAATTAAACAGCTAATAGACAAAAACAAAATCTCTTATTTAACGTAATTTTAAGAGTACCCACTATTGATAAGATGAATTTCATTTATACTATAGCAGCCAATTCATTATTTTCGTAATAATATTTGTGATTGAATTAATTCAGTTTTTAATAATAGTAAGGACGCTTCTAAAATGCCGAACCCTGCACTCGCGAGGTATATGATTTTAAAAATATGGATATTATCCAGAATTTTATGCCGAATCCGATTCCAGAGGGCGCGATGTCGGCCAAGATTGCAAAATTGCAAAAAAAGTAATATTTCCCAAAAAAAATTGGAACTTAAATATTGCATTATCTGTCGTTTACATTGCATTTACGACCTTATTTATAAAGATTTTTTAATAATTTTTATATCAATCGAAAGCCTAATGTTTGTAGTTTCATACAAGTTGAATAGAGATACATTATTTTCATTATAAACAACACTATAAATTGTTTAAACAATATGTGCTCGGAAAGTGTAGTGTAATTTTCGGCATTGAGGTACTTTTGTTATTATTGCAGATAGATATGTAGTTATGTGAGACGAAATACGTAGAATAGACCAACGAACATTTTTTATTAAAATAATTTTTTAATTCGCTGAATAATTTAGGAGATATGATTTTTTTTAAAAGCGCATTGTGTGGTCTACCGCGCGCGCGGTCTTGTTTCTGTAGGCAGGCCATTTACACATGATTTCGAGGCACTCGAGATGATTAAAGAATTTCGCACACGAGTTGCAAACAATATTTTTTCTACAACGACTTTAATTTGATTAAACTAAAACCGTAAAACGATATCTTGTATTATAATATTTAATGCAAATTAATTAAAAAAAAATATAATAGCAGATATGTCTCAGAACTATGGAAACTAATATGTTTGACAACAAACATTTTTCACTGACGTTTTCGATATTGTGAGTGTTGAATATTGTGGGTTTTTTAAAGTAAAATAATACATAAGATAATAATGGAAAGTCTCGAAAGTCATAAACTGTTTTTAAAATAATTTAAAAATTTCTACTTTCAGTTAATTCATTTCATAAAACAATAAATCTTTTTGAACTAGATGTTTGCTTAATTCTTGTGTATACATTAAAAATTATAAAAAACAGGCAATAATTAAATTTATAATCGGTATGTGATGTGCAAAATATTTTGCGCACGGGGTCGTGGTATCGCAAAAAAAATAATGTCAATGAAAAAATGTCTTATTTTAGACACTGACGTTAATGCGCAAACATAACCTTTTTTTGACAGTTGTAGAAAAAAGTATTTACTCGTGTTATTACGTACATTATTTTACAATTTTTTTTGTAAGGTATAAGCAACATTTTTGTAACGTCTTTCGTATGAAAGTTCGTACAGATCATAAATAATGCTCACAAACAGAACAAATTATCGGTATTTAATTTAAAAAAACTACAATGGTATTAAACTAATTTTCGTCTTGATAAAATGATGGTTGTCTGTATTGTAAATTCTTTGTACATGATATAACTAAAATTGGAGTATTATAGGTAAGTAGCTGTACATATGATTTATGTGATAATGCCATAATTAATAGTCATTAAACTTATATCTGGGAATCACGCCAAATTCTAAAAAAATAAATAGAAATAAGAAAATGGTCAAAATATGTCAAGATAAAAGTGTAGTATCAAAGGCAAACCTCAACAGTTTGCCCCAGAAAACCACTGTATTTGGAACTATACCGGGTGACCACGGATCATGGTAAACCCCGCCATTTCCGCAATTCTTGAGCTATCCAAATGAAATTTTGCAGCAGTAATTAAATGTACGTCCAAAAAAACTCATTCACCTGTCAAAGTTACGTCTTTTAATTGTTTCTTTCATGGCTAGTATGATAAATAGTATAAAATGACGTGTTGTGGTGATTTTTTCCCTTTTTTTATTACTTGCACATTGCCATTATTTTAAAAACAGTCTATGACTTTCGAGACTTTCCATTATTATCTTATGTATTATTTTACTATTATTAAAAACCCACAATATTCAACACTCACAATATCGAAAACGTCAGTGAAAAATTTTTGTTGTCAAACATATTAGTTTCCATAGTTCTGAGACATATCTGCTATTATATTTTTTTTAAATTAATTTGCATTAAATATTATAATACAAGATATCGTTTTACGGTTTTAGTTTAATCAAATTAAAGTCGTTGTAGAAAAAATATTGTTTGCAACTCGTGTGCGAAATTCTTTAATCATCTCGAGTGCCTCGAAATCATGTGTAAATGGCCTGCCTACAGAAACCAGACCGCGCGCGCGGTAGACCACACAATGCGCTTTTTAAAAAAATCATGTCTCCTAAATTATTCAGCGAATTAAAAAATTATTTTAATAAAAAATGTTCGTTGGTCTATTCTACGTATTTCGTCTCACATAACTACATATCTATCTGCAATAATAACAAAAGTACCTCAATGCCGAAAATTACACTACACTTTCCGAGCACATATTGTTTAAACAATTTATAGTGTTGTTTATAATGAAAATAATGTCTCTCTATTCAACTTGTATGAAACTACAAACATTAGGCTTTCGATTGATATAAAAATTATTAAAAAATCTTTATAAATAAGGTCGTAAATGCAATGTAAACGACAGATAATGCAATATTTAAGTTCCAATTTTTTTTTGGAAAAATTACTTTTTTTGCAATTTTGCAATCTTGGCCGACATCGCGCCCTCTGGAATCGGATTCGGCATAAAATTCTGGATAATATCCATATTTTTAAAATCATATACCCGCGAGTGCATACCCCATGATCGAATTCGGAGCTTTAGATTCTTGACTATAATTTCTTCGGCATTCATTTAAATGATCTACTTCCAGCCTAACCGGAAATATTGCGGTTTAGCTTTACTCAATGGGTTTAGTGTTATAAAATATTCTTCTTCTTCTTTCAATTAATTTGTTTGATTTTTTTTTAGAATCTGATATTGCTAGTATTGTTGACTATTATTGATTATAGATTATGCTAATGTTGATTATTAACATTATTATTATTCTTGATTATTATTATTATTATTATTATTATTATTATTATTATTATTATTGTTCATTGTTTGGTTTTTTATATTCAAGAATTACTTTAAAATTACTTTATTTTTTGTTACTTTCTTACTCCTCAATAGTATAAACTGTTCATTGTAATGTATCTTCTTCTTTGTATATTAGGAATTCCAATTTCATCAATAAAGATTATTATTATAAATGGAACTTTAGCTTAATATGAATACAAGTAGAAATTTTAATATTTTCAAATCTTAAAAAATGTAGGTATATGTTTGAGGTTAGTTGTGACGTCATGTGCACACATTGTATTGACAATAATTGAAAAAGAACGTTCCATACTTACACTCGTTACAATGCATCACCATTTTTTTTTTCTAAAAGCATTCTTCCAGTTATTTTTTGTTTTTCCAGAATTGCTGTGTGTGTCTATCAATATACAGGGTGTCTCTTTAATGTTTTAAAATATCCGAGCTGGGAATTCTGGAGTACAAATCATGAAGATTGTCCAAATATTTTGCTATCCAAAAATGCTTCCCTGAAGAGTTATAGCCCGTCAAAGTTGCAGAAGAAAAACGAAGAAATCTGAATTAAATCAAGACGTGTTAAGTCGGAGCAACTGAATTTGGTAGGAAGTTTTAGATCTAGTCTGTTGTTAATTTGATGCAATATGAATAATAAACATAAATTGGAATGCCTTTTTAAGGGGGGGTGGGTCGCATTACCACCTCCTGAACTTTTTTCTTAGAAAAAAATTAGGAAACAGTTGTACGCTTGACAAGTATCGTGAAAAATATGCCTTCTCTTTTGTAACTCTTGCATTACTCTCGTAGGACGAGCCATTTCCGAGAAAGAAAGGAAGTTACTCATTGTGAGATAATTATGAAAACACTAAAATCCTTAATTGGTGGTTTTAAATCAATTAATTATTTTGTCTTTGATATTATAACTGCAGATGTTTTAGAAAAAAAAAACAATCAAGTGAGTAATCAAAGTTGTAATTTTATTTAAAATGTTAAAGTAATTAAAATCCAGGACAAAACATGTAAGACGAAAGAAAATTATAGGAGGTGTTCAAAATGACCTCCAGTCTCTTGTATACGTTGTAGTCATGATGCAAAATTAGGCATTTTATAAAAAGCCGGCAAATCACGAGCATGTGCCTTCTTTGAAGTAACAGGCGGGCTTACTCTTGTTAAATATGTGTGCGACATATTTAAGGCACACGCTCGTGATTTGTCGGCTTTTCATAAAATGCCTAATTTTGCATTATGACTACGACATACACAAGTTAATGCGACAAATGAGAGATCGTCTCATCTGAAACGACACTCCTACATCTTGACAAACTTCCTCAAAAGCTTGAAGAATACATGCCCATAGTTGTTCTCGTGCCTATATAGGAGTTTCAAACACCTTAGTCTTTATACAACCCCATAAATCATGGTCAAGTGGCGTGAGATCAGGAGAATGAGGTATATTTGCCGATTGGCAAATTTTTCCGCATACCCTCTTGCAGATGCAAGACAGTTACTGGGGCATTCACCATAAACCAAGTGAATGTCAGCTAATTCATGAAGACTGTATTATAAGACATTTGTACGCAAAATTTTACAATTACTTTTTACGTAACCACCAAATTACAATTGAGCATGTCAAAATAATTAATTGAGAAAAACCATCTTAGGATTTTAGGGTTTTTATAATTATCTCAAAATTGCATAATTTAAATGCAATTTTCCTTTCTTTACTATTTTTCTCGGAAATGGCTCCTTACGAGAGTAATGCAAGAGATACAAAACTGTTTACCAAAAATGTTCACTGCACCTTCTATTTCTGTATAATTTTCTGCATAAAATATAACCAACTTAATCCATGTCCCCCTCGTTGCGTTGGTGATAAAGAAAATCGTTTTTTGTAGATAGTCATGCTAGAGGGATATTTTAGAAATTTTGTTTTGCACACGCGAGTATTGGAACTGAAAGATTGCTGCACAGAGATTAACGTTTGGGCTGTGAAGGAGTGTAGTAGACATCATTCTGAAGGACACAGATAAACTTATTAGCATAATATAAGTACCATATTATTACCTTAGTATAAGTTAGTTAGGAACCTTTTTCACGTTGTTAAAACTTTAAATAAATGTTTTGTTTTTAAGTACCTTTCGCGGCACTGCTAACCTGTCCTAGTCCTCCTAGTACTAGGAACAGTATGGTTGGCTACCATAATCATATAAAAAGAGTTATGTTATTTATTAATCTAATTTTACAGGAATATATTACAGATAATAATATATAATATAGTTCAAATCATTGTTGTTTAACTTTATTTTTCGAATTTGAACTAAATATGCTTACAATAATTTTTTTTGAAAACATAATACTTTTAAAGCTAACATATATCAAAATTGAAATGATTGCCAATATAAATCCTATAACATCTAATAGGTAGTATTGATAAAATGGTATGTCCATAGCAGGATTCCTTAAATGATGTGCTCCCTTATGTCGGATTACATACTCCGTCCACCACACTGCTTTTTCAAGGCCTGTCATTGGTTGATCTTTGGACAATTCCGCGACTTTGAGGATTTTTTGCTTATATCTGTAATTAAACGTAATTTAAATAATAATATATCTATAATTACCAAATTTTTCTGAAATTTAGATTAAAGCTATGGACCTCTCTAAATATCTTGATTGAATTGTATTAAATGTAATAACATATGATCCTGTTGGACACCATTTTACCGATCGCTCAAGATACCTGCCGATTCGAGATATTGCAACAATTACATATTGATAGCATTCTTAATCACTCTAAAAAGTATGGAGAGAGCACGGTGATGGGGCAGTAGTTTCTTGAATTTGTTATCTTTCCTTTCTTGGGCATGGGTGGCACTTGAATAATTATCTTGTTTGTCTTTATATGGCAAGATCAAAAAAATAGATGGGGCACTGGAGTCAGCTCTAGACAAACAGTTTAAAGGCAATGACTGGTAAATCACCAAGTCCTGTCGATAGCGTCAAGTAACGTTATCTCCGGTGGAACCTAACCATTAATGTAGTGTTGAGTTCGAATAAAATATATTTGCGAAACCTTTTCTCTTGATGTCACTGTTGAACCATATTCTTTTATTACAGAAGGAAAATTACTGTGTAAAATTTAGCCTAATCACTTTGGTTTTGATATGTTCTATGGCTCAGAAGTTTCGGCTTAAAATTAAAAAAGTAAAGAAATGGAATCCTAAAAGTAAGAGTCCCGCAAAAGATAAATCCGCCATTGAATATATATAATTAACTGGAAGAATTTAGTTACTTTAGAGCATTACGTTACTGTAAGAGCTATTGCTGTTATTATTTCTCAATACGTTGTAATTTGCATTACAATTCTCATAAACAGATGGCAGATCTTAAATTTTCTTTAAGAGTTCAATTCAATTCACCTTTATTATGTAGATTTTTTAATTTTTTCGCATTCACATATCCTTGTTCCTAATGTTCCTATATAAAGCATAATTTAATAAAAAAAGCAGCTGCAATAGTAAATTATTAAAGGATACAGTTTGCAAAACTATTAGCTAACGAAATTACAGAAATTCTTACTTTGGATTATTAATAATTTCTAAAATAGCTTCCTTAAAAGATTCCTTCGTCAATTTATTTTTGTCCAGATGGACTCCAAAACCCTTTCTAACGATCCTTTGAACATTTACATACTGGTCCCCTACAAACGGGATACCAACGACGGGAACATTACTAAATACAGCTTCTTCCATAGATTGAAGTCCTCCTTGTGTTATGAACAATTTAATGTTGGGATGCCCTGTAAAAATTAGTAAATTAGAATCAAGGAGTCGGTTATAGGTATTTAGAACGATTCGAAAAAAGCATCTATATAGAAATAATTGGTAATATAATATTTTAAGTTTTATTTTCATATTC
Organism: Rhagium mordax; assembly: GCA_963680705.1. NCBI lineage: Eukaryota > Metazoa > Arthropoda > Insecta > Coleoptera > Cerambycidae > Rhagium > Rhagium mordax. Next base: position 99,353,016 of record OY796656.1, on the reverse strand, counting down.
TGAGATTTCAAAAACGCCCTTGATATTTTCTGAGCAAAATGAGTTTCAAATTCTATAACTACGACGCATGATACTATATTAATATTATAATATAATAATGTAGTATTATATTCTGACATTATAAGTGTGTGCATAGTGCAGTTATAAGTTAAGGTTGCAAAAGTTTAATTTGGCTATTCTGGTATAACTCACTGCCATTGAATGACGATTTAGAATTTATTCAGGCTCTCACCTAGTAATAAGCAGTGACATCAACTTGACCACCCGTAAAATTCACTCGAAATTTACTCCTACTATTTTAGAGCACATTTTAATTTAAAATTTTGTAAGTAATTAAGCGCATAAGAAGATTGTAAACTAATATACTTAATATTATTAAGTTCCAAACATATGATAAATAAATATTAAGAGCTTGCTCTATAGGTGCTTAGTAGGTAAATCTAAATTAGAAATAATGGATGGACGAGTGTTGAGTGGACTATGATTTTCCATGGGTATTTACGATGGAAAAATGTTGAGGAATATAGGTCACGGTTGTATGATCTTCTTTAGTTTTTTCAAAAATGGCCGAAAGCAGTATTTCTTGGACAACTTTACAATATTAATTTTGAAAACTTGACGTGTTACGCAAACTCTGTTAATCTGTTAATTACAGTTTTAGTGCACAAAAATACTTCACTACTATATCTAAAAAAAGTGCAGACCTGTGTTAATGAATTAAACGTTTTGAACTAATCTAGCTTCTGAAGCATTATAATGCATCCACACATTTCACATACCAAATATCAGTTACCAAGAAACCAGAATAAAAATAGATGTGGAATTTGAATATCACGTAAATTTCGACTTATTTGACCAGACTTTTACATGATATTTGAATGTAGCTCTGTATTACACATCATGTAAATATTACCTGGATAAGTACAATATTTCTAATATTATTAATATATACATACGTAAAACATCTTGTTGGGGTAACCATTCGACAATTTTTACATTTTCTGGTACGTCAGGGAGGTCGACTATATCAAATTTCCACATAATCCTGTACGGCAATTCTTTAAAGGTCTCTAAGAAAATTTTTCTCATTTCCGGTGGCACCATCTCACTTTTTACATTGGTACCTAAACTAAAGTATAACACTCCATTTTCTGCACTATCTAAATATTCCTGTAGATCCTAAAACCAAAATAAAATGTACTTTGTCCATTTATACTAGATCAAATTAAATATTTATGGGTTACGTTTATTGCAGTTTTTGATTCTGCTTCTCCAAACAAATTATCTAACAAATATGTGCAGGGTGATTCCTATAGCGTTCTCACCCCAATTTTTTGGTTTGTTCTTGGAAATAAAATAAAAATATTTAACGTAACTTATAGCATTTTTGAAAGTCAAATAAAAGTGGTAAAAACAAAGCAATGTTTTTTTAAATATATTTTTAAAATTTTGAAAAAAGATTTAAATTCTCTTTCCAAAAATATAACATAATATATACCTTCATATTTAGTAATGTAATGAGTTCAAAAAACATTCTAAGCCAACTTGGTGTTAAATTATTATTAGGATTTTACTAAATATGAAGGAAAATGTATATGTTATGTTATATTTTTGCAAGGAAAACTTAAATCTTTTTCAAAATTGTAGAAATATACAGGGTGTTCCATTTAAAAAAAAACCTTGCCTTATTTTTCCCCAGTTTTATTTGATTTTTCAATTGTTTTGTTGTTGAAATTTTCGGAATCCTTGGAAAAAATACTATACGTTAAACATTATCATTATTTCTAAAGACAAGCCCAAAAATTGGGGTGGGACCGTTATAGGAATCACCCCGTACATTAAATAAAAAGATTTTGTATATATTTAAAATTTGTTGAACTGGTAAATCAATTGTACATTCATGCAAACTGTGTGGCTGCATTAATAAAAAACAAGCAATCTGTGCGTGGTTTGTGGAAATAAAGAAGATTAAATAATTTAAGATTAAAACACCAATCATCAATTACACAGGCCCACAAAAAAGTGGTTTCTGATGGGGTACTGACCATACCTGTTGTATCCCTTCTTGTGTATACACGAACCTGACCTTGATTTTGACCCAGCACGTCAAATTCCTTTTAACACCAAAAAAGTCCCTTGAATGGTAATATTCAGCTAATTTCAGACTTCAAAAGTGATTCAACTTTAAAACTTCAACCTAATAACATTGCGGCACTTCAGTGTTGACCGTACATAACTCAAGGAAACCGTAAAACTCCATAACTCCTTAACCCCATAACTCTGGGAATTCGATGAAAACAGTGGGGAATCTTGTTTGAAGAGTTAATGAGATTGTGATATCGGATCCTTGTACTTGAATATAATACATCTACAACCCCATGATCCCATAACCTCAGCAACCCATAAACCCTTAATTCTGAAGATCCAACGAAAGTAATGGAGATTCTTAGTAGGGGAATTTGATTCATTGTGGCGAATCTCGGAATAAAACACCCTATAGCGGCAAAGCTCTTCAACGGCAAACACTGTCTATAACTCTAAGAATTTAATGAAAAAAATAGAAGGCTCTAGATTGAGGAATCGATTAGATTTAATGAAGAAAATTGAACAAAAATAATCTTTACTATTACAATTTTATGAAAGAACTCTATTTTGGTTATTCTCTTGAAGGCCGTTTTACGAAATACGAATATATTGCTTGAACGCCATAAGATATGGTAAATGGGAAAACGAATTGTGTATAATAATGCCAAAACTGGTCAAAAATCTACATATACATATTATAAAATAACAGAACGGCATACAGTTCGTAACAATTTTAAATATTGTTTTCTTTGTTGTTCACATTTGGTTTTCCCATTCACCATATTTTATAGTTTTCATAGTGCATTATAAGTGTCCTCAAGTTAACATTGAAGAATTGAGTGGAGGGAATGTTTTGGGATCAAAACCTCTCTACGAATCTCAATGTCAATTCAAATGATTTGGATTGAATTAATAGATGGGAAGTGCACTTTATTCTTTATTGAGTAAATAAGTGTTCTTTTTCTTTCGCGAGTCAATTGTTTCGCATGATGGGTACCACCTTGAGGGCATTAAACCCGTTTGTCTCCAGGCTTTTTTGTTTTGGTAACGCGTAGAACGTCCTAAATAAATAATACCAATGTTGAGGCCGTCATATTTCGAACTTAAAAAGTGAATATTTTTAAGAATTTTCAAAACCAACTATTTAAAATAGTAAACATGTTTATGTCTGCTTAATTTGTTTTACATTTTCAAATTATACTAATACACTCTCCGACAAAATTAACGCATATTTTAAAAATGACCTTAAAAGTTCAATCTTTAATAGTTTCTGAACTACTTCCCCGATTTCAATAATCTTTTCTTTGGATTGTAGCTTGATTCTTCAAGAATCTTAAATTGAGGCTGGTTTATCTCTCTGGAGTATTTTTGTTGACTTACTGATTATTATATTGACGGTGTCATTTTACCAAGAAATTTAAAACGCCTTGTGGTGGAGTGTCTTGGCGCCTTTGCCGAAACCCAATAATAATCACAGTTTTGTCTCATTCTTTGCCAATATTTTGTTTTTAAAAAAGAAATCAAAATTATCTACAAGAAATGGATATTAAAACAATGAATTGGACAGCAAGAAGTCTCGATCTTAATCCCATTGGACATTTATGGAATTTAATGGGTAGAAGGGTTCAAACTCTTGCCGCAAGACTTGAAGAGATTTGGACTCAAATTGACCAAGAAGTTGTAAGAAAATATTATTAGCATGCCATGACGTTGGTCAATATGTGATAACTGCTGGGTGGCTCGGTATTAAATAAGATTTTAAGACGTAAGACGTAAGAAGTAATGTAAAAGTTTGTTTACTTTTTATAAGTTTAACATTTTTAATAAAACAATTAAAAAAAAACGGGTTATCATTAAAAAATCACATATCCTCGCTCACAGATATGATAAAAATATGATTTAAAAAACAAAATGTTGGAAAAGAATAGACTTTAAATTAGCATTGGGTTTCAGCAAAGGCGCTAAAACACTCCACAGGGTGATTTAAATTTCTTGATGAAATGACACCGCCAATATAATAATCTGTAAGTCAACAAAAACACCCCAAAGAGATAAACCAACCTCATGGTAAGATTTTTGAAGAATCATGTATTTTAACGTCTAAAAACTGTAAATATTTACGTTTTAGGTTTGTAAGTTTGTAACATAGCATTTCAATAATTACTTACAGCAATTCTTAGGTAGAATCAGGGCCCTAAGTGTATTTCATGGGAAATAATACATGCGTTCGCTTGTTACTTATATGATATGCAATTATAAGATTCATAAAATAAGTGTTTTTATCTATAGCATATTTTTTACCCTAAAGTTCCTGAACTGATTTGAAGTATATCTGTTAAAATACTTGTACTTCTGTTGAATCTGTATACCAAATGTGGTGGATTACATAATAGCCGCTATAAAATTGTAGTCATTTGGTTTTGACAGACTTGAACTTATACAAATGAAATACTAGTAGCTGATAAATATATCAATTCTGTAGTACCTTGGGCAAAGCTTTCAATGTTGTTAAATGTGTACCTCCACCAATGGCAATAGTGGCGGGTCCAAGTGGTCTCACATAAACACTAGGATCCATATTAATAAACACCATACTCATATTTTTCCACACGTCAGTAAGTGTCGCTAAATCCTTTCCAAAATATTCCTTAACGAGTTGCTGGTCGCTACTAGTTGATTCAACAATATTTATGATAATTAGTATAAGTAAACTACTAAAACTACTCAACAGTCTTTGCCAAAAATTTAGATTTTCTTCGTATGGGTACAATGGATCTGGATATAAAATTGGATGATTGGGATTCCCTAGTACACCGTGAAATACATTAGGCACATCCACTGTTGAAACTCCTATGTACGGACAGTTAAATCGTCCTGCAAATCCAAACATTGGAGGGTAACTAAATTCCGCTATTAGTAAATCAAAATGTTCTGTATCATTTTTCAGTATGGCTTGAATTTCAGGATGTAACAATTCTTGTGAAAACATGTCCCTCAAAGCATTTAGAACATTTACAATTACTGCAATTGGATGTTGCGAGAATCGTTCAACTTGCTTAAAAACATTATGTTTCTTGGTCCATAAATCATATGCAAAACTCACATTGATTTCTTTTATATTCAACTTTGGATCATTTTCCGGATCTGTAGTGATGACAACTAAATCATGGCCTCTTCTTGATAATTCTCTCCATAATGGTCTGAATACCACTTGATGACTGTACGAAGGGGTCGGAACTACTCCTAATATGCGAGCACCGTTTCCAAATGAACATATTGTAATTAATATAATCAAAGAACGCAACAAAATCATTTTAAGCAACGAACAGTATATTATACAACACGAACTTAAAGTAATTTATTGACACTATTATAGCATAACAGTATTTTATCTGATTGAGATAATTCTACCTGATTGAAATTTGAGTACCTAATATCTATACAGCCAATGTAACGTTTTAGGTAATTAGCTAATTTCGTAGTATGTTTCTCATGATTTTATTGACCGCGCATTATTTAATCATCAGATATATTTATAGACTGTTTTTAACTAGGATCCGGGTCCAGGATGAGTAAACACATTCACATTATATTATAAAAGCAACCAGAAAATCCACTAGAACATTTTTGCCGATTTGGACAACCAACTATACACATTTACAGTGTAGGTGTGTGCAGTTTAATTTATTAGATAATTGTAAATACTCGCATTATACGTAACATCATGACTATAATACTAATGGAAACATGAGTTACCTACTTGAAATTATTTTGCTTCATAAATTTATATTTGTCTTAACGAGCAATTCTGAGGTACAAATACTTTTTAGGCACTCCTATCATATACCATTTTTAACGATTTTTTATTATTAATAAAATATCTATCATTTGTCATCTTTTTTTTGTTGTCTTTTTGTTGTCCTTTTTGTAATGATTTTTATTTTACATTATTGGCACATATTAGCACATTTTTATTTTTTGTAAGCTTTATATAAATGACCTATATGCAATAATATTTGATAGACATTAGTTTTCACTTTACTTCATTGAATTTATTTTTTAGTTAGTTAAATAAATTATTGAAAAAAAATTTTTTTTAACTCACCACAAAATTAATTCATTATTCTTGGAGAGATTAACAAGAAGTGCTCCAAGTGAGTAATACCATTATCTAATTTTCATTCGCGCTTGTCAGGAGATGCTTTGTATTTAAACAAGTTAGTGTTTCTGCTTTGTTTTAAAAAATAATTTATTCTTAGATGGTCCTGTATGCCTAGATATTAGTGAAATTCTGTTTGCTCCTTGTTAATTAATGAAAAATTGATTTCATAATAGTTTTATATCGGATATTTGCTTGATGCTATAGCATTTAATTTTCTTTGTATTCTTATACACATAAATTCAACTTCCCGACGAAAATTATCAGTTCTGAAATCCCAGGATAGAAAAATGCTCCTGGTTTGAACATCCTTTTAATACCCCCTTGCTGTATTTTATAAGTAATGCAGTTACTTGGTGTCAAGAAGTACCCAAACTTCGGACTAAATCTATAGTGGCCTGGAATTTTTTTGCGGATTTTTAAACTTTAGGGTACCACTTGAAATATTAAAAATAAATAGATGTGCTTTTATCCATAAGAAGATGAAAACGACCCCTGAAATTCAAAATTTAATACTAACTCAAGTATTAAGAGTTAGTTATTGAAAAAATTCATGTATTGTTTTTTGAGGTCGAATCTGGTTAGAATTTTAAAATTCGCTATTGCTCCCCTAATACGGCCGATATAATAGGGGTACAATAGAAACATATATTTTGTTTGGTATAAGGAAGTAGAACTTTTTTTTGTAAGTTCGTATATTTTAGGACATGAAACTTAAAGCTTAATAAGAAAAATAAATGCTCTTACCCCTGAGAGGGTGAAAACCACCCCTAAAGTCAAGAAATCAATAATTAACTTAGTACTAAGAATAAATTAACGAAACTGGTATTATTTATTTTTCTGGAGTCGCTCATGTGAAACGATGTGATGCACGAATGTGAAATCAAAAATAAAAAAATTTATGTTACACACTCAATATGGTCAATAATGAATTAATTATTTTTTGTTTATTTTGATAAATTAGGACTTTCTTAGCAGATACAACAGATACAATTTGAGACATAAAATTCATCCCCTAATATGAAAAATTCTAAGAGAGTGAAAACCACCCCTAAAGTAAAAAAATCAATAATTAAAGAAGTACTGTGAATCAATTACCGCCAAACGAGCAATATCGTAATTTGATAAAATGAGGCACACTTTTTATTTCGGTCATATCTCCTTTGCAATTAACGCTAAAAATCATCAAAAAAAAGGATTTCTCAAAATACATCAAGTGTAAAATCATTATTCAGATAATGCCATCCATCTCGGACAAAAAAATTTGAGCGTATTCATAATAGTTTTAGAAACAAAAAACACGATTTTGAATTTTTTTTCAATTTGGAAATTACTGGAACATAAATAACGGGCGCTTTTTTCTGTAAAATATCAAAATTTTGCCTTTATTTTCCTTGTATAATTTTTGATTTAGCAGCTATCAAAATCTGCCAAAAAACAGTTTTAAACTACCAGTTTAAGTGTCCTTTTCAGGGATACGTTCAAATGCCCCTAATATGAACTGTATCTCTGCAACGGGCCTAAACAAATTTTTATTTCATGGATTATTTTTGTTATTTCATAAGCTAACTTTTTTGTTACGACAAACTTTTTCGAAAATGTGATCCTCTTTGAGTAATTTACTTAAAGCCTTTGGAAAAACAATGTTTTTTCTTAAAAATCAAACTTTTCAACTTTAAATTTTTCGTTAACGTCAAAATTCCACTTTCTAGTTACGACAAACTTTTTCGAAAATGTGATCCTCTTTGAGTAATTTACTTAAAGCCTTTGGAAAAAACAATGTTTTTTCTTAAAAATCAAACTTTTCAACTTCAAATTTTTCGTTAACGTCAAAATTCCACTTTCTACTTCGGTCCTGCTGCCTTCGAAATCGCAGCTGGACCACGCCATTCACGATGTACTTCCAAGTTGGACCTTCGAGCTTCGATTTCGTGTTAGAACGGCGGCCCGGCGACGATTTTTCGTTCGGAAATAATAACGTTTAAAGTTTTCGTGTTTTCGCAATTTTTTCAATTCTTCAACTTTCTCCAAACACGCGTCCGGTCCCAGCTTAATAAACTCGCGCCTCCTTTGAGATGGACCAGCGTAGTATTTTTTTCCGAAAACTAGATGAAATTTAGAAAATCCAAGGGCATAATCACTTTTCTCGATTTTGCTTCCCAAGAAAGTGATTTTTTGAAAAGGAACGATTTTGTCGGATTTCGGCGATTTTTCGTCGCTTAATATCCATCCGCGGCTGTGAATTTTTCAAACTACCGAGATGCAACGAAATTTTAGTCAAGTGTAAGCGACGTCCTACCGCGGTTTGCACTACCGGGCCAACCGCGGTTTACGCTGTCGTTACGTGCCCTAAATTTTCGATCCCAGGAGGAAACCGATTACATTTCAGGTCTCAGGATCCCGAAACCGTTTTCGGTTTGTCGATAGGATCCCTCCTTCACTTTGACAGTTAAACGTCACTTTTGACAGTTTTTTGGAAAATCGTCGAAGAATCGTAAAATTTGACTGCGAGCGGCCCCAAAGGGGTCGTACCTGTTCCTGAACGTCGCTTTGGCATTTTTTGACAGCTGTTCCCAATTTTTTTTTTCATTTTTTTCCAAAAATTTGGTTAAAAAGATTTTTTTTTCGATTTCACCCCGAATCACTTTACTAATCCGGTCGGACAGCAGCACTGAGAAAAGCCCCAGCAATAAATTCTTTGCTAAGATTTTTTTAACTAGAGTAGCAATAATTTTATTTAGATTCAATATATCTGTTCACTACATCAGAAAAAATTTCTTTACTGCGTCTTTGTATCTGCCCTTAAAAAGTACTTTACTAGAGTACTAGAGCATTTAGCTATACCATTAAAAATAAATGTTTTACTAAAATATGCTGCAATAAAAAAGAAATTAAGTAGGGTAGTAGAAAAACCTTGCAATGGTAGTGAAACTTTTTGCTGTAACCATAACTATACTATACTGCATGTTGTGACGTCATCAGACGCAGTCGCAGACGAGCCATATCTTCAGATTCGATGATCTTATTAGCGGCCATATTTTTTCGAGGAGGGGAAGAATAAATTTTAATTTTGTGCATTTATTCACTTTCATACTGATCCAGAGGACGAAAAATGTATTATAATAGTAATATCCTGTGATAATACGTGATTTAAAACTATTTTTTTGAAAAACAATTAAGGAGCTAATTAAATACCTCATCGATTAATTTCTAAATATAAGGAATATTTGAGGCGCGCGGACTCTAAAGAGGTATCTCATCCACATTTAACGAAAAAGTGACAGCGGCACATAATTTTAGCACCCAGCAGTGGTTCTATGATGCAAATTAAAGAAGTACAGATAAAATTCACGTAGACATATTATGTATTTCTAATATAGATATAGACCGTCCTACAGTAGTAATAAACCTATTAAATGGTAGGTAGTAAAAATCTTTGCCAGGAATGATATATGTCACTTTGCTACAGAAATATTACCTACTTTACTATAACAGTAAAGCTTATTTTCGGTGGCTAGATGAAAAACATTTTATAAAGTAACTTTACTATTTTTATAAAGTAACTATTGCAGTAAGGTAAGTTTAGCAAAGCGAATTTTACTGCCCTAGCAAAGTTCTTGGCTGGCGCCTATTCAAATAGAGTTTTTTGCTGCTGTAGCTTGATTTTTGGCTGTCACTGCAAGAATCTTCTCTCAGTGAGGGCTGTCAGCTTTATCTCTTTGATTAATTCAACTTCTATACATCTTCACGGGGTATTAAGGTAAAATTAACGTCATAGGGTTCTTTTTCGGGGTGGAACTCGACGATCTACACATTGCCATAGTACTTTTTTTTCCTCGAAACTCACCCCCTACGAAGAAGCACTCTTATCTCTTTTTAATATTTCATATTTGACCCATTTTGAATGAAACTATCCAAAAACATTTGAATTTAAAACTGCTATAGAATTAGTACGATTACTGTACTAAAGTAGTTTATTTTACAAAAATATAGGTAATTTATTAACATTATACCTCTATTGATTTGTAACCATATAAAATATACTTAATTAGTTTAACTAGGGTTGAACCAATGTTTATTTGCTTGACTTGCTACTATATTAAGAAACCATATGCTTACGGAAATTCAATACATTGATTTAGCTAGATTGAGTATCATAATATACAAAGAATGTTATTATTTTATTAAAATAATTTTACAATGTACATATGTACCTATATGATGGTTAAACTTATTGTCTTTTAACTTTAGTTTTAGAATTTGAACTAAATATACCTACAACTAAATTTTTAGAAAATACAAAAATCTTAAAACTAATGCACATCAAAATTAAAGTGATTGCCAACATAAATCCTATAACATCTAAAAGGTAGTACTGATAAAGCGGTAAGTCCATGGCGGGATTTCTAAAATGAGGTGCCCCCCTATGTCGGATTACATACTCTGTCCACCAAACTGCTTTCTCAAGTCCTGTCATTGGTTGATCTTTGGACAATTCCGCAACTTCGACGATTTTCTGTTTATATCTGCAATACAAAGTAATTTAAAATATGTCTACCCTTACCACATTTTATGGAACAGCATATAAAAACAGATTTATTGTATGCAAGGTAAACGATTTACCAATTAATGCAAGTTATCATCATCGAGATACAGTATATTACACCATACCGAATTAAAACAACGACCATACAGAATCTAACTAAAACTACGCGACTTCACTAAATGTCTAGTTGAAGTTATTTGAAGATATTTAAAATGGTGAAAATTGTTATGAATTCAACATTATCCCGTTTAACCAAACATATTTTTTTCACTTCAGGTACCAAAATGACGCAGTTTTTTGGATTTTCCGAATTGGAAATCTAATAGCAAAGATATGAATTTTTATTTTGAATAATGTTGCATAGTACGAAAAAATATTAAAATATTATTTGTTGTTGTTGATAAGAAGCCACATGGCAATATAAAATTAATTGTGCTCTCGATTACCGAGTGAGACTAATTTCTGATTTTTTTGCAGACATGCACCACCGTTGTTCTTACATGGCGTAAAGTTTAATTGGAAATAGTTCCGATAATAAATCACAATCACATACAACTTCATACAACTAGAGTAAATAAAGGAAGTATCTAAAATTATTAAATTAAAGGAAATATGTACAGAAATTCTTACGTAGCATTATTAATAACTTCTAAAATAGCTTCCTTAAAAGATTCTTTCGTCAATTTGCTGCTGTCCAAATAGACTCCAAAACCTTTTCTAACGATCTTTTTAACATTTCCTTGCTGGTCCCCTAGAAACGGGATACCGACTACCGGAACATTACTAAATATAGCTTCTTCCATTGATTGAAGTCCTCCTTGAGTTATGAACACTTTAATGTTAGGATGTCCTGTAAATATATTACAAGAAAATAGGATATTTTTAAATTCACAATAAGTATACTATTACCAAGGATTACGTTAGTTTCTGAACGAATCGAAGAAAGCATACAAGAATTATTATATGACTTGAGGATTACTTGATTGTTGTGAATGCATATTGCATATGAAATAATTAATATTGAGAGTTGCTTTATCGGTGCCCGGAAAAGCTAATAATACTGAGAGTTAATAGATTATTAGGCTGATAGGTAACTGTTTCAACGTATTTAAGCTACAAAATTTAAAGTAGGTACCTCTATAATTAGAGAATATTGATCATTGGAAGTTTGGTCATCATGTTTTAGCACATTATTTTAAGGTCACTGTTTACGCTTATCCATCGTTCTCATTAAGTATTTTCCGTATTTTCGTTTTGATTTTATAACAATAAATAAATACTGTAATATTATAGATGATTGAACCATTAATGTTTTTAACTCGCATCCCCTGTGTACCACGCTACTATACATATATATTTCACATAAGGAAGAAGTTGGAAGCTACATCTTAACCTTATAAGAAAGTGCAATTTCATTTCACGCATTTTATTATTTTTTTCTGATTTAAACGCCAACCGTAATAGTACTAGTTTTAATAAAAATATTATGTAAAATCAAGCTTATTTCATCTTAACTATTATACGATATTTAAATATCGCTCTCATTCAAATTCTTCCTACACTGCCTACACCCTACACACGCACAAATATGTGAAATTTCAGAAGATAGATCAAATTAAACATGTATGTACAGTCGGCGCCACCCAAATGTGAACGGCAAAATTGTATAGTGTAATTTGCACTTTAAATCATAGTCGCCGTAAAATTAGAAAATAGTTGTCAAATATATTTGTCATAATTTGTCCAAATTAAAAGTAAAGATAACTATGCCAAGATATTTAACTGAAGCGCAAAAAGCGAGGGCTATAGCTAAATTGTAAGAAAATAAGTCTTTGAGTGAAGTGGCTGCTGATTTAAATGTTGGTAAAAGTTGTACACTTTATATAAAAAAAAGCGCTGGCAAGAAGAACAAAGACTGCAAAGATCTATAGGGCAAGGTATAGGGAAGGTCTCCAATGAGAATAAAGACAATGCTCTGGTCGAATTCTTCCATCAGAATCCTTTCGAAACCGCTGTCAAAACTCAAGAGGAAACATTATTCCCAGGGTCTTTCAGAATAGCACAAAGACTTCTTAAGCTATCTGGCCTGACGAATTGAATTGCTGATTTTTAAATATAGAGATTACTTTTTACCATTTTTATTTTATTAATGTTTTTCTGAATTATAAATTATTAGGTAGGTAGTTGAAATATATTAATTATTGTTAATACGCTTAGTTTGTGTCATTTTATTTCTCACAATCGTTAAACATAAATGAATTAAAGGAATAATTAATATTAAGCTTCTTCCACTAACATGTAGGTAATATTAGTTAATTATTTTGCTAACTTCTTTTATATTATTCGTGTCGGCCTTCGTCGTTCCAATTATTATTATGGTAACAGAAAATAATAAAAGTAATATTATTTTCTGTCAATATATCCTCTCTGTGTTACGCCACTAAACAAAGTCTGACTTACTACAATGAAATTCAGAAGAAAATTCCATGACAACCAAAATGCGTTCACATTTGGGTGGCGCCGACTGTACATGCAATTAATATCCTCATTAATTCAGGTTTAGTTCAACGTTTATTCATAGTAATAACTGAAGTTTTAAACTGACTTACATAAGCTATCCAGAAGATATCATGTTTTCCACTTATTTTGACCTAAATTTTATATTTTACTTGATGCATTTGAAATATAAATATCGTATAAATAATAGTATTGTAAAAAAAGTGTGAAGTCACAAAATAACAATATAAACCTACGGATGAACTCCGAATTTTCGGTAACTATAGTATGATAACAATAATTCTAGGTTTTGTCAACATATATAATATATTTTTAATTTTGTTTCCGAATAGATAGGGCGAGTTGCTTTTCTCACCGGTTGATCCACCAGATGTGTTTTGTCTCGTTCTAACCTCGAAGATAGAACGAGATAAAACACATCTGATGGATCCACCGGTGAATAAAGCAACTCGCCCATACTATCTACATACTTAATACATCTTGTTGGGGTAACCATTCAACAATTTTTACATTTTCTGGTATATCAGGGATATCGGTTATATCAAATTTCCACAGAACTCTGTATTGCAATTCTTTGAAAGTTTCTAACATGACTTTTCTCATTTCAGGAGAAATCATCTCACTTTTCACATTGGTCCCTAAACTAAAATAAATGACTCCATTTTTTGCTCCATCTAAATATTCTTGTAGATCCTAAAACCAAAATAAAATTTAATCCGTTTCAGAGAGCAAAGTATCTAAAAACAATGTGTTTTAATTTTTGAACCTGAAGCAAAAAAGAAATTAAAAAGTAAATAATGTTTGTCACTGATTAATCGCTTGTTAGAATAATAAATAAAAAATTATTTTATACCTAATGACATTTTACGAAATTTCGTTTCGAGTTTCAAAATTACATAGACAGTTTTGTCTTATTTAGTTTACAAAAATATATTTGCTTTATTTTATTAAATAAGTTTAAAAGTGAATCATAAGTTTATATTATCGGGTGGTCCAAAAAAAACCGGAATTTTCATTTTACCTTATAACTTTTTTATTTTTTCAGCGATTTTCAACTTTTCGGATTCGTTCGACAGCTAAAGCTTTCAGCTAAACGATTCTCTATCAGAAGCTGATATTATGATCATAAATGTCAAGGCAGACGTATTTAAACTTGAGCAATTTTTAATAACTGCGGGAATTTTGTTGAAATGCCGAATTTACAAACGGTTTATTTCATTATCATGACTGGTCTTGTGGCAATATTTTGATGGGTAGTTTTAAAAAATCGGTCAAAGAACTACGGAGCTATACCAAAAAATGTAGGGGCGTGTTATCAACGTCTCGGCAGCAATGGTAAAAACAGACATTTTTGTTTTCTAGTATAACTTTTTTGGTTCCTTACCGATTTAAATTTTTTTCGGATCATTTAAAACCCAAAGCCTTCCACTAATCATAAATCCAATAAGGCAGAAGTGGTCAAATTTACCTAATATTTAAAATTCATTGAACTTAATTCTGGGAATCACGCCAAATTCTAAAAAATAAAAAGAAATAAGAAAATTGCCAAAATATGTCAAGATAAAAGTGTAGTATCAAAGGCAAACCTCAACAGTTTGCCCCAGAATACCACTGTATATAGTTCTAAATGAATATAAATACAATATTGTTATCTAAAATTCGTATCAGTGGTTTTCTCGTATTTTACACTAGAAAATATAACAAAATGTATATTATATAATATATAAATATATATATTTATATGATATGTAAAAAACAATTATAAAACAATAACTTATCTTAACAGAACGTTTCGAACCAAAGTCTAGGTCCTTTTTCAACTGTGATTACAAAAAATGGACTTGTCAAAAAAGATCACTTTGACACCTGACACTGATTATTAATTAATGCATAGATCACTAGATAAAGAAGTCTGGCTACCGATTCTCCAAAAAGAAGTACGTGACGGAAATATCTAAATAAATTAGAATTCTTTATCTAGTGATCTATGCATTAATTAATAATCAGTGTCAGGTGTCAAAGTGATCTTTTTTGACAAGTCCATTATTTGTAATCACAGTTGAAAAAGGACCTAGACTTTGGTTCGAAACGTTCTGTTAAGATAAGTTATTGTTTTATAATTGTTTTTTACATATCATATAAATATATATATCTATATATTATATATTATATAATATACATTTTGTTATATTTTCTAGTGTAAAATACTAGAAAACCACTGATACGAATTTAGATAACAATATTGTATTTATATTCATTTAGAACTATATACAGTGGTTTTCTGGGGCAAACTGTTGAGGTTTGCCTTTGATACTACACTTTTATCTTGACATATTTTGGCAATTTTCTTATTTCTATTTATTTTTTAGAATTTGGCGTGATTCCCAGAATTAAGTTCAATGAATATTATCCGCCACAAATAAACTACAAACAATAATATCTAAAAGCCGCTGGGATTTTTTTAAAATGGCGGATTAAATGGCTTTTCTTTTGATCTGGAAGCCTTATCATCTAAAAACATTTTCACGCATAGATCACGAAAATCGGTTAAGAACTTACAAAGATATAGTTGATAACGTAATCATGTGCCCCATAACAACAGTATTAAATTAATTCTTAACAGAGTTACCTATACACTTATCGTCATGGTTACAAAACAAATGAACATTGATACTTAACTGTCACTTCGTCTGTTTTTAAAAAGTGTTTTGTGGTACCTAGTTTTGTTAAAATGGTGTTGTCAAATGAAGGCAAGATTTTCATTAAGAATTTATTGATTCGCGGCTATAAAGTTTCGGAAATAATACAACAATTTCCAGGCAATAACTTTAAAAAAAGTACTATTTACGACTTTGCACGAAAGTTTCAAGAAACTGGAACGATTGAAAGACGTCGGGAAGTGGTAGGCCGAGATCAGTAAGAGTAGAACTAAGTATTTATTGCAACATTGTGTAATTAGTGTCAACGTAAAGAAAATATAGAGTAACTTAATTCTAATATTTTTGAATATTTTTTAGGAGAACATTGAACAGGTCGCCAATTTGGCAATTAGCCCTGTAAGTACACCGCCGCATTAAAGTTTTAGTGTGAGTCAAATTGTTCAACTAACTGCAACGTCTAGCCGCGAATCAATAAATTCTTAATGAAAATCTTGTCTTTATTTGACAACACCATTTTAACAAAACTAGGTAAGTAAAGTCTGTGTCATATCTATTCGCTATGTGCGCGATGTCAGCGCCGCGTATCGTTCACAACTTTGTGGGCTGTGATGTGTCTGTCAAAACAGTGTTATAAAATTGGAAAATTAAAATTGCACATGAATTGCATTAAATTCCATTGCATTGCATCAATTTGTGTGGCCAAAGAGTCATAACAAGCGTTTTCTTTCAGTAAAATGAAAAAAGGTATGTAAATTCGCATAAAATGTAAATTTTGGTTTAGACGTAGGACATATTCGGTTATATTTACTTATAATTTTGTTATAAAACAAGGAAAATAAAGCTATCTATATAAATGCTTTTATTACAATCTGACAAACATATATTGTTGCTGTACCACTAATAATAAATAACAATTTGTTATATACACCACTTTTTAGACAAAAAAATGAGCATAATTATAGAAACCGGATTCGAGAATGTAACTCAAAACTCACATGACTTTTGACCCTCAAACTCAATTGAAAGGAAAACTGTTGGTACCTATCTACTGAACACGTCAGGGATGTGCAAGAGTTAAGAACAAAACATGACCAAAAATCGATAATTCAAGCTAACCATTTGTTGCGTTGTTCTAATTTCCAAGCTCCCGTAGGAAATCGATAAAATTTGCATTTACTATTCCGTCCGGTATTTTGCAATTTACAACACAGCAACTATAGTGGCCCATTTTTAAATTCGTTTACAAAATTTACTTTTGTAAACAAACTGTGACCACTACTACTGACAGCCTACTTTATTGCAAATTTTGTCCACTGCGAGCGCTGCCATCGAATTCATTACCCCCACCCTATACTCTGCACATAGCGAATACAGCACATAAAAAGAGCCGGCTTGTTTGAAGTTTTTATGGGCATCAAACAAGCCGCCGGTTTTTTATGTGTCCTACAAATCTAAAGTCGACCATACCACAAAACACTTTTTAAAAACAGCCAAAGTGACAGTTAAGTATCAATGTTCATTTGTTTTGTAACCATGACGATAAGTGTATAGGTAACTCTGTTAAGAATTAATTTAATACTGTTGTTATGGGGCACATGGTTACGTTATCAACTATATCTTTGTAAGTTCTTAACCGATTTTCGTGATCTATGCGTGAAAATGTTTTTAGATGATAAGGCTTCCAGATCAAAAGAAAAGCCATTTAATTCGCCATTTAAAAAAAATCCCAGCACTTTTAAATATTAGATAAATTTGACCACTTCTGCCTTATTGGATTTATGATTCATTAATAAATAGGATTATAGGAAACAACTACTGGACGGGCAAAGGCCCCGACTCCCATTGAATTATACCTATAAATCCAAAATTGGTAGCCAAATTTGTTATTTGTCTTTTCTCCACCAGACACAGACCGGTTTCGAACTCTTTATGTTCTCATCAGTGTGCCACGAGACATCTTCGATGTCTTGACTGGTAGTAGCAACTGACCACCAGAGGGATGTACTTATCTCTCACAGTTACTATGTGCTGGGTCTGCCATAGACCAGTTTGGTTTGCCTTTGTTATTTGTCTTTTCAGCTACCTGTGGCACACTGATGAGAACATAAAGAGTTCGAAACCGGTCTGTGTCTGGTGGAGAAAAGACAAATAACAAATTTGGCTACCAATTTTGGATTTATAGGTATAATTCAATGGGAGTCGGGGCCTTTGCCCGTCCAGTAGTTGTTTCCTATAATCCTATTTATTAAGCATGTTTTAGTCCATCGGGGCTAGAGGTCGCCGCTCTTGGTGCTTGCTTGGCAAGCCGCTATCGGTCACGAGACATCTTCGATGTCTTGACTGGTAGTAGCAACTGACCACCAGAGGGATGTACTTATCTCTCACAGTTATTATGATTCATGTCAATTTCTGGGTTTTAAATTTAAAAATTTAAAATAAAAAAAATTAAAATCGGTAAGGAATAAAAAAAAGTTATAAAGGAAAATAAAAATTTCTGTTTTTACCATTGCTGCCGAGACGTTGATAACACGCCTCTACATTTTTTGGTACAGCTCCGTAGTTCTTTGACCGATTTTTACTACCCATCAAAATATTGACATAAGACGAGTCATGATGATGAAATAAACCGTTTGTAAATTCGGCATTTCAACAAAATTCCAGCAGATATTAAGAATTGCTCAAGTTTAAATACGTCTGCCTTGACATTTATGATCATAATATCAGCTTCTGACAGAGAATCGTTTAGCTGAAAGCTTTAGCTGTCGAACGAATCCAAAAAGTTGAAAATCGCTGAAGAAATAAAAAAGTTATAAGGTAAAATGAAAATTCCGGTTTTTTTGGACCACCCGATATAATACCATACATAATACTTGGTGAAAACGTCGCTTTAAAGGCCTTAAAAATATGGCTGGCGAGTTGTATACATTAACTGTTGCTAGTTGCTATTTCTAACAAAAAACACGTTCGAAGTGGTCGAAAGATTGGTTATTTAACCAACAACAATTATCACATATTAACTTATTAGATTAATTTCAGTTAGGTAGAATCTGAGAACTGATACATTTATTTACGTATAGATGAAAGAACATATTTAGAATAGCTTCAAATACTAAATAGTGACCCACGCGTTAAAGAATGGAGATATGACACAATAATATTTCCACGTGAAAGACTAACAGTGTATTACATGTCTTATCAATTTGAATTTGAATTAACTTGAACTTGAACTTGAACTTGAATTTGAACTTGAACTTGAACTTGAACTTGAACTTGAACTTGAATTTGAATTTGAATTTGAATTTATATTATGCAATGCTATTTTATGTTTTTTTTTTCGATTTTTATCTACAGTAAAAAGTTATGAAAAGGTGTATAATTTGTTTATAAATTGTGAGCTGAATAATCTAATCATCGATGTTGATGTTTTTATTTAATAATTTACTTCACTCTACTTTTCCAAGGCATGCACAGACACTTAAAATAAAAATAACTGTCGCTCGAGCGGTTAATGTTTTTCAAAAATACCTAAACAAATATATATATACTGTGCTAAGGTTGCTTTCTTCTAATTTCTGCCATGATTCACACCGATTACTTATCTGATAGTTTTTCTATTTATTAAAAAGTTAAAATCGCTAGGTACATGTTTTTCTATAGCCCAGGGTCGATCCAGTCAAACCATGAACAAATTAGAGACAAGCTGAAATTTGGTATATAAGTTTGTATTGGGGTCCTTAAAATACCACCAAACCCCACCGGTAATCCGCCGTGCCTGTCAACCCTAAATAACCCCCGAAAGGGGTGAAAATCGGACTTTTTCTAGTTATTTGGCAATATCTTAAAAGCAAAGCTATATACGAAAAAATATGAAGATAGAAAAATTAAAGGGCATAAAATTTCCTATAAAATTGCGTTTAGCAGATATATTTTGCTTTACCAGTGGCGGAGTTATGATATTTTTAATAATTGGGTATTTTGTAAAAATATTCTCTAGCCTTTACTTATTTAATTTTGACATTAAATATACATAACAATGTATATGGATATTAAGTAAATACATCTAATACATTCTTACATCAATAAATTAGAAATAATAAACATACCAGTGGAGTACTATATTCTAGTTTCATACATTATTTTGTATTAGCAATAGAACTTTAACATTTTATGTGCCTATTAAATGTAACAAAATAATTATATTAAATATCCGTGAATTTCTGTGTCGAATTGAGAGGAATTATTTTTATATTAATAATATTAAGGACATATACCGCATGACAACGCAACTGAGTAGTTTTCCGAGTCGCCATTCGCCCCTGTATGTATGCTCTCTTCGTATATTCTCGATACGACTCCATTACGCTAAACAAAATTTGTATATGCTACGCCCAGGAAGAAGTTCGAAACCAAATAATAAATAAATTAATTAATTAATAGTACTTCAAAGTTGCAGCATAAGTTGGGACCTTTAATAAATGTTAAATAAATAAATAAATAAAGTGTATAAGAATATTATTTTGTACTAAACCTCGCCCATCAATAAAGACGTTTATTATTATTATTATTATTACCATGCACGCCATTTCCGGATGTGATACTACATCTGGCCTGTTTACCAGGGGAAAAATTAATTTGGTCAATACTGTGAAAAAGAAGAAGTTGGTTGACCTCCTTGAAGAATTTTACAATCCAAATATATCCAAAGACAGATTGAGGACCTTTATTTCGACATTTTTTATTTCCGTATACGTCAAAAATAGAACAAGTACCGATTTGAATAACGTCAGATACATTCTCTACCAGCCAAAGCAAAGTTTAAATAAAGATTTTAATCTGGCTTCACTTCCACCGATCTTAAATGCAGCTCAGTACCATGCATATAGGACATTTCATCCAGCAACTCTACATACATATTTTATTTACAAGTATGATTAACTTTTAGGTTCAAGCATGGTTGAATAATAGCTTACCACTCCAGGACTGGGGATGGATTTCTAGTGATTCCGGAATCTCTCCAGTCCAGATGGATCAAGATATAGACCCCAAAGGGTTCCTTAAACAAATTTTTTGTAACTGTTCATCAGGTGGTTGCAAAAGTGCATGCTCATGTCGTAACCTGTTTTAATAGGGCAGTTGAGGATTTACAGGCGGAAGACGACATCTCAACATGCAGATAATAGTATATTGTTTTATTAGGAGTAAAAGTGACACTTTTGTGACGAGTCTGTAGGTTTGCCGGACAAACGAAGTGAGTCCGGCAATTACAGACGAGTCACAAAAGTGGCTTTTACTCCGAATAAAACATGCTATTTTTTCTTCAAATGTCGATTAGCTATAAAAAAATAAAGATTAAAAATCTCGAATATCACCACCAAAAACGCATTGTGTTGATACTAGATACTGTTAATATCGCATGGCCGGCGTATTAAACAAAATACGCGTTGCTATGGATACCTACTTATTACGTACGCGTTGCTCGATTTGACAAGTGTCAGTTTAAATTGTGCTGCGAGTGTCTTCACGATTTGTAAGCATTTTAATAAATATTCTTTTGATATTATTCTTTTAAACCACACATATTCTAGATTAGAAGGACAGACTCAGTTTTTGATTGTACACCCCCTGAAGTTGCGGAAATTGCCGCAGATGCCATGAATAATTTATTACCTATACTAAATAATTATTGTTCTTTTAATATAATGTTTAAATAGTTAAATTATGGTGTTTTCTTTTGCTTAATAATTAAAGCATATAAGTTTTGTATTATTTAAGATGTCGTTATTTATAAAGGAATCGTACTTTTTCTTCCGCCCACAGCGTAAGAAAAAGTACTTTTGCCTCCGCTGCTAATGGCAACGCACAGCCGTCTAAAATGTCAAACTTTAATGTCATGAAATGAGTTAAGAAACGTCATGTTTTTCTGACGTTTGAAGAAAAAATATATTGGATAATAAGTAATTAAAAACATACATTACATTCATTTACTTAAACCTAACCTGTAAGTATTTTAGCTTATTTAAGAAAAAGCAACTGTGCTACTTGCTAAATAAAAAACTCATATTTTATGTATAGTATTTTATGTACTAGTTTTAATCTGTTTTGGTGTAAAAGACGTAAAATATATTAATGTAACGTAATCATTTTGTGGGAAATGTGTATTTTGTTAAAATATACTGGAATTTACAATACGATAACTCCACCACTAGTAAAGCAAAATATATCTGCTAAACGTAACATTATAGGAAATTGTATGCTCTTTAATTTTTCTGTCTTCATATTATTTCGTATATAGCTTTGTTTTTAAGATATTGCCAAAAAACTAAAAAAAGTCCGATTTTCACCCCTTTCGGGGGTTGTTTAGGGGTGACAGGCACGGCAGATTACCGGTGGGGTTTGGTGGTATTTTAAGGACCCCAATAAAAACTTATATAACCAAATTTCAGCTTGTCTCTAATTTGTTCATGGTTTCCTATATAAAGCTTCAGCTCGACCCTGGGCTACTACCTGGACCTTTAGAGCCAATACACATTTATTATTACAGTATTATTGTCAACAGTTTTATTGGTCGTTATACTTAATCCACATTTACAAATTACAATAAACAATAATTGTATCTCAATATTAGTATCACTCCACTATTTCAATAGTTCTTTTTTTTTATACCAGTAAACCTTTCTCTGTCTACATTATCGCAGGTGAACTGATTTTTTTCCTACCAAGGCATTCCGTTCCTTCTTTTTACCTATACTATATAATTTTGGCAACAACTTTAACAGTTTTTGTCGTAATTTGCATTAACCATTGTCCATTTATTTCTGTCGTATGCATTTCTTGTGCTGTTGTCCAAAGCAGCCTACAGTCTACAGTTGTGACATCACGAATCAGTTCCAGCCAGGTTTATATTAAAAACATGTATGGCATTACACAATTTTACACAAAATTGTTATTTTATTATCTAACGGATGATGATTATTTCGTACCAACAATAAATAAAAAATTTACAAAAAAAATATTTATCATAAATAAAACAAAAACCCTAAATTCTTTTTTTTTTCGCCTGCTATAACGTATGACATTATGATACTTAAAATAGTGTCATGTCATAGTTGTTATGTAATACCGTTGATTGAAATATTTCAATCAACGGTAATACTCACAGATAAAACATATTGTGCAATACATATGATAATGCATTATTGATATTATATTTGTGGAATTAGAATTAAACCCGCTTATACCTCCATACTTAGATGCATATTGACAAGTCGACCATAATATCTTCATTATTCACTAACAACTTTTACGAGATTACGAGTATTATGTTAAATACTTGCATTTCTGTTAGACTTTCAAGTAAATATGTATATAAAATTGTGTTCCTATTGTTTTTGTTTCGTATAAATATTTAAATTTTAATAGATTTAAACTTTGATGTTACAAATTAGATACTATTAATAGGCTATAAAAAAGTTTGCTCCCTAATACCTTGGGTAATGCTTTCAACGATGTTAGATGTGTACCTCCACCAATTGCAATAGTAGCAGGACCAAGTGGTCTCAAATAATCACTAGGAGCCACGTTAATAAACATCATACTGACATTTCTTCCACCATCAAATGTAAAATCTTTTCCAAAATATTCTTCCATAAGTTCCTGTTCTTTGCCTTTGAATTTAAGAATACTAATAAAAACGAACATTATTAAAATGACTAAAGGGGACGTTAGTCTCTGCCAAAAATTAAATTTTCCTTGGTATGGTAAAAATGAATATGGATATAAAACTGGATGAGTATAGGATTTCCCATTGACCCGTGATATACATTGAGAATATCCAATGATGAAACTCCTATGTACGGGCAATTAAATCGTTCAGCAAATCCAAACATTAGAGAATAAGTAAATTCCACAATTAGCAAATCAAAATGTTCAGTATCATTTTTTATCATTTGCTTGTAGGTACTCTGGATGTAGCAATTCTTGCGAAGTTATATCTCTCACAGCATTTAGACAATTTGCAATTACTGTAAAAGGACTTTGCCAAAATTGTCCCATTTGTTTAATAACATTATGTTTCTTAGTCCACAAATCATATAAATTTTTTACTTTTCCAATTTTGATATTATATATGTGAAAAATGTATTACTAAATGGTGCATTCTATACAATTGATAGCTATTTATTACGTATTCTAGTATTAATCTGTTATGATAAGTATGGTTTCAATTTCTATTTATTTCCTTTGACGTGTCCTATATCTTGTTTAGTATCTAGTGGATGAAAAATTATTACATATTATTATTTTTATTATTATTGTCTCAATATGCGGCAAACCTAAGAAAGCAACCTACTATCTAGCATGATGACATGATATGTCATGTCATTATGTTTTTTCAAAACCGGCAAGAAAGTGGCTATTTTCGTTATTTGCGGCAGAAAATTGTGTTTCAACACTCTAATGTCATTTTTCAAGACAATGATGTCATATTTCTGCGATCGTGCAAAAGTATTAACTTTTTGTACTATTTACAGTTCAAAAAGTAAGTTTGTTACTAGGCAATAAAAGTCTATTCATAGTTATTTATGGATGGCGTTTGACAGTGACAATTTTTCAAGTTGTCAGTTTGACATTTGAATATTTTGTGTTAATATAATACATATTCTGTTCAATAATTAAAAAAAAATCTATTTAATTCAATCGTAGACAAAATGTGTGACACTTGCAAAAAGTGTATTTGTTGCACTCAGCATGATTGCAGCTCTCGCTTCGCTCGTGCTGCAAACTTCATGCCTCATACAAAAAATATACACTTTTGCACTAACCAGGAGAGTTGTACGAGTATACATTAACTGTAGCTATTACATCAGCTAAAAAGAATAGAATAACTAAAAAAAACGGTCGAAAGTGATCGAAAGATTGGTTATTTTTTAAACAACAACTATTATCACATGTTAACTTGTTAGATTAACTTTAGTTAGAACCTGAGGAGGACTGATTTAGTTATTTGGGTATGGATGAAAGAATAAGTAGGTATATTTAGAACTGCTTCAAATAGTGGCGCATTAAAAGAGTGGATACTATTATGAGAAAGTAATATTTCCATATGAAAGACTAACCTACGTAACCCTACGATATTTTTTTTTTCGGTTTTTATCTACAGCAAAAAGTTTCATAATTTGTTTCCAAATTGTGCTCTGAATAATATAATAATTATAGACGTTGATATTTTTATTTGTTAGTTTATTTCCCTCTACTTTTTCAAGTCAAGCACTGCACAGATTATACTTAAAATAAAAATAACTGTCGTTAATGTAATTTTTCAAAAATACCTAAATAAATATATACTGCTAAGGTTGATTTCTTCTGATTTCCGCCACGACTCACGCCGATTTAGTTACTTATCTCAGCTATCTAATACAATTTGTTTATTTATTGAAAGCTTAAAGCCATGACTTACACATTTTTTTACCTGGACCATGAACCTCTAGAACCAATACACATTTAGTGCAGTATTATTTTCAAAAATTTTATCGTACATTTTACTTACTCCACATTTACAATAAACATTTGTATCTCAATATCACTCCACTATTTCAAAAGTAATTTTTATATCAGTAAACTTTTCTCTGTCTCTGTCTCTGTCTGTTATACTTTTGGCAACAACATTAACTGTTTTTGTTAAACGTTAATAATTTGCATTAACCATTTATCTTTGTGGCCTGCTTTTCTTGTGCGATTGCTCTTGGCAGCCTATAGTTATGACGTCACGAATCATAGTTCCCGGTTTGTTGTATGGTTTCAGTTGTATAAAAACTATTACAATCACACAATTTTATACAAAATTTATATTTTATTTTCTCATGGATATGATTATTTTTTTTCTACCAGCAATAAATGAAAAAATTACATAGAAAATATTTATTATAAATAAAACCATACATTTTTTCCACGTGCGAATATGAATGTCATTATGGTACTTAAAAAAGTGTCATGTCATAGTTGTTATGTAATAAGCGTAGATAAAAAATTGTGCAATGCATTATTAATATACTTGTACTTGCTTATATTAATATTGCTTTTTATATGCCTATTTACCTACAATACAAGTCGATCATAGTTTCAAACATTGTTCATTAAAATAGTTTAAACGCAATGAAATACATATTTACGAGTATTGGGCATTTACGATAATTGTAGCGCTACATACCGCAATGTATCAGAGCGTTCGATAATAAGAACATATCTACCGAACCGCGTTCGGTAAATGTATCGAATGTATTCGCTACATCTACCCGATCCAAAATTTATGGATCAACTACATCGGTTGGTAAATGCGATACAACCTTAAAATATGATTAAAAAAACTTAATTTTTGACATTTTGTGAGTATTTGAGAAAAATAAAACCCATCACTGACGAAAATAATGAAGTAATTTTAGATGAGGACGGAAACATTTATGTATATGTATAATGAATTAAGTAAGTATAAGTAGGTATACCTAAATATGCAATACATATAAATGTTTTTTTACTTTCCATTTTGACATGGCGAGCAGTATGGACTTATGAATAAACATAAAATAAAAAAGTAATTCAATTTTCAATTATTTATTAATTAGTCAAGTGATGCTTTAGGTTTACATTTGAAATTTTGCGTTCGGTAATTCTTAGCTCGGTAGATGTATTGACATAAAACAGCTGATTACCGCAATGTACCAGGATACATTACCCGCTCCAATTATCGTAAATGCCTATTATGTTAAATACTTGTACTTCTGTTAGACTTTTAGTATATAGATATATAAAATTGTATTCATATTGTTTTTGTTTCATATAAACAATAAAATTTAAACTTTAAACCAGAAGTTATAAATTAGAACTAATAGGTTGTAAAAAATGCTTCTTAATACCTTGGGTAATGCTTTCGACGATGTTAGATGTGTACCTCCACCAATGGCAATAGTAGCAGGGCCAAGCGGTCTCAAATAAACACTAGGATCCACGTTAATAAACATCATACTGACATTTCTTCCACCATCAAATGTCAAATTTTTTCCAAAATATTCTTCCATAAGTTGCTGTTCTTTACCTCTTAATTTAAGAATACTAATAAAAATGAACATTAATACACTGACTAAAGTGGACGTTAGTCTCTGCCAAAAATTTAAATTTTCTCCGTATGGTAACAATGAATCTGGATATAAAACTGGATGAGTAGGATTCCCTAATGAACCGTGATGCATATTGAGGATATCCAATGATGAAACTCCTATGTATGGACACTTAAATCGTGCAGCAAACCCAATCATTAGAGGATAAGTAAATTCCACAATTAACAAATCAAAATGTTCAGTATCATTCTTGAGTATTGCTTGTACCTCTGGATGTAACAATTCTTGCGAAGTTATATCTCTCATAGCATTTAGAGCAGTTGCAACTAGTGTAAAGGGACTTTGCCAAAATTTTCCAACTTGTTTAATAACATTATGTTTCTTAGTCCACAAATCATATGCAAAACTCACATCGATTTCTTTAATATTCAACGTTGGATCATTTACTGGATCTGTAGTTATAACAACTAAATCGTGTCCTTTTCTTGATAGTTCTCTCCATAATGGTCTGAATACCACTTGGTGACTGTACGACGGGGTTGGTATTACTCCTAATATACGGGCACTATTTCCTAATTCACATGTAATTAATACAACTAAGAGATGTAAGAAAATCATTTCGAGCAACAAACAGTTTATACTAACTTAGAGATTAATTTATTGACATAATACTATAAAAAATTAATTATCTGATTGAGATAATGTTCCACCTGTTTAAAATTTAAGTGATATCTATCTACATCTACATTTTACCGCTTTGCTTTGCTTTTGCTTATTCAATCATTTATATAACGGTAATATAACGTTTTTAACATTAAAATAAAATTATACAAAAAATAAACTGTATTTTTAACTTAAGTAGGTACAGGGATATCCAACGAAAGTGACCACCCTTAATAACTTCTTTATTTTTGATGCTATAAAAAAAATTTTTCTATAAAAGTTGTAGGGTTTATTGAAAGCATTTAGAATATGTATTCAGAAAAATAAATGAAAGTCGTTTAGAGGAGATATGGTTTTAACTTGCATTTTTTCAAATGGAACACCCCATTTTTTTGCATTTTTGAAATCAAGGAACTTCTCTCATTTCGAATATATAGATATATATTATATCATCTTTTAGGGTTTTCTAATTATTGCCGTTTTTGTGGCCCGAAAACAACAAGGAAATAAAATAACAACAAATTTTTATTTTTAGAATGCATTAGTCTTGGCTAATTTAGATATTAATTACAACTATAAATAAAAGTAATTAAAACTATCCTACATAAACTGTTCAAAATGACACCCTTCATGTTCGATACAAAGCCGATACCTTATTCGAAATGAGAAAAGTACCTTGATTTCAAAAATGCAAAAAAATGGGGTGCTCCATTTGAAAAAATGCAAGTTAAAACCATATCTCCTCTAAACGACTTTCATTTATTTTTCTGGATACATATTCTAAATGCTTTCAATAAACTCTACAACTTTTATAGGAAAAATTTTTTTATAGCATCAAAAATAAAGAAGTTATAATATTTTTTGCAATGAGCCGTGGGTATCAAAAAATACGGCAACACAAAGAAAAAAATGGAAAACACAAAAGGAAAACCGAGGCACCTTAATGTTATCATTAAAAATTATTAAAACGGCACAGCACAGAAGTCGAAACTGGCAACTGATGATGTGGCGTGGCCTGATCGTGATGGACGACATGGACGCGAGGCGAAGAACTATTTTTAATTTTTAACGTCTTTTACATGGCTTTACGGACTACGAGGGCATACGGAAACATTCGAACGGTTTCTCTCTTAAAATAATATTTGCTACCACAGGAGAGATTCTGTCTGTGATACTAAATAAAGGGCAAAATTCTCTTTAATCACAGTGAAACATTTTGTTATATTAGTGATGTAAATTCCTAGAACAGTAAAAATATTTTTTCTACGACTGCCCTTGAAAATTACAAAAAACCCACAGCAACCACGACCCGAAACTATCATTTTTCACACGATGTGTGCAAAAATCCGAAACCACAGTACTGTCATGTTTTTCACACAGTCCTGTCAAAATCAGAACGGACATCTGTTATTTGTATTTTTTTAGGTAGGCTAGACTTAATCAGTTTCATAGTAACCGACTTGTAATTTTAATTTTTAATGTAATTGGTTTTGTTAAATAAAAATATCTATCAATTTGGTTGTTTTTTTTCAATCGTAGAAAAAATATTGTAAACAATACGTTTGAAAACATCTTTTCACATTCATTCGACTTGTGGGCCTCGCCTTCGGCTCGTCCCACCAAACTGTCTTACTCGTGTAAAAAGACTCGTTTTCAAAACTTTATTTAAAATACTATTATAGATATAATGTTTCGTTTCGCTATAACACGAAAATTATTTTTAGCGGCAGTAAGGTACTTATCAATTACAATAAAGCGGTATCAGTAAAGTGCTTTCTATGAATGAGGAAAGTAGTACTGCAATTCCTATAAAAAATTTTGCAGTAATAGCCAAAAAAAAGTCAGCAAAGAGTTTTCTCCTGCACATTTTCTCAGTGCATATTTCAAAACACCAAATTATTTAACATATTATAATATCAATCATCCTGACGATACTCCGCTTGCCGGTACAGCAGTTTTTATTAAGAAGACCACAAAGAACATGGAAGGAACCTGGAACATTCTGGAGAGTATCTCTTCAAGTATTTTAAGAACCAGGATTGTTCGATGCAGTTCAGCTGAATATTGGCCAGTGAAGTGAACATAACTGATAAAGGGACAGTAATTAGTAGTGAATACCAGTGGTTAAAGTAGTAATCAGTGTTTAACTACAACACTGACAACTACTTGTGTGACTAATTATTGTAATTAATAAAGCATATTAGTGTACAATTTGTTGCAATTATTGAATCCACTCTTGGAGTTGTTGTTTAAACAATATTCATTATTTGTATGCTGTGTGCCGATTTTTTTAGTAACTTCTACAAAGAGAACTACTGTTTTACGACTTTTACTATTTATTACAGTGGCTCTTATATTTATGTAAGTATGTGTGAACAAAAAATTCAGTATACAATTAAAAACTGTGAAGGTGCCACCATAAAATGGAATGATGATCATTATTGACATACAATAATTGTATGGGCCAAATTTGGGTGACCTTCCGCCATTTTTTTGGTAGTCCTGGGATCCAGTCCATAATTTCAACTGAAGAAACAGTAAAATGAATCGTCTGTGTTATATGAGGAACGACAGTTTAAAAACGGATTGGCGAATAGTAAATTCTTGAGCATGTGCACTAAATTTTATTTCGATCAAACCTAACCAAATTCTATCGTTCTCCAGAATATTGGTATGATGGGTATCTAGAGATAATAAAACGTTAAAAAAAAATCAAAAAATCAATCCAAATCCGTTCAAAAATTAATCCAAACTAGTTCGTAAAACACAAAAATGGAGAAAATAAGATCTGTATTCATTCGTGTTATGTTCGTGTTAGCGTTCTGATTAGTTGATTTTATCCCAATTTACGAATGATCGGGGAAAAAATTACTTTGCATAAAGTTGACCATAGTTTTGACACGATTGGATTCGCTCTTTAAACTGAAGTTAATGAACGGCCTAGTTAAAAAGTTATGACACTAAAATGCAGTCCTGGTCCTGAGCAGTAAGTTTGAAATGTAAAATTTCGAATCTGTAACAGAAGTACTAAATTTACGATAAAACGATAAAAAGGACAGGAACAATTATTATGCCTGGTAATAGCAATGATTATTATATTTATACCTACGCTTTTAGTAATAGTTTACTAGTAAAGTTAATTAAGGAGTGTTTTTAATAGACCCTTTGTAATTTTTACTAGGCCTAAAGAAATTTCATTCAAAATTTTTCTTTCACAGCAAATTTTAAATAATAACCATTTTATTCAAATTCGGTTATGCTAGGTAGTAATAAGTAGTTAAAATTATTATGAACAGAAATTTAAAATTTTCATGTTTCCAAAGATTTTTGTAAAGTACTCAAAACAACAAGACCCCAAAATAAATTGGAGCAAATGTTTAAGTTTGACATTGATTATAACGTTATCAAAAACATGACAATTTCATTGTGGCTTCTATAAACTTACTAATTCTACTATCCTTAGATTCCGATATTTCTCTGGCAATTAGTGGAAGCGAGCCAATATCATCTTGATACCAAAGCCCGGCAAGGACTACGCCATTCAAAGAACTACATGTTCATCGGCTTGATGCCAACGATGAGCAAAGTAGCCGAAAGAAGCATTGGTGAAGGAGCTGCAAGTCATCCCTGATGAGCAGTTCACATTCATGAAGCAAGTACTTTATCTGACAGATTACGTGGTAACAGGATTTAATGGTGTAGCCAAGGCCTTTGATCTAGTACGGCACGCCGTACTCTTGACGAAAATGTTCACCGTGGGTTATCCCGTGGCAATCGCTAAGCTATTGCGATCCTAATTATGTCGAAGGAAACTCCCCGCGAAAATAGATGGCAAGCTGTCTGCGTACAAATCGATAGAGGCAGGACCGCATCGCACCATCTTTATCTCAGATCTCCCAATAATCCAGAAGATGGCCCTATCCCTGTGCACGGATGACACCATCATCGCCAGGTCAAGAAAGGCAAACATGACTACATGCTATCCCCAGTAAGTAAAGCCTATCTATTGAAACCTTCTTCATTTGGAAACACATAAAATGCATATTGGTCCATTTAAATAGGAACAGAAATATTGTTAGTTCAGCAACTGTACGTTGACGAGTAGATTTTGGCAGCTATAAGAACAAGCCAGGGGCGGTGCCAACGGCTGCGCCAGCTTTGGCGACACCATGCTTCTACAAAGTAAGAAGTGGCGTGCATTTATCAAACTCAACGCTGCTAATAACAGATTTTAAAAATATTATGATGATACGCTTATGGTACGTGCCGTTGTCAAGGAATTATCGCGGTTGCTAGGGGGCGGGACTTCGACGGACGTCCGCGCAGATATTCTTTAGTGACGCTGGTGGCTTGTTCTTATAGCGGCCGGAGTCTACATTACGATGATTTCTGATGCGAAGTGATTAAACCCCTTGGAAGCGAACAACGCTATTTCTCGATTTACTCTGAGAAACGATACAGTCTAGCTTGAAAAGTACTTAAATAAAAGACCTTTTCGGAAACTTACTCTGGGTTACTTACTCGGTTGTTTGATGTCACGTGACAGTTTTACCCGATCACTAACACTTTCCTTGAAGTATACGAACTCATGTTTGTTTTCATTTCGTTTCTTAACCTCAAAGAAGATTTTCCTCATCTTGCATGTTATTCATAATTCACTAACGCAGACAATAAATAAAATAATATCATTTATTAAGTCACAGCACAGAAGACAGAAGATATAATTAACTTATCCTGAATCAAACTTCGAATCTTCGAGGTGGTTGCTTCACAGTTGACCGTCGATTTTGAATTTTTATGCAATGCGCATGCGGTTTAATTTGACCCTGCTTTAAGATAGGGTTACATATTAACTCGAGATGTTTACGAACACGGGTAGATTCGACTAGGTTAGTAAACGAACATCATTTGATGTAATCTAGTTAACTCGAGTAAGTTTCCGAAAATGCCTATAGTTATAACAATGTGTATCAAGCAAGCAAAGTAATGTAGATTGTGTTAGGGGTCTATCTCTCTACAGTGCACAGAATTATTCAAAATTACTTTTATTTCTATTGAGAATGAACTCAATGTTTGTACAATTGCTTGTTTGTTTCGGTAAAACAATGCAATATATTTATATTTATAATTAATTGAAAGTGGCAAAACGTGTTAGAATTCTTATGTTTAGATAAAACAGCAATACACAACCCAACATCTAATACGATACTAACCGATGGAGGGTCAAAAGTAAAGACTGCCGCTACAATGGCAATAATTCCCTTAATGGACAAGCATTAATTGGTTCTGATTACTTCACATATAAAGTGTAGTATGCTGTTCCTATTGCCTATTGCTGTAAACAGAATTCTATAGTTTAATCAGGGTTTGCTGCTTGGCCTGCTTGGCTTGATATACTCTAGTTAGTTATGTCGTTTGATTAAATATATCAACATAAAAAGAATATAATATTATTTATTTACCTAATTTTCCAAAAATATATTACATCTCGCATGTACAGGGATATCCAACGAAAATGACCACCCCTAATAACTTCTTTATTTTTGGTGCTATAAAAATTTTTTTTCTATAAAAGTTGTAGGGTTTATTGAAAGCATTTAGAATATGTATTCAGAAATATAAATGAAAGTCGTTTAGAGGAGATATGGTTTTAACTTGCATTTTTTTCAAATGGAGCACCCCATTTTCTTTGCATTTTTGAAATCAAGGTACTTTTCTCATTTCGAATATATAGATATCATATTATCTTTTAGGGTTTTCTAATTATTGCAATATTTGTGGCCCGAAAACAACAAGGAAATAAAATAACAGAACAAATTTTTATTTTTAGAATGCATTAGTCTTGGCTAATATATAGTAAAGACCGAGGAGGTATTAGTTTGCGCGATTTACTGGTGCCAGTTGTAGGCAAACGGACGACACAGTGTTGGGAATCGTGGATCTCCGTGCTGGCGCTGTAGCCGATGGCTCTCGCGTCTACTGTTCCTTGTTTGGATTCTTTTATAAGGTTTAAACACAATGCAAAAAATAAGAGATAAGAAAATGGAACAAGAAATAAGAGAAATAATTATTCCAAGTTTTAAATATACAATACTCTGCGCGATAATATTATTAGTGCTTATTCGATGTAAAATTCAACTAATTGTTCAAATTGCTCCTTGCTTTTCGGATATCAGTATTTGTTAATTCTATTCCATATTTTTTATTTCTTATTTCTTACCTCTTATTTTTTTCATTGTGTTTAGGCCTATAATAATTTTTATGTTGTAGAATCACATTTTTGTTGCGAAAAAACAAACAATGGAAACATTTAAATGTGTTTTGGGATTTTTTTTAAACTAACTAGGATGAATTATTGAAGTTAGAAAAATTTGGAAACGTTGGTCCAGAATACGCAAATTAAATTTCTTTCAGACATGAGTTGAGTTACTAACAAAGACAGTCTGCTGCTGACTGCGGAGGCTGAGCAGTGAGTGGCCATGGCGCAGTGCCGCGTCCTTCTAATGCACAAATTGAGGCGAGTTGTCGGCCACTCGTTATTCGTCCCAATCCCTGTCGTGTTCAAAGCATCCTGGACTTATCTGTATAATAGATATATTAATTACAACTATAAATAAAAGTAATTAAAACTATCCTACATAAACTGTTCAAAATGACGCCCTTCATATTCGATACAAAGCCGATACCTTATTCGAAACGAGAAAAGTACCTTGATTTCAAAAATGCAAAAAAAAAGGGGTGCTCCATTTAAAAAAATGTAAGATAAAACCATATCTCCTCTAAATGACTTTCATTTATTTTTCTGAATACATATTCTAAATGCATTTTCGTTGGATATCCTTGTACCTAAATAGTATGGATAAAATCATTGTGTTTTCACTTTATTTTTAGAATTCGAATTAAATAATATACCTACAATAAAATTTTTTGAAAACACGATCATTTTAAAACTAATGTATATCAAAATTGAATTTATTACCAATATAAATCCTATAACATCTAAGAGGTAGTATTGATAAAACGGTAAATCTACACCAGGATTTCTAAAATGAGATGCCCCCTTATGTCGGATTACATACTCTGTCCACCACACTGCTTTTTCAAGTCCTGTCATTGGTTGATCTTTGGACAATTCCGCAACTTCGCGGATTTTCTGTTTATATCTGCAATACAAAGTAATTTAAAATATGTCCACGTTTACCACATTTAATAAAACAGCATATGAAAACATATTTATTGTATGTAAGGTAAACGATTAAACAATTAATGCAAATTGGATGAATGGAACATTCATTTTTCACAAGCATAACCATTGAGACAGTGTACTAATATCACACATAATCTAATCGAAATACTTTTAAGCAAGAATATATTTGAAGAGAGAGAGAAAAAAACCAAACTCTTCGATTATAATCCGACTAGTTTCGTTTAGGGGAATATTAATAACAAGAATACTTGAAATAGAAAAGTTCACTTCTGATTTTATTATACCAATACCTTTGGTTCAAATTTGGGAAATATGTTGTTACTCAAATGTTTTGCCTCTATATTAATTTAACTCCCTTTTCTCCTTCACTTACTGCTACTCTCTGCTAGTGTTAGATGAGAATCTTGCCACGGTGCACTTTTTTATGTCAATTACAAACACTTAAGCACTATCTTCTAACAAAGCAATTTTACACAGTACCGATATAGAAATTACTAAATCACTTGAATATTCCCAATACAGTCAATACACAAAAATATAATCACAATAAAATACTGCGCGATAAGTGCTACCCTGTCCTTAAAATATGATATAGCCGACCACATGTCAAAAATAAGTAAATGTGGATATTATCGTCGATAGTAATACATTTTTTGAAAACATAAAACGCATATAAAATCCATTTTTATTCTAACTACCAAAACTGCGAAAAAGGCTTGTGTCCACACAACGGTGCCTATTGTATATTTTGCACTAAATTTATTAAGTGTAATTTCTGATTATTTAATAAACCCCATACAATAAATTTTTTACAAATAAAGGAAATATTTAAAATTCTGAAATTAAAGGGAAAGAGAAATTCTTACCTAGGATTATTAATAATTTCTAAAACAGCTTCCTTAAAAGTGTCTTTTGTCAAATTTTTGTTATCCAGATAGACTCCAAAACCTTTCTTAACGATCGTTAGAACATTTTTGTACTGGTCATTTACAAACGGGATACCGACTACAGGAACATTACTAAATATCGCTTCTTCCATAGATTGAAGTCCCCCTTGAGTTATGAACACTTTAATGTTAGGATGTTCTGTAAATATATTGCAAGATATTTAATGTTTTTTAAGATTACAATTACGATTACATTAGTTTTTGAACAAATCGTAGAAAGCATTATAAGAATAATTATGACTTACTTGATTGCTGTGAATGAATATGAAACATATTAAGAGTTGCCATATGTGTGTCTGATAAAGCCAAATAAGCCAATAACACTGAAAGTTAATGATATGAAAGGATTGAGAAGAGTAAAGCCAGAGAAAGACTCTTCCAGAGATGAGAGGACAAGTGTGGGACATGACATCAAAAGGGATATGGGCTAAACGCCTAATTCCAAATATTCGAAAATGGACGGAGAACAGATACAGGGAAGTGGGCACTACCTCACACAGATTTGCGTTGGACACGGGAATTTTGCCGATTACCTCCTCGGTATAGGTAAGGTCAACAACTAAACAGAGAATGCGGTACTATAAGGCGAAGCCCATAACACACAGGCTGTTCGTATGTAACCAGTGGAATGAAAAATGAGGGGAAAGATTAGCCTTGTAATGCTGGGATATAAGGATAAGTGAAAAAAGGTGTAGAGGTTGATTATAGGCATTATGAGTGCGAAAGAGGAGGAAGCCACATCCGCAGACTTTAATCGTGAGTAACAACTATTACACATAACATGGGCCAAAATGCTCAAAAAACTTTCAGATAGCAACTTTAAAGAAAGATACAGTTTTAGGTGCGCTACTGTTCGAATGTATAAAATCCATATAAAATAATAAGAAGTATGGATTTAATCTGGACTTTTTAAAATAACTTTTTTATGTGCTGAAGGTGAGAAAGCTGTTAATATTTATCGAAGTACAATTTGGTGAAGAATGTCAAAAAGCTCCGGATTTGGCTGGTGTAAACGTAAACCGTTTGTTGAGGTTCGCAAACGTGTGTCAAATTTACCTCAAGCTGACCTGCTGCTGTAGTCACTGATTTGAGGATTCGAAGTTAATGAGCCTATTCGGGAAACGGGCGGATACAATTTTGCGAATTGGCTGGTACTAGTAAAAGTAAGTGTTAGCAGTGTTCAGATTATTATTCATGAGAAGGTGAATTTTGACAAAGTTAGTGCGTGGTGCGTGCAGAAAGATTTATCTGACAACCAAAGGCAGAAACGAGTTTAAATTTCACAAGAACTCCTCCAACGTTTTGAAAATGAGCTGATGATTTTTTTAGCCCGCATAATTACCGTGGATGAATCTTGGATACACCATTATCTCCCAGAAAGTAAATAGACTCCAAAATATTTACGAACAATATTTTGAACATATTTATGTTGGTCATTTACAAACGAGATTCCTACTACAGGAACATTATTAACTTTAGCTTCTTCCATAGATTGTGTCCGTTGAGTTATGAACACTTTAATATTAGGATGTCCTCTAAATAGCATGGAATGGCCAGCGCCACCCTAACTACAGGGCTAAATGCTAACACTAACACTAATTATTGTCTACACATACATATTTTGTTTACAAATATACTACTTAGTTACTATCTACATACTTAAAACATCTTGTTGGGGTAACCATTCAACAATTTTTACATTTTCTGGTATATCAGGGATATCTGTTATATCAAATTTCCATAGAACCCTGTACGGCAATTCTTTAAAAGTCTCTAAGAAGATTTTTCTCATTTCAGGAGGAATTAGTTCACTTTTTACGTTGGTCCCTAGACTAAAGTAAATTGCTCCATTTTTAGCACCATCCAAATATGCTTGTAGATCCTAAGACCAAAATAAAAACAAAACCCGATTAGTAGAGCAAAGTAAAAATTTAAAAACCATGTATTTTAATGTTTATACCTAAAGCTAAAAAAATTTAATATGTATAAGTCGGCTTCGGTGACAACAATTATCTTATCACACGTTAACTTCTTAGACTAAGTTCAGTTATACTTTATTTACCAAACCGAAATAGTTAAGCTCCTCCCCATTTGCTTAGACAGATGTATGCAATAACCAGTTTTACACGCTACAAATTAATACGAATCGAATTTCTATCCTCACAAAAGAAAATGTGGTTCTGACATTTACTCATTATTAGTTATCTTCATTACGTTCTTTAATATACACAAATGTACACCAAAGTATTGAAAAATACTATTTTATTAGATGAATGAGAATAACAGCAAATGAAAACAACGAATAACTAAACAGTAATATTTTACAAAACGGTCAAAACCATAGAACCAGAGATTAGGGTAATCTCTGCACATACTGACAAAACAACAAATCCCAATGGCCGACACAGATCGAATCTGCTCTTGCAGCACAGTGTAGTTGGTTGTATTATGGGTTTTACAAATTCAACCAATAGAAACATTATACAGTAAAGACCGAGGAGGTTCGAACATGGGTATTAGGTTGCGCGATTTACTTGTGCCCGTTGTAGGCGTCTACTATTCCTTGTTTGAATTATTTTATAATAATTTTTATTAAACCTTAAACAGTCGAGGTGCAGCGACAATTAATTAAAATTAATAATTAATTTTAATTTTATGTTGTAGAATCACATTTTTGTTGCGAAAAAACAAACAATGGAAATATTTAAATGTGTTTTGAGATTTTTTTTAAAATTACAATAATTAATCCTAATGAATTATTGAAGTTAGAAAAATTTCGAAACGTAAATCAAATTTCTTTCAGACATGAGTTCTACATCTCAACAAAGGCTTAAACACAATGAAAAAATAAGAGATAAGAAATAAGAAATTAAAAATATGGAATAGAATTAACAAATAATGATATCCGAAAAGCAATTAACAATTTGAACAGTTGAATTTTAAATCGAATAAGAACTAATATTATCGCCCAGAGTATTGTGTATTTAAAACTTGGAATAATTATTTATCTTATCTTTATTACATTTTCTTATCCCTTATTTTTTCATTGTGTAATGAGATACTAACAACAGTGCTGACTGCTGAGTGCTGAGCGAGCAGTGAGTGGCCACGGCCACAGCGCACTGCCCTTCTCCTAATGTACAAATAATTTCGAACTGAGGCGAGGCGGCCGCTCGTATATTCGTCCCAATCCCTGCCGTGTTCGAAGCATCCTGGACTTATCTGTATATTTAAATTTAGCGAGCATTTATAGGGAAGCGCTTAACTATTTCTGTTCAATAAATAGAGAATGGAGAATAGAGACTGAGGAATGATTGAATTATTACGCATTGATGAAAGAATGTATTTAGAACTAACTATACTATTTGAAATTTTGTTCGTTTTTTTTTGCTTCAGAGGGAAGTTATGAAGAGGTATGTTTATAATTTATTTATAAACATTGCGCTGAATGCCACTGAATAAAAGAATCATCGATGTTGATGTTTTTATTTGTTAATTATTCCCCTGTATTTTTCCAAGTCATGCACACAGATTACGCTTAAAATAAAATTGTCGTTTCCAAAGCCAATTAAAAAAAAAAAATAAAATAAAAATTGTCGTTCATTGAATATGGACAACGAAACAAATTCTTTCAAGAATGCATTTTTTTACCAAATGTTATCAGCGAATCTAAAAACGAAAAAAAAATCATAAAAAACCATTGACGTAACTTTTCTTTTCCAGAAGGAGGTCAACTTGCTCCACATACGCACCACTGATAAACGAACTTCTGTGATCTTATTGTTGTACCGTAATAGTCTCAAAAAGTTTCATACCAAATTTGAAGCAAATATATGTAACACTCAAGCAGAAAAACTTATTTGACACAGAAATTTCAATTTTAGATTATCCAAAATTTCAGTTTTAAAGGTGCTCATCTGAAAGGTGCTCATCTAGACTTGCTGAATAACTACAATCAGTCAAATAATATAAACACCTTCCTCGATATTTTCTAGGCCAACTTTGAAGGCAGCTTTGAAATTGCTTTTCCAAAGTCGCAAACTTCAAATATTATATAGAAATTTATTATTTCTCTAGGATTAAAAAATAGTCTGCGAAATTAAAAATTTAAATGCATTAAGAAAACGTACTGATGCTGAAAATCTAAACACAAAAATGAAAAAACAATATAGATGCAACATAAACAAAAAAAGTTTACAATAAAAATAAAATTGAAATATCCATAAACAAAATATAGATGGAATATAGTAAATTCAAATCTAAATAAAAACAAAAAAGGGAGGATGTATCATACTCATCCATAACGACACCATCATCGAGTGGAAAATGTTTTTTTTTTTCAAACAACATAAAAACCAATCTAAATACCTATTTTTCTAACTTATCGGAGACTTGTCCTACTACTAAATATAATAATGGCAATACTATTTCGAACCAGTCAGTGAACAGGAAGCAAAAAATGTTATACTAGAGTTGTCAAACAAAAAGTTTACCGGTATTAATGAAGTGCCTATTAAACTAATCCAAGAATGTGTTGATGAATTTGCTCTCTGTTTTGTTTTATTAATAAACAAATCCGTTAAATTGATTGGATAATTGGGTCAGTTTCCCCAAAAACTGCTCTAGTAATTCCTGTTTTTACAAAAGGCGAGATTAATGACATACAAAATTATAGACCCATATCTTTATTAAGAATTTTTTCTAAAATTATAGAGATCATGGCAAATAGATTAATATAATTTTTGGAAAGACATGACATATTGACAGATTTCCAACAAGGATTCAGGGGAAAATGTTATAGTATACACGAAGATACAAACTTTTTAGGGGTTATTTTAGATGAAAATATCTGCTGGAGCAAACACGTTGCTTAACTTTGTGTCAAATTAAGTCAGTCATGTTTTGCCATCAATATGCTACAAAACAATTTAGATGGGACATATTTAATAAATGTGTATTATGTTTTGTTCTATTCAAAATATTATACAGTGGTAAAAGTGTTGATCTACAGAGGGTGCTTGTTATGTAAAAAAGAGTCTTGAGAAGAATATTCAGTATAGATATATGATTTATCTATATAAATTTTCTATTTATATCCATGATATGAAAAATAAATTGCCAGCACACTGCGATAAACATAAATACAACACTCGAAACCGTAAAAATATATATTAATAATTAATTATAATTTAGCCCTCTATGTATAAGAAAAAATTCCCTATATGTGCCTGCTGCTATTTATATAATAAATTGCCTTACTGACCTAATGATAATTAGTAGTCTAAAGACATTTAAAATTAAGCAATTAAATTTCTTATGCAGTAATTGATTTTACCCTTTGGATGAGTCCACGAATTTTAACCAATGATAAAAAAACAATAACTTTTTGTGCTATACTATATTATGCTTTTCAGTTTTACGCCTTTCAGTTATTTTATTTTTTTTAAACCGACCAGAAAGTAGCACTTTCCGGTTTATTCTTAGGCCAGAAAATCGGTAAAGTGATGGTTGGTATGGTGAGAGTCCAGTAATAATTATTTATGTTACAAGACCAGAAAGAGGTGTTTTGCAGGACAACCCAAGCAGCTTGGAGAAATCTGCGAAACACTGTTTTTCGGTCATGTAACGTGCAATATTTTTTTCGACCGAGTAATTTCCGGTTTAGTCTAGGAAGAATTCTCCAGTTTAGGAAGAATTCTCCAGAAAAGGTGTATTTTCTGGTCGGTCGAACAAAAAGTGATTTTATAGCCAGCCATTTAAATATAGCGCCTACGAATTGTATTTTTAATGCTCTTTATACCTAATTATAATAAAAGTGCTTTAACATTTTCAAACATTTTTGTCGTTACAATAATTACAACGCTATGAAATTCATATTTATTATGGTACCTAAATACTTATACTTCTGTTAGATTTTTGTGTGAATATAGGA
This sequence comes from Rhagium mordax, assembly GCA_963680705.1. Taxonomy (NCBI): domain Eukaryota; kingdom Metazoa; phylum Arthropoda; class Insecta; order Coleoptera; family Cerambycidae; genus Rhagium; species Rhagium mordax. The sequence continues at coordinate 99,311,192 of OY796656.1, read as the reverse complement.
GGTATAAAAAAATATAGTTTTCATATTGTTTTACAATTTGTTTCATTCCATCACAGATAACAAATCTGTGATTCCATAAAAAATAAATAAGTAGGTATGGGCTCTTTTTTTATTAGAATTTTAATTTAAACTTTAAACCAGGAGCAACAAATTAAATATTAATAAACCTACCAAAATACCTATGTTTGTTTACCTTGGGTAATACTTTCAATGTTGTTAAATGTGTACCTCCACCAATAGCAATAGTAGCAGGGCCAAGCGGTCTCACATAAACACTAGGATCCACATTAATAAACAGCATACTGGCATTTCTTCCATCATCAAATATCAAATTTTTTCCAAAATATTCTTCTATAAGTTGCTGTTCAATACTACTCAATTTAAAAATATGAGATAAAACGACCATTAGTAAATTGGCTACAGTGGCCGTTAGTCTCTGCCAAAAATTAAACTTTCCTTCGTATGGTATATATGAATCTGGATATAAAACTGGATGAGTAGGATTCCCTATTTTATCGTGATAAGAATTATGAATATCCATTGATGAAACTCCTATATATGGGCACTTAAATCGTGCAGCAAACCCAAACATTACAGGAAACATAAATTGTACTATCAGCAAATCAAAATATTCAGTATCATTTTTGAGTATTGCTTGCACCTCTGGATGTGATAGTTCTTGCACACTTATATCTCTCATAGCATTTATAGAATTTGTAATTGCTGATATGGGACTTTTCCAGACCCGTTCAATTTGTTTAACAACATTATGTTTTTTCCACAAATCATATGCAAAACTTACATCTATTTCTTTTATATTATTTAACGTTGGATAATTTTCAGGATCTGTAGTTATAACAACTAAATCGTGTCCTCTTCTTGATAGTTCTCTCCATAATGGTCTGAATACCACTTGATGACTGTACGATGGGATTGGAACTACTCCTAATATACGGGCACTATTTCCTAATGAACAGGACGTAATGAATATAATTAATAAATGCAAGAAAATCATTTCGGGCAACAATCAGTTTATACTAGCTTAAAAAGTAAGTTATTGCCATTACACTACAAAAAATAAATTTATCTGATTAAGATAACAAATATTCTATTAAGTTAGGAAGGTTAATCCCATATGAGTAATTGTTCATATTGTGGAAAAAATAGAATACTACTCATAAAATTCCTTTATTGGACGTTACCGGTTTCGTGAACAATATTCTTTGCTTCACATCCTCAGACGTAACAGGAATTTTTATAAATTGAAAACAAGGGTAGTCAAAATTTTTGGATTGTTTTCCAACATAGTCAATAATTTAAAACAATGTACTATATGTATCTATTTAAATTAATAATAAAAGTGTTTTTTATTTATTTAAAATTTTGGTTTCTTATTAAAATTCCACGTTGTATTGTCACGTGGAATTTTAATAAGAAACCAAAATTTTAAATAAATAAAAAACACTTTTATTATTAATTTAAATAGATACATATAGTACATTGTTTTAAATTATTGACTATGTTGGAAAACAATCCAAAAATTTTGACTACCCTTGTTTTCAATTTATAAAAATTCCTGTTACGTCTGAGGATGTGAAGCAAAGAATATTGTTCACGAAACCGGTAACGTCCAATAAAGGAATTTTATGAGTAGTATTCTATTTTTTCCACAATATGAAATATTCTATTATTTCAGATTAACCACGCTAAAGTAAAGAATAAATAATTGGCAAATACAACCATATATTCAATGATGCATAACAGTTGCCTATAAAAGTTTTACATAAAGATATAATGATTTAATTATCCATAAAATACATCATAAATAGGTATATAATAATCTAAACACGTAATAACTTCAATTAGGTAGGTATAATACTAAATTATACGTAAATCTAAATATCTGAGTTTGGTTACATTTTGTTACATATTTTTCTAAAAACTATAAGCTTTTAAATTTTAAACGCGTAGCAGCTAAAACGCCATCATAAGGAATCTGCGTGTTTTGAAACCCGATAATATCAGTTATACTTCATTTCAAAGATGCAACAAACATAAAAAAGACGGCTTTCTTTGTGAATCAAATGCGGCTTCTTTAATTTACAAAGAAAGCCGCCTTTTTGGTAACAGTTTTTTATTAGCTCCTATGGTAGTATCTTCATTAGCCACCATTACATAATCATAAACCTTATACTATTTTTTGCTATTTTATGATGTTTATCATCATAATAATTCTTATTTGTCTCCTGAATGTTTTTTTTTCCGATTCGGTGATTCTAATGATTGTAGTCGTGTAAATTATCCTGGACTTTTCCTATTTGATTTCGCTCAAACAATAATTTAGACTTTAGAGGGTGATTCACCAATTGACGAATTAACTTATTTATAATATTAATCATAATTCAGATTCATCGGAATTGTTATTCAACTATTCTGGTTCTGACAAGTAGGTAAGTTTACTTAATAGTTGTGTCAAATTCGGTTAATACGACGTGCAATTTGACCGCTAGCTTTAGGTTCGGAATTTTGTAATATAAATACTGTGGATTCATTAACAAGGCTAAAGTAAATTAAAATATTTTAGTGTAAAATAGGCACAGAATTTAAGTTGTGGCGAAATTTTGAAATATTTAAAAATATCTCTACAAGAGTGGGTACTCGAGACCTCAGCAATGCACCTTAAAATACGTTTCTGAGCTATAAAAACATATGATGCAGAAGTGGAATGGCCCCAGAAGAAACCTCTTACCTTAGACTTTAGACGACGTTCAACTTGTACATAATACAAACATAAAAGTTGTTCTGTAAAAAGAATCGTTCTTATGTTCGAAATAAATAGGTAATGGAGGAAAGCTTTGCAAGTTTTCACATTGAACTTTCCAGTTAAGATTTTCAGCTACCTACCTGTAAACCTAAGAATTTGACTGTTTGAGTACTAGATAAAGTAGTATTGTTAATGCTCATGTTTAGCACTTCACAATGTTTTTGACTACTGTTAAACCTCACAACCTGAGTTTTTCTGGCGTTGAAATATAATGAATTTTGGAGAAACCATTCACTTATATTATTAGATAGACTATTACAATTTTGTTCTAAAATATCGTCCACCTTATTAGAAATGATAAAAGAGTATCATCAGCATACATATAGTAAAATGAGCAGTAGATGAAGGAGAATTTATTTCATTTACGTAGATATAATTAAGGTCTCAAATGGAACCTTGCTGAACATACTAGACATTCCGCTACGAAATCCATGCTAAATTGTAAAAATTTTACATTTTTCTAGATATTTTATATCGATCCAAATAACGATATTCTAGTATTTTATAAAAATCTAAAGGTACTGTAACTGGTCTATAATTGTCTAAAGAATTTGGATCACCTTTTTGTTCTATAATAATTGTCTAAAGAATTTGGGTCACCTTTCTGTTCCTGTTTTCAACCTTCCTTGAAATAGGAACAATTTTTCCAGTCTTCAAGATGTTAGCGAGAAAATGTTTCACTTTCTAAGCACATATTGACTAGATAGATAAATGATGGGTTCAATCATCATATGAAATACTGTTTTAGTTATGATCATAAGGACATCATCTGTAGTAAACGGATTAAGAAATAGATAATTGTTTTGCACCATTATGTTGTTTAGAATTAGGTACTTACTTAAATTATTTAATTTCGGTATATGATCAATTATATTTTTGGGTGTTTCAATAAAAAAATCATTAAAGAGTGAAGATATAATTTCTTTTTATCGGTTACATAATTCCAACATAACTTTTCAAGCAGATCATGATTGATTTTCAGAATTAATAAATTTATATTGATAATACGGTTATTTAGTTTCGTTAGTTAACAGTTGCTGGATAATTTACTGATTCTTATAGACAAGTGACAATTCCGGATAACTCTTTTGCAAAATATGCAAATCTTGCCATCTGACCCCCCCCCCACACACACACACACACATACACACTTTTAACTATGCACTACTACTAGAGACTCTCACCTCGTCATTTACCCATATTTTACCTGCTGATTTATGGTTGTAAAATTTACGGAATGGAAAATAGAGCTCAAAATAATAAAGCAAAATGTTGTTAGAACAAATAAATGCCTCATTACGTTATACAGATGGCCATCGTTCAATATGAATCACTTTTCCAAAATTCAAAATTGCATTTTCATTTATATAGATATTATTCATTAAACTTATTTCTGGGAATCACGCCAAATTCTAAAAAATAAATACGTTTAATGAATATTAATTATCCTCCACAAATAAACTACAAGCAATGTATAGATATTGTTTACATTATGTTGGGTCGTTGGACACGAGACGTCCAAACAAATTAAATATTCGTGAAACAGATCATAATTATGTACTATCATATTATTTATTAAAACCATTAAAGCAGTATATACAAGTTACATAATTATGTTTAAAATCACTGTTTCTTAATTTTTGTGCTAGAATTTGAATTACGTAAAACTAAATTTTTAGTAAATACTATTATTTTAAAACCAATATATGTCAAAATAGCGAGAATTGTTAATATAAATCCTATAACATCTAAGAGGTAGTACTGATAAAATGGTAGGTCCATGGTGGGATTCCTAAAATGAGGTGCCCCTTTATGTCTTATTACATACTCCGTCCACCACACTGCTTTTTCAAGCCCTGTCATCGGTTGATCTTTAGACAATTCGGCAACCTCGATGATTTTTTCTTTATACCTGCAATGAAAATAAATTTACAACATATTTGTCACTTCTACTTTTCTCTACACATTTCAGTTAGAAAATGGCATGTGGAAATAGTTTTTTTACCTAAAGCAGAAAGCTTCACAAATGATCGTAAATCAGATAGGTACACAATTTGATTTTTCGGCATATTTTATACAAGTACATACCGGTGTGTTTGTTTATACTCATAGTTGCCTAATTTTGTATTTGCGCAGTTTACAATCATTTATAAAGATATTTTACATACTTTGCCGCTATCACACAGTAGCTGACCTCCCTCGACTCGAAGACGAGAGCTTGCGAGATCCTATGGCTTTTCCTGAAATTTGTACGTATACAGGGTGTTGAGAAAAAGTAGGTCAAGCCGTTAACCTCAGATTCTTTGGACGAAAATGATGTGACTTTTATGGCGTGATTTTTTATTTTGGAACGTAGTTTTCATTATGCAGGGTGTCATTTATTAATTATTCTATGCTGGAGAATAACACACTGACAGTTTCTAAACAAATCTACAAAAGAATCACCTATACCTATCAACCAGCATTATTATAACATTGGGCCTCCTTATAATTCTTTCACTCAACGACTTTACCATAAGATTATTCGGATTCTTGATTGAATTTTAATGAGTTTCATAAATTTAATTTTTCAGGTAGGGTCAAAGAAAGAAATCTATATTGACTATATATTCTACATATTTCAACTAATAATTATTACACTAACAGTTTCAGCGTCAGCGTCAGTTGCACCGTCCTGTTGGAAAAAGCCATAGTGGAGTTCTAAGCCTCCTTCTTCTGAGGCCAACCTGAAAACCAATTTTCTCTGAAAGTAGTGGTACTTTCATAAACGTATTTGAATATTTTTGAACAATATTTTCCAGACCGCCTCTCAACCCATCAAAGTAACCCCGGGAGTCTTAAGTTTTCTGTTAGTTCAAGAGAGACTACGAACGACAAATTGCAAGTCGGAATATAGATAATAAACAAAGGCGTAAAGCCTGTGACTTTTTGTGCGTTTTTTTTGACGTAAAATATAAATAAAATAAAAATAATATTTCGGAGACGTTTCAAAAACGCAATCTGTTTCCTTATTGAATGCTACTAAGATTTCTTTGATTTGTATAATTGTGGAATTTTACTTTCACATCTTCTGATATTAAGTATTCAAAACCATTAAAATGAAGGCAAAAGGAATCCTTACTTATGATTATTAATAACTTGTAGAATAGCTTCTTTGAATGATTCCTTGGTTAATTTGCTTTTGTCCAGGTAGACGCCAAAACCTTTTCTAACGATCCATTTGACATTTGCAGTTTGGTCACTTATGAACGGGATACCAACTACAGGAACATGACTAAATATAGCCTCTTCCATGGATTGAAGACCTCCTTGAGTTATGAACAGCTTAATGTTGGAATGTCCTGTAAATGAAAATACAATTAAATAAATTTACTTTTTTAGAATTAATGAATTTATACCGGTCAGCCCAGCCAAAAATTATACATAGGAATACATGAAGAGATAAGTGGGCACAATATAGACCACGGGCGGTGAGGCATGGTGGCTACCTTCCATTATCATCTTGATTTCGAGGACTAATGGCAGAAGATGATGGAATAAATTCAAAATCTTGGTAAATATAAAATTTTCGAAAATATCCAGGGACACCTTTGTTTTAAAATTACTCATATTTTAATATTGTTGGCAAGTCACTGATGTCATTCGTGTAATGGATAACGTCATCTATATTTCCATTTTCAATGGCAACTATTTTTATACAAAGGTTTTATACAGCTAACAATCCTCTTTACGGCTATATACAGTTTGTAATAATTTTGTAAATTATCACTTTATTTCTTGTTTATTCAGATAAAAGTACATAAACGTATTCATTTAATTTCGTTTTTCAAGGATATCTTCTCAAATTTTTCAATTGCATTTTTCTCGAAAACAATTCAACTAAACCAGCAACTCCTTCAGAGTTTCACACTAAGGAAGGGTAGGTTAGGTTAGTTCTCTTCCAGTTTCCATATTTCTAAAATGTGTATCACACTATTCTAATAGTTCCAGCATCCTTTCAAACTTACCGAAACATTATCGTGCACCAATTAAAAAATAAAAATATTACTTAAAAAATATTAAAAAATATATTTTTTTAAATTTTGGCATTATTAAGCACTCTACATGTCCCTGAAAGATTTTATTAGGACACCCCGTATGTCTGACTTGGTATACGAGTATTACGTGAAATCAAAGTGAAATGTGAACGATTTTACGAGATATTTCAACGTAAATTTGTATATGAATTTAATTTCTTCAATAATTGAGGTGTAATTATAGTTATGAATACTTAAGAGTCTTATATACCCACTTAAATCGTAGTTTTCGAATATCTTGTTTAAAACTTGTCCGATTAGAATGCAAAATATCGTACACGATGTTTCCCTGACTATCTCGCTTAGGAATCCGACCTTACGAAATATATTTATTTACTTACTTAGAACATCTTGTTGAGGTACCCATTTAACAATTTTTACGTTTTCTGGTACATCAGGAATATCGGTTACATCAAATTTCCATAGAACCCTGTACGGCAATTCTTTGAAAGTCTCTAGGAAGATTTTTCTCATTTCTGACGGAACTATTTCACTTTTTACATTGGTTCCTAAACTAAAGTAAATCACGCCATTTTTTGCGCCATCTAAATATTCCTGGAGATCCTGAAACAAAAATAAAATGAAATTCGTTTACAAGACTGATAGTAAATTATAAATCTACAAGCGTCTATTAAATTGTAAATATTTATTGTCTAGTTCTAAAAAAATTATAATTATTTTTTTTTATGTAAGGACATGAAATAGTATTGATATAAATAAGTATATGTATACAGCGTGTGTAAAAAGTATTGAAACATGACCATAACTTTTAAAATATTGATTGAATAAAAAAACCCTTGGATAGGTCGATTTTTATTATCAATTACGCAACTTTTGGTGCGATTTATAATTTCTAGTTCTACACACCCACTCCCCCAGCCACCCTAACTTTTTTTTTTAAATAGCAACCTACCCTTTGTGTACCCCAAGCGAAAGGTATTTTAATAGACTATTCAACGCTGTAAAGAAATCCGATATCCGTCGATGCAATTGGCTTCCCAAACGCATGAAATACATTTTTTTTAAGAAAAAGGAAAGATTAGTAAAACTTTATTACTGAAAAAAATTAACAAATTATCTAATAAGATGTTCAAACTGAGCTCCGTTAACAGCTAGGAACTGTACAAGTCGCTGTTCAAAGTTTTGTAAACAGTTTTCGAATGCCGTTTGGGGCATTCGACCAATCTCCGCCCGTATTCTATCCTTTAGATCCTCCAAATTATTTGATCTAGTGTTATAGACGCAACCCTTTAAATGACCCCATAAAAAAAGTCGAGGGGTGTCAGGTTCGGAGATCTGGCTGGCCATTCGATTGACCCTCTTCTGCCTATCCATCAGCCCGGAAACACCTCATTCAGGTACTGTGCATGACATTCTTAAAATTTTTAAATAAAAAAAAATGTATTTCATGCATTTGGGAAGCCAATTGCATCGACGGATTTCGGATTTCTTTACAGCGTTGAATAGTCTATTAAAATACCTTTTGGGGTATCACAGAGGGTAGGTTGCTATTTGAAAAAAAAAAGTTGGGGTGGCTGGGGGAGGGGGTGTGTAGAACTAGAAATTATAAATCGCACCATAAGTTGCGTAATTGAAAATAAAAATCGACCTATCCAAGGGTTTTTTTTATACAATCAATATTTTAAAAGTTATGGTCATGTTTCAATACTTTTTACACACGCTGTATATCAACGCAATATTGTTTCATTATATAATTTATTGTGAAAACGACCATCTTACTCCAATAATGGAATAACTAACAATTTATAAAAAACGATTACACATTGTTTGGGTTTAAGTTTAGTTTAAATTTAACCGCCAGAATTTTGTTAAAATTCTACGGCGCAAGACAAAGAGTCAGGTGCAAGAAAGTGCCAGTCGTGCCACTAGAATGAGTTGAAAACAGATCGTCTAAAAGGTACCTATTCACGTTCAGTCGGCCGGCAGTCCGCGGACTGTCCGTCCTGGCCGGACGGCCGTTATCGACACGCAAACTACACCTGCAGTTTTGTTTACCGATTTAGTCCGACAGTTTTCTGCCGGATTCGATAGTGGCCTCACATTTAAAAGTATTTCACTATATACGAGCAGTTATTTATCGACAGTTCAAACATGTCACAAGAAGAGTAGGCAGCGGCAGTTGTTATTATATCGCAACAACAAAAAAAAAGAAAAAGGAAATCAATTTGGATGAAAGATTGGTTAAAAAGACAAGTAGTTCTTCATAAGCTTTCGTTCGCAAAGCTCTATTGGCATATGCGGCGTCTTTTATTTTCCACAAACACTTATGTTTACGATACACATCAATAAAATCTTTAATAAATGCAGGTTGGTTTGCCATTTTCTTTCACGACGTCAAAGAAAACTCACCAAATTTCTGTCTGGAGTAAAATTAGGCCTGCAGTCCGATGCCAGCCGGCGAACTACTACACACGTGAAGTTTTAACAATCAACAGGCCGCCGGCAGGCAGTGACTTGTCATTTAACTGTGTGTGTGTGGTGAGAAGCGGCCGGCCGGCCATGGCCTTTCCGGCAGATACCGGCCGGCCGACTGAACGTGAATAGGTACCTTAAGAGACAAGACGTTTCTTTGTACCGTAACAAATAAATTGTAATATCTATTCAGTATGTTTATGTAGTAAGTCAATAAAAATATGTGAACAAAAAAGATACAGTCCATTCAATAATTACCACACAGGTAAAAAATTCAGAGACACACTCAACATATGGTCAATCGAGCAGGATTGGTGTATAAAAACAAGTGAAATTGTAAATTAAAATTCATACAGTGACAAAAAACAAAGAAGCTTTGTAAGTTAATTAACAGTGACATTATAAAAGAGGTGATTGTGAATTGCGGGACGCAATAAAATAAATCATAAACCATCCAAGTTCGGAGCGTTACAAAGAGCGCGTGCAGGCTTAGCAACAAGTGGTACCTCCGTCGCAGCACAGCGACGCGTGTAGGTTTGGACAGCTTTCTCGGAGAGGTGTGACGGAGTTCTCGGAGCAGAGTGGCTCGCATCAAGGTCGGCGGAAATTATCAGTAAAAACACACGTGTTCAAGCAAACAACAACACAGTTGTAGCCAGCGTTCTACACAAGAACAGAGGCGGGTATAAGGTATTTTTACTACAGCACAGGTGAGTGAATCTCTTCCATTTTCCCATTTATTTTCATTTATATTAGCCCAGGGTCGATCCAATCAAACCATGAACAAATTAGAGACAAGCTGAAATTTGGTATATAAGTTTGTATTGGGGTCCTTAAAATACCACCAAACCCCACTGGTAATCCGCCGTGCCTGTCACCCCTAAACAACCCCCGAAAGGGGTGAAAATCGGACTTTTTCTAGTTATTTGACGATATCTTAAAAACAAAGCTATATACGAAAAAATATGAAGATAGAAAAATTAAAGGGTATAAAATTTCCTATAAAATTGCGTTTAGCAGATATATTTTGCTTTACCAGTGGCGGAGTTATGATATTTTTAATAATTGGGTATTTTGTAAAAATATTCTCTAGCCTTTACTAATTGGATTTTGACATTAAATATACATAACAATGTATATGGATATTTTGGTAAATACATTTAATACTTTCTTACATCAATAAATTAGAAATAAAAAGCATACCAGTGGAGTAGGTACTATATTTCTAATTTCATACATTATTTTGTATTAGCTAAACTTCATTTTACGTTCCTATTAAATGTAACAAAATAATTATTTTAAATATCCGTGGAATTTCTGTTAGAAATTGAGATGAATTATTTTTATATTAATAATATTTAGTACATAATACCGCATAGCCCAGGGTCGATCTGAAGCTTTATATAGGAAACCATGAACAAATTAGAGACAAGCTGAAATTTGGTTATATAAAATTACTAATACGTCAAAGTTGCAGCATAAGTTGGGACCTTTAATAAATGTTAAATAAATAAATAAATAAAGTGTAAGAATAGTATTTTGTACGAAACTTCGCCCATCAATAAAGACGTTTATTATTATTATTATTATTGCCATGCACGCCATTTCCGGATGTGATACTACATCTGGCCTGTTTACCAGGGGGAAAATTAATTTGGTCAATACTGTGAAAAAGAAGAAGTTGGTTGACCTTCTTGAAGAATTTTACAATCCAAATATATCCAAAGACAGATTGAGGACCTTTATTTCGACATTTTTTATTTCCGTATACGTCAAAAATAGAACAAGTACCGATTTGAATAACGTCAGATACATTCTCTACCAGCAGTATGTAGCAAAGCAAAGTTTAAATAAAGATTCACTTCACTTTTCCACCGATCATAAATGCAGCTCAGTAGGACATTTCATCCAGCAACTCTACATACATATTTTATTTACATGTATGATTAACTTTTAGGTTCAAGCATGGTTGAATAATAGCTTACCACTCCAGGACTGGGGATGGATTTCTAGTGATTCCGAAATCTCTCCAGTCCAGATGGATCAAGATATAGACCCCAAAGGGTTCCTTAAACAAATTTTTTGCAACTGTTCATCAGGTGGTTGCAAAAGTGCATGCTCATGTCGTAACCTGTTTTAATAGGGCAGTTGAGGATTTACAGGCGGAAGACGACATCTCAACAATCAACATGCAGATAAAATATATTGGATAATAAGTAATTAAAAACATACATTACATTCATTTACTTAAACATAACCTGTAAGTATTTTAGTTTATTTAAGAAAAAGCAACTGTGCTACTTACTACATAAAAAAGTCATATTTTATGTATTATTATAGTTTTAATCTGTTTTGGTGTAAAAGACGTAAAATATATTAATGTAACGTAATTATTTTGTGGGAAATGTGTATTTTGTTAAAATATACTGGAATTTACAATACGATAACTCCACCACTGGTAAAGCAAAATATATCTGCTAAACGTGACTTTATAGGAAATTGTATGCTCTTTAATTTTTCTGTCTTCATATTTTTTCGTATATAGCTTTGTCTTTAAGATATTGCCAAAAAACTAAAAAAAGTCCGATTTTCACCCCTTTCGGGGGTTGTTTAGGGGTGACAGGCACGGCGGATTACCGGTGGAGTTTGGTGGTATTTTAAGGACCCCAATACAAACTTATATACCAAATTTCAGCTTGTCTCTAATTTGTTCAAGGTTGCCTATATAAATCTTCAGATCGACCCTGGGCTATATTTGCTGTCGCCATGGAGGAAATAGATAATTTAAAACACAAACGTGGGACGATTAAAGCTAAGGTAACCAGATCCGCAAATTTTTTGGATAGATTTACCGCTGAAACAAATTACTTGGAATTAAAGAGTAGGAGGATTAGGATTGAAAGTTGTCTTGATGAATTTGAAAAAATACAAACTCCTATAGAATTAGCAAGTACCAGTAACGCTATAGACGAAGAAGAGAGAGACAGTTTTGAAAGTAATTTCTATGAAACGCTAACACGAGCTGACAATTTAATAGAAAAACAAACACAACTTCGCACACAACAATTAGAAAGAAACTCTAAGCAACCAGTAAATCCTAGTGATATTAATACGCTAATAAAACTTCCACCAATAAACATTCCGAGATTTAATGGTTCATTTGATCAATGGAACAATTTTTACGATCTATTTAATTCTCTTATTGATTCGAATACATCCCTCAATAAAATTCAGAAATTTCATTATTTAAAATCGGCACTTGACGGGGATCCTTTGCAAATGATTCAATCTCTGGAAACTACAGAAAATAATTATAGCATTGCAATGGAATTACTTAAAGGTCGTTACCAGAATAAAAAGTTAATTACTTTAGGTCACATTAAGGCTCTGTTTGAAATGCCCCTCATTCAAAAAGAAAATTTTGGAGATCTCAGACAATTTTTTGACACATTCGAAAAACATGTTAGGTCATTAAAAGCAATGAATCATTCAGATGAAGCTTTGAAGGAACTACTTCTACTTCACTTATTGTCCTCTAAATTAGACATTGACATTGAGAGAATGGGAGTCACAGGCATCTAAAAAACAAGAGTTGTCTACATACGAAGAGTTTTGTCAGTTTCTGCAGCAGAGATGTAATTTATTAGAATCTTTACAGAGAAATTTAAATCAGGCATCACAGCCACAGCAATCGTCAAATAAAAATTTACACACACAATTGGTCAAACATGACAAGTCACAAAAATGGTCACAACAAGCTTCTTATATTTCAACAAACGCGCATGAAAAGATTCAATGTTCATTTTGTAAAAAGCCGCACAAATTTTACTCTTGCGAAGAATTTCTTGCTATGACTGTTCAAGAGCGCATAGATAAAGTACGAGAATTAAGACTTTGTCTTAATTGTCTTGGGTCAGGTCACAGTGCTATACAATGTCAATCGGGAGGTTGTAAAAAATGTTCTAGAAAACATAACACATTACTACATTTAGAACGAGTAGAATCAAATAAAAGCCAAGTAACTAATGAGAGTAGGTCAGTAGAGGTGTCAAGCAACTCAACTGAAACGTCACAGTCAAATTTTGTTGAAAGCGAAATTCAGAGTTCAAATCATTCAAATAGCGCTATCTCACCAATTTTATTAACAACTGCTGTAGTAAATGTTTTTAATAGATCAGGCAGTCGACTCACATGTCGTGTTCTTTTAGATTCGGGCTCACAGTCCAATTTTGTAACAGCAAAAATGTGTCATTTGTTGGGTCTTGAACCAAACAGTGAAAATGTTTTAATCAAAAGTGTTAATAATGTCACATCACAGATAACACAATCTGTACATAATTACAATACATTCACGTTTCAATGCATACAGGGCACCATTGAAATTTTTAGTGGTTCCAAAAATAACTGACAATCTACCTCTAGTTAATGTAAACATGTCAAATTTTGTAATCCCTGCGAATATTAATCTTGCAGATCAAGAATTCACAAAATCTCATCAAGTTGATATGTTAATAGGAGCAGAAATATATCTTGACTTATTGTGTATAGGTCAGATCAAATTAAACAAAAATGGTCCAACCTTACAAAAAACTCAACTCGGGTGGGTTGTGTCCGGTGGAACAGGTTTACAAAATGTAGCATCAAGGGTTTACTCGTGCAATCTGAACATTAATGAAATTTTAAGTAACCAAATAAAGAAATTTTGGGAACAAGAAGAAGTCACACAGAAACAAATAATGTCAAAAGAGGAAAGTAAGTATGAAACTCATTTTAAAAATAATTTTTCACGCAAAATAGATGGTAGATTTTCTGTAAGATTACCTTTTAAAGACAACAAATTCAAAAGACACAGCGTTAAAACGATTTTTTGGGTTAGAAAAGAAATTTCAAAGGTATCCTGAATTTAAGGTTCAATACACAAATTTCATGAATGAATATTTACAGTTAAAACACATGTCAAAATTGGACATTGATGATGGTGCAGGTTATTATATACCGCATCATGCAGTTTATAGAAATGACAGTCTGACTACCAAATTGAGGGTTGTCTTTGACGGCTCTGCTGACACAGTTTCCGGGGTATCACTGAATGATACTTTAATGAAAGGACCTATCATTCAGAGAGATCTTTTTGAAATTATAATTTGCTTTCGCTTTCATAATATCGTTTTTACAGCCGACATTGAAAAAATGTTCAGGCAAGTACAGGTTCACAAAGACGACATTAAATATCAAAAAATCATGTGGCGCGAAAATTCAGAAGAACCGATTCAAATATATACACTTAATACAGTCACTTACGGGACAACAACAGCTCCATTTTTGGCTGTCAGATGCTTGAAACAATTAGCAATTGAATGTCAATCACAATTTCCTCGTATTGCAGAAATTATTCAGGACGATTTTTATGTAGACGACGTTCTATCAGGAGCACACAATGAACAGGAGTTCATAAACCTGCACAAGGAGATTACAAGTGTTTTCAGAAGTGGTTGTTTCGAGCTGAGAAAATGGCGAACGAACCGTCCAGATATTTTTAAAGCTACAGAAACAAATATTGACAACTACATGATGCCACATGACAAATTGGAGACTTCAAAGACTCTAGGTTTGATATGGAACTCAAATGATGACGTTTTCAAATTCTATATAAATTCTGCATAAGAAGAAAAACACACGAAGAGAACAATTTTATCCAGTATCGCCCAAATATTTGACCCATTGGGTTTTTTGGGACCAGTTATCACATTAGCTAAACTGATAATACAAAGACTTTGGCAACTCAAGCTGGATTGGGATGAGGAGCCACCAGCAGCAGAATATACACAATGGCGTGAATTAAAGAGACAGTTAATCGCACTAAACAGTTTGAATATACCCCGAAAAATTATGCCATTTAACGAATTTTCACAGATACAACTTCATGGGTTTTGTGACGCAGGCCAAAAAGCTTATGGCGTTGCAGTCTATATTCGAGCCACAGCGAACAACGGAAAACATTCAGTTTAACTGCTTTGCTCAAAGGGAAGGGTAGCCCCGTTGAAATCAGTTACATTGCCGCGGTTGGAGCTTTGTGCTGCAGTCTTATTGTCACAGTTGATAGTCAAGTTAAAATCATGCTTTAAAAAGCCCATCCAATCGTATTATCTATGGACCGATTCCACCATAGTTTTATGTTGGCTTGCCACTTCTCCTTCCACATGGAAAACATACGTGTCAAACAGGGTTGCCGAAATTCAAACCAACACAAATTTGAATGACTGGCATCACGTCAGAACTCATGACAATCCTGCAGATGTGGTTTCGAGGGGATTAATGCCCAATCAAAAACACGATTTATGGTGGTATGGACCTGCCTGGCTTCAACAAGATGCACAAAATTGGCCACTTATACACACAGTACACAAGATTTGGGGGCTGATCAAGAAAGAAAAAATAGTCAGGACAGTTGTTGTTTCAATAATGTGTCATTTAGCTTAGATATTCTACACAAATATTCAGAGATTTCAAAATTGAAACGAGTCATAGCATACTGTCTTCGATTCAAGAACAACTAGCTGAAGAAAAATATATCACAGTCTGGAAAATTGACAGCGAAAGAAATTAATGGAGCACTAATATGTTTGCTCAGAATAGCACAACAAGAATTTTTCGAGGAAATTCAAGCATTAAACCGACAGAACTCTCTTAAAAAGAGCAGTAAACTTCTCACTTTGTATCCTTTCTTGGATGAAAATGGCTTAATCAGAGTTGGTGGCCGAATTCAAAGGGCAGCTATTCCATTTAATCAGAAACATCCTGTTGTGCTACCCGCTTCTCATAAACTCACAGAGTTATTGATTCAAGACGAACATCGAGCCTTGCTTCATGCTGGTCCACAGACTGTACTCGCTTCATTAAGAACTAAATTTTGGCCCCTTGCAGGAAGAAGAACAGTTCGAAAGTTTACTCGAAGTTGCGTTATTTGTTTTAAAAACAAGCCCACAGAAACTTTTCCTCTTATGGGAGATTTACCAGAACACAGAGTCAACCAATACAGACCAATTTTAAACATCGGTATAGATTACGCCGGTCCCATAACAATAAAAGAAAGTCACAGACGTGGTCGTGTCCACACTTATCAGTGCTACATAGCAGTTTTTATATGTTTCTGCACTAAGGCAGTTCATTTAGAACTGGTGAGTGGTCTAACAACAGAAGCCTTTCTGTCAGCTCTAAAACGATTTATAGCACGCAGAGGAAAATGTGCTAACATTTACTCGGATAATGCCACTAATTTTGTAAAGGCGAACAAAATTTTAAGGGATTCATCTCTTACATCACAATCACATTGGGATCAGGTACAAAATTATGTGGTCGAGCAAAGTATAAACTGGCATTTTATACCCCCACGTTCACCTACGTTTGGGGGTCTCTGGGAGGCTGCGGTGAAATCGATGAAATTCCACTTAAAACGTATCACAGGCAAGTCAGTATTCACCTATGAGGAATATTACACATTTTTGGTTCAGACAGAGTCATGTTTAAATTCGAGACCTTTGACACCCATGTCCAGTGACCCAAATGACTTATCAGTCCTTACCCCCTCCCATTTCCTTATAGGAGATTCACTTCACTCAGTACCCGAACACGACTACTCCAAAACATCAATTAGTCACTTAAACCGTTGGAATCACATTCAACACCTTTTTCAACACTTTTGGAAAAGGTGGTCATTGGAATACCTAGGATATCTTCAAAAACGCTCAAAATGGTCCGCGGTCAACAGCAACATTCAATTGGGAAGTATGGTTTTGTTGAAGGAGGACAACTTGCCCCCACTGCAATGGAAGATGGGAAGAATTATACGAGTGTACCCAGGTGACGATAAAATAGTGCGGGTAGTGCTAGTGAAAACGGCCAGCGGTGAACTAAAACGGGCGGTAAACAAATTGTGTATTTTGCCAATTGATAGTGCTCCAAAAACGACTTAGAAGCTGCTTTAATATGTTTAGTTTGTTAAACTTACTGGCAAAATGTATTTCCTTTAAAAAATGTATTTCCTTTCATTTAGAAATAAGTTTATGTTTGAATTTGTTAAATTTGTTAGCACAATGCATTTCCTTATATGTCTTATATCTAGATATAAGTTTATTAAAAGCCAACCTTTCAAGGCGGGCGGTATGTTTGGGTTTAAGTTTAGTTTAAATTTAACCGCCAGAATTTTGTTAAAATTCTACGGCGCAAGACAAAGAGTCAGGTGCAAGCAAGTGCCACTAGAATGAGTTGAAAACAGATCGTCTAAGAGACAAGACGTTTCTTTGTACCGTAACAAATAAATTGTAATATCTATTCAGTATGTTTATGTAGTAAGTCAATAAAAATATGTGAACAAAAAGATACAGTCCATTCAATAATTACCACACAGGTAAAAAATTCAGAGACACACTCAACACACATATTTTAAAACATGAAATCAACACTCAATACAAAATATTTCAAACAACTTCAAAAACCAACTGTCCAATTTCCTTATATTTTTTAAATTAAAATTTGTTTTTAATTATTCATAATTTTTTTTAACCTCTTTTATGTACATTATAATTGATAAAATTTATTTTTCACTTGTTACATTTAACGTTTTTTTTTTAAATTTTGTTAATATGTTATAATTTATACTGTAAATTAAAGTTATAAGTATGAGTAGCCTCGGGTTAGATTTCTCATTTAGATCGTAGACATTTATATTGTAAATAATACAATTTATTAATAAAGATATATTTTTATTATTATTATACATACAAGTACCTATGATAATACAAAATAATATTGACATGTTTCATAGAAAAGTCTATGACAACAAACTTTACTTGAGCCTTGATCCTTGAGCCTCAAGTCTTGACAGGTGACAAGTTTTGAAAATAATCACCGCCCTGGATGAGCCCCAGCAAGGAACGTCGGAACCTGCTAATTTTTAAGCCTAGCAATACGCTCATGTTTACAAGACCATTTTTTATTATTCTAAAATAAAATAATTTAAAAAACATTACAATGCTGTTATTTTTGTTTATGTTTCTATTTCTTGATATTTTCTTTAAACATAACTAAGATTAAAAATGAACAACGTGCCGCCAGTTTATCATCTTGGTGTGATGGTCGGGAGGACTATCAGGATTATTTGATCGAATAGTTTTAGTACATCCGGCATTTTTCGTTTTCGACAACGAACCCGATATCTCCTGGGAAGTAGTGCAGATATCTCAAAATGTTTCCATCTGCGAGTTGCGCATGTTATAGAATTCCTCGAAACATCATCTATTGAAGAGGACTATTTGTTCAACCTGAACTGCATTTTAATTACTAGTGTGTATTCCTCAACCATCCTAAGAGCACTTTCAAGTTTGCACTCTCCGGACGCATACAGTTTAATGTCATCCATTTTAAATAAGTGATTTACCCGATGCATTTAGTCACGGGGTAGTGGGTGGCCCACACTGATACCTCCGCATTTGGCGAAGTACAACAGATAGCGGCAGCAGTAATAATAAGTGGAAAGGACTCAGAGCATCATCCTAAAAAACTCCTCTCGTAAATGTCACCAACTCTAACTCTGTAGAAAACCACTCAGCATTTTAAGTTATGGTGAAGCGGGTCCTTCAGAGCAATAATAATCGCGCAGTGCACCCTCATTATAGATAGGTGCTGGTACAGCAAAGCATCTGAGCAAGTCTAACAAAGACTCATGCAATGTTGTATTAAATGCTTTTCGATAATCGATTCAGGTCGTTGATAGATTCCATTCGTATTGCACATAATCCTAGAAATTCTGCTGTTTCTGTATCTGCTAGTAGATTGAATATAATAGACTTCAATGTCTTGACATACATGATACGTACCTATAAGAAATTTGTAGCAAGTGTTAAGGCAAATGATAGTTTTTCGGATATGGCAGATCTTCCTCTTCCAGTAGTTTATGCCATCTGGGCCTGCTAGTGCTCCATAGTTCTTACTTCTTCGAACAAGTGCTTGTTCAACTTATTCTGTAAATGATCGCGACATACGCTTCATCTGGCTCCTCTACAACTCCACGAAAGAGAGCGTTGAACTCTACTACGAATTGGTTTCACATATTCCATTACAGAAGGCTTCGATATTATAAATAGCCGGCGGATTTTCGACAACACGCTACGACCCTTGGAACGGGCGAGGGGTTTGTTTGAAATAATTGGTTTTTCTTCAAACTCTGCTCGCACCTGACCAAAGTTTTTATTTACTGTAAACAGTATTACATGATAGTCCGATTTGTTATTATTATCAGTATTATAAAATTCATTTGTATTATAACAGTAGGATGGTTAATCTATAATTATTTAATCTACGACCATATATGGTAATATTTGCGTACTTCATTCTGATTATTAATCGTTACAAGACACTTGATTGTTAATAGATAACAAGATACTCAACACATTTTGTTGAGTGTCTTCTTATCTAAATTACTGACCGATTACTGATCAATTTTTAAAATAATATTGGGAATTTTCCGTTCATATTCAACTTATCCAGTAAACAAGGTGAGCAGTGTTTTTCTTGAAGAGTTTTTTTTAATTCACTCTTTCTTTTAGTTAGGCTTTCAAAATTTTGTAATAGATTAAATACCTAGTGACTTTTTATAATATATATCCTTTTGTGGTCAATGGTCATGTTTTACTAATTTCGTTTAACCTTTATTTAATTTATTAATTTTATTTTACCTTGCGTTCAAATTCGTTGCTCATTTGTTTGTAATTTAATAATTTCCCTTCTGGCCTCACAAATTTTATCTTCTTTTATGTAAATACCTTTGAACCAATTCGTATTGATGACGCTCGTGCTGGTTTGTTGTGGAACACCTACAGCACAATTCCATTGAGAGTCTGGATGGTAATGTTCGGAGTGCCTTGCCTCGCCAAACGCCTCATCGAGACGTTCGACGAAGCGCCTCAGTGACAGTGAAGTGCTGGCATTAGAGAAACCCACTTACTTGTGAGATCCATTCCAACAAGTAAGAATCCGCTTGTATGTACAACTTACCCCTATCATAACTCATTTAGTTATTCGAAAATTTCAAAAACTGGCTGAAAGTAGACCCTTTTTATCCTCAAACGCTAACTGAGGTCTTTTTGACTTTTATGATAAAAACAATATTGCTTTTGATTGTTCTGTCTTCTTTGCGTATAAGAGAGTGATGATAGCAGAATTAAATAAATAAAAGTACAAGAAAAATTAATAGTGCCGTAGACCCCGAAAAAGAAACATGATGCAGCTACGGACACGTGTTTCTGCGTTATTGTTCCTCATTAGTACTGTGGTTTCTAACTTTTCGTAGTTATTGTTTCTGATCTTATTACACATATCCATTATTTCCTACGCTACGCTTATGAAGAGCAATAACTCCAAAACACGCGTGCGTAGCTGCATCATGTTTCTTTTTTGGAGTCTACGGCACTAGCACTAATAATTTTTCTTTTCCTTGTGTATGTTTAAGAATATTATTTGAGGGAAAATCAATTTGTAGTAGTTTTTATTAGAAAATAGAACATTTCGTACCTTTTTAAATTGTCATCAGTTTAAAAATTATAATAAAAGTACCACCGCCCACTTATTTACGACCTTATGCTTTAATGATAAGTTAATGATTTAACAAAAAAATTGTTAGCAAATAAAATATACTACAGAATTGAATCCGTTTTATGTTTACGCACCAACATTTCTTTTATTTTAGTCTTTAGGATTATAATGTTAAAGAAAGATAAGCTTACTTACTTATGAATATTAGAGTTATGAAAGATTTAAACCATAGACACTTGTTTATATGTCTATGATTTAAACTAATACTGAAATATTCACTTTTGAGATGCAGAAAGCGCCACTTTTCTAAAATATGTGAACATGAAGAGCGCCTTAAACCACGCCAACTAAAAATAATTATTTTTTTTACCTTGGGCAGTGCATTTAACGATGTGAGATGTGTACCTCCACCAATGGCAATAGTAGCGGGACCAAGTGGTCTCACATAAGTACTGGCATCCACATTAATAAATATCATACTGACATTATTGCGAATATCATCTATTGGTGGCAAATTTTTTCCAAAATACTCCTCCATTAGTTGCTGATCAACACTACTGCCTAATCTAAAAGCTATACCCAAAACATACATTGCTAAAAGGGTTAAAGTGCTCATTAGTCGTTGCCAAAAATTTAACTTTCCCTCAAATGGTAACAATGGATCTGGATATAAAATTGGATGGACAGGATTTCCCATTGTAGAATGACTTAGACTGGTCAATTCCCTTGATGCCATTCCAATAGAGGGACTCTTAAATCGTCCAGCAAACCCAAACATTAGAAGATGCATATATTCCACTATTACCAAATCAAAATGCTCAGTCTCATTTTTCAATATGGCTTGAACCTCTGAATGTAATAATTCTTGTACATTTATATCTCTGACAGCATTTAAAGCATTTGTAATTATTTCAAAAGGTTTATACCAAAGTTGTTCAACTAGTTTGGGAATATTATGTTTCGTAATCCACAAATCATATGCAAAACTTATATCAATTTCTCGTATATTCAACTTTGGATCATTTTCTGGATCTGTAGTTATAACAACTAAATCATGTCCTTTTCTTGATAGTTCTCTCCATAATGGCCTGAATACCACTTGATGGCTGTATGATGGAGTTGGAACTACTCCTAAAATACGAGCACTATTTCCAAATGAACATACCGAAATTATTATTACTAAGAGAAATAAGAACATCATTTCGAACGATAAAGAATTTATATGTGCTTTCACATAAACTAAATTATTTAAACTGTAGCACAAACAGAGTTTATCTGATTAAGATATTTCCCCATATATAATAGAAAATTGTATCTACTTTTACGATTTAAGTAATTATTTGTACGTACCTCTAAGTATTAAATGTTTCTGTGTGACGTTTTACCTATACAAAAAGTTAAAAAACAACGTGTATTTAATAAATAATAAAATAATTGTAAACATATAACTTTGATGTAATGTAAATGATAATGATGATTAAAACTGATTTGAAATCTGTATATAAATATATGTAGGTAGGAACATACACATATTGTAATAGTTTAAAACAAAACAAAACGTTAAGCAATTTTATTCAGTACCAAATAGATTATTTTCAAATTTCCAGACACTGGCGTCGCGGAGAAGGGGTTGGAAGTGCCAAAGCATCACGTAAATCCAAATTAGCACCCATTGACAAAATTAAATTGAACACTATTGAAAAGAAAAAAGGAAATAATAAATATACGCTGTTTATTTTATGTTACAGACATTCCAAAGTAACAAATTTTAAGACAAAAAGATGATTTGAGCTTTGAACTCTATTTAACCATCTTAGCAGTATAACAATTTTGTAAGTGATTATATCAATTTGTCCTAATTATTATTCGAGCACAAATTGAAGGTGCAGAAAACTAGCGGTTAGAAATAATATTATGAAATCTTAAATATTTGATGAGGTTATTTGTAGAACACCTCTAAGTAATATTCAGAGTTATATAGAACACCTAGATGATTTACTTTCTTATTGTATGTACAACACAATATGACAATATTAATATTTTAGGTGAAATAATTGTAGATCAAAATTTTGACAACCTTGTTTCTCAGTCTATGATGTCGACCGTCGACCTTTAATTTAAAAAGTTCTGAGAAACTTTACCCTGGTTTTTCACTTGGTCTATGTCTTTGCACACGAATTATTTTTGTTCTCGCATCGCCACCTTA
The DNA here is from genome assembly GCA_963680705.1 of Rhagium mordax. Taxonomy (NCBI): domain Eukaryota; kingdom Metazoa; phylum Arthropoda; class Insecta; order Coleoptera; family Cerambycidae; genus Rhagium; species Rhagium mordax. The sequence continues at coordinate 99,288,064 of OY796656.1, read as the reverse complement.
TCTCTGCGAAAGCTATCTTTTCGATTTAATAATCACAACGTCAATCTGAGATTTAGTATTAATAATCTTTCATTACCTACCTAAACTTTGCACCGATACTTTATACATAATGCCATTACAGTCTATAAATAAATTAACAGATTCATCAAAAATATTTCGTTAAACAGCTTTCGCAGAGAAGCAAAAAGAATATTTTTAAATTAAATAATAAATAATTTCACTGCAGAATCATCTTAATCTTCCTTCCTTTTTTTATATTTTCTAAATTTAAATTTGATATTAATTATTTATGCTGGAAATAATCAGTAAATCAGTAAAGTAATACATTATTGTACTATATATTTGAAACAATTCATCTCTTTACGAAACGAAAGTCCGCAATTTGTTGCCTCTGGTTCAACCAAAGTTGAAAACTCGACCCAGATGGCAATGAATAAAAAGGAACTTCCTCCTTCACTAGTAGTTTATAGTTTATGACATCTGGGCCTAGGCTCCATAGTTCTTACTTCGAACAAATGTTTGTTCAACATATTTTGTAATGATCAAGGGGCACGCTTCATCTGGCCCCTTTAGAACTTCACGGAAGCCAAGTTTACTAAATTACTATCTATAAGTTACCTCACTCTACGAAAGGCACGAATCCGCCTGCCCCACTCTCGGCTCGCCTACCCTCGCGTCCTAGGTAAAAGGTACATCCAGGGCACGTACACAGTGGCACTCGTTCACTCTACGAATGATTTCTGTGACCTAGGTACATGACTTAGTGCGCTGACTGCGTTTTTAAACGTTGCTAATACACCCGGTATCCGTATCGCTTTATGATAACAACACGTGTTCGCGGTACGCGAAGGAGTGAGGTAACTTTTAGTATTTAGTAAACTTTGACGGAAGAGAGCGTTGAACTGTGCTATGAATTCGTGGTTTCATACATTCCATTCCAGAACACTTCGATATTATAAATAGTCGGCGGATTTTCGACAACATGCTGTGGCCCGTGGAGGGGTTTGTTTAAAATAATTGGTTTAGTTCGAAACTCCGCACTCGCCCGGTTCAGAGTTTTCTTTATTGCCATAATAAGTGCTTGAACTGCTTGAATCCTACATAGACAGTACTATGGACAGTACCACTTGATAGTTTGTATGCAACACAGTCCAATTTAAAGTTTAATGTTCTCATATTGTTTGTAGTTTATTTGTGGCGGATCATTAATATTCATTAAACTTGTGTCTGGGAATCACATTAATGTTCTCGTTTTAGTTCGGCTCTCACATATATTATTATTATATCATTATCATAAAATTCATTTCTATTCTTACAGTAGTAAAAGTATGGTTAAATATACTTATTTAATCTGCGACCATATGTAATAATATTTGCGTTTAATGATTAATTGTTAGGCACCTACTAACATATTTTGTTATCTAAAGTACCAAACGATTACAGATCAATCATTTTAACAATAATTTTGGGAATTTTCCGTTCATATTTTATTTATCGAAGAAACAAGGTGAGCATTTCTTGATTAGTTTTTTTTTTCTATGCTCACTATTTCTTTTAGTCATGTTACTTTCTCGGTGTTACAAGTCACACTGAAAATTTCGCGGCTAAATTGCTAGAACGCCAAGCATAATTAGCCGTTTTATTTTTCTTTCTTTTTTGTTTTGGGATCTATTACCACATTCTTGAATATTTTTAAGTCTACATTTTTTTTAAATAACCTTCATGCCTGCGTTTATAAAAATAGGGATATTTCGTAGAGGTTTCGAAAACTCAATCTGTTTTCTTTTTCAATGCTAAAATTTTTCTTGATTTGTATAATCAGTAAAATTACACAATTTGAATACTTAGTTCATAGCCATAGATAGTTAGATACTACGTTCAGATGTTGATCAGATTAGATATTCACGTTGCTAAGTTCTTCTTTTAGTATAGATAGGTACCACATTGTAACCATATTTAGTAAAATTATTGCTGATTCTTTAATTTTTCTCTTTCTGCTGTTCACTGTACGGTTGTTTTGTTAAAAAAAAATTAGGTAAATAGCCGCCGATGTTACTGTTGCTAAGTTATCTAACATCAATTCGTAATTTTTGACTCTATAATATCTATATATATTTGGGGGTCCCCTTGAAATAGGCTTGATTGATTATTTTTAATCTCACTACTTTTGTCTTTGTTAATAACAAGAGTGATGTTTTGCGGGGTTAAATAACATAAATAAGAAATTTAATCGTGCCATATACCCCAAAGGTGCAGCTACGGACGCGTGTTTCGGATGTTTTGTAGATTACCTTTAACTTCAAAATATTCAAGAATGTGGTAATGAATCCCAAATAAGAAAAGAAAGAAAATTAAACAATGCCACAAATAATTTTTTGACAATATTTATATGAAAGCAGTTTTATGTTTAAACACTAACTTTCTTTATTTGTGTGTTTAAGATTATAATTTTAATGAAACATAATCTTATCCCTTATGAATATTAAAATTTGGATAGATTTGAATTAATATTTAACACACTGATATCATAACAATTACTTTTGAGACGCAGGAGCCCCACTTTTGTAAGTATGTGAAGGTGAGTGGCTTAACTTATCCCAACTAAAAATTAATATATTTTTGTTACCTTGGGCAGTGCCTTTAACGATGTGATATGTGTACCTCCACCAATGGTAATAACAGCGGGGCCAAGTGGTCTCACATAAGTACTGGGATCCACATTAATAAATATCATACTGACATTTTTCCAGATATCAACTATTGGTAGTATACCTTTTCCAAAATATTCCTCCATAAGTGCCTGGTCATCACTACTGCCCATTCTCAAAGACACACCCAAAATTGACATTACCAAAGAAGCTAAAGAGCTCATTAGTCTTTGCCAAAAATTTAACTCTCCTTCAAATGGTAACAATGGATCTGGATACAAAATTGGATGAACAGGATTCCCTAGTCCAGAATGACATAGGCTAGGCAATTCCCTTGATGCAATTCCTATGTAGGGACTTTTAAATCGTCCAGCAAACCCAAGCATTAGAGGATAGATATATTCCACTATTACCAAATCAAAATGCTCGGTTTCATTTCTCAAAATGGCTTGAACCTCTGGATGTAACAATTCTTGCACACTTATATCTTTCATAGCATTTATAGCATATCTAATTAATTCAAAGGGTTTATACCAAAGGTGTCGAATTTGTTTAACAATATTATGTTTCTTAGTCCACAAATCATATGCAAAACCCACATCGATTTCTTTTATATTCAACTTTGGATCATTTTCTGGGTCTGTAGTTATAACAACTAAATCATGTCCTCTTCTTGATAGTTCTCTCCATAATGGCCTAAATACCACTTGATGGCTGTACGATGGAGATGGAACTACTCCTAAAATACGAGCACTATTTCCAAATGAACATACCGAAATTAATATTACTAAGAAAAATAAGAACATCATTTCGGACGATAAAGAATTTGTGTGCTTTCTCAAAAGCCAAATTATTTATACTACACTTTATCTGATTAAGTATTTCTCCATATACAATATAAAATTATATCTACATGTACTATTTAAGTAATTGCTATTTTTGTACATACCTCTGAGATGTTTCACCTTTAAATCTATACAAAGAAATTACAAATAAGGCGTTCATTATTATTATTATTATTAGTAGTATTATTATCAGAGACTGGTATTAAATTTAGTAGAAGTGGTGTATGCTCGTTGTGTTGTGTCCATAATTATATTATCATTTCTGACTTTGAGCTATACAGATACAAAAAATTTAAAAGCGACCTATATTAAATAAACGAAAATTGGAAAGATATCACATTAATATAATCTAAATAATATTGACTGATATGAAATCTATACGTAGGCTTTCGTAGTTTAAAAGTAAGTTAGCTGAAGTACAAAATCGATTATTTTAAAATTTACAAGCATGAGCGTAGCTAGATGAGAGCCTGAGGGTGCAAAGTACCTACTGCTTAACAAAATTAGCATCCTCTTTAACAATATTGAAAATTCAGAAAAATAATATATGTAATATTTATTTTATGTAATAAACATTACAAACTAACAATTTTCCAAGACAAAAAAGTTATCTAACCTCTGTGTAACCTTAGTTTTGTTATTATGTATTGACGAAAAATGAAAGACATTCTACTATGTTTTAAACTCTTTCGATAACTTATAGTGATCTTGTGATTGACACGACTGTTATTCTTTATTCTTCCTCAAGTACAGGCACATATACAAGTACCATAATGCAAGTGAATGATAGATGGTTTTCCATTTCAGTACCGAAAATGCTGAAAATAAATAAAAATAAAATAAATAAAGAATAAAGTCAATATTACTACCTACTGATTTAGACTTATTTACAGAGTATAAACAGCAAGTTATCCTACCATTAACTTCGGTTGGAAAAATTTTTTATATATTAATTCGTCTAATTAAAAATAAATGAAAATACATACTCGTAAATTTATTTTGCAACTCGTATTTTATTATACCATACATGTATTCATAGAAAAGCCTATGAAAATATTTTTCATTTGAGGGTGTACATGTTTTCAAAATTGTTCACCCCTTAGATAAACCACAACTTTGTCAATTCAATTCGCCATTTTTAGAAGAGCATATTTATTATTCTACTCTACCCACCCATCATTTAGTAACAATGCTGTTATCTTTTGTTTATTTAGCTATTTATTGATTTCTTCTATAAATATAACTAAGATTATAAATGCGCAGAGAGTCACCAGTTTAGAACAATAGCTGATGTTTTGTCAATTTTCACTAAACTAGAGTTGCGATATACAAGCAATTCGTAACAAACAAATATTTCAAAAATAATAGATATATTTTTATGTGATTATGACTTTATAATAAAATATTGTTTGTGTAAATTTAAAATTAAGGAACTTGTATGGAATACTTGTCTCAAATAAGTGAATAAAAATAAGAACTATTATGTATGTGAAAGAATCATATTTTTTTACCTACTCAAAGATATTAGTAGAGTAGTAATGGCGGAGCTGGGTCTCCCCCCACCCTTTTTTTTTGTGGTGGGGGGTAACTAGGGTAATTCGAGTAATGTAGGTAATTAGACTGATGTAATTGCAATAGAGGTAATTAGAGTATTGCAGGTAATTAGCCTGATGTAGTTGCAATAGAGGTAAGTAGAGTAATGTGCAGTAATTAGACTGATGTAATTGCAATAGAGGTAATTGGAGTGGTGCAATGCAATTGTAGTTGTAATTAGTGTATGTACTGATATGTGTATGAGTATTTCAAGTAGAGGTGGTGGGGCAGCTTCACTCCGTGTATATAAATGAGGATGAGGAGCACACAGCCATTTGTGGTGCTAGTCTCCCAGAGTAAAGACATAAAATGTATATTTGTACTTCTTGTGGTGTAAGTGGTGACAATTTGCGAAGACATCAGAGGCAATCTTGTAAGAAGATACATGATAGTGGTCCGCAAGCAAAATATCCTAAACTGGAATGTAATCCTTCAACATCTACAAATATGGAAACTTGTAATTGCTGTAATGTGACTCTAAGCACAACCCAAATGAATTCCCATAGAAGGACATTGCAGCATAGGACAAATTCATGTGTTCCGTTTATAGAAGGTGTAGAAATTGTGCAGAGCGCTTTCAAATACAGGATTGTAACCTATCGAGTATATAGCGAAAATAATCACCAAGACTATGTAATGTTCTTCAATGAAATTAGATCAAAAATATTAAATCTCTTCGAGGAAGTGTTACGTATTCATAATACAGTAAAAGTAAATATGGAAACGTTTGCTACGTACGTATTACAGACACAGGAACTATCTGAAATGAAATCATTTAACACTTCCAACAAAATCTTGGATCAAGCTATGGATTTGAACAATACTTTGGACACCTTTGTGGATGCTATGATTACACAAACTACGGAGTTCCTGGAACGTGATTCAGGTATTTAAACATACATTAAGGTGGAAAGAAAATGACTAATTATAATTTAATTTTAGGATGGGCCCTCGAACGAATTGCTTTTGTTGAAATCAATGTGAATAAATATAGTCCTCTGGGTGGTTCATCATATGTCAAGTTGCCAAAATCCATAGAAAACAAGAAGGCAGTGGTAAATGTAAAAAACCAGGATCAGTATTGTTTTGCTTGGGCTGTAACTTCAGCGTTGTATCCTGCAAATGGCTGCACATCTGAGACCTCATCATATCCACATTTTTCAAGAGTTTTAAATTTATCAGGTATGAATTTTCCAGTAAAATTGCGGGATATTTCAAAATTTGAGGAGATGAATAATATTTCAATTAACGTGTACGGGTTAGAAGAAAAATTTGAGAATAATAGAATAAAGTATGAAGTTGTTGGGCCTTTACGTTATTCTGAAAAAAAACTATTTATGCATGTAAATTTGTTACTACTTTCCGGTGAATGTGGTGTAAATCATCACTGTAAGAAAGATTGCGCTAATAATCACTATTGTTGGATAAAAAACTTGTCTAAGCTAGTTTCCGCTCAAATTTCAGCTCATGATCATAAAAAGTACTTTTGTGATGGTTGCTTACTATATTTTAATAATGAGCGTCAGTTATTCCAGCATCAGAGAAATGACTGTAATCATGTTTATACAACAACACCATCGACACAATTTCGGATTGATAAATATGGTAAACAAGTACCTGAAAATATATTAAAATTTGAAAACTTTGAAAGACAAATGCAAGTACCATTTGTAGTGTATGCAGACTTTGAATCAATTCTGAAACCTATTCATACTTGTGAACCGAACCCCGAACGTTCTTATACAAATAAAACTTTTATACACGAACCTTACTCCTTCGCATATTTCATAAAATGTTCTTTTGACAATTCTTTATCAAAATTTGAACTCTATCGAGGATCTGATGTAGCCAAAGTTTTTGTATCGCGTATTGAAGCCGATGTAAGGGAAATCTATAACAGATATATGAAAGATATAGTCCCAATGGCTAAACTCACAGCACAAGAAAGACAAGACTTCCTGAATGCGACCGTATGCGGTATATGTGAGAAACCATTTAAAGTAGAGGATGTAAAAGTTAGAGATCATTGTCATATAACTGGTAAAGTAAGATTTGGTGCCGCACACTCTGTATGTAACTTAAATTACAAATTACCAAATTTTGTACCTATCATATTTCACAATATGAGTGGCTACGACAGTCACCTATTTATAAAACAGCTCTGTGCACATAAGGACAGAGTTGATGTTATAGCACAAAATAAAGAAAAATATATATCTTTCACGAAACACCTTTATATGCATGATTACGTCAATAAGAAAGGGGAGAAAAAACGGAAATTTATACAACTACGATTCATCGATAGTTTTAAGTTCTTATCAACATCGTTGCAAAATTTAGGGGGCAACTTAACTGATAACCAATTGTTTGTTACGGGAAGTTTCTATACAGATAAGGAAAAATTTAATTTAATGAGGCAAAAGGGTGTATTTCCATATAGTTTTATGGATAGTTTAGAGAAACTAAATAATGTAGAGTTACCCTCGAAAGATGAATTTTACGATAACCTAAATGAAGAACATATAACAGATAAAGATTATCAGAGGGCTAACGATGTGTGGAACTTGTTTGATTGTCAGAATTTGGGCGATTACTCAGATCTTTATTTAAAATCAGACGTACTCCTTTTGTGTGACGTATTTGAAAATTTTCGTAAAATTTGTTTGGAAAAATATAAACTTGATCCTGCTCAGTATTACACTTGTCCGGGTCTCTCGTGGGACGCTATGTTAAAACTAACCAAAGTGGAGTTGGAATTATTAACGGACATTGATATGATCCATTTTTTTAAAAAGGGAATACGTGGTGGAGTAAGCCAGTGTACGGAAAGGAAACATATTGCGAATAACAAATTTCTCCCTAACTACGACCCCAAAGAACCTTCTTCATTCATCACATATCTAGATGCCACGAACCTATATGGGCATAGTATGTCGCAACAATTGCCGACAGGTGGATTCGTGTGGCTGTCCGAAGAAGAAATCATGAATTTAGATATTACGAGCATTTCAGATGAAAGCACCCATGGGTATGTTCTCGAAGTAGACATACATTATCCACAAGATTTACACGACTTACACTCAGACCTACCCTTTTTAGTAGAAAATATTATTCCACCAAAATCAAAATCGAAATTGACAAAACTGATACCAAATTTAAACGATAAGAGGAGATATATTGTGCATTATATAAATTTGAAACAAGCGCTAGATAACGGGTTAATGGTTATAAAAACACATAGAATACTTAAATTCAAACAATCACCTTGGCTTAAAAAATATATTGACCTAAACACCGATATGAGAAATAAGGCTAAGAATAAATTTGAAAAAGATCAGTATAAATTATTAAATAACGCAGTATTCGGTAAGACAATGGAAAATGTTGATAATAGAATGGATATAAAATTAGTTACCCACTGGGAGAGCGTTAGGCGGAGTATGGGTGCAAATGCATTAATAACACGCCCTAACTTTAAATCATGCTCAATATTTACTGATGATTTTGTAGCCATCCATATGGGTAAACTAAAGGTAGTCTACAACAAACCAATTTACGTTGGTTTTTGTATCTTGGAGTTGTCTAAGACAGTATTATACAACTTTTTCTACGACGTTATCAAAAAACATTTCGGCGATAATGCTTCTTTGCTGTATACAGATACGGATTCGTTGATTATAAAAACATTTACAGATAACTTTTATAATTTCATAATACAGAATCCAGACAAATTCGATACATCTAACTACGAAGAAATAAATAAATTTAATATTCATAAGGGCTTGTCGGTGTTAGGTAAAATGAAAGACGAGTTCCCCTCTGATCCCATTATTAGTTTTTATGGTACGGGTGCGAAAGCTTATTATATACAATCGGTGGATAATGAACTCAAAAAAGCTAAAGGTGTGAAGAAATCTGTTATTAGAAAGCAGCTGTCAATAGATGACTATAAGAAAATCGTTGAGCGGGGAGGTTTAATATTTAGAAAAATGAATACGTTTCGGAGTTGCTTGCATGACATTTACACAGAAATAAAGAACAAAGTGGCCTTGTCCCAACACGATGACAAACGTTTTGTTATTCCTAATACTACTAAAACATTACCGTGGGGGCACCGTGACATATCATTTTTTCAGAGCGAACAAGAACAAAATATAGAACGACTGATAGTTGCCATAAATAATATGGAGAAAAAAAATGAAAACTTGGACGCTTTACTTGCAGCAATAGCTGATTTAAGCCAATAATTAATTTAAAATTTTTATTTCATCTTCTAACGTAAAGGTCGAAAATTCGAATACATGAACTACTAAACTGGAAAATTCAAACTACAAAATTTCACCAATATTTAATTGTAACATTATAATACAAAATTATTGTGATAATTTTAAGTACTTTCAAATAATAGAATAAAAATATCTAAATAAAAATCACAGTGTTGTTATTAGTAAACCTTTCTCCCAAAATAAGTTAAATATCGATTAGGTTAAATCGTAAATTATAAATAATGTAGGTAGTGACTTGAAGAGGTGTGTGTAATGATACAGTTTTACAATGTAAGAGTAGGTGACGTTGCTAAAACTAAAATGTCGTTTTATGCTGCAGTCAGGAATGTGATGTCATTTCAAATAGAAAGTTGTTGCGTCAGTTATTCGATGTGCGCATGACATTTAGAAAACGTCACTTTGTAGCGGGATTCTGTTGAGACAAAGAAAATCAACAGTGGGGTGAAAGCTTGGCTTGCATAAATCACGTGATGTCGTCCAACCAATGAGAGACGAGAGTGGTCACCCACTCCCTACCGTTGGAGGGGGAAGTTAGCTTGGCTTGGGTTTGAGGACGCTTACAAGATTCTTTCCGTCTTCGCCTGTGCTAGTGTGTGCAAGTGTGCTCTCGTGAATTTCATTGCTCAGTTTTTGTGAACAAAATGGTAAGAACCGTTAAAAATGTATCATCTGCTGGTGGGCGTAAAAGGCGCTCGTCGACACCGCCACCAACTTTACCGCCCTTGACTTTAATGACGTATTTGGCTACGTTTAAACCATCACCTGACGCATCTACGGCGTCAGGTTCCGCCATTAATGGCGGTGCTGTGAAGTCAGCAATAAAAAATCCATCCTCTGGCAGGGTTAATGTTTTAAACAACATTATTGTTAAAGATGGTATTGCTGCTGACGTTGGGGGCGCTTCGTGTTCTAACGAAGGCGGTAGTCAGCTAGCGTATCATGGGCACCATCAGCAGATGCACGGCAATATACATCCTGGCGCAGATTTACCTGTTTTGCACCTTGAAGATGGTGACCTCGGCAATACCGTCAATGTCACCGTATCCAGGAGTAATGCAGGTAAAGCCGTTCATACCCCGAAATTACATGGTTTGGCTTTAAACAAAAAATTTAAAGTCACACCATCTACTTCAGGGTGTCAGGATGTACGCGCATCTCATCCGCGCAAATCATCTATGTCTCTGGTGGCACATGACTCCGATGACGACTTTTTGCCTAGTAATGTAAACAACAATAAAAACACAAAGTCGTCGTCGGCGCCATCAAAAGGTAAAGGTAGACGTACAGAAACACAATCCATAGACTGTGACGCGACTTTATGGGACGAGATAATGGATTTCGCGCAGACAGTTGTACCTGCCCCTCTAAGTCCGCTACCTGCTTCACCAAAAAAAAATAAGGTTTCGGCAGGTAAAACCGTCTGCGTCGTTTGTGGCTGTACCTCTACCTGGCAATAGCGCATTACAACAGCCAAGCTGTTCTAATGCGGTGTTGCCACCACCACGCAATGACGCATTAGAACAACCGGGTTGCTCTAATGCGGTGTTGCCACCGCCGCCAGAGGTAGCTCCGATTGTTAATGAGAATCCGCTCCCAGCACAAGCGGACTCTGATTCTGAATCGGAGGTGTTCTCGCAAGTTGACACCAAAACATCTGTTAAACAATTTTTTAAAATATACGGTCAACTTAAGAGAACACATGATTTAAATTTGAGGCTTTGTCGGGATCATCCGAAAATCTTGCGTCGTGCTGCTGATATGCGGGAAAGAGCCGCAAAATTAGAGGCCGACGTAAAGAGACAAAGGGAGGCTCTCGACAAAACTGCAAAGCAGATGAGGTTTATTTCGGATCAAATGGGTGGCTGAGCACTTGCGCACACGCGGCGGAAAGTTATTTTAAGTTAGATTTTAAGTTAGTTAAGAATATTGTTAGTTAGATAAGATTATTGTTAATTAGGTTTAAAATATAGTATTAATAAAAAAACATTAAAAAAATAAATGCCAAAAAAAATTTAAAATGTTTGTCAAAAAAAATAAATGACAAAAATAATTAAAAAAATAAATGCCCCAAAAAAAAAATAAAAATTTGTCAAAAAAAATAAATGACAAAAATAATTAAAAGAGCATACAAATAAAGGCAAATTAATTAAGTTAGATTTTTAAGTTATTTAAGAATATTGTTAGTCAGATAAGATTGTTAATTAGGTTTAAAATATATTATTAATAAAAAAATATTAAAAAAAATTAAAAAGTTTGTCAAAAAAATAAATGACAAATAATTACAAAAAAATGATACAAATAAAAGACAAAAAATGATAAAAAATAAATTACTGTGTATTATTATGTAAGAATATATTGTTAAAAATAAATATAAAAAAGTTTAAAACAAATTTTAAAAAGTGAATAAAAAATGATAAAAAAATTAATTAGTTAATAAAATAAATACACCACATGTAATTAATTAATTGTGCATATTATGAGTACATGTTTGACATGAATAAACACATAATGTAAAGGTTAATTAATTTAAATAAATAAAGAGTTTAATAGGTTAATAACAACATAAAAAAAAAAAAAAAAAAAAAAAAAAAAAAAAAAATTAAAAAAATCGAATTTTAAACACATGAAAATCAAAATTAATGGTTAATTAGGAAAGGTCAAAGGTCAAATTTAAAAAAAAAACCGGAGAACCACCACCTCCTTTCTCCGGGGGGCGTCCGAGGATTCGATCCTGTGGTCTTCTGAGTGACCTCAAGATCGACGCGTATTTGCCCGCTCGGCTACTCGAACGCCCCACAAGAGTTAGGTCTATTTCCTAATTTCAACAAAAAACTACCTGCTCATCGATCCGTATTTACCAGGCAGGGTCGCATGGCCTTAGGCTATAAAATCAACCCAAGCTATCGGCTTTATACATTTACAACTGTATTATTTTGAATCAGTTTATATCTTGAGATATTTTAATTTAATTTAAATAATAATAAATAAAAGATAACCATTTTTTTTTCAAAATACTTTTTAATAAAATCATTCATATGTTCATTTGTTTTAATATTTATATGATTTACTAATTTTCACAACTTGTAATATACAGGGTGGCACAAATATTTTTATTAATTAAAAAATATATACAATTAAACTTAAAAATAAAATGAAATATAAATTTACATTAATAAATACTACTTATAACGAATCAAATTTAGTAAAACACGTTGTATCGTTCACGCAATTGTTTTATTTACATTATTACATGTATGACATACTTCAATTCGATGCAATTGCACCAAGTTTGTGCTGCAACATTTACATTTCGTTATCATTGCACCATCCAACGTCGTCGTTTTGTGAATATTTACATGCTGGTGACGTCCGGACACTATCCGTGTATAGGATATATAACATAGCCCACACAGGAAGTGTTTGGTTGCATCCGGCCTGGTTCTGATTATGACAAAAGACGCTGACGTGCAATATAGTCTCCGCCGATCATCATAATTGTTTAATATTTTTCCGGAGAAGGCTAACTCTCCCGCTTCGTCTTCCACATCATCCCCAAGACCTTCATCTACACTGACGGGAACCAGGTTGCCATCTCCCCAGTCGGCACCCTCTTGGTCGACATTGATATTTTCCACGATGATGGGATCCCCCCTGTGGACAGCATCTTGATTCAAGTCCTGAAGCTCTTGATTTACACCATCTCGGTGTAACACCATTGCACCCATATCATTTTCTGCCAGTTCAGTGAGGAATCGTCTATAAGCCATCTTTAAATGTTGGAACTCAACTGATTTGATGTTAAACCTCCTCCGTTTTATATTCTATAATTCGTGACGGTGACGCCCTTCCTATTGCGTCAAGTTTACTATTAGCTATTTAAACCAAGAGTGACCACAAGAGGAACGCATTCAAACTTCTTACGTAACACAATCGTGTCTTAAAACAGAAGTGCATACAATGGTCCTACCAAGAGAGTGGAAATTAAAACCAATAATAGCAGTACAACCGTATAGTTACAATAATTCAAGAATTTGCCATAATTGCTATACTGCATGGAGGAAGCAAATTATCAACCCATGCACTGGACTGTGCAAAAAGTGTGTAATTCAGAACCCAGTGCAGAAAAAAGAATTTCGAGACAATTGTCCAAATGAAACACAATGTCGCAATTGTCTTACCATACTCAAAAGAACGAATTTTGGTATATATCGAGACGTATGTGAAGCTTGCAAAGCAGACCAACCACAATTAAGACAACGATGCGTGTACTGTAGTAAGTACGAGGACAATTGTTGGAACAACATTTGCATAAAATGTATGTCAGGGGCACTCATCTTGTGTGATCGCATTGGTGTGTTTTATAGTAGTTGGACTCACCATAATAGGGACTGTTGGTGTCTTAATTATAAATAAATTATATTATTTGTATATATGTATGTGTGTATGTAATATATATTATAACCATAAACTGTAAATATATTTTTAGTATTGTAATAACATATTATTTTGTAGGAAACTTTTAAAATTATACAAAAAAAAAATGATTATTTTTAATTTTTTTACAATTTAAAATGAAGGAAATAAATTAAATAAATATTTAAGAGTTTATTAAGTAAATAAATGTATTAAATGACTTACAATTAATTTATTTACTAAAACTATTTATTAAATTATTTACAATGTTTAATTTATATGGATGCCTAATCTGTTCCCTCGCAGACATTATCGCACTCTATCAAGAGCTGATAATCTGACCAGTGGCTCTGGTCAGGTGATGGCTGGCCGTCTGGATCGTAGAACACCGTTTCCATAGACCATGCTGATGGTGATGTTGCCCTATCAGTGCTGCTGTCCGGGGGGTTATCTTGGTCCTCGCCTAGATTCTCACCTATCCAATAAGATGAAGGTGATATTGGTCTGTCGTCAATGCTATCTGGGGTAGCTTGGTCATCCTGGTCCTCTTCGTCTTCCTGGTCCTCTTCGTCTATCGAATACGATGGAGGTGACCGTTCCCACCAATCACTGCTGTCTGGGCCGTATTCACTAGGCATTGACCAGGTCGATGACGTTGATTTTGAGTCGGTGCTGGAGGAGACGCAATTTACTTGAGAAGTGTCCATGATGTTAATAATTTTAAATCTGACAAACAAGAGCGTTGCTGTGTGTTATATAAAGCAAACTAATCTCCACCCCCAGCAGTGGCGCCTCCTACAAACATTACTTTACAGGCACCTCTATTATTGATGATGGAGAGGGGGTAAACATTTAATGTATAGTGTTTTACTGAATCAATGAATAAGTCAGGTTGGCCGAGTGGTTAAGGTGTCAAACTTCACTAATTAAAATTCATAATAACACGTATCCTATGATTGGATATGAATACCCCCTCTATTATTTTAGAGTGACTCCCTCCCCACACTACTATATATATGGGAGTAATATTAAACCAAACTTAGTTGCATTTACTATTTCTATCTATATACCACGTATCGAAATGGCAAATCCATCTATTATATCTATTCTAAGACGGTTGGCGCAAGAAGATTCCAATAATTGGATGCTGTTTAATCATGAGGCTGCGGAGATGGGGGTACCTGCTGAGGCTGTGGAGATTGGAGCACCTGCTGATGTTGATGCCAATGGTGCCAACATCGATATCCAGGAAGTCATCGAAGGCGGCGAAAATGGTATAGTGGACGATGGAGTCGACGAAATGGTGGACGATGGTATAGAAGTCGATGTTGCGGACCTCATCGAGGAAGACCAGCACGAGATGGCTTTCCAGATAAAAGATATGGTGGCTGGTACAATGGACAAGGTGTGTGCTACAGCGGCCTTCGTTGTGGTATGCAGCATTGACCAGGGAAAATACTTTATGTGCACTAGGTGCTACGTATCGTATTCTCGCATGGTCGTAGAGGGGGCTGTTCACCAACACGCAAGTCTGCACAACACGGTTGAGTGGTGGGACGTACCTACCATAAAGTGCAAAGCTTGTGGCGATGACACAGTGACAGTCGGTGCCATCGAAGGTTGTTTTGTGTGCAATAATACTGGAAAAAGAACAGTACCCATATAATAATATTAGATTTTCTAGTTTGTACTTTTTATATTATTTTTTATGTTTGTTTAATGTTTAATTATAATTTTTAATTATATTTAATTAATTTTATGTTTTATGTTATATGTATATTTGTATCATTCTTATAATATAGATTGTAGGAAAATAAAAAGGAATTAAAACATTTATGTGTATGTTTATTATCTTTCAAGTGTTAAAAAAAAAAAAAAAAAATGATTATTTTTAATTTTTTTACAATTTAAAATGAAGGAAATAAATTAAATAAATATTAATAAAGTATATTCATTTTATTATTCATTTGTGACACATATTAAAATATTTCAATCGACATAACTATATAATGATACATTAATATATTTTTCTAGTTAATGACAATTTTAAACAATAGAAGCTATATCAACCCACGAATTGTGTTCTACAGATAGCCCCAACCACTTTACCAGCACTTTATTTCCTTTCTTCTTTAATACATTTTCAACTAGATACACATCGGGGTATTTTGCTTTTAGTAGCTCCATTTCATAAAAACATCCCTTGATTGGGTGTCCAAACAAGTCTTCTATCAGGTAAGTTGTGGGATTTGTTATGTTTATTTTGGTAATTTTAAAAAGTTCTGTTGAAAAGTTCGGTGTAAACCCTTTATCAAATACACCTTTATACTTGCTAATACGAACTATATCACCGAGATGAAATTTCGGTTTCAGAGCAATCTTAATATAATTATATACGTTTAAATGTGTAGTTGGTTTGACATCAATGGGCTTTCTGCCAGTTGTACGATGGACTTTGTCATTGTAACTTTTTGTAACGTTTGGTAGGATATCGAGCCATTTATATTTACCCATAGCTGAGAATTCTTTATACAACCAATTTTTTAATGTGCGGATTACTCGCTCAACAATTGCTGCTTTTTTTGTGCTATACGTAGAATAATGATTAATTTCGTGCCGCTTCATTAATGCGGAGAACTTTCTGTTATAGAATTCAGTACCATTATCGGTCTGTAAATTTCTCGGTGAATAATTTGCTTCTTGAATAATAGTCTGCATAGCCTTGGTAACTTCTACAGCTGCTTTATTTTTAATAGGTTTGGTCCATACGTACTTGGAATAGCAGTCAATCACTACAAGAATATAACGATACCCTCTATTTTTATCAGCGTATGGCTGCATTTCAGCTAGGTCTGCTTGCCACAAATCACCAAACCCCTTAATTATGGTTCGCCTTCTACGAAAATTTCGTCGAGCATTTCTATGTAACTCGTTAACAACTTGTAATTTTTCGCTGCTAACCTCCATTATAAAATTGTCTTCAGCTATATATCAACTTCAGGCATTAGTTCTGGTGGAAATGCTAGGCCTCCGGATTGCACCTTCTTTGGTTGGAGTTCGGTGGCAATATGCTCTAATTTAGAGATTCTAGTGATTAAAGTATTGCGATTGTTTATGGCCGAACGTTTAACTTCAGAAATTGCTTTATCAACATATTTCCTCATTTCTATTTTCATTTTCTGCATCATCTCATTATTTTGTTTATTGAAAATAGCGCGATTTTCTTCTCCACTTCTTATAAGTCCCACATCAACATATTTTTTCATTTCCCCAATAATTACATCGGTTGTATCAAAAATAGCTTTGGCAGCATTTTCATCATTTGTTTGTAGACGCTTGTTAACGTAATTACATGTTGCACCATCTTGATCATCGACAGGTTCCCCTAAATTTTTTAAACGCTTATTTTCAATATCATAGTGATTATCTCTGGTAAGTTTAAAACCCACGCCAGGTAATCCACGATGGGCTATTAACTTACTCGCACTAATTCTTTTGCTGCGTCCAAATTTGTCGATAGTGTTTACAGTAGACATTTCTGACTGCATCTGATGCGGTTTATAAATTGCAGACTATATAATACTTATTAAGTATAATGATACTATGTTTTATTTCATCTTTAATACACTATTTTTTCTTCCCTAAGTTCTGATATTATTTCTATTATTTCATTGTCGTGGTTGTTATTTCCCGCTATTTTCGAACTCCATAGTAGACGTAGACGATCCACGAGTTCGCTGGGTTTATTCCAAAAAATATATTCTTTATCTTTATTTCTGTACAATTTGTGGGTAGGTACACGTTTTAAGCCGTGACCACTTGTTGACGATCGTGTCGCAATTGTAGAAGATGTTAATGGTTTGATAATTTTGTGAAATTTTCCACGCTTAGTAGTGTTATAGCCATTCGCTACATCGAATTTTTTGTAAGGTGCCTTTGTTTTTCTTAGTATTTCTCCATATATCTTACTCCATTCATCATCGAGAACACCCTCTCTATTATCATCTAAAATTGTTGGGCGTTTTAGAAATATTAGATCGTACAATTTAGGACTACCTAGATACACGCCAAGTTTCTTATTGCCATACCATAGCGTAATATTTCCATGGGAAAAACGTATTTCGGCATTGCCCATCAGCAGTTTGCCTGTCTTGGGATCTACACGCACTCCATATAAACTATCATACTTGGAATCACCAGATTTTAAATTTTGTATATGTCTTTTTACAACCTCATGTCTTTTTTCTAGTTTACTAGCTGGAGAAGTTTCGGATACAGGGGTTGTTCTTATTGACGATGGTGGTGTTTCCATAATGGGGATATAATGTGGAACATCATCACCACCTACATACTTATCGGATCATTCTTCAGAAGCACTCTCCCATGATACAGCCCTCTGGGTGGACACCCTTGATGATGATGGTTTTGAATGTAATTGTTGGATATGAGATTTGTTCTCTGCTGCTGAAGATATAACATTTAAAGGTTCAGTTATCGGTTGGTAGATCTTTTCAAGTGTTACGTGCATCTCCATATCTTTGTTCTTGATATAGTTAAACTTCTTCCGCACAGCATCTGTTGCCTCAATCAGCTGTCGCTTGAGTGTTATTTCGCTACTGGGATGTGCAAGATTGTTATATTTTTTATTATCTTTGGTAACCTTCATCTTAGCGCATACGTAAACGAAGTAATCCTAACGACGTATGTAATTCAAGTGAAGTTTTTAATAAAATGCATTATGGATATATGAAGCTATCAAACCCTTTTCTATATCGCCCACCTTGTACTTCTCTATCCTTATCAATCACTAGAAATCCATATTTGTCATTCCAGCACTTTGCACACATATTTTGAAATACTGTAAACGTTACATCAGGTGACACATGATCGGAAAAGATGTGATGCAGATTCATGTCGTCCTGTTTAAAGACAACAATTAAATTACTATTGTCTCTTATTAGCTGCTTCGGGATTCGAGAGTATGTCTGGCCAAGATAAAAACAATCCACATTTCTATGTCGGCCCATACTGAAATATCCCCTTATAACATCTTGTTTCTCACATATTACATCGTCAAATATAAACACAGACTCTGGCTTTGCCTCGGATGGTTCCACTATTTGCGTACCATTACTAAATGTATAAAATCCTAACCCCTCAATCGGCGCTAATACATTACGTAGATACTCATACTTGGGTTGATTTATAGACTTTGAGTATAGGTAAATATTTAAAAAACGTAAACCTAAACGATGCGTGATCAAAGATATTAAGACATTTGTTTTCCCACAATTCGAGGGTCCTATTATGAGGGCACGTACAGTTGAAGGTAGTAGTGGTCCATGGCGATTATCAGCACTTAACCCACGCCCAACTTTTTCATCCAAATTATCTATAGAAAGCGTTTGTTTCTGTTTCACAATGTGCATTGTACCGCGGCTAAATGTTATATAAGTAGATGTGTGATTTACAACTCTTATTTAAATGGTTTCTACGATACGATACACACGTGAAAAACGTACGAAGCGCGGTGGAGGATTAGTTAATTCCCTGATTAATAAGCTCCCCGTCGAGTTGCATTTGCCAGGTTATCAATTTTGTGGTCCAGGCACAGATTTAAATAAAAGGTTAGCACGAGGTGATTCTGGCATAAATCAGCTCGATAAAGCGTGTAAGCAACACGATATTGCATACGACAAAAATAGCAGTAATCAAGCAGCCCGCCATAAAGCAGACTATCAGCTTGAACAGGCTGCGTGGAAACGGGTGAAATCCAAAGACGCAGGACGTGGAGAAAAGGCAGCTGCTTGGTTAGTCACAACTATAATGAAGGGAAAACAACGTCTTGGTATGGGATGTAATTCAACAATATCTCGCAATCCAATAAGGAAACGAATCATCAAGAAAACAAAGAAAGGTAAGAAGAATGTTAAAAAGACAGCGTTTGGATCTGGGATAGTACGAAAAGTGCGTGACACACTGCGAAATGCTGGAGGCAAAAAAGTAAAAGACCAAAAGAAGGTGGTTGAAATTGCTCTAAAAGCTGCACGTCGATATATAAAACAGGCCGGTGGAAAACGCAATATTCAAACACCTCGAATTATACCAATTCCAAAAGTTGGTGGTATTTTACCTCTAATACCCATTTTTGCTGGATTATCTGCATTGGGTAGTTTGGCTGGTACGGCTGCTGGTATTGCTAAAGCTGTAAATGATGTGAAAAAGGGTAGAGAAGAATTAGCTGAAGCAAATCGGCACAACAGAAGTATGGAAGCAATAGCTATGAAAAGTGGTAAGGGGATGTATATGAAGCCATACCGAAAGGGGATGGGTCTTTATCTAAAACAGAATTCAAAAAACTAATAGACTCCCTACCTCGGAGACCTCTTACCGACATTGATCTTAAATATTATGCTAATAAAATGAAGGTAGCATACTTTCGAGGTGTATTTATGCGTGACTCACTACCAAGACATGGGCCACATTACAATGAATCCGCAATAATCAATTTGGATAGTATATATGGTCCTGGGACACATTGGGTGGCATATAAAAAACGAGGTAGTTTAGTAAATTATTTTGATAGTTTTGGCGACTTACCCCCACCTATAGAATTAGTTACATATTTCAATAACGATTCAAGGAGGGCCAACCAAATATTCTATAACTACAAACGTGTACAGAATTTTAACACAGTGTTGTGTGGACATTTGTGTTTAAAGTTTCTCTCTACGAAACAAATATAAAACGCCATGGAACTGAAATCTATGACCCCAGCAATAGATCGAGAAGGTATCAAGCGAATGGGTCACTCACTAATTGCATTCTCCCGTTTGCGTAGTCTGTTGAAGATGAGCAAACAACAACTAGCAGATATGCCCAAAGAGGTGATGATTGGGTTGGCTTCACATGAAATTGCATTAGTATGGGATAAGCTACCTACACATCTTCAGAACGATGTCGATATATTAAAATATCAATATTGTACAGAACATTACCTTAATGATTATGAAAGCAATGTTGACGTAAATGATGGTCCAACACCTAGAAAAATGTTTTGCTGCTATTGTAAGGTAAACGATGTAAATGTGGCATCCAATAACAATGTAAATATATTACCATCAACTTCTAAGAAGAGGAAATTATACCATTATTGCTGTAATCCACAATAAATTGGGTAACACAATTTAATTATATCAGTCATGTCGTACACGTTCACACTAACGAGCCGCTTAAGTGAGCTAAGTGTCAACTTTGATCCACCCATTGAACTGGATAGGAGCAGTCGTCATGGGTTAGGTTTAATTGGATTCTACTCTTACAACTCCATATACAATGTGGATGAAACAAATAACATCTTCCAATATAGGGTTAGTGCTAAAGATACATTCACTACTGTTCACATACCTCTGGGGGCTTATGAAATTGATGAAATCTATGCTGCAATGTTGAAAGCTATGAATATTGATGGAAAGGATTACACGCAAATATTCACTTTAAGGGCAAACAACAATACCTTAAAGTGCGAGATTTTGTCAAAGTATGAAGTAGATTTTAGACAACCAAATTCAATAGGAAGTCTGTTGGGATTTGGACAAATATATTTACAACCAAATAAAAATTACGAATCAACACAGCCTGTTGATATTATGAAAGTAAGGATGATACGCGTAGATTGCAATATTATTTCTGGAGCTTATCTGAATGCAGAAGAGTCACACACTCTCTTTGAATTTGACATAGACGTTGAGCCTGGCTACAAACTTACTAGAGAACCCAAAAATATCATATATTTACCTGTTAGACCTAAAGGGTGTCAGTTAATAGACAACATCACACTACGCATACTGGACGACAACGGTGATTTGATCGATTTTCGAGGTGAGAAAATTATTGTAAGGCTAGAATTGAAGAAAGTCGGATATCACCAACCAAATGGGTTTTAGATATAAACAGCGACAGCAAGTACATCACCATCAGTATGATACTGTAGCGAACAACAGTATGGATAAAAAGAAAGGGAGATGTGGAAAGCAATTCATTCAAAGTCTATACCTTAAACAGTTAAGACATAGATTGTCAGCTGAGGATCAAGCCTTTTTAAAATCTATTGGATTAAAACTGCGAAAAATTGGTCATAATAATGGTGGCTACTGCAACTAGTGACAAACTTGAGGTGTTTGATGAACCTGTGTTAGATCATTCCCTAGTTAGCCTACATGAGCATACATATAAACCATATGGATCCCCATATTACAGAAACTCTGATGAAATACGTATTCCCATCAATTTTCAAGATGTTATACTCGACATTTCAGAAAGTTATATATACATAGAGGGAAAATTTACTCCTAGCGACACCACAAAGCGTTGTTATTTATCCAATAATGCACTAGCATTTCTCTTTGAAGAGATACGACTGGAAATGGGTGGTGAACAAGTAGCAGTAGTCAGAAGACCTGGTATTACTACCACAATGAAAACTATGGTGTCGTATGGGCAAACGCATGCACGCTCATTAATAACAACAGGTTGGGGTCTCACTGAAAAGAGACAAGATATTTTAGATACCGCCAGTCACGTGTTCAGTGGCAAACTACCCCTTAAGTTCCTTATGGGTTTTGCAGAAGATTATACCAAAGGCATTCTGAATGTGAAGCAAGAATTAATTATGATAATTGCACGCTCATTTAAAGACTCCTATATCGGTGAGGTTGATGCAGAGTTGGAAATCAGCAAAATTGAGTGGAAGATAAGGCACATTGTACCTGAAGATCGACAAAAGTTAAAATTATTGAATCGAATTAATAAAAGTGGTAATAATACCAAAGTTAAGATGGTCTACCGTGCGTGGGATTTTTATGAGCTTCCCTGTCTACGCGATACTACCTATGACATATGGGCTCTTAAACTCTCCACCCGTCTTGAAAGCCCACTTTTCATCCTTCTTGGCTTTCAAGGCACTGATCAGGCCAATGATAGAACAAAGGATGTTACACAGTTCAAACACGCAGACATAAATAATATTCGACTATTTCTAAACTCTGAAGTATATCCATATGAACGTTGGAATTTAGATTTCGATAAGAAGCTCGATTCTGCAGCATATTATGCTTATGAGAACTTCCAACGTAGTTACTATGATAAAGATATGAGCGAACCCATGATGGATCTTGGGGAATTCAGGAAGAATCCTTTGTTTGTCATTGATTGTTCACACCAACCTGTTGCAGTGAAATCATCTACTGTCGACATAAAAATAGAATTTGAAACACGAAAAGCGAAATTTCCGGAACAAACTCGAGTGTATGCACTTATACTTCATGATACATATTTAAGTTATAACGCATTAGATGGCTCGGTTCAGAATGGTTTTCTCGATGTCAAGTAAAAAAAGAAAATATTTATTATTGTGGAATTAAGTAGTGCAACCTATTTCTATCAAGATATCTGGATAATTTTATCAACAATAATCATGATGTACTTGCAACTGTTTATTTTCTCAGAATGTAATTGTAGAATTAAATATAAAATTAAAATAAAAACTGTTCTAATTATACTATGATTGTATTTTTTGTTGTGTAATAAGAAATATGAAATAAAATGAATGTAATCTTTTAATGTGTATTTTATTTATTCAGTTTTATAATATAATATAAAATACAGAATATTGTTTACTACAGATACATACAATATTTGGTGTAATAAATATGACAATAGAAGATGAATATTATTTATGTATCTACATTGTTATCTTCTACATCAGACTGGTCGAGTTGATATTTTTCAATAATATTCTTAGGTAGGTACTCCATTATCTCGTATAGAAAATGTTTTAGTTCCACTCTGTCCATATGCTCACAAAACTCATCCAAATTTAAGAAGCCACGGGAATATCTACCACATAGATTTACACCAATGCTATACGCTTTAGAAGCTTCTTTAACCCGTCGAACTTCTTCAGCGTCGAAGCAGATATTCATATCATAATTTAATGAAACCAATGCATCCCTTATTAAGTCATCTAGTTTACAAGACAATCTCTCAATGGCAGATTTAATGTCTTCTGCAGGGGTCCATGTTTGGGTTGAATATTGCATCCACATCTTTGCTGCGTACCTACAAATAAAAAATGAAATGTAAAAAAATACATAAAAAACAGCACTAAATGGACTTACGTTTGAGCTATTGGTGTACACGAAGTAAAAATATGTTGTACAAATGTCAATTTAGATATATCAGAATCTTTATAGGCTAACAAGTGATACTATTCTATAATACTCCTAGCATTCTTCCACAATATTCCATTTCTACTTAATACTTAAACTTAGCTAACTTAAATACTTTACGATTATTTTTGTTTGAGAATTAAACACCGAAACTTATTAATGGACTAGATTTTGCTCCAGGATAAGCTGGAGAACTTTGTCCTAAATATGTCAATGTAACTTTACCATTTGACGAATTTATTTTATCGATAGTGTTCTCACATATAATTTCCACAAACCGTTTCGGTAAAAATGATTTAAAAGTCGTAATTGAACTTTCCTCAAACAAAGTTACTATGATTGATTTTCCAAATCTTGTATTAACCAAAGATATTTTTTTTATGATATAAGGTTTATTTAAAATTAACGCTGAAATGGATCTTTGCTCTAAAACCTGCATATCTTGATTTATTAGCTCATTAAGTGCTAATAAGTCAACTTCGGAAATTGCCATATTTAAAATGAATATAATGAAAGAATTATAAAGAGTAATATAAGATATTGCTCACTTGAAATAACTGAAGTCACTGACTGCACTAGGCTGATTTGTTAGCTGTAGATGGTTCACGATAGAACACGATAGAAATGATTTTGTGTTGCGACTACATCTTCTTTATAGCAGTCTAGCTGAGCTACCCCACCACCACTACTTGGAGTACTCATACACATATTGGTACATACACTAATTACAGCTACAATTGCATTGCACCACTCCAATTACCTCTATTGCAATTACATCAGTCTAATTACTGCACATTACTCTACTTACCTCTATTGCAACTACATCAGGCTAATTACCTGCAATACTCTAATTACCTCTATTGCAATTACATCAGTCTAATTACCTACATTACTCGAATTACCCTAGTTACCCCCCACCACAAAAAAAAAAGGGTGGGGGGAGACCCAGCTCCGCCATTACTACTCTACTGATATTGTTTAGAATTTGTTTGCTCATTTACTTGCATTCAAAAGAGCCCATTTTGCCACAGGTTACAATTATTTTGTGAAATGAAAAAGTTTTCTCAAGAGAAATATTGCCTTTATCAACGATTATAAACAACATTCATTTTTCAGGAATGGTAAGAGTTACATTTGCAGAATTTGGTATCTAGAAACATGATGTTGAAAAATGAAAAATATTTCTAGTCGTTCGTGGCATTTTTGGGAAAAAAATAAGCAAAAGTAAAAAAGACTTTAGGTTTTTTCGCGACCATTAGCCAAATTAGCGGAATGTAGGGGCTAGCTGTGAAAAAATTATATACAAACGTTTTTCAGCGGGAATGTACGAGGACATAGCCCCAAATGACATTCTAAACGTCGCATAGGTTCTGACATTGGCAAGTTGCAAAAAATGGACGCCATTTTGTTAGTGTTATTGCATGTATCTCAAAAACTAATAGTTTTTCGATTAAATTTAAAGAGATATTTTTTTCTTATACTGGAAAAATGCATTGATTAACATACTTTTAATAGCTTTGTTCCAATTGTTTTTATAAGTAAGTATCAATAAATTGCCAAACTTTTACAACTCGAAATTGTGAATTTACACAATTATTAATGAAACATAATTTTCGAGGTGTTCAAACAGTTATGTTCATGAATAAAACTTCGCACCTTTTATTCTCAATTTCTTCAGAACAGCATGAGTGTCGTTCACGCAAACAACGTGATAAAACTGATTTGAACATTTTAAATTGGTTAGAAGAATACAGTCCTTTTAAATGCAAAGAGTTCGTGTCTGCCTTTTCTGGGCGAATCGGCAAATCCGACATTAACTGCGATTTAGCAGATGCAATTGGAAGAAAAATACTAAACAAGAATGTAGGCAAAATATTCACAAGTGTAAACACACACATCAAATCAAAGATTTTTCTCAAATTAACAATAATATTAAAATTGATAAAACACATGTTCATGTGTCACCTATGCAATTATTTAACAGAATTATTTACTCCAACAAAACCCCAGAAGAAATAAGGGACTGTTTCAAATTTAAGTTAGCTTCATATCCGTTGTCTCTCCTTAAGGATGGTGTTACGACTAGTTTTGAGAAAAGGATAAAAAAATTTCCTCTTTAAAGAGTTTGATGCTTTAGTTGTGTTTTTCCTTCACAAAGTTATATGGCAGAAACCTGCTCAAATTTGTGATCAATGTATTAATTGTGCTAAACATGTTTATGGTCAGGACTGTGCAGTGTTTTTTGATGGATACAGTTCCAATTGTTTTTCAACTAAGGATGCTTTGCAACAGATAAGATCAAAAACGCGGTAGACATATCAGTAAAATTATAAAATACAATTGCTATGCCACAAGAAGAATTTCTACGAAATAAGAATAGGTGTTGAAGAAATACACGCTGCAAGCGACGCCGACTGATGTTAAATCGTTAATATTGCAGTAGAACTTTCAAATTGTGGTAGAGCAATTATTGTAGTTGTATCTGAAGACACTTATGATGCGGTTCTGTTGATTCATTATTCACAGTATGATAAAATGTTATTGCTCTGGCTCTGACCAGGAGAAGCTATTAAGGCTGATGCTGATAGAGTGACTAACATATTGAAACTTAAAGAAAAATTAGAGCTTATTAAACAATGCATATTATTCCTTCATGCGACACAACCTCGTTCATTAAAAAAAAAAAAACATGAAATTCTGTTTACAGTTGTTAAAGAATGATATTTATACTTCTATGCGACAGTCTTTATATTTTACCAACAAAGTCCAAATGAAAAACAGTTAATAGTAGTAAGCTTAAAATTTACCATGTTATATACCGACCCAATAATAGTAAAGAAGGTACACTTTAGTCAATCGAGTGACATCTCGTCAAGGTCTATCTGCAAGCTTCAATTTGGCATCACATCCATAACAAAAGAAATTATGCTCCCTCTGATATACTAAAATTGGTATTCGGTAACTGCAAGGAAGATTCATGTGGCAAATCATGTTCCTGCAAAAAACTTGGACTAAGATGTTCCTCCAAATGTGGTCAATGCTTAGGATTTGTTTATTGCAATCCTTGCAACGTACTTGAAAATGACGAAATCGAAAATCCTATTTTAAATTGAAGATAATTATTATTTGTAATGTTAAAAACTAAAAAAAACATTTTTTTTGTCAATTATTTAAATAAATCTTTTAGATTTAGTAAATCCAATGTATTTTCTTATTTTACCTAAAAAAGACCTCTTGACTTTTTTTTATAAATCCCACAGTTTTTGAGATATTAACAATAAAATGAAAAAACAAAATGGCGGCCGTTTTTTGCAACTTGCCATAGACATATTTGATGGGACTTTTACTATGTGGTTTAAGACATTTTTCCTCGTACATTTTCGTTGAAAAATACTTGTACCTATATAATTATTTCAACCTTAATTGTCAATTTTGCCTACACTTTTATCCTACTATGTGAATTCGTGATTATAGGTACAGATTGTGAAATAAAGGAAGCCAGGTATAGAAAAAGGATTTGATAGTTACATCAAGTTACATTGGTTGTGCAGAGGGTTTCAGAAGTGAGTGCATAAAATTCCAACTTTGACACCTTAGGAGATTTAAGGTGGGAATGTAAATTTTTTTGATAGAGATTAAGATTTAGGGAAGGATACTGAATTATCAAATACATTCTTGTTAACACCTTGCAATGATAAAGTAATTTTTGTTTTTTAACTGACTAGCTTCCGTTTACTCCAGTTCGACAAATCTAGTCGGTGGTGTAACAGAAAAATTTCAGGTGGGTTCTAGGGTGCACGCTCCCTTAAAAGTAGCACCTCGTATAAGGATTGTTACTATTGTAACACTATAATACCTATGGTCAACCAAGTAAGCACATCAAATATGAACATGGTGACCCTTTCTGTTTCAGTGATATTCCTAAAAAAACTTTTTAAAATAGTAAAATTTGGTGCCGTCTATCTCGGAAAGGAGGGAGAGGAAGCGTTTTTAAACTATGCTTTATCAGAAAAATCCTCATTATTTTGGGGAATTCCATAAATTTCTGAAGTTATCAAGATATACCAGGTATATTTTAAACTAAATATTTTTTCTTCCAATTTTATATTATGATTATGTATACAGATTATTTAACTCAGATTGTTTAAACTAAACACATTCAACAAATCGTAAATTGTTTAAGTCCTTAAGTAATCAACAATACGATCCAACACAATAGAAACAGCTGTACAGGGTGTCCCAAATTGCTTGATTTTGGCTGGTTTTCCTATTTCCAGACCAGGTAGAGAAAAACTGACATATGGATCTAGAGCTCGATTTTTGTGAAACGCCGATTGATGAAAACCACATTTCGATATCTCTAACCGTTTCTAAGATATCGGCAAAAATTTACCTTTTACAGATTCCGAAAAACTGTCAACTTTTTTATTTGTGGATATTTTTTCAAACGGTAAAAACTTTCTATTGGCACTTTTTGACGTAGAATAAGATGCATTTGTCAAAAAAAATATATCTCTTTTCGATTGTTTGATATCAAAGCAAACTTTGTTATTTCAAATGGAAATCATAGTTGGCTTCGACTTTAGAAAATAGGAAAAAAAATAAGCTTTCCAAAAATAAATATGCCAAGATATGTCTAGTCATCCTTGCTGCCAATATAACACATTTCTCTTTAAAAATGACATTATTTAACATTAAAAAAAGTTTTTCGGAATCTCTAAAATGTCAATTTTCGCCGATATCTTGAAACCGGTTAGAGATATCGAAATGTGGTTTTCACCAATCGGCGTTTCACAAAAATCGAGCTCTAGACTCATATGTCAGTTTTTCTCTATCTGGTCTGGAAATAGGAAAACCAGCCAAAATCAAGCAATTTGGGACACCCTGTACACCTTATATAGATGAAGAAATTATGTACGTATTTTTCCACTTTCAGTTTGTTAAATAAAAATATTTCGTTGTTTTATCTAAGCCAACTACTAATTCTATTGACAATAGCACAAACCAAGATTTTAAGCATTTCTATGTTATTGTTAATTTGATATTTTATGTTGGAACAAGCAAATACATCCTTATCGTTCAAAATGATTAATGAATCTGAACCTTAAACCGGGAAAGGTACAGTATATATTTTAGAATTTCTCTAAAAATAGTTCCTTCATTGCCTCACCGTATTATGTTACCATTTAACTATTGCAAAATTTAAACTTCCATTGTTGGAAACGAATTTTCCGTTTGTAAAACTCACCTGTACTGGTTCTCAAAGCAAAACGAGTATAATATTATTTTTTTTAAATTTCAATTTACCAAAACCACAGTTAACAAAGAAACCACAGTTACCAAAAAAGTCCATAAAATTCTGTATAATTTATCTGAAAATATATGGTTTTGAAAAACTTGCATAGATTGTGTCTAACAGCTGACTGGATGTTAAAATAAAATACAAATGAAATGCGAACATTCACTCGCCGCAATAGAAATTGCATGGTTGGTTGGTTGAGTGAAATTATAGCAAAAGGTGGATTTTTACATAATTCGCTACCAAATACATATTATCTTGCAAATTACTTTTAAGACAATAAAAGTGTATATCCCTCAATGGATGATCGCAGATTAAGTTTTTCTTAATACCTCTACGTCAAATATTGATATCCAGAATTTTGGAAAAAATGTTCTGTGGGTACAACACAGCTAGATAGCATAGGACCAATAGAAATCGTGTTCAAGGTTACAGTGGCGTGTAATTACATATTACTGATTATTTTATGATTATTTTAAATTTAGATGTCGAAGCACATCTTCCTCTGTAGAAAGGTGGTGTGCCATTAATAAGAGAATAAATATTGGTCCAATTCTCTTTTATGGAACTTTAACCAGATGTAAATATATTAAGAAGATTATAAACCCCTTCATTAATCGTGATATCAAAATAGTTATTTTCAAGGTCATCTACCAGTTTCAGGCGCATATATAAGGGGGTGGGGGTCAAGGGGTCACATCTATTTTCATCAAAATGTGTCCTCTTTGATATTCAAGATAATGCCTTTTACTACATACAATTAACCTTGAACGGTTCTCGAATTATTAAAGGTGGCTCATTTTAAAAAAATCACCTGATATAATGGAGTGATAATTTGCGTTTAATTTTTTCTGTATGACCCCCTCCGAGAAGTTAGGCTGTAGTAAATATATACGCGCCTGGCCATTATTCCATGCGATTTCTTTTTGTGGCTATTTGAAAAACGCGATTCTCAACTTATGATAGTGAGTGTCTTCAGGTAAAAATTGAAGAGAAAATCGAAGATATCAACTACAGCCCCCTTCTTCTGCAGAACGTTTTCTCTTCCATTATTAAATAGAGAGTTCTGAAGTGTCTGGAGCAAAGCAGAGGACACTTTTAGCATCTCTTTCAATTAAATTTCATTAATTTGTTTGCTTTGTCTACCGTTCCGAGTATGTTAAATCCCTTAAAATGCCTTGTTAAATATATAGGTAATTAAGTGGTTTTTATTTATTAAGAAACAAGTCTATTAATTTTCTAGTAAATAAGTTAATATAATAAAATATTTAATTTTAGATTAAATTTAGATTTAACAAACCAGTATAATGTTTCATAATAGTGATGACGCTTTTTACTCTTACTTTGTAGAAATATTTGTGATGATTATGCCGCATACCGTATTAAAATATATAATAATAATAATAATAATAATAATAATAATAATAATGTTTATTTAAGAAACTAAATACAAGACAATTGCACCATATTACATAATATAGTATAGTTTTAAAATAAATAAACATAATACACCACAATAAATATCTTAAAGATATTTGTGCGTGGGAAATGAACATATTAAAATGTAAAATAGAAAATATCAATAGAGATTATACATTAATCTCGAAAAATCTCTAAAAATCTCTAAAAATACTAAAAATCTTATGCATATAAAGTATAAACTACAAAATACAGATATAAAAGTATAACAATAAATTTTAATTATATATATACACACGCGCCCACACACCCTCACACACGCACAAACACATATATGTATATACCATCTAAATAACAATAATAGAAAAAATAATTACTTTTAGAAATACAATTTTCAAGAAAAATAAATAAATTTGGAAGGTAGCCCAGATATTCATAGATATTTTTATTAATATAATTTAGTTCCTATTCGAGTCAATTAGTGTATGAACTAGTATTCGTGAGTTGTATGTAAAATCTCTTAGTTCCTTTTTGAAAATAGTTTTAGAATTTAAATTTCGTATTCTATTTGGAATGGAGTTAAAAATCTTTGGTCCTAGATATGTATTTGATCTCTGTCCTGTGCTTGTATGCATTAATAATATGGGTAAGTTATTTAATTGTTTACTCCGTGTTTGATGAGTGTGGTTTAGTTTATCTTTTTTTTTTCAGAAAACATCTTTAGTGCTGTATTAAAAAAATATAATTGACGGATGTCGAAAAGATGTGACTCATGAAACAGTTCATCTGATGAGTAAATAATTGGTTTGTTAAATATTATTTTTAGAATTCGCTTTTGCATAATGTCCAATCTGTGTAAATGAACATTTAGAATTCCACCCCATCCCATGATTCCATATGTCAAATGTGACTCAACTAAGGCTTTATAAAGAATGATCAGGTAATTTATATTTAATATATCTCTAATATATTTAAACATATATATTATTTTTCTCAATTTTTTTAACACATAGTTTACATGTATATCCCACCTCATATAACAATCAATATAAATACCTAAATATTTTGTATTATTGGTTTTCTTTATTTCAAATAATTCAGTGTTAATAGGGGTTTTAATTCTTATTTTAAGCATATCCATGTCAGGAATTGAGTTTTTGTACATCCCAAAAGGTACAAACATGGTCTTATCCATATTAAGAGTTAGTAATTTAAATTTCAACCATTCTAGAATTTTCGGGAAATCTTCTTCAACTTTGTGTTTTAGTTGTGACCAAGTTTCTGCCTCATAATATATAGCAGTATCATCGGCGAAACTAATGATGTGCCCCTCACTTTCGATCGCGAATAAGTTATTTAAGTATATCATACATATATATACAATTAAAAATATAAAAACAAAATATTGGAAAGATATCAATAGACTTTAAGTTTAATAATTTTAAAAAACAAAACAAGAAATTTTGTCAAATGCAGATAAGCCGACAAATGCAAGTAAACCGAAAATACATACTCGTATTATATAACATAACAACATAATAGCTATTTATGATACGAGTGTGAAAAATGCATGCTTAAGGCACGCGTATGAAAGTTACACAACGAGGCGTAGCCGAGTGGTGTAACTCTAACTACTTTTACAATCGCGTCTTCACACGAGTATCATACAAGATTTTTTCTCTACGAACGTACAAATATTAAAAAAGAGTTATTGGAAAATATTAAATATCATGACGTTTCTTTAAATAATCAATTCTATCATATATGTCACAGTACGATATTTTGTTGTTGTAAATGTTAATGTTCTTAATGTATAAAGTTCCAATAGATTTTTACAAAATTATAATAAATTTTGATTTGATTGTTCATTATTAATTTCTCTTTATATCAGTGCGAAAAGTGACAGTTATTTAAAAGTGACAGTTGTTTTCGCACTGAGTGTGAAAGTGACTGTTGCTTTCGCGCTGGTCCACTGGTGAGTTAAAGTGACGTTTTTCATACTAAAATGACAGTTGAAAAGTACATTTCGATTGTGAGTTAGAAAAATATTTATGAATAATATTTAATATAAATATTGTTTTGTCTAAAAGTTATTTGTGGCATCTTTCAGTATTTTCTTTCTGTAAATCCCAAATAAGAACAGAAAGAAAATAAATATTGTTTATTGAATAAATGTTAATTGTGACATGTCATAAATTCTATCTCTTCCTTTTCTTTTTTGGGATTTATTACCACAGGAAGGAAGAGAAATAATTAATATAAATGCACATCGTTCGATTATTACTTGTGGTAAGTGGAAATATAACAAAAAATGTTTAAAAAATTTTGTAACAATATAAATGCATTTTTTACTGTTAAATTAAATACGACATACACTTAAATACTTAAATAATAGTAAATAGTATGTACAGGGTGTCCCATAAGTCACGCCCCATCCGCAAAATATAGGTTTATGAGGGTAAAATAAGTCGAAATGAAAGAATAGAAAAATATCTATTTTGCCTTCGTTATCGAGTTATTGCCAAGTTTCCAATACAATCCCCTATCTCGTGTAAAAAGTTAAAGTCGGAAATGATTGCGCCCCATTCGCAAAATATGGGTGTATGAGGGTAAAATAAGTCGAAATGAAAGAATAATAAATTTAGGATTTCGCTTTCGTGATCGAGTTATTGTCAAGTTTTCAATACATTCTCGTATAAAAAGTTAAAATAAAAAATAATTATTAATTTTTTGTCTAGCAGTGGGCTTGATTACTGATCAGTATCTCGCTGTCAACGTGAGTTGTCAATGTCAGTTTACTAAGAGCGGCAATTTATTTAGAAATTTAGCTTTTTTAATCAAATCAACATGCAGAGATATTATTCCAATCGAGAACTCGAACACGAAAGCGAAATCCTAAATTTATTATTCTTTCATTTTATTTTACCCTCATACACCCATATTTTGCGAATGGGACGCAATCATTTCCGACTCTAACTTTTTACAGGAGATAGGGGATTGTATTGGAAACTTGGCAATAACTCGATAACGAATGCGAAATAGACATTTTTTTATTCTTTCATTTCGACTTATTTTACCCTCATAAACCTAAATTTTGCGGATGGGGCGTGACTTATGGGACACCCTGTATATAATTCCTCCAAACATATGGAAACACGCTGCAACAACGGACACTATAGTAAGTATTTCCGAATTGCTGTTACTCGATAGTATAGCATAGCAAAATCGTAGCTATATCAAAAACAAAAAATAGTACATAACATAAGCCGAAAAAGTTTTGGTATTCCGGCCGAGTCGTTTGAATTAGTTATAAAAATTGCAGAATTGTCGAAGGCATATTTGAAATATCAAAAAAAAAACATTGGTCAAACTCTACCAAGAACGCAGATTGGTTGGGAAATGTTATCCATATTTTTCAGAACACAAATTTTTAACAAAACATGCTAAGTAATTAGTATTTAAATTTTAAAATTATTAAAAGATATCTAATAAAATACATATTTTTGTCCAGCGTATTCATAATAATAAACGGTGTATAAAATTCAAAATTGCAAAAGAAATAGACTGCTTAGTAGCTATGCTGGCGCTGTACAATCAATTATTGTCACAAAACTAAGTTGACAGGTTACGTTAAAAGGGTTGGAAATGTAGTTTTAAAACTAAAATTAAATAATAGGAAACCATTGCAAAATAAAAAAGAAACTTTAAAAAGTGCAAGATCTGGTTTAGTTAAACTAGGAAATTTGCAGAATATAAAATCAGACGTAACTCTTCAAAAAATCCGATCCGAGGCAAAAAATTAATTAGACCGCGATAAAGATTAGCTAACTGATATTACAATGCAGCTAGCCCACCCAGAATATTAGCCCAATCAATAGGTACTTTTACCTTGCAGAAGGTATAGAAAAGTTTATATTTGGTATGATTGTTTAATTAGGTAAGTTATTTAAAATCCCAAGTTTTCGACCTTGGGGGGGAGGGGTGCCGCTCGCGCCGCCATATTGGTTTTAAGGGGTGGAAAATCGCTTTTTCTCGATTATCTCGGTACCGGTGCGAGATACGTCGATTGTGGACTTAATAAAAATAAGTTAATAATAATAAAATATTTAATTTTAGATTAAATTTAGATTTAACAAACCAGTATAATGTTTCATATAGTGATTACTCTTTTTACTCTTACTTTGTAGAAATATTTGTGATGATTATGCCGCATGCCGTATTAAAATATATATACAATTAAAAATATAAAAACAAAATATTGGAAAGATATCAATAGACTTTAAGTTTAATAATTTTAAAAACCAAAACAAGAAATTTTGTCAAATGCAGATAAGCCGACAAATGCAAGTAAACCGAAAATACATACTCGTATCACAGACTAAAACAATCAGATATTTCACTCAATGCTATTCCCTATGTTAGCGGTTTCCGTTTTTATGAGTTGACGTAAACATACCACGATTTTGCGCACAAGTCTAAACGCTAAATGCGGGATGATCGTTACAGGACTGGCATCAGCCAGAGATACTTTTTAGACAGGGGCGGCTTGAAATGATTTAACATAATGTGAATAAATATGATAAAATTCTCTTGAATGGTAAAACATATTCGTAATTATTTCGATACATTAATATAATTATTAGTATATATTGTGAAAATGTACTAGGTGCTTTATTGGGTGATATTGTAATATTTATCGAGATATCTACTAACAGCTTCGTTTTATGTTACATTTGGTGAATTACCATATTGTATTAAGTAGAAACAACATAATGAATAGAAGTTATATAGATGATTACCTATTATTCTTATACTTACGCTTTATTTGAAAATATAATATACGGTAGGTAACAGTAATGAGGAATTATTGGAACATCCTTTCACACAACAATAAATTCCCATTGTTTCCAAATAAAAATTGTCCAAACTACTGAATTAAATTGTCAATTGTCAATATAAAAACACTTATTTCAAGTCACTTAACTAGAAAGTTACACAAAAACAGTTCTACACGATATAAATGCTATTAATTTGTAATTCACAAAATATAACCTAGCGTCACATTATGTCTATGCTTGTAGCACGTTCTGACGGCAGGCTGACGGCGACTAATTTCTCAGATGCGCAGAATGGTTCGCAAATCGGTGACAACCAGGAGTCGGAGGCGGATACAAGCCAAAATACGTCATAAGTGAAATATCTGATTGTTTTAGTCTGTGCTCGTATTATACATAACAACATAATAGCTATTTATGATACGAGTGTGAAAAATGCATGCTTAAGGCACGTGTATGAAAGTTACACAAAACGAGGCGTAGCCAAGTGGTGTAACTCTAACTACTTTTACAATACAAGTGCCTTAAACGCGTCTTCACACGAGTATCATACAAGATTTTTTCTCTACGAACGTACAAATATTAAAAAAGAGTTATTGAAAAATATTAAACATCATGACATTTCTTTGAATAATCAATTCTATCCTATGTCACAGTACGATATTTTGTTGTTGTAAATGTTAATGTTCTTAATGTATAAAGTTCCAATAAATTTTTACAAAATTATAATAAATTTTGATTTGATTGTTCATTATTATAATTTCTCTTTATAGGTGTGTTTGGTGACCCAGTCCAGAACGTCCCGAACTAAAAGTTACAACTTCCCACTGTAGTTTTAAAATAAATATCACTTTGACAACAACTATCAAATGTAAAAATCCCGAGTGTACATGTTTGTACACCGAACAAAATAGTTTTTAAAGTTCTAGCAATTCGAGTTCAGTTTATATAATTCGCTGACTTTAGTCCAGGACGTTCTGAACTGGGTCACCAAACACAGCTTATATGGGCGAGTTGCTTTTCTCACCGGTTGATCCACCAGATGTGTTTTGTCTCGTTCTAACCTCGAAGATAGAACGAGATAAAACACATCTGATGGATCCACCGGTGAATAAAGCAACTCGCCCTATCAGTGCGAAAAGTGACAGTTATTTAAAAGTGAGTTGTTTTCGCACTGAGTGTGAAAGTGATTGTTGTTTTCGCGCTGGTCCACTGGTGAGTTAAAGTGACGTTTTTCATACTAAAATGACAGTTGAAAAGTACGACATTTCGATTGTGAGTTAGAAAAATATTTATTAATAATATTTAATATAAATATTGTTTTGTCTAAAAGTTATTTGTGGCATCTTTCAGTATTTTCTTTCTGTAAATCCCAAATAAGAACAGAAAGAAAATAAATATTGTTTATTGAATAAATGTTAATTGTGACATGTCATAAATTCTTTCTCTTCCTTTTCTTTTTTGGGATTTATTACCACAGGAAGGAAGAGAAATAATTAATATAAATGCACATCGTTCGATTATTACTTGTGGTAAGTAAGTGGAAATATAACAAAAAATATAAATGCATTTTTTACTGTTAAATACGACATACACTTAAATACTTAAATAATAGTAAATATATAATTCCTCCAAACATATGGAAACACACTGCAACAACGGACACTATAGTAAGTATTTCCGAATTGCTGTTACTCGATAGTATAGCATAGCAAAATCGTAGCTATATCAAAAACAAAAAATAGTACATAACATAAGCCGAAAAAGTTTTGGTATTCCGGCCGAGTCGTTTGAATTAGTTATAAAAATTGCAGAATTGTCGAAGGCATATTTGAAATATCAAAAAAAACCATTGGTCAAACTCTACCAAGAATGCAGATTGGTTGGGAAATGTTATCCATATTTTTCAGAACACAAATTTTTAACAAAACATGCTAAGTAATTAGTATTTAAATTTTAAAATTATTAAAAGATATCTAATAAAATACATATTTTTACCCAGCGTATTCATAATAATAAACGGTGTATAAAATTCAAAATTGCAAAAGAAATAGACTGCTTAGTAGCTATGCTGGCGCTGTACAATCAATTATTGTCACAAAACTAAGTTGACGGGTTACGTTAAAAGGATTGGAAAGGTGGTTTTAAAACTAAAATTAAATAATAGGAAACCATTACAAAATAAAAAGGAAACTTTAAAAAGTGCAAGATCTGGTTTAGGTAAACTAGGAAATTTGCAGAATATAAAATCAGACGTAACTCTTCAAAAAATCCGATCCGAGGCAAAAAGTGAATTAGACCGCGATAAAGATTAGCTAACTGATATTACAATGCAGCTAGCCCACCCAGAATATTAGCCCAATCAATAGGTACCTACTTTTACCTTGCAAAAGGTATAGGAAAGTTTATATTTGGTATGATTGTTTAATTAGGTAAGTTATTTAAAATCCCAAGTTTTCGACCTTGGGGGGGAGGGGTGTCGCTCGCGCCGCCATATTGGTTTTAAGGGGTGGAAAATCGCTTTTTCTCGATTATCTCGGTACCGGTGCGAGATACATCGATTGTGGACATCATAAAAAATGTAGAGCGTGTGATTTTCTACATTTTTTGTTTGAAACTTTTGTTTGTAAGGTTTTTCAAAAGACGTTGATTTGATGTCAAAAAATGCAGAACAGAAACCGATATTCAAAGACATTATGTCAAGAGCCAGGAGCCATTACAATTTGTGAATTCGAGATAATGAATAATTATTGGTTTATCAATTTTGCAGTGATTTTATCGTGTCAGTACAACGCCGAGGGAGAAAAATTCCATATTTACGAGTCATTCGCCCACGTTATGTCAAAAGGTATGACAGAAGTAGAATGCTCATTTCAAGAAGACGATTCCATTCCAAAAATGACAAGGAAAATATCACAGTATATACACCTTAAGTCCGTTTTATCAAGATTTTAAATTATTGCGTCAGAATTTTGTTCATGTGCAATAATTATTAAACAATACGCCATACAACTGCCTCAAATCAATTTTATAACCTAGAGTTTTTGGAAACTTTGATGAATAAATATCTTCTAAGGTATTTATTCATCAAAGTTTCCAGGGTAATATCCATTTTATAACCTAAAGTTTCCAAAAACTCTAAGTTATAAAATTGATAATACCCTCTGTGGGGTGGTAGCATGCTACATCTGTCTGCATATAAGATTGATCGAATAAGTAATTCTGTTTTTGAAAACTATTTTGGACACATAAAAAATGCTTAAATGGTGAAAGAAACCAGAGTACGAGATGTATTCGAATATTTAGAGATCTATTATCATTTTATAAAGAATTGAATCTCGGTATATCCAAATCCAATGTGACATCAAAATGAACGAAAATATTTACGAACACAGGCAGCTGCACTAAAATTCGTTCACAGGAGGTTAGTAATAAAAAATATAAACCTAAAAACAGTCACTTTTTAGGAAGATTTAAACAAAAAATTATATATCGAGTGTACCTCACAATAGTACAATGATCATTTCATGAAACTGTGGTCACAGTTTCCTGGATGAAACCGCTGAATGGGTCCAGAGCGATGTATGCAAAGGATATGTACATCAAAAATGTGATTCACTTACAAATAAATCTTAGAGTGGTGAATGTGTATGTCAAAGATGTACAATAGTGATAGAGGACGCGAAAAACAGCCTAAATACGAAAATATCCTTCAGATGAAAATGAATTTTATAACTTACCGCGTAAATGCGATGCGTTTCTAAAATCAATTAAGCTTAATGTTACTGAGATAGAAGACATAGAACAATAATAAAAGTGGTGAAAGTACAGTGGAACTGTGGAAACTGGAAAGGTGCAAGCGAGTCACTTCATCGAACTTCGGCAGAATTTATAAGGCCAGGGAACAGATTCGTACATCGTACAACAAAATTATGCGAAGTATTTTAGATATAGAATATAGCACCTAGTTAAATACAGCCACCGACTGTAAGACATGGCAAAAATAATGAACTCGTGGCGATAATAATATAAGGCAGAAAAAAGTAAGTGCTGAAAAGCTGGATTATTCATTCACAAATCGTATCCCTTCTTGGCTGGATCATCAGATGGTCTCGTTGGTGGAGATGGAACGGTAGAAGTTAAATGTCCTTATGATGCACAATTATTACTTTCAAATAAAAGGATGCCTTGAAATCACAATTAGATAGAAAGATACGATATCGTTATTTTCACGTATCAAGGAATACAAGTAGGTACAAAGAATTTACTGGGAAAACGTGTTTCAAAAGATTCTCCCATATATTCGAAACTTCTATTATTTCTATCAGCAATTTCAATCAGCAATTTTCAAACATAGAAGAGAGAATTTGGACAACGTCTTTTATCAAATGGTCTTGTAGACGATATACATTATACATTATTATTTAAGTTTCACTGATGGAAAAGGGTACACGGTTGCCACTTTTAATACATTAAACTACTGCATAAGGGAAGTTTTAATAGATGAATATCCATCGTTAGCTGGTAAAGGGTGGCTGACTTACGGGAATGGATATTTTACACCACATGTAATTACATGTAATTACGACCCCCTTTATCCCAGAAGGCTGAGCCTTGTGCGGGAGGGGGCTACACATTTAAGACAAGGGACACACATCCAATATCCGTGTATAATGGAAAAATCCCTCTCACAGTATTTTCCATTGCCACGGCCGGGAATCGAACCCGGGACTTTTGGGTGAGAGGCAGGTACTCTACCATCTCGACCATCAGTCATTTTAATAAACATAATTGATAAAAATTTCCATTTTCCAACGAACAAAATATATCAGAGGCTTTTTTCAATTTTCTTTCTTTGCTTGATACGTATTGTTTATAAATGACTTTATTTAGGTTTTTATGCAAGCATAATAATACCAAACATACCCAATTTGATATATTTATATTGATGTTTCACTTCTAAACATACAAATATAAAATCTATTGGATTTTCTTACAAAATTCAAAACGTCTAAAAACAAATTTAATTTCAGTAATTTGTTGGAAGGCATTGTATAATTTTGACCCATACAACACAACAAATTGTTGCCGATAGAAAACCATTATTTATGCATCATTGGCTCAAACGTCGCTAATGCACTTGATGGTCTTGATGTTAGAAATAAGGAGGAATCTGGGTTGTAGATCCAAATATAAGGATCGACTTTTGACTCTCAGCTGATAGGCAACTTAAAATTCCAATTCCAACTGTTCTATCGTAACTGTGAAAGGAAACATATTTTTAGGGTATATATATGCCATCTAGCTGTATTGCTTCTCAACTAGCCGCAAATATAGATTATGGTTAGGCGGTTCGTATTGTTTAGCCAATGCTATCATTAACAGGTAATTCGATAGAGGTCGCATTATGGAGATAATGAA
The DNA here is from genome assembly GCA_963680705.1 of Rhagium mordax. NCBI lineage: Eukaryota > Metazoa > Arthropoda > Insecta > Coleoptera > Cerambycidae > Rhagium > Rhagium mordax. The sequence continues at coordinate 99,247,076 of OY796656.1, read as the reverse complement.
AAAATATTGTTACAGCTCGAAAAATTTTATGCGCACTTAAAAGGTGTACAGGGTGTCTCCGTATATTTTGCACTACCATTGGGAGCCTTTATTTTTGGAGCTAGAGAAAAACTTCTTATACATATAAAAGGTATAGGATTTTTCCTAAACCATCAGAATATGTTGTGAGATAAAACAAAAAAATGGAATGCCCTGTATATTATGGGTTTTTCGAAATTTCTCCCGATTTAATTGAAAATATAGACGAGCGGGAAATTTTTACTTGAAATTCGTTTTCTACAGACAAAAATAGGCAAGTATGGAAAAGAAATTTCCGAAAGTCGGGGATTCCGTTACCACGGCAATTACCTTATATAATCTAATATTTGTATTATTTCTTATTATTAGGTAATGTTAATACGCAATATTGTGAAAACGGATGGAAAAAACATATAACATATTTATATCACTGAAATCGGGAGAAAGCGTAAATTTCGAAAATCCCATAATATACAGGCCATTCTATTAAAAAAACATACTTAAGTTTGTCTTTTTTCCTAATTTTGCGATGTTCATTTATTTTGTCCGACAACATACCCAGGCAACACACTTTGGTTTAAAATACGTTTATATACATATAAAACGGTATAAAAGTTGGTCTAGTATAATAAATATACGTTTTTCGTAAACAAAAAATAAAACAAACGTTTAAAATACGTTTAATAAACGTGATAGAAATCAGGCTTGGTTGAATTATGGTGTAATATTAGTTTCTTAGTTTATAATATTATATTCGTTTTTTAAATTATGTGTGTATAGACGTTTTTCGTAAACATATTATAAACTAAAGTATAAAATACGTTTAATAAACGTCATAGAAATCAGACTTGGTTGAATTATGGTGTAATATTAGTTTCTTAGTTTATAATATTATATTCGTTTTTTAAATTATGTGTGTATAGACGTTTTTCGTAAACATATTATAAACTAAAGTATAAAATACGTTTAATAAACGTGATAGAAATCAGGCTTGGTTGAATTATGGTGTAATATTAGTTTCTTAGTTTATAATATTATATTCGTTTTTTAAATTATGTGTGTATAGACGTTTTTCGTAAACATATTATAAACTAAAGTATAAAATACGTTTAATAAACGTCATAGAAATCAGACTTGGTTGAATTATGGTGTAATATTAGTTTCTTAGTTTATAATATTATATTCGTTTTTTAAATTATGTGTGTATAGACGTTTTTCGTAAACATATTATAAACTAAAGTATAAAATACGTTTAATAAACGTGATAGAAATCAGACTTGGTTGAAATATGGTGTGATATAAGTTTCTTAATTTATAATATTGTATTCGTTTTTTAAATTACTTTTGTATATACGTTTTTCGGAAACCTATTGTATACTAAAGTATAAAATACGTTTAATTAACATAACAGAAATCGGCAATTGGTTGTATTAAGGTGTAATATAAGTGTCTTAGTTTGTAATATTATATTCGTTTTTAAATTATTTTTGTATAGACGTTCTATGTAAACATATTATAAACTAAAGCATAAAATACGTTTAATAAACGTGATAGAAATCGATTTGGTTGAATTATGGTGTAATACCTACCTATATCTTAGTTTGTAATATACGAACATACATAAAGTATAAAATACGTTTAATATAGGTAAGCTCAAACACATAATGGTTTTCATCATGTGATATTATGAACTTTTAAGGAATACCTATTTCCTCTACGTTTGTCCAAAGTAGGTGTGACAGGTAATTTTAGAACAATGTCAGTAAATAATTACCTACTATGAGCTTTTCAACTACGTATTGTAATTATATAGCTGTCCCACCTCTTCATTCCCGCGTACACACGTGACCTACAGAGACAGTGTAGACCCTGCGCAGTGCGCACTTCTACTCCTCGTTTAGTTTCTCTATGACTGTCTTGTGTTGTGTGTTGCTATATTGTGTAGTATTGGTGGGTGTTGAAATTTAGCCGAAAACAGGTAATAATTATGTATATTTGTATGACAGATTTGTGTTATTCTTATTATTTGCGTTTATTATATAAGTAGAGATATTTACGACCAACGACATAGGAATAACTAGACAAGTAATGAAATGGACTCGTCCACGTACTCAGCGTCTCATTGGTTACAAACACGTTGAGCACCAATGAGACGCTGAGTACGTTGGACGAATGCAAACAAATCGGAATCATTACTAGTCTAGTTATTCTTATGTCGTTGTTTACGACATTGTAAATGCAAAACAACACCTTAAGCTAAAATATTTCGTAGTTTTCGACGCGCTTTGATTTTTATAATAGTTATCACTCCAAAATTGTTAATAACAATATAAAAATAACTTTTTTTAATTTTTATTTACTTTTGGATTGTTCATGACCTCATACGACGATCAACAGGTAAATGTATTTAAGGCCAAAAGGCAAGGAACAGGGACGGATTTAGATATAATTATTCCCCCCACACAACTTGGCAATTAAATTTTTTTTATATATCTTTTACGTAACTTGTCGATTTTATTATTTCTAGTTATATTTTGCCCATACAGTTTGTCAACGAAATCTATAGACCATCCCCATCTTAGTGGCATATGTGTATTTATTGTTAATAAATTTATTGTTGATATTAATTGGTCGCAACCTCCGTCGCAACACTATAAATTTACTTTTTTTATTTTTTTGTAAAGTCTTCAGTATTATTTGGTGAATATTCGAGATCTTAATATTTTAAACGTTTTTATAGGTACCTACTTGCCGATGACTTGGAATTCCAATTCTTTCTTTTATGACAAACATAACTATGTTTAAAAAGAAACCAAGACATATTTTATCAAAGAGACAATTTAGGAGAAAAGTTATAGAAAACGTAAAAATTACTTTAAATGACATATACCTGAGATCAGAGTCACATCCTTTAAGTTTTAATGATTTAAATTTAGTTAGTAGACGAAATAATGTACAAAATGACACTATTAGTTTTGAAAATTCCGACAATAGTATTGAGATATTTCATAACGAGTTTCAAGCAAATTCAAATAATTTTCACAAATCCAATGACGATAGAATTTTAGGAAATGATAATAATGAACATATAACTTTATTAAACAATCTCGTCGAAATCAGCAAAAAAAACTTTATAAACCAAAACATAACTGCTAATTTATTAGAGCGTATTGAAGAACCAAGTAATACTAGGCCGGAACTGCAAAGTGAAGAATATTTTTTGGATAAATTTAGAAAGTGGGCGTGTGATAATAATGTTACCCACAAATGCATTAATGAATTAATTCCAATTATTAAAGACAAATATCCGTTTTTGAAAAAAGATGCTAGATCAATATTGAGGACACCTAGAACAGTGCCGGTTACGCACATTGATAATGGTGATATTGTTTATTTTGGACTTAAGATAGGTTTAGAAAAAATTATTTCCGAGGGTTTAACAGTCGAAACAGATAATTTTATTGAAATCCACATAAATATTGATGGAATGCAACCTTACAACAATAGCACTCTTGAGTTTTGGCCTATTTTAGCTCGAGGCGTTAATTTAAAAAATTCCGATCCTTTCCCAGTTGCAATATTTTGTGGGAAAGATGGCAAACCATCGCCACTTAAAGATTTTCTTGAAAATTTTTTATCAGAAAGTGAATCTCTTTTGAAAAGTGGCATTCGCTATTTGAATAAATTGTACAATATTAGGATAATTTGTTTTGCCTGTGATGCACCCGCAAGGGCATATGTGAAACAGGTCAAAGGTCATAACGCTAAACAGGGTTGCGAGAGATGTGTCATAAATGGTAAATGTGAGAAAAAAAGGACTTACTTTGAAGTGGGCACCTTTCACGCTTCTAGAACAGATGATCAATTTTTTGGAGATATAAAAGAGATTGAACATATTAAGGATAAGTCTCCACTACTTAGACTTAACTTCGGTTTGGTTTCACAATTTATTTTAGATCCGATGCATCTAGTGTATTTAGGTGTAATGAAAAGGTTATTATTAAAATACTGGGTTGAAGGAAAACGCCCGTATAAAATGAGTAGAAATGCTATTAATAATATTAATAAACATATTAAGATCATTAAAAAGTACATAACTGTCGAATTCCATAGGAAAATTCGACCTATTACTGATTTAAAAAGATGGAAAGCCTTAGAATATCGCTACTTTCTTTTGTATTGTGGACCTCTGGTTCTTAAAAATAATGTTAATGCAAAATATTACAAGCACTTTTTGCTCTTACATTCTTCAATTTTTATTCTTAGTAACGAACAGTTAGCAAAAAAATATTTAAATGAAGCAAGAGATGGTCTAACAAAATTTGTGAATTTAAGTCCTCAGCTCTATAACAAGTTTTTTGTAACTTACAATGTACATTCTTTGACGCATATTTGTGATGATGTTGAGAGTTATGGTCCCTTAGAACACTATAGTTGCTTCAAGTTTGAAAACTATTTGGGTAAATTAAAAGGTAAAATTCGCGGTAAACATTTACCTCTTGAACAAGTCACAAATAGAATTCGAGAATGCGAGAGAAATTCTACGTTTCGTCAGAAAATTTTACCTCCTCCTCAGAAGTTTACACCAGTTGACGTCGATCAGAGATTGAATTATTTTATTTGCAGAAAATTAAAAATTTATGATAAGTTAGTCGTTTCAACTGAAGTCCCAGACAATATTATATCAATTAGGAAAAAAATATGTAAAATAAAATATATTATTTGTCTTGAAGGTACCTACAAATTAATAGTAAATGTGTTTAAATATCATGAAGACTTCTATAAATACCCCATTCGATCATCAAAATTAGGAATTTATTATGTTAGAGGCGAGGGAGAGCAAATTCAGTTTAATGTTGAAGATATATTTTTGAAGTATCAATCTTTTCGGTACAAAAATGGATATTTGGTATTACCCATGATACATCAAAACATCTTCTAACAGAATCAGAGAAATTTAGTTTGTATTTTGGTGTAGTTTAACTTTTGAAAAATAATTATTTTTGAACAGGAGTTTGCCACTTTTTAAATATTGAATCCTATCCAGGTAAATTTTGACCCAAAAAATTTAAACGATGGGAAAATGTCATTTAAAAATTTTACGTTATCTTTCTTACTTTTTCCATATTGTCATACAGTTTTGGTATTTCTCTCAAATTTGTATTTCTAAAAATCCTGATAATTCATCGAAATCCATTACACTATGTATGTTGCCGTGGAATTCGAAGATCGAGATTGCATGGTAGTGCCTCTGAGCTGGTTATGTGATAACCAAACAAAATGTTTCTGGCCCAAGATTTCGACAGAAGAGCAGTTCTATTCTTATGTAAAATCTTGCAAAGATCCCAAATCGTCTTGGGGTAAATATTCTGTACGAAAAATTTTACATGTAGAAGGTATTAAGAGTTGTCAATTATTATATATTATGAAATGACTACACACAATTTTTAGATGATTATGAGAAAGCAGACCAGCATTTAATAAAAGCGATTGAAGAAAGTTGCACCTCTGATGGGGAAGTAGAGAAATTAGGTCTTAAAAACATCATAATACAGCAAGATATCCTCTTGGAAACTTCATTAACATCTAAAGAACAAAATCAGAACTTAGATATTGTTTCACAAACGCAATATAACAATGATGATAGGTAGGTCATATTTAGTCTGGTAATTTTATTTAAAAATAGGTGTGCATAAACATATTAATTTCAAAACTTCACTGTCTCGCAAATTATTGCTTACCAAAAAGTAAGGATCTGCACAGGGTTTTCGTTTATATTTTGACACCCACCCACAGCTTTAATCATTAAAAATATAATTGTCGATAATATACGGGGTGTTCCATTTAAAAAAATTAAAGTTGCGTTTGTTTGTCAAATATTTAACGTTATTTTTAAAATTTTTAAATTATCAAAAGATAATAAAGGAAAAGTCCTACAACTTTTGTATTTAAGGTTGTTTTCGATCAAAATATAAACGAAAACCCGTACATATTATATGTATACATTAATACAATTTTTTTTTTGTTGTAAATCTAAAATGTTTCTATATTACATTCTTTTTGATTATTAGGAAAAAAGTCGTAGATTCATCGGCAAGCGAATTTAGCGAACAAGAATCCTTAGCCGAAGCTAATGTAACCTCGAATGTAACGTCCAAAACATCTCTTGGAGACATTATAGCTCCCACCGTAGCCTCCCAAAATATAACAAATGAAGTAATTCTAGAACGTCTAGAACAAATTAGACTTTGTCAAGAGCAACATACTTTGATTCTCGACAATATTCTAAAAACTCAACAAGGTTTTAATATGCAAACGATAAATAGACCACCCAATGTACCAAGTTTTCCTGTAACCACAAAGGCAGAATATAAAGCACTGGAAAAATTTTTAGAAAACGAAGGGAACTTTACTTATATGGTTTGTATATGAGTTATGTCATGTGAGCCACAGGTATACTAATGTTGCATTGTAAAATTTTTAGAAAGCTCGTTTAAAATTGATATCGGGCAGCAATGTTAGAAAAGCTGTGATGAATATGTTAACATTTTTAATAACAAACAAAATCGCTATGAAATTTAGCTATGCTGGTAGAGATAAAAGACCATTTAAGGATACAAGAACAATGAACTGTATTCGTGGTAGGTTTTCTGAATTTACTATTAATTTTATTTACTTCATTTAATTAAATTTCAGAATCAATTCAAGAAAATTTTTTAAGGACAGAAGTGCCCTTTAGTGATGGCGATATTATCTCAGCTGTTCAAGATTGGTTAAAGTTGGCCAAATCTAGATATAATTATCACCAAGATAAAAAAAAGTAAATTATCTTAGTATTAGGCTAGCTTAGTTAAAATGAAAGATCTCGTGAAAGATATTTATTTCATACAATTTTGTAGAATAATTTATTTTGTTCATAATAAATCTGAGTTAATTTGTCTTTGATGGCAATTTTTAATAATATTAACGAATCTCTAAAATGTATTTTATTTTGTTCTTTGAAATTTAAGTTAACTTTAAAGTTTTCTCAAAGAAAATTAACTAAGCACCCTTTTTTAAAATATATATATGTTTATTATATATTATTAATGTATATATACTTGTGACTTTACTTAGTTACTTATTTAAATAAAGGATAATTATTTGTTTTAAATATTTTTTATTGCCTACTTCTTAAACAATAATTCTGAACATTTATGTTTAGTATTTTACAATTTTTGCTGCATTAACTTTATTGTTATGTAAGGAGCAAGTATTTACTTCACATTCGATACTAAATCCGGTTGACTATAAAGTTTACTTATTTCTATATTTTAAACCTAAATTTATTTCCATAATAACTACTAAGTAAATCAAAATTAATAGGATTTCTATATGTATAGAATTAACTTTAATTTAAAATATTTACCTAATCTTAATAAATACGTCTATGCTGAACTTATTTTGAACTTATCTTATTCAATAGTACGAGGTAAATATATTTTTGATATACGTATTTTAAGTCTAATATAAATACGTATAATATATGTCTATATTCTACGTATTTAATATGTTTTCGCTATACGTATTTTAATTCTAATATAAATACATATAATGTACGTCTATAATCTACGTAATATATTTGTCTACGCCACACGTATTTTAATTTTAATATAAATACATATAATATACGTCTATAATCTACGTAATATATTTGTCTACGCCACACGTATTTTAATTCTAATATAAATACATATAATATACGTCTATAATCTACGTAATATATTTGTCTACGCCACACGTATTTTAATTTTAATATAAATACATATAATATACGTCTATAATCTACGTAATATATTTGTCTACGCCACACGTATTTTAATTTTAATCTAAATATGTACAATATATGTATACAATCTACATAATAAATATGTTTTCGCTATACATATATCCTACATTTATCATACACGTTTTTTAAATGTTAAATAGTAAACGTTTTTTAGACTGACATTTTCCCATATTATATATGTTAATACTAAACCGTATCCATACTTTATGGTCTACATAAAAAAAACGTTTTTTCAAGTGAAATGTGTTGCCTGGGTAGCTGATGGTTTAGGAAAAATCTTTTAACTTTTGTATCAGTTTCTCCTCAAATAAAGGCTCCAGTGGTGGTGCAAAATATACGGGGACAACCTGTATGTACAGGGGTATTCACGAGGGATTTTACCCCCTTAGCTATCTTATTTTTTATCCTAGTAAAAAATGGTTAAGACAAAAGTTTCAGGAAATTTTCTTACGTTGATTTCAAAACTCTAAAAATATACAAGGTGTTCCATATAAAAAATCATAAGTTTGGTCAGTATCTCCGAAATACGATTTTCATTTGTTTCTGTGATAGGTGCATTGAGATGATAAGAAAATTTCCTGCAACTTTTGTCTTAACCATTTTTTACTAGGATAAAAAATAAGAAAGTTAAGGGGGGTAAAATCTCTCGTGAATACCACAGTGTATTCATTTTAAGTGTGAACGGTTTTAAATGATTTTTATGAGGTTATTATTAAAGATAGAATGATGGGACAAACGTCGTGTGTGAGGATTAGAAAAAAAGTTTTTATGCATTAAAGAGAAAGAGACAAATGATGCCCGTTTTGGGAAGTATTAATGTTAGGCGTGTTTCTTTTATAAAACTCCCTATATATTTTTGCACCATTTAATAGACGAATTTTTTCTGAATACAATGATGTGCATAATATGGTAGATGAATAGTTCCCTTAATTTAATATACCTTAAAAACTATTAAAATTGTAGAAATTACTTACAACAGTAATATTACTGAAAGATAGCCATAACTTCAAAATAATATATTTTCCAAAACGTGCTTCATTTGTTTTTTCTCTTTATTACATAAGAAACTTTTTTTCTAATCCTCTCACATGACGTTTGTCCCATCATTCTACCTTTAATAATAACCTCATAATAACCATTTAAAACCGTTCACATTTAAAATAAAAGCACTGTACAAGAGAAAATTATATGAAAATTGTCAAACTCATATTAATCAATTATTTGCTCCAAATAAATAATTGTTTCGTTAACAATGCCGGACGGAGGTCTAAGATAAGACAAGGGAGGATATGAAGTTGAAAATGTGGAGCAGATGGCCTTTTAATGAATGAAAATATTTTAGTTTAAAATCTCATTAAATAATCATTATAACAGTTATAATAAACGTAAATTAGAAATTTTACATACTTGCATACTAACAATACTTACGAGTACATTTTTTTACAAAAGTTTGAAAACATTACATTGTTCTCTAATAGGTCAAGAATTATGGAAATTTTATATTGAAAATTGAAACCAATATTGTCTTCTTATGTATGTTCTTTATTTGACATTAAAACTGTTGACTCATTGGATATGCACAACGACATAAGAATTACTAGACAAGTAATGAAATGGACTCGTCCACGTACTCAGCGTCTCATTGGTTACAAACACTTGGCGCACCAATGAGACGCTGAGTACGTTGGACGAATGCAAACAAATCGGAATCATTACCTACTTGTCTAGTTATTCTTATGTCGTTGGATATGCATATGTATGCATGTACCTTTTTTACCTGCTGTATAACATGATTTTGTTGTTGATGTATGTCATTTTCCTGCACAATTTCCGCACAATATCCAACTTTTTATTGTTCGTTAAGAAATTTAATAATGAAGAAAGGATATTTATTTCCTATTACGAGAGGATTTTAAGAGTGACTCGTTGTTTCAACGATGAAATTAAAGTGATTTACAAAACGGCTGTAAAAGCCATACGTCCATTTGCTCAGAATGTACAGGGTTAGTTTTATTAATGTAAACCCCCCGATTCGAAAAATTAAAAAACTGGCCTTACACGTTTTTTTACGTAGATTCCACTTCTGCTAACGGACTGGCAATGGCGTTTTAAATATACAGGGTATGTAAAAAAGTTAGGTTTCTTTAAATGGAACGCCCTGTATATTCTGTCAAAGTTGAATTCCTCCAATCATTTTGATTACAAATATATACACATATTGTATAATCGCTTTACTGATTTTTGAGTTATTGTCACTTTATTATGGATACGTTGAAACAAAAGCGTTATTTTATAAACTCATACAATAAATTAATAAATGGAATGAATCAAAAACAAAACAAAATATATGAATTATTAAAACAAATTACGTAACATTTTCAACATTAACTTCGCTACATTTCAAACAACGTTTAATAAAATTCGAACGGAGTCCAGACCTTAATCCATTAGATTATTTTCGTTGGGGAACGCTCAAAGAAAAAATTTACAGTGAACCAGTGAAAAATTTTAAACAATAAAAAATCAAATTGAAAAAAATATAACTTAATTAACTAAATTTGGATGAAGCACTTTTTCTTCAAAAAATTTTATTTTAAATTTTAAATTTTATTAAACGTGGTTTGAAATGTATCGAAGTTAATGGTGGTTGGTTATGTTGAAAATGTTATATAATTTGTTTTAATAATTCATATATTTTGTTGTGTTTTTGATTTATTCCATTTATTAATTTATTATATGAGTTTATAAAATACCGCTTTTGTTTCAACGTATCCATAATAAAGTGAAAATAACTCAAAAACCAGTAAAGCGATTATACAATATGTGTATATATTTGTAATCAGAATGATTGGAGGAATTCAGATTTGTCAAAATATACAGGGTGTTCCATTTAAAAAAACTTAACTTTTTTGCGTACCCTGTATATTTAAAACGCTATTGCCAATCCGTTAGCAGGAGTGGAATCTACATAAAAAACCGCGTAAGGCCGGATTTTTAATTTTTGGAATCGTTCAAAGATAAAAATAAAAATGGGGGGTTTACATTAATAAAACTAACCCTGTACAGACCAACTGTATGTTTTACCTATAAAAATCAAGTCACTAATATCACTTTATACTGTGCTAATATCTAAGACGAATTACGACATACTTCAAATAGGTCGGTAATAGCTGATATTGCGAACAATTTTATGCATTTGATATATTTTCGATTTAGGTTGACACGAAAGAAATTCTTAATGCTCATATAAGTTGAATTGTAGGCTAAGTAGACGTGGAGGTGTACTAATTTTTATAAAAAATGTATTTCTTAGTGAAAATATCCAGGTGATTTAGTTTTTGAATAGGTACGTATGGATAAAAATTAAAACTAGGGAAGTCGAAAGTTATTATAGGCATATAAGGTTCGTCGTAAATGATTGTAAAAAACATGCATTACAGAATTGGGCAACCGATTGTTTACAGTGAACCAGTTTTGGTAATATCATTTAAAATATATGATCTGTATATAAATCTTATAGAGACGTAAAGACTTAAAGACACTGTATCTTTGAAACTTATAAATTTAATGTTTTCTTGAATGAATTCAGTATCCCATTTGGATACAATTATTGTTAATGCTGGTAGTGGTGGTCAACATAAATCAGTTAAATTTAAATAATCTTTTGACACCCTTTTTGGTGCGTATGGTTTTATGATTACAAATGGTTCAACACGGATTATTCAATTTTCTTCGATTCTAGCGGTTCCATTTTTATGAATAATAATGATATGTTATAGATTTGTTCCAGAAGAAAAAGAACTAATCACAACCAACCAGCTTTATCTAAATTAATCTGCTGATCAATCTGTAATTATTTTCAACCAATTATATTAGTTCTGATTAATTTGTGATTTCCGCTGGACCACACCTTATGTAATAGGGGAACAGGAGATGATTATAATAATATTATATAATATTATAATTTAGTCTTCAGTGAATAAATAATAACAAGATTCAACCAGGCCCACTAGCCCGAGAGTGCAATGGGCACGAACCAAGACGGCCCTCCCAAGAACTAGTAATACTTCGTTTCATTGATTTTTAACTCAGTAGCCAGACTAGGCCCACTAGAGCAAGAGTGCAATGGGCAGGAAACAAGACGACCCTCCCATGAACTAGTGTTAACATATGCCAATTAATTATAGTAGCCAAAACGGAACGGATTAAGTTCATTTTTTATTTTATTTAATATGATTAAAAATTATTATAGTACCTATTTTTTTTTGAAAATATACAATTATTTTAATTTCAATAATACAACAGTATTTTATTATATCCGAAATTATAATTTTTAAGATTAAGATAATATTATTTGTAATAAATGCAATATAATGAAGAAAATGGCGTGTAAATAACTTTTTTCAGGAAAAATCAAACATCTTGTAATTCTAAACAATTTTTGTGCTTTATCAATGGCAAAATTTCTGTTTTCTTTGGATGACAATAACATGATTACTTAATTTTATTAAGACCAAAATAGGCCATTTATGACATTTGATCCATAAGAGAAATATAGAAAGTTATTGGAGCTTATTCGATTAAAATGAAACACTGTATAGTGTTATGCGACTCAAATTATTAATTACACTGACGATCAATTGAAGTGACCCAAGAAAAATTTGCATCAACTTCCAATTCATATATCTTTTGATACAAGAATCGCAGAGCCCTAAATCTTTTTAGGTATTATACATATACGCCTCAAGAATATGTGACACATTTTGCTTGTCCTTGTCTCGTTTATTTTTGGAAATACGGTGATGAAGGTTGAGCTATGTTTTTCTGCCAAAGTTTGAGGTCGTGCATGGAGTGTCCAAAACCGTTTTCGGATATGACAATATAGTCATTTTGTACCCTCATTCATTGCGTTCATTTTCATTTTTGATTGATTGTGCTAACTTAATTGTTGTTGATTTTATGAGGATTTCTATACAACAGTACATTTTTTGACTTTTTGACAGGGGAGAACTGAATTGATAGTTCGCAAATGAAATTATGAATGCGCGGGATAGGTACCTCAATCAAATTTTGCGGCCTATTGTATTGCCTTTTGCGAATCAAAGAGACCCTGAATTTCTATATATGCAAGACCACATCGTGGTTGACTAGTAAACAATTTTTTCGAAGAACATACCACAAGAATGGTATGGCCTTCCTGCTCGCCGAATCTTAACCCTATCGAGCATGTCTGGGGCGCACTTGGAAGACGCCTTCGCAAACGAATGGTACCAGCTATCAATTTTGAAGAACTTGCTGTTGCGGTTTCAGAGGAATGGCCTCTTGTGGATCAGCAAATTATAGATAATTGCATTGTCAGTATGCCCAGACGTTATCAAACTGTTATAGGAGCAAGAGGTGGACCAACTCGTTATTGGCATTTAATGCTAACATTTTTTATTTGTGTATTATGTACGTGTAAGATTAAATTGTAAACATTTAAAAAAGTAAGCATTTAAAGTCAAAAATGCCCTGTTTTATAAAAATTCTCAAAAAATCAACAACAATTAAGTTAGCACAATCAATCAACATCGAAAATGAACGCAATGAAGGAGGGTACAAAATGACTATATTGTCATATCCGAAAACGGTTTGGGACACTCCATGCACATTGCACAATCTCAAACTTTGGTAGAAAAACATGGCTCAACTTTCATCACCGTATCTCCAAAAATAAACGAGACAAGGACAAGCAAAATGTGTCACATATTCTTGAGGCGTATATCTATAATACAGATTTATGGCTTTGCGATTCTTGCATCAAAAGATATATGAGTTGGAAGTTGATGCAAATTTGTCTTGGGTCACTTCAATTTATCGTCAGTGTATTTATTTGAGGCCAGATCCCAACAAGATTATTATTTTTATATATTTCAAATCATGAAAGCAATAACACAACGACGAAACCCCCTCAATCAGTACGCTCCTGGTTTAATTTGTGGTAGCTAAAATATATCTGCAAACGAGTGCTGCTGTACAAAAAGTTTGTTAGATAAAAAATTAAAATCATAATTTGGGCGCCGCCTTAAGAAGCATTTACGGATGGGCGCCGCCTTAAGAAGCATTTACGGACCCAGCCAGGTTCATACGAACTTTCTATCGTATTTTGTCACGGATAATAAGCCTAAGAATTATTGCACGATTTTCAGAAACACCCTGTATACATGTTGTCTATTTTAAATGAGCGACTGAAAGTATCGTGATTAATATTCATTTTATAAAAAAAAGATACAAAATTATCATCTATTAGGAAAGGGGTAAAAAAAATTGTCAATAACCACCTGTCGACTGTCCAAGCTATTAATAAAATACCAAAAATTTCAACCGATTATTACTTCTTGATAGGAGTTAGAAATAAATTTTCTGAATAAAAGGTGATGGCAAAGGAGAGTACTTTAATATCTTATACGTTTTCAATGTTATCCCGTAGCCAAAAAATTTCGAGTTATTTGTGCAATATAAATGACCATATTTTCCTAACCACTTTTTATTTTGTAAGATTAATATTAAACGAGATATATTGAGTCGCCCACTTAACATAGACACATCCTTATCAGATAAAAGAGATTTTTAACTTGTTGAAAAAATATCGTATTAATTATCATTACATCACAAAACACAGCTGTGTTCTATGATGTAAAGATAATTAATTCAATTCAATAATAGTAAAACCCAAATACATAATACATATTATTACATATACCCTGTTCTAAAAGCAAGAATAACATAATAATAATAATAATAATAATAATAAATGGCTTTTATTGGCACAGTATAAGAATACAAAGAACAAAACAAATATATATACATAACATAATATTTCTTACATCTACCAATTCTGTGTAGACAAAAACTAAGAGTCAGGAATCTACCTACAAATGATAATGTGCCCTTCTAACATGTAGAATTGATTTTATTAGATACATAGGTATTAAGTAATTAAATAAAAACTTTCACTACTTCTTGGCATCAATGATTTTATTTTATATACAAAGTGATACTAATTCTAAAATTCATCTACATAATAGCTTTTATCGACGACTATTGTATAATGTACCCATTATACGTCTGTTTGCTCGACCTTAATAATACCCATTAATCACGGCAGTGATTAATGAGTCATTAAGCACTACTGTCAGATGCTTCCTTGATTTTATCCACGACTATTGTATAATGTACCCATTATACGTCTACCCATTAATCACGGCAGTGATTAATGAGTCATTAATCACTACTGTCAGATGCTTCCTTGATTTAGATATAATATTATATTGTTCTGCTACAAACAACAAAAATATTTAGTAGTCGTGGATAAAGTATAGTATTCTACTCCCGTATAATGGCTATTATCCACTCGGTGATTTAGGCCTTCACCTCGTGATTAATACCCATCATTATACGGTCGTTGAATAATATACTATTATGATCTAGAATATTATTCATTTCATGGGCTTGAGAAAAGGACTGGAATAGTATTTATTATTATTTTTATTATTTAATATTTTCACCTCAATTTTTTTGTTTCCATATTTTAAAATCAAAATAAAAGTCATTATTTCGGTATCACAAAAAGAACGATTCTCAAAAGTGATATAAATGTGACACATACAACGGAAGACCCCCAATAAAGTACATATCCTATCGTTTAGTATTTGTTGCCAAAATATTTCATGCCATATTTCTTTTCTGAGGGTACACTGATGTGTCTGTAACTGCATTTTGTTACGCTTTTTAAGGGTATGTGATAAGACTTCTTTATTTAAAACACAGAAATTGGAACAAATCTAAAAAATACAACGTTCATTGTTTACCTAAAATTTATATTAATCAGAATTAAAATCTTAATAAAAAACAATGACAAATTTAAAAATTTGAATAGGTACTTATTCAGTTTATATCTCAATAAAGTGGTTCAATTTTATTTATATACGATAAGATAAGACATAAATGTTTAATAATAATCTTCTCCACTCCAGTAACCAACCAACATTAAAGCCATCAGTAAATAATTAAAATGTGCGTATTTTTTTTACTAATTTTAACAGTCCACGTTCTACAAATCAATAGTGCAAGAATATTAGGTATAATACCTACAGCGTTTTACAGCCATCAAATACCTTTCCAGCCACTATGGAGAGAACTTTCCTTGCGAGGACATCAAGTTACTGTTATGACAACGAATCCTCAGAAAGATCCCCTTCTAAAGAATTTGACAGAGATAGATATGAGTTACACGTATGAAATATACGAAAAATATAAATTTCATCAAGTTGTGAGCAATGAAAGTAAAAGTTACTTCGATATATTAGATATGATGTACAAAATGTTAGGAGAAGCAGGTAACGCACAACTAACCTCCTCAGAAGTTCAAAATTTGATTCACAACAAAAACATCAAGTTTGATTTGGTCATTGTTGAAGCACAATTGCCTATTATGATGGCATTTAGTTGGAGATTTAAATGTCCAATGATTGGAATCTCATCCTTAGACGCAGGGATGCAATACCACAGTTCCTTTGGAAATCCAAAACATCCTGTTGCAAACCCTGACTTAAACATAAATATACAGAATTCAGAAAATATGACTTTTAAGGAAAGACTGATTAGCTTTTTATATAGTACAATATATAATTATATGATCTTCAATTCTGTTTTTCCAAAGGCTCATAAAACAGCAAAGAAGTTCTTTGGTGAAGATTTACCCTCTATTGCCTCTCTACTTAACAATATGAGTTTGTTACTCATTAACACTCATCCAATTTTCAATGATGTTATGCCTTTAAATCCGAACACCATTCCTATCGGTAGCGGAATTCATATTAAGGAGCCTAAACCATTACCAAAAGTAAGTAGTTGGATAATAACTATAATAAGTTTCATTTTCTAAATCCTAATATATAAAATACCTAATAATAATGCGTAATACATATATATAATACAGAGTGTTCATCTATAAAGTATCACATTTTGGCAGTTTATAACTCGAGAACGAAAAAAGCTAAGATGCGGTCTTCACTAAATTTCTTAGATTTTCTTGCCATTGTTGCCAATTCTTAAATGTTGTTAGAAATTATCAAAAAAAAAATGGCCTACTTCAATCCAAAATTGCTTCCTTAAAATGGAACACCCCCTATCTGTTACGTCCATCTTAAAGCCCGATTTTTTTCCTTTAAGAAAATGTATACATTGTTACCATTCAGGCAAGGATTTAAGGAGATATTAATTTTTTTACGAAACTATGCCAAAACATCTTTCTAAAAAAATTACACAAAAATCCTAAGAAGTTTAGTGAAGACCGCATCTCGATTGATCTTTTCATTCTCGAGTTATAATCTGTCAAAATGTGATACTTTATGGGTGGACAGTGTGGAACGAAAAATGAATTTTTTCAAAATTTTTTGAGAATTATCACACCTTATCAATCAAATCGTGCATTAAGTTGTTATTAATAACTGTGCAAAAACTGAAAACGGTACGTAGTCTTTTTCAGGTTCCTCAATGAGGTCCAAATTTTAGAAAAAAGATTGTTTTTTATACCATTTCTTTTTACTTTTTTCTGTTCTTTGGGTAATGATCAATCACTAATGTGTCTTAATATACCACAAAATACTGTGCATTTTAATTTAAAAACGATATTACCCAAACTTGTCGTTCCTCAAAAGCGTCAAAATACATGCTTCTAGCAATTTTTCCCAAAAATAATTTTTTTTTTGACAGAGACATATTTACTGTTCTTCTCTATATTCAACAACAAAAGGATGAACATCAAATAAATCAAACGCTTTATTAGCAGAGAAAAAAACAAAAATACACATGAAGAATCAAACAAAAAACAGATCATTTTTAATATAAGGTTATTTAGTTATTTTTAAGATAATCTGATTTCGTTTCAAATGATGTCAATATATTTTTTTTTACTTTATACGGACTTGAATAAATCCAACCCGGTTTTCTTGGCCACAGACAGCTAATGATGCCCCAGTTACAAGATGCACGCATCGTTCAACAGCTTGGGTATTGCAAGGAAATTGTGGAAAACCAGGAAAACTTATGTTCCACACCTTAGTTAAGCATATTTCCATATTAGCGGTTATTAGCGACTCAGTAATATTTTCTTCATTCCAAAAGATCAATTCCGAGTAAAATTTGGCCTCAAAATTTATTTCGAGTATGCTAAATTCACGTAGTACCATTGTTTTGACGGCCCGTGCCTTCAGAACATGTCGGATACCCAGTTCTGTGTATTTTTGATATTTGTCCGTAAGTAACGAAAGCAATACCTATATTTCCAGGATGTGCGAAAAACCATGGCGCTGAATTACCGTATAAACAATTTTTTCAACTTTTTCTTGTAAAAATCTGCAAAGTATCTATTAACTGAATGTCTTGCCCTTTCAACACACGAAGGCATGAGTTTTACTCGAAACCAAAATGGGGCGTAAACTTCATTATGTAATTTACCAAAATACAAAGAGCTTATTTGTCCCATTTCCGCCATAGACGCCTGGGCTGTGATTGTATCGGAATATGCTCTTTGTCGCGAAATCCCCATAAGTATACTCGAGTAAACTTTAACTTGGCGTGTGGATGAGTTGGTATTGTGCGTATTATTGTATTTTCTCTTGCACACAAAATTGAAACAATGGCCCAAAACCATTGTTTACGTATAAACATACGTCAACAATGTTTTTGGGTTATTGCTTTAACTTTGTGTGCAAGAGAAACTAAAATAATATGCACAATATCAACTCATCCACACTCCAAGTTAAAGTTTACTCGACTATAGTGCGATTTTCCAAGATAATGAGGAACCTGAAGATATTAAAATAAAATAATTTGGGTTGGAGGGACTTTTTATCATAACTTAATTATTATTTTAAGCACTATGTCAAACAGAAAATATATTTTTTTAAATGAATCAATGCAGGTAATAAAAACCTGCAAAAACAAGGAAATTTCGAAACTTTAAGTCCTGTGAAGAACCTGAAAATACTAAGATAGGTCAATCAACTTTTGCGAATTATTTTTACTTATATAAAGCACATTTTGAAGTTTATGACAAAGTATTTAAAAAAAAAATTTTTTTCGTTCCACCCTAGTGGGCACCCTGTATTACAAAGTGTTCACTATGGGCAAGAAACTCAAATACCAACCAAAGATGTCAAACCCTTAAACAAATAAATAATATCAAACGTGTAGAGGAGTCAGTATGTTCGATTTCAAATTTCAAATGAGGGTTTTCACTTTTCAACTGCAACAGTATAATATACATATTTATAAATGATAATAAAAGGAACCAATGAATGGCGATCTATTAAATTTATAATAATATAGAAATTAAATATTGCAATGAACATTAAAAAAATACATTTTACTAAGAAGTTTGTTTCATAATTCTAATATCTAAAGTGGTACTAAATATATCACATATGTAATATCTTGTTAACTAATCAAAAACCATCTTGCTACTTCAAAAGTATATATTTTAATTATATAATAAAGTTTGATTTGCGTTCATCTCGCAATAACTGTAGAGACAGAATAATTACGATATTGTTTTGCAAATACGACACATAACCTAAATAACTTATTTAAATTAAATTAACAAAATAAGAACACGGACACTTGAATTGAGTACTGTGCACATTTTACTTTAAATTTAACCTTTAGCGTTCATAAGCGCTGGCAAATAAATAGTTTTGAAACATTTCAATAAACCATGGCCGCAGTTTAAGTTATTTTAAATTAGTTGTTCGCTCCTAAATTTTTTATTTTATTATCTTGTATTAGGTGTTACAAACGTATTTGGACAATGCAACAGAAGGAGTGGTTTACTTTAGTCTGGGCAGTGTTGTGAAGGGAGATATATTAAGTGAAAAATTCAAAGAAGACCTTCTAGGTGCGTTCGCTAAAATTCCTTATAAAGTTCTTATGAAAACTGAGTTGGAATTGGAAAATGTCCCTAAAAATGTTAGGGTAGAAAAATGGCTACCACAACAAGATATTTTACGTAAGTTACAGTGTTATTAAAACATTACTAGCAAGAAAGTATTCTCATCTATAGATAATATTTAGTAGATAATTTCTGTAGATAATTTTGTTTTACAATTTATAATAAGTGCTCATCATTATGTTACCCATTCTGATTGATACACATTTCTATACGATTTTGGAATGGTGGTCCTGATGTTCTTAAAATAGCTGGGATGGTATTTCGATACCTTCCTTATCTTTTTCTTATCATAACTAGGATAAACGTGCGTTTGTGTAAGACAACTAATACTGAACTGAAGCGTTTAATGTTAATGTACTAGGTGAGATCGAGACACAAAATAAACTCCAACAAAAACAAAAAAGTTCGTGCTGTTTTATGTGAAGCATTTATTGTAATATTTTCTCTTCAATTAATAATTGAAAAACAACAAACAAAAATGGTTAAAAATAGCTATAGAGGTGTATATATAAAAAACATTTCAAGGGCATTCCGTTTAAAAAAATTTAAAAAATTCAATTTAGAGTTATAGATTTAAAAATCTTTTAAGAAATAAAAGTGATTTAGAAACAACACGCAGCTGTTTAGCAACTGTACACACTTTTATTATTATTATTTTTAAATCCATAATTGTGACTGCAGCAATGGGACTATTTCAACTAAGAAAATCATTACATCCAAGTGGTTGAGAAAAAGTTGAGAATAATAATATAAAGCAGTTTAGAACGAGGCATCAAAAAATGTGTTTTTTTGTTACTCTCGAGGTTACTCTATATCCGCAAAGTTCTTTTATATTAACCTTACACACATATGCATCTTAAACAGAACTCGTACCTAATCCATAACATATTATTAGGTGTGAAATAAATGAAATGTATTTAATTATTCAAATTGAAATATCATTAAGTTTAGAAATAGATTTAGGTAAATCAACAATGAACAGAATTTTATTGAAGCATAAGTGTCACCCTTACGTCTCTTATACAGGATGAACACCAATAACTCATTTTAATGTTAAGGGATAGTAGGTCCCGTAATGGTAAGGCCATATACCAAAAATAAAAAATATATACCTTGTAGTTTTCGAAAAAGAAAATAAATTAAAATACGACAACATTTTCAGAACTTCGTAACTTACCTATCTCGACAGAAAATAAATCAGGATAGGTCTCTGCCTCTGGCATTCACCTTGTTTTTTGCAATCATAAATTCACTAGTTTTTGTTGTCACTGTCAATTAACTTGTCTCCGACCGCAAATTTATAACATTAGAACAGTGTCGGCCTGTTGCATTTATGATTTTTTCCCTGTGTAATTTGCAGGTAGTCGAATATAAAAGACCGTCGAACGGCGGCTTAACTTTATTAGACGTTTTTTGTCACGTTTTTTACGTTAGAACTTGTAGTCTGTGACTTGGATACAAGGTATGTTGTTTACCCCATAAGTGGGTCAGTATATAGAGCGACGAAAGTTTACCAGAATTTTATGTAGGGTAGGTCAGTTTTTCAACTTTCTTTTTTATATTTTTTTAGTGGTAATTTGTGTTATAAATATCAACAGAAACCCCCTCTTAAAATTAAAATGAGTTATTGGTATTCACCCTGTATAGAGTTGCATTAAGAATTAGAAGATGCTGATGATTATGAAAGGAGAGTAAGATGTTGTAACAATACTAGAAAGAATCGAGCTTCACCCTAATTTCAATTTCGTTTTATTTACAAACAAGGCTACTTTTAAAAGTAATGGGACTGTAAATAAACATAATTTCCATTATTACTCCACAGCAAATCTACCTTGAATGAGGGAGGTAAATTTTCAGAATAGGTGGTCTCTGATGTGAAACAAATTATTGTCTCGAAAAGTCACGAGGAAAATTTCTTGATTTCAAGTTTTAGTTATTGGTTTATGTTATATAAATTATAAATATGTATATGAATCTCGTTTCTTTAGTTGGTATGTCATATGATAAATAATTTGTGCCGGGTTTTCTTCCGCGTTAATTATTTTGAATTTTTGGCATTTCGACTATCTTGTGGTTTTTCCTCTAAAGCGAAATAAGCCTTGTAAGTCCAATTTTCTCTATCTCTGGGTTTGGCGAGAGGCGTGGCAGTTTATACGTGTGATTGATTTCCTCGTATTGGTAGAAACGTCTATTCATCGAAACCTCAAGAATTCAAATTATTCGACGTGGAAGAGAATCCGAAAACTGCCCTGCAAATCATCATATTTGAGATTGATGTACTGTTTAAATAATATGTTCGAAAAAAATCGATCTTATTATAATGAGATTTTTAAACATGAAAAGTTCAATTCTAACACGACTTAAATCGTATCTACCGGACTAACAGGAATTTCGTAAAATCTTAGTAGGCGAATCAATGGAACAATTTCTGGAATAGTAAAAAGGAGAAAAGAAAAATTTCGGAAATGTTTTGTCGAAATTATATGTATGTATAGTATATTCGGTACAATGTAATTAGTAGAAATCTAAAGAACTATTTTACGTCCAACGAATCGAAAATTCTCCGGTTGTTGAATAGATCTTTTCAATATTATCACTCTTCTTGTTAGTTAAGATAAAAATATATAGAGTAAAAGTTCTCAAGACAACCTTATTAATAATAATTTAATATATTTGTGTGTTAATAAAATTATTATCTAATCTTGTGATCACTTTCAGGCCACCCCAATATAAAACTATTCATTACGCAAGGAGGACTGCAGTCTCTTCAAGAATCAATTATTAATGGCATACCCTTAATTGGTATCCCATTTTTCGGAGATCAGATATATAATGTTAATAGGCTTGTGAAAAAGGGATATGGATTAAAACTAGTGAAAAGTGAAATGACGAAAGAATCTCTGAAAGCTGCCATAACTGAAGTAGTAAATAATCCTAAGTAAGTAATGTATCTGTTTGTTGATTGATGCTTGTTATATTCGTCAAGAATGACAAAGGTAATGTCTTGTGGCTGATTCGTCCTTTGCAAATGATATGCATTTTTTAAATCCATCTTCTTTAGATTTAGGTAGGTAGGAGTGGGCGTGACCAGAGTCACTAGAATAAAACTGGTTTTAGCAGTCGGCTGCGTTTCCAAATAATTTATTTCTTCATCAGGATAATTTAAAATCGTAAATAAATATGTTGAACTAGTGAATCTCAGATGACTCTTCGTATCTAACATAAATAACATGTGCGTTCATTTATCTGTTATAAAACAACTACCTATCTTGTAGGAGGAACGAGGATTGTAGATTAACGAATACTCTTACTCGAGTTTAACCAAATCAAATTTGTGTTGTTTTATGTATGACTCAAGCAGTTTTGGTGTAGGTACTTTCGCGGATACATATTAAGTGACTTTATGATACTCCTAACAGCTTAAATTCAAAGTACGGAATTACACATCTTCTTCTACACCCGAATTAAATTTATATAACTTTGACTATGGTGAATGATAACTCAAACGTTTTTCGATTACAATATCCAGTGAATTCAATGACCTGCGAGCTGAACAAGATAATGATATGTGTGGTTAAAGACGTCAATTCTTAGAAGGAAAATGTCCCTTTTCAACAGTATAGGATAAATGGTACTGTGGGCAGTTCATCACAAACTTATTACTATACCAAAATCCTAGAACAGGATCCACCTGAAATTATAAAAAACAGATTTCTTTGCATTTATTAGTTTCCACAACAACGTGGTGTAGATGGAGATAACAAAAACCATTTTCAGTTTTCTTAGTAATTTATAGTTTTAATCATCTTCAGATGACACCATCGTGCGCACGTTACATGTTTAAAGTCTTGAATTACTTTATCGTGGATATGGCGTTCTTAACCGTTTTGTGTACCTACTCTGTAAATATAAAAACTTCATCGACGAACTATAATTAATAAACAAAGAAATATCCATAGTTTAATTAATTAATTGTCCTGTGATTTTTTCAGATATCGAGAAACAGCAAAAGAAATGGGTGACATTTTCAAAGATACCGAGATACCTGCTCTGCAAAATGCAATATGGTGGATTGAATACGTTATTAGACATAAAGGTGCCACGCATTTGAAAAACCCAATAGCAAATATGCCTTTTTGGAAATTTTACATGTTAGATGTAATATGTTTTATTTCTTTAATTATTTTCTTGATTTGTTTTACATTGTATAGAATACTTAAAATTATATTTAAGAAAATAATAACTACGAGTACAAAAATTATTAAACAGAAAGTTCAATAAATAAATAAATAAATAAATAACGTGAAATAGTTAGTATATGGCTCACCATTAATTTATTCGAATAAAGAACAAGGAAAAGTAAGTTTTCTTATAAGCATAATGTAACTCTGCATAAGAAGATAGGAAAACCAAAAAATGGTAGTAATTGTACAGTTTACCCCAAAAGAACATTATAAATATATGTGAATGTAGGCAGAGTAGTTTGCGAGTCACATGCAGTAGTTTTCATGGGTTCCCTACGTCTTATTTGTAGACTTAAGACGATTTCAGTTACTTCAGTTACTAACCCCGCGGGATGTGGTAAATGATTGTAGATAATTCATTGATGCTTCCCTCATTTTTTTTAAAGGCCACGAAAGTGACTGCTCATCATCGGTTTTTCTAAAAATAAAAAAAGCAACACATAATTATTTACACAAGAATATATAATGTATTTACAATAATTTTCTCTTATAAAAACCAGAACAATATGCCATTAACATATTTTAAATTATTTTACTAAAACATGTAGGTATTAAACGCTTAATAATTACATAGCTACACAAAAAAAAGCCACTTGGCTTGGAAACCAGACCACATATCCTATAGTAATTTGACCCTCTGAATCCACCGTCAAAATAAGGACTGTACGTCCCAGTTTTTTTTAAGAAAGCTAGAAATCTGAAATCAAGTGAATTTGCAAAGGCACAAAAAAAACAGGAGCTCTCACTACGTTATTTTATGTTTTTTGGATCGCCGAATCCAAATCTGACGTACGTTTTGCTCCATCAGGTTTCAATTTTTCTCTAACCTCAAACAAAACATATTAATTTAGCATGTGACCCTACAAGGCGGACTGAGGACCTAAAACATAAAATCTGAATAGCTAATAACCCTTTAACCGCATACCTCAAAGTTTGATCTCGCCAATAAATTTTTAGACTAAATCTTAGATGGTTTATTAAAATTTTATCAGTAGTAATACCACAAGAGATTGAATTTTCGCGATAAGTCTGTCGATTTATTTCTAATGAAACTGAGTTGCTTGGAAACACCACGAGTCCGCAGGACGAGTGGTGTTTTCAATCAACTCAGTTGAGTGTAGAAATAAAAGAGAGACTTAAAAGATAAATTCAGAAGGCATATGTTGTGGATGATGAATTGGCGCTGATTTAAGTTTGTACCTGTTTATTTAAATATTATGTTGTAGTCCTTTTTTTTTTTTACATATAAACCAAGAGAAAATGGCTGACGAGTCACCCAAAGCCAAAAGGGAAAAAAAAGATAAATTCAATCACGAGTGGTATTTTATTAGACTATTTCACGAACAAATATTTTGGTTGACAACTTCACTTGAAGTAGCACCTAAGCGACTCATTTTGACGTCTGTATCTATAATTAATTTTTTTTATTGGTACCCTATTTTGCTTATTCCGTGTAGGTACGCCTCAGAGTCTCTAACTATAAAACACGCGCGTGTTTTAAAGTTACCATGGCAACATTAATAACCCTACAAACGTGAAGTGTAAATGTCAACTTTTTAATTATTGATCTGACAGAAGTACCTTGTAACGTCAAATAAAATATTACTAACAAATGTTTCAAAAGCTTTAACTTTACTGTGATGATAACAATTAATCTTATATGACAGATTGCAAATTAATTTTTGTTTTTCTCATTTCGATGACAACTAAAGGTATACTGATGTCACATCAAGAATTTAATCATTTTACATTATTAGTTCTTATTTCCATTTTTTGTAATATTAATACTAATATACATAGGTACTAATATTATTTATGATTTCAAAGTGTACCAATAAAAAAAAATAATATCCACTTATGCTTTAATATACTATTTTATCAAACTGTCAAACTTTGCTTTGCCATCCATATCCATGGTTACGTCGTTGAAAACACCACGCTGACAGATCAATTAGAATTGAAAGACAGCTGGTGTTTTCAGTAGTAACATGGTATAAGGAGTATATACTATGAGTAGTAATACCACAAGAGATTGAATCTTCGCGATAAGTCTGTAGATTTATTTCTTACGAAACTGAGTTGCTTGGAAACACCACGAGTCCGTAGGACGAGTAGTGTTTTCAAGCAACTCAGTTAAGTTTAGAAATAAAAGACAGACTTATCGCGAAGATTCAATCTCTTGTGGTATTACTACTGAAAACACCAGCTGTCTTTCAATTCTAATTGATCTGTCAGCGTGGTGTTTTCAACGACGTAACCATGGATATGGATGGCAAAGCAAAGTTTGACAGTTTGATAAAATAGTATATGGTATTCGCTATGTGCAGAGTATAGGGTGGGGGTAATGAATTGGATGGCAGCGCCCGCAGTGGACAAAATTTGCAATAAAGTAGGCTGTCAGTAGTAGTGGTCACAGTTTGTTTACAAAAGTAAATTTTGTAAACGAATTTAAAAATGGGCCACTATAGTTGCTGTGTTGTAAATTGCAAAATACCGGACGGAATAGTAAATGCAAATTTTATCGACTTCCTACGGGAGCTTGGAAATTAGAACAACGCAACAAATGGTTAGCTTGAATTATCGATTTTTGGTCATGTTTTGTTCTTAACTCTTGCACATCCCTGACGTGTTCAGTAGATAGGTATACCAACAGTTTTCCTTTCAATTGAGTTTGAGGGTCAAAAGTCATGTGAGTTTTGAGTTACATTCTCGAATCCGGTTTCTATAACTAGGTATGCTCATTTTTTTGTCTAAAAAGTGGTGTATAACAAATTGTTATTTATTTTATTAGTGGTACAGCAACAATATATGTTTGTCAGATTGTAATAAAAGCATTTATATACCTAGATAGCTTTATTTTCCTTGTTTTATAACAAAATTATAAGTAAATATAACCGAATATCTACGTCTAAACCAAAATTTACAATTTATGAGAATTCACATACCTTTTTTCATTTTACGGAAAGAAAACGCTTGTTATGACTCTTTGGCCACACAAATTGATGCAATGCAATAAAATTTAATGCAATTCATGTGCAATTTTAATTTTCCAATTTTATAACACTGTTTTGACAGACACGTCACAGCCCACAAAGTTGTGAACGCTACGCGGCGCTGACATCGCGCACATAGCGAATATGGTACAAGATAAATTCAATCACGAGTGCTATTTCACGAACAAATATTTTGGTTGATAACTTCACTTGAAGTAGCACCGAAGAGACTCATTTTGACGTCTGTCTCTATAATTAATTTTTATTAAACTGTCAGAGTGTCAAACTTTGCTTTGCCATCCGTATCCATAGTTACGGCCATCCGTATCCATGGTTACGTCGTTGAAAACACCACGCTGATAGACCAATTAGAATTGAAAGACAGTTGGTGTTTTCGCTGTAATACAAGCTGTCTTTGGTTTGTGGTTGGTCAGATTATGCGATAATTTTAAAGTGAGTGAAATAGTCACTAAAATAATATTTCTCTTCATTCTAAAAATCTTTTAATGTCAACATTTTCATGACCTTTTATTATTAAATTTCAACTTTTTACATCATGTAACTCAAGGCTTGCTATTATGAAAGTTTTGAAAAATGATAACACATGCGCAAACGTTGAATTTAATAGCCCTTTTAGCAAAACACGTTTTACATTTTTGAACCAGAATATGACACTGCATACGCTCTTTAATTTTTCGCATCAAATTATGAAACACCCTGTATATTCTGTTATTATTCTGATCACTGTTTGCAGTATACTTTATTTTTGTTATACTTCTAGAATGTGTTAAGATAAAAAAAAAAAATAGTGTCTCCATTTATATTTACTTAATCGCATATTGTACATGTACACGTGTGTATATATTTATATAACATTATATTCAAATGTTAATATTTTATAAGCATATTATAAGCTTTATGTACAAAGGCTATACTTTTAAAACTTTATTTTTGTACTTTAACTTACTGAAAATGTATAATTACTTAGTTAGGTACTTTAGTAGATCTATAAGTTCTGTTTGTATCCCGAAGTTTGTAAACAGTATAAATAAATAAATAAATCTCTGGGACGACTGCGCTGAAGCAACATAAGCGTTTGCGTCAAAGTACCTGAGCCCTGCACTGAATCAGATCTTAGACTGTGTAGTAAATGTAGTCAATTTAAAAAAAATTCGTCCATTGAAAACAAGGTTTTTCTAAAAACTATGTGAGGATATGGAAGCCGAACACTTGCCTTTGTTGTACTACAGCAGTGTGCGATGGCTCTCTCGTGGTAATGTTTTATCACGTACTTTTGAACTGCGCCAGGAAATTTATATTTTCCTAAAAGTCGAAGGGCACAGAGATGTTGAAGACATTGCTGATGCAGATTTTTTTAATAAAACTAGCATACCTACTTATGAGAAATTTTTGAAAAGCTGAATGCATTGAATCTCTCTGCAGGAAAATAACATGCACCTATTGAAGTCGATGGAAAAAATTTCAGCTGTTATAAAAAAAAACTCAAAGTATTGAAAAGAAAAATGAATGAAGGTGCGAGCAATGAGTATTTCGTATTGTTAACAGTTTTTGACCTCAAACGGAGTCTCTCAAGACATGAAATCCATTTTTGAAGAACATCATCACCTGGTTTAAGAAATATTTTCAAAATTAAAACATCGATAAGTTTGCATGGCTTCAACACCAGTGCTCCATCTGAATTCATTTATGCAGAAGAAGATAATCTTATTGAGTTTGAAAGCGAAATTTGGCAGCATGACAGCATTAACCGAATTTTGGATTTTTGTAAAAGATGAATATCCCCTTTGGTAAAGAGGAAGTATCGAGCAAAAAACATTTTGGAAAAGGAAATGAGAGTGGCCGTGTTTAGTTTGATTCCAAGATTTGAAAAATGGACAGTGATCTACAGGCTCATCCATCTCATTAATTTAATGTTAGTGAATAAATATAATGAATTAATAAATTTGTTCAATAATGCAGTTGCTTGACTTGTTTATTATATGACCATTATAATTTTTTCCGGTGTTATACATGTCTTAGTTATGCTTTGACGTAGGGAAGGGCGCCGTAAGAAAACCTTAGTTCAAAAGGGGTGCCGAGAGTCGAAAAAGTTTCGGAACCACTGACTGTATAATGTAAAATTTTATTTGAGTATTTTATCATATACCCGCTATAAAATTCATTGAGGAATTTTATACAGGGTGTTCCCGTTTTTCGTTCATAACTTTTGTAAACAGTAGAACATATAAAAATAATACGTTTCCAAGATACAGAGCGTGAAACCTGTTGTATTCATCAGTGCGAAGAGTACATTGGACCATTCATCAAAACCCCAGTTAGCGTACTCCCTAGCAAATCGTAACCTGGCAACCTTGGTAAGGCGTGAGCCTGTCGCTGATACCATTGGTCGTAAATTTTGTTCACGTTCACGGAGAAGATTTCTAACTGTTTTAATGAAATGTGTACATTTTCAGCTGTCAGGAATTCGGTTTGAAGCATTCGGGTGGTACAACGTCAAACTCTTAAGGCTGTAACTCGTAAAAAACGATCATTACAGCTGCAGTCACTTTCCTATGCCTTTGTCCTTTCCTCCTGAAATACTGTCCACTCTCTCAATACCGTCTGATAACTCTTGAAATGGTACTCTGTTGAACATTACATTAGCCACTTACCTTTGACTTCCTCCATCTTCAATCAGTACAAGTGCTCAAGTGCTCATAAGGCCTCTTCATCGGTTAAATCGGTTAAATGTTAAATGTTGTTGAGCATTCATAATGTTACAATTTACACAATTAAAGTTTACAAAAAAACCACAGCAAAGAGTATCGAAATCTAACACTTTGTAAACTGAGACATTATTTTAAATTTTTTGTTTTTCATTGCCTGCTACAGTTTTACGAATTTTTGAAAAATTATGGACAAAAATCGACAGAGCGATAGGCAATTAAAAAGCGAAGATTACAAAAAAATAACTTTCCAATTGTATTAAGACCTTCAGACTGATTTGAACAAAAGAAGTCACTTTGGGGCCACTGTGCGACCGTGACGTCTGAAAGTTGAAGAAGCTAACAACCTACGGCTTTTGGCAGATAATTTAAAATTGTATGTAAGTAAATGAATTATACAATTAAAACCGAGATTAAAACACATAATGGCATGCGTAAGTGAAATATGGCCTAGTCATAATCACTAAAATCACTAAAACTAAAAGCTTAAATTCCAAAAAACACAACGTGCAGATTATTATTTGTACTTGTAGCAGTTGCAACCTAATAAAAACATTCCAACAATTAATTTAATAACTAGCATTTATTTAAAACATTAGGTATATCTCCTCATCATTCGTAAAGATAAAGCATAATAAAGTTTTATTTTAATGGCTGTCTGTTACAGATAATTATTCAAAATTTACACAGTATGAAAATAAGCATTTGGACACAATTAAGTGATTAAAAGCAAATTTTAATTATAATAGGAGCATTCAAATTATTTTCAGCTAGGTACGTCAAAAGAGAAGAGATACATATATTTTCTTTGGGTATGTTAACACAAAATATGTTCATCTATTTTAATAAAATATTTTTATTTATATTAATTGAATCTTGACTCTTGGTAAATAGATAGTACAACAAAACAAACAAGATATTCAACAATTATTGCAACTATAAACGTTTAATTTTACACCATTTTTTAAATTGTTGTAAATCTTCAAATTACTCCACCGTTTTGAGATGTTAGAAGCCTATATAAATTGGTAATTAGATGCTTTTAACTTATACTCTTTGTTTTAACGGAATCTTGATATTAAGCTCATGATTCGTGTCTTACAGAGCGAAAAAGTAATGCGAATTTTTCTCATATTTTCTCAAAACATTAAATGATAACCTGACGTTAAGTTTTGAATTTCCTTTATATCCGTCCTAATCAACTTTCTACTTATAACAAATTAGAAATATTTTCTACTTTATTGGCAACATTCATTAATTTGTAGTAATTTACAATATTTTCTTGTCCACGCTATTAGCGTAAGCTATGGTCGACTTCAGAATTGTAAGAGACATAAAAAACCGGCGGCTTGTTTGATGCCCATAAAAACTTCAAACAAGCCGGCTCTTTTTATGTGCTGTATAGATATGACACAGACTTTACTTGTATAGTTTAGACACTGATAATAGCGTGATAAAATTAGTTTAGTAATTTCGAAGTTGTTAGATAAAAGCAGTGCAATATTACACGTTTAATAATTTAATTGTTGATCAGTTTATATATTAAAGATAAATATTTACAAATGCATCTGAGGGTTTCTATATATTACATTAAGTCATTAAGTTCAATTAAACATAAACATAAAAAATCAACCTAACATTTTGAAATGTACACCGGCCAGCTAGTCATATTCCGATTTATTTGCCTCATGCCAGCGTCTAGTCTAGTTTTTGTTAAACGTCATCGAAATCATTACATCGAAATATTTTTAGCTCACCGTAACCCATAAAATTAGGATAACAAATTAAGATTAAGTATAGTATATAGTATAATAGGCATTAAGTACGGCATGAAATTTCTTTTATCAGTTAAGTCACAAGACATACTTAATATATTTTATATACACAACACATGTAGTTAGTTGATAAATACTTTTCAAGATGAGATATCTCTTATTGTTGTGTAGTTTTAGTGTTTTTTTATACGTACACAAATGCTATGGTGCGAACATTTTGGTATACATCGCGGCACCTTTCTACAGTCATCAAATCGCATTTAGACCATTGTGGCAAGAACTGGCCAGAAGAGGACACAAAATAACGTTAATAACGACCAACTTGATGGAAGAGAATGTAAATATTACGCAAATTGATATTAGTGAAACTTACAAAATAATGGAAAGGTACAATATTTACAATAAATTAAGTTCAGATGAATCCATATTATACAGCCTTAAATCTGTTCCTATTTTACTTGAAGAGGTATTAGAAAGTGAACTATTACACCCGGAAGTTCAAATGATATTGAAACAGGGAAACAAATTTGATTTAGTTTTTTCGGAATTTATGTTAACTGTTGGTTTTATTTTTGGTGCAAAATTAAATGCACCAACCATTGGAATTGTGTCAATGGACGCCCACAATATAGCTCACGAGATTGTTGGCAATCCTACACATCCAATAGCGAATCCAGATGCTAATCTGCCATTTTCAACAAATTTAAATTTTAAGAAGAGGGTGTTAAGCACCATATCTTGGATGATATCGAAGTTAATATTTGATTATTATGTGATACCGTTAGAGAACAGAGTATTAGAAAAAGCCATAAGTGAAGAACTACCACGGTATGAAATAATGAAAAATATCAGTATGTTGTTTATTTCTACAAATAACATATTTAATAATATTAGGCCGCTGGGACCAAAAACAATTAATATTGCCGATGGCCTGCACATATTAAAGCCTAAACCATTGCCAAAGGTAAATTTATTTATTTAATCTAATTTATTTCATTCACAGAAGACTTATAGTCCAGTGTCAATAATTTTTTTCAAAAAAAAAATTCTTAGCAGTATGGTATAGGTCGGAAAATTACAATTTTTTGATTTTTTTATTTTTATCTCCCACAAAAATTATTCGATTTTAATGAAATTTGGTGAAATTGTACATTTTTGTGCCTCAAATAAGCTGTAATTTTTTTGGAGCGAAATATTTATTTTTTTATTTTGTTGCGAATTTAATTTGAAAAAAGGACTAATTTTCAATAAAAAAAAGTTGATAAAAAAAAATTTTTATTTTTGAAGATTTCAGGACGGAATTTTGAATAATTTGTTTTTCACCATCCAGAACCTTAAACGGTTAATCAAAGGTCCCTTATTTGATATTACATTGAAATTACCATTTTGCATCACTCCCAACACTTCATTTCAATAAACAAAGAAGAATTCGTGACATTTACGGAAAAATCAGCCTTGAAAAGATCTTTGTTTTGGGGTTTCTCATTTTTGACAATGTTTTTCCATAGTAACAGTATGATTTCTTACGCCATCTTAAAGTAGAGGTTTCAACGAAAAAAATTCCGTCCTGATATTTTCAAAAATCAAAATATTGAATCTAGGCCTTTTTTCAAATTAAATTTGCAATAAAAAAAATAAATATTTCGCTTCAAAAAAATTACAGCTTATTTGAAACACAAAATGTACATTTTCACCAAAATTCATTAAAATCGAATAATTTTTGACAAAAAATAAAAATAAAGAATCAAAAAATTAGTTTCTGGCGTTTTTCTCAATAGTTTGAGGTTATGTTGAAAAATGGTTGAAATAAAAGTTGTAGATCTTACAATTATCTACAACAACATTCAACTTTTTCGATAAGAGGTCTAGTTTTGCCGGAAATCGTAAAACAACACGTTTCGCCCCTAAAAACACACCCCCACTTTACTTCTGGTTAATTGTTGGGGTCCAATCGATTTTTTCCCATTTATATACCATTAATCCTTTCCGACCATCCTTATACTGCTAAGAATATTGTCGATTTTTGGCCTCTGAAAACCGGTTCGGCACTAGACTATCATCGAAATTTACATTTAAATATACGTCTACTTTGAAAAGGAAACCAACTACCAAGAACCCCTGTAATATTGAGAGCACCAGCTCTGGATCTGATAGGTGACTGATGCGAATAATCACACAGATTGTGAATGAGATCATTGCCCGGCCGCTATTTATTAATTTTTTTACAGATCGAAATGAAACTTAGTTGTCATATTATATTATTATGCTACCAAAACCTGTCAGGTTTCAACGACATTCAGTTTAAACGGAAGTTGATTTTTAAATTGGCCACCCTGTATATTTTGCATTTTTGGAATCTAGAGGCCATTCTAGTTGAGTAATAAACTGTGCTGATAAAGATTCATTGGAAACATTAAAATCTAACATAGAAAGCTGAGTAGTATCTAATTATTGTTTAATAAGTCATCGACGTAACAAAATTCAGATTTAAAAAGTTTAATGTAAATTGGATTTATTTAATCAACATTTAGATAATTTAATTTTAGACAATCATTATAATGGCACATTATATTAGATTAGCTAGTATCAATTCTAGATCATTATTAACAGAATAAGGTATTATCAGGACCATCATTTAATAATAGTTAATTATAATGTATATGATATGACAGAAAGCTAGTTATTACCAGATATTTAAAAAAATGTGGTTATAGTTGCCAACCGTATTTTATTTCAAAGGACAGATTTGTATTTTAGGATATTGTATTTTGATCTTTTATAAAGTGTCTATAAGAGGAGTAATTGCCCTTTAAAAACAAAATAGTTTATTAATACCTTTAAAAAAACTTAATTGAAAATAAAATAAAATAATATTCCGTTAGCGCCTAAATTTTATTTATTAATATTTCCAAGTTGTTGGCAATGGTTAAAATTTAACGGCGAATCCCCAATCTCCGTTTGACTCGGTGAATTCCTGTTTGTTTTTATCTAAATGTTCAGTGGTATTTGCAAGCCCGCAGTCTTGAGACACACATAACTAAAAAGTCATAATTTAACCGAAAGTGATAGAGAAAATTTTAAAAATGACTTTAAGGTTTCAAATACTTCAATAGTTTACTTATGTATGTATATGTATGTAGTTTCAATTCGATAATGATAATTAAAATTGGCTCTTTCTTATATCTCATTTGTCATTAGAAGAAAATAGATATCCAATAATTTAATTCAAATAATTAAGAGTTTTAATTTGCAAGAAAATACTAAAAATAAATATAGGCTTGTTTGAGGAAATAGTTTCATTGAAAAACAAAATTTAATATTATTCAAAGAAATGAACTACACGAAATAATTTGTCAGGTAACAAATGACAATTTAGTTTTAAAAAATTTGACTTTGATTTAAGTAATTTGTGTAAATTAGTTTAATTTTTTCTAAGTACTCCTACCTGACCAACATTTCCTGAAGGAGTTTTCAGTGTGATGGAGTGAAGAGAGGAATAGATGTGGTATTGATCTAATAAAAAATGAATTATATGTACTTTTTAATTTGAATGATATTGTTGTAATTTTTTTGACTTAAAAGCGATTCAGTACTCCGTAATACAAAAAAGAAAAAAAAACATAAATTTTAAAAAAATTAGTTTTTAAGTAGTTCTGCGTACCTCTATATTATTATAAACCAGTTCCTAACAGAGTTTCTAAAAAATACCATGGTAGGTATTTTTTTTGTTTTTTAATTTTATTGTTTCATGTCTTTTTTTATGAATGTATCTATACAATATAAAATATTTGTATTTTTATATAAATTAAGTAATTAGTGAATATGCCAGTGTATGATAAGTTGTCCTTTAATTTTATTTTTAAAAGTTGGCAATAATAATTGTGTAAATTTGAGGGTTACAACTTAGACCAGGTCAAGAAATCAAAATGAATGCAACTATAGTTTGCGACCCTTTGCGAACAACTTTGGATAACTTTTATGATTAATAAATTAAAATTTCCGAAGACGTTTTTGTGAAATTCGTATCATTTGCAAAAATTTGTACACAGACTGCCAGTAGTGCCGGGTTAATATCACACATCTGAATTTACTGGAATATCTCGTTAACCAAATTAAAATTTTATAAGAGTAAGAAAAGGTAGGGAAATAAGTATTTAATTTAAAAATAAATATCTAGATACCATAGGCGTACGCATGAAAAAGGTTGGGAGGGTTAATGGATAGCACAACCCTCTTTTTCCCCATTTGCTCTTTGAGTTTTTTTTGACCAAAATTGCATAAAAAGTATATCTGAATCAGATACAAATGTGTGCAAAATTCTAGGTCTTAAAAAATAATAAAATTATTAATAAAAATTATTTTCAAAATTTAAACTTTAACACAACCCTGTAAAAGGAAAACTACGTGCCAAAATAAAAATCGCGTTATTTTCGTCCAAAGAATCTGTGGTTAACGGCTTGACCTACTTTTTCTTAACACTTTGTATATTTAGAAAATCCGGAATAACAAAACAATTTTGAAACACACTAGCAATGCCAAGGTTGGCACATGCAGAATGACTCCTGGTTTGAAAAAATGGAAAAATACATTGGATATTTCATTTAAAAATTGGAACCACTTCCAGTGTAGACATTTAACAAAAGGATAGAAAATATTAATATTGATAACATGTGACATATGCTAAGTTTCACCACGATCCATAAAAATAGAAAAATTACGTGTGTGATAATTTTAATCACATTGGCAATCTTTAAACCGATGCCATTGTTCGCTGCCGCAATCTTACGGAGCTCTGTTTATTATTCTTTCGTCCAACGCAACGGTAGAAATGCATGTCCTTTTTAAAAAAAAAATGTTGGGGCACTTCTCCGATATGTTTTTTCAGTCACCGATTTTTCCTACAACTAACTAGAGAGTTGTGTAAACTAGCCAAGTTATATGTTTTGTTTGATTTATTTTACGATAAAAAAAATAGAAAATAGTTACCTAATAGACAGGATATCGTCGATTACTTTCAGCAGCGTAGTGGACTGAACCCTGATTGAATATTAGGTAATTTTATGATTTTCCTAAAGATGATTTTGAAATTGTGAATTGAAATTTTTTTCAATGATTTCCACTGCAGCACAGATTGAGAAACCGCCACTGAGAGTAACCGCAACAAGCTTCTTTGCACAGACTATGGTAGTAACATGCGTGCACCAGAAGACAGTCAATATATGCATAGATATCGAGTGTCTTCTATTTACAACTTTGTTTGACTTAGTGATGTTTGTTTCGTTTTTATTTTGGAAGTTTTGGAAACCGTACTGGACTGTGTTTTAGAAGAATTGAGGTCTAAAAATATTTATAAACCATTAACCATTAAGAAATTACCACTAAAAATTCACTAACCAATAGGAAGAGGAATTTAGATCGAGAGGATTTATACACCACTAACCACTACGATAAACTGGTTGCTGGTTGTTATCTGTGATTATTGCTTGTATCCAATCTTCGCACTTTCCATATATTAATCAACATTAGTAATCATTGATTCTTCATCATCATCAATAATTCCTGTTTCCTATTGAAGAGAATCTTCATTTAAATCTTCTTGTAATAATGACACGCGCATGAGAACCGCCCCACAAACTGCAGGAATTGGAGCATATAAATATGGCTGCCGGCCGTGCCAACATTTTTTTTCCTATTCATTTTATACCAAAGGAATCGTGTAAAACATGCTAATAATATACTGAAAAGTTTGTATTGTCATGTCCCTAGGGTTATAAAATGAAAATAAGATAACATTTTCTCAATCAAACGTTTCAATGTATTTTCTGATAAAATAAAATACTATGATTGGATACATATGTTTTTTTGCTGTTATAATATGATTGAATGTCAAAAAGAGTTTAGTTTAATATTGTTGTTAAGCTTATAAAATTTATATTTGATATAAATTATTGAATTATTCAGGAAATATTAAAAAACAACCAAATTCATGGCTCTTCCGTTTTTTGCTCGTCGTGTTTTCATTCCTCAATATCAACTACAGTTGTTACACATTTTTGGAATTTAAACGAGAAATTATATCTAATTGCATAAAAATTTGCAGTTTTCCATTAAACTTCTTTTCGCACTATGTATCTATATTTTACAGGTAAAAGCAAGTTAGGGACAATATTAAAAAAAAATTGAGAAAAAATATAACAGGCTAGACTACAATTAAGAGAATTAATGGAAGTAATTCATATAAAACTCATTCTGAACATACAATCGATAGGGCCTTTTCGAATAAAATGAAATGAAGCATGGCTCGGACTTTGTCTCAGATTGTACCTTTCTTTGTCTAAATGATTGGATTATACGTACCGTAGAATGGGTATATACAAAGATGTATACTTATATAAAACACAGTGCGTAATATGCACAAATTTCATAAATTAAGAAGTTCGTGGCAATATGAAACATTAGAGCAGTTTTTTAAATTTGCACGGTTAATAAAACAGATTTCTAAAAATAAAGGGGAACATCTCAAATAAATACAGATAGTGCTTGCGTGGGTGTTTTTATAATCTAGGTAAGTTTTTTTTCAAACTGCAATTTTTTTTTATTTACTATTGTGCAGATTTCTATAACAAATTGACTTTTGTGAAACATTTATCACAGATAAAGAATGTTTTTCGATATTGCGGTATCGACAAAGATTTTGACTCTTTTTCTGTAATAAATGTTTCACAAAAGTCAATTTGTTATATAGTCGAGTAAACTTTAACTTGGCGTGTGGATGAGTTGATATTGTGCATACTATTTCATTTTCTCTTGCGCACAAAGTTAAAGCAATAACCCAAAAACATTGTTCACGTATGTTTATACGTAAACAATGGTTTGGGGCCATTGCTTCAATTTTGTGTGCAAGAGAAAATACAGTAATACGCACAATATCAACTCATCCACACGCCAAGTTAAAGTTTACTCGAATATAATACATCGTTGGATTAAATAAAGAAATCTGCACAATAGTAAATAAAAAAATTGCCATTTGAAAAAAAAAGTTGACTATCGCTTTTAAAAAAAATTAAGTAGGCTGCCTCTATAGTGTATTTAAAGCCATTTCATTTCATGTTTTGTTCTTTAAAATCAGATTATAAATAACGAAGTTATAGCTTGCGGCGTTTTTTAGGAGACAGAGCCTGTATAGTGCATATATGGCTTGAATCCAGCCAATTTAAATTTGGACGATTTAAATTTCCAAAAAATATATTTTAAACTAGGTTAATGGTCAAAGGTTTTTTTATTATATTTTAGTTTATTTATAATAGAAATTTTATTCTTTTGTAAAGAAAAGGTTTATATTTTTTAGATTTTAATGTTGCTTACTTATATCTGCTTTTATACTAAGGCTTAATAAAAAGCATTATTGTCCTGTGTCCTCTGCCAATATTTAACCTAAATAGAAGTTTAATATATGTTATAGTTTTTTACTTTTGTACTTAATAAAAATTAAAAACAATTATTTTGTATTATTTTTTACTGTATATTGATCATTATAAAAGTGGAAAATTAGATTATGCATATAAATCCAATTATCTACTTTTGAAATACTTAAAAAGCTGAAAAAAATTTACATATATTTTTTTTTCGTTCTAGGCTGTTCCATATATCCTCCTAATATTTTTATAAGGAACTTGAAATTTGCTGTCGTAAGTTATTATGCTAAAACCTGCGCTGTTTCAAAAAACCCCAAACCAAATATTTTTTTTAAGTAACCTCAACTATAACTTTATATAAGCACTACCGATTCCATATTTAACATTTTACAAAAACAGTCTGCTTGAAAATATATTCAAATTTTCGTAATAAAATCATTCCATATATGTATATACCCACCCTACGGTACGGTACGGTTATATTGACTTTTAATAGTGTTCGGCTGGAATGAGCAATTTAAATTTAACTGCATACTTTGGATAATTACATTTGTTATTCAATGTGTTTTACAGATTTCGTTGCCATTTTGCCGTATTTTTAGTTCCTCCCAAATTCACCTAAATATATAAATGTATAACTATTAACTCTTAAAAACAGCTGTCTCACTTAAATTATCATTACACAGTGTTAAACCCATCTTATCAGTCATGTTACACTACTACATATTTACGCCATTTACTTAAACGATATTTATCATAATATATATATAATAAACATTGAGAATACCTGAATGAGTTCATATCAAATTAAACTTCTCAAAATGAAGTATATATTACTGCTGTGCATCTTTAGTGTTTGCTTATATCAAATTGACCTTGGTGAAGCTTACAAAATAACAGAAAAGTACAGTTTATACAGTAAAGTAAGTTCAAATGGACTAACATTGGAAGTGTTAAATTCTATGATTGAAATGTTTGAAGAAGTGTTGGAATATCAACTATCACATCCAGAAGTTCAAATAATATTGAAAAAGGAAAAAACATTTGATTTAGTGTTTTCAGAATTTCTGTCAGTAGTTAGTTTCATTTTTGGTGTAATATCAAATGCGCCAAACATTGGCGTTGTATCAATGGACACCAACAATCATCGGGTAGTTGGAAATCCTACACATCCAATAGCAAATCCAGATGCTAATCTACCATTTTCCACAAATTTAAATTTTAAGGAGAGGGTGTTAAGCACCCTATTTTGGCTAATTGGTGAATTGATCATAAATTTATTTTTCTGGTCGATGGAAAATAGAATAATTAAAAAAACCATAGGTGGACAACATCCAGGAGTTGAGACGGTGAAAAACGTCAGTATAGTGTTCATTTACGCTAATCCCATATTTAATAATATTAGGCCTCTGGGGCCAAAAACTATCAATATTGTTGATGGTTTGCACATAACAAAATCGAAGCCATTGCCTAAGGTAACTATCAAATTTATAAAAGTATAAAAGTTTTTTTAAAATTCTCATTTTTCAAAAAAATGTACAAATTGTATAGATAATAAAGCAAATCACTAATAAATATAAAATAAATTAGGTGGCTCATACTCGTACGTAGAAAACCGATATCTTAAAAGAAAATAATACAATACTTTCTAAAAAAGTACATTAATCAATGTGTCGCTAGGTGTAACAAAATAAATAAATAAAACTTTTAGATATGTAACTATAAAAATATTCTTAATATTACTGCAAAATAACATGAACAAAAATGGAAAGTCAAAAGAAAAACTGTACGTGAGGTAAAATTTTTAAGATCATTCATTTCACAACACCCATACTAACGATACATACTATTTAATATACGTAATATATTGCAGAGACATGGAACATTTGAGTATTAAGTAATAAATTTCATTAATAATATTATTTAGGTATTTATTTTATTATTCTCTTTAATTTATCTCTCTAAACCTACACCTAGTATTGTACATGTGTGTTTTAAATAGACTAAACCATTTCTATTAGTACTGGTTAGCAATATTTGACAAAGTAATTATCTAATATTAAATAGCGGACATTGTTCATATAGGAGAAATTATAATAGATACAATAATGAGTTTTTCGCCGTATACCGTTAACAATAAATAACAAGCAGCTACAAACACCTGTTTCAGAATTATTGTTCTTCATCAGCGTAGTGTAACTAAAGAACAGAATATTATGAAAAGATTAGATCAGGAACAACAATTATTAAAATATGTTAAAAATACAGTACGCAGTACTTTATTCAAGCTATCCATTTCGAAGAACGTTTCTCATGGAAAATGATATAATAAATACTAAAAACTATTAATTTACATGACATTTTTTCAATTAGTCCAACAATTTTTTGTACAGCTCTATATGGGCAAATCGCCGTCTTGTGTCGTTTTTTCGACGAAACAACAAAGGGATCTGTCCTACTATGTTTGCGTTGCCGGCCACATATTGGGC
The DNA here is from genome assembly GCA_963680705.1 of Rhagium mordax. Lineage (NCBI taxonomy): Eukaryota > Metazoa > Arthropoda > Insecta > Coleoptera > Cerambycidae > Rhagium > Rhagium mordax. The sequence goes on along the minus strand of OY796656.1, from coordinate 99,205,596 downwards.
GTTTATGCAGTTCACTCAGTCCTTAGTTGGTCTACATACTGAGTACATAATGCGAATGTTTCAACAAATATAATGTCGTTCCAGGCGGCATGGACTAATGAAAACGTCCAACAGTTTTTGAAGTTGTATCAAGCAGAACCAGTTTTATGGAATTCGATGGTTAAAGAACATAAAAATAGAAACGCTGGCCGTTGCTGTTGCATGGCCAAGTTCTATAGATCAGTCTGAAATATTCAATGGCCGAGTTAAAAAAAAAACGAGAATCTTTAATGAGCATTTACAGGCCCTATAAGGGGAAAACTAAAGATTCAATTCGTTCCGGAGCATCCACAGATGAAATATATAAAACAACTTGGTTTGCTTACAAATTGAAGGAGAGTTTTCTCGGATCAATCTATAAAGTATTATGACCCACCATCTTTTACGCGGGTGTTTTTTTTTACAGCAAAATAATATTATAAGCAGTGCTCAGTAAAATAAACGCACCCACCATACGGCAACTTCTATGTCCGACATGTTTACATTGGCTCTGCTTGGGACTAACTGAGTTTGATCCGCGAACATGACGCAACATCGAAATGACTGAAATGTTGAAAAACGCACGAAAAAATTTTATAACCCCGTAATCCCAATCTAATGACCTTCTCGAACATTTTATTCGTTATATTTAGGCATGATGTTATAATTTCTATTTATTTTGCAGAAATATTAATTGGTGTTTTTGTACCTTTTAGATGCATTTTTATTTAATTTAGAAAATTATTATTTTTGTTAATTTTTAAGAGACTATACAGTTTCTCGCTTTTTGTGGTTTAAACGTATTATTTTTCATTTCGTTTAATGAGTCATAGCCAACGCTCATACTAACTTCACTGATGAAGAAGACTGAGTCGCTGTGTGAACGCTGAAGCAAGTTTGCCTGCTATGGGATCATAACGAAGGTGGTAAGGATGAAGGTTTTTCTACTAAAGATAATGAATCACAAATCCAGATCTGTACACCAAAACTACGATGATAAATCTTAATTCTTCTCTTCTTAATTTTTCACCTCCTACTCCTTATATAAATTTTTTCCCCCAGTTTTTGTCCTAGCTTCTAGATCATATATTATCTAAAGTATGTACGCTGCTATTCTGTACGTTTTGGAGATATATTTATCCTAAGATGTTGAGTAACATTTACCTGAGCTTGTTAATGGAATAATAATTTATTTTACTAAAATAAATACCACTTTATTATCTAATTAGAGCATCCGTTAATAACGTTACTGTAACCAAATTTAAAGTAGATAAAGAGATAAAGCAATAATTCACTTAGACATGAAATATATTATTTTACATATTTTAAAAATAAAAATGATTGAGTTCATTTTTCTACATTGAAATATAAGAAAATAGTGAAATTATCTATTTAATAAGAATAAGAATTGCGAGGCTAACGTACTGTTATCAGTAAAATAAATTCTTTACTTATTTATAACAATTATTATTTAAATTAATGACACATAGCATACAAATCATACAAAAAAACTTTTTAATTTTAGGACCTGCAAGAATACCTAGATAATGCTCGAAACGGAGTGATTTACTTTAGCTTAGGATCAAATGTTCGAAGTAGCCTAATATCTAATACAACGAAAAATGTCATGCTTAAAACATTTTCTCAATTGCCTTATCAAATATTATGGAAATTTGAAGATGAACTGACAGACAAAACTGATAATATCAAGATTCAAAAGTGGTTACCGCAACAGGATATTCTTAGTGAGCATTTTTTATTAATTACGAAGGCTTAATCTCTGGCCAACAATTCATATATTTTTTCATACCGTTAATAATAAAATGCAAATTAATTTTGGACCAGTTTTTCTAAATATCCATTGATATCATGGAAATTTTGCAAGAAACCCATATTTCTCGCCCAGGATGTTTATATTACCAACTTATATACATTTTTTAGGGCACAAAAATGTAAAGCTATTTATAACACAAGGCGGTGTGCAATCTATGTTAGAATCTATATTTAGTCATGTACCTATGATTGGAATGCCGTTCTTTGGGGATCAATTCAGTAATGTATACAAAATGGTTGAAAAAGGACTTGGACTGACAATTGACCATACAAATTTGGATGTAGACACTTTTGAAAATGCTATTTTGGAAGTTATCAAAAATCCAAGGTAGGTAGGTGAATATTAGCATATTTTTGTCATATTATATTAAATTATGTACGTAATTATGTAATAATAATAATAATAATAATAATAATAATAATAATATATACTTTATTGTCCAGACAACAAGTTATCATTGACAAAGTAAAAAAAGCCAAGAAATAAGTATAAACAAGTATAAATATAAATACATATACACATATTACACATCATATACACACGTATACATACATAAAACAGGGTGTAAAATTAACATATAGGTACAATATATAGTCACAACAGATAATTAAAGAGTAAAAAAAAACAATTATATTACATTAAAGCGCATCGTCAAAATATTCTAGTAAATTGTAATAGGGTTTCGTAATTAGTAAGGATTTAACAACTCTTCTGAATTCGTTGACTGAATTAATCTCCTTAATATTTTTGGGTAAATGATTATATATCTTATACCCATTGTAAATAATAGAGTCTTTGACTAGAGTGGATCTTGGAATAGGTAGAGCAATATTGTTAACCTGACGAGTTAGATAATGAGAAGAAACAATATTGACATTACTTTTATGTTTATGAATCAGACATACTGATTCCATAATATAAATGGATATCACAGTGAGGATACCATGAGCCAGAAATAGAGGTTTACATGAATCGAATAATAGTAAATTATAGACGGTCTATTACCTAGTTCTTCTTACCCAAAAAAAAATAACAACCAATAAAACAAATCAGATACCTGTCATAAATTTACCACATATAATAATATGCCTATCCATACAACATAGCGAATGAAAACATTTGTTTTTACCACTCGTGATCAATTATATGGAAATAACAGATGTTAATGATTATATTATACAATTTAAATAATAAAACTTTTAATGAGAGGATATAATTACTCATAATGATGAAAATTCTCCAAATATAATTATACCATTCTTAAAAAAGTATCACTTCATCCACTGAACTGAATCTTTTTAAAAGCATAATAATTACGCGGAACAAATATCGGAAATAAATTCTGTCCCCTTCATCAATCCTAATTGCATGATGAAACAGGACGGTGTACAAGAACATACTCTGGATCTGTTAGCTGAAGTTCTTGATGAAAAAAATATGTACAAATATGTCCAATAAATGACCGGCGATCTTACACCAAAAATTTAATTTTTAAGACTCCCTATGCATTGATACTCTTTCAGTCCCATTATGGTGGTTCAGCAGCATCGTCATAGATGGCTCAGTGGTATGGAAATAAATTGGGAATACTAGAGGCTTATGAAATAATCTAGAAAGAGGTGGGATTCTTCTAGAAACCATGTCTATAGAAATGTAAAGGTCACAATAGACCACTCCAGTCAGTTGAATATTGGAGAATGAACTGAAAAGAACTAAGAGACACGTAACACTATTTTAAAGAAAGATCTGCATTTTGTTCCTTGTAAAATGTGTCCACACATCAAGTATTATCAAATTGTCGAGGAAATTGTTGTGAATGGTTTCTGCAAAATTTAAATATTTAATATTATTGACATTACCCATTGACCAACGAAGCAGTGGTTATACGAATCATAAAAATTTAAAGAAACTTGTGTCTTTGCTTACAGAATAGGTCACAAAATTTCGCGTCAATTTATGGGGTGTAACAAAAATGTTTGTTTGAAAAAATATTCCGTATGATTAATGTTTCAAAATTACATGTATTCTTAAATAATTTTATTTTTAGTTACAAAGAAAGAACAATAGAATTGGCAGACCTCACAATGGACCAAGAAATGACTGGTTTGGAGAAAGCCGTTTGGTGGACAGAATATGTGCTTAGGCATGGAGGAACGGATCATTTTAGGGATCCTGTTGTAGATCTACCTTTATATCAATATTACCTTTTAGATGTAATTTCGTTTGTGCTTGCAGTACTACTGCTTGCTTTGTATGTCTGGTATCAAACACTTAAGTTTGTTTGGAAACTAGTTAATTTATTATTTAAAAAGGACAAAATAAAAACCCTCTAAATATGTACTCATTTTACAATCTGGTAAAGCGCTGCTAATTTTGTATTCGCAATATACAAGTAAATGTGAAATAAAATATTTAAAAAATGACTTTCTTATCATAAGTATAAGGAAAAGGAATAATGTGTCAAAAGAAAGCAGAGGGAGCTAGGTAAGATATAACTTAACTCGATTAATCAAATAATGACTTTCTTAAGTAAGTAAAGTAAGGTAATACAGAGTGATTCATTGGTTACCTGCATATGTAGGTTACTTGGGTGATTCCATATCACCTATGGTTAGTGGGTCAATAATCATTAATTACCAAGATACAGGTTGTTTTATTGATTTTGCCTATTTTTGTCTTGGACCATAACTTTGGAACCATTAGGTATAATAAACTAAAATTTGGTATATGTTTGGTATATCTATGTATGTTTTACTCAATCAGCCATATCGATGAAAGAGCATCAAAAATAAAGCAAATAAAGCACATTTTCAAATTGCGCGTCTCATTTTTCTATTTATTTTCTATGATAAAAGAAAATTTTACAAAACTAAGAACCGACTATGTCATACAAAATAGCGTTTTTTCTCTATAACTGACTGCGAATTAATAAAAACTTTTATATTCAATAAGAAACCATTTATACAAGGTAAGTTCTGAAAAGTATTCAACCATTCAATTAAAACCAACAGATTTACACATTATTTTAAAAATTTTGAATTCTGATAGGTAGGCTTACAATCAAGTGCGTTGTCAAATTTCTGACAGATCGTTTCTAAAAGGTTTGTTTAAATTTTTCTCACCTAAATAATAATAAACTATAAAATAAAATTTAGATAAATCGAATTTTTTTTATAGGAATCTCAAGGAATGTGGTAATAAATCCCAAACAAAGAAAAGGAAAGAAATAATTTATAAAGTAAAATGCCTCAAAATTTTATTTAGTAAAGTTTATTATTATTTAGGTGACAAAAGTATAAACAAAGTTTAGCTTAACGTTTTAGAAACGATCAACCGTCAGAAATTTAACAACGCACTTGATTGTTTGAATTTTAATTGTTGTAGTCAAAGTCTACCTATAAGAATTTAAACCACTTGGATATAAAGATTTTTTTTGTTAAAATAATGCCATCTGCAGATACATATTGAAAAAATCATTAGAGTCACAATTATGAGATTATAAAAAAAATACATGTGAATACTATTACAGGGCATCTAATTAATGTTATTGAAACATTTTCACTTTCCAAAAATATAGAGCGTGGCCAAAAATGATTTTTCAATTTGGAACTTTTTGATTTGCATTTTTCTCATTTTTTTTTTCAAATGGTATATTTCTTGTTGTAGAAATGAAAAACGAACATTTCCTGTATGTACATCCCTATGAGTATTTGTAACCATTTTAGATTTATTGAACAATAAGTACAAAATTCAAGAATAAACTTAAAAAATAGAGGTTCCTTCAAATAATTCAACAGAAAAAATTATAATAAGTGCTCTACATGTTACCCATTTTGATTGACACACATCTCTATGCGCATTTGAAATTAGGTTTCTACTGTTCCTAAAATTGTCGGTGTAATCTAAAAGCAGTTATTATTCTTTCCTTCATATTTTGGACTGTTGTTGGTGTGTCCTTTACAAACAATTTCCTTCACGTATTCCCATAAAAAGAAACCCATTTTTGTAAGATCTGGGAATCTAGCAGGCCATTTAGTGGGACCATTTCTTCCAATCCATTGGAGTGGGTAGATATTATTTAAGTGGTCCCTAACTGCATTGAAATAATGTAGTGGAGCTGTGGAGCATTATCTTGCTGAAATCACATCCTATCGAATTCTTTCAGGAAGATTTACGGATAGTTCTCCAGAAAATGAAGATAAATAGATCCAGTCAATGTATCACCAAGAAAACGTGGCCCTATTACATGTAATATCTCACGAACAGGTGGGGTGATTATATAACAATTATATATTTTTGATTCAGAAAATTTTTTTGGTATGAAAATATACCATTTAAAAAAATCTTGTCTTATTTTCCACCCTGTATATTTTAGGAGATTTTTAATATCCGTTTTCAGAATATAAAAATTCATCAAAAATCGTGTCTATTTTTTTGTTGAATGAGTTAAATCGGCAGAGGATAAGGGAGAGAAGGGGGGTGTAAATTTTAAGAGACTTCTAAATACAAAAATGTACATATGACGTGTGTACGTAAGTTGAGACTTGAATACTTGCGGTTAGATATCCCCTCGTCAGACGCGCACGCATGTACAAAGATAAATAAGTAGTAGTAGATAAAAAAAGAAAGAGTTCGGATTATGCATACCACTTTACACATTTGAGGTATTCGGATTATAGAGTACCTACTTCGGATTATAGGGGGCTCGGATTATCCAAACATTACTGTATGGATCACCATTTTTAAGTGAATATTTTAAAAAAACGTCCGTCGACATTTCCATCACGGATTTGGTAGTTTTAAAACATTCAAAATCTTTTATTCCTTTGACATTTTTGTATAAAACTAAAAATCAGGGTATACCTACTTTACTATTATTTTCACATTTTTTAATTTCCTTGGACACCCTGTACATAAAATCTTATTTCTATCAATGGCACTCTTATTTATGACCGAAGCAAAACTTTTTATGAAGAATCAAATATTTCGTAATATAGAAATAAAGAAGTTTTCTCTCTTGTAAACTGTAAACTCAATCCGGACACATACTGTATATTTTCAAATAATTTTGATATTTTCATTTAAGACAATTTCACCTCCTCTGCCGTCACCTTATTTATTTTTTCATAACTTTAAACTTATTGAATATACACATATACCAAATCTCATGAAAGTATGTTGACGCCTTCTCAAGTTCATGACAGAAAGACCAACCGACCAACGGGAAAGTATTTTATAAACTATGTTATTTAATGGATATTTGTTATTCGATTTTTTTCAGAATAACATAATTTTTTCAAAAGTGACAAATTTTAAATCAAAATTTACTTTTTTTAAAGTAAGTAGGTACTCGAGATTTTTAATTGATTTTATATTTCTGAGTCACTGTATTTATAAATTCAAAATTATTTTTAGGCACTCCTTACAAAATTTCCAATTTAGTAAATGAATAAATTACCCATTTACTTAATTAAGAAGAAAATTATTTATGGACAAAAAATGATTTCTTCTAAGATAGAAGCGAATGCTCATGATGTCTGTAGGGTATTACGCGTTTTAAAAAGTTATTAAGTGTCCTGCCATAACACATCACAGTCATTAATCTAAATATTTACCTATACCCTTTGTGTTATCATCTTATCATCTTAACATACTTAACTTGTAACCCATAAAATTAACAAATCAAATTGATTTAGTATACAGTACTTACTACAGTATACTTAAGCCGCGTACAGATCAAATTCCAATGCAAACCAACTCCAACGACGGGCATGTGGCGTTGGCCTGTGGAGTTGGAAAGGATTGGAATACACTTGTCCACACCAAAATTTAGATTTGAGTTCGACAGCGTTGGGAAAGGTTCGGTGCTAGATAGTTCAAAATGTCGAACGATGACGACGATTTATTGTTGATGAGCTCGGTATTTATAATGCATTCATTAATTTCAAAGGAAAAAAGAACAGCGGCCTATACATTGTTAGGTGACAACACAGTCTAAAAATATAAGTTGTACAGTCAACAGTGGCAGTCATTTATTAGAGGAACTTTAAAATGAAGATGAGAACATTTTAGAAAATTTGAAATTTTTATAGGATGATCCCACCCATTTGTAATACATTATTTCTTCTCGTGAAACCAAAAATTAAGAAGCAGAATAAGTTTGGATCCCGCGCTATACCACCTAAAGAGAGGCTTGCTGTGCTTCATTTTTTTACTGAAAATTCTTAGTTAAGTTTAGCATTTAAATTTAATAGTATATTGTGTCACAAGGGCAGAAAATGAGCGTTAGTAGCCCACGGATATTAGCTGCCCGAGCATTTAAATTTAAAATATCAAAACAGTCGAATATTATTATTCCTAATTCAAATATTTATAAAATTCGCAAAGGCACAAGTTTATTCTCATTAAATACAACAGACAAACGACTGAACACCAGAAGCAAAAGCAACAAATGCTGTCCAGACCAAATCAAACTCTCCTTTGATGTACCGTTCGAGTAGCCAACCCCAAGCTTGGAAACCGTTGGGTTTGCTTGGGTCACACCGTACACACTGATTTCAACACTTCTGAATCTCTACCACGTGTGCCTTGGTTTGCGTTGGAATCTCGGTCGGTGCGCGGCTTTAGACACTATTGCATTAAATTTCTCTTATCAGTCCAGGCACAATAGATATATAATACCTAGCTCTTATATGTATATATACAAACATGAAGTTAATATGTACTCTTCAAGATGAAATACCTGTTATTGTTGTTGTGGAGTTTTAGTGTTTTTTTAGACGTACATAAATGTAACGGTGCGAACATTTTGGTATATATTGTGATGCCTTTCTACAGTCATCAAATCGCATTTAGACCATTGTGGCAAGAACTGGCCAGAAGAGGACATAGAATAACGTTAATAACGACCAATTTGATGGAAGACAATGAAAATATTACGCAAATCGATATTAGTGAAACTTACAAAATAATGGAAAAGTACAGTATGTACAATAAATTAAGCTCAGATGAATCCGTGTTTTACACACTTAAATCTGCTGCTAGAATGTATGAAGAGATATGTGAATATGAACTATTGCACCCGGAAGTTCAAATGATATTGAAACAGGAGAATAAATTTGATTTAGTTTTTTCAGAATCTGTATCAGCCGTTGGTTTTATTTTTGGTGCAAAATTAAATGTACCAAACATTGGAATTGTGTCAATGGACGCCCACATTTCAGCTCACGAGTTTCTTGGTAATCCTGCACATCCAATAGCGAATCCAGATGTTAATCTACCATTTACAACATATTTAAATTTTAAAGAGAGGGTGTTAAGCACCGTATATTGGATAATATGGAAATTAATTGTAGAATATTGTTTGATACTGTTAGAAAATAGAATATTAGAAAACTCCATAAGTGAAGAACTATCACGGTATGAAATACTGAGAAACACCAGTATGTTGTTCATTTCTACAAATAACATATTTAATAATATTAGGCCCCTGGGACCAAAGACTATTAATATTGTCGATGGCCTGCACATGTTAAAGCCCAAACCATTGGCAAAGGTAACTATTTAATTTACTTCACTTAACAGAAAATGCATCTTAATTTACATTTATATACTGTTACATGCTTACACACCTCTTAGTAAACAACTTCAAGCGTGGATCCAATAATTGCAACATATTTTATACTAAACCACTACTTTATTAACTGTTATGTATTTAGTAGTTTAACTTACTAATTAATTACAATAATTGATCACTTAACTAGAACACCGATTACTACTTTAACTACTAGTATTCACTATCTATTACTGGTCACTATTCTGTTGAGTTCATTCTCCAATATTAAACTAAACTGCACTGAACCATTCTCGATGTTATATAATTGAGATACACTCCATATTATTACAGGTGTCTCTATTATAGACTCTAGATTCTAGATGATTCTGCACAACTCTTGCTTCCTAATTTCGACGCGATCTTTGGGACGACTATTGAAGCACTTCGATAGGGATCTACTTAAGAGACATACTATACAGATTTATGGAAATCCATCACAATATGTATACGTCTGGATTAAAGTGGGAGTTTAAGAGGGTCGCGACTCCTTAACGATATTAAGGGCGTTGGCTCTGGATCTGATCGTCGACTGGTGCAGATAAGCAGTACAGGAATGTCAATGCCATCACTTTCAGGTCGTCATTTCTTTATTTTTTATCGAAATGAATCTTGGTATGTGTCACATGTTACCAAAACCAAAATAGAACACCCACCCATTGAGGAAAGAAATAATAGGTTTCGAGATTTTAGAGTTTTTAGTGCTACGGGAAGGTATCTGTAATTCGGCTGCATTGCCCTAAATCACAGACTTCTGGACCCTTCTGTAAATATTGTATACAGGATGTTTCCTGAGTGACGCTAGTAGGAAGTAGAGAACCCCAAGGCGGTTTCAGAACAACACTTATTTTAACCCCTAATGCCCGTCGTTATTGATATTTCTATTTTTTGCCAAAATTTCGATGTGCCATAGTTCTTTAATGGCTTCACCGAATTGAACCAAATTTGGCAGATATGTTTCACTAATGGATGTCTACATCATTCAGTAAATAAAAAAAAAATAATAGGAGGACCGTGGTCAAAAATTTTTTAGTTGGGGAAGTTACCTAAACACATCACCAAATGGATTTTGGTCATTTTCATTGAAAACTTTAAAAGTACACTAGTAGTGTACCTAAACCACGTATTTGGTTTTTTGGTACATGGCTCGAAAATTAACAGGTGTAAGTGTCACGATAAATCCATTTTAGAAATACTTACGTGTCCTCCTGTAACAAAAACATTAGCAATATGCATGGGCGACTTTAATAATATGTGAAAATATTTTATTTTACTGTCTATTGTTATAATTTAAGTTAAAATACTACAACAAATGCCTTGCAATTATTGTGGTAATGTATTTCGAAAAAAATTTAAATACCTACATCCCACCAATAAACGTGGCTTAGTAGTTTCATCCCTCATATCAAAATCGTGATATTCTAATACCTGTGGTGACCAAAAAATTATTGGATAGTGACCTGTAGTGATTCTTCAGACAACTACTGTTGGTGTAAACTTTATCCTTAAGTAACAATGTATGGTTGACTTCAGACTTGTAAGACACGTAAAAAACCGGCGGCTTGTTTGATGCCGATAAAAACTTCAAACAATCCGGCACTTTTTATGTGCTCAACAGATATGAACTGAACTTTACGTACAATTTTTTTAAAGGACGTGTAGAATTTTGTGTTTGTTATATTTTTTTATGAATTCTTTTCAATTTTTTCAACGGATTCGAGAGTTTAACAAAAAAACGATCAAATGTACAATTAGAAAATACGCTTGTCTCGTCTTCGAAGGGACACCCTGTATATTTGAGATAATATCAAGTTTAAAAAATGTTTAATGAAAGTGACTAGGGTTTGTGAACAACTTTTGTAATGGAAAAATGTTTTTGGGCTATACATAAAAACAAAAAAACTGACTATAAATGCAATTTAGTTAGTAATAGCACTACATTAACAATAATCTTTCAACTACAAATTAGATCTGATTGATTTATAAGTTCAGGTTGTGAGGCTCCAGTAGGCGGACATTGCAGCACAGGTGAATCTTCAACAGGCCAACTATGAACTGGACTTTCTGCAAAAACAATTAGTATATTCACTTCGGTTACGCATATACATATGTTACCATATATACGCTTAAACAAAATGGTGACTGGAATCAACACTGGCAGCTAAAGTCAATCCATATGAGAGACCCATAATAGAGGTTCAACATCCCAAAAGGTACCAGCGCAACTGAATATAATATACACGTGTGGTCACTCAGTTGTTTCGGATACAGTTCAGTAAGTTGCACCAACTCCCCTAACAATTTCGACTCCGCCCCATAATCACGTTAGTCCGAGACGGAGCGCCGACCGTCGACTTGTTCTATTCAGGGGAGATGGGTGCAACTTACTGAACTGTATCCGAAACAACTGAGTGTCCAGACGTGTATATATATATGACACAATGGTCACTTACTCAACCTATATAAACACAGTGGGCACCTTTATCATTATATGAGGGCACACGACATTTACATCAATATAAGGGGCATAATCGATCCTTCTGTACAAGTACCTAAAAAACATACATGCGTCATATCTATACGTAAAAATACATTTACCAAATATACATACAGAGTCATATTAATTGACTGCGATCTGTTAAATATCCAATAAATGCGTGATAATAAATTATTCCACAGAGCTTCTTTCATGTGGCAGAAACAAAGGCCATCGGTATTTAATGCGACTTACGTCGTCCTCTTACAGTGAGTCGGGTCAAAATTAAACAATATACTTTTTTAAAAGTGGATTTTCCCTTAAAATTAGTAGTCCGACATAAATTTTGGAAGTTTTTCGAGTGGGATGTTGTAATAGTACGAGCCAAGAGATTTGATAAGTACCTTTTTTATTTTGATTTAATGTTTTTGTATTGTTGTTTATTTTGAGAGTAAACACATTTATAAAATATTTCGGTTGCTTTTTATTTGTTTTGAATCAATTTTCTGTTGTGGCAGAATCAGTAGGTTAATCAATTAAATGCTTTGTGCTACGGATACCAGCCGTTGAAGACCTTCATGTTCAGTCCAACCAACTACAGATTCTTTCGAAGGGTTTGTACCAACTACATAGTAAGTTTTATTGCATCACAGGCACGCATATTGTAATCGAATAGAAGAGAAACAATTAAATTATTTATTACATCTCCTATTCTTAAATTTTTACTAAGTACCTACTATAATCTAATGTATGCCCACTAGCTAGTCGTTATCTCGATTTATTTTGACAGTCATGCCTTCGTCTAGCTTTTATCAAATGTCATCAGTCATTACATCTAAATATTTAGGTACCTGTACGTACCCAAATTTGTGTTATCATCAGCTCACGCCTCACACATAAAATTATCAAATCTAATCTGATTAAGCATAATAATAAGAATAATAAAAAAAAACTTTATTAATTTACCCATACAATATGATAATAAAACTTAATAAATAATATTTAGTTAACTAAAATGGTGCAAGAATCTGCTCTTCCTCATTGAACCCAAAAAAAAAGAGAAATTACTAACTAAAAACTGAAAAGTACCAAAAGAAAATAAATGGTAAACTACTAATTAAGAAACAAACAAAAAACGGGGGTATAGAGACTACAGAAAGAATAAAAGAAAAATCATTTTCGTAAAATCGTTTTGTAATAGTGACTTTTCGATTGTCACTTTGACATCGAAAAGACTGTCTTTTCGATCTTTTCGATACGCTTTTTAAAAAGCGTGTCGAAAAGACTTTTCGATATGCTTAAATCGTGTCGAAAAGATTCTTTTCGATACGCTTTTTAAAAAGCGTGTCGAAATAGCTATTTTCGCTACAAGTTGCGAAATAGTGGTGTTTTAGGCACGCGACGTGAGATTGTCAAACGAGGCCGTAGGGCGAGTTTGACAAGACGTCGAGTGCCTAAAACACTATTTCGCGACATGTAGCGAACAAGATTTTTCGTAAAATCGCCGTTATATTCATTTTAGTACAAGAAATAAATAAGTAATAGTTTAGTTCATTTCCTTACAAATCACCTTAAATTTATTTAAACCATTAGGGCGGTCGCTAGGCATGGTTGCCATAGCCACGGTTGCTATGCTATTGTTTCATGTATACAAACATTAAACGTAAGTAAATAGTAAATCGTTGTGTGAAGCTGTACCGTAGCCTCCGCGTTGGCTACGGCTGTACATTTTTAAAGATAGGTGTTGAATTATTTAGGTATTTCAAAGCGGAAAATGTATGATGACGTAGAGTTAAGTGATTTAGATAATTCTGAAATAGAAAATGAGGCAGAGGCGGCTTTAAGCGCGCTAATTCCGAAAAAATCGAAGAGACTGTACGATAAATCCTATAAAAAATTTGTAAGTTGTTGTGAAGAAAAGAAGGTACCTAACCTAGTTAATATTTCCGAGAAAGTTATGTTGGCGTACGTATCCCAGTTATCTGCAAAATGTGATGGCTACCACAGATATGGCTACTAGGTGGTTGCTATTGTTACATGTACACAAAAATCGTATCGAAAAGAATCTTTTCGACACGCTTTTTAAAAAGCACGAATTGCATACAATATTTTTTCTACTACCGAAATGCATCTAAATTCTCTAATAATAATGTGAAACGTCAAACATACCTATTACGTTAAAACTTCATATGTCATTTAAAAATCACAATACTTATAGCCCACTTAATTTTAAATGAGTGAAATTAATCAATGTCTATTATTTATTTGTCTAATGTCAATGTCAAGAATATAAATGAAACTTCAAAATTCAATCATTATTGTTAAAGAATACTGAAAATTAGGTGGTATGTTTTATAATAATACCGTGTTATTAAATAAATGGACTACATAAAATTAAATAACCACATTTAAAATGAGATATGATTATCTATTATAGGTATGCAACTGTATGTTACTTTTTCACGCACTAGTGCGTAAGGTAAAAACTCTTTACGCACTAGTGCGTAAAGTTTAACTTTACGCACTCTACAGCGTGCGGAAAGTTAGTACTTTAAGATCGGTAGTAGAAAAAGATTCTTTTCGATACGCTTTTTAAAAAGCGTGTCGAAATAGTAGTTTATGTCATAAGGACGAAAAATCTAGTTTTTCGGGCGACTACGAAATATTGCCAGCCGAGACGCAGTCGAGGCTGGCAATTCGTAGGAGTCCGAAAAACAGTTTTTCGTCTGTGTGTCATACAATATTTTTTATTCGAATGAGCAAATTAAAATAATCGGGAAAATTAAAATATTATGTTCTTAATATTTACTTGCTACCCCGCAAATGACAATTTTGTTGTAACAGACGGCTGTGAACTAAGGCCAGATATAATAAATAACAACTGCACAACTGCTGTCATATCAGTTTGCTTGAAATTAGTATCGAATTCAATTTATATATTATAATATCGAATTTAATCGAAAATATACTACATAAAATAAATACAATAAAAGTTTTATTTACATGTGCATTACCATTTTACAGTAGATAAAAAGGGCCAGCATTTTAAAAAGTAGGTATAACTAAAAACGCTCAATATTTTTGTCTGTCACTTTTCAGGCCTGGGCCGGAATAGTAATTTTCGTCACAAGTCCGGAAGGTGACTTGTTACAGTCGAGTAGATATTATGGACGAGGCGACGTCAGGAGCCGAGTCTAGAATATCTAAACGAGGCTGGAACAACACCTTACGGACGTGTGTCGAATGATATTTTATTTCATCCCGTCATTTCTTGTATATTAGTATATTTATTTGTATAATTTGACACTTGGTCATTTTCTTATGTCATTTGACATTTGACACTATTTTTTAATTTACGGTTGATTTTTATATGTCAAACAACTGTCAAAAGGTATAATAACAGTTTGTGATTGGTTCGTAATAAGTTTCCGGTGGTTTCCGGTACTTTACCGGCTCTGATACCGTAATGTCTCATTTTCCGGCCGCATATGAATACTGTGATGTTGTACTTTCCGGACGGGATGAAATAAAAGTCTTTTCAGGTCGTTTACTTGAAGTAGCTAGAAAAGTGCTACCTTTCGTTTTTGTTTTCTGACCGAGAAACGTCATTTTTTGACACATTCGAATAAAAAGATTCTTTTCGATACGATTTTTGTGTACATGTAACAATAGTAACCACCTAGTAGCTATATCTGTGGTAGCATAGCCTTCTACAGTTCCAAGCCATGCAGTTTGAGATCTGGCAACGCGACAGGTAGACCACTCTGGTCGTGTTGTTTACCAGCGGTGTTTGTTTAATAATTACTTTTTAGACTTTGTACTGTTTGTACTTTAGTACTGTGTTATTAAGAATTATTATTAATAATTCATTAACTTCGCTTATTTGAAGTTTTTAAACTGGACAAAGGTAAGAAAGCATTATATGTATACGGTCATTTAGTGAAAACGTCATCTGACAGATAATGGATGCAAACAATGTTTAAACTTAGGAAAAGTGATAATTTAATTAAACAAAAATATTTAAGCACTAAAAAGGTATGTATATATGATTGACTTACCAGTATTTTATAACCTGGTATAAATATAACATAATATAATAATGATATAGACTTATAAAACAAAAATAAAATAGTATTGTACACCTTGCAAATTGTTATTTATAAATGAATACAGTTTATTTGACAAATGTTACAAAATTACACGTTTCTATCAGTGGATGTTATAAATTGTTTGCATCCAATTCTTTCACATTACATATGATCATGACGCGCACTAAATATGCGTTTATTTTTTATATTGTAGATGCTTCGACATTGCTGTATACTATGCAAGTACTTTAAAACCTGAATCCTCAAATCCCAAAGGATCCAGTGCTGTAATAAATTGGCTTAGAGCTATACACACGGAGGACTACTGCATTAGTAAAAATTCAGCTATTTGCAGTTTGCACTTTAATAATAATAATAATAATAATAATAAATACACCACATGTAATTGAAGGCAGAGAAGTTACAACCATGGAGCTTTATAAAGATAGGTAATACGCACGAGGCTAACTAACATATCTCAAACGAATGTGGTAATAAATCCCAAAAAAGAAAAGGAAGAGAAATAACATATCCTCGTTTAAATGAGGATGCAGTTCTTCATATATTTTCCAATCAACCGAGGTATCTTTCTACAACTAAGCCAGTGTCACGACGTAATCCTGAAGAAAGAAGACAAGATGCTAAAGGCAAAATAATGATATTGACCAGTTTCTTGCCGATGACATCATATCAAGCTTTGAATATTTTGTGCAGGCTGTGCCAAAAAAATGTTGCTTCATTAAGTGGAATTACAAGTGTGTGTGAACAATGTCTCGTATTTTTACATTTTAAATATTGACTACGACAATGAAGAATCTGATACTGATAGTAGCGAAGTAAAAGTAGTTTCAAGTATTAGCGTAAATCAAAGTTTTAATGTTACCGTTTTTGTAAATAGTCATGAATTGCCATCAAGCAATTTAGAGTGGATTTTACCCTATTAAGTGTATATTCTAGAATTATATATTTGTAAATTATTCATTCTGGCGAAATAAATTTATAGCACAAGTTTTGGGATCTTTATACTTTATTTCCTAAACAAAATCCTTAAATCAGTGCATGAAAGTAAGGAATGGCTGAATTACAAACAGGACTACCATTGACAGGAAATGCGATGTTGCCTTTGTTACTTCATGGCTTGGAACTGTAGATGGCTATGGTGGTAGCCATCACATTTTGCAGATAACTGGGATACGTACGCCAACCGCCAACATAACTTTCTCTGAAATATTAACTACCTTCTTTTCTTCACACCATCTTACAAATTTTTCATATGATTTATCGTACAGTCTCTTCGATTTTTTCGGAATTAGCGCGCTTAAAGTCTCCTCTGCCGCATTTTCTATTTCAGAATTATCTAAATCACTTAATTCTTCGTCATCATACATTTTTCGCTTTGAAATACCTAAATAATTCAACACCTATCTTTAAAAATGTACAGCTTCACACAACGATTTACTTACGTTTAATGTTTGTGTATACATGAAACAATAGCATAGCAACCGTGTCTATGGCAACCATGCCTAGCAACCGCCTAGTAGCCAACTATATGTATACAATGATTTAAATAAATTTAAGACGATTTGTAAGGAAATGAACTAAACTATTATTTAATTCTTGTACTAAAATAAATATAACGGCGATTTTACGAAAAATCTTGTTCGCTACATGTCGCGAAATAGTGTTTTAGGCACTCGACGTGTTGTCAAACTCGCCCTACGGCCTCGTTTGACAATCTCACGTCGCGTGCCTAAAACACCACTATTTCGCAACTTGTAACGAAATCAGCTATTTTCTACGACTGTCAAAAAAGGCTATGTTTGCGCATTAACGTCAGTGTCTAAAATGAGGCATTTGTTCATTGACATTTTTTTGCCTTACCATGATCCCGTGCGCAAAATATTTTGCACACTAGGTTGCACATCACATACCTATTGTTCATACTGCCGTCTGGATTTTTCCTGTAGAAGATTCAGTGTAACAAAGTTGGCTGCATTTGATATTTCTGGTGGGGTATAGAATAAATCATCTTCACTTTCGAGACTCTCCATTATTATCTTATATATTATTTTACTTAAAAAAACTCACAATATTCAACACACACAATATCGAAAACGTCAGTGAAAAATGTTTGTTGACAAACATATTGGTTTCCATAGTTACCTGAGACATCTGCTACTATTTCTCTTTAAATTAATTTGCATTAAATATTATAATAGAAGATATCGTTTTATGGTTTTAGTTTAATCAAATTAAAGTTTCGTTCTCGATCACCAAAGTAGCATTTCGCACCCTTGATACAAGAATAACTATTATAATCCTATAAGAGTTGTAGCAACCCTCAGGGATAGCTAAAGGCCTTCTCCTGCCGCAATCCTTCCCTTTTTGTCAAACCCTAATGATTTGCCCAGCTAATCTCCTTCAGACACGGAGTTTTACTAGCCTTACAACGGGAAGAAGCGAAAAAGGGGTAGTTTTTGGCCATTTGAAGGGATTGTGGTCATATACAAAAAGTCACAAAAATTAAATTGTGAGGGAACTAATGAGTCACAGTCAGTACGACTTGCCGGTGTTGAAAAAGTACTTTTAATGTAGCACATGATATTTGTAATAATTTGCTTATGTGTAGTGTAAATCGTAATTTATTATCTAGAATTACACCCAAGTTCTTAGCCAATGGCACAAAATGTTACTGTTTATTTTCTAATTTCATCACTAGTCTTTCCTGAATATTATTAATATTTATTTCGCTACAAAAAACATGACTGAACTTTTAGGTGTATTTAATAAGTTATGGGTTTTTGATATATCAACTTGCTATTTTGGCATCACTAGGATCAAAAAAGTAGTAAAGTTGAGCGTCATCTGCGTACATGTGCATTTGACACTTTTTATTAAACTAAAAAATGAGTTTGCATACATTGGATAAGTAACGGACCGACGATTGATCCTTGAGCTACGCCACTGGTAATCAAACTTATATCAGGAACGACACCATTCTTTACTACTCTTTATGATCTGTTAACAAAATAATTTTTGAAAAAAAATAATAGTAGATTTGTCTATTATATCCCTAAAAGTGAAGAATTGCAAAACGTAATTCATGACAAATAATGTTAAAAGCTTTAGAGAAATCTAGTAGGATCAAAGCGACAGCTTTTTGATTATCTAGATTAGAAATAATATCATCAGTCATCAGTTATGTTTAACTTACTATGTAGACATTACTACATTAAATTTCTCTTATCAGTTACGTTAATAGATAATATATAATACTAGTACTTATACAAATATTTGAAAATATGCAAATGTATAAAATAATATGGTAATTTAGATCACATCAAGTTAATAACTTTTTAAAATGAGATATCTGTTACTGTTGTGTAGTTTTAGTGCGTTTTTAGACGTCTATAAATGCTACGGTGCGAAAATTTTGGTGTACATCGCGGTGCCTTCCTACAGCCACCAAATCGCGTTTAGGCCATTATGGCAAGAACTGGCCAGAAGAGGACACAAAATAACATTAATAACCACCGACTTGATGGAAGACAATGAAAATATTACGCAAATCGATATTAGTGAAACTTATAAAATAATGCAAAGACACGGTGTATATAATAAATTAAGTTCAGATGAATCCGTGTTATACACAGTTAAATCTGCTGTTAAAATGTTTGAAGAGATACTTGAATATGAACTGTTACACCCGGAGATTCAAATGATATTGAAACAAGAAAAAACATTTGATTTAGTTTTCTCAGAATTTATGTCAACCATTGGTTTTATTTTTGGTGCAAAATCAAATGCGCCAAATATCGGAATTGTATCAATGGACGCCCATAATTCAGCTCATGAGATTGTTGGCAATCCTACACATCCAATAGCGAATCGAGACGTTAATTTACCATTTTTAACATATTTAAATTTTAAGGAGAGGGTGTTAAGCACCGTATATTGGATGATATGGAAATTCTTGGTAGATTATATTGCTATACCATTAGAAAACAAAGTATTAGAAAAATCCATAAGTGAAGAACTACCTCGGTATGAAATAATGAAGAACATCAGTATGTTGTTCATTTCTGCAAATACCATTTTTAATAATATTAGGCCCCTGGGACCAAAAACTATTAATATTGTCGATGGCCTGCACATATTAAAGCCCAAATCATTGCCAAAGGTAACTATTTAATTTCCTTCATTTACAGAAAATGCACCTAAATTTACATTTATGTATACATCTGAATTGAAGTTGGGAGTTAAACTGAAAGAGGACCCAGCTCTCTCGCGATATTAACGGCACTCCATCTGGATCTATTCGTTGACTGGTGTGAATAATTAGTAAAATAATAGTATACGAAATGCAGTTTCTGACCATTATTGTTAAAGTGCGCATTCATTAAACACACGCAGCACACACGCACGAAAATATGTTGATGTTATTAGTTGAAATTATTTCAGAACGAAGATTTCAAACCGCTAAGTGAGATAATATAATTATTTCAGTCAATAAGTCCTAACCAATTCATTACAATTCAAATTCAGTCGTTGCCACAATATGTGTCAGTAAGACGAACTAATTGTAACAGCTATTGTAACGATTGAAATTTTTCTCATTTACTTCTTAATTTACTACGAAATTATGATGTTTATTAACTCGTACCTTTTCTTTATTAGTACAACATGTGTAATTTTATTTACCTACGATCACTAACGTAAATAGCTGAAAACGCACTCTCCGCCACCTATGTAAATTGAACCTTACACACCGTAAACAAATCGCACGCTCAGCCACTGAGGTGTGTTGTAATGCGACCACGTGACCAACATAACACAACACTTGTAGTTCATATTTCTGACGCCAGGCTGAAATTATTCAAAATGGCAGGTGCAAAACTTAATTTTTTAACGCTGTCAAAACTGACATAAGTGATAAAATTGTGTTTATTCACAATCATATATGTAATGCTTCAATTGCCAGCTTATAAAAAGTTGAGAGGCAGGCATTTGTTCACTCTTCTTTTCCAGCTAGCCAGCTAGCCGGTAAAGTAACTTTACCGGCTAGTTAAACGTCACTTTTCCGGCAAGTTAAACGTCACACTTTGCGGCAGCAAATCTTTAGGTTGTCTTTTGTGCAGCAGCTTTAAAATTTGGTGAAGTACACTCTCTAAGTCACAAATGATCAGAATCAAACATTTTGTTGTAGAATTTTGAGCGAATTTAACAGAAATTATTGATAATAAATACTTGTGGAAATAACCTAATTTATTTGACAGAAGAACCTTAATGCTCGTTACCTAGCAACGCTCAACTTTTATCACTGCAGCCTACCTACTTATTTTGCATAATTTCCTAATTCTCATTCACTATCTATTCAATTAAATAAAAAAATTGTATGCTGATATTATGTTTTCCTACGAGCGTGCGGAAAATACCACTTTTCCGCACGCATTTTAGTTTCGAAAGTTGCACTTTTCCGCACTAGTGCGGAAAAGTGCAACTTTCGAAACTAAAATGCGTGCGGAGAAGTTATTATATTTTTATTTGCATTTTTGGGTAAGTTATAATTACATTTTGAAAATGTGATCACGCTCCTAGGAAAAATATTGTTCCTAACACATGCGGAAACTGTCTTTTCCGCACTTGTTAGGAAAATAACTATATTATACAATGATTGTGAATAATAGTACATTACATACCGAGCTGGGAGGTGCTTCATTACAGCCGAGAGTTGACATCTGACAGAGGCGCGTAGCGCCGAGGTCAGATGTAAACGCGAGGCTGTAATGAAAACGACCAGCGAGGTATGTATACTATTTTATTCACAATCATTGTATAATAACATAATATCAGCATACAATTTTTTTATTTAATTGAATAGATAGTGAATGAGAATTAGGAAATTATGCAAAATAAGTAGGTAGGCTGCAGTGATAAAAGTTGAGCGTTGCTAGGTAACGAGCATTAAGGTTCTTCTGTCAACTAAATTAGGTTATTTCCACAAGTATTTATTATCAATAATTTCTGTTAAATTCGCTCAAAATTCTACAACAAAATGTTTGATTCTGATCATTTGTGACTTAGAGAGTGTACTTCACCAAATTTTAAAGCTGCTGCACAAAAGACAACCAGAAGATTTGCTGCCGCAAAGTGTGACTTGCCGGAAAAGTGACGTTTCTAGCCGGTAAAGCTACTTTACCGGCTAGCTGGCTAGCTGGAAAAGAAGAGTGAACAAATGCCTGCCTCCCAACTTTTTATAAGCTGGCAATTGAAGCATTACATATATGATTGTGAATAAAATAGTATACATACCTCGCTGGTCGTTTTCATTACAGCCTCGCGTTTACATCTGACCTCGGCGCTACGCGCCTCTGTCAGATGTCAACCCTCGGCTGTAATGAAGCACCTCCCAGCTCGGTTTGTAATGTACTATTTAATATCAATAAATACGATCGTAGGTAAAGTATAGTACATAATTCGAGTTGTAAAGCAATTACGCACTCATGGAATTGCAATTTTTCCATTCGTTCGTAATATGCTATTTACAACTCTCATTAAGTAATATACTATTAATTTCAATAATATTATATTTTGTAATGCATGGCCCGAGACGTTTTTAATTTTTGAAACATTTTATTTTAATTATTATTAATGAATGGCACGTTACATTTTTGCATATGGCATACCGGGTGGCCACGAGACTAGGGTCATGCTTATATCTCTTTCAATTATGAACCGATTTAGACGAAATTTGGTACAAGGATATTAGACCTAATTTCGGATAGACATGCAGATATAGTCAAAATGGCCGACTTCCGGTTTCACCGGAAACGCGTGTGCTTTCGATTTTTTAAATGCATCACCCAGTATATTTTATGTTTTTCGGAATCTACAACTCAAATTATATAGAATAGAGTTGCCAAATTTACATTTTTCTCAAGGAATTTTTCTTTTTTTAAAATTTATTTTTTACCGTAGAAGGCCGTGATTGGGAAAAAATATGTTCCAGTTGATTCTAGTAACTCATATTAATAGTGATTTCATCAATTAAATCAATAACAAATGCCTCATGAAAGAATAAAATTTGCCAAAAGTGTTTTTTTAAGAAAAAATCATTTTTTTAAATGGCACTTACCAAGGGCCATAATGCCATTAAATAGCAAATTTAATTACCAATCTAACTGCACCACTTCATCGTTGTCTAAAACTGTAAAATGTTTATTATTTGTAAAGTGTTTACTTTTATGTAATAAGTAACGTGCATTTATTGGAAAACATAGTATGGCAAGAAAATAAATTTTCAGTCTCTCGTAAACTATTCGGATTTGCAAGTTGCATAAACTAATTTAAAAAGTACCTATGTATTTAAAATTTTATTTAGAAACAATACCTATTTTTAGTAGAACATCCCAATCACGGCCTTCGACGGTAAAAAATAAATTTGAAAAAAAGAGAAATTCCTTGAGAAAAATATAAATTTGAAAATATAAATTTGGCAACGCTATTCTATGTAATTTGAGTAGTAGATTCCGAAAAACATAAAATATACTGGGTGATGCATTCAAAAAAATCTAAGGTACACACGCTTCCGGTGAAACCGGAAGTCGACCATTTTGACTATATCTGCATGTCCATCCGAAATTAGGTCTAATATTCTTGTACCAAATTTCGTCTAAATCGGTTCATAATTGAAAGAGATATAAGCATGACCCTAGTCTCGTGGCCACCCGGTATACCTCGTTTAAATGAAACTAATCTCAACCCCTTTATTGTTTTAATTATCGAGATAAACGGTTAATTTTAATGTTATTATAACCATAAAAGATATGTAGTGACATTACAATCTTTTTCCATTTCATGTTTCGTCGAAAATTATTTCAAGTGTCTTATTTCAAATTTCAATATTCCCTTATTTATTTTTTGATAGGTAATGCTGGGTTATAGGTATCAACGAAATAATTGTCAATATTCATTGACATTTTATTTACATGAGGGGAGGCTATGATATGGTTTTCTTAGGTTGTCTCAGGGTTGTGTGCTATTGACAAAATATTGAACTGTCAGATTTAAATCATCGTCACTGTCATTTATTTTTGGCCCAAATTTTTTATTGAAAACTTATACTTAAATATCAATGAATACAATTTTAAGTATAAGTTTTCAAGATAAAGGTAGAATTTGAATTTGACGCGATTTGGGTCTCCCCGAAGAGCCGGATAAAGGAGAAAGAACATGTACATCTTCTTGGGGACATCGTTTTTGGTTGGTGACCATAATGAATGAATTTTGTGGTGAGTTAAAAAAAAAAAATTTTCAATAATTTATTTTTAGTTTAGTTTTGAATTTTGTACTTAATTTTTAATCCAATTTTTATCATGCATTAAAGAAGATTCATTAAACTTAATAATTGTATGTTTAGAGATGAAACATCAATGTGAGTATATCAAATTGGATAGGTTTTTGTTATTATGCTTGTGTAAAGCCTAAATAAAGTCATTTATAAACAATGCATATCAAGCAAAGAAAGAGAATTGTAAATAAAGATACTGAGGTTATGCTGAAAAGTCAAAAACTTAACCACAAATTCAAATTGGTTCTACATAGTTGCCAGAGTGAAACATCAATGTGAGTATATTAAATTGGATAGGTTTTAGTTATTATGCTTGTGTAAAGCCTAAATAAAGTCATTTATAAATAACCTCAGTAATTAAAAGAGTCATTCATTCCAACAGTATTCAGATTTTCCAAAGCCTACTCTAATGTAAATAAAATGTGAATAGCATATATGAGTTTTTTTAACATTCTGATGAACCACCTGTGACCTATCTAAAAATATTTGCGTCTCAAAAATACCAATATTTTCCCTTAGCTAAGAAATATTTATCAAAGACGGGCAATTAAATATTTGACATGTAACCCCTGGAACAAGAAAGATGTGTCCTTGTATCCCCATCATTAAAGAAAATAGAGGATGTGAACCTGATTTATTTACACCCGGTTATAGATACAGAAATATTCATTTTTTTAACTTTTACGCTTGCCACTTTAAAACTCTGACACCTCGAAAGTTTAATCGGGGTTTGATTCAAGTAGCAGTACCGCAACGATTATATTAATTGTACTTACGTGAAAGCGTTGAGTAAGAAAATTCTTTCATTCAACGGTGAAGTAATAATGTGTATAGTTCCGGCGGCTATCATTCAGGTCGATTTCACTTTGGGATAAAAAGCTACTACCTCTCATATTGTTACTTACCTATTGGGACATCATAATCCACTTGTCGTCCAAAAATCGTCCAGGAACGAGGATAGATATAAAGATTTTTCTTAGAAAAATCGATTTTAAAAATTTTTATTTTTTAAAATACACATCGCAATATCTACAAAACTGTATAAGCTGTCTTTCATTTTTTACAGAATTGTACAAAAAACTTGAACGCTTCCAACGGTGTATACCAAAATATCACAAACGACACAAACTTGTTAGATTTTTTTAAAATTGAAAGTTGAAATGTCGTCGTACAAATTAATTCCTGGCAAGACGATTTCTTTCGGAAACCAATAACCAATGGTTTCTTGACTGGACGTCTACTGTATAGTTTCGCTTCAACTAATCGTCGTTGAAGAATTGTCGGACTAACTTCCAGTTCAGGAATTTCAGCAATTATTATTGGTCCTGACCGAGGTCCTGACAACAGTGACAACCACGGATCTCCTTGAGAAATTCTTTTGATTATTCTATTCATCCAAAATGTAGTGTTCCTGGGCCTCTCTGATTTCGGCATTTTCTCTGCATATCTTCTTTCATTCTAACGTAAAATTATTCTGGACACACTGTATTTTGGCAAGAGAAACTGCCTAAAAAGCCGTTTTTGCAAAATCAAGCTTTTTTGTCTATTTACAAGATTTGTTGTCAAGACGATAACTTATGTTTACTGGTTGTCTAAGCCTAAGACGTCGGTTAGTGATCACTTACCGACGCGACGTCTGAACGGTATATAAATCACGAACTTTGTTTGTAAATAACAACAATAACAACAAACGCTAAATAATGGCTTGGAGACATATAGCATAGCCGTCTAATGCAAAATTGTCTTTTTAAAACTTACCTTTGTTAGACTCTAATTCTAATTCTTCGTACAAAATCAAAAAGTTGCTTTACTTCTTTGAAAACAATCTCATTTCACCTGTTACAGCAACCTACTATGACCCAATGGCTTTTAATTTCCGCGGCTTCCAATATTATTTTAGATATTTAAAAATTTGATTTTATCTTTACTTTTGACCAATAGTTTTGAAAAAATATTTAACTTTTTTATAAATGGTATTTATTTTATTTTACAAATTAAAAGGGTGTTACAAATGAATTATCTTCATCCGATGTACCTACTCTCATCTTGTAAAAAATCTAAACGTTGGTGATTGAGAATTTCCAAATTCTAAGAATTCAGCTGAAACGTTCTAAACTAAAGTACGTCAGACAATTTCTTAAAACAGGGAAAGATATGATATCCATATCGCACGAGCAGTGGCGACACGTGACTTTTTTTTCGAGGAGGCAGAAAAAATTGTTAGAGGCAGTGCCTCCCCAGACGAGTCGCCACTGCGCACGAGAAAGAAATTTGAGCACGAGAAGTAAAATGTTGTCATGCGTTACTTGTGGCTACAATTGCAAAATAAACCGTTCTTTATATTAACGTCAGTAATACAAGAAACGAGAAAACACTATACAATACAATAGCCACTTCTTACTGGCTATAACGTTGTATGAGTATGTCTTCTATAATCTACGAAACAACAAGCTTAACCTTTAGATTCAGATACGAGCGAATTCAGTCATAAACAATGCTGATATCAGTTCAAAGAACCTGAGGTAATTAACATCTAGAAAAATATAAACATTTACAAACACAACAAATTGCTAATGAATGTAGTATTGTTGAGGTCGACAATCAAAAGACAAACCGTTTTTTTAATAAAGTTGACGTTTCGAAATAATTTATTTCATCTTCAGGACAATTTAAAATAGTTTGTTGTCAATATATTAAAAATATTTAATAGACAAAAACACTAAAATGATGGAAACATTTATAAAACACAGACAACCATTTCTATTGAATATCAACAAGGAACTTATTTCGAAATTATTTCAAAACGTCGTCTTTATTAAAAATCAGTTTGTTTTGATCACTGGCTTCAACTAATTGCTACCCCATAAACCATCAAAATTATATTTTAATCGTAATTATCTATAGTCAAATTAGCCAACGACGCGACGCGACGGTTAAATCTTAATTCCTCAGCGTTTGATCTGAACTAGTCCCTATATAAATTTTCTCCCCCATTTCTCGTCATAGCCTCTCTAGATCATATATTATCTAAAGTACGCTATGTATGTACGCTACTGTTTTCTGTACGTTCTGAAGATATTATTACCCCAAGATGACCAAGATGTTGAGTAACATTTAACCGAGCTTGCTAATGAAATAATAATAACACGTTGACGGATGTTGGCAACATTATTATTTTTTAGGCACAGCCAACGATTAATTTGGGGCACAGCAACTTGCATCCTGGATATAGGTTTTCAAGAGTATCCCGCATCTAAACCAACAGGCAGTTGCCAGTCCAAACCAAACATCTAATATTTACAATAAATTGCCTCAGAATATTAAAAATAACACCACATACAAATTTAACGAAATATTGAAACAATTTCTGAGCGAAAAATCCTTTTATACTCTACAAGAATTTTATAATATGGAGTAATTTAGCATTGCCATTGTATACTTTTATATACCTATATTTTATTTTAAACTTGTTAAATTATACTTAATAATTTTAACCATTTTAATTATATTTTTGTTTATTCATTTTTCACATATATGACGTTTCATAGTTGTATTGTACACTTGTATAGCTTATTTGAATAAATGATTTATTATTTATTATTATTATTAACTCAGCTGTGAAGTATTAATTTAATTTGATTAGATTTTATTTTATTTTATTTTTATTATAAAAATGGAATTAACGACTGCTGCTGCTTTCTACATAATTTATAAACAAGAGTGATTGAATTCATTTTCTACATTGAAATATAAGAAAATAATGAAATCATCTAACGTTTAATAAGAGTAATAACTGCGAGGGTAACGTATTGTTATCGGTGAAATAAATTCTATACTCAATTATAACAATAATTATTTAAATTATTGACATACATAGCATACAAGACATACAAAGATCTTTTTAATTTTAGGACCTTCAAGAATACCTAGATAATTCTCGAAACGGAGTGATTTACTTTAGCTTAGGATCAAATGTTCGAAGTAGCCTAATATCTAATACAACGAAAGAAGTCTTGCTTAAAACATTTTCTCAATTGCCTTATCAAATATTATGGAAATTTGAGGATGAACTCACAAGCAAACCCGATAATATCAAGATTCAAAAATGGTTACCGCAACAGGATATTCTTAGTAAGCACTTTTAATTAATTACCAAGGCCTTATCCCTTCATATTTTTTACTTTTTCAAAACCAAAATTAATAAAATGCAAATTAAGCTGGGCCCAGTTTTTCTAAATAACCACTATGATATGAAATTTTACAAGAAACCCATACTACGCTATTTCTCACACAGGACATTTATATTACTTATAGCGGTTTTACACGCCCCAATGTGTTGCCCAATAAATTGTACAATTTATTGTCCAATAAATTGATCAATTTAACAATTTGTAGTACCTAGACTATTTACACACGACAATTTATACGACAATTTAAAAGTAGCGTCTATTTCTTGTGCTCTACAAATGAACATTCAGTCCGTACCAACGTTGCCAAGTGTACAGAACGTGTTACCCGAAACCTAACTGAACTTATTCTTTCTTTACACGCACTTTGCCAGTGGTGTAATAGCCTAGCGGAAAAGAGCTCGGCTGGCAAGCAGAGGGTTCTGGGTTCAAATCCCACATGTTCTTGTTTTTTTTTTTTTATTAAATGCATCAGGCATGACATGAGATCTATTAATTGCGAGTTAGAATCCGGGAGTTAGAATCCGGAGGCAGGTTAGATAAGTGTGTTATTCCCTTGATAAAGGAATTTTTTTTTATTAGATTAAAGGAATTTTTTTTTTTTAAGAGGGCTATTATTGCGAGTTAGAAGCCGGAGGCGATAGCCGGAGGCGATAGCCGGAGGCGATAGCCGGAGGCGATAGCCGGAGGCAGGTTAGATATGTGTGTTATTCCCCTGATAAAGGAATTTTTTTTTATTAGATTAAAGGAATTTTTTTTTTTAAGAGGGCTATTATTGCGAGTTAGAAGCCGGAGGCGATAGCCGGAGGCAGGTTAGATATGTGTGTTATTCCCCTGATAAAGGATTTTTTTTTTATTAGATTAAAGGATTTTTTTTTATTAAATGCATCAGGCATGAGTGCAGTATATTTTTATATCAAAGAAGGAACATATTCGTTTCATTCGCGAACTATATGTTACTTCAGATAGCGCCACAGAATCAAGTTCATTTGTAGAGTACAAGAAATAGACGCTAGTCAATTTATATGTCAATTTCATTACTGCCAACATAACCATGGTGGAAAATGTTCACACTGTTGACAGTTTGGGACAGAACAGATAAGAGTCTGCGGGGATTTGTCACATGTGGCGAATGTGACTGGTGTATTGGTTTTTTATTGTTTATTCGGTGAATATAATCAGAGACAACTCTGAGTTTTGTATCTAGTTTTCGTGACGAAGAAGTAAGTTTGGATTTTTTAGTATAAATAGTCCATGGTCGAACTCACCATCTTCTAGTTTTTCTCTGACTTTCAATTGAAGGAAAACACAACTGCCGTCAGGATATTCTTCTTTTTGTTATTAACCAAACGACGTACCTTCACCATTTTTACAAATAAACAAAGAATGACATTGGTCATTGAATGAACCAAACATAACACATAGGTAACCAACAAATTTTGAGGGTTGGCATTGCATTGGTAAAGAAATATCAAATGTTACTAAATATCCCTAAAATTGGCCAAGAAATTAGAGCAAGTTCTAATTGTACAATTTATTGG
Organism: Rhagium mordax; assembly: GCA_963680705.1. NCBI lineage: Eukaryota > Metazoa > Arthropoda > Insecta > Coleoptera > Cerambycidae > Rhagium > Rhagium mordax. The sequence continues at coordinate 99,175,490 of OY796656.1, read as the reverse complement.
TCAAGTTATTGTAGACGAGAAATTGACTTACAATTTGTGTTTTACATACCTACCCCAATAAATTGAAGGTCAACTTGGACAATTCATTGGGCAATAAATTGGATCGTGTAAAACCGCTATTTTATATAAATTTTTTAGGGCATAAAAATGTAAAGCTATTTATCACACAAGGCGGTGTGCAATCTATGTTAGAATCTATATTCAGTCATGTACCTATGATTGGAATGCCGTTCTTTGGGGATCAATTCGGTAATGTATACAAAATGGTAGAAAAAGGACTTGGACTGTCAGTTGACCATACAAATTTGGATGTAGACACTTTTAAAAATGCCATTTTAGATGTTATCCATAATCCAAGGTATGTGTATCTTAGCATGTTTCTGTTATACTATAGAAAATTATGTTCCACCAGAATGAGCAGATATAGACGATCTATTACCTAGTTCTTATTAACCAAAAAAATGAACAAGCAAAAACATTCGCCTGAAAATAAGTCACGATATCATAAATTTATCAGAAATAGGAATGTTCCTAAGTAAGATCCATATACAACACAGCGAATATAAACATCTATTTTTAGCACTTGTGATCAATTAAATACAAAGTGTACAAATAAAATTCAATCTGGGCAGGCAATGCATGTCAGAACGTACGTCGATTCTTATATTTACCAATTTAAATAATAATAAAACAGAAATATACAGGGTGAATTAAAAATCCACTGATTTATTTTAATCTGAAATTTCTTTAGCATAATTAATGAATTCGCATTTCGCAGTGTTTTAATTTAATAATTCCATAGTTGTGTTTCAACAAAAAAAAAACAAAACTTGTCCCACTGCGGATACACTGACCGGTGAACTTGACATTGACTATGTTACGAAAAAATACCTCTACGCAGTATTCGCAGTGTTGCCTCAAAAACAATAGAAATACCAAGTTTTACCAAGTAAAACCAAAACTGAAATCTAAAACACTAGGAAAAATTCACACTTAACGCCATGGATGCACATGATGAACCACGCCGGCAATAAGGTAGCTACGAAGACAAAACTGAAATCTTAAACACTAGCAGAAATTCACACTTGACACCATGGTTGCACAAACTGAACTACGTTCCCAAAGCAGTAGCTACGAAGAGTGGTGGTGAAGGCATTTATGTCGCTACATATATACCTACATCTAATCAGCTGTTCTGCTTAGGAGCGTCGTGAATATTAAATAATATTCAAAAATTTTTTTCTTGACTGTATTTCATTTATTTTACAAATGACTATTTTTAAGAATTTTTACGGACCATAGAGCTTAACGGATTAAAATAATTCAGTGTATTTCAAATTCACCCTGTAGTGTATATATTATAATAATTATTCAAAATGGAATTTACATTACAATAAAATGCGTTAATTGTACAATCTTACTTTACAATGAACGCTTTATCCTCAGTGATTCATTCAATCTCATCCTATTTGGTAGAGACTCGGAAAGAGTTCTCCAATATTATTCAGTATGAAGATTTACTAATTGTTGAACCATAGTGTGATTTGACAAATTGATAGTGTGACTAAAAAAGCAAATTGTAATAAACCTAAACAACGTACTGCAGATGTTATCTATAATGTCTGACAAATAATAATGAATTTTCCAAAAACTTCTATACCATTCTGAAAAAAGTATCGCTTCATCAACTGAACAAATATTTTTTAAAGCACAATAATTACGAGGAGCAGGTATCAAAAAGATATTTTGATTCCTTCATCAATTGCACGATGTACCGACCTTACATCGAGAATTTAATTTTTAAAACTCCTCATTGATACTCTTGAAACTTTTTAGCAGAAAATAATAATTTACTAAATGTCATGACTAGTACAACTAGCCACAAATTTTAATCAACATTATAATAATTCATTTATTAAAAAAGAGCCATTAAGTATACAATGTGTCCCACTTTTCATGGAGCCACCCTCATATCTCGCTTATCTGATATCCGAATATTTTGAAATTTTGGTGGTGAATATATACCTATAAAGTGAGTCTTTAGACGTAACCACATTTGATTTTAGTCTGTGGACTTTTAGTATGTTAACTCCCTAAGCACCCTGAACAAGTTTCTGAAGGAACCGCTTAGGTCCCTGTTCACGCACTCTGCACCTCCTTTATTGACTGAACTATTAAATCACAATCACCTATGAATTTTCGAATGCATGCCTTTAAATAATTTTCTTGTTATATCCGATTCAATCGTAAGGTATAATTATTGACTATTTACTGATTTTAAAAAAATTCATTTCGAAACAATTTCCTTAAATCTAAAAAACAATTTTATTAGATATATGCCTCAGACATGGATTAAGAAACAAAAATGATGAGTGGAAATATTCGCGCACCGACTATTAAAAAAATTTCAGGATCTACTAGTACTACTGAAAATAAAAGAGGTTCTAGAAAGACATCGTTGGTGTCCTGACAGGTAGTAGCACTAACCACCAGAGTGATATACTTATTCCTCACCCACGTCTAGGTTCTAGAAGACCGTGAATGATTGAAGGAAATGATTGACAATTATTAAAGGTATGATGGAAAACTTGAGCCAACACCAATATCTGTCAAACAATTTTAAAGAAGGAATGCATTTTTTCTCCTATAAAATTCATCAAGCATCAAGCATCAAATATTATCAAGTTGTCAGAGGAGTCCTCGAGGAAATTTGTTGTAAATGGTTCATGAAAAATTTAAACAATTAATATTATATCAGTGATTATGATAAAAATTTGAATAAAGTTGTGTCTTTCCTTACAGAATATGCTACAACCCTTCGAGCAATAATTTTCATGACATTAATTATGCTTAAATTATTCCATAAACACAGATATTCGTTTAATATTTATTACACATTTCTATTATCTTCTTTATTATAGTTTTTTCGAACTTTCTCTTACTTTAAGTTTGGATCCAAGATAACAATGAAATTGCAATATTAATAGACCAATAGACATACCGCCGTTTTTCGTTGTCTTATAAGGATGTAGCCAGCTATGCATACAGGGTGTTTGATTTATCGTTCTACGAACTGTTTTAATGAAAAAGTGTAAAGGGAAAAAATTCTATAGTGTGCTACATCTTCGTATTTTCTAAAAAACAAATGAACGTCTAATAATTCTAGAAAAATAAAAAAACCGAGTTAAAAAAATTATTCGAGGAAAAAATTAATTTTGAAATTATATTTGGAATCAGCGCCCAAATTTAATTTTAATTTGTTAATAAAATTTTCGGTGGAGGAAGTGAGATTTTTTCAGTGAGAGAAATTAATTAATTGCAGTATCCTTGTATATTGGGTATTACTACATATTACTAGCTGTATTTATTACTAAATATTTTAATCTTATTTCAACAAACTGCGATTTTATGTAAAAACGGGGAACATTTAAATGTTAATTAAATTTAAAAATATATCCAAATTTGATTTCTTTCAAAAAAACTTATTTTTTTAAATATTTCAAAAATATTTTTTTTTAACACGAAAATGTAGCTGACAATATAGAAATCTTTTCCCTTTACAGTTTTTCGCTAAAACAATTCGTTTAAAAGTTACAGGCTGTAGAACGATAAATCAAACAGAAATAATATAGGAAATCAAATAATTGCCAAAATTGAAGCAAGCTGTGATTTGACAAAAAAAAAGGATTAACAAATTTAGATTAAATTTAGGCGCTGATTCCAAATAAAATTTCAAAATTAATTTTTTGCTCAAATTATTATTTTTAATTCGTTTTTTTTACTTTTCTAGTATTATTAGACGTTCATTTGTTTTTTCTCTTTCTCTCACTTCTCACAAAAAATCACACTTTATAAATGGACTGGTGTCACCCGCGGACATCTCTGGCTTTACGGGTTACTTTGGTTTATTTGTATTTTTGTCCTTGCATGTATTTTAATATTTTGTTTTTCATGTAAAAAATAGTGATCTGCCAATAAACATTAATTCAATTCAATTCAATTCAATTCAATTCAATTCAATTAATTCAATTCAATTCAATTCAATTCAATTCAATTCAAATTTATTGGTGTTAACATACAAAGTACTTACACAAGTCAAGTAAAACAATTCATATAAAATCAGTAAAATCACAAGAAGTAAAATACATATATGTAAAAAAATAAATGACAAACATGTTTGTGTTGACAAGACATACACACAATGTATATCACAATGTCTATAAAAAATAAAAACAAAAGAAAAAAAAACAAATACTAACAATAACACTAGGTACAATTTAATATTGAAGTATCACATTCCAAAAATTCCCTGTAGTGGTAGAATGCCTTTCCTATGAGAAAATTTTCTATTGCTTTCTTAAAAGTTTTTAAACTATTGATATTTTTTATGCCTGATGGTAATTTATTAAACATTTTAATTGCTAGGTAATTAGGTCCATTCTGAGACTTCTTTAATCTTCTTTTACTAAAATAGCAGTACCACCACCTTTGTGAGCCTGTCTACTAAAATAGGAAGCAACATTGTATCTTCCCAAGGAGAGGCATTCCACCTCTGACGGACTAAGCCATGTTTCACTAAAACATAAAATATGAAAATTTTTATCAAAAATATAGCAATCAATTTCATTGAGTTTGTTTTTTACGGATTGAGCGTTTACATAAAATATATTTAACATATTATGGTCAAAGGTTGTTTCATCTTCTATGGCGGATGCGTTATTTTTTCTTTTTATAGTACACGTCAATTTGGTGGGTTCGTCTTCTTTCTCAGGTATAAAAAACGACTCACACAAGCCCCATGAGGCCATATCTCTGGGTCCATAGCTTTCCCAAAATGTTCTTCCAAAATAGTGACTTTGAAAGATGTGTAGAGGTGGGGATGTTTTGGTGTAAGTGACTCCACTACCACTTCAGGGAAATTTTGTTTTACAAGTTTGGTAAGGGAGTCAACTGTGGTATTCCTATTTACTCGGTATACATGTAGTACGGCTTCTTTTGGTACCCCCTGTACTATTTTGTTGTCCTTATTACTTCCTATAATTGTTTGTCTTTTGTTTTTTCTCGTCCTATCAATTTTTTTCCAGTCACTTGCTATAAGACTAGTAGGCTCTGCCTCCACGTCATTGTTAATATTTATATATTTGTTTAAACTGAGTTCAGCTTCAGTTTGCATTATTCCTAAAGAGACAGTGTTTTTATCCACTGTTTTATTAGGATTTGAATTCACTTGCATGTTATTTATTTGTTTTTTATTACTTTTTTTGTTTTCCAACGTTGATTTTATAGGGTTCACTTTTTCTTCTATTTTTTGTACAACTGAGGACATAGGTTTTGCTATAGTAGACTGTTTTAATAATTCAACTTGGTTATTAAGCAAAGAAACTTTTTCTTCTAATTCTCTTATTATTCGATCTTTTAGGTTAATCACATAACTAAAGATACTTATATCTACCTTCTTGGCATCGGATATGTTTTCTACTGCATCAAAGAATGCATTGTCCTCATCTTTGATAGATTCAGGTTGTTGATTTACACAGCAGATTATTTTTTCACTATCTATCACCACAATATTCTTCGACTGTTTTACACAACTGTTATGACATACAGTGTCACATTTTATGCATTTTAAACCTCTTTTGTGCAACTGTTTTACACCGTTGACAGGGTTTTATATTCCCTGTTGCTTCACACGTCTTACCAGTCGGCGCCATATTTTACTCTCATTATAATAATCATTATTATTATTATTATTATTATTATTATTATTATTATTATTATTATTATTATCAAATACATGTGTTTAGAAATTTCAAGGGTGAATTTCAAATCAATTAACAAGATGTAGCAGAAAATCTTAAGAAATGTTACTTTATTCCGAATGATCTATATTTTATTACTACATGCATTCTAAAAGAATTTTATTTTTAGTTATAAAGAAATGACGGTAGAATTAGCAGACGTCACAATGGACCAAGAAAGGACTGGGTTAGAGAAAGCAGTTTGGTGGACAGAATATGTGCTTAGACATGGAGGAACAGATCATTTTAGGGATCCCGTTGTAGATCTACCCTTATATCAATATTACCTTCTAGATGTAATTTCGTTTGTGCTTGCAGTACTACTGGTTGCTGTATATGTTTGGTATCAAACATTTAAGTTTCTGTGGAAGTTAGTTAAATTATTATTTAAAAATGACAAAATAAAAACCCTCTAGAATATGTACTCATTTTACGAAATGGAAACATTATTAAACAAGAATGTGCTGTTAATTATGTATTCGAAATATATAAGTATAAGTATAAGAAAAGCCCCAAAAGTAGGCAGAGGGAGCTGGGTAAGATACAACTTAACTCGATTACTCAATCCAATCATCTTAACTAAATCAATTTAGTAGATCCTTGTGATCAAAAAAAAACATTGTACATTATAAAATAATTTTAGTTATGTAATATGGTCAACGTACAGTAAAAGCCACGGCTGTGTGAACAAAGAAAAGGGTCAACAAAAGGTTAATAATTTTAAAATTGACTGTACAGAAAGGACGACCATCGGCAATTATTGGGCGATCCTCCTTCGCTTTACATACAATGGATAAAAATATGTAACTCATACCAGAGATTATAAAGACTCTAGATAGTTGCCGTCAATGTATTTACTGGACGCGGCAAAAATGGATGCAGAACTCAAGTAATTTGGAAGCAGGTCACCGAAACGTAGATTGGCGCAGATAATGTTCGTTCATAATGTTCGTAACACATTATGAATGAATATCATCGGCACCAGTCTAAGTTTAGGTGGCCTGCTTTCAAATTACTTGAGCTCTGCATCCATTTTTACTTTACCGCGTCCAGTAAATACATTGACGGTAACTATCTAGAGTCTTCATAATCTCTGCTCATACTAACTAACATCCCTATGTCAACACCTTCGTAGTTTTTACTGGATAAGCTTCTGCAAACGTCATGTATTTTAGCAATATGTAAATACCAATAAATACATTAAATGCAAATACTTTAAATATCAAATATTAATTAATAAATTAATTTTAAAAGCATACAGTTGTATATTATTATCATTATTATTATTTATGCAAAGAAAATGATTTTGCAGCAATTTTAATATTAAAAAGTGTCTTAAGTTGAAAATATCAAAACTGGTGACGTTTTTTTAAGTTTTAAGCAAATTCCTTCCACAATTTGACATGTAGCTAACAATAACATTGAAAGAAAAGTTTACCCCCAGAAATAATACTAACCAACACTTTAAAATAGGTGTGCCAATATAAAACTTATTCTGAATACCAATAAGTCGACAGGGTCTGATGGTTTCTCAGCTATTATACTCAAGAAATGTGCCTTGAGGCTGCCAACTCCAGTAGTTTGCCCATTTAACTGCAAAGTATCTTACCGGCCAATCGAGGCTAATTTTTAAAATATCAAATGATACCGATGTTAGAAAAATAATTAAATAAGAAAATTTTCTTGTCACCGAATCATAAACCACAGAAAACCCTAGGATTGTATGTTAGGTAAATACAGTTTATACAACAAGTTGTTCAGTCTTGGGACACAATACAAAAAAAATATCGACTACCAATTTCGTCTCTCTTTACCTAACACAAAATCCTAGGATTTTCCGGGGGTTACTTCGGTAACTTGAGAGGCGGTTAAGAAAACATTTTAAGAAATATTTTTTAAGAAAACATTTAAGAAATGCTTTGAAAAGCATGCACATTGACGCAGAGCAGCAATTCATGAATAATTTCGATAAAGATTACTAGATGCTATATTTTCTGTGTTATATGGTATTTAAATAAATTACATTCTTCTCTTAATAAAATCTACCGTGCATTTATTTACAATATCTTTTTGGGATAGTTTATTGATAAATTTTTATTTATAGTAGCATTTAAAAAAATGTAAACATTTGTTTCATATCAAGAATAAATGTTAGTGATCGAAGGAAAATTAATTTTGAAAGACTATGCACTATGCAGATTAATTATTCTATAATTAAATTATAGGTTATTGATACTAAAATATTTATACACAAAGTATGATTATCTCTATTGTTGAAAGACATTCCAGTAAATTCCTAATTAATTTATGTCCTGTCAATGGCCGATAAGGAATATATGCCTCAGATGTATTTTTTATGTAGTTCGAACTCTTGCTATTTGCCAGTATTAAACTTAAATCAACACTGAATGTTAATTATTAAATTCAATCATGATAAGCGTGCTGCTGCTTATTTTGGTAACACCTATTATCCAAGAAAGTTCTTGTGCGAGAATCTTAGCCATAGTACCTGTGCCATCCTATAGTCATCAGTTATTCTTCAGACCTATCTGGAAAGAGTTAGGCAAAAGGGGTCATCAACTGACACTTTTAACTACGGATCCTATGGAAGATTCTCCTCCAAATATCATACAGATCGACTGGAGCTTCGCTTACGAGTTGAGGCACAATAAACATAATATAACAAAAGTAGTTCAGGAAAATGAATACAACATACCGAAAATCTTGGCATCCTATCAAGCAATGTTAAACGAAATTGTGGATCAAGAATTATCGCATCCAGATGTGCAGGCGTTATTGAAAAATAAATCAGAACATTTTGATTTATTGATGGTAGAGTACCATCATCCTGTTCTGTATGCATTTTCAGAAAGGTTTAAATGTCCATACATAGGTATTTCCTCCATGGAAATTGCAAATTACTATCATAAAACACTCGGAAATCCCATTCATCCAGTGCTTTACCCTGAAGTTCTTTTGCCTTTTGAGAGGGACCTAAACTTCAGTGAGAGAGTATTAAGCACACTTTATGTTATTTATGGTATATACAGGAAATTAAGCTACACTAATTACGTTGAAGATCAAATGGCAAAAAAATATTTTGGGGAAAACTTGCCTCCACTAAGAAACATTTTAAGAAATGTTAGTATGGTGTTTTTAAATATCAACCCAGTTTTTAATGTAAGGCCATTAGGTCCTGGCTTTGTTTCAATTGGTGGTGGAACACATTTAGGAGCATCGAGGCCCTTAGAAAAGGTAAATATATATTATCTTATTATTAGAATCAATATGTTGTTCTTGTCCTTTTTAACACATGTGGATATGTGAATGTAATATTGAATCAAAGTTTATTAATAAATCCAGAATTATTATAATACGTTAAATATATTTCAGGATCTTAAACAATTTCTGGACAATGCAAGTAATGGAGTAATCTATTTTAGTTTAGGGACAAACGTAAGGAGTCATCACCTTAGCAGCAGTTTTATCAAAGCTGCTGTTGATACGTTCAGGGAGTTACCATATGCAGTTCTGTGGAAGTTTGAAATAGATATACCGGAAAAATCAAGTAATGTAAAAATTGTAAAATGGTTACCTCAGCAGGATGTACTCCGTAAGTATACAACACAAATTGAAATTTTTTGAGTTTATTTTTATTTTCTAATAATAATATATACAAAATTATAGGGTGAGTAAAATATAATAATAAAATAGCTATTTATAAAACTAGTTGCAAAATGAGCGTATATTTTGCACTAAGGTACTGGCGGCAAATATGGCCCACCTTAATTTAAACTGTTTTTTACTTTTAACCTTTATTTTTACGGGTCAAAAACGATTCCTGTTGGAAGTATATTCAAAAATGTCCAGCTCTGCAATTGGGCCATATTATCCACCTATTCGGATTATATGGCCCGCACAACCAAAAAACCCTAAAAAATAAATGGAGGTAACTTTTGTATATTGTTTTATTCTACATGTTAATAAGAAGCATCCTAGTTACAAAAATAAATAAATTAGAATAAATGTTTTTCCTATTTAATGACTAAGATATTCAGGTAGAAAACCTTAACTCGACCGAAAAATTACAACAGCATGTCAACACACCGGCAGTCGGAAACGCAATAGCTTTTGGGTGTAACCTCGTAGTCAGCCAGCGCTGGGAAAAAAATCGTTGGTAAAGGGGGGCATAAGGAACTATTCGTTGACATATTGTTGCCAAACACTGTAGTTTGCGCAGTGGTGACTTGGGGCCATATTACCCCGCTGGGCCATATTTGCCGCCAGTACCTTAGATGTGAAGATTGGACCACCACATCATGTGCAAAAAACACGCAGTTTTGCATCGTGTTTTATACAATATTTTTTGCAATTTAGCTACGAAAAATCATCTTTTTGACACTGATTGTCTTTGTCAAAAGTGGTTCATTTTAGCACAAGTGTTAAAATGAAAACTCATTTTAGCACAAGTGTTAAAATGAAATCTCATTTTAGCACTTGTGCTAAAATGAACCACTTTTGACAATGACAATCAGTGTCAAAAAGATGATTTTTCGTAACTAAATTGCAAAAATAATTAACTAACATCAAGTTTTTTAAAATAAAAAATTTAAAAGTTTGTTACTGGTACATAATATTATTTCTTCTGTAACTATTTTAGGTCATGAAAATGTAAAACTTTTCATAACACAGTGTGGTATTCAGTCCATGGAAGAAGCTATTTTAAGTCATGTTCCTCTAATAAATATACCATTTGTGAGTGACCAAAAAATGAACTCTATAAAAATAGTGAGTAAAGGCCTCGGTATCACCATCGATAAGAATACTATGTCAAAAGAAATTCTTATGCAAGCCATACTTGAAATAATGAATAATTCCAGGTAAGTAAAAATGGAGGTTATTTATACCATAATGTAAAACGGAAAATTATACATGTGGAATAATTAGAATAAATAAAGTAGCATATTACATACTCTGTGACATTAAATCACAGCACCCTGTAGGTGAAACGTCTGATAAAAAACTAATACGTGATACATTTTGGTTCTAACAAATTGAATTATACAGATTATACACTGCTTTTTTGATACAATCACAGTTTGTGATGCTTAGAATAAAGACGTGTGGGTTTTCAAGAATTAGGAATTTTTTTTCAGGGATTTGGGAGAACAATAAACTTTAACATAAATGTAAGGGCCTAAATAATCACCCTGTAGATAAGAGAAACACCCACAATTTAAAAAATCTATTTACTGTTGACGAAAGACAATGAATTCACGATTCAACGATCACAAAAACTGCATCAAGATTAATCATCTAATTCCAAAAATATTGAGGCTCAAATATTGTTCATATTTTCCCAATATCCACTTCAATTGTGCACCAGTTTATATTTATTTTAACTTGTTTCTTTACTTCTGTACCTGAATATTTAATACTGCAGTATTTCAAAACAAATTACTTGCCGTTTACCAAATATAAACATGCTACATATAAAAGATTTTTTTTGTTTATGATTAACTAAATAAATATTTTTATACCTATTATTAAAAAATAAAATCACCTTTTTTTAGTTACCGAGATAATGTCAGAAAAATATCTGACCTCTTACTGGATCAGCCAATGTCGGGAATAGATAAGGCGATATGGTGGACTGAATATGTAATTCGACACAAAGGAGTAAAACATTTTTGGCATCCCAACGTAGATTTACCAACTTATCAGTTTTTACTCTTAGATGTTTTTGGTTTTTTGGCAACAGTTGTCATTATTACTTTATATATTTTTTATAGAATTGTGAAGTCTATTTTTTGTGCATTGTCCTCACACAGAGGTATCGGAAATAAACAGAAAATAAATTAAAGAGATCTGCCCATACTATATACTTATTTTTTTTTACGCTCTAAAAAAATGATAACTTCGTAAAATGATATTTTACAGGGAGAGACTACCTTTGTAATAACGCGCTATGTCATTTGTTAGTATTTCCATTTTTTCTTTTTAATTTCGGAACTTTTTTCTGCCACCCCGACAAAACATAGACAACTTTTGCGCGCTATTAGATTAAGAAATTCGCACTTCGAATTTTTCGCTCCACCCTACTACACATATATGTATTTGTATATCTAATCTATGTCTCCTGTCGCGATCTCTGATCACAGTCGCATGCCTTGGGAGTCAAATATGATATAATTGTCACGACCACACTTTTGGGTGAGCAATATTGCTCACTTGGCTTGCGAGAGGGTTATTGAATTAAAATCAAATGAATTAAACTAAAGAACATTTCGTTTTAAATTATAATTTGTAGACACGAAAGTTGACAAAATAAATAATATCATACTTACAATAAAATTGATTTTAATACTTACATTATTATAATCATTGGCACTTGGAAATTGTGTCATTAGTTATTTTTCTCTCCTCTATGCCCGGTGCATCCACCAAATGCCACGTTATGGCGATTAGCCGCCACTATATTGTCAGGATGGGGTTAAACATAGTCATGGCTAGGGGTTCATTTTGAGAAAGTATATTACTAATATACAGAATTATTTTACTAAGTTAGCTGACTTGCTTGGCATACCTAAGTTATATTAAGAAGTTTACTTTGATAAGATAATTGATATGTAATTCAATTTATTTTCGTTCAGTTTATCATTGCAAGATTACACAGAGTATGAAAACACAGAGTACTTACGAGGGTCACAGCGACCTGGTGGAATTATACACCACACCTGGGAAGCCCTGAGGGGGCGACCCCTAAAACGATTTGTCTTCACAACCCCAAGAAAACAACTAATTACCTTTTTCCGTTATGTCCTCCCAGCTTTGGTCATAAGTTTTGTAACCCCTTGGTTTGCATTTATCACCTCCGTGCATTTCCTTGCGCGTATTAGGTATGTGCTGAATTGAATTAATTCTTTTGGCCTCCTTTGTAACTTGAACAATTTATTGACCTGATTACAATTAACTGAAAGTAATAATATATAGGGCGTTGCAGTAAATAATATTTAAAATTAATAATTAGGTTTTAGTTTCTGTTTAATAATACATAACACAAAGAACACTTTATTTATTTATTTATTTATAATAATACATCCAGCAGCCAATCGGCCAATTATAGGAGTACAAAATTAAAGTAATAAAAAATAGTGAATAATAAATTAAATAAACACTTGTTGATATGTATGTATTTAAATGTAAAAATACACAAAGAGAAACAAAATATTCCAGGGAACTTAAAAATATAAAATTACTTCAAGCGTAACCGGAATCTGTACAGCAGTAGGTAACGATACACGACAAGTCTCCTAATGTTTCTACCAAATTTCATTGGAATCAAATAAAAGATTATGCAAATCTTAATAAAAAATCATAAATGAATGTTGTAGCCGGTTTATGTATTTTTCTCTTCAGATTTAGGAAATAATAAACAAAACAACAAACTGTTTCTAATAAAGTTGACGTTTGAAATTTATTTATTTCATTATTAGGATATTTAAATATGTAATACATAATGGTAATTTTAAGAAAATGATGAAAAATAAGTGGGGATATAGACGTATAAGAAAGTTGAAAATTTAATTTCTACTGTTGAGTGAAAAATGATAAAGAGACACAACCGCCTAATATTGGTGGCAGCGAGCAATAGATGGCGCTTCCATAATATCGGTTAAAATCGGTTAAAATTATCACACTCGTACGGACAACATTATTACCTACGCAATGTTTTAAACGCTAACGGTCCCTGAAAAGATGCTATGTAGAACGCCATCTATTGCTCGCTGCCAGTAATATTAGGCGGTGGCGTTTCTTTATAATTCTTCACTCAACGTTTCTACACTTTAAAAATATCTGTCACAGAACAATAAGATTGTTTAATATGTAATTATTATTGATCATAAAAGGACAATGTGACTAATAAAACTAATAAAAATCATTGCTATATCACGCTTATTATTATTATTATTATTGAAAAAACAAATATAAAAAAATAAACAAATAAAAAAATTTCAAGTCAGTTAGTAAATTATACAGTAGGTACTTGTTAAGTTTGGGTAAATATTCCATATACTTGACGCAAATTATTTACCCATAGAAAGTATTTTGGTTGATGTCGAATATATTCTGGATAAGGAAAATGAAGATGATAAAATGAAACACAGTCATGCATTTAATATAATAACAGTATATTATTCAACGACCGTATAATGATGGGTATTAATCACGAGGTGAAGTTTACGGCCACGAGCCGCAGGCGAGTGGCCGAAATCACTGAGTGGATAATAGCCATTATACGCGAGTAGAATACTATACTTTATCCACGACTACTAAATATTTTTGTTGTTTGTAGCAGAACAATATAACATTATAGCTAAATCAAGGAAGCATCTGACAGTAGTGATTAATGACTCATTAATCACTGCCGTGATTAATGGGTATTATTAAGTTCGAGCATTGATTAAGGAATGAATAAGATACGCGACTTCAATGGTAAAGTGCGAGGCCTTTTTTGGCAGCGAGAATCCGGTAAGTTGCGAGCATTCCTGTGATTCACGTAGTATGCTTTTGATAAACCTGTGTCGTGTCTGGTTTTATATAATTTATAATCTAGTGAAAACAAAAATTGAATGTTCAGATTGATTTTAGTTTAAAATTATGTGACGGTTAAAAGTCAAACAATCGTTGAGAAATAGCTCGCAGAGAGAACATACTACGTTAATAATTTTAAACTAAAATTAATCTGAACATTAAATTTTTATTACCACTAGATTATTAATGATATAAAACCAGACACGACACAGGTTTGTCAAAAGCATACTACGTAAATCACAGGAATGCCCGCAATTTTCCGAGATCTCGCTGCCAAAAAAGGCCTCGCACTTTACCATTGAAGTCGCGTATCTTGTTCATTCCTTAACCAATGGTTCGAGCAATCAGACGTATAATGGGTACATTATACAATAGTCGTGGATAAAATCAAGGAAGCATCTGACAGTAGTGATTAATGGGTATTATTAAGGTCGAGCAAACAGACGTATAATGGGTACATTATACAATAGTCGTGGATAAACAATTTTATTAATGTCAAAAGTCAATAATAGAAAAAAAATATATTTAAAAATTTAGAAGATAGCATCTTCTAATAATCATGACAGTGTTATTGTTCCTAAAGCAGATAAGAATAGTACAACTGTTATTATATTATGACCAAAGATGAATATGAAGAAAAGGTTTTGCAATTGTTGAATGACATAAACACCTATAAGATGTTAAATAGTGGTCTAACAATTTCTGTACAAAATAAAAATAAATAAATTACATCAAATTAACAATTGGGTTAGGATTAACCTTGCGAAACTTTTATGAAAGATGACAGATTTGCAAAAAGTTCCTTTGAGGTCAAAGATTTTTTTGAGAATGTTACCTTACCAGATGATTATATTTTAGTATCATTTGATGTTGTTTCATTATTTACAAATATACCAATTGATTTAGTAATAAACATTAGGGTATTTAATAGAAGATATCACTATACTATCTCTTGATAATTCGCCTTTTGTGTAGATAATAATTACAAATAAATTTACTGTCTAGGATGGGTAATTGTATGTCACCTGTTTGCTCCGATCTTGTTATGTCGCGTCGGTGTTTCAAAAAAGGCTTACGTCAGTTAACCTTCATTGTACCTTTTCATTAACGATATGTGGATAACATAATTACAACCATTTCAAAAAACAATGTTGACAAAATTTTAGTCAAAAAGATGCTCCAGTCCAATCTGACTCTGGTATTATGGGTTAAGTTCTAGCGTACCCAAGTATATATTGTTATTCATGATAAAAAAAATTTGTAAAAAAAATTGCGAAACTATTTACACATTTTTTTTATTAGAAATGGATTTTAACAAAGTAACCTCATCATCAATCAACTATTTGTTATTACTGGTTATTAGTTATAGTTTATTAGTATGTATGGTTCTATAATTATGTGACCCCACACTAATGGTGTCTAATGAATTAAACGATATAAGGTAGGTATCATTTTGTGAAACGTTACAACAGAACTAGAATTTGTTACCATATATCTCAAATATTATTGGCTTAGTACGAATATAGTGGATGAGAACAGAGAATCAGATTTCAGAATTATTTCAATACTTGGTGCTTGGCTGTGCTATGCGTGCAACTGAAATTTTCAGGTGCACGGAAGAAGACACAGTCATGTCAAACAGACATTCTAAAATAACTCTAGTGGCACAACTATACTGAATTTAGATTTCCTTCCAATCCTCCGCATGAAAACAAACTAATTTTAATAAATTATACTATATAGTTACCTACCCACATTCTATAGAAAAATACAATATTGAAAAGTAATTTAAAACGCAAATTAATATGAAATATCATTTTTTATTTTTAGGTATCAACCGCTGCCTACCACGTATGACTTACTTTAAGGATGATTTTAATACATAATAATTCAATAATTCCATTTCATAAAGCAGAAACAAATACTTTTGGTTATTTGATACAAAGCTCTGGATACGCCACTGTGAGCATGCTTGTAACAATTTGTTATTTTTAAATAAGAATTATTTTGATTATAATCCTTGCTGGTAATTTTAACAGGACCAGATTTCCAGATTTCGCAATATGCAATTATTAAAAGTAAAATGAGTTAATGATTTTTTTTTTAATTTGTAGTTTTTGTTTTACGTAACATAAAAATGTACACCGTACACCATTAGGTTACAACAGTTGCGTTTACCCAATTAATCACTATTATTACCTATTTACTTTATTTATTTATTTTCTTCACAGAAAAATATGTTGTATTTACTAACACGTTTCTAAAATTTTGCACGTTCGTGTTAGTCATTGACTTCTGGTCAACTTTTAAAATATCCGTGAGTCTGTTTGTTTGCCTACTTTCCTTGCAAGCAAGATATTATATCGACCTTAAAACTCAAAAAAAGTCCCATCAGAGAAATAGTTATGAACCATTGAGTGATTCGTATTCCTTCATTCAACACCTGGACAGAGTTATATTTGAGATCAGTCTAACACTGTTGTAGTTTCTGCATATTGAAAAAATATAGAGCACAAAATGCAAAAATCTGATCTTAAACGAGAGGCCAGCAAGATCACCCGATCCAAATCCTCTAGATTATTTCTTGCGGGAATGGCTGAAAAGTCTTGTTTATGTAAAAAATCCTAGAAACAGAGAACAGCTTATTGCTAGGATGGATGCTGCAGAAAACATTCATGCTAATCCTGAGACTATCAGAAAAGGCACCTCTTCAGTTTTGAGGAGAGAAAGGTGTATACAGGAATTAGGTGGACATTTTGAACAATTACTACAATAAAACAGTGAAACGACTTGATTATTGAGATTTTACCTGATATTTATTCAGATTTAAAATGCTTGTAGCTGAGTTACGATTGAGTTTAGGGCATATGTTAAATAGACATTTCTTACTTGAAATTGCTTTGACGACATACCCTCAAGCTATAGCCTCATGTCATGGGACACCCTGTATACATATTAGAATAAATGAAGAGCCTACGAAAAGGACAACTTTTATCATTGGTTTATTATTATATTAATTAGTAAAACTAACTAGAGGTTTCAAAGCTATTATTAGATAAAAAGCAATACATAAATCTCGTAAAATGATAATGGTTAGTCAATAGCTAAAATGGGCAGATAATTGAGAGCTGGAACAAGAAAACTTTCTTTTCGGTTGCCATGATGATCTTGTTTATCCGCATCTTGTAAACCAATAATTGATCGAAGGAGGTTATAAAAGGGGCTGAAAGATTCAGCACACCACTAGTGGTGGTGCATACAGTGCGAGATGTTCAGCAGCAGCGGTACCGGGGGCGGCAAAAAACAGCGCCCTACCACAGGGTATCTGGTGCGACCACGTTTAGGTGCGCTCAGATCTCTGTACTCCTCTCGGCCATTTTCTGCTTATCCACCAGATAAAAGGAAAAAACTGAAGTAAGTGTTTTTATTAACCTACTGAATGTTTATGCATAATGATGAAATCGTATAAAAATTAATACAATTGTCGGAAAAAATATCCATTGTAGGAAAAGTCCTATCTAACAGAACATTTTCAAATTTAAAATTTGCTGACTAAATATTCTTGTGACGTTTAAAAATCCCATGAGGCACCAAGTGAATTTCCTAACCTTATTATTGACGTAAAAAAAATTTTAGTGCAGGTCTACTTTTTTTTAAATCAATAGTATTATTGTATTACTTTAAATCAAATTCGATAATTCAGTCAATGATTTTAAAAATATATATTCTTCGGTCTGTTTGTTATAATAACTTGAGAGTCCTTCAAAATATTTTAAAAGAATTAAAGATCTGCAACGAACATGGGCGCCGCCAGAAAATTTTCCAGGGGGGCAGAAATGGAATTATATGCTTCAATAATTTTTTTTATTAAAAATATAAACAATGAAGTAGGTATAAAACAATAAACTAAAAATCAGTAGATAACATTTAACATTTTTTATTTTTATATTATCATTCTTATATTTTATATTTCAAGTACCTACATCTCTTTGGCAATAAAATAAAAGACATATTCTAGAAACACAACATAAAACAACATCAAAACAATTTTATTCATACAAAAATTGGTATAAAAAATAAATAATGTACAGTGTGTTCATTTTAAGTGTGCACGATTTTAAATGGTTATTACGAGGTTATTATTAATGATAGAATGATGGGACAAACATCATGTGAGAGGATTAGAAAAATAGGTTCTTATGCATTAAAGAAAAAAAAACAAATGAAGCCCGTTTTGGAAAATATATTATTTTGAAGTCATGGCTATCTTTCACTAATATCACCATTGTAAGTAATTTCTACAATTTCAATAGTTTTTTAGCTATGTTAAGGAAACTATTCATCCAAACTACCATATGCACGTCATTGTGTTCAGAAAAAAACAGTCTATTAAATAGTGCAAAAATAAATAGGGCGTTTTATTAAAAAAAACACACCTAACATTAATATTTTCCAAAACAGGCATCATTTGTTTTTTCTCTTTAATGCATAAAAAACTATTTTTCTAATCCTCTCACACGACGTTTGTCCCATCATTATATCTTTAATAATAACTTCCTAATAACCATTTAAAACCGTTCACACTTAAAATTTACGCACTGTACCTATATAAAAGTACCTAAATGAAAACAAATAAAAATTCATTGACTAAACATAAAATGCAATCTTCTCCTGTCTTTAGCGAAGGTATTCAAAACTTCTTGAATAAATAGCTCCCTGTCGCTTTCAACTTTTTTTCATATACATACATTGGATTCTGGATTTTATTGGATAAAGGATTAAAAATTTACGCTGATGTTAATGATTGAACGCAAATCACTTTTTGTATTTTTGGTACTTATTAATACAGGGTGATTCGTGAGGAGAGGGTCGTACTTTACTAACAGATAGGGGACATTAAGGTGATCTTAAATCCCCATATAGTAATGGCTATAGCGGCTTCGTTTCCGAAATACAGGGTGTTTTATATTTTTTGGAAGAATTTTCTTTTAGCGTAAACGGAATTCAATGAAATTTTGTATTTTTGTTACAGTAGTCATTCACCATCAAATGCGCGGGATATTAATAAAATATCAGGGCCGGACCCAGAATAAAATTATTTTTAAATTATTCCTATAAAATAACACTCTGTATACTGTTTATGAAATTCATAATATTGAAATATTAATTTACATCTAGAAAGATACAAGATCCCATAAAAAAATATTTTGGCACCATTTCATTGTTTAAGGTAAAAAATTAAATTGTTGAGGAATCAATTTTTTTTGAAAAATTGAGAGAAAATAGTCACTTCAGATATCAGTAACATATTTTTTTTCTCTGTTTGCACTATCTTTTATTCGTATCACATGATGGTACCTAGTAAAATAATAAAAATATTTTGTAATGATTGTGTAATTAATAATCTTAAAAAAATAACACATAATAAAAATTAACAATTTAACAGTCAAATTTACTAAATACAATTAAATTTTTTGAATCACAGTCTGTTTTCAAAGTGACCACCGCCAAATTCGATACATTTTCTTGATCGATTTGTCATTTGATTTATACTTTTTCTAACAATTTCTAAATTGTTATTAATTTCATTGCAAAAGTGCTCAATTCTTGCAATCAGCTGTTCTCTGGTGTTTATTTCTTCTTTGTATACCTCAGTTTTAAATAACCCCACAAAAAATAGTCAAGGGGTGTGAGATCTGGTGATCTCGGGGGCCATGCAACAGGACTGAAGTGACTATTTTCTCTCAATTTTTCAAAAAAATGATTCCTCAACAATTTAATTTTTTTCCTTAAACATTGAAATGGTGCCAAAATATTTTTTTATGGGATCTTGTATCTTTCTAGATGTAAATTAATATTTCAATATCAAGAATTTCATAAACAGTATACAGAGTGTTATTTTATAGGAATAATTTAAAAATAATTTTATTCTGGGTCCGGCCCTGATATTTTATTAATATCCCACGCATTTGATGGTGAATTTGACATACTCAAATAATTATATGATTTGTTTTAAACATTCACCGAGCTAAACGAATAATTGTTCTAAACAAGCTCTGACCACAGAAGTTAAGGATTTTGAAAATAGGGCTTGCGATTTTTTTAATTATTTTTTCTTTACATTTGTAAAGCGTAGTTAATCATATTGAAAGTGTATTCCATTACTACAGTGAAATTAAACGAAAAATGGCCTATTAAGCGAAATAAATCCAATGAACTTGCCTTTTTGGGATCCGACGCGAAAAGTGGTGGGTTTCAATGTTCTATGGTCCCGCCCAATTTTATTAGAGTCTGGCACCCCTAGACCACCCCTAATGAGCATGTTCGCGGTTTTTCGCATTTTGCCGCAAAACTGTCGCGATTTCGGAATTTTAGCCTCTGTACAAAAATGATCCTTATAAAATTCTGCATAAAAAAAGTATTTTCTTATACAGCGCGCGTATAAAGTTTCGAAACCTGGAAACATTTTTGTTCCTGTAGGAGTTTTCGAACAACGCTGGTAGAGGTCAAATTGATTCGTTTTAAAAGGCACATTTTGAGACCATTGTCATTTTTCTACCTCTCCCCGTTTCAAAGTTATGACGTCAAAGCGATTTTTTTTAAATACCCCTCCTTTTTTTTTGGTGGATTTGGATAGATCATAAAGTTCTGATTGCAGTGTTATATGGATAGCTTTTTATGGCTTTACCGAGATATTAATTTGTAAAGGTAAAACATGATAGACGTGGAATTGTGCTATTTTGTAGTGAGAAATCAGTTATCACCAAGAAAAAAATTCTTTATTGATAGAAATATTGACATTAAATTTGTTTTAAGAAAGTGTAAAATAATATTTTATTACAAAAATAAGTAAATGTAAAAATTTTGATTAAGGCAAATATCAAATTAAATGTTCAAATTGTTGACCCTTTTGTTCTTAACAATATGCCAGTCGATGTCGAAATGACGAACAAACATTTTGGAGCACTCCTGGCAGTCCTGGCTGTATTTGTCTCATCTCGGCTTGGATTCTCTCGTTCAATTGAGGTTGGTCGACTAAAGTATACTTTACTCTTGATGTAACCCCATAAGAAAAGAAATCAAATGGCCCAGATCAGGGGATTGTGCTGGCCATTCAATAAAACCCCTCTTGCCAATCCACCTGTTTTGGAAGACTTCATCGAGATAGTTGCGTTCAATTCGGCTATAATGAGGTGGAGCCCCATCTTGTTGGAATCACAAGTCTTCATTTGGAATGTCGAGATCTCTTTGATTTGGGAACAGAACCGCCAAAGCTGGAACGAGGTCGTCTCTCAATAGCTAAAAATATTTTTGGCCTGTCAATGATCCGTCAATGAAAATGGACCCAACAATCCTATCACCCACTATTCCTGCCCAAACGTTGACTTTTTCTGGAAACTGGGTATAGGCCATCATCCAGTGGAGGGTTGTGCTCCGACCAATAGCGACAATTTTGCCTGTTCCATTTAAATACAAAGTTGCCTCATCATTAAATAAAATTCGGCCAGCGAACCCTTCAATGACGTTACAAGGATTCATCATTTGTTCGCAAAACTGAATCCTACGACCAAAAATCATCTTCGTTCAGTTCATGCACTAAATTAACTTTGTAAGGATGCCATTTGTGACGTTTTAATTTGTTCAAGACAGATTTTTGTGAAATCCCTTTATTTGCCGCAACAGCTCTTGAGGAAAGATGAGGGTTTTCTTGCAACTCTAACAATAAGTTTAACTCAACATTTTCCGGAACTGCAGGTTTTTCACTTCTCGGGCGATCTGTGACATGCCTCAAATCGTCATACTTTTTTATGATTCTACTAACAGACGTTTTAAGAAGAGGTTCTGCAAGCGGGTATTTATTATTAAAATAAATGCACACTTCCACGTAGGTACGTTGTTTGTCAGCGAAACAAAATACTGTAAGTAAATGTTTCACCTCTTTTTCAAATAAAATTATCACGTGAGGGCAGTAATTGGTATTGCCTATTTCAAATACGATAAGAAACATACCCAATATTTTTTTCTTGGTATAACTTTTTTTATCACTACAAAATAATACAATTCCACGTCTATCATGTTTTATCTTTAAAAATTAATATCTCGGGAACTAATAAGTCAAAGAAAACTACACATGTAATACTGAAATCAGAATTTTATAATCTATCCAAATCCACCAAAAAAGGGAGGGTTGTATTTAAAAAAAATTGCTGTGACGTCATAACTTTAAAACGAGAAGTAGAAAAATTAAAATGGTCTCAAAATGTACCTTTTAAAACGAATTAATTTGACCTCTTCCAGCGTTGTTCGAAAATTCCTACAGGAACAAAAATTTTTCCAGGTTCCGAAACTTTATACAAGCGCTGTACATATACAGTGGTTCTCAAACTACAAGCGCCTCAATATAGATGTAGTTTCTTTGCTAGTTTAAACCTATTATCGCGGAAATATATTTGTGAATTCTCAAAAAGAATTGGAGTAGCTGGACAAATGTTTTTGTAGGATATATAAAATTATAATTATTAACATAATTAAATGGATTAAATATCGAATTATTAACAAATTAATTGATATTGATTTTAGGCTCCATCTTACGGGGGTATATGATGGAGCCTGAAAACGGCGGTTGCTGGCGTATTGCGAGTATAATAATACTTAAATAATGAAAATGTTGGTTAAACAATGTTCATTAAAATAAAATCGTAAACGTGAACGTTGTGTAACCAATAAATATATACAGGGTGTCCCGAAATAACGTGAAAACCTCTTAACGGTAGATTCCTCATCAAAAAATAAGTATAGTCTTTTATGTACATCAAGGTCGAAAACGGCCTCCTTGAGCCGCTAGACCTTCTCAAAGGGGGGCACCAAAAAGTGATTTTATTTCTTTTTCTCGAAAGTGACTAAAGTTAGCGGAATGAAGTTTGGGCACGACTTTGTACTTATGGAACGTCTTCTTTTCAATGCATTTTTATTTTTCTACTTACTTTTTAAATAAGTTAAATAAACAACCCCTATTGAATTTTTAGTCAGAACTTTTAAACAGATGAATTTTTTTTTCAAATTTTTTTCAGAAAGCCACATGTATTCTACTACTTTCATCTCTCTTGAAAATTTATCGTAAATCTCATCAATTTCAAAAAAAAAAATATTTTCTGACCCCTTGCATAATAGCCATTTCTGTTAAATTGAAAATGGGTTTGATACAAAAAGAATAAGTAGGCATGTGTCACTGTTACCATAATGTCATGTTATTGTCATGAATCAAATCTGCCAAAAAAATCATTTTTTGCTGCCCCCCTTTGAGGAGGTCTAGCGGCTCAAGGAGGCCGTTTTCGACCTTACTGTATATAAAAGACTATAGGTAGGTACTTATTTTTTAATGAGGAATCTACCCTTAAGGGGTTTTCACGTTTTTCACGTTTTCGGGACACCCTGTATATATTATATAATAATATATTATATTGTATATTATTTATTTATTATTGGTAGGTATTATATCTTTATTTATTTTATAATGTTAAAAAAACCTATTAGATTTTTTATTTTTAGTACCTACTTCTGTATGTTTGATAACCAATAAACATTATCTTATCTTATCCTAATTAAATCAAAATCAAAATAATATTTCGCAGACGTTTCGGGAACTCAATCTGTTTCCTTTTTCAGTGCTAAGATTTTTTATTTGTATAGGTAATTCGTCTCTTTTTACTGTCCGGCGCTTTTGTTAAAATTCTTGCCCCATTCCAATTTATTCGTTTTCGAAAGCGTTTTTATAAATTTTGGATTTATCAATATTCTATCAACAAAGACTTCTGGGTACTGATTGTTAATAAAATTAAAATAGGTACCTACTCTAATGAATCTTTTTTGCTTTATTATTTCTCTTTTACCCATAGATTTTAATTTTGACAACACAAATTATGTCTTTAATCGTAAATTTGCATTAACCATATATTTTTGTAGTATTATGTCCAGTTTTGTAATCGAGGCATGGCCAACTCTGTAGAACAATAGAAATATTCGCCTTTTTTGACAAACTTCACAAAACATCCTATATCTCATTGACGAGTTACGTTAGAAAACATATTTATCGGTTTCAGGATATTAATCCTTTGTTAACATATGCAAAAGAAAAAGAAGGCTGGTAAATAAGTCATAACTAAAGTTGTACAGTTATATTTATTGCTTGTACGGTAATATTACAATACAGATCTGTCAATAACTCTCAACAGATGAAATAATAAATAATGAAACTATAGGGCTATTTATTAATACAAACAGACAAAAAACTCCAAACATTAATAATTAAATACTGAAATCCAACTGAAATGTATTTTCAGGCAATCCAAGGTCCATTTTTATGTAGCCGTTGTGACATTAAAAATGTAAACATTTATGTAATATGAAAAAAGGTAACAAATAAAAACAAACAAAATATAACTGTAACCATGGCGACAAATCAACCCATACAGACTTGACCAACTAATGAAATGAAAACGTTATTAATAAGAGAATATCAAAAGGGAATATCTATTAATAATTTCTTTATTTTCTGAAACCGATAAACTATTGAACAAATCACGGATGTTATGAATCATAACAGCCTTAGATGTCTTAAAATCCTCGCTCTACGAGCTCGGATTTTAAACCGACATCTGCGGCAGTTATGATAGTCATAACATTCCTGGATATGTTAATAGCTATTATAGGTGATATTGCATACCCTGTATGTGTATATAACTTAGTTTTGTTGCTATGGTGACATTTTATTTGTTTACAGCCATCTTATTTGTCAAATATAATGCTGAGAAACAGCTTTGTGAAATTTCCAATATATTTACTAATTAAGTATTATGTATGTAATTTTTTATACCCTTGATTTTACATTCCATGGGCGTGTTTTATTGATTTGTACGTTCTGCGTGTGTCGTATTATGGAGCACGTTAACCACAAGGATACAAACAAAAAAATATATGCCCTTAATCACTTTGGTAAATTTAAATGTGATGTAGTAGGGCACCGGCTACAGTCTTCGAGTGCGACTGTCTACATCAGGTACACTTTTTATTATTATATTTTGTTATATTGGATTGTATTGCATTCATTACATGTTTAACATATTTTAATCAGTGTCTTCATTATTTCATAATCAATAAGGAGATACGACGTAACCAACAGCTCTGACTAATAAATATTGAGCTGGTCAAGGCATTTAATTTTTAAAAAATGTATCATACGATGAATAGGTACTGAAAAAAATTGGATTACTGTTCTATAGCTGGGTACCCGCATTCTATGTTAAATATGTTCAAATGTTTTAATGATACTAAATAATAGAAGAACTTATTGTGATATTGTCTACCATGGAGAATTGCTAAACTTTACAATTTTTTCAAAAAATTAAAAATTAAACTATGTATGTTCAAAATCAAATTTAAATTTTTTAAGTGTATATATTTATATTATCACACTTATTTATTTTTCTTCAAACTAACTTAATGGTTAATGGTTATTAGCTTTAAGTTTAGATTAGATTAATGTAATTTTGTTATATACAGTCTATAATTAGGTTATAATAAATAAAAAAATTAATTATATGTGGAGAAAGAGGGTTACCAGCAAATTTCAAGTGAGTTTTCATATTTGGCAATTTTATAGATTTTGAGGTGCTCTATTCATTTAGTTGGCTCAGATTAACTACATAGATAAAAAAAATCAGGCCCGGCGTATAAACACAGGTTAGAAATAATTTTACCCGTGGTGTAAAAGGTCTCCCTACCCTTCCAGCTCCTTCCATCATTATCTCGAATATTTTGCTTGTGTCATTAGTAGATATGCTCCCGTCATTACAATTATAATAGATCTGTTGCAACTTACATGCTTTTATTACGTCATTAATATATTCATAAAAATATAGCAAATTCGAAAAAAGCACCTCAAAATCTATAAAACTGAAATATGAAAACTTTTCAAGTAAGACTACCTACGCAATGCCTGGAGTAGAGACAGGTAAACTTCCATAACAAGGCAATGCCTTCATCCAAAATTTTATTGCACTTACTTCCTCTATGTGTTATTTTCAGAAAGTCCACATTGCCAAAAATGGATTTTAGGAGAAAGCCGGACTACGCAGACACGGCGTACCGTGAGGCTGTCGGGCGCCTCAGGATACTCCTGGCTGAAAGCTACGCTCCTATAAGAAGACCCCTTAAGGAACTGGATAGTGCTGGCGAAGAAACAGATAATCAATCTTTAGTTAGCGCTGGCAGTAGAAATTCGAGATTAGGAAGAACTTATTACCATTACAATGCTGTTACACCCAAAAAGTATAATTACTTTCCAACGTTAAGAAGTAATTATAACATTTTGTCAGCGGAACCTGAAAAACCACTACAGTGAGTAAAAAATTTATATTTAATTAGGAGCAAACAAAAAAATGGTAGGTACCTAATTTGTAAAATATCATTTTTTTATTTGTTCACTACACCTATATCCTTATACTATAGGTAGGTACTATGAATTAGAGCTATCTGAAATTTATTTAAAATTTTCTAGTAGTATATTTTATTTCGATTAAAAAATCTAGTAGATACTTTAATAAACCTTTGTCATTGCGACAGATTGTTTGAACTCTGCCCTTGACTAACAAATGTTATTTTTATACTACTATGTATTTACTAATATTTTTGTGAGGTCAATAAAAGCATTAATTATTATTAATATAATTAAAAACTGTATTTTATTTTAATTAATTCTACTAGATATTTTTAAATGAAAAAAAAATTTAGGTATAGTAGATATTATTAATTCAATTAAAGTAGATATTTTCAACTATATTTTATACTGTTAAAAATATCCACTAAATATTAAAAATGTCTACTAGATATTTTAATTAATTTGAGGTATCAATGATACAGAAGCTAAATTAATTTAATTATATAGTAAATTACTTAACCTAAGTATCATACTGCCCATGTTTCCAAATTGTCTGTATTTTTGTTTGTAAATATTTCTTTATAAGTATAATGTAATAACAAATTATGCCTATAAGTTGTAAGTTTGCCTTATGAAGTATACTGCACAAATTATTTCAGTATCTGATGCCTAATACAGCATCTGTATCAGTCACGTAACTTTCAGTTTGTAGTTTATAGAATATAATCTATTTTTTGCTTTTGCTGTCTCTTCAGGTCTCATTTTTAATATGGCACTAGTAAAAATAACACCTACAATAGATATTAGGGAACAAAGTGAATGACATTTTAGATGTGAAACAAAACAACGGGGAATTAAAAACCTTTAAAATATAATAAATGTATAAATTCAAAACATTTGCGAATCAAAATTTTTCCATGACCCCCTTTATTCCATAAACTTGTATAGTATAGAGCAAAGAGCGTTAAAAGCATGAAAACCTCGAAATACACGTACATTAAATATGAATGAATTTTGATGGAACCTATTCGATTGTTGTTTAAGCTGTATTAAATGATTTACCCATTAAAAATTACCGCTTTTTATCTAATAATAAAATTAAATAACAAATTCAGTATACTTATAGGTACTCGTATATATGTATGTATATATTTTAATACAAAATAATATTTATATTGTTATTCGATACTGGAATTATGCATTTCTATAGGGGTAGTAAATGAAAAAGATAAGTAAAAAATATAAATTCAAGTTATTATATTATATTACAAAAAAATTCATCCATGATATCTTCAAAATATCTCTAAGTCTATGTTTGCTAAATTCTATTTATATGTACAAAATGTTTACTATTCGAAACAAAATAATATAAGTAGTACTTAAAATAAATATTTTCTGATGACTTATCAAAAAACATTTTAGTATTTGGTGTAAAAAACATAATTTCGAGGAATTCAGATAAATTCATTTTGGTACTTGAATCTCGAGGTTCAAACCCTCAGGCTTCAGGCTCTTCACTAGTAATACTTGAAGTATAAAGAATTATTTGTTTTGAATAACCACTGTGGTATATGACCATCTCAATTACTCTTGACTCGTCAAATAAACTATTTTAAAAATGTCAAAAAGGAACTAGACAATAGAGTGAATGCTGGAAAGAAAGACAATGTATCAATGATATAGGCACCCAAAATTGTCACTAAGTTAAACTAAGAAAGTTCAACAATTTCTCTAAGACTTTTGACCGTATTGCTTACACCATATGAATAAGAAAACTAGGTAACTAGGGACTAAACGATTCATTACTATTATTATTGTAGTCATATGTTTTTAACTGCAAACAATTTGTTTTATATAATAAATAGTTACAACTCTAATTCATTTATAGCCACATCAGGTGTCCCGCAGGGTTCTAACCTTAATCTTAATGTTTGAGGTTGTACTATTTATTTATTTTGTTTTGTTATGGGTTCTCTTGTTATTGTTTATTATTATGATTTTGAAATTATTATCATACTTCTTTTAAATTGTCCCGTAAATGGGTATTACCTGTTGAATAATAATATTACTATTATTAATACAATCTTGAATTAGTGGTAGCCTATGAACTCAATAGAACCAAGCTTTTTCCCCTCTTCAAGCACATATTAGCGATTTCGCACTTCGATTCATATCACAAATAAAAAATACATGTAAATCGAAATGTATCATTAGTTATTTGGGGAGTCAAAATCGCCTAGGCTAACTCGTTACTTCATCTTTTTTCATTTCTTTTCTTTGTCTATTGAGTTGATATACCACCACCAACTTCAGACTGCCTACGAGTATATTTTATATATATTCCTTCCATTAATATTATTGTTAGCATTATTTATTGCATTATTTTTTATAATTGCAGGGATCCACAAAAAACTGAAAATAGTTCTGCTCCTCCTGAACTAATGTCTTTTATAGAACGTCAAGAAGAATACATAGAACAGCTAGAAAAGGAATCTAGATTCTGTAGGGTAAATATTCAAACCATACGGGCCATGTGTATATAATTATATTGGGAACAATCTAAGAGATTACATTGATATTGTTTTGATTGAATAGAAATCCAATAAAATCCGTCCATTTCTAGTCACATGTGCGAAAATACCATAATTTTCTCTCATAATGACCCTCCAGACCCTCAAGCTTGTTTAAGTAACAAGCTATATATCGGTTCATGATTAGAAAAAATTATCGTGTGATTATCATTGCTCTTGGTTCATTATAACTATGGAAATTTAGAAAAGATGCTGCTTAAATAATATACAAAATATTCTGTAGATAGGTATGCAAAAAGCCATTAGTGACAATTAGCCTCTTAAATTTCCGACAAATATGCCTAAATTTCTGTAATCGATATTTTTTTATATGAACCAGTCTCCAAAATATTACACATTTAGATTATCACCGAACAAATCCCCAAAATAACTTTCAAATCTCAAGTGAAACTCGTTAGTTTTCTCATTAAAACATTACAGCATTCTCATCTGGCATAGAATTAATCTATTAATCGATCTAAATTTGGTCTGACATAACTTTTATTAATTTTTAGGACGAATTATCCTCACTACTGAGTAAAGTAAAAGATGTTATCAGCGAGAACGAAAATTTACACGAAAAACAAAAATCCAAGTTAATTAAATCAGTGTTTGACCATCTAGAAACTGAAACTGAGACTGAAACTGAAACAGACAATAAAAATGTGAGTGTGATAAAAATCACTTAAAATAACTAGATTATTAACAATGTATTTTCAGATATTAAAATCACCCAAAAGATCAAAGAAAACTAGAATTATTGAAGGCCCCTCCATTGTATTTGAATCCAGGATATCGGAATTAGAAGCACAACTTACTCAAGCAAGAATAGACCTCAAAAAAGCACAAGATGAAAACGATAGTTATAAAAGAAAAATTAATGATGGGACCATTTTGGAAAGTGTAGGATATGAATCATATAAGAAACAAATAGACCACCTGCAAAGGTACTAATAATAATTAATAATAATAATAATAATAGTAATAATGTGTACGACATACCACTCCAGAAGGTACAACTAATATACTTACAGTTCCGAGGGTAGTTAGACAGGTAGTAAATACGCTTGTTCTAATTACACAGCAGCGAGGTACTGCATATTCACATGAGGATTAATAATTGCAGTTCGTTCGTTCTTACAATGTACAATAAAAATAGATATGTTGAGTCTGGAGTACATGTATGAAAGAATAGTAGTATTGAGTATGACATGTAACATCCATTCATTTCCGTGGTTAGTGGAAAACATTAACAATAATTTTAAATATATTTGTAGAGAAAAGGATACTTTACAAGAAACAATTAACAAACTACAGAACGCACTGGCAATCTTACGGGATAAGGAAAATGATACGTGTGATAAAGTAAAAAGAAGCTTAGATGTCGCAGAGCAAGCGCAGTATGAAAAAAATGCTGCCGACGCTGAAATTAGAAGGCTAAAAGATGAACTAGAACGACAACATTTGAAATTAAGAGATGCGATAGCAGATCAGGTACTAAAATGGTTTTTATAAGGTACTATAACGGCAATTAAAATATATTGAAATTTCCTAGGGACGCAGAGTATCAGATGAAAGATCTGCTGTTGAAAGAAGGTACGCCCAACAAATAGAGCAATTGACGGCTGAATTAGGAGTTCAATGGGATACCACCAACAAGTTACAGTTAGAAGTCGACAAGCAAAGACGTGAAAATGGTGATCTAAGGAGAGAAGTTACACAAAAACAAGCACTAATTGATGAATTGAAGAAAGAAATGCAGAGTAAAATTAGTAAGTATAAAATCAATTTAGCGATTGAAATGGCTGAATGTTTATATTGTAAATGTACACGCAACAGAATTGTATAGGGTTATAAGGCGAAGTTTAGTACATAGACTATTCTTATACTTAACCTTAAAAAAAAAAGTAAAATAGAATATAACAATAATAATCATATTTAAAAAAAAAAAGAAATAATAATAGATAATAATTGTAACGATATACGTATATATTATCGGAGCCAAAACCTATTATACAGACTATACATATAGGCACCAAGAGAAACAAAAAATAATAATAATAAAAAAATAAATTAACAAATAAGTCATAAAATAATTGTTATGTGGGATTTAAACCTTTAAGAAAGGAACACACAGCACATACGGGCATATTGGAGATGAATTCTGAATATAATATAGCAATATAAAAGTAAATAATAATAATAATAATAAAAGATATGAAGATAATTTCAACTACGCTCTTTGATTCACAAAAAATTTAATTTTATAATCTATTTTGAATATGAAAAAAGGACGATTTTTTAATGTCTCACATATAGAGTTATATAATATACTAAGAAGTTTGATATGAAAATTATATCATAGTCTAAAACCTACAGTTCTCTAGATATTTAGGAAAACTAAGAAAAAAATGAAATTTTCATCATTTTTTTTATTTACTGTTATTTCGTCACTGTGTTAAGTTAAACAAGAACCCTTTCATTTCGGGCTAAAAACAGGTTTATTTTAACTACTAGTTTACACAAGGATTGATTTATTTGTTACAGGGTGTTCAGAAAATGTTGACATTTTCAGAAAACGAAGCTCATTATATCTCGCTTATTTCAAATGGAACACCCCATATTTTTTACAAAATCTTATAGGCCTATTTATTCCCTTTTGTTAAATATGTCCTATACCTATTTAGGGGTTTAGGAGATATTCGCAGATATTTAGATTTTTACATTATTTGGAACGGTTTTACGAGTATACCTTTTAAATTAATCACATTAGCTTCGAGAAAAAACAAACAGAAGATGTTAAATGAGAAGAAAAATAAATTATTCAGATTATTTTTAAACTAGTATTCCTAATAAAATGAAATATATTTTTTTTATATGTGTATAGCTCTTCTGAACAGGAAAATGATTATTTTATTTTCATTTAATTAAGAAAATGCCAAACAAAATAAAATAAATTCAACATGTCTTACATGTCCTGTGGCATCAAATTTTCCGTAAATTTTTTATTTGTTATACGTCGTATACTTCATATATATTTTAGACGCTAACATTTATGTCTTAAGTATATTTTGTATATTTGTGAAACCTGGTTTTTTCACTTGCAATAATATTATTTTTCATTCATTTTATTTTGTTTGGCTTTTTTCAATTAAACGGAAATAAAATAATTTTCCTATTCATAAGAGCTTTTCATATCCTATAAGAAAAAAATATTTCATTTTATTAGGAATGCTAGTTTAAAAATAATCTGAATAATTTATTTCACTTTTCATTTAATATCGAGGCCAATGTGATTAAAAAGTATATAACAGTTCCAAATAATGTAAAAATCTAAATTTCTGCCAATATCTCCTAAACCCTTTCGGATAGGTATAGGACATACTTTTAACAAAAGTTGTAGGGAATAAATAGGCCTATTAGATTCCGTAAAAACTATTTGATATAAGCCAGATAATAAGCTTCGAAGTTTTCTGAAAATGTAACACCCTGTAACAAATAAATCAATTCTTGTCTAAACTAGAGGAGTTAAAATAAACCTTTTTTTAACCCGAAATGAGAGGGATTCTTGTTCAATTTAACACAGTAACAAAATAAAAGTAATTAAAAAAATGCTGAGAAATTCATTTTTTTCTTCATTTTCCTAAATATCTGTAAGTTTTAGACTATGATATCCTAATATAGTAATATAGAGAATTTCATGAAGAATTCAAATTTTCAAAAATATATAGGGTGTTCCATTTAAAAAAATTGACATCTACAGTGCCCCGCTTTCACGAATCACCCCATATATTTCAAACTAATTTTAAAATGTAGCCATTTTGGTCTCATATAACTTCCTTATAAAACTTATGTTTGTATTATCGACAATAAAGGAAATATTGGACTTTTTCGCACCGTTGACTCCCGCTGTACATATTTAATGCGTAAAATGAATTTAATTTCTGCTATGAAGTTAAAGTAGCAATTTCATTCAACAAATTTTACTACTTTAGTATATCATACGAAAACGCAAAAAGAAAAGTATATTCCTCACTACAAACGTTCCACTAGTTCCTGTCGGTGTATCTTAATCATCATTTCCCTACTGATATATTCTTGTCCATTATCAAATAGAAGGCGTGTGCCGAATTTCCATTATAAATAACTCCATGTTAAAATCTGCTGTCTACAGCTTAAAAATACTACAAAAATATCTACAAAATAAAAAAATCACACTCGTGCCACACCACTTAATCAGCTCTCTTCTTCAGAAGCAATCAATATGTAGAGTACTATGCGCACCATTTTCTTAAAATAATAAGTTTCTCAGTTCTTTATGTGAAGTCCTTAAAAATCGTTAACGACTATTTTATCTTTAATAGTTTTCAATTCAATTAGTTTTATTTATCCCGTTCCTCATTCATATCCTACCCCTTAACTGGAGGCATCCTAATGTCTCAGGTTTGAGATATTCTGCCGTGGCACTGGGATTATAATAATAATAATAATAATAATAATTTTATTTACATATACAAATAATAATACCTATTTGTACCAAAGAAGAAATAAATCTCAGTGTATACTCAAATGTTCGCTATGTGTTCCTTGTCTCTAAATGTGTTACTCCCTCCCGTCGAAGTTCTCTTAAGATATAACGTAATGATAATGGTAACTCTATTAATTTAAATATTATTTACCCTACAGTCACCCTGCAGACAGATATTGGAGTTAGTGGGGCAGAAAAGAGTTCGTTGGAACAGCAAATATCCACACTTCAGTTGGCTAATGAAAGAAATGAACGGCAGTGTAAACAGGAAATTGGACGAATGCAGGCCGAAATTCAATCTTTGAGGCAAAGGCTTGATAGGGCCGATGCAGATTTAATACATAGTCGAAGAGAAAATATTAGGCTCAACGAGCAAGTAGCATCATTAGAAAAAGAGGTAAATTATGCAGTGACAGACTTTAACATTAACACCATATACCTTCTTAATTTGAAAAACGATTACCTATATGCGTATGAATAACACTTTCTCTGAAATGTATTTGTACCTTTTCATAGGGTCGTTTGGATGAAGTTGGCAAAACATTCATGTAATTTCGTTAATTTCGCAAACCCAACTCAAATGATATTACAAACATTGTTTTATTAGCGTGAAATTGGTGAAACAATAATTGTTTCCTCATTTATTTAGAGAACTTACGAGTAGAGTCCGGCCGCTATTGAAATAAGCCAGGAGCGTTGTTTCAACGGCTGCGCTAGCTTTGGTGACACCATGCATCTACAAAGTAAGCAGTGGCGTGTACATTTATCAATTTAATTACATTGTGCATATAATTTCACGCCCTTGGCTTCGAATCGATGTTCCTTTAACGCCAGTCTCTTTTGAAGATATTTTAACTATTCACTATTAAAACAAACACTAAAATTCAACTATGCAAAGAATAATCTACGCGCTGCTAATAACACATTTTAAAAATATTCTGATGATACGCTTATGCTACGAGCCTTTGTCAAGAAATTATCGTGGTTACTAGAAGGCGGGGCTTCGACGGACGACCGCCCAGATACTCTTTGATGACGTCCGTGGCTTGTTCTTACAGCGGCCGGACTCTATATGTGCTTAGTTTGAAAACGATATACTCG
This sequence comes from Rhagium mordax, assembly GCA_963680705.1. NCBI lineage: Eukaryota > Metazoa > Arthropoda > Insecta > Coleoptera > Cerambycidae > Rhagium > Rhagium mordax. The sequence goes on along the minus strand of OY796656.1, from coordinate 99,140,462 downwards.
TAAAACGGCATAAATGGACTAAATGGTACACCAACTGCTGACATTAGGCGTTAATCAATTTTGCGGCATCTTCAATTCTTGGTATAGTATAGTGGAGGGAAATTAGAATTTTAAAGTGATATAATCGAGAAGTTGAATCTTTGTTTTGTTTTTTGTTTTATACATGCAAATGAGTCGAAAACCGAAAAAATCAGCAAAATCGGGCTGGGGCTTCGCGAGAATAGCGCATAAAAGTGCATTTTTTATGCATTTCGAGTGCATCGCTACACTATTTTTTAAATATCTCCGGCTCTATTGGTCGTAGAAAAATTTTAAAAAAATCAAAATACTCATAAATGAATAGCCTATCAAACTGTTGGGGAATAGTTGCATTAAAAGTACATCCTAACCTCAAAAAATCAGTTGATCAGTTTCTTTTTCACTAATGCAATAAGTGGGGTAAAAATTTTCTGATTTTTACAAAAATTGGAGAAAATATGTATTTTCATGCTATAAATACGTGATTAAATTTAAGAAAAAATAAAATTATTTTTACGGTCACAATTGAACATTTTCGAAAAAAATTAAAACGCACGTGAACGCAAAATGGTCGCAGGGTAGATCTTTTTATGTATTATTTTGTAAACATATACCAGAATCTGTTTATCAAGTTAAAAAGTCTTTTTTTATTAAAAAAAAAAATATTTAATTTCACTTTTGTGACATTTTTTCATATATACCGTATCTTTTATGATTCTCATATAAGTTTTGTATAAAACGAAATTCAACTCATTAAAAGAGCTTTCGTTAGGTGTATATTATTATATTTACTTACTTTTTTCTACTATACATACATATAAAAAGTACAATTACAATTATTTCCAGCTAGTTTTAAGCATCCGGCATTCTCTTCATTGTTTTGCGTTTAAACTTTTAAATAAATAATACGACGTTATTAAATCAGTTGTTTTTATAGATTAACTTGAATGCTGCCATTTCGGAGGAACGAAACAAAACGCCTAGAACCAACGAAATAGTAGCATTGCCTCCTCCAACGCCAAGAAAAGACGAACGCGAAAAAGAATTATCGTCCATGATACAAGATATGGAAAGTAAACATGGTAAGATAACTTATTTAAAAAACTAAGATGCCTTTACACGAGGCTTTACATAATTCATATATTACCTATATACTTCTTAACACTGGTCGACTTTTTAAAAATTTTCAACTACTACTCTGGTAGTAATCTAGTGATTTCAGTGCAGTTTATACCTCTCAAAATCATTCCTTTCGCAAGATGATGTTTGAGAAAGTCTGAAAATTTTGATGATTCCACTCATACGTTTTATGTAAGTTTTACATTTTAGACAGCATTTCAATTATTTATAATATCGAGACAAAAATGTATCCGCGATTTCCGAAGTCAAAAAGAAAATTCTTAGAGTTTTGAGTTTTGTGAAAAATGAGAAAAAATTCGATTCATAGGGTCAAAAATTGTGATCTTAAAGGCAGAATCTGCATCAAGCGTTACTCTTCAACAAATATAACGTCACTTTATTCTACGAACCTTTTTTCTATTTCTGCGTGTCCAAAGAAATTATTTCAGAATGTTTTCTTAAGCGCCATGTAACTGAACTGAAAATTTAAGATTTAGAACATTTCATTAAAGTTTTTCAAGGTATCTTTTGTATTTTTTACGTAGTTTTGTATTTTATATTAAGGGGATAATAGCACCCAACGTATTTTTGAATATTCATATTCATATGGCATTCTGTACCTGGAAAACAAAATGCCATGAATTTTGAAAATTTATTATACGCAAACGACAGCAGGTAAACGATTTGAATTTTAGCACCGTATTTAGAATTACATTTTCTAGATGCATGTGCATGGGTTTGGAAAATTTCACATTTTTTCGATTTTTTTTTTTTAATTTTTTCAGCCTATCAAATATGCATGCACACAGCCCTAGATTATATAATTCTATATCATTCATAAAAATTTGAAAAGATTCCGATGAATAGTAACGAAAATTTGAATTTTCAAAAATATGTTGGGTGCTATTATCCCCTTAACACAATGTTACTCATTTTAGTTAATGCAACTTTGAAGATTTATCCTAAATAAAACGTTTTCTCGAATTTCTTTGTCCTAACTGTCTGCTGGTATTATGGCGTACCTAAATTAAATACTTACCCATAAACATAGTACATAATAATAAACATTATTTTTCTAATAATAATGGAAAATTTGTCATGATCTCTGCAGAGTAACTTTGAAATCTAAGAACAAAATTACCTTTGATCACAAAAATGCAAAGAAATTCGTATAATAGATTAACGGCGTTAATGTTGCATCAAATTTTTTTCACGTTTTCCACTAACGATGAAACCATTTGATTACGAAAATTACCACAAAATTCGCCAGTAAAGAACTCACTAGAGTATAGCGTTTTGGGAAGATACGTAAACAAACATACGAAATTTTTTTAACTCAAGAAGCCACAACAGAAAATGTTTTCATCAATGTGTCATCTTGCGAAAAGTCCAAGGTGTCGAGAAGTGGAAACCGTACTGAAACCAGTTTTTTTTACTGAATCTATGATATCTTGAAAACATGTAAAATAAGCAACAATAAATAATAATATTAATGAAAAATTTTAGATGCCATGCAATTACTCCCATTATACAAGAATGTTTAAAAAATTTCCTAAAAGCACTAGGTACAGATAAAATTTGATTTTTGCCATGAGTTGATTTTGGGAAGGTTTTTCAAGAAATAATAATTCATGTGTTGCAGCGGCCACGGTAGCCGAGCTAGAGAGCATGATCTACTCCCAAAATCAACTCATGGATAAACTGTCGACTGAATGCCACGTCCTCACCCAGAAACTGGAAGACTCGAGCTTCAGACATAAGTAAGAATACATATGCTATATTCATTAATAGTCTAATACGAAATTTCCATGCACTGTTGAGAATTTTGATTGAAAAGTTGAATCTATGTACCTGCTTCCATATTTACGTCGTCCGGTCTTTGTCACATCTATCCTAACTACCTTTAAAAAATAGGAAGAAGAAAAGCTGATATATGAAGTATTTAAAACAATCAACCATTTTGCGTGATCGTCGAGTAAAATTAATTAAAAACCACATGTTCATATTACCCACCACTTTTTACCGAATTTTACTAGCATTATACTCCATTATTTATTTCCAATTTGGTTAATTGAATCTTGTTTAGGCTAAAAATAAAAATAAAAAACGGAAATACCGTTTTAAAAATTAGCTAATTAAATGCGTAAAATTTGTCTTATAGAACGACTGGAGTGGCGTACTACAATTAACTTTATTACTTTCTTTCATCTGTATTTTGGTTTGCAGAGTAGACTATTTACACTGCAACTCTTCTCTGCTGCATTCCAGTTCTAAAATATTATTGACTGTAATGTACTTGCATTATTTTGCATAAAAATACGAAACATATATCATTTCAATGCTGGTCGCATTGATATAATGGTGGAATTATTCAGTCACTAGTGAAACATTCTTTAGCTCCTAATTTTTATTCTTACCGAGATACCTAGCTCCAAGCAAGACGTATACGGCAATCGGTTCTCCACTCATATTGAACAATCTTTGACTAGACTTGAAGATTATTTTTCATGTGGGAAATTGGAAAATTGCATGGTATATTAATTGCTACCGATGGATGCAGATAGACTAGGGTTCTAAACGGTTGAGCTCTTACCTTCTATAAAATACGGATATCGAATTAAATGTTATTAGTCTTAACTTTTTTTTCTGCATGTCATCATGGTAAATTTAAAAAATTCAATCTTAACCTTATGCAATACGTATATACAGTGCATCCTAGCTATATATAAATGAATAGTATAAGAATTATTGATACTATTTGTTAACGCTTTCGCCTTTCCAACTCAACGAAGTAAAATTATGGAAACTAGAAAATTGAGATATTTTATGAGGGAAATCGCTCCCATAGTATTTATAATAAAGTCCTAATTACTTTTTGAGGACAATTTAATAAATTTCCTTCATTTAAATATTTATATCAAATACCTACGACCTACATATTTTTTGTTGTGTACAGGGTGTTTCCTATAATAGTATACCCCCCCTTATTTCGGTCAATTACCACCGATTTAAATTTTTCAAAAACCAGTCTAACACAGAATTTTCCGTAGATTTTGAATATGCTATTACTTTTTTTCCTACTTCAACCGTATACGAGGGGCAGAAAAAAGTACAGTTTTTTTAAATGGAACACCCTATATATTTTTACATATTTGGATTCGCCTCGTCCTTCTGATTACAAATATATGACACTTATACATTTGCTATAAAAATGGCGTAAATGATTGAATTTAAATTTAGGGCGTTTCGTTCAAAACTATACCCCCCTTATTTTGGTCAATTATTAACGATTCAAAATTTTCAAAACCTACAAAAAATTTTTCGTAGATTTCATATATGCTATTACTCTTTTTCTTCCTTCAACGGTATACGAAGGGTGGAAAAAAGCATGTTTTTTTTTTATAGAATGCCCTGTATTTTTTTACATATTTAGATCCGCCCTACCTTTCTGATTATAAATATATATAATACTTATATGTAAATGTATATGTAAAAAAATACAGGGCATTCCATAAAAAAAACATACTTTTTTTCCGCCCTTCGTGTACCGTTGAAGGGAGAAAAAAAGTAATAGCATATATGAAATCTTCGAAAAATTCTATGTGTGGGTTTTGAAAATTTTGAATCGTTAATAATTGACCGAAATAAGGGGGGTTTTGAAGGAAACGCCATAAGTTTAAATTCAATTATTTACGCCATTTTTATAGAAAATATATAAGTGTCATATATATTTGTAATCAGAAGGACGAGGTGAATCCAAATATGTAAAAATATATAGGGTGTTCCATTTAAAAAAACCATACTTTTTTCTGCCCCTCTTATACGGTTGAAGTAGGAAAAAAAGTAATAGCATATTCAAAATCTACGGAAAATTCTGTGTTAGATCGATTTTTGAAAAATTAAAATCGATGGTAATTGACCGAAATAAGTAAGGGTATAGTTTTATAGGAAACACCCTGTACAGGATGATTGATCGAGAATGGACCCCAGTAGATAGGCTAGCCTATCTACTGACCCCCCCTTTATCTCCGTTAATATTTGAGATAGGCATCTGTGCAAAAATTGAGAGTAATTTGTTTGTCCTTAATTTTTTAAATATGCCATTAATTAAACAAGGGGTTTAGCAGTGGAGGGTCAGCAACCATAGATTTATTTTTTCTTAATGGAACACCCTGTGTAGTTTTCTAAAAATAAAATATCCTGCTTTTTCTCGATCCAATGATATAAAACTTTTTGGAGACAATCAACGTTTTCGAGATATTTGCACCCAAAGTTTCAGCACATGCCCACGTTTGATTCTCATAAAATTTATAGTTTGTGGGCACTTAAAATCGAAGCTTTTAAAAATTAATCGGACAACGTGGCCGAACTGCTGCAAAACATTTCCAGAATTATAGACGACCTTAATAATAATAGTAACATTTTAGCAAAAATATCAAGTAGTATTTTAAAAAGATTAAATTTGTGCAAAGAAAAAATGGATCTTACATTATTATTATTATTATTACAAAATTAAGAAGAGCTAAGGACTAACCCTATTGAGCTCAAAATAAAATAGCACATAAAATACAATGTAAGAGTAAAGAAAAAAAATTTTTTTTTCATTGAACCTTTTCTTAAAAGGATCCGTCACACATGCATTACGAGCTATAGAGATGCGCAATTCGAATAATTGGGAGACAATGCAAGTAATAAATTGCACACGCAAATTATATAGTTTGTATAATATTGTCGTTGGTAAGGGAGTATTGAGATAAAAAAACCGTTTGAACAATTTTAATTTTTTCTTTCACAGTTTTATGTAGTTAGTAAGGATCAAAGGATCATACAATTGCGCTACAAAAAGATTTTTTTATTTAAATGCATACTAAGCCGTTATATTATTGATTATTTTTCTGAAGGATTTTCCGGAGAATTTTCTACTTTTTAAATAACAAAATTACGAAAACGGCTTTGCTGCGGAAAGTGAAATTATGTTTTCTTCAATTATATGTAACATTTTTTATCATACGATAAATATATAGATTACAAAGTCGAAAGTTCTAATATGGTGTTAAAACACTTAGTTTGCAGCGAAGCGGGCCCTTAAACATGTAAGGGTATGTAATACCTATTGTTGAGTAACGCCCACTGGACATTTCGATTCTTCCACAAACTTTATAATTTGCGTGTGCAATTTATTACTGGAGTTGGTGCATCGTTTTTAATTATTCCGATTATGCGTCATTATAGCTCGTATGCACGCGTGACGAACCCTTAATTAATTAAATATTAAATAATTTATATTTGTTTATTGAACCATTTCTAAACCAATCAAATATTGATTGAATTAATAAGTACTTCATAGCACGTTATAAATATATCTGTTTTGGTAGAGTCCTATTACACGGCGTGTGGTGACGCTCCTGGCGAGAGACTTGACGCGCCACACTCCGTGAGAACGGCTCGGCACGCAGCGTGTGGGTTCCCGTCAATTAGCGGTAAATTTGTACACTTCAAAAGGTGGCGTGAAACTTGGCAGTTACCGTAAGATCACGATCGACGATCGCGCACCTCGGTGCGTCATTCCACTCCAGGCGCGTAATGGCACGCTTTAAATTGTTGTAATGAATATTGTTTTTATTTACTACACGTCAGGGCCACAGGGCGAAACTCGAATAGGGGACGAAACACCCGATCAAGAATCACGTCATATGCAATTATTTTAAATGGCAACCTCCCCTCCATTTTGAAAAATGTAATTTGAAACAGCACATTTTTCTACCTAATTAAATTTTATGGCATGTTGCATAACGAAATTATCGAGAAAAAAAAATACTTATCTAGGTATAATCATTGTTTATAAAGTATATAGTTATTCAACCTCTTGTTAGTACCGGTGGATCATTGGTAGATGGCGTGCTGGATGATGTGTGCCCATTATTACGACCGTAGCCCCCGGTGTCGTTTACGTTACGACCATTGTTTATTATAAACAATGCTACGACGCATGCACGAATTTCGTACATCCGGTGCATCTACGTCACATGACATTCGACGAGGAACTAAAGTCATAGATCGAAACTTGACTGTTTATTAATAACTTTTGACAGTTTGTCAGTTTTCTATTTTTAATAAACTATTGGATTTTTTGTTCTAAAATGAATCAATATACATCATATGACTAACATAACCTAAAATGTTTAGTTTTTGTAAATTTATTTTTACTTTAATTATAATTTTGTAGCTTCAGCTTGGATCCATAATAACATTTAAAAAGTCTCTAATAAGACAGTAGATATATAAAGTTTCAATATTGTACCTACGTAGATTATTAAAAATAAATTGCTATTTATAGGTTGGATTTCCAGTCAACAAAGAGCATCCTATTTCATTAGATTAGGACATTTAAAACTTCATGAGTAATGCACCGAACAAGATTTTAGATGATAGTACAGGAATGAAGCAGAAATTTTGATAAAAATGACATAATATTCAAAAATTTTAAAAAGTGCATATTTTTGAGGTTAGTTGTAAAGCCTGATTTTCATAATAGCGAAGTTGTGAAAAGCGAAATGCGAAACGTGTTGCTATTGGTTCATTTCACATTAAAATTTGGAAATGACATATTGACCAATAGCAACACGACTCGCATTTCGCTTTTCGCAATTTCGCGACTTTAAAAATCAGGCTGAAGGTGTTTAAATTAATGTTCTTTTTTATATTATGTTTGTTGACTGTTTATAATTTATAATGACGAATTGTGTTGTAGCTATGTGAAAAAATTATAACCAAAGTACAAAAAAAAGACATTAATATAAAATATTTCTGTTTTCCGAAGAACGAAGAAATTTGAAAAATGGCAAGTGGGACAAGTTATGTATATTGTATTTGAAACCTAGTTTTTACTGATCTGGATGTTCAGGATGTTCCCTAGAATGTCAGAAATCACATATATAGACCATGTGCATCAATATTATGGGCAAAGAGTAAATGATCATAACCTCAAATTTTTAGTTTTTGTAAATTTATTTTCAACTTTAATCATAATTTTGTAGTTACAGCTTAGATTCATACCAACATTTAAAAACTCTCTCAGACAGTAGATATAAAAAGTTTCAATATTGTACGTCGTAGATCATTAAAAATGAATTTAGAGTTTTTTTTATTTATTTTCGGTTTTAATTTTTGTAGTTTCAGCTTGAATCCATTATAATATGATCAAAACTTCATTAGTAATGCACTGAACAAGATTTTAATTGATAGTACAGGAACCAAGCGCAGATTTTGATAAAAGCAGTTTAATATGTGAAAATCTTTAAAAATGTATATTTTTATAAATGTATATCGAAATGGTGACTTTACATATTTGTGCGCTGGTATTACTTTTTCAACTAAACGCGTCATTTGATGACGTGCAAATCATATTTTTGAGGTTAGTTGCGATGTCACGTACACGACAGATTCATATTTTTCTCGAGCCCGACGTCACGTCCGGCTGCGCAATGGCCGCAATGTGTAATGTATCGTGAAATGTATATTTTTTTAATGATAAAATATTTTAAAAACAAAAGTCAAAAAACTGTGAACGTAGTCATAGAAACTGACTAGTATGTAAATTACTCACAAGTTGGCAGCACATACTTAGAAATTAGGTTGAATAACTATAATACTTTATAAACAATGGTATAATGTAATAAAGCAAAATTTAAAATCTCAACTCAAAACAATAATTTTTCTCGTAAACAATTTTCAGTTTCAGTGTTTATTTTTTTTGTTTTTGTTTTGATTTAATAAAAATTGAGTTTGATATAATATTAAAAAATAAATTGTTGGAACACGAAACCTACTTTCCAAAGAAAAAGAGTTTAAATTCGCGACCTTTAGTCTAGAGCGTTTGACCTTGAAAACTATAAAAATTTTCACCTGCGGCGCATTTTATGAGTGAGGAAGTTAGTTCATTTAAAAGGGTTCGTCTAATCTCTTGATTTAGTATTCATGTTCAAGTAAAATATACGTCAATATGACTCCATGAATTTTGATATTTTTATTTGGTGAATATTTGTCTAATGGGGGGCGACAAAATATGTAGTGTGCCCAGTGCGCCAAATGATCTTAATCCGGCCCTGCTACACGTAGTGATTATTATTATGTGATTCATTATATTATTTGATTTTCCAACATTCTACCATGTTCTTTAGGTTTAATTATTATAAAAGAGCCAACATGGTGAAAATTGAAACTTTGGGTGCAAATATCTCGAAAACTGTTAAAGATATCCCCAAAGAATTTTATATCATTGAATTGAGAAAAAGTTGATTTTATTTTTGGAAAAATATGCAGGGTGTTCCATTAAAAAATTTCTAAACCCTCTGTATAATTAATGACACATTTAAAAAATTAAGAACAAGCAAAATTACTCTCATTTTTTGCAATGATTCCTATTTTAAATATTAACGGAGATAAAGGGGGGGTTCATTCTAGATCAATCACCCTGTACATTCGCCTGTTTCGTGGTAATAACGGCAAATAACGAAATAACCGGAAACTGATCCACGTATGATGTCTATATCCTCCTGCCACAAGAGAGTTATTACATTAAAAATAAATTGTTCAGTGCCTCCTCTGCTTATTACTGTTACTGTTAAAGATTCATTTGCGACAAGTACGTAGATAATTTTAAAAAATTAACCGTCTACCATCCTTTATTCAATTAAGAGATATAGAACACTTAGATATGTACAGGGTGAGGTAGGTACAGGTTTAAGTGCCTCATTCGATTTTCCTGCTTTATTCTTCACCTAGGAAAAAAATTCAAAAACCATACTTGTGTACTTTTTTCCGAGGAATCCGATTCCGAAAAGATAGAAACAATTGAATGTCAAAGAAAAAAGTTATGGCCGAAAAACTAAAAAAGATAAAAATATACATCCTGTATATTAATGCGGAAATGGATGTGACATTTCACTGATTGTAAATGTGTATCAGATACATATTTTTGACCGGAAATTGCTTTAATTTTTTTATTTTAGGTGATACACCCTGTATATTGAGCTCAGTTTAAAGAACTTTTCTTTCTGAATTCAGCAATATATAACATATCATCATTGTCTTTCATATTTAATAAGATATTGGGGTTTTAATTTAACACAAATATATGTTGTGAAATAAAGTCATTCATGAAAACAAAAACAAAAGAACAGGGTGTTCCATTTAAAAAACGAAAGTTAGTATCATTTCCGGTAAAACCGGAAGCGACAGAAAGTGGTAAAATGGTTGAAATAATGCATATTTAACCGTTATATGACGTGCCCAAATTTGAAATTTATTTCTTGTAAAACAAAGAAGATATAAGGGCGAGCGTCATTTCGTGGTCATTATTTTTTATAGATATTGTTCAAACTGCCTTCCTTGCTTTTCTACACATACATCTTTTTCCAAATTATCTATATCTCGTAAAAAATAATAGAGAACAGGTTACATGTTCATATCGATGAAATCAGGTAAAAACTATAGATCAGAAGATATAATAATAAGATGTCACATAAGAAAAAACAACTTTGATAGTATTTAAATAAATCGAAACCTTTGAAATACCTATCAAATATTTTATTTTTGATAGCGGCCAAAAAACGATAATACTATCAAGTATGACTAATAAAAAACAATGTAATAAAACAGCTTAATATTTCTAATAAATCCACTTGAAAACATTTCAGCTCTCTTATTAGCTTAGAAGGTATCAGTTTATTATACATTTTCAGTGTATAATTTTATCAGTGAAAGCCCTCTGCTTCTGCTTTCGCTTTTAATATTTAAAATGTTACACACCTGGGAAAAACAGTTATACCGCGTGATAATGAATAAAGAGCAAAAATATACGAATACACTAAAATCGAAAAAGACCCAAACTAACACAATTCAAATGAATTTGTATTATTTATTTAATATAAATATTTTTTTCAATGATTACCAATGGGCTTAGATACATCTTTAGATACAAATCTTTATACAATAAAAACAATATAATAATTAAGTGTAATATATAAAAGTAAAAAATAATTAACAAATAACATTGAGAAACTAATTATTGTGTAAGATTTTTTTATAAATAACGATGGATAATAATACACAATATAGTAATAAAATTTCTCATTAAAAAATTAAAAGGATACATTGGACTCTTACAGACGAATGTGAATGTCCCACACACGATTTTAAACTTATTGCATTGATGATCACCATATGCTGTGTCAATAAATTTCATCTCTATGTATTTTACATACCAAATGACCAGAAAGTAACGTATGCTCCAAATTCTTCCAATTCTCTGCAATTATACTATTTCCGATTTAATTGAAAATTGCACTAATGGCAGATACATATTTGAAAATTTGCCAATATTTTAGAGACAGTGGTTTTTGGCTATGTTAAAAATGCATTTTCTGAAAGAATTAAGATAAACTTGGAGGTGTATGTTACCTTGTGGCCACTCACCCAGTATGGTGTAAACAAATAAATTCCAAATCTTACCACTTAAACTTTTAAATTTAATTATTGACTTGTGTTTGGTAGGGACGGACCAGGCAAATCCCAAAAGCGAGTCAGATTCGCCATCAGTCCGACCAACCAAACGCAAGGAGCCCATTAAAGTTGATATCAGTGTTAAAGTGGTCCCCAAACCTCGTAAGGTCAGTTAACTATTATGTGTCCGTAGAAGTATCCAAAAATCATTTTTATTAGAAAATAATATTAATGACCAATATAAATATTACAGCAAACTCTTTAAAACTCTAATGTAGTAATTTGTGAACAATATATAAAAATGCAATGTAAATGTTTTTAATTCAGTAGGTACCTAATTTGCACTTTTAAATGGTAGTAGTTTAAGAATTTGTTGTAACATTTAAAATAGTACAAGATTTTTTACACTGCAGATGATGATTAGACAAATCCTTAAGTATTTCTTCAAAATGATGAAATAAAATAAAACTAAATATTTTCTTTCATCTGTTACCTACCTGCAGTGTAAATTGAATTGTCGATATGATTCCATAATGCCTTCTTAATAAATAAAGTCAAATAAAAATGTTACCTAGAGTTGACAGGGCTAAATTACGTGCCAATAACACTGAGCTTATGATTAGACTAGAAAAAATTTGGACCTATTTGAAGCAACTTAATGGAGACATCGACAATAAGGATGAGAGGCAGGTAGGGTAATGATAAATTTTAATTATGTGTATTGTTTATAGGGAGGAAATACGGGAGCTACAAACTAGCCTAAAAGTATTAAATAATAGGTTTAGTCAGTCACAATTATCTACGTCTAATGTAAAAGGTACAACAAAAAAACAACTATTGTACATAATGTATCTTGTACTTAGCCTTTTTTGTTAATAAGTAGGTAGCTAGATGTTTTGCAATAAATAACAATACATTAACAGTTTCCATAATATAAGTATACCTAGTAGATCAAAATATGTACCTAATCATATATACTTAACATATGCACTCAATAATAAAATACATACCTAGATAGTGCTTAAATTTAAATTATGGTTAACGTCATAAGCCTAATTAAACAAGCAATAACCCACCTAATAAATGAAGATATAAAGTGAAAGCTATCATACTTTTCAGGGAATTTTTAGATTATTATATTATAGGTGCATGGACATAATTCAAGTGAAGAATAACTATTCAACCAAATATTAGTTTATTTCATACTCAACCTCAAGTCCTCAAGATGATTCTGCTTAGTATTAAAATAAATATTTTAATGCAAGCTTGTGTAAAAAAGTTCCCCTGAACAAAAGTCCATGCCCGGCGAATTTTTAAAGTTTTTTTATAGTTTTAAAGAAAAAGAGAGTGGGTAGTTTTCAAATGAACAAAATTGATACATATTTATTTGGCGTAAAGTTATTAACCATAATTTAAATATTCGTTTTTAAAAATGGCTCTTAAATTAATATAGGAAAAAACGTAAACCATAGCAAGAATAAAATTGCATGATTTTTTTAGAAAAAACAAGCATGAAAACTTAAATTAGATTTGTTAATTAGATAAACATAATTTTTACAGAATTTTTTTAAACAAACATTGCACATATTAGTCCTCACAATTCCTTTAGGATTTATTAAACGTAGCTTATAAGAATAAATCAAAAATTAATTTTAATTTCTATTTATTTTTTAAAACAGATGAGGAATATACTGGAACTGGCAATCAAAGAAATGCATCACCACAACCAATTATAACCAGAGTACAAGACCGAGAAAACTTAAGCCGGAAAAACAGCAACATATCTGTTAACCCTACAATATCTTCAAGACAAAGCAGTCAAGACAAATTACAGAGTCGAAGAAATAGCAATATTTCAACTAAACCGGTTATTGCTTCAAGAAAAAGCAGCCAAGATAAACTACAAGGTTCCAAACTGCCACCTCATCAACCTCAACAAGTGTCTAAAAATGACCAACAGTTACCCACAGCAAAAGCACCACTGATTAGTAGCGATTATTCTAAAGAGCAACATATTCCAATAAACATTCAGCCCCTTGCAACTAAAACCGAAACGCAAATCGACCCCAATCAACAGTACGCTGAGGATCAACAATATGAGGATGAATCAGATCAACAGTATATAAATGAACAATACGATCCCAACGCACAGTATGATCTTAATCAAACTTATGATCCTAACCAAGGATATGACCTTAACCAACAGTATGATCCCAATCAGCAATATGATCCTAATCAACACTATGACCCTAGTCAACAATATGATCCTAATCAACAATATGACGCTGAGCAGGAATACGATCCTAACCAGCAATATGAACAATATGAAACTGACCCAAATCGAGGGTACAGAGTCGATCCACTTGATGCTAATCAGACATACTCACAGGAACCTAATAATCCTAGTGAAAAATACTCAGTTGAACCTGATATTCCTATTCAACAATACCCATTTGACTCTGAAAATTCAAATCAGCAATATTCGAGTGATTCTATTCGACAATTTACTGGTGTTGACAGTAATCCTCAAGAACACTCACTTGCTCCCAGTGATCATAATCAACAGTACTCAGTCGCACCTAATAGTACTAGACAAAATTACTTAGTTGATTCTGACAATTCAGTTCAACAGTACCCACATAATCAAAATAAACCGGATCAGCAATACTCGGTTGAATCTAATCGACATTACGCTGGCGTTGACCTTACTCCTAAAAATTCTGAAATTGGTGAACCAGTTACTAAGCAACAAAATCATTAAAATGTGTTAGTTAATTAGGTACTGTTAACTAAATCATTTATTGTGCTTATTGAGGGTGATATCAAGGACTAATGTGCAATATTATAATTAAAACACTAGTATCCTATAGGTACAATATTAATTTTAAGTTATCGTTAGTCATTAACGCCTTTTTATGAATTGTGGAGCTTTAATAAATACAATTTTTAACATATTTGCTGCTTTTGTATTTTATAATAAAGATTGTTTACATTACGTAATCTCTATTTGTCACAGTTTCGAAAGTTTCAGCCTATCTAGTTATCATCTGCAGATCAGATGAAATATGTAATAAAGTTTTTTAATAACGCCGGTTGCTATTTTAAAATCGCCGACAAATGGAAACTCGAGATTCTGTGATCCAAAATAAGACGAAAATTGGTATAAATGTTTTTCATAAAATGCTTCCTAACCGAGCTACAGGGTTTTGAAAAAAAACTTTAAAAACAATATATAATATATTTGAAATCAGGACAGTAAGGGGAATCTAAATATGTAAAAATGCAGGGTGTTCAATTTTAAAAAAATCTAGTTTCAAACATCCTGTATATTTGACGTTTTATATCAAATCTGACAACAGGGCTAAATTCTACATAAAAATTACAAACAGAAAAGACCGGTATCGATCGATCGAATTGCTCAAAAAATGTAGAAATTAACAGGGGGTTCACATTTATAGTGACACCCCTGTACAGGGTTATTGGATATAAATGGAACCCCTCTTAACACGTTGACGACCGCGTGTTAACGGAAGTTAACACACTTTTAATGTCCCCGTGGACCGTGTGGTAACTTTAAGTTACACGCACCTTTCTTTTATATTCATGTCCGTGGCTAATTCAGAACGCATGTTATAATGCTAAATACATAGGATACGTTAGATAGCGGGCCTGGTGGGTGGGCCCACTAATATTAGCAGGTTAGAAATACCATGCATATTTTTTGAGATTATAAGTCAACATTTGGCAGATATCAACAATATCTCCAAATATAAAAAAAATTGTTTCAACGATTCTATGATAAGAAGACAATAAAATAAATTTATTATTTAGACAAATACTATTTTATTTAGACAAATAAAAATATTTTTAAAGTAATAGTACCACACGGTCCCAATAGGTAAAATCTACCCTTGGGACAGTGTGGTATCTACATGGTACACACACAAAAATATTAATTGCAGGGCACAAAAATAAGTAAATCAATCCAAATTATTACAAAATAAAAATTTATTTAGGTTCCAAACCAAAACCTGAAGAATATAATGCCGGTCATGGAGACCGATTTTGGTTAATCGACAGCGGTCGTCAACGTGTTAACTTCGTTATTTTTTGAGATAAAAAAAATTTTTGGAACAAAAGTTTTAGGGCATTCCATGATTTTTTTTACCATCATATACAACAGTATACAGGGTGCCTCATAATAGCGGCACAAAGCACCTTATGTTTTTTTTTAATGTATATCTATGAATAATTATTATTGGTTAGATCAATATTTCAATTTTGCAATAAACAAAAACAGTACGAAATTTTTATTAATAACACGATTCTATACATACCAAAGATTATTATATGTCCTCCATTTTCATCAATACATGTTCTATAACCTTTTGTTTTTGAAAATTGAGGATTATTTAGAGTGCCCTATAAATTTAAAACTAAAGTTTCTTGTCTGACTAGTACCTCTGTAAGTTATCTTTGTCCTGTAGACTAATTGTCAGACCATATCATCTTTATACTTGAAGATTTAAAAAAACACAATATTAGTTTAGCAAAAGTTTATTAATCTAATTTATTGTATATACTACACATAAAGCAAATTAACGAAATAAATGTTAAGTTTTCCAGAACTCTAAGGAGGCAAATTATACCTGACTGATTCATTATGAATTGCCCTTATTAAATCATGATTTACAGAAAATATAAATCTTAAACAAGATATTTCTACAACGGCATTATCATATAAACGAACTTTATTACCAGCTGTTATTGGTCTGCCGTCAACAAATATGGGACGCTTACCCTCGGAAGATAAATAAAATTCGCCAGTATTTCTTAACCTAAAAAATACAGCACTAATAAATTAACCTTCACAAGACAAAGGTCTTATATCTTTTGACTTTACTTTAAACATGAAGACCTGCGACAGAGAAGCCTCGCAATAGTAAATTTCAATAAAACTATACTTCAAATCACGAATATCCGACTGATGTTGTTGATGCGTTATACAAAAACCTAACCTCCTTGACAAAAAAGAAAGAGAGGGCCCGATTTCGTATGTCTCAGTAACAAGCGAGAATTCAATCAACTAAGGATTGAACGCTTTTGACTAGCGCCGTTGTCACATGTTTCATAGTTTTCTGTTTCTGCATGTCAGCCAGTTGTCAAATTTGAATTTGTTTATCTTTGAGTTTGAATTATTCTTTGAGTTTGAGTTATTGTTACCGTTTTCGTTATTCCATTGATTTTTGCACATTAAAAACAATTCATTACAGAACTAACGATAGTTAATCTTCAAAACATCTACATTTTACCAAATTGTACATATAAAAACAAAAACCTCGATAAGAATATAAAATATAAAAGACAGGCGAGATCGTTAAAATTAACTGACATTTAACAGATAAATTGCAGGTTTATGTTTTGATTTGACTTTTAAGTTTGTTTACGTTTACATGAACTTGACTAACGCAGGGGCTCGTTCAGAAAAGAAGAGTGAGGGTAGAGTGTAGGTAATGTCACGTGAGCATCACTCTACCAAGGATTTTTGAACGATTTAATGTGATGTTATGTTGGTATCTATCAGCTGATGATGTTTTATGAGGTTAAGAAGATGATTTTTAATTATTTTTAAACATAAACGTTGACCCTACGTGCTGTGCATTGACTTATTAAATATGTTTATAAAAGATGGATTTAAATGTTCGAAAAAGAACAATGATTGCATTTTCTATTGCTGCATCAAAGGGAGTTTTGTGGAAATGTGATTTACTACCAGCAAATGATGATACGTGCCGAAATGGATTCCATTGTGTAGGATTTGTAGTTTGTAGATATTTAAATATTTAGACGTGCCTGACACAAACACAAAAGAAATAACGTCAACAGACAAAATCATGTGTAAACAAAACAAATCAAAACCGTAATGCGCATGACGAGTGATTTTCTACCGCACTCGAGACTGCGGGAACATGGGAACGCGCTGAGTGATGCCAAAGTCGTTCAAAAACAAAGTTTATTCTTACCGAATACAGTCACACGCAGTTTAGGAAGGGCAAGAGTGTACTCGGACGACACTCACACACCGTCACTCTCGTTTTATGAACATAGCCCAGTACTGATTTGATTCACACGAATTATAATGATGACGTAACGGTCTTCTTTCGTGATTTGGACTTTATATTAATTATTAGTATTACTAACCTTAACGTAGCTTGTCGCCTAGAAATCTTATGTGCCGGTCCCTCTAATGATAAATCAATATCGACAAGATGTCCTTTCCCAGAGCGACCAATACTGATCTCTCTACTCCTCATTAAATATCTGACCATTCTACCTCGTAAGACAGCTAATGTTTGGCTATCTAACTCTCCAGGACAAACTCCCGTTACACTGTCTACTAAGACATTCCACCTTCCTACTTCATTCTCGAGCTGCCTTATCTCTTTAACATTTCGTCTCTGTTGTAATTTTAACTCTCTATCAAGAGACTCATCTGGAGGTTCACTTAATTCTGAGTCTTGAATAAGTTCTTCTGCATCATTAAACGTCATTATAGGACGTCCTGAAGATGGAAGGGGACCAAGGGCCTGATCAGGTAATAGATGGTACATTCTTAACGTTTGCCAATGACGAAACAGGGAGGCTGCCGTCCGACCTGTATAGAATACATCAGCATGTTGTGATAGTAGGTCCACAAATGTTTCTATAGCAGGAGGAGGATTTGTGTTCTAAAAGTATGGTTATTATATTAAAAAACACAGATATACTCAATTGTAGACATTGTAGTTGTTAACGTATTTTATTTTCTTATTTATTTTATCATTCAGAAGACAGATTAACTATACACAAATATTACCTCGATCTCAGATCAAACTAATTGACATTATTAACAATAGTTATTCGACACTAAACAAAAGTTGTAAATTTCTATTTTTCTTGAAAACCAATTTTAGGTTTGTAAAACTCGACTCATTTCTCAGAGCAGAACGAGTAATAATGCTATACACTTGACTTCCTAAGCAAAAGTTGTTTAACCATCGCAGATCAGAAATCATCATATTTCAACTCGTCATATTAATAAACAAAAGGCAACTGTATTTACAACATTTCTGTTCATATTTAGACAGATCTACATTTTTAATTTAACATTTACAATAAAATCTGAAAATCAATAGGTAGGAAGGTACCGAAGCTTTCTAAAGATTTTAGAAGAAAAATTACTGTGGATAATTCTGATCTCAATTTCCTATTAATATTGCTCACAACTAAAAATTTAGTCATATCTTATTGCTGATAACCCCAGATAAATAAGAGAATGTTGCTTTCTGTTCATAATTCAGTATTGATTTACTGATTCAACGAAACATAAAACAGACAAACAATATGTATTGTTTCATTACAAGAAGAAATATGTATCAAAATAAAAAATTTATATACCGATTTAACAGTACTCAATATCTTCTCTTCTTGCTGACTCCATAAAGCACGATCTTGTACTGCAGCTATCATATCTGGATGAAGATTTCTCATGGCTGACACAGCCACTCTAGACACAGCTTGATCATATAATAAAGCATACCATCTTTGTTGTAACTCTTGCACAGTAAATTTACAAGAAAATTTAGTTCCCAAATGAACAGTTCGTAAATCATTTGTTTGTTGCACTCCAATAATCAGGGCAAGATCATCAATGGGTTTCCATCGACCTAAATCTTTTGTCGCAAACTGACTTGTTTGTCTACCTTTTTTACTACGTTTTGTACTTCCAGGTAGACTTTTTGCTAATTGTTTTCTTTTAGGATCAGAATGAGAATGAGTTACTATAGGTTGATTTACAACAGGAGGGGTTGAAGGTGAAGCAACTGAGAAATCTGAATGAGAAGAATGTGTACGTGATCTACCACTCTACAAAAATATAAATCTTATTTTAATTTAAAAACAAAATCAAAAACATACCTTAATATTTGATACACCTGGCATTCCTAGGCTATATTCCACTAATTCATCATCAAATTTTCTGCGTTTTATGGACCTATTTGAACTGAAAGTTATTAGAACTAGGTATTAATTACTTCCTTTGACATAACCTTAATTTTACCTTCTACGTCTTGTAACATCGGCACTTTCTATGAGATGACTTTGAGACCCTATATATTCACTACTACCTTGCAATAAATCTAAATCATTCATTCCTTCCATTTTTGTACTAACTAAATATAAAATTTTCACCCATCACCAGCAACCTTAAACGTAATAACGTAAACACAAAAGAAAACAAAGTCATCGACTGATCTCACTAGTGATGGGCAGAATCGGAATAAAGAATCGGTAGATTCCGATTCTTGGAAGGATCGGAATGTTCCACAATCGTATTAATTTCATTTATATTATAAAATGCAAAAAAACACGAACCTAAAAATACTCAAAATAAAATCATAAAAAGAATATTGATTGGAATAATTATATCAAAAATTTTAGGTTAATAATCGATTACTGGGCAAGGCTTCTACACGAGTTTACCAACCTTGATTACTGAATACTGATTTGACAGTAGTTGCACAGGCTGTTCTCACCTGTGGTAAGTTACCGTAGTTGTCTGCTTTAGAAATCCGATTCCCAGTATCCGATTATTATTCCGATTCTCAAGAGTATCCGATTCCAGGCGCGGTCATAGAGGGGGGCTATGGGGGCCCTGGCCCCCCCCCTTAAAAATTTAAATGGAATACTACTCCATTCAACTCCAAATTTTTATATATTTTAATAGAATTAAATTTTGTTTAGTAAGTGTTTAATACAATTTTTACCTATATGTGAAGAAGATATATGTCCATGTCCGATTCCAGATGTTCCGATTCTCAAAAAACCGATTCTGGCCCAATCACTAGATCTCACTGATCACTGATCAAACAACAAACCTCCGATCATATGATCGGAGCAACAAACAGTAACAGTAGCGTAACGAAGTGATATGTCCGTTTTTACTTTAAATGTTACCGTCACTTGGGTACACCCTGTATGCCTGTAGCATTGTTTAAATATTTAAACAATGCCTGTAGTCTCTGTATTTAAGTCCTGTTTAGTTAAGTTAACTTTGAGTTGTAAAAGCCGCTGGTAACCGCAAAGTAGTAAATTAATTGATTATAATTTTCGATAATCCCCGGTATAACTAAAATAAGTGAATTATTATAAATAATAGAATCGAAAATAATAGTTGTTTATGTATCAAGGCATTAAGTTAATCTTTTTATCATGATTGTGGAGTTTAGAGTAAATAAACCACACATGAGTGATAAAAAGGAACTTTAATGCCGAGGTGCATATTACATTTTACATTTTTTTTTTAAATCCAAAAACTATGAAATTAAGATTAATTAACTCTATTTTTTAAATAATTTTCAGTGACATTAAGAAATGTATTCTGCAACAGTCCAGAATAACAGTCACATCTGACACCTCGCCACCGTTTTCACTTCCGTCCGTAACCTCCGCTACGAATTATAATAATAATTTTCTTGAAAATAATATTGGTAAGAATACATACGTGGTCCGCTACTATATCCCTCCGTACCGCCTTCAGTTAAGTATAGATATTCAGAGATCTTATTGTTCGTGAGTACCTACCGCTGTATTATAGGTACTACAAACAAACTAGAGCTATAATTAATAATTCCTTCGTTTGTCTTTTGTTTCATAAAATATGCATCGGCTGGTTAGATTTGCTCGTTCGGTCAATCTTTAAGGCCTCAGTGCATAAACTTCTACCGGAAAACTTAACTTACGTCGGCGATGAGAGCACTTGCCGTTCGGTTGGCTTTCTTTTGCCTCGTAGGCCCTAAGTTTAAGTACCGTAAAAGTGCCATACTTTGCCCACTTTTAACTAAACTTCTGCCAATACTTTAAATAATGGCCATTGTATGAAAATAGCGTGAAGGTCAATTGGTGTATCTATACATGTGCTATCAAATTCTTAATATTAGGAGTGCCTTCTCTTAACGAGCTAAGAAAAAAATATATATATATGTGGTGGGCAATATTAGAATGGTTTCCTTGCAACTTTGCCCGGCTACTTAAAATACATTTATAGCAAAGTTTGCCTGCGTACAGCGCTTCTTTGCCCACTGTAATAGTATTTAAAATGTACAGGGATATCAACAAAATGCATAAATTATTAAAAAAAACTATTATTTATTGAAAATAAAAATATTTCTTAAACAAACTTAGTGTATCACAGTATGTTTCAATCAGGTACATTACTAAAACCTATAATTATTATAAAATGTGCAGGTAGGTACGATTTACCTACCCACTGAGATAAAATAAAAATATAAAAAATATTTTTTTCAAAATGAACCTAAAATGTGCTTATATCACAGCAGGTATCTAGCCTATACAATATTTGTGTTAGTTAACATTAAACTCAGTCAAATTTGTGTTAAACACATGGTGTCCTCTTCGATGAACAGAAGGACGTGGAAGATGTTTTTTAATGTTTAAGACATTGACTATACTTATGTCTTCGACATCTGAGAAAATATAAACTTCTCCACCGTCTCTTTAGCTTCTTCTTCTTAATAAATTTATTCAGGATACAGTTATCCTCTTCAGTTTGATTTTCAGTCTCCAGTACGAAGCCCCAAAGACACAAAAATGTCAAATGATACTATTTACACGATTATCTCAAGTTAAATTGTATAAACATAAGAAAATATTTTTCCACAATTTTAGTTGCCAACATTGCCCATTTCGTTACATAGGTACTGCTTAAAGAAAAATGACTAAATATGTGACCAATTTCAAATAAGTAATATAGTAACAATACTTATAGATGCATGCAATATCCATGCTGTAGATCAAAAGCACACATAATAACTACTGTACAAAGCTTAGCTGTCAGAGTTCAAAAATGCTACAATTCATAACTATTTTAACTAACCGGTGTCAGCAAGTCACCTTTCTCTTACAGCGGATCTCATTGCCCTACGCGTGTAAGTAGTATCCTGCTAAGTTTGTATCCCTCCCACCAAATCCATTTTAGTGTTATCGACTTTGATATTTAATTTTTTTTTTAAATTGCCAGCGTAGGCAAAATTGACCCGGCTGGGCAAAGTATGGCACTTTTACGGTACCGTCAGTAGTCAAGGAAAAATACTCCTTGTTAAATAGCTCTACGCACGTTTGTGGCAGTAGTTCGCCGTATTGTAAAACCCTCTGTAAAGACAAGAATATCTATAGCTAACCGACTGCCCGCCGTTCAGATTATATCCTGTTGGAAATTCCGTTTGCTTGCCGTCCGAAATCTTTTCAGCCGCAAAACAGACCCCGGCTACCAAAACTCACCGCCTTCCGAAATAAAATCATATCCACGCGCATATACTCCTTGCTTGCCAGCCCGCATATATTATTATCGTTATCAAACTTTTGTACATACACACTCGACTGCAAAGTCGCTGAAATATCCTGTTTATTGATTTATTCATTACTGTTCTAATAAATAAATACGTTGGTATACACAGGTAAAATTCACGAGTTATTATTTCAGTTCTTTATTTCTAATTAACCCGTTTGAGAAATTGCTAAGTCCAGTTGACAAGACAATCATCTTAAGATGCTCTGGACAAATAACCGTATCTCCATCTGTTAGCTACCTCCATAGTATAAGGATAATGGTATGTCAGGTTGCCGTCCAATTTGTGTATCTACTGCGCATTACGTCACTCAGTTTAAAAACCATTGAAAGTCAGTTGTGATTCCGCACATTTAATCTTTATTTTAATATTTTTAATAGTGTTAACGAATAGCATCATGCTTGCTTGTGCTGTGGCTGGGTGTAACAATTATTACACGAAGACAAAAAGGTACTGACATCAAGTATTTTACATTTCTCCGCGTTGAAAAGCTCGCGAAAGTATATGGATCAGCGATAAAATTAATATGAAAAATAGCAGGTTATTTTTTTATTTCGCCGGTTTATCCTTTTTATTACCTATTGTCTGTTTATAGCACGTATTTCTTCTGTACATTTCAACCCAACAGAATCAACAGATTTTAAAATTTCTTTAATACAGCAGATGTTATATTCCCCCTAGAAACAGTAGAAATTGAAGATCTGATGCAGTTCCAACTTTAATATGCCTGGTGTTGTTTCTTGAATGTCGTAAAAGGAAAATATTAAATTGTGATAGATTGCTTAGGATGGAAAAAATATTAAAAATAGACTATAATTTTAGGTTAGAATTCCAACTAACAAAAAGCATCTTATTTTATTAGATCAAGGCAATTAAAACTTTATTAATAATGCACTGAACAAGATTTTAGTTGATAGTACAGAAATTAAGTAGAAATTTTAATAAAATTGACATAATTTTCGGTAATTTTAGAAAATACATAGTTTTGAGGTTAATTGTGATGTCACCCCTGCCACTTTTTAAACTGAGTGACGTCACCGTGCCTGCGCGCGGGCATACCATTCTCCTTATACCATGGCTACCTCTAAACGTTCTCGCCCCGGAGAACCAAACAAGTGCTGTTCCTTGCACTTAAAGGAACTGGCGCCCGAGTTTCCGTCTAAAAAGTGTTACAAAGCCAGAGAGTTCTGGTTTGTAAGTAGCCAGTTACAAACAGTACACAGGTTACGTAAGTAGACGCCATCACAGTAGCACAGCATAGGAAACCCTATGCTGTGACAGTAGTAACAACAACTGAACAGTACAAACCTCAGTACAAACAGAAAACACCACAAAACGTCACGAACGAATTCACCAGAAGTTGATATCCAATGAGAGCAATTAGAAAGTTTAGTGTTATATTCAAATATTGACTGGTTCGATCTATTGGCAACATTCGCTACTGAATTGAGACACAAATTTCCTAAAAAAATTAATAGCCGATTGCTTCATACCATCGAACACTTCACATATGTGTGACAAACATACCCCCCTCCGCAGCCGCCATGATAAGATACCAGATCCGTCTTTTGCTTTTGTTTGCCCACACCATGATGTAAGATAATTAGGTAATGAAACGCCTCAATTAATGTGTCTCCAAACTGTTCACGCAAGAGACGCGAAATCGTATGACAAAGAGAGAGAGTGGGTGGCCGCGAGGGCCGCGCGGGCTAAGCCCCGCATCGTCCCAGTTAATTTCCACTTCATTTTACCAGGTCGAAAAATATACCATTCGATGCAGAAAAATATGCAGAACACGATTGTTGAAAAATTATGTGTCTAAATTGTCGGCTACTGTGCAAAAAAAAATAAAAACCATAAATGAAATTGGACGCCGGCACGTTTAACTCGAAACGCTGCTAAAACCGTTCGAGTTATGAAAAAAATTAACATAAACAATTTTATAGAGAACTAAATTTCCTATAAAAAAGTCAGTGACGGCATATGTCTATCTTAAATATTTTAGGCGTGAGCACGGTGTAAGACAATTCTTACACCGTGGGCCTGAAAGTTGTGCGCTGGAAAACGATAAGTTTAATTTAACAAAAGATCAGCGCGCGAATTTGAGGCGCCTTCACACCAAAACTATTAAAGATAGACTAATGCCACCACTGACTTTTTTATAGTAAATTTAGTTCTCTATAAAATTGTGCATGTTAATTTTTTTCATAACTCGAACGGTTTTAGCAGCGTTTCGAGTTAAACGTGCCGGCGTCCAATTTCATTTATGGTTTTTATTTTTTTTTGCACGGTAGCCGACAATTTAGACACATAATTTTTCAACAATCGTGTTCTACATATTTTTCTGCATCGAATGGTATATTTTTCGACCTGGTAAAATGAAGTGGAAATTAACTAGGGACGATGCGGGGCTTAGCCCGCGCGGCCCTCGCGGCCACCCACTCTCTCTCTTTGTCTTACGATTTCTTGTCTCTTGCGTTAACAGTTTGGAGACATCTAACCATACGATACATTGAGGCGTTTCACCACCTAATTGTCTTACACCGTGGCCCACACTCAGGGCAGGATTGCGAACATTAATTAACTCATCAATAAGGTAATCCTTTAGGCACGGAACACTCCTGTGTTCTGAGTATATATTATAATAGTAATATGTTATCCTTGGGAAATCCTGATTTTTGTATATATACAATTTGAATTTTTCAAAAATACCAGATATAATCTTCCAATACAATCCTAACGTTTTTTTTTTGCTTTTGAAAAAATATTAATTTTTGGGAAAGTTACCATCAGCATGTAAAATTTTTAATGGTTTGAATCTTAGTTTCAAAAAATTTCAAATGCTGCATGGTAACTTTTGCAAATGGGCTATAATAGGGCGGCGGGTTTTCGGAAAATATTTTGGCAATTTTTTTTTCATAATCATTTGTTGTCGTCAATTTAGTTAACATCTAATAGTGTAAAAAACATCAAAACTGACAAAAGAGGCACACAAAACACACATACACATGCTCGAATCTCCGCTATATTGAGATTCGAGCCTTATCGTTGTGTGTTTTGTGTGCCTTTTTTTTTAGTTTGGATGTTTTTTACACTATTAGATGTTAACTAAATTGACGACAACAAATGAATTTTAATTGTCCTGATGAAGGAATAAAATATTTTGAAACGTGGACTTTTTTAAAAAAACAATTTGTTGTTTTAATATTTGGCCTCCATCCCACTAAACCAAAAATCAAGAAATTTTCATTTTAGTCACAAATGAAACATCTAATTTGGTATAGGTCCCGTGTCTCTAAATTGAAATATCAAACGTTGAAAATTCACCAACCGCCGCTATATATACATATGACATCAAAATTACGTTTAAATATGTTCAACAACTTTATTATTATATATCACAAATCACAAATATAATAAATCATTAAAAAGAAAGTAAGAAAATATATATATGTACTTACGTAGCCATCGTGAATACTAAGGCTACGGTACTTACATACAAAATGTTCCATTTTAACTTTTGTCATTATATATCTTAATCTTAATATTTAAACAAAGGCATCACTTAAATCAGAGAAAATTTGTGTTTGATTTCTTATGAATTTGGCAAAAACCAACTTAATGATCTTATTTGATATTTTACGCCTAAGAGAATATAGAAAATATACCTACTTATAATTTGGGTTACCCGATGTGCCCAATTTATATTTTTATTTCTTCAGTTAAATATCCTCTCTTTAGCCAAGAACCTGAGACCAAAAATTAGACAATAGGGCATAAAGATATTAGAAACTTGTAAAATGTCAACATCATTTAAGTAAAATAATAATCACATAAAAATATAAGACAAGCACAAAAAATAATAGTGTAGTTATAGTGTATAGCATATAAATGTTTAGTTTCAAAAATTTGTACATTTGCTAAAAATATTAATTAGTCCTCGTGGATTACATGTTAAATTGATGAAAAAACAATAATTAAAGTGACATGGATAAATCTATACTTATACTGTAATCGTCAATTATAAAGAAGCTGCGTCAAGGATTTCCCATGGTGATTGTTTATTACATCAATCATGTGCGAGTGACATATGGCTTTAGAAGAACAAGTGGGATTTATCTGCGTCCTGCAGCTTCTTCATAATTGGCGATTACTGTATATATTCTTATATTTTTTGTTTTTTTTTTATAATACCAAAAATATATACTCTCGGATTGCATTTACCAGTAACAAGTAGTTAGCCAAGCTGAAAATTAGAACCAATTAAATTACTTTCTGTCTAATAGATAATTTTATGCAATCATGTTCTAATTTCTAGCAAAACTAACTGCAATTGTTTAACATGAATATTACAATCTTTAATGTAAGTTATCCCAAAAATTGTAAGAGATAATATGTAAATTCTATATACCTATTTCCAAAAACACGTATGCGTATTATAAAAAAAAGATTTTTATTTCTATGTATAAAAGATAGAAACGTCTGATTTGCGAGATAGTCGTCTTCTTTATATTTGAAGGAAATGTGGTCACCCTACTAAAATAATATGATGATTTTTAACTCAAGAATTGACTTATTTTCAACTCTCCTTTATCTTATACCTTTTATCTAACTTGCTCTCAATGTTTCAATTTTGTTACATCTGAAGAAACAAAGATAATCACGTTCTATTTATGGCACATTTTTAATAAAATAAAGGGTGATCCAATTAGTGCTTCAGGATTTTAAAATGAAATAAAACACAAACATTGTTCCACTACAGATTTTTTTTTATTTTTCGAAAGAGCATCTTATTACAATTATGTTTTGAGACTAATGTCAGTCAAATTTGCACCATGACTTTGATGACAATAACGGATTCGATCAGTTCAATTTATCACTATGTTTGCACACCAGCCGGTGTTTCTCGAAAAGACAGTTTCGATCTTGTGACTTCTTCCTGTGGGATTATGTGAAGTCAAAGGTCTACGCTAACAATCCTACAACAATTGAAGACTTAAAAACCAACGTCAGAACTATTATTCGTGAGATACCGGCCGCAATGTGAAAGTGTAGTGATAAATTAGACTGATCGAATGCGCTATTGGCCAGAAAGTCGTGGTGTACATTTGACTGATATTATTTTCAAAACATAATAGTAATAAGATATTCGTTCGAATAATAAAAAAAAAAACATTCTGTGTAGCGGAACAATTTTTATGTTTTATTTAATTTTTAATTGGATCACCCCTTACAATACACCTTTTCTCTAAATTAAGTGAGGTTGTAAATTAGGATAAAAAGACAGTGGAAATTAAAATAAAGCATTTTGTATGGTTCTAGTTTATAAATAATTTTAGTTAAGTCTTTATAAATCCTCCTTCAATAAGAACCTGTCTTGCGGCATTATTTATATGTTTAAATCGGTCAGGTCCCAGATGAATACCACCATACCTACAAAACAAACAAAAATTAGGTTGACAATAAGGAAAACCCAAAGGTATTACTCACCATCTAGTTACTACAACCATGACATCAGTAAGTTTCAAAATCTGAAGTAAATGCAAAATTCTACCAGAAGCATGTGCCTCACCATCATCATCACAGTCCTATAAATAAATAGTTAAGGTAAAAAACTTACTAAATACTAAATAGCTTCTCATTATTAGCCAACTACTAAAGTCCATTTTTTACCTGACCTCTATTACTGACTGAATTACAGATTACACAAATTCCACGTTATTCAACAAAAATTTAATACTTCACTCAGTATAATTATTAACGTCATAAGGCCGATATGTAGCAAATATCAGACAAAATTTTACTATCAATAGCGTCTGTTATTTGCGTATCGGCCGTGTGTCATTCAGTATTTTTCATTATACCATAAATACTTTAATATTTCATATTATGGAAATAAAGAATAATACTCATAAAATTCCTTTATTAGACGTTACCAGTTTCGTGAACTAATTATTGCTTCACATCCTCAGACGTAACGGGAATTTTTATGTTACGTCTTAGGATGTGAGTAATAATTAGTTCACGAAACCGGTAACGTCTAATAAAGGAATTTTATGAGAATTATTCTTTATTTCCACAATATGAACAATTACTCATATGGGATTAACCTACCAACTTGCTTTAATATTTAATGATGATTTGTAAGCCTTGCATTTTTCTTCAATTCATTTATCGGCCTAGGCCGATATTGGTGTTATATCAATGAAGAATAGAGTAATGATAAATTTTATCGGCCTAGGCCGATATTGGTGTCATATCAATGAAGAATAGAGTAATGATAAATCATATCAGAATGGTATAATGAAAAATGTATGTTTCATAAAATGTTTTTGGGCAAAAAAGATATAATGAGAAAAAAAGTGAAACGTAGCAGTTACAACAATTTCTATTATTCTGTACGAAAATTAATAACATAATTTTCAGGATTCTAAATTTTAAAGTACATATTTAAATAATGATATGATATGGGTTACCTACTGCAAAAAATTATATTTGATTAATACCAATCAAAAACTAAGTACTCTAAATTGATTTATTTTTACCAAAAAATATAACAAGAATTGAATGGTATTAATAATAATGTTGTTTGAAAGAATTGGAGGAGATATGCAAAACTATGGTAATATGTGTATGGAATGCTGTTTTAATATATATTCGCTATTTATTGAAAATCATTAAAGATACCTCTAATTGATTTCAAATATCTCTAATGGAAAAATACCTACTAGGGTTTATATAAAACTCTCATATACAGTAACCGGCAGCCAAGTACGAACTTATGGCTAACTAGACATTTCAAATTCATGGGTGCGACAGATTGAGTACGCAACAATTTAGAGAGTGGGGACTAAGGTTGCGGTGCAAGTTGGTTGCTCATTTATTTCGCATGTAAACCCAGCGCTGCTGCGTCTGTAGTCTACTGTTGGTTACTGTATATCTAACAAAGGTAAGTACTTCTCGTAATTTTGTTATAAAAAAAAAACACTTATATAAATTATTTGGGAGGTTTGTATTTAAAATATTTATTTTATTTATATATTCTAATAGAAGGAGAATATTTTATATGACAGAATTTTAAACACATTTTTTATTTTTACATCATATTATGCTATAAAGCAGGGGTGCTCAGACTTGTACTATCAGCGCTTACTCGAAGTAATATGAACTTTCATCGCGCAATAATTAAGTTCAAAATCGCACGCCAGATTAAAAAGACAGGGTAAGGCAGTAATCCCAGTAAGGTATCATTTTTTATTATTTTACAGTGTCGTCGCGATCGACATTTAAAGCTCTCGCGGTCGATCATTTGAGCACCCCTGCTATAAAGGATGTTATTTAAGTACGTAGACAAACTTTAAGGGGTGATGTGAAATATGTGTTCTAAACGTTAGGTTTTCAAGGTACACACGGTGTTAAATTTAAATTTAATTTCTCTTGCCAGTTTTCAGAATAATTAATTCAAATTTGGCACATATAATACTTTTACCAATACCTATGAAACGTTATTAACATTCGAAATAATTTACAGGGTCCTCGTTTTTTCGTGGCCATGACACCTTTATGCCTCCCCCAATTTTTTCATGACCACAAAAAAACGAGGACCCTGTAGATTATTACGAATGTTAATAACGTTTCATAGGTACTGGTAAGAGTATTATATGTGCTAAATTTGTATTAATTATCCCTAAAACTGCCAAAGAAAAATATGAAAAACAAAAAAAAAAATTAATTAGAACACCCTGTATCTCGAAAACCTAAACATTTAGGACAAATGTTTATATGAACCTTTGTCTTAAAATCACATAAGGAATCACCCCTTAAAGTTTGTCTATGTACAGGGTTATTCATTATAAATTACCCACCCCTTATCAGCGTTATTATTGCCTATAGAAAAAAAAGTTTTAAATAAAAGTTGTGTGGTTATGACTGAATTTTGTTAAAATGCTATCAAAAGTACAGTGGCGTGCAGATTTCAGGGGATACAAAAAAATAATACATTTTTTTAAATGGGATACCCTGTATATTATTACATTTTTGGAATGATCCTTTTTTCCTGATTTCAAACATATACCATATGTTACCCCTACCATATACCGTTTTTGAGTTACTAAACGTCGAATATCTTAGTTAAACTAGTTACTGTAAATATGGAAAAGTTAACATTATTAATGTGAGCTATGAAAATGACACTGTAAACCATTTTGATAATTTCATTAAAGAAATGTCATTTATCAAACATAACCGTTGTCATTTTCATAGCTCACTTTAACAATGTTAACTTTTCCATATTTACAGTAACTAGTTTAACTAAGATATTCGACATTTAATAACTCAAAAACGGTATATGGTAGGGGTAACATATGGTATATTTTTGAAATCAGGAAAAAAGGATCATTCCAAAAATGTAATAATATACAGGGTATCCCATTTAAAAAAATATATTATTTTTTTGTATCCCCTGAAATCTGCACGCCACTGTACTTTTGATAGCATTTTAACAAAATTCAGTCATAACCACACAACTTTTATTTAAAACTTTTTTTTCTATAGGCAATAATAACGGTGATAAGGGGTGGGTAATTTATAATGAATAACCCTGTACTTAAATAACACCCTGTATAGTATACGAGTATACTCGGGCCAAAAAGAGTAGTCAGTAGAGCCAGGAGCGTACGGATTTACGAATTTCATAAATTCCATAATTCGAACAAATGAAAGCGGATTGTGTTAATTATGCATGAGTATGAGTTACCATGTCTTAAATTTTAAATAATATGCTTACATCTGGCAACATTATCTCCACGAATTAGGTATAGCAACGCAGTTGAACAATGCACATCCTTTGCGTTGCAGCATATGTGACGCCACTGAATGCGCTATCTAAGCCCTCTCGACGACCTTTATAATAGTCGAACAAATTATTGGGTACTAGGGCGGCACGTTCAAGCATGTACTTTATTTGGTTGACTATACCAATTAAACATAATGACCTAGTTGTGGTTTTCATCTCTGGTAGGCGGAGAAAACTGGATATATTTCTCTGAATTATATGGGATTATATGGTAAAACGAGCTGCCGCTTCTGTATTCCATAACAGCTAAATCCTTTGAAGAATTGCCGGTAAGTTTTTTGCTCTACTGACTACTCTTTTTGGCCCGAGTATAGTAACCGGCATCCAAGTATACAGGGTGATTCACGTTGACCGCCTATTAGAAGTATCTCGAGAAAGAAAAAAGATATTGATTTGAAATTTTGGTTATGGTCCTAAGTGGGTAGGATCTATTTAATGAAAGTATTTTCAAAATGGTGGCATTTCCGGTTATACCGGAAGTTGACCCTAACTTTGTTATTTTAAACGAGATGCCCCCATTTTCAATTTTTTTTTAGATTCTACGGAAAATTTAAAGGTCATTTCATTAAAGGTTCCCTATGTCTAAAATGAATATTTTCTGAGATATTAATTTTTTCCCCAAAATATTGACGGAATAGTTGTATAATGTAAAAATCAATATCTCAGTAACAATTAATGATAAGACGTTGAATTTTTTATTGAGGTAAGACAAGGTATTGGAGCTATCCATCATGTAATAAAATTGTCAAAATCTCAACTGCAAAGTTTCTAAAATTAACGATAACTATCGACCTCATAGAAACAGCAATAAGTCATTTTTTTTAAATGGAACCACATCTAATTAAATACACCAATCGATAGCGAGAAAAAATGCGCATCTAAACATGTATCATGTTCCTATACCCAAAATGTATGATTCTTTAGATATTTGCGATTTTCTATTTGATCGATGAAAATTGAAGAGTATGCTTTGACTTTGACTGTGGACGAAACAAAATACAACAAATTAAACAGATGTGACAGCTAATACGTAACTCGTGTTATTGTTTTGCATTATAAATATTCTGTATTGTGTCTTATTGTGGAGAAAATGGCAAATAATTACTCAAACTCAGATATTTTTCATTTATTTTACATTCATGGACAATGTGACAGAATAATTAGCAGAACATGCAGAACATTTAATGAAATGTATCCTGAATTACCATCAATAAACCCAAAACAATAACACGAGTTACATATTAGCTGTCACATTAGGCTTGTTCTGGTTCTCATTAGAATAGTTCTGGATCAGTCCCCGTCATGCGCAATGAAGAAACAACCATGCGCTGTGTATTAAAATTGGTAATTTTTTACATTGCGCAAGACGGGAGCGGTTTTAGGACTGCGAAAATTTTGAACCAGAACAAGCCTATTTGTTGAATTTGTTGTATTTTGTTTCGTCCACAGTCAAAGTCAAAGCATACTCTTCAATTTTCATATGGCACTCTTCAATTTTCATCGATCAAATTAGAAAATCGCAAATATCTAAAGAATCATACATTTTGGGTATAGGAACATGATACATGCTTAGATGCGCATTTTTTCTCGCTATCGATTAGTGTATTTAATTAGATATGGTTCCATTTAAAAAAAATGACTTATTGCTGTTTCTATGAGGTCGATAGATATCGTTAATTTTAGAAACTTTGCAGTTGAGATGTTGACAATTTTATTACATGATGGATAGCTCCAATACCTTGTCTTACCTCAATAAAAAATTCAACGTCTTATCATTAATTGTTACTGAGATATTGATTTTTACATTATACAACTATTCCGTCAATATTTTGGGAAAAAAATTAATATCTCAGAAAATATTCAGTTTAGACATAGGGAACCTTTAATGAAGTGACCTTTAAATTTTCCGAGGAATCTAAAAAAAAATTGAAAATGGGGGCATCTCATTTAAAATAACAAAAGTTGGGTCAACTTCCGGTATAACCGGAAATGCCACCATTTTGAAAATATTTTCATTAAATAGATCCTACCCATTTAGGACCATAACCAAAATTTCAAATCGATATCTCCTTTCTTTCTCGAGATACTTCTAATAGGCGGTCAACGTGAATCACCCTGTATATCATTTAATCAATAAATCTTTATTAATCCTTTGTGCTACCGAATACAGTAGATAGGATAAGTCAAGTACAAAGTTATCTAATTTTTATAAAAGGCTAAAATTAAGTATAATAAAATTTAATACACTTACAAAGTAGTATAAGACACACAAATTAAAAGCGTACCTTACACGGTCAATATTATTGATATCGATATTGATCAATATATGCAACGTGTAAGGAGTATATTGAAACAATAATATTGATGGCAATAATATTGAAGAAAATAAAATCAGTTAGATTTTTATTGAAGGCCCGTAAATATATTGAGGCGGCGTCAATATTATTGACACATGTGAGGAGTATATTGCCATATTGTGCAATAAAACGTCAGTCATGCTCAAGACGCGGTAGGGGTTGTTTCAATTTCTTGTACTATTAGGAGTGTTTTATTTATTTAAGAGTTGTTTTGAGATGGAAACTGATAAAAGTGCCCCATATCCCCATATCCATGACTCGTACGTCTATTTAACCAGCTTTTTGTCCACACTGTTCTTTGCCTTCTTATTTTCCTCTTCTTGAGGACCAAAGCAGACGCGATTAGAACCGGTACATCCATCCTCCCTGACTGCACAATTGAAACTGACACTTTATTGATCAATATTATTGGATCGTGTGAGGGCTACCGTTTTTTTACCAATATTGCGTCAATAATATTGCTTCAATAATATTGACCGTGTAAGGTACGCTAACTAATATTAAAATTAAAAACATTTAGTAGGTTAGCCAGAGAGGGCGTATCAGGTATAATCTATGTGACTATGTAATAAAATAAAAAATAAGAAGTTATAATATGCACTTGTTCCTTATTGCCTCTGTAAACTCATCAATGGTATAAAAACAGTTTTCCAGTAAAAACCTTTTTAGTTCCCTTTTAAAATTGTGATATTGTAAGTCTTTAATACTATTTGGGAGTAAATTATATATTTTAGTACCTACCTGAAAATATTGGTGACTTTTCATATTTTGTATGGTAATGTTTAATGGTATGAATATTATTTTTACCTCTGGTGTTGAAATGATGAATTTGGACATTAGTTTGGAAGAGATCTTTGTTTTGGTGTACATAAGTTAAAATTTTGAGTAGGTAAATACTAATTAGTGTTAAGATTTTGTTTTTTCGAAAGATATTTCTGCAGGATGTACGATAATCTAAATTGAAAATTAGCCTAAGAATAGCTTTTTGTTTTATAAATATTCTGTTTGCCTTTGCAGATAATCCCCAAACAGCAATGTTGTAAGATATAACAGAGTGAAATTTAGCATAATAAACTGACATCAGAGATTTACTGTCTAATTTATATTTTAAAGATTTAATTAGAAGGTGTATTTTGTTTAATTTCTTTGATGTAAAATCAATGTGGTCATGCCATGTAAATTGTCCATCGATCACTGTGCCTAAAAATTTTGTTGAGTTCATTGTGTTTAGAAGTTCCTTATGAAAGCAAAAATTGAAATTATGGTTGTTTTTTATATTATTTCCAAATTCGATAGAAATAGTTTTTTTTAAATTTATAATAAGACGATTCTTAAGACACCAATCGCTAAATTCCTGTAAGGTAATGTTAACATTTTGATACAATTCTTCTGAAGTTTTCCCAGATGATCGAAGTATCGTCTGCATATATAAATACCTTTCCTTTTGTGATACTATTGGAAAGGTCATTTATGTATAATAGAAAAATAAGTGGTCCGAGAACACTGCCTTGTGGAGTTCCAGTATTTGTAGTAAATAGTTGTGACTTTACATTGTCTTGTTTTACGTGAAAGCATCTATTAGTGAGATAAGATACCAGCAATTGATTTACATTTCCTCTTAAGCCCAAATTTAGGAGTTTTTCAGACACAAATTTGATGTTGAGTGTGTCGAAGGCTCGAGTTAGGTCAAAGAAAATTCCTACAACAATTTCTCTGGTGTCAGTTAAATCATATATGTGTTGTGTGAATTCAAGAGTCGCAGTTTCTGTGGAGTGATTTCTCCTAAAACCATGTTGGCAGTCAGTAAGAAGATTAAAAATTTCAAGGCAATTATAGGGCCGGGTTACACGCGAAATAAATGATCAATCGACTTGCAGTGCAAGCAGGTGTGTTTTGTAAACTGTAGACTTACGCCAGCGTTTGAGACCCCACCATTTAAATTACTTTGTATCGTTGCCCATTCAATCTGTCACACGTGTGAATATGAAATGCCTAGTTACCCCATAAGTTGGTATGTAATACGTACTTGGCTGCCGGTTACTGTATAATATACAGGCTGAATTTGAAATACACTGAATAATTTTAATCCGTTAAGCTCTATGGTCCGTAAAAATTCTTAAAAATAGTCATTTGTGAAATAAATGAAATAGTCAAGAAAAAAATTTTTGAATATTTATTA
Organism: Rhagium mordax; assembly: GCA_963680705.1. NCBI lineage: Eukaryota > Metazoa > Arthropoda > Insecta > Coleoptera > Cerambycidae > Rhagium > Rhagium mordax. The sequence goes on along the minus strand of OY796656.1, from coordinate 99,104,027 downwards.
AATATTCACGACGCTCCTGAGCAAAACAGCTGATGTGTGTAGCTACATAAATACCTGTACCCCCACTCTTCTTAGCTACCGTGTTGCCGGCATAGTTTAGCCTGTGCATCCATGATGTCAAGTGTGAATTTTTCCTAGTGTTTTAGATTTCAGTTTTGGTTTTACTTGGTAAACACTGCGAATACTGCATAAAGGTATTTGTTCGTAACCAAGTTAATGTCAAGTTCACAGGTCAATGTATCCCCAGTGGGACAAGTTTAGGGTTTTTTTGTTGAAACATTAACTATGGAATTTTGAAATTAAAACACTGCGAATTCATTAATTATGCTATAAGAAATTACAGATTAAAAATATTCAGTGTATTTTAAATTCACCCTGTATATACTACTAAAGCTAGTAAAGTTCACTGTTTAAATAAATTGTTACATACTAGCATTGAGTAAATTATAATATAGAGGCGTTACTGTCAAGGTTTCAAGATTTTTGTGTTGTATTTTTTTGCCAATAGCTACAGAATTATATTGCGAAGGGAATCCATGTGATTAATATGATATGTAAAGGGAAGGTGCAAAATAAGTCTTAATTCTCACACTCCTTTTTAAACAAGCTACCGGTTTCGGAAATAAAGGTTCCGAAACCGGTAGCTTGTTTAAAAAGGAGTTGTGAGAATTAAGACTTTATTTTGCCCCTTCCCTTTAGATAACTACAGAATTATATACAATATTTAGGGCTATGAAGCCGAATTACAAATACCTTCCCCTAGCACTAAAAATTGAAGACAATCCTGAAGATGTTGGCAAAAAAATACAACACTAAAATCTCGAAACCTTGACAGTTGCGCCTCTTTATATTATTTCTTTACTCAATGATACTAGCTTATTTGACATTTGATAAAAATCTCGTTTCACCTGTGACAGCAGCCTACTATGACCCTTTAATCTAAATGGTTTTTAATTTCAGGACTGCCAAATATTATTTTAGATATTTATAAATTTGATTTTATCATAACAGTTGTTTTACTTTTGTCCAATAGTGTAAATTATACTAAACTAAAATATGAATACATATCTGGAGTCTTCATGAACAGATGTTTTTATCTTTATCGTAAATTATCAAAGAAAAAAATTTATTTTACCTGTGTGTGCAAGTTAAAATTTGATTAGGTATTTAAATATCCTGTATACAGTTTTAGAAAAAGTGCGCCTTTATCATTTTTAAACAAAAACTGTTTGAGTTTGCAATAAAAATTCATCTGAAAAATTAGATTTACTGTCCCACGCAAACGGGATGTGTCAGGCCTATATTTTCCAATTTCCATCTCTACAATAAGAATATTGCCACAGTTGTTTCTCACACACAGTTGTTTCTCACACCTGTTGAAGTTGTTGATTGAAAACTTAAATAATGTTAAATCATGCCTATCAACAACCTATTTTTATAACTGTTGTACAAGTGTGACTTACAACATTGTGAAAATACTCTGGACTACCATCACTAGTGGGTGCAGAGAGATTATATTGCCATGGTCGGTAAATGACAGTAAATTTGGCACAAACTGTATCGGTACACTTTGCTCCGTATGATTGCATGAATTCCCCAATTCTTTTAATCAACACTATACTATCTGAACAAAGAATTTACCTGTATAATCAATGAATTTGGTAAAGTTATTCTGTAAGCTGATATATTATGTGTTGCTTGTGCAATCTTCTTATTTTCTAATAAATAATCCATAAATTCCCTAAAATAAAATAGGTACCTTGTTAGTGTGATATTGCATTAACACGTTTCTATAGAAATATAGCTGCTAGTTCTGTAAAGATTAATTTAATTATAATATAAAATTAAATACATTAGATGAATGTTATCTTTATCTTGATCAATAGATAAAATAAGAATCTATCCAACGGTGTATTGCTGTATCTGTAAATATCTGAAGATCTCAGATAGCAGAAATATGCAAATTTCTTTAAAATAATTTTACCATAAACCAAAATAATTTAGAGTATCATTGATATGTATTATATGTTCTTATTTTATATATTTTTAATACGTAATTTATTGCAGACTTCATTTGAATAAAGTGGACGATTATTATAACCTCGTGATATCATGCGCAGAACTGAACAAAAATGTCTATAGTCTGTCTCACCAACAGAAATAAATAGACTCCTCCCCAAAAATGCCCGCTAAATTTGAATGGAATTTCTCTGTTGGTCGTATTTATAGAACCCGAATTACAAAGCAACCCCTAGATTTGACTGACTAAGGCCGAATCTACAACGTACTCGCGAACGCGTTAAACTTTTACATCTTTTGCACCAGACCAATCAGCTTATGTTATGATTGTCGCGAAACGCATAAACGCTAAACGTATTAAAAACGTGAATAAATAGGGAGCCCGCATAACTGTCAACTGTCATATTTGTTTTTGTGATAATTATTTCTTAATTTATGTCAGCTGTTTATGTTAATGAATTCGTTAAGATTTATCTTATAGAAAGATATCTTACTTTGCAAATTAAGGTACGTCTAAGAATTAACCTTATATGTTTTGCGTATTTTAAGTTAATTATTAAGGTATGTAATTCAAACGATTAATATTAGGTGATTAAATGTTAAAACTCTTTTTTTTAAGGTTAGGTTTTCATCGAAATCTGATGGCTATCACAGCTTTCATTAATTTCATTAAGTAAAACTGACTATTGCACACACCGTTCTGCGCAACCATAAAATGAATGGGGAGGAGTCTATTTATTTCTGTTGGTGAGACAGATTATAGTATCATATCTTATTTATCACGGATAAAACGTCATGCTGTATTTTGCTGTAAAAATTTCAATTCTCTAATGGTTGATTTCATTGCATCAATCATTTTATAACAACTCATAATCACCTAACGTCCTTTTCACTTTTTATGGTACATGCATGTCCCTGGAACACACTCTTTCTGTCAATTATTGTAGGACCATGAGTAACATTTAAGGTTGATGGCTTTTTTTCTTCAATTTCTTCCAAATTTTTTATTATATCTGGGTTTGAGGTAGAATGATGGGTTGAACATGGTTTTTTGGATACAATCTCTTTTAGTTTTTCTATCCACTGAAAAATAATTGGGTTTCCACGTTCTTCTCTAAAATAACACTATAAGGTAACATATAAAATTATAAAAATATTCCTTACTCATATATCGTTTGAAATGCTTCCTTAATTACTTCCTTCTGAATACCATTTAAACTAGGAGCTAATAACTCGTATTTTGGTGGAGCATGAGATGGATAGTCGGAATTTAATGTTATAAATAGCTTTATACCGTCTTCTATTTGAATACTGTAAGTTCCTGTTTCAATATCAATTTCCCACTGATCCTCAAAAATAGATTTAAGCACTTCAATTTCATCTGATTGCTGGGAAATATTATCCATTTTTTTTCAATTATTCTTTCTGTAAACTAAAATTTATTGTTAGGTTAGGGTTTTAATTTTAATCTTTAAAATTAAAATGTTTGAATTATTTAGCTCTTTATCACAGAACTATATCCATAGAATCGTCTGTGCCCAGAGCAAATGGTAGATCTCTGTTAGTTTTTTTAATGGTCAAGAAAAGTTTTGACGACTTCTACGAAGCAGCCAGACACATATGACGCAAATGTCGCAAATACAAATACATATAATTTTTGTGTTTATTAAATAAGTATGTGGTACTGGTATTTGCCTTCGTGTTCATTCATTCCCAAACAAATAGCCGATTACCTATACCGGCTATACCTACCAACAGGCAACAAATATACTTTATAAACAATGCTTATACACTTTATAAACAATGCTTATACAGACTAAATCTTGACTATATACCTATCTATTATCATTGTTTATAAAGTAATAAAACAATGCTATTATCTATATTATATGAATTATATAATAAAACAGAAACAGGCGTCAGACTATCAAATTTTTCATCAAACTGTGAACATGACGTCACATGCAGTCATAGTTTGATAAGTCTGTTTGATGGAATAATAGGAATAGGGCATGCTCTATTTTCATCAGTTTCAATCATGCAACTCAGGCCATGATACTACCAACCAAGGCTGGTAAACTCTAATCTATAAGCCTTGACTACCAACATTTACTGCGTTCGGTTTTTACATATCTGAAAGCTAGCTTTGCTCGTTTACCTCATTTGCCGTTCGGTAATAGACAATGCATGCTCTTTTAGATCTGCTCTGCGTTCGGTAAGCATAAATACGAGCGGTCAGCGCTACCTCGTTTAGCTCGGCTTCAAGACGTCGAGCAAACAGATTTTTTAGGGTTCTTCTGTGATCTGTGTATCTTACTCTATCCAAGTACAACCAAGAAGACTGTTCTCTAGATTTCTTGAGTACAACATAACAGAACACATAGATTAAATAAACTGCATTGTTTTTTCTGAGTGATACATTAAAATAAAAAAATAATAATAATTTATGGGGTTATGTTTTATGTTCCTCCTTGGTATCCGTTCGGTAATTAAATTAGGCTCATTTGCCTCGGTGATTACGTGTGATAAATCTGTATCTGCTCGCTCGCCTCTGGATTTTTAAAACCGAACGCAGTAATTTTGTATCACAGATAAAAAACAATTTTTATTCTGTGATTGTATCATGAACTCAGGCGTTCATTGGTCAATTTAAATTATGCTTTTGCATTTTGACAGTTTATGTGACCATCTATTCTGAATATCTATTCTATTATAGAAACTAATTTGATGGTGACGTCGAGCACAGTTTGATGTGTCTAATTTGATCAAATATTTGATATTTGATGGTCTGACGCCCGTTTAATGTCTTGTAAAAATATATCTTAATTTTTAATTTTAAAATAAATATGCTTTTTTTACGCCCCAGCTTATTTGAAAATATTTTTATATTTTTTATGCTTTAAAACTGTTTTATCTAAGCGGTAGAAACCTCAGATCAACAATGCTTCTCTGTTGATCTGAGATAGAAACTGATGAAAATAGAGCATGGCCTATTTCCGTCAAATAGACTTTAGATTTATCAAACAGTGACTGTGACGTCATGTTCACAGTTTGATGAGTCTAATTTGATCAAACTGTGAATTGTGAATATGACGTCACTATCTAATTAGTTTCTAGAATAGATGGTCACACAAGCTGTCAAAATCCAAAAGTATAATTTAAATTGACCATTAATGAATGCATGATAGAAACTGATGTAAATAGAGCATTGCCTATTTCCGTCAAACAGACTTATCAAACTCTGACTGTGACGTCATATTCACAGTTTGATGAGTCTAATATTTGATAGTCTGACGCCCGCTAAGAAACACCTAAATAATAGAAAATGGGAAATCATAGTTTGAGAACGGCGCGGCGCGGCGATTTAAATATACCGATAGGGAATTTTGAATATTTTGACCAAAATATGTTGGCATTGTTGGCAACACTGAGCACTGGTCAACTCTGATCAGCTGTCAAGTTTGGAAACGTCAAAATATTTTGATAATTTCTCTTTTTTGAATAGGTATTGAAACTTTTTAACGTTGATAAACACTTAATTAGAACGAGTTAATTAATATAAAACCAAAATGTCACGTCACAGAGATATTAGAAATATGGATTATTCTGATGGTAAGTGAATAAATATAAGTGGCGATCTACTTTTATTATTTATTTTTTAAGAATATGATGGATATGACGATGTCTACGGTCATTCTGTAGACGATGATTTTTATATATCGCCGAGTAATGGACAGTATTTATATAATCGAGAAAATTCCACGAGAAGTTCAGAGAGTGATATTAAGGAGGAAGACGAAGTGGAAGCACAGTTGTCTGATATGGAAAGGGCAAAACTTGAATCTTGTTTATCTGTAATAAAAGATACATTAGGGCCCACTACTATGCCACGAAATAATCTAGTAAATATTATTGTAACTCACAAATTCAATGTTGAAGAGGCGTTAAATATCATTTTAGAAAATCCTCAGTTCAAGCAGATCGAAACTGCAGAACGAAAGGACAAAGGTGAATTTTTTTAGTCATATATAATTTAGTAAAATATGCCTTCTGGTGAACAAATCTGTTCTTACAATTTACAAGTCATATCTAAAAGCATTTCTATTTACAAGGTTAGATGTGAAAATACCATGCATGTTATACCTTATGGGAAAATCTATGTTGGGTGTGATGTGTAGTGTTTCAAGGTTTGTAGAATCTCCTCTTTTTTGTTGCTTTTGGTAGTCAAAAGGGATAATTAACAAATTAAAAGGTTTATAGTGAAACATACCCAGTCATAAATGGCTAGATAAATTCATCAAATTAATTGCTTTCATGGGTATTGAAATTATGATACATACGTACCTACTTTTGATTTACAGTACTAGCAGCTAATATATAATAGAACTTCTCATATGCGAGTGGTGTTTTGTTTGATACAAATCCATGAATATTTTCAGTGGATTTTGGATAAAATTAGTATGTTTGATATTTGTAACAGGACTGTCATGTTTGCAGCTGGTTTGGTTTATATTCGGCATTCGCTTTTTTTTATTGATACTTTTTCTCTATGATAACTAAAAATAGCAAACGATGAAAATTACGATTATGTATTACAGTAAAGTCGCAATTTAGTGAACTCCGTTTCGAGTGAACACATAAATTTTATCATTGTGTCGAGATACAGTGAACAGCGGTAACTCCAATATAGTAAACTATGGCATTCATCATATTACATAATATTGTAGTTCCCTTTTTACATATTCCGCATTGGTGATTATGAATGTGTGTATTCTACATGCCATTCCACTGGTAAATCTCGTCACAGATAGTGCGAAGTACATTATTTCTTTAGATAGGTGCCCTTAATTTCAAACCTCGCATAAGTGAACGCCCCCGAAATATTGCAATCGCTTATTGCTTGTGTAGAATGAATGCACGTATTATCCGGCCACTTTCTATTGTTGACAATGGCTCTAATGGATTAATGAAAGTAAACTAAATCTACAAGTACTATACGTTCGTTTGCGGTCTTCATCCTGATAATCTGTAAAAATTGTTTTATCTTATATTTGATAGAACAATACGTACATTATATTAGGCATATGCAGTCGCAAAATGTTGCGCTGATATTGAGTGTGTATGATAAATATCTTACAAAAGGCACTATTAAAAAACACTTGGTATAAAATATTTCATTATTTTCCACCTAACATTTATGATACAGTTTTTGCTCGTGCATATATTTAATACTTAAAATTTTTCAAAGAATGTCGACAGTAACAGTGTTTTTTCCATTTATACAATCGTAATTATCTGTAATAGTAATAATATTAAATGATCTTTATTGAATCAAAAAGAAACTCGATTGAACAGGCTAATTATCTGTAAATAGCAACAATCTTAATTATTTGTAAAGAGCAGAGTAAGTAGTTAACATCCAATATGTTTTTAGAATTAGCACAATTTTGAACAAAATTGTTTCTTTTTGTACAAGTTGCTAGACAAATTTATTAAGATGTTAATTATTAGTCTGTATTTTATACGAAGAAAAACCGAAGTGTAGTCATTCCTTTTACACTCATAGTTGTAACCATGGTAAAAACCTTATAGCATGTGGTGGCTAAAAAAAATGACTACCTAAACTTTGTCTTGGTTAATAAAGCTATCGATGAATTTCATGCTGTTTTGTAACTGGACAACCTGATAAATTTGTTTGATTAAAAACAGAAATATTGTTCACAGAAGTGCATCCCTGCACCTACAACTGACGTAAATGTGAAGATATAACTATCATTTTATTTTTTTTCTTTTTCATGTTCCTTTTCTACTTCTCTTTACAAATTTCGTAAGGTAAGATGTCACAAACCAATGTAAGAACTTTGTAATACCAAAATTAAATGGTTTAAGAAGTACAGGCCTGAATAATGTTAATAAAAAAGGATTCAGTATACCAAAAATTACAAACTTTAATAAAAATTTACAAAGAAATGCACCACCTAAAAAAAATAATTTTATTATACCAAAATTAACTGCTGATACAGTACCAAAAATTCAGATGTCAAAAACAAATATGGAAGACAGTTGTGAATTCAGTAATTTATCTGAATTAGTTTCAAATCATTTCAATACTGCACCTGTTAAACAAACAAGTTTTGTTAAAAATCAAGTACCCGATATTGATAAAACAAAAATCCAGACAGACTTAAATAAAACCGTAAATGATTTGGCTAATTTACAAGTATCCGATTCAAAATCTTTGAGTTCAATTGACCATAAAAACAATCCTCTGAATGATTGGCATATAGACCTGTCTGTTGCACTTAAAACTGCAAAGAGCCTTTCTTATATTTCGAATAATAAACATCAAGCAACATTAGAGAAATTTGATATACCATTTGTGGATTGCGAAGAACAAATTTTACCTAAGAAAAGAAGGCTGTTAATGTGTAAATTTGATATACATAATGTTTTAATGACTCACTTAAAGAACCAGAAATGTAAATCTCGATTTGCAAGAGCCTTATGTAAAAATTATAAAAGATGTAGTCCAGAAATAATGACATCAGATATTCTTAATTTAAGTAAATTAAAAAGATTTAATTTTGATATACCGTCCCCTGATGATCTAATTAGTTCTCATTTAAAGAGGTAAAACTAAAATTTAGTCCTAAATGAAACAAAATAAATAAAACATCTGAAGACAAGTCTTGTCTTTCGTGTATTCTTAACAGCAATAAATAATGCACATATCAAAATTTGAATAATATGTAAATATTAGATATTCATATGTTGTATAAAAATTTGGCTAATATTTTATATACAACCTACAAACCAAAACGAAAAGATAACGTTTATTCCTAAACCAGTTTTAAAATTTGGTAATTTATAATACACAATTTAACATACTACCAAGGTAGAAAATTGTTCCATCTTAAATGAATATTGCACTCGAGGTCATTGTACGTCAAAAACGAATATTACATTTAGTAGGCGGAATTTTTAAAAAGTGTTCTCTGATATTCATGCTTTTAAGTTGATAAATAGAGTTGGCTAAACACAAACATTTTATTTGTTTATTAGTTTATTTTGATAGCGAATATCTTGTAATTTCAATGAAACTATATATTATATGATTGACGTTCGTTTCAGCGTGTAAGTATGGCTCACTCATTTTCTTATTTTTTAATTTTCAAAATGAAATTTGGAGAATATAAGAAGCAATCACTAAGGGAGTGCATTTTTGGACATGCAATAGTATAGCATTTCTGGTTTAGTCGCAAATGTAATCAAGGTAAAAATATATTTTTTAAAAAATTTGCAATAATGCCTGTTTATGCAGTATTTAAAACCAGAGAAATCAGTTTTTTTTATAAAAAACTTTTTTAGTTTTAATGGAATGTGGCTCATAGTGACTTAAATCGTGCATTTTTGTTCTGAATTCGTTGATATTCATATGATGTCGATTTGTTTTTTAATTTCATTTCATTCAATTAATAAGAAAGGAACTCGCAAGATTTTAATTGAATCTTAAGATACTATAATTACCTTCATTATAAAATAAAATTATTAGGTGGCATTAATTGGAAATGGAGTATTGTTGATGACAAATTTTAGCCCACTACAGGGTTGGAAGTAAGAACGCGAAAGTAACTATAATACCTAAATTCATGTCTTAAAATTCATGAAAAAATTGAACACAGCTATATAATCCATGAACCTCCAATTAAGTATATACTCACAATTTAATCGAAACAGTCATTATGCGTAAAAATAAATATTAAGTGATAGTTTTATTTAGATAAGTTACAAAGAAAACAAAATATAGAGGCGAACTATTATGCTGTGTTGTCCGGTATATAATTTTATAATGTTTTGAAACTTAGTATGTGTATAGTAGTCTAGTTTACAAATAGTTATAACATTAATATTGACGATAATTTAAATCCTTACGTAGCGTACGTAAATTTATCATTATGTATTGTGTTTATTTTGTTTCATTTTGGTAGTTTCCTCTACTGGTCTTAAAAATAATTTTAGTTATTTTTTAATATGTTTTATAAAATTAATTTGATAAATTAGTGATCTCAATATGTTTGTACCTATTTTTAATTATGTGCTGTTTATCATATTGTTTTAATTATTTCGTAAATTTATTTAGAAATGAGTGCTTGTGACACTGATACTTAATTTTTATTTAATTGCCAGTACTCATTCGTAAAGTAAATGTAGAAACATTAAGTACAAATTTTCATGTTGCTCAATTTAATAGTACAAAAAAGTATTTGTCCATTATATGTTTATAACAACTACACTCTACCAAGATTATGTTGCATCACTTTATATTTATTGTAAACTATACTTCGTCAATAGGTGCATAATCGGGCAAGGCATGCTAATCCTTACTAAGAGAAAAATATATTTCAAATATCCGGAACTTATTTATTTATATCATGCCGTTATTTTTAGTCATATTCAGTTACACAGTAAAACCATTTTAATCTGACACTATAGTTCCTCACCTTCCGTAATCTGTTGTCCCGTTATAATTACAAAATACGCTGATCAAATTCCAGTAGAAGAAAATAAATGTATTTTGTTAAATTTTTTTTTATTAATGTTTTTTATTTTATACTTGGTTTGCTGCATTATTCGGCAATTTTTAGTAACACAGTCACTTGTTATGCCATAAAAGGGCATAGAACACTTTGTAAGGGATATAATAAAATCAGTGAAATAGTATATAACCTAATGAGAGTTGTAATTAGCATATTACGCACAAATGGAAATATGACGCGCGAGGCGCCTAGCGGCGCGAGCGGTAATTCCATGAGTGCATAATTGCTTTACAACTCGAATTATGTACTATACTTTACTTACGATCGTATTTATTGAAATTATAAGACAATTTTGTGTTTCAATTTTATTATTTATCGCTTATGTCAATTTTGACAGCGTAAGAAAATCAATTTTTATATGTACTTGCCATTTACATTCGTAACTACTATCTAATAAATTGTCCCTATCTGTAGTGGCATCTGCCAGAGCTGAAAGACAAATCCAGATCGATGTTAGACAGTGAAGAGCATTATTTGCCATAGTTTTCTCGCTCTGCTAGCGTACCTGGTATAGTGCCTTCAAAAATGTATATCACAAGCAAAATATATTAGATTTTAATGAAAAAAAAAATAGTGTTCTTTATGAATAATTTTTTCGTTGTTATATGATCAAATTTTTAACAGTTTTATTGCAAACTAACTGTGAAAAATACTATTCCCATAACAATAGTTTTGCAATAACTAAAATAATGTGATGCATCATTCTTTGGTGGATAATTATTTGCTAAAAGTAAAGTAACAATTAAACCTTTCTAATCCCAAAAAAGAAAAGGAAAGAAATAATTTATGAAATGCCACAAATAACATTTAAACAATACTTTCTAAACCATTTTACATATTGAAAATACTGCTGGTAAACTTATTATTCTAAAAGTATTCATACAACCAACAACCATCCAATCGACTGAACCAGAAACTTCAAGCATTAAAGTTGTTACATCCACTCCAAGAACAGCAACAAATGTCACAAAAGGTTTTGAACTACCTTCAAAAGATCTCAAATCTAGTACTACTCCTCGATCCCAATCTCCCGCTTCTGGAAGAGGAACTCCAGTAATTTCTCTCAGTTCTGACGGTTTGGAAGATGTTAAGGTGGGAAAAATAAGAGATAACAAATTTGATCCTAATCAATTGTATAAAAAAAAAAGAGGTGATGGTAAAGAGAATTTGTATATGGTTGTCATTGGTCATGTAGATGCTGGTAAAAGTACACTTATGGGACATCTCTTATGTGAGTTAGGACAGGTAGGTTTTATTGAGTCTCGTTATTAATTATGTATTATATTGCCTTTACGTTTATTTTTTATGTGGGATTATTTGTTGTCACTATTTTTATGGTTAAATAATAATAATGCTATCTATTATTATACAGGGTGTTTCAAAGTTAAAGGGACAGGCGACGATACTTGTGGATAGAGGGCACTTTGGCGGTTCCAAATTACCCGGCATTAATGCATCCATCGTCCG